>JBAJHW010000003.1:261813414-263041414 GCA_037013535.1 Intellagama lesueurii
ACAACTTACAAAGGGAGGGAGGGAGGGAGGGAGGGAGGGAGGGAAGGAAAGGAAAGGAAAGGAAAGGAAGGGAAGGGAAGAAAGAAAGAAAGAAAGAAAGAAAGAAAGAAAGAAAGAAAGAAAGAAAGAAAGAAAGAAAGAAAGAAAGAAAGATTCGGTGGAAGAAAGAAAGAAAGAATTGGTGGAAGAGAAAGGAAGGAAGGAAGGAAGGAAGGAAGGAAGGAAGGAAGGAAGGAAGGAAGGAAGGAAGGAAGGAAGGAAGGAAGAGTCGGTGGAAGAAAGAAAGAAAGAATCGGTGGAAGAGAAAGAAAGAAAGAAAGAATCAGTGGAAGAAAGAAAGAAAGAGAGAAAGAGAGAAAGAAAGAAAGAAAGAATCAGTGGAAGAAAGAAAGAAAGATTCGGTGGAAGAGAAAGAAAGAAAGAAAGGAAGGAAGGAAGGAAGGAAGAGTCGGTGGAAGAAAGAAAGAAAGAATTGGTGGAAGAGAAAGAAAGAAAGAAAGAATCAGTGGAAGAAAGAAAGAAAGAAAGAAAGAAAGAAAGAAAGAAAGAAAGAAAGAAAGAAAGAAAGAAAGAAAGAAAGAAAGACAGACAGACAGACAGACAACCCAGTTTGCCACCTGCATTACTGAGAAACCACACACTGGAACAAACAAACTGAACCTCATAAGAGTTGCTGTGCTCTTAAAAACCAGCTCACTGCATGTGTATATGTGTATGTTTTCAGCCTCCAAAAGACTCACCAGTACATCCTCCATTTTCTGACTCTTTTTTGACCACCGCACATATGATTTCCAGTTCTGGGTGACAGCTCTGGGCCCGACTCCTGACCTTACAATGCACAGAAGGAGAGAGGGTGGCAACGGGGTTCATGGTTTGGAAGAGTCGTGGCAGAGAAGTAGAAAGGAACTTTGAACTTTGGTTGAAAATTGGCAGGAGGGGAAAGAGCCTCTGTGGAATTTCAGTGGGCTCCCATGTTCAGTTTGATTTCCTGCATTAGACACCGGCTGTGCTCTCAAAAAAAAACAACGAACCCCATCAATGCACCATCTGCGTTGCCCTGAACAACAGAACTGAGGACTCATTGGGAACCCTGGCATGCAAGCCACAGTCTGACTTTTCCCAAGCATCTCTGTGTAAATATGGAGGGGGGGAGGGGAATGCTGGGAAGGAAAGTCTCCGCTGTCCATTGGTTTGTTGACTCTATGATAAACGTTTTCTCCCTGGGGATGGGCAATAAAACTGCTGGAATATGTTAAACTGGTAGTCGTATCATCATCAAAGAAAGCTGACTTCTACTGAGTAAGCTCCGCATCACCCAATACTCTTGACTGTGACTGGCAGCTGCTTTCCAGGTAGGTTTCATCCCTAATCCTACCTAGAGACATGAAATAATAGAACAATGAAGTTGGAAGGGGCCTCTAAGGCCATCAAGTCCACCCCCCGGCTCAAGGCAGGAATACAAATCAAAGGGTATCTGCCAGGGGGTTGTCTTTCTCGTGAATGCCTCCAGTGTAGGAGCACTCATCAACTCCGGAGTTAATTGGTTCTATTGTCGTACTGCTCTAATGGTTAGGAAGTTTTTCCTGATATTCAACCGAAGTCTGGCTTCCTGTAACTTGAGCCCATTGTTGCGTGTCCTGCACTCTGGGATGATTGAGACCAGGTCCTGCCCCTCCTCTGTATGACAGCCTTTCAAGTCTTTGAAAAGTGCTATCCTCTCTCCCCTCCGTCTTCTTTTCTCAAGGCTAAACATGCCCAGTTCTTTCAGTCTTTCCTTGGTTTCCAGCCCCCTGATCATCCTTGTTGCCCTCCTCTAAACTTGTTCCAATTTGTTAATATCCTTCTTGAAGTGTGGTGTCCAGAACTGGTCCAGAACATCAGGGATTCGACCTCCAGTCTTCTGCATGCCAGACATGCACTTCAGGACTGTGCTACAGCCCTTCTCTGTCATTCCCTCCCTATCCCTTTCTCATGCCATCTAAGCTCCTGTCCGTACCAAACAATACACCATTGTTTACTTACCATTCTGTGACTGTCAGAGGATTTTCATGAATAGGATGTTATGCTCTGTTCTGTTGCTCTTTGGGGTGGTGGCATAGATAGAGGTCAACAAAGCCTAATGATTGTGGGGACTCTTGTACCTCAAAATGCCCTAGTCTACTACTGCTGAAGAATCAGCTCTCCATTAGGAATAGGATTTTTAAATTTGTTAGATCCCATATTTCCCCATTCTGTGAGTTCCACCTGACTCACACACCTTACAGGCTCCTAAATGTGACTCACCTGGGAGAAAAGGCGTCACCTTTAAGGCTTTGAGGCTTAGCTGGGCCTTAGCTCCATCCACACTTCCTGTTCCTGCCTGGGAGCTTTGGTTTATCCCCCCACCAGAAGCTATGTGAAACTAGGCCTAGCTCAGAGTCATCCAGTTTAGGCCAAAACACCTTTAGGTAAAGGTTCCCCTTGACACTTAGTCCAGTTGTGTCCGACTCTAGGGGGCGGTGCTCATCCCCGTTTCCAAGCCGTAGAGCCAGCGTTTGTCCGTAGACAGCTTCCGTGGTCACGTGGCCAGCGCGACTAGACACGGTCAACCTAAAACACCTTTAGGTGTCTGTAAGTTGTGTGTAGGTCAGGTAGAACTCCCAGAAGGGGGAACTGTGAGATTTCTAGTCCAAGAAATCTCCAAATCCATGCCTGCTCCCCAACCCACGAGCTACTTCCATCATGCAGACTCTTCTGGAGCCATGTGCTGCAGTTGATTGGCGCACTGCTCAGGGGACCTGGCCAGGCCTGTAGAACCATGCCCTTGGCCTGTGTGACCCATAAGTGTTTGAAAACACACACAGCTTAAAATAGTGTTTCTCAAAACAGTTTTGGAGAAAATATTTTTGCACCCCTTCCTTTATTTCCTTAACCCTCCCAAAGATAGAATTTTGGTTTTACCCTCTAAGGGAAAAGCTTGTAATTATGAAGTCCAAGGATCTATGGGTTGCAGAGGCAAAGGGCTCTTACGGATTCGGGAAGCTTTGCCAACGGGCTATTTGTGGAAATTATGTTGTACGATGAATTTGGGGATGCAGCTGTTAAGGGAACAATACATCCAAACAAGGCAGAACAAAGGGTGCTGATCATTGTATGGGCTGTTTCTACAAAAACACTCAATGACCAGGAGATCTGGAGTGAGATCGCTGGACGTGAGAAGAGGAAGTGTTAACCTCTGGACGTGAGAAGAGGAAGTGTTAACCTCCCACTCAACACAAGTGAGCCCAATATAGCCATTGCACCGCCCCACTTCCCAACCAAATCAGACTTGGCAAATGTTACTTTCTGCACTACAGCTCCCAGTAGCGTTGCTGTCTAGGTGTTATGGGACTTGTAGTTTTTGAAACATTTCCTCCAGCTCTGAACTAAGTCTACTGCTATTGATCTTGGAGGGAAATCCATAGTTGTTATGAAGACAGAAGATGGTGGAAAGCCATGTTCACCACTTTGAACTTATTGGGGGGAAAAGGTGAGATACATGTATACATAACACTAATAGTGATACTAATACATTTGGGGCTTCTGATAATCTGTCCTGCATTATTGACTTTCATCTCAAAGATCACGTGAGCCACTTGTGACCATCAAGATGTACACCAGCGAAGAAAGGGCTTTTTTTAGCTAGCCCAATCCTGCCCAGCATGGAGAGGGGTCAGGGGTTGTATTAGAGGCCTCCTCTTATAATGTACCTCCAGCTTAGAAAAGTAACTTTTTGGACTATAACTCCCCGTGGGGGTTCCGTCTTCACCTCCACTGGGGTTTGCTGCTTCACTCCCGCAGGGTCTTTCAATAACGACACCTTCTTAGGTTCCAAACATTCAACATTTATTTCCGGCAAATCTAGAAAACTGTTAACATCAGCTGACATAAACTGGTTCTCCTCTTCACACCATGGCATGAGGACGGGAGGGTTATCTTGTTCAACAAAAGGGTAACTAACATTCAGCTCTAACTGTCCAGATTTCCTCTCAAGAGGAACGTCCGTCACTGTTAGGTCTGATGGCCGTGGCAGCAGAAGCATCCGGTCTCCTCGTCTCTCTTGACCCGGCTCGTCTCATCTCCTGGGTCTGTGGATTCCCACAATAAGGGGTCTGGTCTTCTCCGTCCAAAGGGGTCTCTGCCATCTGGATCTCTCCTGATTCTTTTTAGCAATTTTCACTCTCTCTTCCTTAATACCCTGACCCCACTCTCTTGCCTCTTTCTCTTGCCAGTAAGAGGGTTTGACAGGTCTTACTTCTCATCTCCTCCACTTAGCCTCCTCTTTGGGTACTCTCCAACGTTCCCACTTGTTAGTCCATGGGTTTTCCAACAAAATCCATTCCCATCCAGGGAGGAGGTCTTATGGACCTGTTCTGGATTCTTCCTCACCGGTCTCTACCACCTCTTTCCCTCCCCTCATCTTCTATATCCCTTCCCCCTTCTCCTTCTTTCTTCCCACCTTTTCTATCTGTCATACCATTTCGTCTCCTTTCGTTCCCCACTGTCCAGGTGGGTTTGACAACCTCCAGTTCCCCTTCTCTCCACAGGACTCCTCTCTCTCTCTTCCTTAACTTCTGTCTCTTTCCCTATCTTCAGCTCTTCCCTCTCCCCAGCAGATGTGGTCACCCTCCAAATCACCTTACCCCTTTCTTTCTTGGGTTCTCCACTTGATCTCAGTGGAAGGAACGTCATTTGGGCAGGAACGTGGATGGTCTGCCTCCTTCCTCACACTCCCAAAATCCCTTAGTTAGCATGACTCCTTCAACCACCTTCTCAAAGTCCAACCTCCCGCAGACACTTCAACAGCTGTTCTCCCTGGAGAAGAAGGGGTCATGCAGTCCCTCACCTCGAGCTTGGCTTGGGCGACTCCTGGCAGGACCATTGCTCCTGGTTCTTCTTGTGGTTCATTGCTTGCACAGAAAACCAGAATTGCCTCCTTCAAAACAAGCTGGCGACTCAAGGGTTGCTCTTCTCCTGAGACACAGTGCCCCGAACCCAAGAGAAACCACTATTCCAGGTGGTGCAATGCAGAGAAGGACTGTTTGTTCCCGAACTGTGGGCACAAGCCTTCTGTTCCTAACAATCAAAAATAGCAGGCTGGCCTTTCCTATTAGGCCGGCAGCGTTGCTTGGTTGACTCACATTCAGCTCGCTAGCTAGGCTTAACCCCGAAGGCTTCCTGGGAACACATCTGGTGATGCAAACTTTGCAGCAAACTGTCTGGAGTTGGGTGGAGAGACCCATATAGGCTTGGTTCAAATACCCACTGAAGAAGAAGTCTATATATGTGGGTGGGTTGGGGAGGGGAGGGGAGGAGAGAGAGAGATGTCACAATTCTAGTGTCGCACACACACACAACTCCACATGGTTTGGATTTTTTTAAAAAGTAAACTTGGACCACATATTTCTTCCAAGGAATTCAAGACAGTATATGCTGCTTTCTGCTTACACACATAGTTTACCTTCACAACAACCCAGTGGGGTAAATTAGGCTAAAAGAGAGAGAGAGGGACTGGTCATAGGTTGACTGGTGAGCATCATGGTTGAATGGGGATTTGAAGCTGCTCCTTTTCATGGGACACAGTCATCCAGCCTTCCCAAGTAGGTGCTCTCATGATGCATTCATTGGTTAGCAACTCTCATCATCCCCAGCCAGCAGGTTATTTGTCTGCTTCATTATACCATAGGTAAAGGTAAAGGTTCCCCTTGACATTTAGTCCAGTCGTGTCCGACTCTAGGGCGCGGTGCTCATCCCCGTTTCCAAGCCATAGAGCCAGCGTTTGTCCGAAGACAGTTTCCGTGGTCACGTGGCCAGCGCGACTAGACACGGAACGCCGTTACCTTCCCACTGTGGTGGTACCTATTTATCGACTCGAATTTTTAGATGCTTTCAAACTGCTAGGTTGGCAGGAGCTGGGACAAGCGACAGGAGCTCACTCTGTCGTGTGGATTCGATCTTACGACGGCTGGTTTTCTGACCTTGCAGCACAGAGGCTTCTGCGGTTTAACCCACAGCGCCACCACGTCCCTCTACCGGTTGGTGGGATGTCACATTAAAAAGGAAGTAAGAACAGCTCTGCCAAAGCTAGCTTCATTCTTTGCTCTAACGTCCAGCTGATGGTGAGTCACAAATGTCGAGGGTGTTGACCAGGTAGCTGCTCGACAGATGTTGGAGACATCTATACCGCAAAGAAAGGCGGTAGAGGTAGAAAAAGCCCTGGTGGAGTGGGCTTTGACAGTTTCTGGTGGCGGTTTTCCCGCCAGTTCATAGGCCAAGGTGATTGCCTGAACTATCCACCTTGATAAAGTTTGCGAGGAAGCTGGAGAACCCTTGTGAGGACCATGACAGCAGATGAACAGATGAGGAGATTTTCTAAAATATTTAGTCCTGTCAACATAAAAGGCGAGAGAGCGTCTAACATCTAGAGTGTGGAGCATGTGCTCTAGGTCTGATGTTGGAGATGGAAAAAGAGAAGGGAGGATCAAAGGTTGGTTGAGATGGAATTCTGACACGACCTTAGGCAGAAAGGAGACGTCTGGATAGAGGGTAACCTTGTCGGGTTGAAACTGGAGGTATGGTGCATCCGCTCTGAGAGCTGCTAACTCGCTAGCTTGCCTGGCTGATGTGATGGCAACGAGAGTATATGGCGGTCATATTGTCCGTGGCCAGCTGAACGGCCCGACCAATGATGAGAGGATGGAAGGCATGAAAGGCCTTGGTGATGGCAAGAAGCTCGAGATGGTTGATATGGAAGGTTTGTTCTGTTTTTGTCCACAGGGCATGGATTCTGTGGCCTTGACAATGAGCGCCCCATCCTGTGGGGCCGGCATTGGTGGTGACCTGAATTGTGAGCTGGAGTGGAGCAAACGGACGGCCAACTGCAAGATGCAGGAGGAAGGTCCA
Organism: Intellagama lesueurii; assembly: GCA_037013535.1. NCBI lineage: Eukaryota > Metazoa > Chordata > Lepidosauria > Squamata > Agamidae > Intellagama > Intellagama lesueurii. The sequence goes on from JBAJHW010000003.1 coordinate 261,820,336, forward strand.
CCAGCTAAGTTGGTGAGCTAATTCCCTGGAAACTGTCAACTGTTTGGAGGGGGTGTGTGTCAATCATCAGGTTGAATAGGGAAAGGTACCAGGCTTGAAGGGATCTCATTTTGAGTCTGGCATGTAGTTGTAGTTGAGGCCATGAGACCGAGAATATGCTGGGCCCGATGCGCTGAGACTGAGGCGAGGGGACGGTAAGACCGTATGGCAGATTTTAGCTTGGTTATTCGCTCCTGGGGCAGAAATGCCCTGGCCCGACTTGAGTCGAGGCAGGCCCCTATATAGTCCGCAGTTTGAGAGGGCTCTAGTCGAGATTTGGTAAAGTTGACCTTGAGCCCGAGATCCACTAGCATGGAGAGAGTGAAATGAGTGTCTCTTAAGGCATCTTGGTAAGAGGTCGATACGATTAACCAATCATCGATATAGGGAAAAACGGTTATGCCGTGTGGGCGGAGATGTGCCACGACTGGTGCAAAGCACTTCGTGAAGGTCCACGGAGCAGTGGAGAGACCAAACGGAAGAGAACAAAACTGGTAGGCGATGCCTTCAAAGCAGAAGCGGAGGTACTGTGGTGACGTGGATGGGTAGAAATGTGAAAGTAGGCATCCTGGAGGTCTATCACAATGAACTAGTCTCCTTGGGAAAGGAGAGGAATGATGGTATCGAGTGTAACCATCCTGAAGCGTCTGGGCTGGATGTATTTGTTGAGGTGTCTGAGATCGAGGATGGGACGGAGACCTCCGTCTCGCTTTGGAATTGTAAAGTAACGGGAATAAAAACCGTTGTGAAGATTGTGGTTCAGAACTCTGATAGTGGCTTGCTTCTGAAGGAGGAGCAAGACTTCGTCTTGAAGGGTCGGTGAGTATGGAGTGTGTTTGACATGACCGATGGGTGGAAGTTCTTCGAATTTGAGAAGATAGCCATGACGAATGATAGACAATACCCAATGGTCGTTTGTGATACGTGGCCAAGAGTGGAAGAAAGGACGGAGATGGGTTTGAAAGGAAGAATGGAGGCTGACCTCGGGCTGAAGAGAGTCAAAGATATTGTTTGCCCTTTTTTTGAGGATGACGAAAGGGCAGACGACGCTGAGCCTGAGGTTGAAAGGTGGAAGATGTAGAAGTAGAGGGTCCCGTAAAAGGTCTGTCTGGGACTTGAGTTTTGTATGGACGATACTGTTGTTGTTGATATGGCTGCTGTAAGAAGGCAGGTCGACACCATTGGGGGCACTGATATCAATAGGGTTGCTGTCTAGAATAAGATCTGGCTGTCTTCTTGATCTTGTGTAAGTTGTCCATTACTTCATCAGTCTTTTCATCAAAAAGACCGGCTCCATCAAAGGGGAGGTCTTCTATATGAGACCTGGTATCATCTGTGATGCCCACTGAACGAAGCCAGGCATGCCGTCTAAACATGACTGCAGTAGCCATAGCCTTGGAGGTGGCATCTGTGGTGTGATGGGCAGCTATTCGCTGTTGCTTTGCCAGGGTGGATGCCTCTAGATGGACATTAAGAGCCTCTGCACTGGAGCCTTCAGGAGCAGCCTGTAAGATTGGGAGGACCGTGTTCCATAGCTGCCTGTGGTAGGCACCCATAGCAGCCTGGTAGTTGGTGACCCTCATGAGGAAGGATGTTAAAGAGTAGAGACACTGCCCCAGCACGTCTAACTTTCTGCCCTCTCTATTTGTTGGAGCCACCGATGATTTGTTGCGAGCTCAGGATTGATTTGATTCCACAATGATCAAATTGGAAATCGGGTGCTTTGCAAGAAAAGAAGTATCCGAACCATGAGTTTTATAATGGTCCTCCACTCGTCTGGATATTTGAAGGGAGGACAGTGGTTTATCCCAAGAGTCCTTTACCAAATCAAGCATAGCTGGTATGAAAGCCAGACTGAGTGGTGGGGTTTTATCCTGATTGATATCATCAAATACTAGGTCCTGTTTTGGAGGTGGAGGCTGTTCAACCTCGAGTTCGAGGGATTTGGCCATGCGGAGGATAAGTTGAGAATAAGATGTAAAGTCCTCAGAAGGTGAAGGAGGGTGGTTATCCACAACATCGGAATTGGGAGTAGGTAAGTTGGAGGGTGATTCTTGAGAGATTTCCGAAGGGGGATCGTGAGCCTCAGAAACAGCAGACTCGGAAGAGGGTGAGCGATGTCGAGGTCTAGACGTCGAGGTCTTGGATGTGGCAAGCGGAAGAGCCAACAACCCTCTGTCAGTGTCAGGCGGGTCGGGGGGAGGTCCCTTATAAGTGGTAGTGACCTGAAGAGATGAAGTATGCAGGTGAGAGTGAGAAGTAGAAACCCGTGCAAAAGATGTGTGAGAGCGTTTGGAGGCAGGTTGCTCTGTTGAGCACAAAGAAGTACGTTTGAGGGCTGACTTGGAATGTAAAGGAGCCGGGACAGAAGGTTGAAGGTGGAATGTATGAGCCCGACGCCGATGTCGGGGTGGAGATGGTGACGGAGACGGAGAAGGTTCAGGCGGATAAGCACAGGCATATCGGACTCTCTTGGGTTCATCATCATAGGATGATCCAGCATGCGAGTCGATATTGTCTCTGCAATGGCAGTACCAGTCCTACTCGGCATAATAAGGATCTCAGTAGTCTGCCCGAAGGTGATACCGAGAAGGTTTTTGGAGGTAGTAAAATTCCCGACGTGGAGGATCCTGGAAACTGGAAGAAAGATGACGTATTTTCGATGCGCGTTTGTGAGGAGGAGAGTGGTGCGGAGAAGACTCCAAGTTGGAAAACTGCACCATCACTGCCCGCCCTGAAGATGCAGGGCTAGAATGGGCCAAGGCCGGGCTGGAGAGAACGTCAGCCACCGAAGGGCCAAGAGTAGGCGAAAGGCTCACCACAGAAACAGGAGCCTGGCCAGGAGGTAGCGGGAGTGGATCTTGCACCTCCGACAAAGAATCGAGAGCCTCTCTGGAGGTCTCTTCCAGAATCGGAGGTCTGGTTGAGGTTGAGTAAGCTGAGTAGGCTTGGATGACTTCTTAGCCTTTTTCAATCCACTCTTAACTTTTTTCTTTTTAGGTAAGTGATCCTGAGGCCGAGTCAAGGAGGTCTTCGATGCCAATGCCGACTTCAATTTCGAAGAGGACTTGGACTGCTCCTTGGCCCTTGGAGATGGAGTGGTCGGGCTCGACACGGACCTAGGCACTTCTTGTGTAGGGACAGGAGGCGAGGTAGGCTCCATCGAGGCGGTGGGTGGATTAAGGGATTTCTCTCAGAGGAAGGAGTGGAGACGTTGGAGACGGAATTTGAGGGCAGGTTTAGTGAGTTGTTTACATTCCGGGCAGGAATGAGTTTGGTGTTGCTCCCCGAGGCAAAAAAGACAGCGGTCGTGGCAGTCTGAAAGCAGAATCTTGTTCACGCACAACATGCACCACTTAAATGGGCCGGGAGGGGGCATAAAAAGAGCGGGAAGATAGGGAAGGCAGGGAAATGGGGGGGAACGAAAGCAAAGGGAAAGCAAAAAGAAGCCACAGGGAGAAAATGTAGAACTAAAAAGAACTCATGGGGAAACGTCAAACAAATGAGGTGAAGAAGCCTGAGAATGCACGAAGGAAAAATAGCAATCGCGATCAAAAGTTGCTCTAGTCGTCGAGATAGGTCTGACCTAAGCGGCGGCTAAAAGGAACTGAGGGGACTTCAGGTGGGTGGAGCATGCGCTCCACGGGGGAACGTCCCACTAATCACATGTCTTTAAGCTCTAGAAACTTCCGAGAGGTCCTGCGCAGGCGCAGAATAACCCATTCATGTGGATTCACATAGACCACGAAGAAGAACCTTTCATTTTCGTCTGTGTGGCTAGACTCGCAGTGAGGGTGAACCTTTTTGAGCCCGAGTGCCCAAACTGCAACACAAAATCAACTTATTTATTTCAAAGTGCCAACAGGGCATGTCCTCCGGAGGGCGGCCAGGGGGCACCTCCCCCCCCGCCCCAAACATAGGTAGGGCCCTCGCCCAGTCTTCCTGTGCTGCGCTCCGCCCTGCTCCCTCGCTCTCCTGTGGCTCCAGAGCCGCAGTCAATGGGCAGCTGCAATGTGTGCCGAGGGGCAGCCGGGCGCAGCTCCTCCTTTGCCTCTGCCTCCTGCTGCCGCCGCTGCCTAATCGCTGCCACCAGCGCCACTCTCAGGCTCCCTTCCAGCGGGGGACAAGGTGGCAGCGTGAGCTTGAGCTGAGCCGCGGCAGCGAGCAGCGCCCCGCCCCTGGCTGGCATGGGCATCAGCATGACTTGCATGCCCACAGAGAGGGCTCTGCGTGCCAGCTGTGGCACACGTGCCATAGGTTCGCCATCGCTAGGCTAGAGCATAAGAGCTGGGAGCTAGAGATGGGCATGAACCACTAAACCAGCAGTTTGTGCCAGTTCGTTACTTGGCAGAACATGTGTTTGGTGGTTCCCAGCCCCACCTCCTCTGGCAGGCGCCCACTCAGAGGCAGTGCCCAGAGGAGGTGGGGCAGAAAAGCGAGGGCGCTGCCTCTGAGTGGGCACCCACCAGAGGGGGTGGGGCTTGGAACCACCGAACACCCATTTGGCTGAGAAACGAACTAGCACAAACCGCCACTTCGGTGGTTTGTGCCCATCTCTAGTGGGAGTCAACAGTTCTGTTCAGGAATGGTAGGACAGGAATCAGAAAAACACTGCAAAGTTTCCTTGTTTCATGCAATGGAATTTATCTGGAAACAGAAGGAGTCCTGCCCTTTTATGGCATCTGTATTTAGTCCTTCTTTATCTCTGGTTGTGTTCTTAATTATTAACTTCAAACTTGCATCCATTAAGTGGGCCGTAGTAGGTGAAAGTTTACGCCACATAGAACTTGTCAGTCTTTATTGTATCACAAAATTCGTTGCTAATTAAAATTGTGAATATTTAACAATTGTAAAATGGTGAACCGGTCCTCGATGTTGGGGTGTCAGCTGTCCTATGCTTAAAATGTGCTGGTCAGGGATAACACGGATGCTGAGGGTGGTGGCAATAAAACTGAGCAGGGGAGGCATTTCTCTGGCTGGATATCCAACTGAGTGTCTTCTGTTGAAATACTTCCCTGGTGAGAATCATAGCCATGTCACAACTGCATAGGAAATCTAGGACTCGCCCAGCAACTTTAGATTGACAGTCATTCTGTTCCATCCTGGTTCCAACTGGGTTTTATTTTTTTTTAAGGAGCTAATCATAACCAAGCAACATGCTAGACAACTCTTAGCTTTGTTTACAATTCCCTGAACTTTATAACCCTACAAAGGGTACCCATTAGAGATGAGCACCAACCACCAGTTGGGTGGTTTGGCACAGTTCGTTTACTGGCCCATCCCTAGTACCCATCTTTTTGATTTTTGCTACAGCTAAGAGACTCTGCCCCATGCTGTTTTAAAGACTAACAAATTAAGCTTTCAGATGCTACATGATGTTCTCGTATTTTCATCTTTTAATGCAGACCTTTTGGCAAGCTTCCTGCAAAAGCATTGTAAAAGAAACAAGCCAGAATGTTCCAGCCACCTGGAAACATGGGGTTGTGTTGCCGTTCTGTGAGAGTCAGTAGGTTTTCTTCATACAGATCACTTGTTGCATAACAGCAACCCATGTGCTAGGCTGCATGATGTCACATTACTGAGCAGCTGAGACTTCCACTCAGTGGAAGCTCAGAGTATTTGCAGGTGGCCCTGTTCTGGCGAGCTACCTGCCTTGCTTCGGTCCAAGCAGCCCAGGCCATGCAGAAACCATGGTGCTTATTGCATGGGGTTAAAATGCACAGCAATGTTCTGATCCATTATTTCCTTATTCTTTCTTTGCAGGGAAAGGCGATGGAAAACAGTACATAGAACATAAGAACCTAAGAAGAGCCCTGCTGGATCAGACCAAGGGCCCCTCTAGTCCAGCTTCCTGTATCTCACCGTGGCCCCACCAGATGCCTCTGGGAGCCCCCGAGACAACTAGAGACCTGTCTCCTGATCCCCCTCTTCTGCATCTGGCATTTGGAGGTCCCTTCCTTTGAAGCCTCAAGATTGTACATCCCTATCATGGCTTGTCACCTGCGATGGACTTTTCCTCCAGAAGCATACAAGTGTGCTTTCCGAGCAAACTGGAGGCAGATGGGCAGTGGCTGAGTTTGATTATGGAAAGGCACTCTTGACATGCTCAAAAGAAGATTTAACCTCACTTTTAACCTTTTAGGGTGTAGGTTGCCGATAGAAGTAACAGGACATACGATTCCAAGAATCCAGCCAAAATGGATTTATTTAGAGGCAAACGAGGTAATTTTATGTCATGATCCTCTTTGGGATTTTTAGCCTTAAAAGATAGACTAGAACAAAGACTAATCTCAGTTGCTCATAATTCTCATAATTCTTTTATTTACAGTATATATATAAAAACTCTCCTTCCTCTAAGGGAGCCCTGGGACTGGGCAGGTTGCCCAAGGCTACTCAGACTGGCTCTTCTCCATGGAGGCATTGTGAGGAATCAAACTACCAACTTCTGGGTTGGCAGCCAGAGACCTCATCCACTGAGCTATCCAGCCCGCTCAATGCCCTTGTTATGCAAATTAAAAAGAGAAAAGAGGAAAGCACAAAAGCGTGTGCACGTTTTCTAGACACACTTCACTGAAACTTAACCAACGAAGTGTTGCAAAAGGTGAGTGTGTATATTTTATACAGGGGGGGGACCATATCTTCATAAAGTTTTCTTTTAATCTCCCTTCTGTATAACCTGACCCGATTAGTCAGTTTCTCCATCAGTGCCACTGCTGTTATGTTATTCATATATCTTTGCAAAGTGAGGTCCTTGAGCATCTTTCCAGCGCTGGGCAATTTCATTCCACGCCGCCCCTATAAGAGTTGCCGCCACTTCTTTATTTGATCAATTTTCATTTGAGATGGAAAAAGTCAGTTGAAGAATTTATGGGTTGAAGAACCTGGGAAAAATGCTTTGGATGCAACACAGCATCAAAATTTAGCGCTGCTACTGTACATCCAAAAGTCAAACAGGTAGGGTGACATTCAATTTTCCTTGGAGTGATGCACAAAAATAAAACTGATCCTTTCCTTCCCTCTGGTGGCAGGAGGTGCAAACTGCATCCTTACTCTCCCTCTCCCTCTCTCTTTTGAATCCCTTTGGTAGATCTTTGGAATATGTATAAATCACAGTTAGAGACAAAACTTACGGGCAAAAATGCGGTTGCTAACCCTAACCACAATAGACCCATTGAATCAATAGAACTTAGTAAGTTCAGTACACCTGTAAAACCCATTTATTCAATGAGTCTACCTTAGTTGGGAGTAACACTGGATTCAGGCCTATATATCCGGCCCAGATTTTTGTTCCTGCCAATGGCATAAAAATATCAGAAGCAAACTTGCATAATATGTGTATCTGCCAGGAATACAGCCTCTCTCGTTGTTCTCAGACTCTGGAACTCCCTCCCACTGGAGGCCAGCCTGGCCCCATCTTTGTTGTCCTTCCACAAGAGGGCAAAGACCTTTCTCTTCAGGCAAGCCTTCCCTTAGTGGATGCCTGCCTGGGAGCAGTTTTCTAAATGGATTGTTGTGCCTTGTTGCTTTGTATGTATTTTGGCATTGATTTTGTTCACCATTTTAGTGTGGCATTTGCTTGATTCACCAGGGACGTGGTGGCGCTGCGGGTTAAACCGCAGAAGCCTCTGTGCTGCAAGGTCGGAAGACCAGCCGTTGTAAGATCGAATCCACACGACGGAGGGAGCTCCCGTCGCTTGTCCCAGCTCCTGCCAACCTAAACGTTCGAAAGCATGTAAAAATGTGAGTAGATAAATAGGTACCACCACGGTGGGAAGGTCACGGCGTTCCGTGTCCAGTCGCGCTGGCCACGTGACCACGGAAACGGTCTTCGGACAAACGCTGGCTCTGCGGCTTGGAAACGGGGATGAGCACCGCGCCCTAGAGTCGGACACAACTGGACTAAATGTCAAGGGAACCTTTGTTTGATTCATCAATAATATTCGCATTACCATTTGTAGCTTTTAAACAGTGTCTTCTACGTGGCAGAGTGTAGCCAGGCTTCACAGCCAAGCAGCAGCAGCTGCTCTACCTGTAGCTTGCACCTGGCAAGGTGTACTTTGTTCCCTGAGCTCAGGAGGAGGAAGGCAGGTGAGTAAACCGGAGAAGTCCCACCACTATGCTGGCAACCAGTCATACGCTGGAGGTGAACAACCTGTGGTTCTAGGAACAAATACAAGCTTAGTCTGGGATGGGCCACTGCAGAAGGTCACACCCACCCTACTTTCTAACCTCCATGGGTCACATTTGCCCCTTTTTCTCTGCCCAGGAAGTAGCTGGACCGCCATTTCCTGTTTTGAAAAAAGTTCCATTATAGGTGGGCCAGCCCCCTTTTGCCTTTGACACAGCCACTGCTGGCATAGCTTCCATGGTGGATTGCCCCCACTACAGATCATTTGCGTAGCTCGGGGCTGTACATCGTTATATACAAGCAGTTGAGGAAAGAATGAGTGCTCACGATTTCCAGCATCCTCAAAAGAATACACATTGCTAAACAAGGAACTGATGGTTTGTGGGGGGAAAGATGACACACTTTGGAGCAGAAATGTTCTGTCTGTAGCAAGTACATGGACTGTTAAAGACAGGAACACCTTACTAACAACAGATGACCGGTGTAGCAAAGTTTACCAACTGAAGATGGCTACTGTTTTTTATTACATGCCATCAAGCTGCTTCTGACTTTTGGTGACCCATGAATGAGCCATCTCCAAAATGTCCTGTCGTCAACTGCCCTGCTCATCTCTTGTAGACAGACACTCGTGGCTTCCTTTAGGGAGTCAGTCCATCTCATATTTGGTCTTCCTATTTTCCTGCTGCCTTCCACCTTTCCGAGCATAATTCCCCCCCCCCCCCCCCGACAATCCTGCCTTTTCATTATGTGCTCAAAGTCGGACAGTCTGTTTCAAGATTTTTGCCTTCAGGCTTGATTTGATCTGGGACCCACTTCTTTGTCTTTCTGGAAGCCCAGGATATCCACAAAGCTCTCCTCCAGCACCATAATGAATAGATTTTTTTTTCCCTGTCCAGCTTTCACACCCATTCATGGTGATCAGGAATACAACTGTGTGGATGATCTTGGTCTTGGTCTCCAATGACACATACTTACACTTGATCTTTTCTAATTCTTTCATCGCTGCCCTTCCGAGTCTGTCTTTTTCTGCAGTCTCCCTTTGCATTGATGATCAAACCAAGGTATACAAATACAAAATCTTTAACAATCTAGGTTTAAATTTCCTATTGATTTCTTGGATCTTCTGGAAGCTGAAAACTGCATTCAGTCTTCTGACCCTATTTGTGTCACTTTTTAGTTTCTTGCCTGTCCTTTACAATTTTAGGTGTTTCTTCCATCATCCATCAAGGTTTTTCTTTTCTTTTTACTACAGAAATTGTCTTTTTGCATTTTTCTTTAATGCTACCTCTGGTAGCTCTCCTGGTTCATGGTCAATTGAGTTTAGTAATGCAAATGTGTTCTTTATGTGGACTTTAAATTCATCAGGAATGTTGTTTAAATTATATTTTGGCACTAGGATTCTTTTAGTGTTCTTTTTCAGCTTTACTCTAATGTTGGATTGTCAGAACCAACAATCTGTTCCCGGTCTTGTCTTGGCTGCAAGAAGGCAGGCTGCAAAAGTTTATCAACTTTTCTTAGTGTCAATAATGAATAGGGGGAATGCTTTATTTTGCAATTGTAAACACCCTAGGAAACGCATGTGGGGAATCATCACAAGTTCTAGAGCTTCCCATTTTAGGCATTAATCATCTACACAGTGTATGTGAGCATGGACATGGGTCAATTTGACTTCATGGGAAGACATGCAGCTGATCACAAAATTAATTTTGTGGGAGGTTTGTATTTTATTGTTTTCTGGACTTATTTCCACAAGTCAGCTTATCGCTACTGGCAGCAGTGCTTTGAATTGTGGGGTGTCTGTGTGCAAGTACAAACCTATCCACTCCCCACAAGATCCAACAGAATAAAGCAAATTTCTTCAGCTTGGGTCTACATCGTCCATCAACGCTGACCAGTGCTCAGATGTGATGTTCAAAACCTCTGCATAGCCCCAAGCTGGGGACAGCTGGAGTTAAGGCTCATGTTTCAAGGCCAGGCTGTACATTTTTGATGGTGCCTCAGCCAAAGGCTAGCATGATAAAGATGGGCACGAATCGATTCGGCCTCCTTTGTCTAAATTCGTACATGTACGAATTTAGACAAAGCAGGCCGAATCGATTCGTGCCCATCTGTAGTTAGCAACCAGAGGAGATAAATCAAGGCAAGACCACGTACCAACCTGTTCTGTTATACTGCTATCCCATTTTTCTTTTAGCAGCCTATATGACCGTCATTTCATCCTTCCAAGAACTCTGTTATTGGTGGGTCAGGCTGCAACAGTCTGACATAATCCAAGCTCATTCGGTTAGTATCATAACCAAATGGGGATTTGAAAGAGGTTGTCCAGAGTCATAGTGCAACACTCTACCTACTACACTCCATCATCTCCTTGGAGAGATCTCCTTCTCCATGGGTTCAGGTCAGTAGCCTCTTCTCCTCCACCCGCTCCCTGAAAACACAGGCTCTTACCAGCATCAGGAGAGGAGAGAACACTTGCTTCCTTAATTCCAGCAATTACGGCTCCTGACATTTTTTAATGTCCTTCAAGAAAGGAAGGGGGGAGGAAACAGAGAAGAAAACCGAGGTAAAGTGTTCCTCAGGTCCTGCTTTCAGGGTCTCGGGGTACACTGACAAAAGACCTGTGGATTGAACTGGTCTACAGATACGTGGCCTATGGACTGGGCTACCGACCTGTGGAGTGGCCTGCCTATGGAATGGCATCGATGACGCCTTTGGTTTGCTCCCCAAACAGCACAGTCGACGGATTCCTGTAGGCAAAAAGTGCTGGATTTTTGCATGATGAAATGAGCAAAAAGAGAGAGGAGAGACACGTGATTGCTGTGGGAACAAGGCTCTGACCAAGAAAGACAACAGGCTACAAGGTTTGATACTTGTGATGGCTCCAGATCTTGAGCATACCCTGGGTAAGATGCCACGGTCATACCGTGTGCCACAGGACAAAGGGTTGATTTATTTTCTGGGAATAAAGAAAAGTGGTGCAACTCACTTTTCTTCCCAGTTTGCCATCTACCAACATAGATCTGAATTTTAGGAGTGAAGATAAGGAAGATAACCAGAATGCAGGAAAATTAGGGGTGTCAGTGGAGACAAAAAGCATGTGCTACTTCGGACAAGGGGTCTTACATTCAGTCACATTAATTCACACCTACATGCACATGTTCTTCAGTTTACTTTTGCATATTGTGACTGCTTTGGGGCCTAAGTTGCTTTGATTTTGGGAGAAGCTTCAGTTTTTACAATGGATTAATTACTCCTTCCAGGAGATTCTACACTTCCCTTACTGCCTTCTTTTATTTATTCCTTGCAACTACAACCAGCAACTTCACTACTTTGTTTTCAATTTTTCCTTATGATTTTCCCTGGAGAAACTTTCCTACACATCACCAAGTCTTCAGGAACCTGTTCCTTGGAATAGGTAACTCTATGGTTATGCTTCCTTCTGGCTGCCCTCAACAAGAACACGGGATGTAATGGATCATATTAACGGTCCAAGGCAGGAGTAGAAGCTTAATGCATCAAGTATTCTGACCACAATTCTTTATACCACCGGCCACACTTGGCAGAGTTGGCTGCAAAATGAAATCTGAAACCACCAGCGGGACTGAACTTCCTTTCCAAGCCTGTATTTTCTTTCCCAGTGGCCATCATGAGGCCAGAAAGCATTATATCCCCCAGCCAAGTACTTCTCTCACCATCTAGTATCCAGAAGCATGCTGTTCCCGTCACTGGAGTATCCATTCACTTTAATAGCTAGCGAAAGCCAAACTCTTCCATTACGTTTGCCCAATATCTATTTAAGCTGTACGAATTCATGGCCACCAATACATCTTGCACCAAGGAATATCACATTTAACTATATTCTATGTGAAGTTCCTGTTTACATTGGCCAAGAATCCACCACAATTTAGCTTCTCTACATGATCTGACGTTAAAATCCAGATCTACTCTGCCTGTCCCATGAACAATTTAATGCCTGTTATACCTTCCCTGTTCACCTTCTGTCTAAAATCCCATCTTGATCTTAATTTTGATGGCCCTGATCTGCATTTCACAGCTGTACGAAAATTATACACAAGCCTAGGTCTATACACAACATATCAACATCACCCAGAGCAGATATTGAGGGGAACATGGACAACTAGGATAACGAAGCTTATTCCTCCCAGTGGTTCAGATACCCCATACTATCACTGGAATACAGAAGTAGGAGGAACTCAAGGTTTTAAAATATATGACCAAGAATTAATGAGTATTGCTCTACCTTTCTACAAGATTATATTTCTGTTTACTCCTAACAACAGTGCTGTGATTTTTTTTTTTTTTTGGACACAGTACTTGGTGGAAGGCGAAGATACAGAAGGCTGAGAACCCAGCTCCAGAGACATGCTTGATGAAGTTCACTTCCTGAAAAGAAACGAGGGCTAACCATTAAGCGCACGGACATGCACAGTGGGAGAGGTCTTATCTTCTCAGAGCTGCAGAACGTTCCAACGAGGTTTTGAACACCCACCGCTTTGACTCAGAAACCACAACGAAGAACCCGGCTGTACCAAGAATTTCAGCAGACTTTGTCCATGTGCATGTTTGACTTTTCATTTGGAAGCTTTAAATTTTTCCGTCTCCATCGTTCTCCTAAGGAGCAAGATCTAGGAAGCTGTATGGCCAGCTCTGACTGGCAGCCATGGCTCCCAGACAGGATTCTTTCCTATATCTGCCTAGTGATTCCTGGTGGTCAGTAGTCCCGACACTGCTCAGTTTCTGAAATCAGAGTACATAAACCAGAAAATAGCAAGGGAGGAAGCCCTCTGGAACACATAGATCGTTTACCCTTGACTCACTAACCCATCACTGACAGCAGAAACTGAATCACCAGGATTGTTTCGGACACAAAGGAAGTGAAGATGTGCGAACAGGCAGAAGAGCTCGGCTTTTCTCCCAACTGGATTTAATTCCAACACAAGGGATGGAAGCCTCAAGCAGAGATACCCATTTTGCTGCCTTCTTGTTCCAACAGGGGAGGGCCGCAGCACAGGGAGCCCACCAAAAAGCAATACTGGGTACAATACCAGAGTCCCATCTGGCAGAACACGACTCCTTGCAAGTCTCAAGGCAAAGCAGCAGCAGCAGCACCTTGGAACCCGAGAACACCCTAAATTTTGGAGGACAGCTGGTGGGTCCCTCCAAAGTTCTGTACCATTTGGTACATGAAACAGAAAGTTTCCAGACTAGATGTTAAACGAGAACCACAAAGCTCCCACTTTCCAATGATGCTTTTACACACACTTCAAGCTTCATTTCCCACTAACTCATAAGACGGGATAAATCTTACTTATCACCTCCCACTCCATCCTTCTCAGCCCCAACATGCTTGTCTGTTCAGCCTACATTTCTTAATAAACCATCCTGAAATGTTTCCAAACATCGTGATCTAAAAAGTATCACATTCTTGTGAACAGAGGAAGAGGTGGGGTTCCTGATCTAGCCAACCCTGGAAAGCACTCTACAGATCGTATCCTGCCAGTTTATGACCATGTGCCTGTGCTGCTTTATATAGAAAAGTGGTAGTTGCTGGATGGAAAGCATATGCCCCCCGCCCCCACCAGCAACGGCCCGCTGGCTGCAATGCCGGCTCATCTACAGGAGTGGTGGGCCTTCTACAGGCTTTTGGACTTCGGCTTCCACAATTCCTCACCATAGGCTAAACCGTCCTAGGCCTGATGTGAGCTGAACCCCTCCCCTCCCTATACAAACACCTATCAACCAAACTACTGTCTGTAGAAGCAATGGTTCGCCAAAAACTTCTCCATGTTGCCTCTTTAAGGTCAATGGCTGATGTTTTGCCTTCCTACAAGCAAAGCACAGGTGCTTCTACTATGATAATACCGCTTCCCCATATAGGTCCTTATTAACCATACATCAGGACTGGGGCAGACAGCCTGGCACTCTTAGATTACATCTCCTATCAGCCCGAGCCAGTAGGGCCATCAGTCAGGGATTCCGAACGCGTCAGCCCGAAACAAGGTCTACTCACGTTGGAATTTGTTGTGGCAACAACTCACCCTCCCAACAAGTCAAATTCCATTTTTTTTTCCTCCAAAAAACAAACCAACCCACAAGCAGCTACATAGAAAATGGCTTGCAGGCTTCAACCAACTCAAGACACATCTGTGCTGCCCCCCCCCCCCCCCCAGCACGTTCTCCTTACAATGTTTCCCTTCTCAGGACCTTGGGCTTTCGGCTCAAAATAAACCCGTTGCCTTTTCAAAGGCTCAGCAAAGCGTCCCAAATGGGCATCGATGGAGGGAATCGCTCTAAGATGACCAAGACCTTCTCGCTTTCACCTACTACAAGCCGGACAGCCGCCACCGGGCGCAGGGCCCCCTATTCTCTCTTCCTGACCGACCTGCCAGGATGAGTTTGGGATGTGACAGCACCCACACGTCACTTTTATTTAGCAATGTTTTCTTTTTTTTATTTCCAGTTTACGGTGAAAAGATGCTCTTTTTTTTTTGAATCTTCAATTAAATACTCCATAAAGAAAAGAAAAAAATAAAGAAGAAAAAAAATATTTACAATTTCATGTGACCGGTAATTGAATCCTTGTTTCATATTTTGTTTGTGGTTTCTTGCTTGTTTTGTTTTCTTTTTTTTTAATTACAAGCGCAGCTCCTAGAACCATCCCGCGCAGATGCAAGTGGATCGCACAACTGTGGCTTTGAGGTGGGCATGGGGGGGGGGGGGGAGCAAGCGTGTGGGGCGAGGCCGGCCCTAGGGAGCCTACGCAGCACCGTCAGGGCAGAGCTGCAGCGATCGCCCCATCCATAGGTAGGCCAGTGAAAACTCCCACGACTCCCGAGCAAGGTGTGGATGTTTCAAATGATTCCCCTTTCCTCGGAAATAAAATAAAATAAAATAAACCCCAACCATTCATCAAGAGGTTTCGTGTAATTCCAAGGCGCTGATCCAAAGACGTGGGGTGGAGGTGCAGGAGTAGAAGGGGCAGATCAATGTTTGGGGACAGCACAGTCCTATCCTCTCAAACCTCAAAAGATTTAATAAGTCTATATTTATATTTGATATATATATATTTATATAATCTCTCTATATTTCAGCAATAAGTGGGCAGGGGGGGAAGAGGGGGGGAGCTCCCCATTCGCCCCCTTCCCATACGACAAGTGTTTGGGTGCTTTGCACCTGTAAAGAGTTTGGGCCCCCGCTCAATAAAATCATCCAGGTTCCCGGGGCGTTGGCCTGGGGGCTGAGCGGAGTGCCCACAGCAACACCTACCTCCTTCAGCATCAATTTATTATCGTCAGACACAAACCAATACAGGCTGTTTAAACAAAAAAAAAAAATGAAAACAAAAGAAAAGGAAAAAAAATCCCAACCAAAAAGAAAAGAAAAAAAAAAAAGTCCGGGGGGGAGGTATGGAGAGCAGTACTCAAGTCCTGTATATCCTTTCCCACACCGCCCCCCCCCCTCCTGCAAGGGAGTCCAAAGCTCCAGGGAAGGGTCAGAGCAGCGAGTAGCTGAAGCCCCCCCCCCTTTCTCCCAAACGTTAAAGGGGTTCAGTTGTTGTCGGATTCGTCCTCAGCTTCACGCAACCAAGTGTAGAACGCGGTGACGGACTTGAGCGCAACACCCTTTCCTTGTTGCTCAGCTGGGTCTTTACTGGACTCCCACTTGTAGAAGGCTTCCTCTTTAATCACGTCCTCATCGTACAAGGCATCAAAGAACATGCGGAGGAGATCTGGGGAGGCAGGAAAAAGAGAGAGAGAGAGAGAGAGAGAGAACATGTCACACAGTGGGAAAATTCTGCACTCCCCTGCATCATCTCTGTCTCTCTCCTGCAAAGCCACTGACTAGAGATGGGCACGAACCGCGGGTCGGCTGTGCACAGCTGTTTTGCGGCCAACCCTGACTTCCCTTTGCTCCGCCTCCTCTGGTGGGCTCCCACTCAGAAGCAGCACCTCCCAGAGGAGGCAGGGCTAGGAAGCCGTGCCGCCGTCTCTGAGTGGGCGCCCACCAGAGGAGGCGGAGCAAAGGGAAGCCATGGTGGCCACAGAACAGCTGTGCAGCGGACCTGCCGAACCGCACTTTGTGCCCAACCCTACAACTGACTTGTGGTAAACAGCAGACTTTGCTGGAGGCCCTTATGGGGCAAGAGAGCAACAAGTGGAGACCTTGGGGAGGAGACATCGGACTTCAATTCCTTAGGCTAAATTCAATGGTTGCATTCTAACGACAGCAGACCTGCCTACATGAGTGTTGACTTATCAAATCCCACTGATTCAATGTGCCAACCGTTAAGAGTTGGCACAAGTGGGCTTAGCTCAGAACAGCCACTGGATTCAGGGAGGGGTATTCCAAAAGTACCCTCTCCAAACTGTGGGCACGTTCTCCAGGGCCTTTTCAACTCTCTGAGTATATAAAGGGAGATGCTGCACTTCAGCAACAGAGCGTGAAATTTGCACGCAGGTCCCGAGTTCAATCCTCACCATCTACAGGAAGAACTGGGAAAACTGCCCCCCCCCAACTCTAGACAGCCCCCGGCAAGTCAGTGTGAACAACACAGGGCTAGACAGACGTAGGCTCTGACTCAGTATAAAGCCCCTTCCAACATTCCTAATATTTAAAAACCTGGGGGGATTTTTTTTTAAATACAGGAGAAATCTATTATCATAACAACATCACTCCACAATTTTCGTCAAGGACCAGTTCAAGAAAAATCCTGCTCTCCAGATGTGATTCAGCTACAACCATGCCTGAAAAACTGCTAACAAGGGCTCCCACTGTCGGCCCCTTACTCAGCTCTACCATGACCACCTTAGAAACGCGTGTCCAAATCTTAGTTTTACAAACATGAGCATTATAATAGTAGCCGTTTAGAATATCGACAACCTAGCACACATGAGAACTCTTGCAGACCCCAGCTCTGTGGAGACCCGCCGTACTTGAACCCCATCTCCAATTTCGGCAACACGCAAGGCAGGAACTTATTGCCTCTCATGTACTCGGGAACTCTGGGTCCACTGCCTAGGACTCACTTGCTGGCTGGTCCAGCTTCACCACAAGGGCCTGCAAAGCGTAGAGGGCCTGGAGCTCTTTAATTTCATCACTCAGGTATTTCTGCAGCAGCTTGGCTCGGCTCTTGATGACGGCACTCTCCATCCGGTACGGATTCTCGACTACAGCAGCGGGAAGAGGAGACAAGGAAAAGCAGGATGTAGGTGAATGAACGCCATTCATCACAAGCCCAAAGAACTGCAGGCCGTCTTGGGAACCCTGCCTGTTGCCATGAATTCTGCTTTCCCAAAAAAAACCTTAACTATGCATGTCATTTGGCTTTTAGTTAATTTGCACTGTTGCAGCCAGCTTTTCTTGAAGGTCAGGGAGAGAACTGGGGGAACTACAGGCAAACTAAGTTATAGTCTCCGTTGGTGTGTGTGGTGGCCATTTCCTGTACACCACATAAGCACACTCAGAGAGCCACTGTGCTGTAACACATAGAACAATGGATTTCCAAAGTGAAGGCCTGGATTAAAATCCCTCCTTCACCATCATGTTCACTTGGCACCAGGCAATAAAGCAAGGTGGGCAATCCCAGGATTAGGCATCCTTCAGCCTCGAGAGACTATGGTAACGTGCTCTGAATGGAGGTCTTGGAACAGCATCTAGTGTGGTTGAGAAGGCCAATTTGAGAGTGACCATCCCTTCCACACTGAAGACAAATACAGTCTGTCCCCTATCCAGCTTCCTGATTTGGCTGGTTTCGGGATGGCCTCTTTGCCTCGGCCTGCTGAACAAGTGTCTCTTCAAATTGGGAGAGGCCATGCTGCAATTCCAGGAGGGATCTGTGAAAACTCCAAGCCAAGATTTGCTGACAGCCTGACCCTGATCGTGGGGTTTAGGGTTTGATGGGCCACGCTTCTCATTAGCCCTGCTTAACAGAAGATAAACAATTCAGCGGGAGGAGATCCCACAATGCACCTCTCTCACCAGGGCTGTCACATACCCCAACACTCAAGCACCCCTAAATGGGCAAACACTTACAGACTACAGCTGAATGGCACACCGACGTCATCAGGGCCCTGACAAACAGATGAGATGAGATTTGCGGTTCACTCAGGTTTGCCTGGTGGAAGAGAAGACAGGCAGGATCAGTGGGAGAGAAACATTTTCCCAGCTGGTTTAAACAAAAAGCTTGAGAGAATATGCAAGGAGCACCCAGAACTCCACCTTACTATCTCCTCCCTGAGCAAATGGCTTAAGACACAGGGTACAACTTCCCCAAGAATATTCCACAATTGGTTTAGCACCAGGTCACAGAGAGACTGCTGCTGAGCCAGACTATAAGTCTTCTGCACCGGACCACTCTGGCTGAGAGATGGGACCGTTCTCCACTCAGGAGAAACACACCAGCTATAGACAGTTTCAGGAAGCTCCACCTTCTAGGTGACAAACCCTGATGTTCCTGGTTCTGAGACTCTTGTACCACCAGGAAACAAAAGGGCGGCCCCAGCACCCAGAGGCAACCGTGGTTTGAATGCAAGATGTAATCCCAGGTAGAGAGGACTTACTGAATCAGCGGGATTCACCTAGGGGTTAACTCTCTATTAAGAAACTGATTCAAGAGGTCCAACTTAGTTTAAGCCACTGCAATCATCTGTCCAACACTCTGACCTAGAGAACAGCTCCCTTGCTGAAGGATTCCTAGAGACAAGGCGCTTTAATGCACGTGGATCGTGTCTAGATACATTTGAAAGGCTGATTTAGGTAAGGGGAAGGATGAATTCCTGAGACTTCCCTGGGACTACCAGCGATCTTCCGTAGCTCCCAGCGGGGGACAGGAAGAATAGGGTGTTTTTTTGCAAGAACGTGACCCTCCTCCCATTGACATATTTAGCTGTGACAGCCACATCTCAGATGCCTTCTGTCTCCCCACTGCTCCCCTCCCCAACTGGCCAGATGGCTCACCTCTATCCAGTCATATATTCTTTGGTGATTTGCATTCTCTTTCAATAGCTTGTCTAACTGCTTGCACAGCTCTTCAGAGGTGAGTTCTTTGCGGCTGGGGGCATCTGAGCTGTCGCCCATCGTGTACTCCACTTTCTGAAAATGAAAATAAGAGGCGGAATTACCATGGGCAAAAAAGCAATGGAAATCGTACACAACAACGCTCATATTTATTTGGAACAGACATCCCAACATCTGCCATGGCAGCCCTTGCAGCCAAAGCGTGTCCACCCTTGGACATTTTGGTTTAAAAACCCCAGCTCTCCCTCCAAAGCTCACCCCACCCCCCCCCGCTTACCTGCTCTGTGATGAACTTATTGATGTCCTGGTCTTCCGGCAGGAACTCCTTCCAGCTAAGGCCCCCTTCTCTCCAAAGCGACCCTGCCTTCTTGTGGCTCTGCACAGAACAGGGGGACCTCTTAGGGCCATTTCACAAAAGACACCCAGAAAACCACTTTGCCACCAACTAATTCTCTATGCTGAACAGAGACCCGCAGCCCATGCGACCAAGGGGCAGGTCAGGCTCAGTCCTTGTGAACTTGAAAGGAGACTCCACAAGGACAGGGAGCTCCTGTGAATTTCCACCATTTTGTTTTCCCTTTTGAGACAACTGAGAGAGAGGAGCACGAACCAGTTCATCCCAGTTTATCACGGTGGCAGAACAGGTGCTGCTGCTGCTGCTCCCCTCCCCTGCCTCCTCTGGCTCCATCAGCCACTCACGAGCCTCAGCGTGCCAGCTTCCAGCACCTCCTCAACTGATTATCTTCCAGTCCTGGCAGCAGCTCAGGCTTCTCTGCCCCGCCCTCTTGGCTGATCTGCCACTCAGAGAAAAGGGCGGGGCAGAGAAGTCTGGGCTCCTGCTCCTGACTGGGAGATTAGCTGAGGAGGTGGGAAAAGCAAGCAAGCTGGGCCTGCTGAGTGGCTGATTGGCTGAGGAGGTGGTGGGAGGGGAGCAGCAGCACCTGTGCTGCCGCCTTTAACAGGGACGAACTGAGACAAACTGGTTTGTGCCCATCTCTATCAGAGACAACTACTCCAGCCCACAACCTGCAGGGTAGCAGACAGTATTAGCCAGCTTTTATATTTCAAAACACAAAATGAGCCAAATATCACAAGGCATAGAGATATTGGGACATGGAAGCGCTCCAGGGGGTGCGGCGGGCACAACAGCAACCCTACCGTCTTTCCCTAACCAACCCCTACCAGGCGCCCCTTCAGCAGAATGACTCTTGGCAGGGAGAGTGACTTACCATCCCTTTACAAAGCAGGCCAAGGATCTCCAGCAGCAGAGTCGTCGCCTTGCCAATCGGCACCAAAGGCTTGGCGATCTCCCTGAAAAAAGCACAAAGGGCAGGCAGGTCATGCACCGGAAACGAAGCCACGAGAGGAGGAGGAGGAGGACAGAGAAAGGAGGCCAAGCTCACCGGAACAGCTCCTCCATGGGGATGCCACCTTCTCTCAGGATAGGCGTGATGATCTCTGCCAGGTACAGCCATATGTGCGGAATATCAATCTCCATGTCCTCCCCAATCTCCAGGATCTCATTAAGCCTGTGAGTAGAAAAGGAAGGTGTTCCAAACCTCAAGACAGCAATGCTAGCTGAACAGCTCCCGGGCCTACAGAGGCAGGACAGTGGCCCCGGAAAGAGCTATCCCAAAACCTGCCAGACACCACCCCTCTGTGTGTCCATCCATTACCCCTTGTAGTACTGTTCCTTGGAGAGAGAGCCTCCCTTGACCAACTGGTAGAGCAGCAGCCCCATGTGTTCGCGAGCGATGGTGCTTCGCTCCAACGTGGACTCAATGCCGTTCCGCACGAAAATGTAGAGCTGGGAGGGACAGTTCAGCTCCTGCACACACTGGAGGGCCTCCTGCAAGAAGCAGGCAGAGAGGAAGGACACTCAGCACAGACTTCATAGGAAAAGCACCCCCTGAAAGCAGGCAAGCTACGACCTAAGTCTAGCATCCACAACAAATTTCAAATATAAAAGAGCCCGCCTTGGTAACACAGGGACGCTCAAAGTGGTCCCTGGTCTCCTTGCAAGATTGCCACGTCAATGACAAGGCCTTTAAGTCACCTCTCTCTTTACCACACCCCTATCGCACTGCTCCCCAGCCTCATCCTGCCCCTAAGCATTGTACTGTGGGGTTTCGGGCTAAGGGGTACGCCAGGGCTGAAAGAGAGCAACTGTGGCCAACCCAAGATTTTTCAATAAACTGTTGAACCTGAGGGTTCAAGGGAAAACTTTTGATCCGTAGGGTTGAGAGTCAAGGACACATAGACCCATCTCCACCCTAGCTTTATTTCAACGTTCAAGAATGACGAAAGGTCACATCAAAAGCTTTTAAGACTTTGGCCGTTTGCACCACTGTGTTCGCTGGGGATGTCTTAGATGTCTAGCTCCAGAGGTTCAGAAAGCAGACAACGATTCCAAGGCAAGTTTGTGGGCCTTTTCCCTCTATCTGTGTGATGAGTCAATGCGTCTATGCACACGGACACACACAGAGCCTGCCTAAGAACCACAGGAATCCCAAGCATTCTCAGGAACAGGGTTTGAAATTAAACTGATGGAAAGGGGAATGACCCATTGGGTTCTTTAATCTGCAAGCAGCCTTACGATGTTCGTATAAAGCACCGTCCTCTCGTTATCTCCCAGCAAGTTAATGGGAGTTGTCAGCTACTCTTCTGCATTCCCAAACCGGACCCTCTTTCACTGCAACCCAAAGGCCCTTCTCACGCCATGTTCTCCTGGCCCCCACGCCCCTGATGCTTTCTCCCAAGGGCAGCATCTCGCCAGGCGGCAACCACGAACAGCACATTCCCCCCCCCCCCCAAACAATGAAAATACCTTTCTTTCCCTGCATTACTGCCCACTGGCACAAACCTTCATGTCGTTGATGTGCAGGTATTCCTCAATGATCGCCTTGGCTTTCTTCTCCAGCTCCTCTTCTGACAAGGCGGGCTTGGCTGGTGCCTCGGGGGGCGCCATCTCACGCTTTGCTGCACGGAGGTGAGCAGGGAAGGCATTAGTGCTGTTCCCAGAGCACCCAGAAAAAAAAGGAAAACGAGAAGAGGAGGCGCCCCGCCCACCAGCCCCGCCCCGCCGCTTACCCGGCTCCCTGCTTCGGTCCCGCTCCTCCGTCATGCTGGCTACTTTGCGCACGGTCTCGAGGACGCCCTGCCGCTCCCGCTCCCGTTCCCGGCTCCTGTCGTCCATCTCCTTGCTGAAGCTGCGCTTGGTGATGGGGGTCCGGTTCCTATCTGACCGCTCCAGCCGCTCCGAGCGCTCGAGCCGCTCCCCTCTCTCCAGCCGGTCACGCTCTAAGCGGTCACCTCGCTCGCTGCCCTTCTCGGAGCGATCACGGCTGCTGCTACTTCTGCAGCGAGACCACGCCGGTTAGTGCCAAGACACCGTAGGGGAAAAACAAGCAGCAGCTCCAGCATTCCCCCCCCCCCCCAAAAAAAAAAGCAGTAGAAATGACAAGAATGAGCCAATTGGGTGATAACGAAGCTTTCACATTCTGCTTTTATTTTCAAGCTGCCCCAGAGCAGGGTGAATTTGATTTCAATCGAATTGATTTAAATTTTAAAAATTTTATTTAAAAAAAAATTAAACTGTGATTTAAATCAATTTGATTTTTAAAAATCATTAGTTTTTATCCACCCTGCGGAAGTCAGAAACTGAGGAAATGAACAAGTGGAGACCTACACCCCACCGCCTTCTCTCTGACAGCATTCTGACTTCAAGCTAGCTGTTGCATTGCTAACATTCTTCGCCAGACTGTGTGCACTTGTAAGACAAACATAATGTGGTTGCATTTCAGTCACTCAGGAAACTTTTGCTAAGACTCAATTTTCTTTTACATTTTCAACCAAGGCAGTGGGAGGTGAGCAGCATTTAGTTCAATGGCATTTAGGTTTGCTTTGGGAGCACATTAATCATCTCAGAACTGCAGAGCTGGAAAAGACCCTATGGATCATTGACTTCAGCCCCCATTAAAGAGGCACAGGGGGGGAATCGAACTCCCAATATCTGGCTCCATGGCCAGATAACTAAGCCCAGTTGATTATGTGCAGGACTGAAGACAAAACGATCCTAATAAATCAGGTATTGTACTTAGGTACTGCTGCTCTCTAGTGGGCAAGGTACGTGACAAGTCCTGTATTTCATAATTGGCCTCCACACCAGCTTTAATATGGCCAGTTCAGTTTCAGCCAAACCTTATTCCAAGCTCAGAGTAACAACAGATCTTTCCTTTTCCTGCCAGACAAAATTTTACTAGTGCTGACCCTGCGACTTTCTATGCTGAAAGCATGGGTTCCAGTCCAGAGCTGTGGTCCCTCCCCTAAGGCCAGTCAGGATATGGCAAAGCGGTTTAAAGAGAGACCATGGATGAGGACACTGGGCAGAGGTTCCCACACAGGCAGCCCCAGATGCTGTTAGACTCCATCTCCCAGAAATCCTTAGCGAATGGTTGGGGATTCAGTGAGAACTCCAATAGCACCTCACCTCTGAATTTGGGAACCCATGTTGCACAGGGTTCTAGAGCACTGCATGATTCCAAGTCAAAAAGCAACTCAGTACATGCATGCAGCTTATGAACACCTCTGCCCTTTTTTGCACCTTATCATGACGCCGGGTTATTTAGAGCAGAGGTCCCCAACCCCCGGTCCGTGGCCCGGTGCTGGTCCGTGGCCTGGGCCAGACCAGGCCGCCGAGACAGACCTCCCACCCACCCCCCGCACGCACTCACCCCCGCGCTGCCCGTTTGTGCCTGAGTACGCGCTCCAGCACACACGTGCGAGCGCCGCGCTGCCATTTGCGCATGCGCACGGGCGGGCGCACACTTGTTTGCACATGTGCGCGAGCGCGGGGGGTGCCCCGCCTTCTCCAGCCTTCTCCAGCCGGTCCGCGGGCCGAAAAAGGTTGGGGAACGCTGATTTAGAGGGTTTCACATAAAGTGGAGACAGGAGGCCAAAGGCCACAACCAGACTGAAGTAACCCTAAGAAAAGAGACAGGTTTCATAGTGCCTTTTCTTCCAGACATAAAGGTTAAGATCTTTTTATAAGCCACTTCTGGTATTCCTAGTCAACATTCAACTCACACCATATTCCACCATCAGTCATGCATGGTGAAAGCACCCCATCAAACACATGGGCTTCCGTTTCCTGAAGGTAAGTGAATGCCATGGGATGCTCAGCACATAGGACAGAACTTAAAGCACATCTTCTAGTAAGTCTTAGAAGAAAGGGGATTATTTTTTTTTTGGCACTAAGGAAAGCTGAGAAGCAATATTGACCTCTGTACTACTCGCCGTACATCCTGGCTCTCTATAGGAGCTGACTGTTGTAAGGCTGAGAAACGATTCAAGGTGCTCGTGGCTGGTCGACTGGAGTCAGGAACTGCAAAGGAAGGAAAAAAAGCAAGATTAGAGGACTAAGGAACTGTGTAAAAAACCACATGCTTTGCTAACCCTTTATTGTCCTCCCGTTGCCTTACCTGGTTCCGCAGGTTTGGCCCCCGAACCACCAGTGCTGCCCTTCCCCCAACTCAGCCGTCCACCAGGTGCAAAGAGCTGGCTATTGGTGTCAATTGAACCAGGCTGTAGGGGGCGAGAAAGGAGAATGGAGCCATTAATGGACTGAAAGAAGCAAGCACTACTACACCTTCCACCTCAACGTTTAAGCTTTAATTCAGTTTTTCATCTTTGTGAATTCAAGTAACAGCACCTCCATGTATTTTGGAAAGGAATACTGAGATAGGCATGTGAGATTTGGGGTTTTAGGGTGTAACAACACCAGGACAACACTGTGCCCAAAACTGAAATACAGCAGGACCCACGTGCGTATCTGCGGGGGATCGGTTCCAAGCCCCTCCCCCTTGCAGGTGCTGAAAAAACACGGATTATAGCAAATGCTATTTTAATAGCAAATGCTATACATAGCATGGGTCTCTGGCTCCCTCTAGTGGCCAATTCTGGTAACTTCACTTTTCTATATTTCTAGGATTTTTCTGCTGATTCACTTATTAAATATTAATATTAAAAATATTAAAATAAGTGAATCAGCAGATACTGATCTTGCAAAGAATTCCAAGCATGAACTTGCAAAAGCTAAATAATAATAATAATAATAATAATAATAATAATAATAATAATAATAATAATAATAATAATAATAATAATAATAATAATAATAATGGAGAGGGTTGTGCACTGCTTCCAACAGTTAAAATGTGGGAAAGGAACACTCAACCTATCTGTATCCTGTCGCCCATCTATTAATTCATCTTTCTCTTCCAACTCAGCAACACTGTACTAGCTGGACTCTCCTGCCTTCGTCTCCAACATTTTCATAAACCCTAGCTTCCATGCTTACACCCAAAACTGCTGAAACCTTGTTTTAAAAACTTGAGTTTGGGAAACAGAATTGTGCCAAATCGATCAGGAATATTTGTGCCTTCTCTCCATGGCTGCAACCCCAATCTTCAGCACAGAAATTAGGTTTCTGGGTAGTGTCAGCTAATGTCCACACATTCAAGGACATGTTACTTTTTTAATCTACCTTCTATTATAATTGAACATTATCGGACCTTAAACTAAAAGCAGAAGCCACAGCTGCTTATTATGGCAGAACCCAAATTCACCCCCATCTCCCCCACCCCTCGGCCAACAGTTCACACCTTGGTGATCTTGGATAACCTGCTGGTGTCGATCGGTCTGTTGCCCTTGCTGATGGGAACGGTGTTCCAGCCGTCGTCTGATACCAAACTCCCTCGCCCACCTGTGGACGGGAGAGCCAAATCAAGGTCCGCCTTTTTCAAAAGCACAAATCACCCACATGCATAAACGTGTGCATGCGAGTGAGAAACACATATCTTGTTGGCGCAAAACTGGCGTAAAGTTAGCAGAGTCTTGTCCAATCCAGGCAGTCCAAATAACTCACACACACACAGGCAGCTTCTCCCAACACCAAAGTGTATTTACAGTACAGTGGTGCCTCGCAAGACGAATTTAATTGGTTCCGCGGTCAATGCCGTCTTGCGAAAAATTCGTCTTGCGAGGCGCATTTTCCCATCGGAATGCATTGAAATCTAATTAATGCGTTCCTATGGGAATTTTTTTTTTTAAAAAGTCACTTACCAGGTAGGGAGCTGGGGAAGCACCATCGGAGGACTGGCGGGGGGGTCCCCTTGCCGCGATCGCCGGCTTTGGAGGTCCCCCGCCAGTCCTCTGATGGTGCAGGAAAAGCCTCCGAAGTGCTCTGAAGCCGGCGCGCGCAGTTGTGGGGCACCCCCGCCAGTGTTCCGATGGCTTTCTCTGCACCATCGGAACACTGGCGGGGTGCCCCGCAACCGCGCGCGCCGGCTTCAGAGCACTTCGGAGGCTTTTCCTGCACCATCAGAGGACTCGCGGGGGTGCTGGGCTAGCCTCTGCAAGCGCCACTCGCCGGCTTTGGGGGTCCCCCGGGGCTTACCTTGCACCATCCCAGGACTCGCGGGGGTCCCTCCGCACGGCGATGGGCGTTTGCAGAGGTTTGCCCGGCACCATTTTTGAAGTTCCCGCCCTTTCCCCCTGCCTTTGGCAAGTCTCGGAAGGTAAAAAGGCTTTCTTTTTTTTCTTTATAAATAAATAAAACCACCACAACAACAAAAAAATAAAACCGCAACATTCGTCTTGCGGAAAACGGCTATAGGAACGATCGTCTTGCGAGGCACAAAAACCCTAGCCAGACCCATTCGTCTAGCGAGTTTTTCGTGCCGCGAGACGTTCGTCTAGCGAGGCACCACTGTATATACAGCAGTTCCAACCGGCAGCACGACAGGATGACATCCAAGGAAGAGATCCAATACATCTTCAGTACATCTCCATACATATATACACATACATATTTGCATACAGCCAATCACTGCAGATATTGCATCATCCATGACTCAGCATTCTGCATGACTCAGCATCTTGCACATCTGTGCAAACATGGCTGCTAATTAACACAAACCTTGTTCTGTCTCAGGTTTGGAAATTATCCTTGACATATCTGCTATTTCTAAGATCGCTCTGACACTCTTACTGCTTGTGTCTGCCTTTAAGGATGCAGGAAGATTTCAGTGGGTCTCTCTGGTCCTGCATCCTGCTTTTCAGAGCGCTTAAACCAGAGGCCTCTGGGAAGGCGGAAAAGCAAATGCCCTCCCATGAGCCACTCAGATTCATCAGCAAAAGTGCTTCTGGATCCAGAGGTAACATTTAGACACCACCTCCAATAGCTTTTTACTGACCCATCTTTCATGGATCTGTCTAAAGAAACTGGGGCTTAAATTAAAAGGATCTACTTTTCAAGAGAGCAAAGTCTGCAGCTGCCAAACACCCCATTGTGGAAGTGAATTCCATAAATTAACAGGCACGGCAGCTCTCGCTCTCTCGCACACACGGACAAAACTACAACTCAAGGAGCACAAAACCACTCCCTCTTCTTCGGGGCAGGTGGCGCTGACACAGCCACAGTGAATCCCGAAACAAAGGAGGTCTTCTGCTCCCAACTCACCTGTCGACGATGGGCCTGGTGGGCCTCTCCTCTTATCCTGCTTGGACATCAACTGCTGCACTTTGATGTGCTCCCGGTGTTCCTCCATCTCAGCTTCCTTGTGAATCTGGTCAATAGTTTTGGGACCCTGGTCTCCTCTCCTTGGCACCCAGCTGTTCTGCAAGAAGCAAACCGGACAGGAGGAGAGGGGTTACAGTACCCTGAAAGCTGAGATGCAGCCAGGCCAAAGAGGGAAAGAGGGAGAAAGAGAATCACTGCCTAGGAGGAATTGCCTCTGGGTTTCTTCCTTCCAGAACTGACCTCATTAGGCTCCTAAATATATGCATTTCCATCTTTGGTCCATTACCCCCTTGCTCCAAGAGTAGGACCAAATGCCACTTCGGGCAGAACTTGCCCACCATCTTCCAGGGGTGAGTGGAGCCAGAGGGTTGGAGTCAAAAATACCTCTACCTATCAGCTAAAAAACTTTATGGCTAGAAACCAAACCTTAGGAGAGGCACTTCAGCCTTGGGGAAAGACCAAGATAAAGGCTGGGAAACCCCCCCCCCCCCCGCAAATGGTACCGTACAAAAGGGGGTCACCTGGGAGAACCAAATGGAATCTAGGGATGGCTGGATGTGGCCCTGATGTTCCCATATCTGTTTTAATGACTGTGCACGGCCTTGATTAGGTAACAGGCCATTCTGATAGTAACATGCCTACCTGGCTGGCGATTTCACACAGGGTGGGGCTGGGCGTGGGGTCTGGAGCTCTCTAGGCACTGCTTGGTGGGTGTCCATGCAAGGAGACTAGCCAGTTCTTGCTTCTTTTCTGCACACGCCCCTCCAAAAAGGCAAGCCCTTCCCTGCCCACACTAAGGCCAGCGCACAGCAACCATTGTGAGCCTCCGCCGCAGTAGCAGCTGCATGATAATGTTGCATCCCACATTTTGCACACCAGTTTCAAAGCACCAGGCCCTTAAGTGGCAAAGGAAGCAGGGGAAGGGCTGAGCACGCTGCCTGCCAGGCCTTTTACACACGCACACGCACACCCTTGTGAGCAAGCACATAGCAGCCTTTGGCACTGGGAGCCTTCTTGCATTAAACACAGCTGCGGGGGCTACTGTCAGTCTATCGCCGAAGCCGCACAAGCCAGGGACGGCAGGTTAGCACAGTGTCTAAGGGGCTCACAGAACAGGAGGCAGTGCTAGCTGGGGCTGATTTCCCATCCCATCGCCCAGCGAGTCCTGGGTGCAGAGGGAAGTCAGGTCTTGCACCTTACCAGGCGTCAGGGCTGGCCCATCCCAAGAAAGGAGCCCGAGGGAAGGGGGCTGTCTCCGCCAGCCCAAGGGCCAGAGGGGAGCTCCCATCTGCACCTTACCCGTCTGAGGTCAATCACATCCTGCAGCATGAAACGGATGCGGGAGGAAGTCTTCTTCTCCTTGATGATCTTCTCCATCTGGTTGAAGTACTGATCCATTCGAGGCTGGCGGGAGGGGGAGAGGAAGGATGAGATCAGCTGAGCGAGGCTGGAGGCAGCCTTGCAGTCCTAAGCACAGCCCGGCAGCTGGAGGGACCAGGCGGGATGGGAACAACCAAGGCGAGCCACATAAGGACCTTCATGAGGACTAATCTCATAGTGGAATTCAAGAAAGGCAGCAATAAGCCGTCACTTTATCTGGTAACAGCCCTTTCTGGAGCAAAGGAGACCAGTTTCACATGTTGTGCTGTTATACATTTGTACTCCCCCCCCCCCCCAAGGCAAGGAGAGGGCCTGAAGAAACCAGTTCACTCCCTGGGTGGAAGAGGCCACGGGGACAATCCCAGAAGCACGGTCCATATTCCCAGTTCACACAAGGGTGGCAAAGAAGAGGGAGAGTCAGAAAGCAGCTGTTCTGCAGGCCAAGATAGGCAAAATGTCTCCAGTGGGCGGCATGCAAGCCTACCCTAGTGAGGTACTCTATTCAGCACTGGTTAGGCCTTATCTGGAAGGACTGTATCCAGTTCTGGACACTGCACTTCAAGAAGGATGCTAACAAATTGGAACAAGTTCAGAGGAGGGCAAGAAGGATGATCAGGGGGCTGGAAACCAAGCCCTAGGAGGAAAGACTGAAAGAACTGGGCATGTTTAGCCTTGAGAAAGAGGCTGAGGGGTGATAGGATAGCACTTTTCAAATACTTGAAAGGCTGTCATACAGAGGAGGGGCAGGATCTGTTCTCGATCATCCCAGAGTGCAGGACAACGCAACAATGGGCTCATGTTAAAGGAAGCCAGATTTCGGTTGAATATCAGGAAAAATGTCCTTATTGTTAGAGCAGTACAACAACGGAACCACTGACCTCAGGACGTGGTGAGCGCTCCCAGTACTGGAGGTACTCAAGAGAAAATTGGACAACTATTTGTCAGATCTGCTTTGATTTGGATTCCTGCACTGAGCAGGAGGTTGCACTCAATGGCCGATAAGGTCAATTATTCTATAATATTAGTACGCCCCCCTCCTTCACATTTTTACATCTAAAACAGACCAGGGACAAAACTGCCCTTACATGTCAAACACAGGCCTTCTGGGTTTTGACCATTTCAAACGCCAACTGTTTTACAGGAAGGGTCTTCTGGGGTTTTAAAAAAATGGGGCAGAGGAGGCCTACCCAGATCCAAGAGAGAGTTAAACCACCCCCCGGATCCTCTGAATTAGTCCTCTCCTGCCATAGGTTGGGATTTATAGTTCTTGGCTACCAAAGCTTCATTCCTGAACGCTGGCTCTTCCAGAGGGACATCTGAGAACTCTCACGCCCAGGGGATGAGCCCCCTTTCGCTCCTCAGCCCACGAAAGAAGTACCTTGGCTTTTTCAAAGTCCAGGTCCTTGCCAATGGTGGTGAGCAAACGACATAAGCATTCCAGGGATTCGTCATCATGGTTCTTGAGCAGCTTCACCACACAGTCGTGCATGATGGCTTCAGTCAACATCTTCAGCTTGAAAAGCTCCCCAATAAACTTGATGTTGCCCAGAGAACGCCTCCGCGCTTTGTCCCGAGCATCATCCAGCTCCTCTTTCAGACGGGCTCTCTCCTCAGGCTATGAGGAAAAAACATGGGAGTGAAGAGGTATTTAATCTGGAATCCGCTTAAGAGCAGAGACTGGGAACCGTCCTTCCAGTAACAGTTGCAGTGGTAGCAATAGCGACAATAGCAACAGGCTTCCTGTTGCTTCAGGCTCAGTTTTTTTTCCTCCAAAAAGTTTAAATGGCCCGTACAGCTATCCTCTCTTCTCTTCCACATTCAGCTTCTTAAGATTCTTGTGAAGTTAGCTACAGCGAGAGACACTTGGGCAAGGTGCATAAAAATCAACAATTTTTTTTAAAAAAAAAATCAAATTGATTTAAACCTCGATTTAAATAAAAATCACAATCAAAACTACTTAAAACTGCTTATTAAAGAGTCAAAAAAAAATCCATTTTTAAATATTTAAATCATGATTTAAATCAACCTGATTTAAATCAAATTCCCCCTGCTTCTGGGGACCAAAGTGACCCACTGAGCTATGCGTCTGCCTGCAAGTTTTGAACCTGGGCACCTCTGTTCCCACTCTAAGGCTCTAACCCCCATAGGTTGGGCTGGGCTTTCCCCACCTTGCCCTTCAGCTCCTCCCCTTTCCCCAACCAATCACAGAGTCTAAAACACCTGCTCCTGTGCCCTCCTAAGGCACCTATGGAGGAGATGGGTCTTTCCAATACACCCAGTACATTTCCTTGAACCAGAAGCCCAAGGGTTTGAGGCCCTAAGGGTTCAAAGCGCCACTCACGCCAGCCGTGTCATCCATCTCCTTCTGCTTCTTCTCAAAGATCTCATCATCGTCCTTGTCCTTCTCAAATTCCTTCTGGCATCTGTTCAGGAGTACCTTGCGGAAGTTGACCATCACCGTCGGTTTATCAGTCGTGGGGACTTTCAGCTAGAGAAGGGGACAGGTAAGAAACCACCATGAGAAGAGAGTCTACACGGTTTCTCCTCTGACCAATGCCCCAAACTCAGGATTTCCAACTATGCTCGTAACACCCACGATCCTTTTCTGTTCCTCTACGGTCCAAATAAACCGCAGCCATGCCACAAAGGAGAGACTAAGACCTGTAACGTAAATCAGGGTGGCTGGGCAAGTTTCTCCAAAACAACAAGGCCGTTTATAACAAAGAACATTCTGGATCTCATGGCGGCCGAGGAATTTCTGAAAACTGGGTAGCAGTTTCTGTGGGAAAAGGGCGGAGAGAGAGACGGGGGAGCCTGGAGGAGGAGAACGTCGTTCGTCGCAACGTGCAGCCCTTTCTCAATAAAAATGGGTGCTTTAAAGATTGTTCCTTGCTCCGGGCCACCTGTCTCTCCCCACCCACCCCCCCGCCCCGTGGTCGTCATCGTCGTCGTCATCATCCTCCCCTCTTTCTCCTTAAAAAGAACCCAATGCAGCTTCCATCATTAAAAAAATATTTAAAAGCTAAAAACAACAGGTATACAAGTATTTAAAAAGAATTAAACAAGCATTATATTAAAAACACTAATAAAATCAATACTAAAACACATTTAAAACAGCAGAGCACAACAACTGCTTTAAAAAAAAAAACCTCTCAGACCACCAGTTATTAAGGGAAAGCCTGCCTGAAGAGAAACATACACTTAGAAAATTCCACAGGGAAATACACAAGAACCAAAGCACCTTTTTCCATAGCTGCTACCTATCTGTTTCTTACAGCTACCGAAGGATTCAGCACTGAACGGTGCCACCGCCACCCCCTAGCTAATGCTGGGAATTAATTTATGTGCCTCTGCACACAGGCCAGCCAACAGTGAGGCCTGATGAGATGATGGTACCAACCCAAATGGGAGTTAGTGCAAGATCCACTCAGGGCAGAGAAAAGAACGAACCCAACCTGAGCAATAGAAAGCCCTACATCCTTGACTCAGGCGACTACTCTAGGATCTAAGGGGAGATCGTTCTCATGCAAAATGAGTTTGCAGGCCCACTGCCCCCAGAGGCAATCAGGCCATAATGCCTACACATATAGGGAGGAAAGAGGCTCGCCAATGGGAGCCATGGTCAGGAGTGAATGTAATTTCCACACAGCTCCTAATCTTCGGGAGGATCCAAGGTCTTTTTGCGCCCCAGAGAGGGAGAGCTGCCATGCCTGCCGCTGAGATCCTGGAGCACTCACCCCCATAAGGCAACGGCACATGTTGGCATAGGCAACAGAGAAATTTGGCTCAGAGATGGCCTTTTCAAAGATGAGGTCAATGACGCCCTTGAGCCGCTCCTCGGTGTCGATGGACAGCTCTGTGACCTGCTTCATCAGCTGCTGGAACATCTGTGGCGTCAGCTTGTTCAGAATGCTGCGCACACGCCGGAACAGCTCCTGCGGGAAGGAGACATGAACACCCTTTGAGTCCACTGTGTACACACACACACACACACACAGAGAGAGAGAGAGAGAGAGAGAGAGAGAGAGAGAGAGAAATGTGTGCATGAAACCTGCACAGCTCCAAAAAGCCACATGAGAATGGCAAGCTCTGCCCACAGCAGTGTTTGTCACAATGGAACCTGTCAGACAAGAGGCGGAAGGGAAATTGAAGGAAGGAGTGACTCTTCTACCTGCAAGGAGTCAGAGCAGCCA
The DNA here is from genome assembly GCA_037013535.1 of Intellagama lesueurii. NCBI lineage: Eukaryota > Metazoa > Chordata > Lepidosauria > Squamata > Agamidae > Intellagama > Intellagama lesueurii. The sequence continues at coordinate 261,853,694 of JBAJHW010000003.1, forward strand.
CTTGACTCTTTCTTTAAGGCAGGCACAGAAAGCAGGGCAGGAACATCCCAAAAATATCACTGCCAAGATGAAGGAGTTGGTGAGCCAAAATACAGGCCTCTGAATGACAGCTAGACACCCACTATCTGCTGTAGTTCAGCATCAAAGCAGCCAGTAACATATTTATTCAGAAAATAAAATACCACATGGGAGATAATTAATAAAAAAGTAAAAGATTCTCTCCCCCCCCCACCACCACCACCTCTGTGTTTTATACACTGCTTCGCATGGGGACAGCTGACCTCTTCCCCTCAGCCACAGAAATATGGTGGCCGCCGAGGCAGGCACGGTTATCTGGGAAAGCCCAGAGAGACAAATTGGGTCTTCAATGCAGTCTTTAAGGGTTCCCTGCTTTAAAAGAAGCCGGGCTTCTCCCTGCACATTCCGTTGAAACACCCACAACACCAATCCTTCTGGCCAGGGCAGGATGATGCAACTCCTAAGGGTTCTGTGGGCACAGAAGCTCCCTCATCCCCGCCCCCAAGTTACCCAGCCCTAGATTAGCAAGAATGGGATCTTATTCAAATGACTCAAAAGAAAAAAAAGAGAGAGACAACACGATCACCAAACATTTATATGAACTGCACGCATACTTACCCGTTTCGTGATCTATCTGGAACCAACTACAGTTAATTAGGACCTTCTCAGATTTAAAACCATGGCTGAAAACAGAGGTGCAAATAGAATGGCTGCAAACCAACCTAGTCACTCTGGCTACAGTTCAATTTCAATGCAGACAAACACTATTGTTACAGCAGTACTGGCCAAAGAGATTTTTTTGTTCCAATTATCTTTGTCTAATTATCTTTACGTTATAGCTGGGCAGAAGAAGAAGAGGTAAAATACAGTTTGGGTGTGAAAGCTAGACAATTAAGAAGGCTGACAGGGAAAAAAAATAATTTGTTTGAATTATGGTGGCTGGAGGAGAGCTTTGTGGCTGTCCTGGGACTGCCAGAAAGTCAAACAAATAGGTCCTATATCAAATTAAGCCTGAAATATCTCTGGAGGCAAAAACGCTGGAACTGAGGCTGTACTTTGGGCACATCATGAAAAGGCAGGATTATCTGGGAAAAATAATAATGACAGGAAGGGTAAAAGGCAGCAGGAAAAGAGGAAGACAAAAGACGAGATGGACTGATTCCTTAAAGGAAGCCACAAGCATGAGTCTGCAAGAGCTGAGCAGGGTGGCTGAGGACAGGACGTTTTGGAGAGGGCTCGTTCGCAGGGTTGCCAGAGACTTGACGACACAGAACAGCAGCAGCAATAACAGCCGATAGACCCATCCTGAACCCAGGCAGCTCAAGGGGGGTGGCAAAAAACTGACGAAAAAAACCAGAAAGTTGGCAGCAGCGAAGATGGGCCAAAGGAAGTGACTGCCTACCAGAGTTTTTATGTTTTCAGGATCCTCTGTTTCGCTTGCCCGCTTACTGCTGGGCTTCCAGGCCTTCTCGGCCTTGTTGAGCTTGACATCTTCATTTAAAGACATAGCTGCAATTATCTTCCTGGGCTCCTTCCTCAGGCTTTGCTGGGAACGCCGCTGTCCTGGCCCTGCAGGCTTTGGGAGTCAAAAGGGCAGGAAGAGAGGTCAGAGCTTCTGAGGTGCCCCCTCCCCCAAGGCAACCCACGACACCCTATGCTACACATCAGCATCGCTGCGTGCAGTGGACCAGCTGCCTCCCGACACGCTGGGCTCCGAGAAGGAAACGCCACCCCCCCCTGCTCCAATGCTCAGATCCTCAGTTCCATCACAGGGTTATCAGTGGCCCAGACACGATGGCACTAACTAGGAGTTCATCATGCAAGCGGACAAATACGGCAGGGGGATCCCTCTTGGCAAACAAACACGGCTTGAACGGTACCTACCGGTCCACGGTTGGGCGGGTTTGGCCGGCCTAGGTTAGCAAAGGAAGGTGTGAAGTCTGGTCCGCAATTCATGCTGCTCAAGCGCACGGGGTCCAGGGGGCGCAGGGGCATTTTATTTGCCTGTCCAGCCAAGAGACGGGGAAAGCAACAGACAAAAATGCACAAGTGGTGAGCATCAAAGGCGAGACGGCGGTCATCTTCAAATAAGCAACTGGCCTCTGTTAACACCTAATATTCTAAGGCTGGTGGTTTGCAAGCATTTTCATTGTCCAACTACTGGCTGTGGCTCCCTTCGCTTGGAGGGCTCTCTCTCCCACCAGATCTAAACACTCCAGCCATCCCATCCCACCGCACCCCCAATATCCTCAAGGGCCCACCTCCTTCCAGGTCCTGACGCAGGAAAAAAAAAACCCGGCCACCCAGCAAGCATTTCCATTGGGGACCATAGAGATGGGGAAAGGAAGGGCAAGCACACAGCCTCCGCTTTCTGTTCCTATTCAACATAGAGCTATGAAAGCTATGAAGGAGCTGTTCATAGCTTTCATAGCTCTATGTTCCATTTATTTATTTATTTGTCCCATTTTTACCCCGCCCATCTAGATTCAGGAAATCTACTCTGGGGCAGCTTACAGAATATAAAGATAAAAACAGCACTCAAATAACTTTCATTCATAAAAGCAATCAAGATCAATAAAGAAAGCAGGATCCAAGATGGGATAAGGACACTATGTCATGGGAGGGGGGGGGAGGCCTGCCAGAAGAACGAAGTCTTCAACTTGTTTTTAAAAATCCCATCCCTTTTCCCGCGGCACCCCTGCTTGGACTTCGCTGTGTCCCCTGGAGCCAAGGCGCACCGCTTGGGAACCCCGCATTCTAGACATTCTGGGATCTCCAAAATCTTAGCCCGATGCCAACGTTTCTCTGCCCTTTGGAATTCTGCCCTTCCCACTTCCCGGCAATGCTCCATAGATACATTTTTCTATAGATCTCGACAAGAATACACTCCACGGTGACATCACGCAACACAAGAAAAAGAAAGGCTTTTGCCGGACACCTCATGAACCTGGCTGGCAAAGGAGGCTGACCTTTTCCAGGACCACGTCACTGATATGGGGCAACCCTTCGGGCTTCTGCATGCTAGCAACGATGAACTGGAACCCGAGCAGGAACTCCCGGTCATATCGCTTCTTCTCTTCTGGATTGAGGGGCTTCCACTGCTCTGTTAAGGGAAAGAACGGGGAGAGCATCAGAAGAAAGTTAAGTCTGAGGAGGAGCAGGGAAAGAAGCTTCATCAGTCACCACCAGCATCACTGGGGAGCCACTCCTTTTGGACAAAACGCTGCGGCTGTGCGGCTCCCTCCAGAGGGAAGATCTTCTTCCTTCCTCGTCTTGCACTGCATCGAAGCCAGGGACGGACTCAAGACATGCCGAACCCCTAAGTTTAAGGGACTCTGAAAATTTCTATAAAAATGTGCATTGTTCTAATGATTACAGTGGTGGCTCGACTTACGAACGTCCCGACTTACGACCAATTCGAGTGACGACCAGCTCCGGCCGCAAAATTTTGCTTCGATTTGCGACCAGCGCTTCGAGTTATGAACGGAAAAAAAAAAGGCGGGGAAGGCGGGGAATTTGAACTGCTTTCAGTTAACCGTTGGTCAGCGAAGAGGCTGCTTCTCTGTAGCTCTTTCACCCCAGCGGTTAGAGAGTGTGGGTTCGGAGAGAGACTTCTGACTGCCTGGTACTGCTTTCTGCTTTTTAAAATGCCTGTTCGGAGTACAGGGTTTTGCAGCGTTGGTTTGGGCTGGGGAGGGGGGTTATGTTTCTGTGCTGCGATGGGTCTTGCAGTGTGTAGTTGTAGCATTTTTAGTCCCTGCTAGAATGTTGTTTTTTTTAATTCTGTGGCTCCTGGGGTTTGTGTAGTGACCTCTCGTTTGTTTTAAAAGGTGTTTGGTTTAAAAGGTGTTGGTGTAAAATGTGTGGGTTTAAAATGTGTTTTAGACGCCAAAGTCTCTCTCCCCCCCCCCCCCAATTGTCTTTTCTCTTTCTCTATCCTCTCTCTTTTTGTGCTTAAAAGCACAAACCTTTGTCTGAGGGGTCTGTGTGCCCCAGTGATGACCTTCTTTCTTTCCTCTTTTCCCGATTGTTCCCTCCCTCCCTCCTTTCCTGCCCTTTTTTTAACCTAAGTCATCTTAGGTTAAAAAAAAATCAAGTCTCCCCCTAGTGGTTGTGGACGGATTAACCGCTTTTCCATTCGGGGAACGAATGTTTCGACTTGCGACCGGCGCCTTGAGATACGACCAAAAAACGGCCGAAACGGATTAATCGTGTTTCAATGCATTCCTATGGGAAAGGGTGCTTCGACTTACGACCATTTCGAGTTACGACCATCTTCTGGAACAGATTAAGTTCGTTAAGTTGAGGCACCACTGTGCTTCAAATGTGAAATGGATGGTGGACTATCCAGAGGCCCCTCATGCCAATTGGAAACGGAAGCGATTGTTTATCTAGCTTGGATGTAAATCCTGCACTGATTATGGCAGACGCTCCTTGTAGCACTCTTCTCTCACCTGGGAGGATGAGGCAGGTGTGTTGTCATAGCATCTGCAATGTACTCTGGAGGGCCTCAGAACCAAAGTACATGGCAGATGCTATGACAACACACCAGGGAGGATGCCTGGACCCCTCCCCAGTTTCAACACTGGAAAGGCGGCAGCTGGAGAACAGTGAACTTGCCACTGCAGATGAAACTGTCCCGTTCCCATCTTCTCCTGGTGCTCGGCAAATGTGCCTTTATACTTGATCCTTAGCTATCTAACTCTTGTAATCACACATCTCAGTCTTTTAAATCCGTCTTGTCTCTCTGATGCCAATGGATAAATCCCTGAGCGGGGAGTGCCATGCTTCTGTAAAGCACGTAGCAAACACAGGGGTAAAGCAATTAACATACGGCAGTGGAGATGTTACACTATTTTTTTTTAAATGCAGGAGCTTTTATCAGCTGTTCCTTTAAAACACTGGTCGCAATACCTTCCTCCCAGTCAGCTGTGGTAAATCAGAAAAGGCGTTGCAATACTAATCTCTTAATGATATTGCACATTGCCAAAAAAAAGCCTCTTTGTGACTGCGAGAGCCTCTGGTTGCAACAATAAGGTGGTGTGTTGCTCACTGTGCAAGCTGGGATTCCTAGCCACTTCACCTACATTATAAATCAAGGCTTTTCTTGTCCAAGATTAAAAGGCAATGCAAAGCTGTTGTAGTTTCATATGCTTGCTATCTGCTTTTCCTTGTTCTTCCAACATCAAGCAAAAAAATGGCTGCAGCCACGGAAACTCCTGTGAACTGAGTGAAACAGTCCAAATATGCAGGTTAAGTCTGCTCAGATCCTCAGCTCCATCATAGTAGGTCAGTGGCCCAGACACGATGGCTCAAAATGGAGGTCATCACAGAAGACCCAACAGCTGCAGTGGGTGCTCTCAGCAGATACAAGGGCTATTTTTCAGAGTTGTCAGCAGCTCTAGGGCTGCACTGCCTTGTGGCACAGGGGTTAAACTGCAGTACTGCAGCCAAGACTCTGCTCACGATGTGAGCTTGATCCCGTTGGGCTCAGGTAGCGGGCTCAAGGTTGACTCAGCCTTCCATCCTTCTGAAGTTGGTAAACTGAGAACCCGGGGGGGGGGGGGGGGAATGTGTAGCCTGAGTCATTAAAATTGTAAACTGCTCAGAGGGTGCTTTAAGCGCTATAGGATGGTATATAAGCAGCACCCTTTGCTTTTTTGCTTTGCTTTAAAGTGGAGGACCATGGCCAAAGAGGTGAAATAGCTAATTAATTAAATAAGTTTGCCACAATGGGTTTCTGTTAATAGTAACAGTTTAAAAAACTGGAGAGGCTACATTTGACTCTTCTAGCCACAACAGAGCTGATGGGCAGGGCTCCTGCCAAAACAGATGGCAACAGTCGCTCACCTGCTCTCCAAGGGGAGCCATGAAAAAAGGACAGGGATCCCCACCCTTCAACTCGACTCACCTTCCTTATAGCGGTACTTCTGATCCGCCTGCTTGACCTTCTCAGGATCTAGCTTGTCCTCCTTTTCTTCCCATGACTCTTCTGGCTCCTCCTGGGAGCGAGCGGGCGCCGGCTCCTCTGGCTCTGGGGCTGGCACAGGGGGATTATTCTCTGTCTCAGAGCCTCCCTCACTGACCTGAGAGAGCAGGGAGCAGGAAGACAGCCCATCAAGACCCTATCAACACACAGTACCACAACCACCCAGTACAGCTGGGACCAGAACAGCTAAACAAAACATGACCAAGTAGACATGCCCCTTGAGAAAGAATCATAGAATGATTTGAGTTGGAAGGGGCCTAGAAGACCATCGAGTCCAATCATGGGTTAGTTCCATTTTCATACTGCTCTAACAGTTAAGACGTTTTTTGCTGATCTCCAGCCTAAATCTGGCTTCCTGTTGCTTGAACCCATTGTTACATGTCCTGCAGCTTCAAGCACTAGAGGTGTTCTGTCCGTATGGTAACAAGGAACTCATCCACCTCCCCATCACTCCTTCCCCAAGGCTATTTCTCAACTTAAGTCCTGACCTACCATTCTAATATGGGGTGGGCACAAACAAAGCACAACCTTCATACCCCATAGGATAATTTTGGAAGCTAAGCAGGGTCAGGCCTGGTATGTATTTGGATAAGAAATCACCAAGCATCTCCAGAAAGGGCAAATAAAGAATCGCTGCTGGTCAGAGTTAACAATAATGGGGGTAGATGAACCAATGGCTTATAATAGTGATGGCGAACCTATGGCACGCGTGCCACAGCTGGCACGCAGAGCCCTCTCTGAGGGCACGCAAGCCATGCCGATGCCCATGCCAGCCAGGGGCAGGGCACTGGAACATCTGTGGCGTCAGCTTGTCCCCCGCTGGAAGGGAGCCTGTGAGTGGCGCTGGAGGCAGTGATCAGGCAGTGGCAGCAGCAGGAGGCAGAGGCGAAGGAGGAGCTGCGCCCGGCTGCCCCTCGGCGCACATCGCAGCTGCCCACTGACTGCGGCTCCGGCGCCACAGGACAGTGAGGGAGCAGGGCGGAGCGCAGCACAGGAAGCCTGGGCGAGGGCCCTACCTATGTTTGGGACGGGGGGGGGGGGGGAGGTGCCCCCTGGCCGCCCTCCGGAGGACATGCCATGTTGGCACTTTGAAATAAATAAGTTGATTTTGTGTTGCAGTTTGGGCACTCGGGCTCAAAAAAAGGTTCACCATCACTGGCTTATAACAACTCAGGGACACGAAGCTCCCCATCTTCCTCATGTAAATTTGTACTTGCCGTAGTAATCCTATAAGTCAGTAGTTCCCAAGCTTGGATCACCCAGGTATTCTTGGACTGCAATTCCCAGAAGCCTTCACCAAGGCTGTGCTGGCTGGGGGTTCTGGGAGTTGCAGTCCATGATTGGGAGCCACTGCTCTAAGTGATCGTGTTCTGGGGCTCTCCAGACACCAAACTGGACTACCAAAGACTGATAAACGTTCCCATCAGTGCTGGAAGTTGCATCCTTCCAAGATTCTGGCATGCTTGCTGTGTGGGGTTATCTGCATGTTTCGGGGCAGCTCCCTATGAAGGGATGGTTTTGTGGGCAACCCTAGAGGCAGAAACACAAGGAACTGGTACATCAGATGATATCAGAAATTAGAATGAGAGGCCAGGTCTCGGGATGTAGAAAATGAAAGTAGTCTTTATTGTAGTTTTAAAATGCTCAGTGTGTTTCGGCACACAGTCCTGTAATTTTGAGTATTTGGAGCTGGTACAGACCAAATGAGCTGGTGAAGTTTCAATTCTATAATCTTGCTCCTGAAGAAGGCTGTGTGCTGAAACACACTGAGCATTTTAAAACCAGAATAAAGACGACTTTCATTTTCTACACCCTGAGGCATAGTCTCACATTCTGATTTCTGACAACTCTGGAGGCAGCAATACTCATTAGGCAATTAGGAAGACCTTGTCGCTCTCTGCTGGCGAGGGATGAACCTTCGGGTCCCGTTTCCTCGTACAAGTGGGGGCTGCCCCCTCTTTGAATGCATCCAGCACGTCTCCAGCTTCCTTCTTGTTCAGGTTTTTCAACTTTCGCTTCTTCTTTGGCACTGATACAGCCGCTACAGTTGCAAAGAGTAAGTAGGGAAGGTTGAACTCAGATTTACAATAGAGTAGCCCCTGCTCAATGAACATTCATTCATTCATTCATTCATCCATCCATACTACTTATATGCCGCCTCTCTCCTAAAAGATCCAAGACAGCTTACAGTATTAAAAGGAACAAAACTAAAAGCTAAAATAATAAATTATTACATTTAAAAAAATAAAATATCATATGAAGACTTATTAAAAAGAGCAATATTAAAAACACAAGTAAAACAACAGAATACAATGGTCCCTTTTTTAAAAATCCCCTTGTTCATCCAGTCATTTAAAGGAAAGCCTGCCTGAAGAGAAACAATAGCCAACATTTGCTATGGGTGGGGTGGGGTGGAACGGTCCTGCTCCATTAATTTAACATGGAATGAGTAGAAATGATAGGATTAACACATGAAGTGTTACATCAGTGACACTAAGGCACGCCATTACCTCCCTGAAAAGAACTGGGACATAGAACTTAACATAGAAAGGAATCTTAACAATTCAGGAATAACAGGATTCCGTTGACTCAGGGAAGGGAGGCACCTTTTATGCACAAGACCTGAGAGGGCTGTTACTACCAGAACCTTCCAGAGATCATCAATTCACAAGGTCACCCTAACAGAGGACATGACAAGAACAAAGGTGGAAAAGAACCAAAATGTCACCAACAACAGAAGACTCTTAATACCCTGGCGACTGCAGCTTCATGGGGTACACGAGCCTTCCTCCACATCGGGAACTCACAGACTTTTGCTCTTCCCCACAGATTCAAAGCGGAGAAAAGTACTCTGGGGACTGATCCTGATGCCCTTCCAGAAAGGGGGCACGCACTGCTTTTCAAAAATAAAAAGCAGATGAACAGTCTACCTCCCATGGGACTAACAAGAACCAAGAGCCATAACCAAGGGTTCTTTCTCTTTCAGCCTCTTCGCATTGTCTAAATACATTTTAAGAAGCCATCAGCAGAACAACTAAATGTTTTCCAATACCTTCTGAAGACATAAACAGAAAATGCTACAGGGAGCTGGACTTTAACCCAGTTTTCTGTTCAACCTGTCGTATGAATAGCTGAAGATGATTGCCCACAAGGCATGCAACCCATCCCTGGCCTCTTGAAGGAGCCGTGGGCCAAACGCAGCCTTCTACATGTTGTTAGACCGCAACATGTCCAAGAGAGCTACAGTTCCACTGTATGTGAAGGGCTGCTTGCTGCACTTTGCTCACCTCTGCCTTCAACGGCCAAGTTGAAATGTCTGCAGAGCTTCATTCGCTTCACTTCCTGGCACTCACCTTGTGTGGTCATCTCCACAGTCTCCATGGGCGCAGCTGCTGGTTGGGCACTCTGCTCCGGCACCTCAACTGGCTCCTCCTCTTCCTCTTCCTCCTGCTCTGGCTCCTCCTCTTCCTCTTCCGCAGGAGCAGCAGGGGCCGGCGGGGCTACCGATTCCTCAGCCTTCACCTCCTCCGGCTCCGAGATGGGGCTGACATCCGATTCGGGCTGCTCCTTGGGCTCTTCGACCTCGCCTTCCGGCTCGTCAGGTGCCACCAGCTCCTCCGGCTGCACAATGGGGGACTCCACGGCAGAATCCGGCGGGCACGGGGGGCTGGTCTCCGGGGTGGTCTCTGGCATGTCCTCCTCCGGCACGCCATTGGATTCCACCACGACTGTCTTGGAAGCCTCCTCTAGAAGTGGTGGGGTCGGGGGAGCAGCTGGCGGGACAACAGGAAGCTCCTCCTCCTCCTCCTCGGGCGGAGAAGCCTCCAGCTGGGTAGTCACTTTTTCCACCGGTACCTCCTCTTCTTCCATGGCCGTTTCTGGCTGGGAAGGGACCTCCAAAATTGGGCTAGCAGCTACTTCCTCCTGAGTGTCTGTGTCCAAGACGGGGGCTTCCGGAGGGAGGAGAGGGCCCCCTGGCACTGTAGTGGTGGCGCTCACGGGCTCAAGGATGTCTGCGGGGGCCTCGGGGGGCTCTTCTGTAGTGTCCACTGTGATGGGGCTTTCTGCACGCACCAGCGGCACGGCGGTGGGCAGCTCAGGCTCTGCCTCGGCTATGAGGGGCGGCGGGGGAGAAGGGGAGGCCGATTTACTAGTCTCTGAGGAAACTGGTTTACCTGCTCCTGGGCCAGGCTTCGGACGATCGTCTGCGGGAAAAAGTAGACAAGAGACGTTTAGTGCATTAGAACAGATGGCTTCCCTTTCTCATCCACCTCAAAGAACAAGAGCCTCGGAAACTTTAAAGGAAAGGTTTGTCCTCCTGATGTCTTCAGCCTCCAGCTCCCTCCAGCTCTACCCAGGACAGGTAAAAACTCTACAGATGGATGGGTTTTTTTTTTAAGTCCAAAAGCATCTGGAAGGCAGGACAGGACGTCCCCACAGAGATGCTGCATCAAGGTACTCAGATCACAGGTGACCAATAAAAGTCAGCAAGCTTTCTAGATTCAGGTCTCTTTTTAAACACAGACCCAGATAAGCCAGTCAAGAGGAGAAGGCTGAACAAAAACAATCCTCGTTTATTTTTTTCTAGGATCTTTTTCCCAAATAAAGAGAAAGAGGGGGAAGACACACTGACAAATTCAGGAACTGACCACATGTTGCAGACAATGGGTTGAGTCCAGGTACAGAACATTTCCAACTTTACCTCTCTTATTGCCTTTAAACCTGTTTCCTTCAATTCCCATAGCCCACTAATGTTAATGGTACATCTAATACATCTAATGGGAATATTTTATGGAAATATAGGATACAAATGTAATTTTAAAAAATTTAACAGAAGCACACATGCCTTTTCTTTTCTTTTTTCCTGCCCACTATCCTCCTTCCAGGTACCACTCCTGTTCTAATCCTAACCCCAGATCTTAACTTAAGGGCAGGGCTGTCTCTTTATTTTTTGCAAACTGCAAAGCACTTTTTTTTAAAAAAAAGGTAATAATATCCCTCCTGAATAGATGTCTTGCTGAAAGATCGGGGCAAATTACACTTCCCTCTGTCAAACCATGACAAAAGCTACCAAACAGAACATTAGTCCGACGGCCTAAAATAAAGAGCCGCCCCAAAATAAGAAGCTGTGTTGTTTCTAAGAGACTAGAAGGCATAAATGAGCTACCTCGTGCAGCATGTTTTAGACTGCGGCTCCCTCATGTCTGAGGGTCCCAAATTTTGAAGTCTATTAAGCAGCAAGAACCGCTTGGATAGCTCAACGGTTCAGGCATCTGACTGCAGAGCCAGAGGTTGGGAGTTTGATTCCCCATGGTGCCTCCTGGACTCGATGATCCAGATCTGCAGTTCTAAAAATGATGGTGATGATGAATATTCCAGATAAAACAAATATTTTTTATACATGTTTGCTCCCAACCTCCCACATGGCTCAGGATTTTGGAAAACTGAAAGAGATTTTATTTCCTCCTATAAATTTAAATTCCCTACTAGAGATGGGCATGAAATCATTTCATGCCGGGTCTCCTTAAGTCCTTGATTTAACAGTTGCTCTTCTGATTTGGAACCAGAACTATCATACAGATCTCTTAATCGATACAGATTACAGTCTTTCCACAATTTGAATTCAGTCCTTTTGTTAACATCATAAAATAAGGGATGGCTAAGGATGGCTAAGAGAAGAAGGGGATGGCAGAGGATGAGATGGTTGGACAGGGTCACCGAAGCCACCAACATGAATTTGACCAAACTCCGGGAGGCAGTGGAAGACAGGAAGGCCTGGCGTGCTTTGGTCCATGGGGTCACGAAGAGTCAGACACGACTTAACGACTAAACAAAAAGGATGTTAACAAAAGGACTCAATTCAAATTGTGGAAAGACTGTAATCTGTATCGATTAAGAGATCTGTATGATAGTTCCGGTTCCAAATCCAACTGTTAAATCAAGGAGGCACTATCTCACCCTTCTGGTTTCAAAAACTGCAGGTTGTTCATTTTTCTTCCTTTCAAGTAGTGAAAGTACAGGCCAATAGGCAATTAACTGCATTTGAAATATTGCTATTATTCTCTGAAAATAGCCAATAGGGTCTGGCTTCAAAATTATATGAAATACTAATTGACTCCCACTTTGGCTGTAAATTAGGTCCCAATATGGTCTGGCGATGACCATATCTGATGAAAAATGGCAAGCTGTATGGAACAAAGCTTCTCTCAGATCTATCTAGTCCAAATGTAAGAAGCATTCTATTATAGGCATCTGCACAGGTGGTATTGTACACCAGTTTGTTTGAGCTATATCAATAAAGAAACAAGTTCAACCTGCTGGAGAAGTCAAGAGAATATTGGTGCATACTTTCATACGGGGTTGGCCATGCCTTCCAATCCAGCTGCTCTGGTCCAGAGTTTTTACAGAAACAGAATTAATCACAGGGGAAAAAAATTATAAGGTCACCAGATCTAGCACTTCTTGTCCTTATTTTCGGGCTCGAACGAACAGCTAATTCACAAACAATTTTGTCTTTTTCTGTACGGCAATATGTCTGGAAAGGCTGTAAACTGGAAAGGAATTTGTAATTTTAACTTTACATGTATGGAGAATCATGGCATACTGCCCGAATGGAAAAATTAACTCACCAGATCAGATTATTTAAACAGCCACACTCCCAAGATGATTTTTTTTTTCAATATATAATGGAATCCTTTCATTTATTATGTTAATAAGAATGACAAGACTTAATTTTCCCCCAGACTCCCACGTCAATCTTGGGTGTGATATTCCAGCCTGATACAGATTGCAATGATGTGAAGCTACTATATCAGATTGTACACATCTGGTGAAAGAGCTGTACTATCATTATATTGTTGTTTTGGCCGCTCCCCTAATCCCTGACCCACTGGCACCAATGTGACTACCTTCTGATATGGTTGAATGAGCCAATAAAATGGAAGCTGTGATCTACAGGATACTTCATTGATCAAAGCCACACGGCTAGCTAGGAAGCTAGAAAGGTAAAGCCTCTGGCCCTGAGAATTGCCACACTGGGCCACAACACAAGCACAAGGGTCGTTCGCCCTCGCAGGTAACTAACTATTGCAGGGGGTCATGACTGAAGATGACTGGAGAGGGTGGAAAGCTAATGCTGAGTTGACCTGATGAGTTTATCTGGAGAGCAAATGACAGCACAGGGATCTATTAAGGAAGCCTCAAATTGAAAAAGTTTTGCACAGGAGCAAGTAATCTGAGCACAGCTTTCCAGCCTCTGATCTGCCTTTGTTCAGTGAACAAGACAAAGCAAGATAACTTTCCTTTAAATTTTGCAGCTGAAAAGCAGACGTGAGATGCAGCAAGACCTTGGACCTTCCCTTAAAACTGTAGGAGATGATTTCTTACTAGATGCTTGCATACTGTTTGCCTGAAAGACTCTGCCTCCCAGTGGTCAGAACAGAAAACATCACAGAGCTGGACTGTTCCTGCTCAGTGAGATGTATACTACCAAAATCACAGTATGAGCTGCTTTTTGAGCTGCTGAAGGGAGTTTTAAGACAAGAGAATTAACACAGCCTTCCATAGAAGGAGAGGATCATTCTTCAACATATTTCTCTTTTTAAAACCCTACCACCACACCAGAAGCAAAACAAATTCAAAACACAAAGAATTGTACTGCGAGGTCTCAGTCTTCAACGGATTAATTAACCGAGATGTTTTAGCTGGTTCATCTTCCCATCAAACAGAACAATGCTTGCGACACTACTTAACAACTCAGAAGGCAGAACGGGGAGGCTCACTGGCCTTGAGGTTTTAGTCTTTAGACACTGGGAGCTTCACCGCATTGAACAATTCTAATCTGGACAAACTACTCTTCAGTAAAACAACTTTTTATGGGCTTAATTTAAATTGCAAAGCTGGCTGGATAGTTCAGTGGTTTAGGTATCTGGCTATGGAGCCGCAAGTTGAGAACTGAATTCCTTAATGTGCGTCCTGCAAGTAAAGCCAGCCTGTGTGGCCTTGGGCAAGCTGCACAGTCCAAGGGAACCCCCCAGAAAAAGGGAATGGGAAGCAACATCTGAGTATTCTCTACCTGGAAAAGGGTCTCCATAAGTCAGAATTGATTTGACAGCATATTTATTATTATTATTATTATTATTATTATTATTATTATTATTATTATTATTATTATTATTATTATTATTATTAAACTGCAAAACAGCATATTCTACTATATGCATTGCAAGTGCCATGGGCTCAATCTGGATAAAGACCAGAATGGGACCGAGTTCCACTGGCTGAGCCCATTCTAGAAGTCGGGGGAACTCAATGCTGTGTGAATTCTTAAGATTGTCAGCAATTCCATCTCATAAACAGAATAAACATTGGCAAAAACAGAGAGGTTCTGAAAGAACCAGCAGCCAAGAGCACATGCACAGTTGCCATTTCTGAAGCCATGTGGCAAGAATTGAAGTTGCACTTTTTAAGCTCAGTTTTCCTGCAATGCTGGCTTCAAAAACAAATACCATTTGGCTTCAAATCCAGCAAGGCAACAAAACCATATGCCGAAGTAAAAAAGTGGTTCTAACTACCTGTGAGGAAATAAAACTGCTCAGTACATTGCACACACCTGGTTATCCTGCATCATCTGTCACTGGATAATCACCCAGTGATAACAACAGATGTGAGCTCATATTTGATGCCCACTGTTCTATTCTGGTTCAACCACACAATTATAAGGACAATACAAGGATATATATCTTTTATGTCTGAGGAAGTGGACTTGTTCCATGAAATCTCGCATTAAAACATTGTAGATCGACGTTAAGGTGCCTCAGTGTTTTTGCCTTTTGCTTTTGTAGTCTCGTTTTCTTTGTCAGATATGCCTCTGTGGGAAACTTCTGCTTAAAGGTTGTAGCTGCATTCTGTTCCAGTGATGTGCCTACACTCCTGGCAGGAAGCGGCAGCTGCCAGCAGGCGGGGTAACCCCTTACTCTGCCCTTTCGCTTAGAGGTAGAGCATAAGATCAAAGGGTTATTTCAGCCAATCCTAGTTGCGATTAGGTAACTAGTATCCTATCTGAATTCTAACAACATACTATGTAATCATGCTAAGTAAATAAAAGAGCTTTCAGGGCATTGCCGGTAGGCTCCGCTGGTTCGGACATCCGTGCTGTCGACTCCTTTGTTCTAAGGCAATTAGCCTTCCTTTGTTCCGTGATCACCCACATGCCTCCACAAACTAACATGGCTACTTCTTCCTAGGTCAAGGATCTCAAGTGTTTGTGGGGAAACTCTTCTCCCATGTCCGGAGAAGTAAGTGCAAATGCACACTCATCCTCCCAAAAAGCCACAAGTAGTATGGTGAGACGCCAGATACCCTTTTGGTAACACACGGTGGCTGATGGTGCAAGTAATCAAAAACAACCTCAAAGACCCTCAGCCCCTCTCTCTGGAACTCCGTCCATCTCACATCAGCTGAACAAAGGAAAAGAAACCACAATGCCAGCTCCCGTTGCATCTAATAGCCAACTCTCTACTAGCTGTCATACCTGGCCGGACAATCACAGCTACGTGGGGCGTCTCTCCGTTGGCCTGTGGCTCTGGACCGCTTCCAGCCTGTAAAAGGAGAGAGAGAGAAAGGAAGAGTGAAGAAGAGCAGATGAGTGTGGTGTGTGTGTGTCTCTCCCATCCTCTCTACACATCTGCAAAATATTACTCACTGTTTTGGTTGCTGCTACAAAACCCGCAAGCGGGTTCACCAAGCCCCAAATTGTTGAGGGACCTGGGTCTCTTTAGTCTGGATAAGAGAAGACTAAGAAGTGTTTCTACAGCCATCAAAAGAGCCACCACATGAAAAACAGAGGGAGGTGTTTTTTTCCCCTGCAGCTCCAAAGAGAAGGGCCCTTACTTCTGTATTAAAATTATAAGAGAGGAGATTTAAACTAAATGTTAAGAACTTCCTAAAAGTATGGGCTGTTTGGTTCTGGAGCAGCTTGGATGTTCTGGACTCTCCTTCACTGGTGACAAAACAAAACATCTGTAAAGGAGGCTTCAGCTACAGATGTTCCTCACTGGGAGGATGCTGGACTAAATGGGTCCCTTCTCCCTACACAATTTCATTATTCTATGGCTGAAATAATGTTGTCATAAATGGATGCCATGCAAATCTGATGATGTCATCACCCAGTGATGGATCTTTTTAATTTATTTAAATTAAAAATCTCCTATCCCCACCCTTCATGTTCCAAGGCTCCTTTGGGATACCCTTTGAGAGCCTCAGGTCTTTAATATTAGAAAATTGCTGCGAGATTGCTGCTGGTGATTTTCTGATATGAAACGCTGCCCCCATCATCCCAACGCTCCCAAAGACATCCCAAAAAGGGCAAAAGGGATCTCTAGGGAGCCTTGGAACCTGAAAGAATGGGGTGGGGTTGGATAGGAAGTTTTTAATTTAATCAAATTAAAGAGGTCCATCAACAGATGATGCCACCCAGCACGCACATTTAAATTTACAACATGATTTCAGCCAAGAATTCTAAAAGCTCTGTATAGTGTACAGAAGTGGTGGAGTGGCTCACTGTCACTGCTCAGTTTTTGAAGAGATTCAGAAAAGAGCAACACAGGAGGGCGAAGGTTGCCCACCAGGTCTGTGCTATGCCTTGTGAAGCTCCCTCAGCACATCTGGATCTCAATGTGACCTCACAAGACTCTACCCCCACCAAAAGAGAGGATGCAGTAAGCTAACACAACTAGACTCTCTTAGGCTGCCTGTTGGAAAAGATACAACTGCATCACCAATGGAAATGCATACGTAGCAAAATCCTTTCGCTTCTTCTACATTGACTACAACATTCCCTGTCACCATGGATACTCATCAGACTATATTTGGGTTTAATCTGCACTATCATCTTAAGAACTTTAATTTTCCAAATCTTTATCACAGAACTTGAGGGAGGAGGCTGAAATATTTTTAAGATACCCTTTTCTGGTAAGATCCCATGTACTACTTTATGGTTTAGGGGTCAGATTTCACTGTATTGGGTGCATTGCTTCTCTATTTCAAAAAACAGAGAACATGAAAAACATATTCAGCACTGCTGAGCTTCCTCAGTGCTAGCTAGGAGCTTTCTTTATGTGCAGGAAGCCTGGGCAGAGGTAGCAATTTTGGCCTTTCTACCAACGGCCTCACTTGGTCTAGGTGTGGTCTTGGTGTGCCAGGGGTCCGTAAAGTAGGTAGAATCCCAAAATGGAGAATCATGGTATCTATGGTCTAAAAATTCTGACTTTATTCCCAGCTCTGTAGCATCAATACCACATCACGTCCTCTAGCTTTAACAAAGTATTCTGTTAAAGTCAACTCCCACCCATTGCTGGCACAATTTCCAAACAAATATGTAGCCATGGCCCAGATGCCTCTGAGGTGAGGATTCACAGAAACCTAAGGGCAGAGCAAGCACTTCCTCCAAATATAGCACATCTTTCACTGAATCCATTTGCCATACAGGCAAAAAAGAAATGTCCATGTTCTTCTCCAGAAAAGATTTGCAAAGCAACACAGCGGATCGACTGGAGAGTCAGTTCCCATTTTCAAATGTAGGACAGCCGGGCTGCAGAGGCATTTCGAATATTTGAGCAAGCCACAAAACTTTACAGAGGTCTTGATATTGATTGAGATGATCTCTAACATGAAAAAACTAAAGGAGCAGCACCTGAAGACAGACTCAAGTATTTCAAGATGTATCAGAGACACAAGGGCATAAGAATGAAGGGTGATTCACAGCGAGTGATTCGCATCTGACAAATATTCATGGTTTGTCCTTGGCATACAAAGGCCTCTGACGGCACAGAGAAATGCTAGCAAAAACCAACACACAACAGTTGCTGTTTTCAGATCACAGCAACTTCTCCTCTGGCTGACACCCGTCAAGTGAATTGCAAAAGCTGTGCACAAAAACCCATTCATTCTTCCTTCCAGGGTGAGCGCCAAGAAAAGGCCACAACTGTTCCTATGCAAACAAAATGGCTGTGCAACCTAACCCCAACCCTCCCCTTGTTATTTAACTGTCAGGAAAGGGCGTGTATTGCGTGATCAGAGAGAGCACAAGGGAACACCGAACAAAACTGAGAAAGCAGAAGACCCTCTTACCTGTGGAGGAGTGGGGGTAGAAGAGGTTCTAGCACCAGACATTATTTCCTCTGTGATATCCTTGCCACCTTGATTTGGATCTCGTATTCGGATCTGGCAGAAGATCAGAGAAGAAAAGTGTTAGACAGGCAAACAAAAGAGGCGCCGCATGTAATCATCTTTGGCAAGAGTATGTTTCCCCTTTCCTTTATCTAGCATCTCCAAATATGCTGCCCTCTTACGGCTTTGACTACATCTCCCAGGATTCCTGATGGTTAGCCGATGCCTTGGGAGATGCACTAGGCTAGAAGGAGGGTGCCTCGGGCATTACTGAAGCATACCTGCTGCTATCCACTGCCCACCCTCAAGGCCAGCACAGAGGAATAAGGGTCTGCGGCTCATCTGCGGATAAACGCCCCCTCTGGCCCAGTTGGACAAGTCTGGACTCCTTCCTCGAAGCAGCCTCTATGGACCACCTTCTTTCTCCTTCTTTCTCAAGACATTTCTCGGAGGAAGGATTCAGCTGAGAGAGACTGAATGGCTCGGGAGCATCCCCGCACGTTCTGTGGCTCAGTGGAGATGCATACATGGACGGCCTGACCTTCTAATCGCGAGACCAAACTGGCTCTCAAGAGGTAGGCTGAACAAAGAAGAACTGGACTGCCACAGTGAACCAAAAAGTCCACAAAATCCCAACACCCTGTTTCTGACACCTGCCTGACAGTTACCAGGGGGGACGTCACAAACAGATCATGAAAGAAGATCCTACATTTGCCTCCAGCACCTGGGATCTACTTGCCTCTGAACATGAAGGTTCCATTCAGATACTGTAATATACACCTACGAATAGACCTAACCACTGTCGAGTTATCTAAATCCCACTTTATGGCCAATTCCATAAGTTACAGATCCACCAAAGCTCTCAGAGGTGCAGGGAAGTCTGAAGGCAGAGATCAAACACTGACTCTGTCCACCTTGTTGGCAGTCCACGTGGAGGTCCAAACTCACCTGACAACAACTCGTGCTTGGCAAGGACTTCACACTACCCATGACAGAGTGCCAAGCTTCTTTAAGCCAGCTGCCATGCTGGATGCGCTTCCCAGATTCTCCCTCCCACCCGCCCTACCACAGGGCTGAGGCCAGGAGGAAGCAGGCTCTTCCTCCTGGCCCTGAGCGCCCAGGGTGGGTGGCTGGCTGTTGGAGGGAGCCAAGGGGAGACAGAGCCTTGGCAGCAACCGATGAGGTCACAAGCAAGCTCTGTTGGGCAGGTCTGGACCTGACTGCTGAGTCAGCAAAGGGAAGCCTCTTGAGGCAGCTCTTCTCCCAGTGCTTGCAGCTAAAGGCAGAGATCCTGCAGCTAGAGGAAAGCAGAACAGAGCCCTGGAAAGGAAGACAACCCAAGCTCTTCTCCTCTTGAGGGCCCCCTCTCTAACAGGCCATTCTTCCTCTCAACTTTCTAATAGGACAGTCCGTGCATTCTGGCCTGGCCTGACCCATGTCACAATGCTCCAGGATATGCACACACTCATTGGCCAGCTCTGTCCTAGGTGGAATAGCGCCATGATGTTCTCAGGAGTCTTTCAGAGACTGCCTCTCTTCCTGCTATGAGATGGTCCCGATTTTACTCACAAAGGCACAGCCTGTACTTCTGCATGAAGGAGACTAGGAAAGTACTACAGCTCAGAGGCAGAGCACAAGCGTTACATGTATAAAGCAGCTTGGAAGGCAAGGCTGCAAAAACTCTGGCTCAGATGCTGAACAGCCACTCCCAGGCAGGCAGCCAACGGCAGGTAGCCAACACTGCACTTGCAGGGTGAGCGGTCTGATTCATGCAAGACAAAGCCACACAGATTCCTAGGTATCAACAGGAAGCTAGGAAGTATACTAAAATTTACACTGATCTAAAACATACCTCTACTAGGTTACAACACTGACAAGCACAATAAGAAATGACAATCGCTGGTTGCAGGTGGAGGATCTGGCGATAGACCAGTGACCTTTACAGCTTTAAGTTAAACTACTAGTTACCCGTGGAACACTCTTGTGTGCAGACACAGACTAAATCCACATCACTGGAAGGCGAGAGAGGTTTTGGCCTTGCCTTTCCCCCCAGCCAATGAGCTCATATGGAAGCAGACTGGCAAAACCCATCTTTTCTTTTTTTTCTTCTCTTTTTTTCAACTTTTTCTGTTCCACAAAGCCTTGCCTCCAAGCGAAATATGAAGCCTGGGCAAAAGTGACTGAAGTTACTCGTACCTACCTCTTATTACTTCAACCCTCTCCCCTTTTTCATTCTCTGTGTTAATATTACACATTTAAAGACACGCAGATTTGTCTTTCTGGACTACACCCCTCAGACGTCTTAGAGGTATAGTTCAAGACCCCAAATCTCTGCATCTGTAGTTGTCATCATCATGGGAAAAGAACTCATTTGCTCATTGACCTCCAATACAGTGGCAGGTACACCAATACTGTATTCGGCCACATACGCTGCATAAACTCTCATCAGACCACCATGCACACTAATACCTAGTTCCCAATCTAAAGGAGGAGAGAAAGAGAAATGTAGTGACCTAGTGAATATCCTTCGTCCCCATGGTAGAATGGCACACTCTAAAGGAGGGGGATGATGTCACCATTCTGAAGACAGGCCGTCCACTGGCTCTGTTTAACAAACAATCCTGTTACGGACCACATTCTGACCCACGCCATCTGCGGACATGCTCTCCTGCATCTCTCATGACAGCCTCCCCTATACAGCAGAGTCCATGCTCTCGATCTACTGGTGTTTGGTAGTTGGAATAATGGACTCATAATAGGGAGGTTGGTTCTCATTCCCACTGATCCAGGAAGATCACTGGATGGCCTCAGGTCTGGCACCCTCTCTCCACCTGACTCATCTCACAGAGTTTTTACAAGGATACGGTGGAGAGGTACTGAGTTGAGGAAAAGGGGCATTTAAGAAAATAATCATCCACAAACACGTTCCCATTCTCAGGGTCTACGAAGCTGCCACTAGTAACACAGACATGCTGATGAATGAATGATGAAGGTCTCTGCATGTTCAACTGTGCCATCCACATGCTGAGTCCATACAAAGCAAAGCATGCTGCATATATACTGCCCTGTGGCGCTTAAAGCACTCTCTGGGTGGCTTGAAATTTAATTATGCAGGCTACACACCGCCCCCCTTCCCAGCAAGCTGCGTACTCAATTTAATGACCTTAGAAGGATGGAAGGCTGAATCAGCCTTGAGCCAATTACCTGAGCCCTTTGGGATCAAGCTCAGGTTGTGAGCAGAGTCTTGGCTGTAGTACTGCAGTTTAACCACTGCACCATGAAGCTCCCCATGGGCAAGCACTGAAGTTGACCCAACATAACTGAGACATTTCAAGCAGCCATTTATCCAGACATTACAGGGGCTGATGAAAGACGGAGCGCGTGGATGCTTCTGACTTCTTCCAACAGGTGGTTGCATCAACAGAGATTACAGTCCGGACCAGAGTTTAACAATTAGGCTTGTTCGGCATTTCGAAGGCCCCTACTGAGGTGGAGTGGGTGTCAGCCAGACAGCTAGTAGTAGGGTTGCTCTATCTGTTGCTCTCTCCCGGATATTATGCCTGGCTTAGATACCATCTTTCCAGGCAAAGAGTTTTCTTATTTTCCTAGGACTTCTAAAAATATTTAAATTTGAACTACTGTGGTCCGGGAGAAGCCTGTACTTGTTTTTAATATTTGCTTTTCTATAATGTATCCCTATTGCACATTATTTACTTCATACTGAACAAGATGGTCAGAGAGAGACAGAGAGAGAGTGTTGACCACTGTCCTAAAACAAAACTTATTAAAATATGAACTAAAAAAGTTCAAAGCACTTCGAAAACGACTTGAAAGGTAACTGTCAGTTTTCAAAGAGGGCCACAGGCAAGGGAAACCAGGCTTGGCTTTGAAGTCCCCTCCCAAGCTCATAGCAGAGAAGTTGGAAGCAAGAACAACCTATGTTATAGCAGAGATTTCCCCCAATGTAGCAACTTCCAGATGTGCTGCACCACAACCGTTTACTGGCTATGCTGGCTGGGGATGATGGGGGGAGAGGCTGCTGTAGCTCAGCCTCTTAGCCACGAGGCTCCAATAGTTCCACCCTAAGGGTTGCCGCATAAATGTCTACAGAAGAACATTCCCATGGGGCTGCACCAAAATCACAGCATTCACTCCCCCTTCAAAGGCTTATCCAGCACTGTTGTAAGATAACAAGACTGTGCTTCAGTGGGCAGTTGTTAACTATTTCAGAGTTGCCAGCCAGCACTTTACAGCTTAAGTTTTCTTTAATGTGATCCCTCTGGAAGAAGGATTAGGTAAATGGAAAACAAACTCTCAATTACTAGTAGCCATCACGGCATTAGATTACCTCCAATATCAAAAGCCTGTTTCCCAAAATCCTACACTACCACCTCATCATGGCATGGAAGATCACTGTGCATTCTAAAAGGCTATGCCATCAGCGAGGAAGATGTGGCAGGCTTAATCAAACTGGTAAAGCAGTAAGTGTGGCCCAGTGGCAGAGAACGTATCTAGCTTAGGACACCAGCACAGCTATTATGTATGAAAAAGCTCACCACCAGAAGGCTAGTCATCAAGAGACAAACTGGCCACACAAACTATGAACGCTGTGATAGCGTAAAATGACTATGAATGGCATCAGTAGATGACAACAAAATCATGGCTCTTCTAGGTATACTGAGTTACCAGTTTCTGGAGAAGAACAAACTGAGAGGGACACAAAACTCCCATCTTGGCTGCAGGCTATTCAGAGGCTTCTGGGTGGCCATGATGAGAAGAGGAGCCTAGACACAGCTTTGGTCTGATCAAGCATCACAGCTCTTCTCATGTCATGATGAAGTGAGAGCCACTTGAAAACCCAGGGGAAAGTGGAGCATGAAAAGTGTTTTCTAATTTCAATGGAAGTCTTGCCTGCTCCAGAAACCCAATACACACCACACCCTAGGGAAATCCACAAGCAACCCATGAAGGTAGCAGCCTTCTCTTATTTTATTGTAACTCAGTGTTATGTCACTTCTGTACACGGAAGCCCATGATGGCAGGGGACAATGGGGTTATAGTCCAAAACACCTGCAGGGCACCAGGTTGGAGAAGACCCAACATGGGGATTCCACCTAAGCTAATGGCTCTCAAGATATGTTGTGGCATGGAGTTCCGTAAATTAAATCACGTATCTTAGAACACATGTCCATTTGCCTGCCCAACTAAATGCAGAGCTAGAAGGGACCCTATGGATCATCGAGTCCAGTCCCTGTCAGGCAGGCACAGTGGAGAATCAAACTCTCAACCTCTGGTCCCACGGGCAGAGACCCAAACCACTGAGCTATCCATAAGAAGATCAAAAGGCACCAGTTAATCACAATGTACTCCAATGAGAATTATGTTTCTGCTGGCTACACTTCTGATGAAAAAATCCCATATAGTATAGAAGATACTGTACCATGTTTCCCCGAAAATAAGACAGGGTCTTATATTAATTTTTGCTCCAAAAAACACATTAGAGCTTATTTTCAGGGGGTGTTTTATTTTTTTCATGTACAACAATCTACATTTATTCAAATACAGTCATGTCATCATCTTCTGGGTGCTGCACAATGGTGGAGAGTGGGGTTTCACTTAACTAGGGCTTATTTTTGGGGTAGGGCTTATATTACGAGCATCCTGAAAAATCATACTAGGGCTTATTTTCAGGTTAGGTCTTATTTTCGGGGAAACAGGGTAGAAGGGAGCTCAAGACATGAGGCTGTGCTGTTGGAATTGCAGTTTTGCATAAATGCAGAGCAATTGTAAAATCTGTCAGCAAGGAGTGGCTGTGGTGGGTGAACTATCTTTTGGCAAATTTTTATCCACCACTGCGTCTTCCCGGCGAAAACCGCAATAAACTTTACAAGTACCCCAGAGCTAGCCGGGGCACCTGCTGACATGAAACTGCATCAAAAAGAGCATTCTTACACAAGACATCAGGGCCAAAGCATTCATTATATGAATCAGGAAGGATCTGTTTCTGTAATTAACATAATACCAGGGAAGCACAATTGCCACCCCCACAAGCAGGAACTTCTAGCCTCCTCTGTGCGTTTGTGCCTCTCTGATGAGGTACCTGCTCCTACAAACAGGTCTGTTGCACAGGCCATTACTGGCTCTCAGAGGAGACACACAGCCTCCAAACTGGCTTCTAAACAGAGCTACAGCATCCTGCTGAGCCTCCCTCCCAACTGTGACAGCACATTCCTGCTGCCAGCCAGTTAAAGAAAGGATGGGCTGCCGTCTAACCTCAGCTGAAAGGCATCACAGACATCACATACACCCAACCTAGCAGGGACACAACTGCCTAATGCAGACACCGGACCACAGCCTCCCAACAGTCAAAAATCAACCGTCTTATTCCAGCACAACTGTTCCAAAATAAATGCTGCTTCTGAGTTCTGTGCTTCTCGGCCCCTAACAAAGATCACCACTGCCCTGCACATGTCAGCACAGATGTGGGGGCGGGAGATGGGGAAAGACCTACCTATTTGCCAACTTCGTTTATGTATACAGAACAGCAGCCACAGCTTGCCCAGAGGCCCACCTGCATGACACACTCCTAGTGACTATAAAAAGTTCAAAGGCTAGCATAACCAGGCTGCTGGGTCCCCCAGCTAGTGGCAACAACTAATAGGTTACTCATAATGTCTCTTTAGGGAGACGGCACATAAGTATGCACCGTATTCTGCAGAACTCTTCTGGAGATAAACTCTAGCTTGGGGCAGACTGCAGAAATGTTTTCTGAGGCTTATTAACTTCCAGAATCCCTAGCATTCTAGGGGCTGTGAATGCTTCCAAATGGTGGCCCAGAGTTCATACTTTCTTCTCTCACGCAGAGAGAAATGCAACTCCTGAATCAGGAGAAGCCACGTCTATTTAAATGTGCACTGTCTGTACCTCCCATTACACTTCCTAGGTTCTGCTCAGGGTGGAGTAGAGAAGGTGTCAGCAACACCGAGCCCTATTTCCAGTCTTACTGCTGAGAGCATATGGTTACCTAAGCACGTAGCACAGCTGACAAGAGGCATGTGTGGGGCTTCACCATGGGACCAGCCCTACCAGTAACATCCTATTTTACTACAATTAACTACATTTAGTCATGTTGATGACTTTCCTCTGCTTGTATTCTCACAACAAACCTGAAAAGTAGGTTAGCCTGAACGAGATGACTGGTCCAACGTCACCCACTCAGTTTCTTTCATCTATTACACAGTCCATTTATACCCTGACTTCCTACTAAAAGACGGCGCTCATGGTTTAGTAAGAACTAGACTCCGTGTGTCCTACATCCAAGTCTGACTCTCTTAACCAATAGGCCACATCTTAAAGTTGCTGAGTTACAAAACTATCAGTGTTAAGACTAAAAACTAACTGATCCAGCACCAAAATAGGATCAATGTTTAACAGCCGAAAGGTCAGTAAGTCACGCTGTGCTCCTGGATCAACTGCTAGGGGGAGGGGGGGGGGAAGTTCTCAAAATCCTCTTAGAAGAGAAAGTAAAGACAGCTAAATCTGGATTCACGTTCCACGCTGAGAGTGTCACTAGTGACAGAACCCTGTTCCTTGTCCCAACCACAGAGATTAAGATAAGGGAGCTGGAAGTGCAGGCAACAGCCTTGAAATAAGGCCCTCCCCCTAAAAGGCATTCTGAGATCTGTCGTTTGGAAAGCAGCAACTTAAAATGTCAACTAATCTCACCTGGTCCTTCCTCACAGATGCCGAACAGGATCCTGCAGAAGCTGTTTTCATGCCACAACAGAAATCAGGCCTAGGCTCCCTATGGGCATGCGTATACACACCGGCTCTTTCCGCCCACCTGCAAACTGTACTGCTCTGTGGAGCCACATTCCAGACTCTTCCACCTGGCTGAACTCTGACCCCTCTCCTGCCGCACGCTCTTCAGCCAGCGGTTACACAAACACAGGCGGAGGTGGGCCTCCTTCTCCTGTCCTTCCAAACCCACCTACAAAATCTTCTATCAAGGCAAGGAGAGCAGCTGGTTATGGATATTTTTAAAAATCTGCCACACAACTGGGAACATCATCACTGCTCTCTTCTCTGACCAGGGAATGGGCATCGCAAGGTTAAGAAATGTCCAGCGATTCCAAGGAGTTCCATGCTGGGGACGGAAGCCATAAGCATTTTGTATAAAGGCACGTGCAAAGAATGAAATGCACAGGAGCAGTTTCTAAAGTTGCAGTTCTCGATCTTCGGCCCTACAGGTCTCTTGGACATCAACGGTTGAAGCCCTAGCAAGCACAGCCAGTGGGCAGATTCTGGGAGCTGACGGTCCAACACAGTGAGAGGAAACATGACTTTAAAACCGTTGTGTGTTTTTTAGGTGCCAGGTGGATCTGACCTCTAGGGAGGGAGACTGTTGTCAAGACAAATGGAGAAAAAAAATGTCCCTGCTCCTGTCCGTGTCCCTCTTAGTTTTAGGTTGGGTAGGGAGAGAAGATCAACAGGAACTAACATGTACCAGGGCTGGGCCTCGAAACCTATTGTCAATACGAGAAACTAAGTCCATACAACACATAAAGCAACCAAGTGCCTCTGAACACATGCAGAATGCTTTCTTCTTACCCATAAAACCCATAGCAAACTCACACACCTGTGGAATTACGGAGCCAAGTTCTAAGGGCAGATGGAATAGCGTCCTGGCATGCTCTCAGGAAGTCGCTGTCTCCTCCACTGGCTGTGGATCCATTTACAGGCACAATTCAAAGTGCTGGTTTTAACCTATAAAGCCCTAAACTGTTTGGATACAATCTCTCTCAAGGACCGGGTCTCCCATGATGAACCTGCTCAAGTGCTAAGATCTTCAGGGGAGGCCTTTCTCTCCATCCCACCACCTTCACAGATGTATCTGGTGGGGGAAACAGGAGAGGGCCTTCTCTGTGGCTGCTCCCAGACTTTTGAACTCCCTCCCACTGGAGGCCAGCCTGGCCCCATCTTTTCTGTCCTTCCGCAGGCAGGCCAAGACCTTTCTCTTCAGGCAGGCTTTCCCATAATAACTGATGGTGGGTGTTTTTCTTTGGGGGGGGGGGGGGTTAAATGGATCACTGTGCTCTGTTGTTTTAATTGTGTTTTAGTATTGATTTTATTACCATGTTTAATATCATACTTGTTTAATTCTTTTAAAATATTTGTATACCTACTGTTTTTAGCTTCTAAATATTGTCTTTTTAATGATGAATGCCATCTTGGGTTCTTTTTAAGGAGAAAGGCGGGATAAAAATATTTTAAATAAATAATAAATAAATTCTGCTATGAGTCAGTCCACAGTATATCTAACAAGGTATCAAGCATTCTGACTGCAACAGCCTCTTCCCCTAAGGGGCCAACTGGAGTACTTCCCCAGCATTCCTAGCCAGAATCTGTTCTGTTGGAGGTATCATGTCCTCCGGACTGAGCTACTATCCCTGTCAGGTACTAACTAGACTGTCAGGAGTGGATCCCTAGAAAATCCAACTCAGCCTCCATCTCAGTGATATTAAAAGCTACCTGAACTTCCACTTGGCATCAGTCCGAGCTTTGGGGCAATCTATCTAATTTTTCACAAACGACATGACCCATC
Organism: Intellagama lesueurii; assembly: GCA_037013535.1. Taxonomy (NCBI): domain Eukaryota; kingdom Metazoa; phylum Chordata; class Lepidosauria; order Squamata; family Agamidae; genus Intellagama; species Intellagama lesueurii. The sequence goes on from JBAJHW010000003.1 coordinate 261,881,473, forward strand.
CAGGCCTCTTTTTACTTGAAAAATAAAGTCAGATTAAATCTCACTGACCTTGGTGGGGCTTACTTTTGAGTAAATCTGTAAGGAAGTCTCATCACCAAGCAAACTTTGGACCTACCCACCATCTCAAAGCACACTGATTTATACATTATTTCCTTACCCCTTACAGCAAGAAAGACAAGAGTCGAACCAATTATATTTGAATTTTGGAGGGCAGTGTCAAGCACCTACTTGTTTTCCTGTATTATATTTATATACAACATAAATTGAAAATGAATAAAGTTAAACAAAATTAGACAGGGTGCATGAGAGGTACCAATCGATCAACCAGAAGGGGAGGGGAAGAAAAGAAAAGAAAGGAACCTGTGAACATGGAAGCCTAAAAAATCCCACCCTGCAACCAATCCCCAAGCTTCAGTCTTACCGTCTTGCGCTCTCGCTTTGGCGGGATTGGTGGCTGTTGATTCATCATGACCTGGGCAGCTGGGAATTGCTGCACACTCTGAGCTGGGTAATAGGCACCTGCTGGAGGGGGGGGGGGGGGAGAAAAAGAAAGACAGTCAAGATATTGCCAAATCCTAGAATCACAAGGGGCACCTCATCCACAGGCCCCCCTCTAGGTATCATCGTACCAGCTTAAAGGGTAAGTCCCAGACACCAAATGGGACAGCCAAGTACCTCTTTCGGTGGGGAAAACATTATTTTGGCCAGCAGGAGACCACACCGGTCAACCAACCCCTTTGCACAGACTATCCCAGCTGGTGCCGCAGCAATTCTCAAAGGAGGCAAGAGGCCTCCAAGGGTAGCATCTTGGCTTCTAGCCCTGGTCAGAAACATCAAGAACCTGACCAACAGGTTCAAACAAAAGCAACACCTCAGCATTCTTTCTCCATGATACCAAGTGCCCCCAAGCCACCCCACTTCCCCAACTAGGGCAACCTCTATTTTGAGGTTGTGACACCCTGCCCAACTGAGATCAAAGTACGCTGAAGAGCTTCGGTTGTGGTGAACTAAATCTGCAACCTCCTGTGCTCGAAGGGAAGGCAGAGCATACGATTGCTACAACCTGGAATGATGTGTCGCAGAATGCCATGGGCCATCTTCTCAGCTTTTTCTCCCTTTCCCTTACAAATTGTCCTCATGAATAGACAAGGAAGAACATATATTCTTCCATGATTATAAAACAATCAGGGACAGAAACGGATAAAGATGACTTCATCTGCTTTTGGGTATCCTTTCATACAGCCACCCTTTGAGTCTCATGGCTGTATCTCCTTTCAGATATCCATGGCACTCTTCTTAGTCTACCTATGGGACTAACAGTTGAAATCATTCTCCTGTCCAAGGTTCTGCAAGACAGAATCTAGAACTGGGGTACAGAAAAGGGAAGTTCTAGAAATGTGCACAGAGGTAATCATGTCAAGAATCACAGTCTCTATAACAGCCTCCCCGAACAGCCAGAAGTTTTGCATTATAGCACTTAACATCCCCAACCATTGCTCAAAGTGCCTGGAACAGATGGGAGTTGTAGGCTCTCACTTTTGTGGGGAATGTAGATTGTAGACTACTGTTCTACGGAAATTGTCAGAGAAGAAAGCTTGTTAGACAAAAGAATTCTATGGCACCTACAAAAGAACAAATGATTCAGGCCTGGATGAATATTTCTAACTCCCAAGAGGATATTATCAAAGTTTCAGGCACGTTGGCTATATGGCTCATGAGACTTATTCCAATCTTAAAACTTGCCTATTGTGGCACAAGCATTCCCCGACCTAGCGTGTGCCAGATATTACGGATCACAATTCTCATCAGCTCTAGCCAATATGGTCAATGCTCAGGAATAGAGGTGGGCACGAACCACCAGTACGGTGGTTCGTGCTGGTTCATTTAGCAGCCAAACAGGCACTCAGCATTTCACAGTCCTGCCTCCTCCAGTGGGTGCCCACTCAGAGACAGCACCTGGAGGAGGTGGGGCAGGGAAGCCAGGCTGCTGCCTCTGAGTGAATGCTCACCGGAGGAGGCGGGGCTTTGAAGCACCAAACACCTATTCAGCAGCTAAATGAACCAGTGTGAACCACTGAACCAGCGGTTTGTGCCCATCTCTACTTAGGATTGATGGAAGTTGTTATTCAAAACATCTGGAAGGCATGAGGCTGAGGAAGGGAAAGACTGCACCTTTCCTATGTACTTAGGAGGCCTGCCCTCAGAAACAAACTGAGGACTGTGCCACACATGGAAACAAGCAGTAAAGCAATTTGGCAGTCATACGTTTCTCAAACAGAACAGAACACATAAGAATGTTGTGGCTCTGTCTTCTGTAGATGTAGCTGCCTGCCTAACCAAGCTGCATCAGATACTGCTAGCAACTTGACAGAACAAAAAGTCTGAAAAGAAAAAATACAATGGAAAAGAGTGTGAAGGATCCAGCAGCACAGTATGCTGCCAGACTCAGCCAAAGGGGTATGGAGGACAAGTGCCTAGACCAACAGAAGCCTACTGTGTATCACTCAGACATTTTTAAAGAGAAGATGGGGACAAGTGCAGCCCTTCCAGATTCTGTTAGGCTATAACTCCCATCAGTCTTAGCCAGCATGCTCAACGGTGATAAGGGAAGACTGCTTGTACCTCTGCATCTCTTCTATTAAATTAGGGGTAGGGAATGTGTGGCAACACAGCAACATCTGGACAGCCACGTACCCCTCACCCTGGTTAGTGTAAGAGATGCAAAGGTACAGGCAAGAATAAATAAAAATCAGTGCAGGCTATTCAGAGGCTATTTTTCAGCTGCACTAGGCATTATTAGACCTGTGTCTGTAGTCAGGACATTCAACACCCATAAACTCCCGACTCCGCTGCCTATGGATTGTTTGCATTTGTCAAGACCATAAAAAAGGAAAAAAAGGAAAAGAAAGGAAAACAGCTGCACTGACTGGTCCAACCTGTTCTGAGCGCCTGGCGGCAGCATACTAACAATGCTGAATCATCTGGCCTAATAAACTTTATGGGTGGAGAGTGCAGTGCACACACTGACAGCCACCCCCAACACAACAGCAGCAGCAGCAGCAGCACCCACACGACAGCAAGCCAGCCATGACGCAGCTGCCTTTACAGGCTGCCATCATCATGGAAAGTGACATCACCGTCTCTCCTCCTGTATACTGGAGGGCCTTTAGGAGCTGGGAAGCAGGAGAGAAAAAGGTGGTCAGGCTCCCCTTCTCCTGTCAACACAGCCCAAAGAGGAAGGGAGATTGAGGACGGCTGAGTTTATGCTGCTGTCTCTAGTTTGAGGCATGGACCCCATTTTGAGATCTTCAACATGTAAGCCTCTCCCTCGCTCTCTCTGCTCCTTCACGTCCTCAGCAATATGAAATGTGGCAAAGGGACGACAGATCCAACTGGAGTGACCAGGTTGGGCCCACCCGCTGCAATTCAGCCCTCAGCGGAAGAGGCCATAGGCACCTACCTTTCTGAAAGGGGTTGTGAGCAGATGCTTTACTGCCACCTCCGCAGCAGCAGCAGTCAAGAAACTGAACAGTGACATGCAGGACTAGGTTGGGATGGAGGCCTCGGCTCACATTTCTGAGTCTGCAGAAGCCACGGCCTGGGACAGATCCAAGCTAAATATAGCAAGAGCCCTCAGTGAGCATGTGAGCTCCATGTGGGGCGGCAGGGGGAAGGGAAGAGGAGGAGGAGAAGGACCAAAAACTCAGCCAACTCAAGAGCTTTGGGGAAATATTAAATCTAGGACAAGTGGAGTGAATGAGGATTCCAAGAGGAATAATTCAGGGCCAGGGTGATACACACACAGATAGGTTATCTCCTATTCTATGCATCTGCCTACCCATTCAGTCCCTCCCTACACACCACAAAGGGTGGTGCAGAAAACTCTACTTAAGGGGAAATCATATCAAAGTGAATAACAAACTCACTCTTTGCTTCTCTGCTGGAACAGCAGCCAGGGCTAAAGTCTACATAAACTCAAGCAAGGTAGTTATCCATTAAACTGCCCCCTCCAGATATGGGACGAGAGGAGGAGGGTCTGGGGGAAGAGGATGCGTTTCTTGTCTCCCTAAACACACACGGTCCTGATCTCTTATTGTGGGTCACTGTGGGAAGCCTTGTCTTGAGCTCAAGAGTAGGCCAGAAGTGTTAAAAACAAATACGTATTGAGATGGAATGCAACAACACAGTCACCATTTATTTTCAGGGAATTTGACACAGGAAGATGTTCCTGCTAGATTGTTTCCCAAGTCTTCTGCCACCACAGCCTTATATCCAATCTGTTTGTGAGTCGGGATCATTTTTCAACAATATTTTGAGAACAGACACATGTCAAAAGTACTGAAGGATGCAGTACTTTGGTAATATTAGAGGTGTGCAGCATGAGACACCAACACTCTGAAGCTTCCAGGGATTTCCATGCCTTGTAGCCCCAACAGTAAATGGAAAATATTCCTTAGTCCAGAATCAAGGTGATGATAGAACAAACGTCCACAACTTCGGACAGGAGAAGTCTGGCTAAGGAATTTAATGCCATTCTTAGGGCACTAGAGCGACTGGACAGAAAAAACAAAGCCAAGAAAGTGAGAAGAGTAAGATGGAAGCTCAGTTTACAGCAGGGGTTCCCAACCTTGGGTCCCCAGATGTTCTTGGACTACAACTCCCAGAAATCCTGGCCAGCACAGCTAGTGGTGGAGGCTTCTGGGAGTTTTAATCCAAGAACATCTGGGGATCTGAGCTTGAGAGCCACTGGTTAGAGCATCTGCAGTTATACACTGTCTGGCAAATTTGTGTTTAATTGAACCCTGCATTGACCCTGCCTATCGGGCTTTCCCCCTCCAAATTTATCCTTTACTTGCTATTTTTCTAATCATCTCAGCTCTGCAGTGAACCAAAGACCTCTTGCCAAGATTCTGAGCTACAGTACTGGGAAGGCATATTAAAGCCCTCAAAGGAGTCTTGGCAATGAGAAAGAGAGAGAGAGAGAGAGAGTCACTTGACTAGCGCTTGCTGAGATGCTTATGCTGTATAGAGGCATATAAGGGGTTGCATCAAACAAAATACAACAAAGCCTACCAAAAACCTAGACAGAAAAACACAGCATGCCAGAGGAAAAACCTAGGTTAGGCTACAATCCTCCTCCCCTGGCACAACCCTTTCTCTTATGCAGGGAATTAATTTATCCAATTATTGTACAAAGGAGCACTCTATGGCAAGAGTCCCCACTGGCAATCTGAGACAGTGCTATCCAGGTACAGGTCTGTCAGCGAAACCTTCCTGGCGCCTTTCTTCCTTACAATCACACTTCTTTCTGCCGCAGTACTCCTCTTTTTAATGAAAAAAGACCCATTCACTCAAAGAGCAGGGGGAGGGATGGTCACACAAACAGGACGAGGCTAGTTGTGACTGAATTTATAGACGATTAACAGTCTTCAGCACGAAAAAGAGCTCCATCTGCTTATATATACCAAACACACTTCACAGACTTCAGTTCTACACTTTATACAAAATAAAGTGGTAGCATTTTGAATTTCACTGCTGTTTGGGGGGGGGGGGCATATTTTTGGACACTCCTCCAGATGAAGAAGTCCCTGCATGTAGTAAGCCAGCATGTGAGGAAGAGGCTCTGTTAGAATCTCTCTTTCTGAAGTTGCAGAACCTCATAAACCATCTGCTCAAATTCCCTCTTTGATTAAAAAATAATAATAATCAGAAACTAACAGATAGCTGTCCAGCCATGGCTTCAAGAACTTCATTGAAAGAGAGGATATCAACCATGTAGGGCCAGGTTCCCTAGCCTGGTCTGCCAAGCATGCTCAACAACAATTCCCATCATTTCTGACCATGTTGACTAGGGGCAAGGGTTCTGAAGTCAAAAACATCTGGAAAATGCCAGGTTAGGAAGCTGTTCTAGCTTTTTGCATAAAATGTGTTTTTCATATGAGAAGTCATTCACTCTCACTCTCTCACTCTCTCTCTCTCTCTCTCTCTCTCTCTCTCTCTCTCTCTCTCTCTCTCTCTCTCACACACACACACACACACACACACACACACACACACACACACACACACACACACACAGAGCAATCTTTATGTGGTGCCATTCAAGAATTCAAATACTTCCCTATTGGAGCAAAATGAAGAATGAAGTGCTACAATAGTCTTCTGAGTGTTCAAAGCATTTCCCATGTGGAAATCCTTACAACAGCCTTGTAGTGTAGACCAGTATTCTCAGCTCCCCATAACAGAACGAGCAAGCAGAGAATAAAAACGGAGCAGCTTGTGACACGGCTTCCAGTAAGTTCATGTGATGAGACCTGAACAGGACAATCTCCGGGCTCACTGACCAATCTTGTGATAATTCTACCAGTCTTTTTACACTGACAAAACTACCCTGTTTCCCTGAAAATAAGCCCTAGTATGATTTTTTAAGGATGCTCGTAATATAAGCCCTATCCCAAAAATAAGCCCCAGTTAAGTGAAACCCCACCCTCCATCCTTGTGCAGCAACCAGAAGAACATGACATGACTGTATTTGAATAAATGTAGATGGTTGTACATGAAAAAAAATAAAACATCCCCTGAAAATAACCCCTAATGCGTTTTTTTTGGAGCAAATATTAATATAAGACCCTGTCTTATTTTCGGGGAAACACAGTATCTTTTGCATATGCACATAGACAGATACACTGACACAGGGAGAGTTATTTTCCTTTTCCTCGTAACTGTTCTGAAAGACCTTAATTCTTATTCCATGCTGAAACTCCAAGTGGAACAAACCCACACCTATTTGCAATTTGATTTCCAGTGTAATCTCAGGTCAGTTTACCCACCCTCTCTTTCTCTCCCCCTTCCTAACCCTGGAACTACCTGGGGCAGGGAGTGTTACTGTCTAGAGGAGGCAAACGGAGTGCAGGTTTTCAGGATCTACTTTGTAGGATTCCACCACCTTGCAAGACTTACTAAAACCAAAAGACCCTCAGGGCAAAAGACATACACTTAGAATAAAAACTGTGAGCCTAGGAACTGTTTATCAAAAGAAAAATGAGCTCACCGTCCTTCTTAAAAAAATTATTTCTGATTACCCTCAGCTTTCTATATTTCAGCAGAACAATTTGGGCCTTGGGATTCATTTTGTTGCTGCTTTTGACAATAACCAGGAGACAGAAATCCTTGCAAATCTACTTCATATCATGTAGAGACACACCAGGAGACTCAGATCACTGTATTGTCCACATAGTCTGGAAACATGCATGAACTACAGTCTTGTCACAAACCATGGGATCGATCATGTTTCTGGCAGTGCATCTTTTGAACTCATTACTTTTTTGTTGAACAGCCAAGTTTTGAGTCCTCAAGGCAACTAACAGAGACAGGACTTTTGGATTTTCTGTATTCTAACACCAAAAATTCACCAAGAATTTCTCCAGGCAGAATTCCGGGAGACACACACCAGCTTTCCCTATCTCCATGAGTTCTCTTCCGCAGCTTGGTTCTTATTACAAAAACAGAGTTGTTAAGGTTTCAAAGGAGTCACAAGGCTTTTGGGAAGGGTAGTTCTTTGGAGACACCTTGCCGACAAAGGTCCGCATAGTCAAAGCTATGGTTTTTCCAGTAGCGATGTATGGAAGTGAGAGCTGGACCATAAAGAAGGATGACCGCCGAAGAATGGATGTTTTTGAATTGTGGTGCTGGAGGAGACTCTTGAGAGTCCCCTGGACTGCAAGGAGAACAAACCTGTCCATTCTGAAGGAAATCAACCCTGAGTGCTCACTGGAAGGACAGATCCTGAAGCTCAGGCTCCAATACTTTGGCCATCTCATGAGAAGAGAAGACTCCCTGGAAAAGACCCTGATGTTGGGAAAGTGTGAAGGCAAGAGGAGAAGGGGACGACAGAGGACGAGATGGATGGACAGGGTCACAGAAGCGACCAACATGAATTTGACCAAACTCTGGGAGGCAGTGGAAGACAGGAGGGCCTGGCGTGCTTTGGTCCATGGGGTCACGAAGAGTCGGACACGACTTAACGACTAAACAACAACAACAAAGTTCTTTGGAAGGCAGCCTATGTAAAGCCTTATGGCCAGCAAGACTACCCTTGCCATGAATGCTGGCGAATCGCAGGGAGCACTGGAGCAGTTCCCTTGTTTTTGAAAGGCGTTATGCTGATATATGCACCCATGTAGGTAAGGTAAACTGGTCTGTAGACTTTTACTGTTTTGGCTGCATCTCCCAGAATTTTGCCTGCAGGAATACATGGCGAATTCTAGGAGTCTAGAAATTCTTAAAGTCCCATTCTTAGCAACAAAAGCATTGTATTTTAACAAGACAACAACATATGCTAGATTTCCATAGGCAAGAAGCACTTGAGTGAGGACCCTCTCAAGTTTATTCTGAAATACCCATGGCTCAATGTGACCATGTAGCTGGAGCCCTCTAAGCGTGGATCATTAGGGAAGGGGACAGTTTGCAGAGAATACACACACAGAAAAAGCAAACCTAGCATCTCAGCAGAGGCTGCTTTGAAAGAGGCAAAAACTGTACACTGCATACTACAGACGCACATTCATCCCTTACCATAGGTGCTGAATTCTGTGGGGCTGGCTGCAGGATAAAAGCTGGGGGCACCTGGCGGGACAGGATACTGCTGTGTCGGAACAACGTACGTGGAACGTCCCTAGGTCAGGAAGAAAAGTACAGTAGGTGAGTACTGGAAGATTATGGTGGGAAGATTAAAGAATTAATGTAACTTGAGTGGGGTGGCAGCAATTCAGAGCTCTCTGGGGCCTATTTTAGGCCTTGAAATACTCTTTAAAAAAAGAAAAGGAACAGGAAGTGACCGTCTGATAGTCACTTTCTAAGCCATGAACCACGCCCAAGAGTGGGGAAAAATTAGGTGTAAATGGGAAATCAAACCCCCAAGGGGCCTCCAAAGGGCAAAATCCGCATATTGTGAGAAAAGTAAACATGGAGGTGGGCAGGTATGGGACCACACAGAGTCCTCTTGGGGCTACATGTGGCCCACGGCTACACTCTGCCCACATCTGGACAACAACCTGAGAGAGGATATGCAGCCTGGGCTTCCATTCCCACCAGGGCCCAGGAAAGTAAGGGAAGCCTTCGAGCTGCTGTTCTTAAAGCTAACGTTAAACCTCCCAAAGGCATGAGGGTGCACAGGAAGTATTACGAGGGGCTTCTCCCAACCACAGCTTTTTCGTACCCTTTTCAATTGAGTCATTTTATTTTTTTAATCACATTTCCCTCCCATCTTTCTTTTAAGGAGATTCAAGAAGTGTACACGATCCTTCCTACCTCCATTTTCATATTCACAACAACCCTGTGAAGTTTGTCGGGTTTTTGATTCTTTTTGATTCTCTCTCCTCAGCAGCTTAAAAAGTAGCCGCCACCAGGTGACATTGGGCTGTACTCGCTCTTTTCAAGGCACTAAACTCCACCAGCATGCTGTACGACTGACATTTCTTGGAGCTGCGCAACCATCACAAGATGCAAGGTGAGGCCCACTCACAGCTATGTGACCATTCCGCCTACATACATAGATGTATATACCTCTATTCTCTCTGGCTATATTATGGGCGGAAAGTGGCCGTGAGAAGAGGCAGGAGTGTTTCAGAAGCTTGATGAAGTTCCTATGGCTGACCAAAATGCAGGATAGGATCTCCAGGCCTCTTAACTGGAGATGGGCATAAACTGCAGTTCGGTCCAGTTCGGTACCCGCACAAGTGTTCTGCAGGCGCCACACACTTCCTTCTCCCGCCTCTTCTGGGTGACCAGCCACTCAGTGGCAGAAGTGCAGGCTTCTCTGCCCTGCCTCTTCGTCTGAGTGGGCGATTGCCCAAGGAGGCAAAGCATGCTCCTACCAGCGAGTGGGTGACCAACGCAGAGGAGCTGGGAGGAGGGTCGCGTGAGGCACCCGCAGAACACCTGTGCAGAGGCCACGCCGAACCAGGCTGAACCTCCGTTGATGCCCGTCTCTTCTTGAGACACATCAAGAAGTACGTACAACACAGTAGAGCTGCAACCAGATTAACAGCAGTGTTAAACTGATCATTCTCACACAATCATTTTAATTGATTAAGTCTGAACCTTTTTTAATGACAAGCCCCTACATTGCACGAGGCCTAATCTAGGAGGTATTTCCCTTCTGTGACAAACAGAGAAGCTCACCATTTATTACTCTAAGTTTTGCAGCCCACGTGGAGTACGTCCACAATGCAGTGGCCTGGGCCAACTTAAAGACATCGGTCTTAACAGGAGGTCCATGATCCTCCCATGGAGGATTCAAGATTAACCAGGTACATTCTTCAAAGCACCCCTTCTAGGGACAGAATACAATCTGTGAGAAGCCATGCAGCAGTTGTCTGCACCCATCAGCCTTTCCTCTGGTACGATTCCTCAAAGTCCACACTTGTTTGACTTTCTGAAAGGGCTCAAGATGCTTTTGATTCAAACTGGGTTTGGGATGGACAAGGGAGCACAGAGTAGAATATTTAGTATGCTTTTGCACAGCCCAAGCCTCTGGGAATGTGGTCTACATGTCCCATTAAGGGGTAAAAAAAATCATCCACATGGAGACTTCTGTTACCTCCCTAGGTCTCGTGAGCAGCACATTTAGATCATACAGGAAACATCTCAAATCTGCTGTCACTCCTCACTAGCATATTGATGTTTCTCAGCTATGCCTAGGAGTTCCCACGACTCTACTTCCAGCAAACAAGGTTGCAAGGAAGTCTTGTATGCACATGAATAAGGAGGATTACAACTGATCTGCTTTAATTTGTTCTACAAAACATGGCAACCTCTGGAAAGCACACAGAGCAATCCTCACAGATAATCATAGGAAACACTGCAGCCGTGGCTATGGTGCTAGCAGTCAGCAGGTACGTACGTCGTTACAGTAAGGGCACAAGGAGGGAAGGCTGTGGCCCGCCCCCAAAAGCTACAGGAGACCAAACTAAGAGCAGACTTCCAGGTGGCACTGTTTGCTGGGGAAGGCAGGAAAAGCTCCCCAGATCTGCAAAGGCCTCAGCCCCTGATCCAGCCCTCACCTGTCCAGGGATGTAGTAGGCGCCTTGCGAAGCAGGGTAGGAGATCTGTGAGGGGATCATCATCACCTGGGAAGCAGCTGGATAAACATGAGTGGGTGGGCCAGGCCGAGCCGACGTATTACTCTGCACTCGGGAAGCACTTGTCGGAGGCTGGGCCCTGCTCTGGTAGAAATGCTTCAAGAAAGAAAGGAGAGAGGGGCATGCTTGGTTAGCGAGGCCTGGCCGGAAGTTTTCCAGAGATACAGCTGCTTCCCCTTCGCCAGCCCCACTGCCTCCCCTCCCTCCCCAAATCGCCCAAGACGCTACATCGGTTGCGTGCAGGAATCCGCCTCGGCTGAAAACACAGAACAGGACTGCTAATGCAAACCTGTGCGCTCTAATATGTTCCCTGCAAACTGCACCATGGGCTTTGTTTTTAGAAGAAAGTAAGTTTCAAGCCCAGAAGGCTACCGAGGAGTAAAAAAACCCTGATGCATGGAAAATTTCTGCATGACAATATGTGTCCTGTTTTGGCTTTCCAAAGACAGAAGTACTAAGGTCTGTAGAGGTCATGGTGACAGTTTTGTGGGATGATCTGTGTGCCAACTTCTCCAATAATCCGAGACAACAGCTGGCTGACTTGGATGGCCGCTTTGGGAAGGTGGGAAGACAGTGGGGGAAAGCACCTACACTTCTTGCCAGAAAATCTGATTGGTTTTATTGGGGGGAAAAGAGAAAAGAATCAGCTCAGTTGAATCTGGAGCTAATCATTGCCCGACAGTACATTCTACGGAACAAATGCAAACACAAACATGAAGTAAAGATTCATAACAGAAGTTACATGGACAACAAATGGGTCTAATCCTCATCTCCCCTACCCCCACCCCAAAAAAAAACCTGTGGTGTAGGTGACTCTGTCTAATAGAAACTGGCAAGGCTGTACAGTTTCAATCTCAGATTGTTTTCTGAGTGCATGCCATCAAGTCACTTCTGATTAATGGTGACCCCAGTAGGGTTTTAGAGGAAGGTGAAATGTTTCAGGAGAGGTTTTCTACGGCCACCCTTCAGTGAACCTTTGTGGCCATGTGGCAATTTGAACTCAGGTCTCCTGAGTCCTAGTCTGACACTCTACTGCACTGGCTGTCAAGCTCAGGCTACCTTTCCTAAAGTTTCGCTGCAGTGACACATGCGCTGACCTGCCATTGGGCGGGCATTCCAAGTCCCAACGTCCTAGGGGAGCAGGGGGAGGAAACATGAAAATGCAGTCTCCCCTGGAACCTCAAGGCCAAGCCCTTCAGGAAGCACTTTTCAGAAAGGAAAAAAGAGGATGGCCCAGAAGCTGCCAGATGTGTACAGAAATCTCCCACCTCTTCCTGGGTCACGGAAGGTGACCTTTATGGTGTGCAATGATTTCAGGGACCTTCCTGCCCCTCAAACCTCAGCAGAAAATGGATGCAAGAAAAAGAGATATCCCAGGCAAGGCCTATTGTTTTCTCGAGGGCTAAACAGCAGCAGTTTCAGCCGGCAGTGTGCTACAGACAGGGGCCGAGAGGGCACGAAGTGACTCACACTCGGGCTGAGACCCTCCCGTTCCCAACCACAGTAGGGTTATAGAAAAGGTATTACCTGAAGAGACCTGAATCCTCCCTGTTAGCAAGCACACACGCACACGCACACATAAGGAGAAAAGGGGGAGAGGGGAGAGAAAGAGAGAGACAGAAGTTACCTACAGCCAAGACAAGGTACCAGGCCCTAGGGAATGGAAAAACACTGAGCAGAACAGCAACAGCAGCCTTATGAGAAAGAAGCTGGGATTGCAGGCGGGGAAGCAGGAAGGACAGGAAAGGGATGGAACGGGCCGGGAATTGCACCAGAAGGCAGTTCTCTAAACCAACAAACCATCCGAGGACAATGTTCTGGACAGGACAAACCGTAAGGTTACTTTTTCAGGCCCTTCCCTCAGCCTTCAGAGGTTTCTATGGGACTCTGTGAGTCTCCATGCTTCTACCTTCCCGCAAAATGCTGTGTGGGTGTGGGCACATGGGTGCTGCTTACACCAAAACTGGTGTTGTGCATCACCCTTGAGAGGTCCATTCCAACCTCCTGCTTCAGCCTTGCTCCTTCCTTCACTGTCTTTCCTCCACTGGCGACACACTCACCTATGACCTTCACAGTCGTCTATCACCCTTCTCCCAATTAGGTTTTGCTATCTTCTACTCTGCTCTTTAGTCACAGAAAGTCACCAATGTGTTCTCTGGAGAAGGAGGAGGCAAAAGGAGACTGCAAATCTCATAATCACAAAATGCCTCAAGAAACTCAGATGTCACGGTAGTGAGCATCACACACAAAAGACTATATTTGGAATACTGAATAAACCTAAGGAAGATGTAACACCAGCTGCATTACATCTGAGGTAAGAGTCTATTTAACTATTTAATCTGGATCACAACTCTGGGAACTTTTATACATATACTGGTGTGCTATAAAATCTCTCCAAGGACCAAGTTTTATTATACATTGTAAGACAGACACACATTCCTTTCCATTGTTTTGAATTAGACTTTTTGCTCACCTCCAAGTATGCATTTAATATATTTAAGACTATTTATCTTTTTTAAAAAGCAACAGGAGACATTTAAAAAACCTATCCAAAATTTATTATACTGTTTCAAATCTTACTCAATCACCACAATCATGTACATTAAAGGGAATATTTCAGATATTAGTTGATATTTCTTGTTGTCCACAGTAGCCCCCTTCAATCTAGTCCTCTAGATCAGGGGTCGTCAACCCCCGGTCCGCGGCCCGGTGCCGGTCCGTGGGCTTGCCGGAACTGGGCCGCGGATATGGATCTCCACACACCCCCGCACGCATGTGGTGAGGGTGTCGCGCTCACACAGGGGGCGTGCCGCGCTTGTGGCGGGGGCGTGTTGCACCTGCGGGGGGCGTGTCGTGCTCACGTGCAATCGCACAAGCACCACACGCCCACCGCAGGTGCGACATGCCCATCGCACGATCGCAGGGGTGCCCCCGGGGCCCCCGCGCATGGAGCTCGCTCCCCCCCAGCCGGTCCGCTGCCCCAAAAAGGTTGGGGACCGCTGCTCTAGATGTATTTTACTAAAACTGACATCATGCCCAACCAACAGGCTCTTTGTCTGAGAATTATGGAAGCTGTAATGGAGGGTACTGGGTTGGGAAAGGTAAACCCAAAGCGTTTCTGTTTTTAACTGGTTTGGGTACAAGGGAATAATGTTTTAAGATGGCTGCACAACGGTAACAGACAGCATGAGAATTCCTTCAGATATATAAAAGTAAGAACAAAACAAAACACCCAACCCTCTACAGTAGTCCCACGCAAAGCCCAAGATAGATTACATCTCTCTTCATATGTTATTTGCAAACCCAAAACTTTGCGAAGTGCTCTTTGCCCCAGGAAAAACTGACAGCTGGAGGGAACTTTGTAACTGTTTATTTTAATTAAGCCTACAGCTTGTCAAAGATCACCAAATACAATATTGAAATGGAAGAGGTAGTTGTAGCCCAACCGCACACCATATAATGGAAGGCTTGCATGTTGTAAATGGCCATAGACTGTATTTAAATATGAGATTCTTTTCCTCTGTACATATTGAGTGTTTTATGAGTACTTGTCCTAACAAATGTTTGAATAAAGAAGGAGCCGAGGAAAGACATAACTGTTTTGGAGCTAAGAGTCCGCAAGGTTAAAATGAGCCTTCGTTGCTGGAATCACATCCACAGAAGAAACACATTTCGGCTACCCACCCAACACTGGCCACCGTCCTAGCCTCTTGAGCCACTGATGCTTGGGCACAATCTCAAAGAAGGGGAGAGAAGCATTTGTGTGTGAGGAAGGCAGAGTCAGACCCGGTGTCCTAGAGGAGGGCACATGGAGGGGAGCTGGGGAATGTTATGACTTTAGAGTTCATTTCCCAGAAAGCACAACTACCAGCCACAAGGTAACTCTTCCATGCTCTGCTATACAGTTGCCAGAAGAAAGGCCAAGCTTGGTCCCTTGTGGCTGACTTACGCAGGATACAAATAAAAGAAGTTAATTAAACGTTCAGCCTGAAGCCCAAAGGAGCTGAAAGCCCTAGGGCTTGGCCAAGCTGAAGGGCTTAAACCAATGTTTCCCGGCCTTGTGGAGCAGCAGTGGTTATGGGTTCTGTTTGAGACAAATGGAAGGCATCAGGCAGGAAGAAGCCTGTGCTATGCAGATCCAGAGGCAGAGGAATTGGAAATCTAAACCTCAAGAGAGAAGAGGTGTGATATTGGAAGAGGAAATTCCTAGCATGATGGCAAGCTACCAGAGTCCAACCACCTCTTCTTACAGTGACCAGGACTGTTCACTCAGCTACTCATTTCATGAGCTGCACTAGCAATGGCCAGTGGAAAACAATGGCTTAGGTTCTTGCTGAGTTGGTCGTAAGCTATGACTCATAACAACTCTGGAGTGAATCTGACCCATTCCTTGACTCACAAACTAGCTTCCATTTGAGCCGCCTCTCAACTGCTCTATGCTCTGTGGTTCCTTAAGATGTTGCACATGCAGGCATAACACAAACACCACAGGTAATAAGGAGCTAAGGCAGGAGCAATAACTGGCATGTGGATAGCAATATTCAATTCTAATGAATTATTTTGGAAAATGTGAAAGGCAGAATTATTCTGAATAAATATCTGCTGTGCATTAACGGGCATGCAACAATGGGCTCAAGTTACAGGAAGCCAAATTTTGACTGAATAGCAGGAAAAACTTCCTAACTGTTAGAGCAGTACGACAGTGGAACAAATTACCTTGAGAGTTGGTAAGTGCTCCAACACTGGAGGCATTCAAGAGAAAATTAGACAACCACTTTGCAGATATCTTTTGATTTGTATTCCTGCATCGAACAGAGGGTTGGACCTGATGGCCTTATAGGTCCACTTCCAACTTCACTATTCTATGATTCTATGATTAATGATGATCTTGGTAATATTCCAGACCAGTCTCACCAGTCCATGGAGGATGGTCCTGAAAGACAGTGGTTCTGTTAAGGTCACATGCTGAGACTGACAGCAGAGGCGAGACTTGCTCATCACCAAGAGACTTCATGAGCTAACAGAAAAGGGGTCTGATATGGCTCACAGACTTCCAACTACATCACACCTACAAGCAAGGACTCAGCAGATTTGATCTGGTGATGAGGCCAAGCCACTTGGAAAAGTGGGGGATTCAATCCTGAGCAGTCAAGTGCAAAACCTTTTGGCCACCTTCTTTGGTGGGATTCAGTAACAAAAAAAAAATGAATTTGAACTTCTTAGATTAAGGCCATCAAGGAAAAAATATGAACAACCCAGAACCTTGAAAAGGCCTAAGTAGATCGGGAGAGGCTAATACATTATAAGGGTTCTACACCAAGCAGTTCCTGAAGCTGGTCTGTAGTGCAGTATACAGTGGAACTGTGCAGTCCCAGGGTCTCCAGCCTCTTTGGTCAGCTCTCCCTGAAGTTAACACTGACGAACTAACCCAACACATCCCAAGATAACACTGTGAAACTTTCTCTGCCCTCCCCTACTGGCAAACTAATGGCCTGAGCATCCCTTGTGGATCACGTGATAGGACAGAGAGACTGCCAAAGGTCAACAGGGTGCAGAGAGAGAGAGAAAAATCTAGGAGCAGCAGAAAGGAGGATCTCATCCTGCAAAGGTCATGTCGTTATGCTGGTAATATGCAAATTTCACTGAGCAGGCCAAAGCTGAGGTCCATACATACCCCCCAGCCCTAAAAGACAACACGGAGAAGGCAATGACAAGGGAGAGCGCGAAACAAGGTTTCGGCTCTGAAATGGTTCCAAGACCATCCCCAGGCACAGCCAAGCAATTCGTTCCGTAGAAAGGGAGGGAGTGACACCAAACTGGGGAAGCAAGACAGGCAGAAGGAGCACCTTCCAGGCATAAGAATGAAGCCGTGGAGCAGCCCTCATGAGTCAGACATCATGCAAGTCACAGGGGGAGGGGAGAGGATGCTGTGCTTTGGACACCGCAGACAAACTGTCTCATCCACAGTCACATGGAGGTTCCTAACTGGCTCCTGAATACCGGCGCCATGGGTTTTCTTCCCTTTTTTCTTTTTTTTTTTAAACCCTTTGACTGGATTCATTCAGAATCTCTAAGATTACAAGGCTGGGAAATCAGCAGAATCACCTCTTGAACAACAGCAGTCTTAGTACTGAGTAGCATATATAAAGTCTCCAGCATCTCCTACAACCCCTGCAACTAATCCACACACAGTAAAGTGGGCTGGTATCATTACACTCATACTGCGGAGAGGAAGCAAGCGGCAGGAAACCCCAATGGGGTTCCCAGCAAACACAATGTTGGAAACGGGAGACTCTACAGCTTGTTCTTTTTAACAGCTCTACTACATCAGCTCTCGGGTCTTTCCCTACTTTGGGCCAGGTTAGCCTTTATTCCTTCTGCCAGTTCCCCACGGTGTCCAAGCAACATCCCTGATATGGTTGCACCCCCTCAGGATGGCATACAGCATGCGGTGAGGGGAGCAGAGAAAGGTTAGTACCTGCTGATGTAAAGCACGAGGCCCTGCTGGAAACTAAGACAGGAAAAAGCAGCGGGTTGGGGACGGGGGAGAAGACAAGAGCAGAACATCACCGACAGTTACTGCCACCTCCCACACCTTATACCTCACTCCCTGGAGTGGCCGCCCTACCTGCCCTCTCTTATCCTGATCCCACTTGGGGAAAGATCAGGATATAAAACAAGGACTGGGTAATTGCCACCGCACCTCGGACTTCGCAGCTGGCTCCACAGGGCTGAGCCACAGCAAAACCCCAACCTTGCCTGCGCTGCAGAGGCACTCCTGAGTCAGCAGCTCCTGCAGACTGAGTCAGGCACGCAGGGCTCCTGGTACCCAGCAATCTCCCAAGCCACAAGCGACACAGAAGAACCTGTTTAGCAGGAGAGAAGACCTGGCTGCCACCCCAGAGGGTCTTGTGGCCCAAGAACAGAGCAATGCTGGCCACACCCACCCTTTACCTGTCGAGGCTGGGAAGGCGTATTCATTTGGGTAGCTTGCGCTGGGTTAAAAACCACAGGTGTCGTCTGGCCAGGAGGAAATGCTGCCTGCTAGGAAAGGGGAGAGAGGAGGAAGAGGGGGAGCATATTAGCAGCTGCAGTGGATGCCCCAATGGACATCCCCCAACCACAGTCTAACATAAAGTGGGCAAAGGGCAGCACTCCTTATACCATCAGGCTGCAACTACCAGATAGTTTTTAGATAACAAAAGCAGGTGGTGAAGCATGATGGGAGTTGTAGTCCAGCAATATCTGGAGATCACACTGGGCTCATTTTTTAACTAGCAGCCTCAGAGAAGCACTTGCCTCCATCTACAAATGGAAATCCATCCCAAAATGGAAGTTTGCTAAAGGAGTCTAAAGAACAGCTGAATTGAAGTCCCACTTGCAGGACTGCTAGGACAGAGACTGCTACAAAAGCTAGCCACAAGAAGAACAGAAGTGAATTGCAAATATGTGCATTTAGAGCAACTCACACAGAGGGGAGGGACTTTATTTCAAAACCACCAAAGATGACCAACCAGCCCAAGGAGCCAGCAAAGAGGGCAGAACCGTTTTTCTTAAACATTGCAGGAGAAGAGGATGAGTGGCTTGAGAAGAAGACTTACCTGTGGAAGTCCAGGAGAAGGGGAAGGGTGTGGGGCTGATGGGGTTCCTCCTGAGGGCTGTGGAGCTTTGTTCATTTCACGTGGTGCTGCATAAGGATCCCCTTGCTATCTGCTGGGATGGAAGAGGAGAGGTATCATCAAAATGAACTCAGAAGGAACTGAGCTACAAGGAAATGATCAGGAACAAGATCTCGCTGGGGAAAAGGGGAATAAAACTGGGCACCACAAGAAAACTGGGAGAGTGCGCAAAGACCAACGAACATGGGGGGTTCTGAGCAGAGAAAGAGCTCCCAAAAATCATGTGAATGAAGACCAGCGCAAGGAACAAAAAAAAAAAAAGAAAATACACAGGAGGGAAATCAAATAACTTGAGTTCCAAAGGACACCCAGGAAACTACTGTGTACCATGCTCAGTGCCTACAACATTTACACAATGTCTTGTATATCCTCTCGTATCCAGTGGCTCAGGCTTTACAACATCACACAACCATTCTCCAGCCCTAGGCCTGTGCTTGGGCACCCTGACAGGCACATGGCAAACTGATACCCTTGACTTCTAATACAGATACAGATAACCCCTATTTCTGCAGCACTGACCAGAGGAGGTTGGCTGAGACCTAGAGCTCAGTGACTTCGGTCTGGATATGGAGTCAGAGATTGGGAATCCAATTCTCCATTGTGCCTTTTGGAAGAAGAGTCTTTCTGCATCGTCTTGGTCTTGCTACGTAGTTCCAGAGCACCCCCAGAAGAAAGGAATGATAAAATACTTTTGAATACTCTATGCCTACTGGAAAGGTACACCATAGGTCAGAACGGACCCGACAGAATGCAATTATAATTATATTATTACTCAGACAAGAGTAATCTGCTCTCCGAACTTGGGGAGGCCAATTGCAACACAGGCCTCAAATTCACAGAAACTCTAAACATAGATTGCCATATATTATGATTGCCTCTGTTCTACACATTTAACCCATCCAGGATGAAGCACAGGCTTTTGGCTCCCTGAGAATCAGTTTGCATTTCATTTGAAAATATGCTTGCAACTAAGATGGCAGAGGAAGATAGGGGGCTGCTGAACTTCGGTTAGTCAGTTACCTGCCATTTCCAGAATTAACTAAATCCCGCGTTGCAGCTTCTAAGCGGTTTCCAAAATATTATAAACACCCACCAAGAAAACATGGTCTGTACCTTTATCCGTGGTACTGACAATTTAATTCGAGGCACAAGACTTTGTCAGCTTGTTCCCAGCCCTAGTTAATATTGTCTCAAAATAGCTCAGATGTAGAGTTCCGGAGGGAATGACCAAAGGGGTATGAGGCTGGCTGAAAAGACACCATCCAGCAGTGAAGCTCAGCACAATCCAGCTTGGACCTTGGAGGGCAAAAAAGGAGTCCCCCTCCCCATCTGCCATCAAAAGTGGCCAGACAGATGCCCAGCAGGGTGGGCCTCTCACAGACGTGCATCATGCAGAAGAACGTCTCTGGGTGAAAGCCGCCCTAGAGTGCAGGCTTGCCAAGCAAGCTGAAGGACAGACAATATCACAAAGAGTTTTCCCCAAAAATGACGGCCAGGCCACCCAGTTAGCTTAAATCATCTGCACAGAACAGGCCAGTCCATGGCGCTGATGGCAGCCACAGCTCATGCTCTGAGGCTGCAGCTGAGAAACCATTTTGAGGATCATCTGGCTAAACTGCGGTTTCTTAACAGATCCAGCTCTGTTCGCACTAAGCCCTGCAACCATAGGCCGCTGGGAAAACAATTCCCTCTTACAGAACATTTATCTTTTTCCCCAGTGCATTTCAGAGTAATGTAGCACGTTCTCTCCATTCATTGAGATCCTTAACTAATTTAAGCAATTACCGCATAGACAAAGTGACAGGTGAAGTTGTCCAGGTTATATTTGTAGAGGATCAACTATCTTGAACCTGGGCGTACCTTTACCAAGCCCAACTGCATATTCCTAGGACATCCACCAGTACCTGAAAATGCTACTTTTAAAAGCCTCCCAGCACAGTCTCCTCCCTACACTTCCAAACACTGTAGGACAGATAGGAACTCATTACATACATTCTGAAGGATCAAGGCAGCTCTTTCCTCTCACCCCAGGCAATATAATCCCTGATGGAACAGGTCAGGTCACCAAGCAAATAAGCGCCAACCTACACCCCACCCCAGTATTCTCCAAGATGGAATTTAGTGAAAAATAAAAGCAACCAAGGCTTTCTGGACACTCATCCTGAGAACCACCCAGGGTTTGCACTACTAAGAACATGCTTAGGACAAATGGAATTAAAAGCTTCTTGTCGGTTGACAGGCTTCTGTTTCGTAAGGGCTGGTTAGGGTGCAAAGCCCAGACAGACAGGGCAAGAGCACTGCTGCCAGGATACTAGAGAGCAAACAGCCATCCTGTGGGATCCTCTGAGAACAGATCGCTCTGGTTCTGAACAGAGGGTAGTGCCTTCTGTGGCACAAAGTGAACTAGAACTGGGGTACTACCTAAACAGACCAAGGTCCCTCCTTGGTTGCTCCACCTAAACAGGCCTAGCACCCTGCTGTAACCTGACCCTTAGGCTACTGCTGTCAGCATTTCAGGCTACAAAGACTTGGGGGGGGGGAAAGTCAAAAGCCTTTGCATTGCAAAAAGCAAAAAAGAAGCAAGCAAGCAAGCAAGCAAAAAACCTCAAAAAACAGGCTTTTGCAGAGTTCCAATTTAAGCACACAGCATAGCTTAGTAATACTGTTAAGGTGGAAGGTGGGACTATTAAGGACACTTTACTCTGGCACAACAAATATTTCAATTCTGTACATCTCACTCAGAGTACTGGTCATAAAGATGAAATGTATTGTGGACGCATTCTTCAGCTCTACTTCAGGCCAGAGCTACCATTTCTCAGAAAAGTCCTTTCCTCTTTTCCCTGTCTTCTCAGCAAGCAATACTTCGGAAGACTCCTGCTTTAATAGGACCTGCATTTTATATATGCCACAGTTCAAAATGTCTACGTGAGGTGTGTGGTTGTAGGGAGCGGGCAAGAACAGAGATTTGAAGGAGAGAAAAGAGTTGGACCGGTGCCACCCCAACACCAGGGGTTGCAACCATCACCCCTCATTCCTAGTCACCCACCCCACCTGTGATGCAGCATCATGTAAAGGCGCTGGGGGTGGGGGGAGGACAAGCTGCAGCCCTTCCTATAGAAAGCAAGTCCCTATGGTGCTATGAGGCTCAGCCTATCAAGAGATACCACCTCAAAGTGCCCAGACATGGCGGCAAGAGAACTATTCCTGCTGCAAACCCAGACACCACGGGACAGCTCTTTGGGCAGGGAAGAAGTGTACATTCTCTCTGAAAACCAAAGCCAAAGGCCCCGAGGAGATGGAAGGGGGTCAAGCCCCTGCTGCAAACCTAGTCAGTGAATATCTCAATTCGCCCGAAACTCCTGGACAATCCATGTCAAGGCAAGAGCCAGTGCTAAGGGTTGGGGGGAAAGTGGAAGTTTCTGCCCCCCCCCACGAACACCAATCGTGCAAGGTGAATCTGTCGCGTAGGCCAGCTCCAGGTCAAGCATGCCCCCTCCCTCCCCCAGGCAAAGGCCCAGACAGTCTCCAGGCCCAACAACATACAAGGAAGGGGGGGGGGGGGGAAGAGAAATTTAGCACTTTCAAATTCACCTCCACTCCCAACCCCACCCTCCCAGACTTTTCAACAATGCCAAACAAAAGGACTGAGGTCCATGTGCAGAAGGACCTTTCTGTCTCCTGAGAGAGAAACACATGCATATATATATATATATATATATCAAAGAGATTAAAAATACTTACCCCTAACCAAAAAAATCCCAGGCCAGTTTTGCAAGCGGCTGAGACTTTTCATCTGCCAGGCTTTTGGGGGGTGAGATGGGACAGGCGAGGGGGGGGGGAAGAGAAAGAGAGAGAGAATATCAGCCTGCAAACCTGCTGGTGCATGGCGGGGAGGGTCGAGCTCGCCAAACATGGGCAAGGCAGGGGACAGCCCCCCACCCCCACCCTGGGAGCGCCAGGAACATGAGTGCTGGGAGCCGCTGCCGGTGGTGTCAGATCGCAGAGTCTGCTGCACTGCAGAGACACTGAGACAGACAGAGAGAGAGGGAGAGAGAGAGAGCCGAAGGAGAACCGAGGAGCACCCAAAACCCCACCCACAGTCACAGCCATTCCGCCCCAGCACTGCCCAAACCAGTCAGAGAAAACCCCACGCCTACACATGCCTGAGTCACTTGCACTGCACAGGCAGGCAGGCAGGCAGGCTCTTGACCCAGCCCAGCCCGGCCTCGCCTCGCCCAGCCAGCCTCTCCCCTCCTGGCAGGGCCAAGCAACCAGACACCCACCTGCGTTACCAGAGCAGGCACTACACAGATGGCAGAGCGTGCCCAGATGCCACGCCATTTCACGGCACTCACATTCACAAGAGACACTGGTGGTGGTGGAGTGTGCCCTGCCTCACCTCCATCCCAATCTACAGATGGAAAAAAGGGGAGCTGCAGAGTCTTATGCGTTTGACTCAAAGTGAATAAAGGCAAGGGGAATAAATACAGTTAAAGGCAAGAAGGAAAGCAGGAGTTCAAATAGCTTTTTAGGGAGAATAAGGGGAGGTGCTTATGTCGGAGCTTGTTTCATCACTTCAAGCCCATACAATGGGCCCTGGGCTTGGGACCAATCTCAGCCTCAGTTTCCTCAATGGAAATGGGGGCAGCAAAAGTGATCCATACACTATTTGCACAACAGACGTGCACAATACACTGTACAAATTAATATGCCACTTAGTTCCAAGTGGCTACTGGGACCAAGTGTAGACAGAGTGAAACTATCACTCCATCCTCCTACCATTTACTCCTTTTTCTGTTTCCAAGAAGCCTTCACCAATAGCTGCACTGACCAGGACTTTAGGGAGCTGTAGTCCCAGAACATCTGGGGACACAAGGCTGGGAACCACTGCCATATACAGTCACAATGTCTCCCCCCCCCCCCCCCAGGCACAGAGGAGAACAAGAATTTCATTGCTGCCTTACAAGGAAGAAAAACTGACAATTGGTAGCCCCTCAAGGTGGAGGTGAAGCATGAACAGGTCTCAAACTTCCCAGGACAGGAATTGGGGAATGAAATTCCTACAGATCACCAGAATGGGTGGACTGCCATCATGTTGGGCAAGCAGTGTTTGAAGCAATTAAGGCAAAGGAGAAAGGCTATGGAGTGGCAAATTCTCTGAATGATGACCAGAGGTTAGGGTTAGCGCAACTACACATGGTTAAAAAACACACACACACAAGACAATGATGTGCTAGAGGTCACACTTGCATTGCTATAGAAAACCTCAAAACATATTCCTGAATTGCAGAGTTTAGGATCACTGGAGTTGGGGACACATTTTCCAGCTCAACTCTATTCCACATCCTTACCCGGACGGGAAGGAGCCAGAAGCAGAGACATCACAGTATCACAAGTAACTGCCTTCCTCTGAAAAGTTACTTTTGCAGACTACAGAACTTCCAGCCAGCATGCTAGATTCTAGGGGTGATCATCTAAACAAGTAACTTCTCCAGATATCTGGGGATCATTTCACAGGTGGCAGAGCAAATCGATTAACTGGTTTGGGGACAACTCCCAGAATGTATTAGCTAGCAATAGTCAATAAAGATGACACCTGGGGATTTCTGGGGGACTGTATTTCTGTATTTTCCCCAAACTTTTTTCCTGACACTATAGGACAGACATCGGCCACTCATAATGCATGACACAAAAGTGCCACTCATAGAGACAGGCAGGTCTGAACCACAATTTAAAGCTCTAACAGCAGTGCTGCTTTCCTAGTGGGATTTACTCTGATGGAAAGGTACTTTTTTCCTTTGCCCCTAAGCTTCGGCCAGTGTATCTCAAACATGGCTAGGAAAAGAAACAAAGGTACAATCCTAGGAAGCCTTGTGGCACAGTGGTTAAACTGCAGTATTGCAGTAAAGACTCTGCTCATAACCTGAGTTCAATTCTGGGCTCAGGCAGCTGGCTCAAAGTTGACTCAGCTTTCCATCCTTCCAAGGTCTGTAAATGAGTACCCAGCTTGGGGGTGAGGGCACATGTGTAGCTTGCATAATTAAATATCAAACCATCCAGAGAGAACTTTAAGCACTATGGGATGTTATATAAGCAGTACGCTTTGCTTTGCTTTTCGGTGCACTGAAAAAAAGAAGAAGAATAGAGCTTCTAAGCCCTGGCTAAAGCATCCAGACCACGTAAGAGAGAAGGTGGCACAAGGTATGCAACTCAAAGGCAGAGCTGTGGGGTAAAGAGATAGGACAAAATAATAGAGTTTGGGAAACTTTTTGGCCTACAACTTCCAGAATCCGAGGGGCCATGCAAGCTTTCATATTCTCCTCATTCCAGGTCCTGCCATACTCCGCCCAAAGAAGAACTCTGTGGGATTCTACAAGTTGCCAACATTGCTCGTGGGCAATATGCTAGCACTCCAATAAATTTAATACAATAGCATTCCAATAAAGGGTTTTGTGTTTTTGGTGGGGGGGTTGTTGTTGTTGTTTTGGATTTTGAAGGAGGGAAACAACATTCCATCAAGTCTAAGAAACATATAGGGGTATCCAGGAAAAGAGGTTGCAGGCCTGTCGACTAAAACGTAAGCAATACATACACTGCCCAGGGGATAGATGTAATAAAAGTTTTAATACCTCTCTTCCTGGACCACAACTCCATGCTGCCTCCTTCAAAAAGAGTCTATTCTGCTACCCAGGGCACTGGAGGGCATTACTCCCCAACCTCCACAGCTGCTTCCCTCAACAGCCAGTCAGGCAGCCGCCAAATATCAGCTTCACAGAACCCAAGACTCCAGCCACTCAAGGTCTGCCAGTGAGATACCAGCTGGCCCCATTAAGCAAACACCCCGAAGGTTAAAGACTGCGAAAGCGGAAAGGCACAGACCTAAAGCGGCAACCATCAGGAGGCCTGCCAGCTGCCTCCTCAAGGCCTCTCACCAGCGACACAGTAACACTTATCACCTTTTTTTTAACTACACTTCTCAGAATCCCCAAATCCATAAAGTGGCTGGAGGATGCTGGGGTCTGTAGTCCAAAACGTAACTTTTCAAAGCCCTGCTTGCCAGCACTTCAGAAAACCGGCTGCGGGAGCTGAAGGACAATCTGCTTGTGTAAGCGTCACCTATTCACTGATTTTTATTCATGAACGCTGTTCCACATGGCGTGCTCTTCTCCCTAGGAAATTACCATTACAGTAGGGTAACCAGGACACAAGAGAGGCGTCACAGGGTGTCTTGTTGGAAGTCCCTAGAAGTTTAATACCACCCCTACAGATCTTTGTTCAAATTGTTCACAGTCAATTTCTAGATGTGGAAATGTTTTGACTTCTCCCCCCCCCCCTTCTAGCCTTACATTTAATTTAAGAAGAGGCTCAAAAACTTGCTTGCTAGTTGTTATTTTTACATATGTACCCTGTCATTTCTTCAAGGCAGCGTACACAGCTCCAAGGTCACCTCTCCTTTCTGCTTTGTTCTCACAACGACCCTGTCAGGAAGGTCAAGCTGAAAGAAAGTGTGACTAAGTCCTAAGTCCACCAGTGACCTCTGTGGCTCAGTGGGGGCCTGATCCTGAATCAACCACTCAAACTACTACACCACACTGGCTCTGGGACTGAACTGCCAAGAAGTGCCCCATATCCACTCCAGCAACCCTTTTACTTGTCACAGCGCCTCAGGTGGGTCTTTGTTCACCCCGGCTGCCTCAGTTATGGCAGATTTGCACAACTTTCCTCAAAAAACTAAAGTTCTTCAGGTATCCACCCTGTTTAGACTGGCAGCATTCTTTCCCACGTGCTACCACCTCTCACCTCTAAAAGCTACTGCAGTATTGTGGCCAAGAGAATGTAAACCTATAGGCTGAAATTTCACCTGTCCCATCACCTTATCAGTTTTAGGAAAGCCTCTTCCTCTCAGCCTCACCCCTCCAGTACATAACACAAGCATAATCCTTCGCTCCTTTACAGGTTTACTGCTAGGATGATTGAGGCACTGAGTGTAAAACATTTTCAACACACTAAAATATCAACAAAGATTAAGCATTACTGACACTATTAGATGATGTCTCCTTCGTAGGAGCCACCTTCCTTAAAAAGAAGAAAAATAGCAGTATTTGTCACACTTAGTTGCCACCCTGAAAGAAGGAGTAAGCAAGACAACCCCTATGTATGGGGATGCCAAGTCCCCACCTGCCTTCAAGCTAGGTGCCAACCTGTTATTCAGAGCAAGCGTTTTAACAGCAACGCGAGCTATTCTGAGCAAGAATCACATCCACAGCTGGCTCTTCACAAGCAAATAAAGTTAACATCCAAACTGGCCTTGAGGCTGGCCGAATGTTCCCAATCATGCCAAAGCAGAATCAATATCAAGTACTGCAGGGACTCGAACCATGAGCTATTAAAGTAAGGGCCAGATGAGGGTGACAGCTGGAGGTGTTAAATTCATCTACCATGGAATTAATTGAGAAGTGTCAAACATCTTTATCTCATTCAGACTGCATTCATAGGAATAATAGCTGCACAAGGCGCTTCAGATGAAGTTAACTCTAGAAGGACTAACTGCTGGAAGGGACTATATTCCCCATGAAAAAGGTACACATTCAAGAGGACCATAGCTTGCCCTTCCAGAAACCAAGAACACCATCTCCAAAGTGTGGAAGAGAACCCGCTTTACTCATTTTTCAAACCTCTAAGGAATAAAAGTCCAGGATTTAATCATCATCATCTCAGAACTACAGAACTAGAAGGGACCCTACGGATCATTGAGTCCAGTCCCTGTCAAGGAGGCACAGTGGGGAACTGAATTCCCAACCTCTGGTTCCAAAGCCACATACCTAAACCACTGAGCTATCCAGCAGTTCTTACAGTCAAAGCCATACATTGTGCAGAGGTAGACCTCAGGTATAATAACAAAGGCATGTAGCAGCCAGCTGATTTATGTGCACAATATACATTCAGCTTAGCAATGTGTTAATTTTTAAAGATATACACACAGAAGAACTTGAATGAAAATGGGATGGCAGTGAAGACGGTAGAAAGCTCAAACCATGCTCAAGAGGTTGCTCGCTTGAACACTGTTTATGTCATCTGAGCATAGCCCATGACCTTGATGAAGCCCTCAAACAACTGCTCGGTCAACTGGGGGAACAGAAATGGAACAAGAAGGATGCCATGCAAGGCCGGTCTTCATTCAGATCACCAGGCAACTGTTTGGCAACTTGGGAAAAATGGAATTTAAATGGCAAATTGTCCCTGTCCACAGCCCTCCTCATTTGAACTATGCACTCTTTTCTTCCTAATCTACACACACCTGATCAGCACTGGGAAGTCTAAAGCAAACCAAAGGCATTTTGAAGGATGCAGGGGTGGGCATATGTGTGCATTTGTCTGAATGCAGCGAATGGGAGTGGGTATATATGCTTGTTAGTGAGAGGAGAGGGGGCCGTCTGAGAATGTGGTGAACATGTGGGCTGCATGTGTCGGAGAGAGGGCAGTGTGAGCGGACAGGCATGTGTGTAACAGAGCACACGATAGGGAGTCTAGAGAGAGAACAATGCTGGTCACCAGCACCCTCAACATGCAACAAACAATCCATCATCCAGTGCAGTGGTTCCCATACTTTGTCCACTCATAGCTCCCTTGACTTACTGGCCAGTGGCTGCAGCTTCCCAATAATACTTTGGGTGAGGGGGGAGAAGCCGTGCACCCACCCCTTTGAAAGCCTGCCATTCCTGCAACACACCAATGGACAGGCCCAGCCTTCAATCACACCCAGCCACACCCTCTTCTCCTTGTGCCTCAGCCTATGAAAGATGAGAGGATTCCACAGTGCCCCTGGCTGATTTTGGTGGTGCCCCAGGGCATCATGGCACACAGTTTGGGAACCACTGATCCAATACATGGAGGGGGGAAATTGCACCAGCTTCTGATTAACATCAGCCTGTCCTGGTACAAGTATGAACTGCTACAAGATCCAATTATACTCTCTGTTGCCAAACTTGCAAAGTCACAGTAGTACAACTAAAGGGAAAATCACAGTTTTCTTTCTTTAAAACCCTGCTGCAAATAAATTCAGGACAAAAGCTTGTTCCCCTTCCCCACCATTGCCAAGTGGTCACAAGCATTCATGACTAGAGAAGCACATCCAGACAGAACCAAAAAGTAGGTGGAAAGCAGACACCTTCAATACCCCTATGCCCATGAAAGAAAAGGAAGAAAAATTGTTTCTAGTATACTGCCACAGGGTGGCTGGGTGAGACCAACATGAGTGAGTTACAGGGTGGATAAAAAAAACCAATGATTTCTTAAATTTGTTTTTTATTTCAATTGTTAAAAAAATTCAGTTTAAAAATTTAAAAAAATTCAAATCCCATTTGATCTATCCCACAGATCTATCCTGTTGCCAGTAAGACTTGTGGAGAAGAAGCCAGGCAGGCAGCCGGCTATGAAGAATCTACACTGTGTATGCTTAGAAGGCATTGCTCCCCATGCACGAAATCCTTCTAACACTTTTTTCGAAGGATTTCATGCAAGATACAAGTTTTACAGTGACCTTCAGCATGCTGCTCTCTACTGAGGTCTCACCCTCTTGGCTGACCGAAATCTTTCTGTTGGTGCTGCCATTTCAGTTTTTCAGAATGCAGCACATGGAATGCTGTTCTAGGACATTACAGGAAAACTGAAATAACAGCCATCAGCACAGAATACTAGGGAACAACTCCGGACACATTTTAGTGGTAGACCTTTCGGAGGCACTGAGATTCTACATCTGCCCCCAAAGGATGGCATGTGTTGAAAACTAGCCTGATTTTGTTGCAGGCGTGAGTCTCAATTCTAACTCTATCTGTACTAAACATATTCCTGAGCAATCTGTATGTCCAAAGTTCCATTTCCAATTATCACAAGCAGCACAGCAGTCACGGGGCCCACTTCAAGAAAATCAGGCTAAGATATAACTAAGATATAATTCACCTATGGGGGGGGGGGGTGCATGTTACTTTATGTAACACCACAGATAGCAATAATAATAATCTTCAATCTACAGAGCTGGAAGGGACTCTATGGATCATTGAGACCAGCCCTTGTCAAGGAGGCACAGTGGGGAATCCCCGCCTCTGGATCTGCAGACAGAGACTTTAAATAATTGAGCTATCCAGCAACTTTATTATATATTATACAAATAAATGCAATAATAATCAGACTACTCGAAGTCACAGCAGCATCAACATCTTCTTTTCTGCACCTTTTAAACTGGTCCCTTCTCTAAAAATGTCTCCTAGGTTAAGATAAGAAAGGGCTGGTCCCAGGCCTGTAGTCTGTCAAAGAGAAGAGAGCAAATGAAACAGACTTTCATCTCCCTCTGAAGAGATTTATAAAAAAAATGCCCTACAGATTCCACTGAACAGGCCAGACATTAAAAGTATCTTGAACATTTCTTCCTAATTACATGCTAGAATAAATCTGGCACATCCACCTTCTCAAAATGATATCTGCAGTAATACAAAGTGCTCAAGAAAGGAAGAGAATTATTTTTAAACAGGGTTTTTCAAAAAGATAAAGGGCAAGAGGTCATGGATGCCTTGGGACAGCATCCGTGACCTGTAACATGGGACCTGATGAGTAACTGAGTAAAACCACTAGTGTGAGATGGCTTAGTGCATTGAAACTCCCAAGTATCAAGTCTTGCGTTGATTTCCACTTACTAACAGCAATGTTATTGCATATATTCTAATGCTAACCCCTTACTCTTAATGAAAAGGGTCAAAGCTAGTAGCACACCACATTTTTTACATATGTCTGGCCCCAGGTTCAATCCTTGACCTCTCCAGGCAGGGCTGGCAAAATTCTTGCATCAAATCCTGGACAGCAGCCACTAGTCAGCATAGGTGAAACACGTCTGACTCAATAAGGGGCATCTTCCTACGTTCTTATGTGTTCCACACGTTTCATAGCATCTTAACTCTAATATTGTATTCTTTGTAATAACAGCTAGTTAATATTGCTTCGGATTCAGTACCCGCAGCACATAATGTGACCAGGGGAGGCGATATATATACAAACCATTTCACTTTAGTTCAGTAAGTGCCTTCCTAAGCATGTCACTATGTGTGAAGTAGGGGGAAAAAATTCACAAAAGAATCTATCAAACAAGCTGAAGTGTATTTTTAGGAGGCAGGAAAAACCTCAGTTCAGTGTATGATACCCCTTCTACAAATCAACTTTGTAACTCTCCAAACACAAACCTAGATCTAGGTAACAACCTTGTTTTAAACAAACCTACTAAAACCTATGGGACGAGTCTGTTATGAATAACTTGTCATACTCATTTTGACATGTCTACTCTAAAAGCCACTAAGTTCGAATCTAATCCACTGAACTCTGTAGTTTACACAGGGATCATGGTTCTCGAATACTTGAGGTCTCCTTGCACGAAAATATCTGTTCTACATATTTTAAAGAAAACCCCTCCTTAAAAGCATTTATCTCATTCTGAAAGAGCAAATGTTTAATAGGAGGGATGGGGGGGGGGGGTCATGTCCCTTCCAAACATGCCACAACTCCAACAGAAAAAAAAGTCCTTAAGAAGAAAATGTTTTCTCTTCATTGGAATCTTTTTGCTTTTTTGCAGCCTTAAAACCTCTTAATTCAAGGAACCATGACAGAGAGAAACAAGGACCTCAGTTTCAGCTTATTATAGAATCTTGAGCAAAGACCATTCCCCTGACTCAGTTTGCAGCTTTAGCAGATGCTTGACTACAGGGTTGTGTGTGTGTGTGTGTTTTAGGAATTTCAAGTAAAAGAAAAGAAAAAAGCACAAATACTCTGAGATGACTTAGATTAAGGACTTACCTTTTCAAAATGGAGTAAATCTATTAACTATTTGCTTTCCCTATCTAGACGTAAGTTGAAACTATCACAATACCGGTAGAGCCTGTTTGATTTTACCGTCTACGGCTCCCTCCCACTTTCCAACTTAACACTGTAATGACATGCAACCTCCATGCTTTGATTTACTGCCACTTCCTTCCCTCCCCACTTTGCTCTGTTTATCACTGAGCATGACAGAGTTCTGAAGAACTCTGAGGGCTTACACAGCACTGTGACCTCTGAGCTGGTTAATGAAGGCATTACACAAACATGAATATGCACATTTTCCTACTGGAACTTTTCTTCTGGCTAAGATGGCTACCTCTGCTGTTCCACTGCTATTTCTCCTAACATATTAGCCAGTTCAATCGTTTTAAAAGAAACCTGATTCTTAATCTGTATTTCACAAAAGAATGTGGCATGGGGGGGTCCCAAGACAATGTTCCTTCCAACAACATACATTCTAGTGCAATTATTTTTAAAAATATCCTCTAATCATTCCTTCATGGTAAGAGAAGATATTCCCCTAGTTTTTCAACAAATGAGATGAAATTTCTGTCACCATGAACACATGGAATCTCATCTAATTTTGTACTTTATCAGGACCAGGCCTAG
The DNA here is from genome assembly GCA_037013535.1 of Intellagama lesueurii. Classification (NCBI taxonomy): domain Eukaryota; kingdom Metazoa; phylum Chordata; class Lepidosauria; order Squamata; family Agamidae; genus Intellagama; species Intellagama lesueurii. The sequence goes on from JBAJHW010000003.1 coordinate 261,913,763, forward strand.
TTAGCACTTGGATGGGAGGCCACTATGAGTAGTAGTGTCAGGAAAAGAATACTGCTTGAAAACTCTAGGGAGCTACGCCTGCCAATAAAAATTGACCGTACTGGGCTAAATGGAGGGTCCAAATAACATCAAGCAATTTCCTGTGTTCCTCAACGGAGATTCAGAATTACAACAGACAGTCTGGCAACTGTAGGTTTTTAATCTAAAGCTGACAATCTTAACAGGATTGATTTTGGACTTCAGCACATTTCACATTTATTATGGTAATCTTTTCAATCATTCACAGTTCACATTTATTATGGTAACACTTTCAGTAAAGAAGGTAGAGTGAAAGACCAGGGGCATCTTAACAACTAACATTTATTATTGCACAACCTTTCTTAAAGAACATCTGATGCTGTTGTCAACTAATTCTGTGCCATGACAAGTTTTTTAATCTTTGAAGAATCACAGGACTCTGTTACCTTTGCCGCAATGGACTAGCACAGCTACTTCTTTGAAAACAATTTAGTCACTTATTATTACATTCTGCGAGGCAGGTATAGGAAGGCAGATTAGATAAATTCATGACTGATGTGTTTAGTTATGACACCCATATTCAGAAGCAGTATGCCTCTTAGTATCAGCGGCTGGGGAACAAAAGTGAGATTGAACTACTGCCTTCCTTTCCTGCTTGTGGACTTCTCACAGAAATCAAGTTGGCCAACGCGGGAAGCTGGACTACATGGAGCACTGGTTAGACGCAAAGCAAGCAGGCCACATACAGCTTGTCGCCTCAGAAGTCTACCTAAACCTTGTCCTCTCCAGTTGTGTTGACAGGGTAATTCCCAACGTAAGTGGCTGTCAGAGTCTGGGAATTATGTTAGTAACCTAACATATTTGTAAAACTTTATTCTAGTGCATTTTTTCAATGCAAACTGGGCGCAATGCAACTTACAAATAGCAAATAAAAACATTCAGCCAGATCATCTTGAGGGCATCATGCTGATGAAAGCTGTCACAGATATATAGCACGAGATTTGAATTTAGGACTTCCTGACTCAGTCTTTTAGCCACAACATTACTCTACCTCTTCAGTCAGTTAAGACGAAGGTTATTGCAGATTAAGAGAATTAAACAGAGAAACCTCCTTTGTCTCTTGCTGGTGGCAGTATCCTCATTTCCTAAAACGTCCTCTCCAAAAAGCTATGTGGATAAAACACAAGAAACCCTGGACAAGCAGGATTTTCCTCCAGCTAATGAAGGGAAGGCAAAGAGGAAGCATTTTGTATCTCCGCCCTATTATTAGCTTCTCCCTTGTAGTGCTCCGAAAGGCAGCACTTACTCCTTCTGCTGAGACAGGACGCGAACTCGAGACAAAGAGCAACAGACACCCCCTGTGAGGGAAGGTGATGGGGAATGGGCCTTTCTGGGTGAGAAGCCAAGTCCTGAGATGATAAAACAGTCACTTCAACACGTTCAGAAGTACAAACATACAAACCAGAAAAAGTGTTAGGTTAAAAGCACAGCCCACTTCTGCTCCAGTTTCTGGTCAAAGCTGCCATTCTAGAGTCATTTTGTAGGGACACTTCACAACCCCTGCACAGAGAAAATAGTGTGCAGCCATGTTTATTTTGTCAGTGTCCATATCCATATTCAAGCCTTCTGCACCCTGTATATCCCATAAAACAAAACCAAGCACATTCAAGATCTGATGCTGCAAGCCAGGATACGCACATCCTTCAAATTATTATCTACGACCAAGCATTTTAACAGGTGAATGTAGTGCAATTCAACAAAGAATTCTATCCTTTGACTTTAAAAGATCTGGGCTTTAAAAACCAGCTTGGTCACAAACTCACCAAAGGGCCTTGGGGAGGTCACACTCTCACTGCCTCTGCTCTTGAACTGTGTAATGAAAATAGCAATATTTAGTATTTAGCTGTTCTTTTTTCTATCTCAGAAGCCTTCACAACAGCAATGTAAAGTCGACCAGTACTGTTACCCCCATATTTTTTTAAAAAAAGGCCTCCCCATGTTTTATATTCCCATCTCAATTTTATTTCACCATAGAATTCAAAGCAATCAAAAATGAGGGACAAAGTTGTCAAGGAACCCATTCAGGCACTGACTGAATAGACCTGTGTACTTTTAGCAAACTTGTTGCATCATGAATCTTCCAAGACCCATTTACAGGAACAGTGACATCTGAACTCAGGCCTACGTGGATCATAGTCAATCCTGTTGTCTAGCTTTCTCTCAGCACTTTACAGATGTATCAGACAAACCACAACTCCCATCACCCAAGGAGGAATGGCAGGATGATGGACATTGTAGTGCTACACTTAAGAGAGCATCAGGTTGGGGAAAGCAATTGTAATCACACACAAACACCCCCAGAAAAAGAGGCAATGGTGTGATCCAATAACCCCAAAGGATTACTGGGAGAAAGCATGAGGAAGGACTAAAGCACAAGGGCCATATAAGCTGCTGCATAATAATTATAAGAGACCACACCACTTTGCCTGGAAGGGAACTGCCTCCCATAAGAAAGACTGCTTCCATTGCATAGATCTGGACTGCTCAGAATGAAACAGGCCAAATATAAAAATAAAAAGCTACAACCAGTTGTAATTTGATTTAAACCTCCTCCTGTAAGTCATTTGCAGGGATTCTACCTCTGAGCAAGGATGAAAAAAATGGGTGATGGATTTTGACACATTCTATCCTTGTGCTCAGTTCACTTCCAATTAAGAAATAAATTTCTGGAGCTTAGGAATTTAAAATATTTTCCCAACCCTTCTTTTGATGAACACACCCATGTGTTCTGGAGTCAGAAAAGGAAGCCACAGGATTTCTCTATTAGAGAAAGTCCCTTGTTAAAACACGTAGCTAAATGCACCAAACATCTGACAGTGAATAACTGAGCACTTCCCCCTTTTTCCTTTAGCATAAGCCCTCATCATCAAAATGACAAAAGAATTCCACTCAGAAAAAAATTCAGTATAAAACTGGTTACTATAAAATGTGAACTGTTACCACCTTTTCTTACAAACTGCTCTCCTCCTACAGGACAAATATGTTCCCAAACCTGGAAATGTACAATCCAGGTTCAAGATGTCCCACCCTTTTAATTTTTTAAGAGGACAGTTGGCGTTGGTAGACAATGCTAACCCTCTAGTCACCTTCCACCCCACCTTGACCAGAAAGAGATCTTTCCCAAACGTAACTGGCAAAATGGAAAAGAAAAAAGAAGACAAAAATGCTGTTCTATTTAAATATAAGTTTTTGTGGACCTTCCCCCACTTCTTCAGACATCTTCTACCCTTTCATTGTCTGCTGAACTAATAAAATGTGCACTCAAGGAACCTGGTACAACAAAACCGAAATTTCAGAAAAAGCATGAGAAGTTGGGATGAAACACCATCCAAATCAGGCCGTTTTTGTGCAATTACTATTTTCTGCTCTTTTTTCCCCCCTCTCTTCTGGGTGGTAAAACAACTAACATATGCCTGGGGCAAAACAACCAAAGCAGGGCAAAAACAAGCCGACAAACCAAAAGGCAGCAAGAATTCGGAATTTAAAACCCAAAACCCGAGATCTAAAGCAGAGTTCCCAATACAAAGGCGAGTTTGAGGGATTAGAGGTTTATTTGCCCTCCCGTCTTTACAAAGGATGAGCATGTAAGGCTGAAGGAGCGAGCCAGGCGCTGCTGAAGGCGGTGGGGGTGGGGGAACAGCAGCCGGTGGGGGTGCCCCCCCCCAAAAAAGGGGGGTAAAGCGAGCGTTGCCTTTAATGCAGAAGTAGGAAGCCTCCCTCCCCTACTTCTCTCTCCCTCTAGTTCATCAAAAGGCCCAAATCCAGGTATTCCAGTAAAGGGAGGGCGGAGAGAGAAGAACTGGAAGCCGCCGCCGGTAGCACATGGAAGCCAAAAATTAGGGAGGAAAAAAAGATTTTTTTTCCTTTTGGCCCCCTCCCTTCTCGATGGGGTTTGGGTCTTCCCTCTCCCCCACCCCACCCACCCCCGCAGCCCTGGCCCGCAACCGGCCAGGATGGCAGGCAGGCAGGCCCCGGTCTGCCCGCTCCAAGGACACGTGTCCCAGCGGCGGCCCAGAGGAGGGAGAGCGGAAGGGAGGCAGGCAGGCAGGCAGGCAGGCAAGGAGGCAAAGGGAGGCAAGCCAGGCCCATGTGGCGGCGGGGTGCGCCGGAGAGAGAGGGTGGGAAAGGGGGGAGGTGGGGGTGGGAGAGAAAGGCCGGCCGGATTCTTCTCCCCCCCCCCCGCCCTCCCATCTCCCGCATCCTACCCGATCTGACCCGCAAGCACGTGGGGCTGGCCCGGATCGCAGAGGCTGACGCCGATCCCGAGGGCCGGCGCGGCAGCAGGAGGGAGCGGGAGCCGGAGGAGGTGGAGCCGCGCCAAGGCCAACCCAGCCAGCGGCCCAGGGCAGGGCAGGGCAGGGCAGGGCCGAGCCCAGAGCGAAAGGAAGCGAGGCTGGGGAAGGCGAGCACGTGGGCGCCGGCAGAGACCGGCGGGCTTCGGGCCTAACCAAAAATAAGGGGGGGGGGGGGGAGGAGGAGGAAGCAGGATTGGGGGCGGGGAGGAGACGGTCGGGCATTGGCTGATGAGCAGCCCCTCCGTGTGTGTATGGGGGGGGGGGAGAAAGAGAAAGCCCACCCCCCCCCACGCCACGAGGGGCTCCGGCCTCCCTCCCGTCGCGGGCGGCTGCCTGCAAAAGAGAGGCCGCGCTGCCCGCGGGAGAAAAATCTCGGCCTTCGGAAAGTCGAGGAGCCCCCGGGGGGGGGTTCCCCCCCCCAAGATCGGGAAAGGGGGGGGAAATCCCTCGACTTCAACAGAGGTTCCTCTGGCCCCAGATCGGCGGAACTGTTTCGTTTTAAACGGAGCCGTGGGGGGGGGGGGGAAGCGATCAGGAGCACGGAGCCATCCCCGGTCCTATGCCGGCGGGTGCAGCAGCCCTGTCGGCTCCAAACATAAGGTGGGGTGGGACGCTCCTGGATCCACCTACTCCGGTTGTACAACACTTCGGTTCCACAGCACATCTGTGGTTGCACCGAGAAAGTCTCGCTGTATTCCACATCTTCTATCGGTTCTTAGCCACATTTCCCGCTGCCCCCTCGGTTACTCAAAAGTTACCGTGTAAAATATGATTTCTGAAGACGGGCAGGTACCAGAAATAACAGTTTGACCTGACTTTGAGTAACAGAGGTGAAGCAAGGAATGTGGATAAGAACTACTCAGGTGGGAATTTTTACAAATGGGGAGGACACGCTCCAAGAATCCACAGGCACATCTAGTAACTTCTTGCATATGCAAAGGAGGGCAGGCACAACCTCCCTGTGGACTCCATAGAGTTAGAAAAAGTCCTGCCCACCCATGCGAATTACAGAACTGCCCTAAGTCACTCCAGTGGAAAAATGTTTTGCATATCATCTCAAATACTTTTTGCACACACAACAGAATACTCCCTACCACCTGATTCATGTTAATAAACTGGGTAGAGATTTTAACCTATAGGATATAGCAGAGCACAAAAGGGGGCTAAATTCTATGTTAAGCCCTGAAAACAGGGCATAGGGAATCGAACTGCCCATTTCAACTGCCCAGGAGCCAGGTGTGGGATAAATTCCCCAATATCAAACTGTTGCAGAAGCTACTTGTGTCATCTGTATTTGTTCCAGCTCATTTCCAGAACTGGCTACCTTGAGTCTCTCTACTAAGAGAAATGTGGGTTAGAAATCAAATAAAGACGTATCTTCCAGAGTTAAAAAGGCACAGTTACCTTACAGACAACACTTTATGTTTATACCCGGGGGAAGGGAACAGGATCAGACTCCAGAAACAGTCTGAAGACTTTAGATGTAAACGACCAAACTGAGGAAGAACAATACAATCTCTGCCAAGAAATAAGAATGGTCCAAGTAACTGAATGTTTAATAAAGGCTGGAGGATTGGGAGGATGCAGCACATACTATCAGATACAGTCTTTCTCTGAAATTTTGGGATCTTTTGGGTTTTATCTCATACGCATCAGCTAAGAAATAAAACTGATCAGAATCAAAGGCCACTAAATTACATAGGAAAAGCTCTGGGCCCTATTAATATTGGGTCAGATGCCATTAATACTATAGATGTGCTGACTGATGCGACTGGCCGCAGGGTTCTGACTTCACATTTTGTGCAAGAAGGCAGCAAAGGCATTCGAGATAACATGTCTTCCATTCTGTGCTCCACAGATAAGCAGGGAGGGGACAGACAAGGTCCCACAGAAATAATGAGTGAGCAGTTCAAATGAGAATATGATTTTGGGTAACTGCTGCTGTTAAATTTCACAGAGGTAGGTTTGCAGCTTACGGCTCAAACTCTGAATATCTTTGTTTTGCTCCATAAATGTTTGGGAAAAAGATATTTGGGGCACTGAAGATGTTGTAGATGGAACTGCTGGCATAAATGGCGACAATGTCACAATGAAAAGAGTGGAAGGTTAAATTTCAAGCCTCAGGTTCTCACGAGACCTTGATGTCCAGAAAGAAAGCCCTTTGGTTTAAAGCACTGTTTCATGAGACAGAATTAATGATACTTCCATGCCATCAAGTCAATTCCATTTTAAGGCAGTCTTTCCCAGGGTTTTCTAAGTATAAAATGATCGAAGGCAGTTCACCAGTCCCTTCTTTCTGGTGGCACACCGGGAACAGGCAGCTTACCCAAGGCTGCACAAACTGGCTTTCGAGGCACAGCGGAAAATGAAACCTCCATCCCCTGACCACATGCTCCAACCTACTGAGCTATCTTCTAATGTTTTAAACAGACCATGATTCAAGCATGTTAAAGAAACATTGCCCCATGGATATTTGCAGGGGAAAACTAATCATAGCCCATGCTGTAAGCACTGTCCCATGAGGGTTTTGTGTGCTGTTTATTTTACTTGCCTCTTGGACACGTTTTGTACTTCAATTTAGCATTCCACTGATACTAATGCGGTTGAGGGACTGTTCTTGTAGACCTGGATTGCTAACTGATTGAAGAACAGAAGGCACAAAATAGGAATTGATAGCTAGTTTTCTTAACAGAGGGATGTAAACAGTGGAGTGCCTAAAGCAGTGATGGCGAACCTGTGGCACGCGAAGCCCTTTCTTATGGCACGCGAGGTATTGGCCCACCCACCCTCCGTTGTGGAGGCAAACCTTATGAGCCGGCTGCAGCCAGGATTCCCCCTTCCGCTGCCACTTCCTGGTCCTCTGGGTCCGTCGCTATGATTCCCCCTGAAACTTCCTTTTCCTGGTCCTCTGGGTCCGTCCCTAAGACTCCCCCTGAAACCGCCACTTCTGGTTCCGGACTTCCGGGCGGCACGACAGCCACTGGTTTCTCTCTCTCCCCCCCCCCCCCCCCATTTTGGGCACGCAAGCCCAAAAAGGTTTGCCTCCACTGGCCTAAAGGATCTGTATTAGAACCAGGCACTCGTAAACGTATTCATACATGATTTGGAGATTAGGGGTGAGCAGTGATGTGGCCATGTACGCTGATTACACCAGCTTATTTATTAGAACGGTTTGTAGAAAGCTCCAAACTGATCTCTATGAAATGGATATTAAAAGGGTAAATTAAGTTCAATATCTGAAAGTGTATCACGTTGTCCTTAAAAAAATTTGTGGTTGCCCTTTTCTGCACCTTTTTGAGGCATATTCTAGCCCCTTCTGCTGAAAAAGGCCAATGTATGCCTCAAAAAGGTGCAGAAAAGGGTAACCGCAATGGATCAAAGAACTGAAGAACCTCCATGTGACTGGTTACAACATTTGAGGCACTTTAGCTTAGAAAAGAGCAAGAGATGTGACAGAAGTATAAAATTATGTATAGAGTGGAGAAAATGGATAAGAGTTTTAAAAAATACTATGGCTAATAGTATTTTTAAGGTCATCAATGGAAAAACTTAAGGCCATCAGTGGAAATTGGATAATGAGAAATTAGGGGCAGATAAAAGACAGCACATCTTGACACAGCACATACAAAGTGGAATTTACTACCAAAAGACGTAGGGGTGGCTACGAATTAGATGGCTTTAAACTTAGGGTGATCCAATAAATCCATGATCTGGTTATGTATTATCCCTGTTATGCCTCTGTATACCAGTTACAGGGGAACACAAGCAGAAGCCATTACATCTGACTTATGGGCTTCCCAAAACAACCGGTCAGCCAACGTGTAAACAAAATGATGGGTCTAAGTAAATCTGAGCTCTAATCCCACAGGGACTTTTAAATGTTTTAAAATAAAGATATATAGCTGCCATACAAAGACAACCGTCGGGCCTTAGGGCCAAAGCAGTATTGATACCTGCATGGGTTAGGGAAGGTTCTGAAAGATTCCAAACTTTCCCTGGAAGAAATCTGTATATGATACGACTGAGCCTTGACCTCAGCAGGATGTGTCTGCTTGTAACGCTCAGTCCAGAAGGTGGCAGAACAAGATGGCAGAAGTGAATGCAAAAAAAACAAAGGTCCTGGGCTTTAAAACCCGTTGCCACGTCTGAAGAAACGAGCTACCATCCTGTGGAATGTACGCAGGGTAAAACTTGTTAGTTCTTAAGGTGCTGCAAGATGGGGTTTTATTACAACAGTTCTTAAGGTGATGCAAGATGGGTTTTCATGACACCTTCACAAATAGGAGACTCCACTAACTCGAATCGGTTTCACTGAGCATTGCAACCTTTTGTGTGTCGTGAACAGAAAGGCGGCAGGAAAAGATCCGCCAGGCGTGCGTGTTGCTCAAGGGGAGCTGAGTGCCCTTCTGGAGGGATCAGCAAACCTTAAAAGGATTTCCTTGGGGGGAAAAAAAACACACACTCCAGATTCAAGAGGCTGGACCCTTCCTGGGACCTGGGATTCCTCACTCTTCCCAAGACAGGGGCGCGGTCCTTCGACGCGTGGCTGCGAAGGGAAGGCCCTCGGCCTCTACCCGGGGGGGGGGGGGAGGCTTGCGGTGGCCACGAGTTTCCCGGGGGGGGGGGGACGTAGGGGGAAGGGCAAGAGAAAAAAGGAGAGAGGCCCTGATGCTGGCAGCCCCGATCGGGGCTCGGCCACGTTCCTCTCGTCAGCCCTCGGAAAGAGAGAGAGAAAAAAAGGGAGGCCCAAGCCCGGCCTCGCCTTCGCTCTCGGCCTTTGAAGGACAGGAGGAGGAGGAGGAGGAGGAGGAGGAAGGCTCGGGGCGGGCCTGCTTGCCTTCCTTCCTTCCCCCCCCCCTCCGCCTCAATCCCACATGGGGCGGTGAGGGGGGGGGGGAGAGAAGGAGGCCGAGGGAGCAATGGCGGCAGAAGCCCGGCCCGGGCGCGACGAGGTGAGGTGAGGGGAAATCATCATCTCCGCCGCCGCCGCCGAGAGGAGGAGACCGGCCAGGCTCCGCCCCCTCTTTCTCTCTCGCTCTCCCACCCTCACAACGACGGCGGCGGCGGGCGGCGCTCGCTCTCTCTCTCTCTCTCTCTCTGGCGCGAGCACTCTCCCTCCCCCCCCTTTCACCAGCCGCCGCCGTCTTCCGCCCCCCCCCCCCCTCACCGCTCGCTTCCACGGTTACCTTCAGTCTCCTTCAGTCCGGGGAGCGGGGCCCGACGCAGCCGCAGCGCAGCCCAGCACGACCATTTCCGGAGCCGCTCCGAAAGGAGTAGGCGGGGCCGGAGGGAGGAGAAAGGGGGTGGGAGGGGGGAAGGTCCGGTCACGGGGCGAGGGAGAAGAGGAAGGGGCGGGGCTCGGCTCGGCTGAAGCCACCCTGGGCCACGGCGGGGAGGGAAGAGTCACGTGACCCTCGGCCCGCTTCTCAAGGGGCGGGAAATAGGAAAGGGCGGGCGGTCCGGCGGGTCAGGTGACCGTTCCTCAGGCCTAGCTTGAGAGAGAGAGAGAGAGAGACACAGAAAAGGGAAAGACGCGGTGGGAGGGGGGGCGCGAGGGAAGGACCCACGCCTCTTTGCGGCCACGTGATCTACCACGAGGCAACTCGCCCTGTCATCACACGGTGCGGAGGAACTTCCGCTTCCGGTCTGGCCGGGAAAAAGAGCGACGGCGTCAGGAGGGCGGATGTCCTGAAGTCGGGTTGACACGTGTTGGTGTGAGAGGAAAGGGCGCCTCGGGCCCGGAAGGAAGGAGGACGGCACTGGCGCGGTCCTTCCGGGATGAAAAGGCCCTCCTAAGCCCTGATCCCAAGGAAGGAGGGAACCCACTCACCCCCGCCTAAAGTTCAAATTGCCCGGCTAGCGGGTAGAACAATGGTGAATGGAAGTCTCCCCCCCCTCCATGGTCATGGCGGGGATCCGCCCGGCGTGTTGCTCAAGGGGAGCCGAGCGCGGGTTACAAGCAGTGGGTGTGGGTCCTTAAATGCCTCGCCCCTCGTGCCATTGGGTTGGGAATCTGGCCCTCCGCCTCGAGGATAGGAGGTCGCCCCTGAATGAACCCCAGTTCCCCTCCCCCCTGTCGCCTGTTTGGCAATCAGGTTTCCTAATTTTGTAGTCAAAGCTATGGTTTTTCCAGTAGCGATGTATGGAAGTGAGAGCTGGACCATAAAGAAGGCTGACCGCCGAAGAATTGATGCATTTGAATTGTGGTGCTGGAGGAGACTCTTGAGAGTCCCCTGGACTGCAAAGAGAACAAACCTATCCATTCTGAAGGAAATCAACCCTGAGCGCTCACTGGAAGGACAGATCCTGAAGCTGAGGCTCCAATACTTTGGCCATCTCATGAGAAGAGAAGACTCCCTGGAAAAGACCCTGATGTTGGGAAAGTGTGAAGGCAAGAGGAGAAGGGGATGACAGAGGACGAGATAGTTGGACCATGTCATCGAAGCGACCAAGATGAATCTGACCCAACTCCGGGAGGCAGTGGAAGACAGGAGGGCCGGGCGTGCTCTGGTCCATGGGGACACGACTTAACGACTAAACAACAACAACAAATTTTGTGGACGGAGGCGAGAGAGAGAGAGAGGAAGGCCACACAGAGACCCAGCCATCCTCATCCGAAAAGCAGGGATAGATTTTGGTTAACTCATTAATAGTAAACAGCCAATCAAAGCCAAATTGATTCCAAATTATTATCTTGCTTGGTGAGTTTTCCAAGTAGGTGATATTCTAAGCTGCCTTTGTGGTCCAGCTTGATGATGTCTAAAGCCCATCAGTCCATGGACTCAGTGGTGTTGAGGTGGCTTTTTCTGGGTATCCTAAACCCCAAGTAACCCCTTGACTTCAGAGGAGGTTTAACTCCCGTCATGTATATGCATAGCCCATGGTTTCCAAGATGTGAACAAAGGAATGTTAAGCACAGACTCGAAAACAAAGCAGCTGAACAAAAATTTATGAAGAGGTTCAGCTCTCATCTGCTGAGTCTTTGAATCAGGTTGACTGTTTCCCACACCACACATGTTAATGAGCTTAACAGTTGTTATTCCTTGCCATCAAGTCGTTTCCAACTTTCCATGGTGACCCTATGTACAAAATGTACTGTCCTTTCAACAAGTCTGCTCAGCTCTTGCAAACTCAAGCTTGTGGCTTTTCTTTTAGGGAGCCAGTCCATCTCATATTCGGTTTTCCTCTTTTCCTGCTGCCTTCCACCTTTCTCAGCATTATGGTACTGTATTTTCCAGACAATCCTATCGTCTTCTCATGGTGTGCCCCAAGTTGGACAGCCTCAGTTTCAACATTTTTGTCTCCAGAGATGGTTTAGGCTTGATTTGATCTAGGATCCACTTGTTCATTTTTCTGACAGTCCAAGGTGTCCCACAAAGCTGTCTTCCAGCACCATGTTTCAAATAAATCAGTTTTTTTTCCTGCAAGCTTTCATAACTGCCCAGCTTTCACACCCATACATGGTGATCAGGAATATAAGAGCGTGGATGATTTTGGTCTTGGTCTCCAGTGGTACATCCTTACACTTGTGGATCTTTTCTAATTCCATCATTTCTGCCCTTCCAAGTCTCAGTCTTCTGATTTCTTGGCTGACAGTATGGCCCAGGGTGAGTAGTGTTGTAGTATACAAACAGTTGAAAGAGGGCTTCAGTCAAATAAAACTTTGCTAGTCTTTAAAGAGCCGCTCTTCTCTTTTAAGATCTCTCACCTTTGCTTTCAGCCATCAGAAGACCACCTGGGTTAAATCCAATTGTTGACCCAGTGAATCAGTAGCACTTACAACTAGGTCTATTCTAGCTAGAACTAACAGTCGGATTGGGCCTTCATTTTTTTGCTGCAACAAACTTTAATGGGCCCACGTCCTTGGACGTTACCCTACAGGAGACTTCAGAAGCATCCATTAGTCCAGAATAAGGCAGCAAGGACTATCCAGTTTCACCTGTTCTAGAAGAGGAGGAAGAATTAATAACTTCTGAACATAGGTGGCCACTTGTGGAGACACAGTGCAGGACAGGATGAAGTTTGGTCTTATCCAGCATGGTGGTGTTCCCCAGTCCTTGTTCCCTCCTACTGTGAGCTGCTAGAAGTAATGTTATTTCCTTATACTTTATGTTACTCTCCATCTTTGTGGTTCCATGCGACTTTCCAAAAATGGCTTCTTTCTGGATTACGGGAATTGCTTCTCATCCCACCTCTCTCTCCAGCCCTGATCTTACAGAGGTCTTTTTGTTAAAACATCTCTTCACCCGACAGGTCATTTTGTGCTGAGATTTCGCCTAGAATTTTGCCATACCCGACACCTCTGTCTAGTGCCGTCTTATGGCCCAGCTGATGTTATTTGAGCCTGGGCCTTCTCATGATTTTAAGGACAAGGGACACAGTAAGGCTCATGAACTGGTTGGTTTATTTATCTCTCAGCAGATCTAGCCCAACCATTAGCTTGAGTGATGTGGGTGTCATGAAGTGGGGACATGGTAAATATTGGATTTTTTAAATTGTAATTTTGCCACAAGGGATGGAGAGAAACATGTGTGGGATCTTCTGCCTCCTGTGCCAAAACAATCTGACTGGCTTTAGTGACTACGAAGGTAGGAGGGAGCACTTTTGCTGATACTCCTCAGGCAGCAGAAATACCTTGGGCTGATTCTGTACCACAAGATCAGATTACATAAATATGACATGCAGCAAAATCTCCATGTCAGAGTTAGGCTGAATATCAGGAAAAGCTTCTTAACTGTTAGAGCAGTATGACAATGGAACCAATGACCTCAGAAGGTGGGGAGCACTCCAGCGCTGGAGGCATTCAAGAGAAAATTGGACAAGCTGTCAGACCTGCTTTGATTTGGATTCCTGCCGTGAGCAGGGGATTGGACTTGATGGCCTTATAGGCCCCTTCCAAGTCAATTATTCTATGATTCTATGAACATCAACCAAAATAACTGAAAGGTAATGCTGTCCTCAGACACAATGATAGCCTTTCCTACTGGTATCCTCCAGATGTTTTTGAATATACCACCAAACAGCCTGGCCCCCACACCTAATGGTCAGGTTTTTTTAATAATAAAAAAAGGAAACATCTGGACAATACCAGATGTGAAGCCGAAGTGGGCATGTTGTGAAGTCTTAGGGGACTCTTTTAAGGCAGGAAGCATGGAGGAAATTTTGGATTTCTGCTGACTAATGCTGTGCATCCTCATCTTGTACTTTGCTTTTGTTCAGACCGAGCAGCAGATGAACCCAGCTGAGCAGCGTATCATTCAAGAGCACATTATTGTCAGCAGAGAAGATAATGGATTGCTGTAGATGATGCTGCAACATACAATTAAAAAGCCACTCCACACTGCCTCACTCGCAAATTGAGCATGACTATGTGAATCATCTCTGACCCTTATTTCCTGGGTGACGTGCCTGTTCACCAACGAATAGTCAAGTTAGAAAGGAGCCCTGCTCTTTTCTATGGCACTGACTCAGCAGGCCCTGTTTTTTCAGAGTCAGAATTGCTCCCACACTGCTGCTTCAACAACTGGCCTTGGTCCAGGAAAGAAATCTGACCCCATCCTCCACAGTGCCTTTTCTGTTCCCTTTGCAAGGTTGCTCCCAACTCTGCGTATCTCCCTCCTTGTCATTTCCTACATGTATGGTTTATTGCACTTGCAGTTATATCAACAAGTGTCTGCTGGCGCTCTGGGCATAGTCAGTTCTCTCCAAAGATCTTTGAGGCCTTTGTTGTTTGGAGCCTCTTACGGCCAACATCTTGCTCATATTTTCTTTCCAGTTGGCACCACCCTTGGCCCTGCTCAATGTCAGCAGATTCCTCAGCTCTACTCAGTGGTGCTGTGCAAGAGCAGAAAGTAAAACTGAGTAACATCCTCCAGTCTCGATTTTAGCTTTTAAAATAAGTTTGCAACTATTAAAACTGATGACAAGAGCCCAGGCCTAATTAAAATCCCCGTCCCACAATCCTGCACTTATTGACTCAGAGGAAAGTGCCACTGAGATTGGTGGAACTTACATATGGGTGTCTGAGTGAAAGAGTCCAACCCGAGGCATCCTCATCCAGAGCCAAACACTTTTTTAATGCCTCTCATGCTACAGTTCCTCCTTATTGCCTCCTGTGTCAATGCCAATAGTTTTACCTGGAGAATAAGAGGCCCAGAACAATATACGTCATCCCCAAAATAAAGTCATAAGAGTGGCTCAACTGAACAGACAACAGATACTTTAATTATTTTCTTATTTTTTAAAAAGAGGGGGCTGGTGAACTCTTACAAGCAGATGAGATGGAGCAAATAAGATTTCTAGTAGCTAAAACTCAGTACCCTAAAATTCCTAACCAGCAGAAATTGAGTTTTGGATAAATTAACAGAGGTATATGTAGGCATCCTTCAGTCTCGAGAGACTATGGTAACGTGCTCTGTATGGAGGACTTGGAACAGCGTCTGGTGTGGCTGAGAAGGCCAATTTGAGAGTGACCATCCCTTCCACACGGAAGACAAATACAATCTGTCCCCTGTCCAGCTCCCTGATTTTGCTGCTTTCGGGACTGCCTCTTTGCCTCGGCCTGCTGGACAAGGGTCTCTTCAAATTGGGAAAGGCCATGCTGCACCGCCTGCCTCTAGGTTGAACGCTCAGATGTCAAGGTTTCCCATCTGTTGAGGTCCATTCCTAAGGCCTTCAGATCCCGCTTGCAGATCTCCTTGTATCGCAGCTGTGGTCTCCCCTCTGGGGCGCTTTCCCTGCACTCATTCTCCATACAGGAGATCTTTTGGAATCCGACCATCAGCCATTCTCACGACATGCCCGAGCCAACGTAGACGTCGCTGTTTCAGTAATGTATACATGCTAAAAATTCCAGCTCGTTCTAGGACTACTCTATTTGGAACTTTGTCCTGCCAGGTGATGCCAAAAATGCGTCGGAGACAACGCATATGGAACGTGTTCAACTTCCTCTCCTGCTGTGCACAAAGGGTCCAGGACTCACTGCAGTACAGGAGGGTGCTCAGGACAGAGGTGTCATTTTTCACAAAACATGCACTATTAAAAGTGTTCTTGATAGCTCCTCCATCCGACAGTGTCTCTAGGTACTGCCGTTTGACAAGCCTGGATAGATGTTGGCTTCAAAGCAAAGAATTTCTAAGCCCTGGCACAGGGAACCTTCCTACACTCAGTTTAGAAAAGAAAGGTCAAGTATCTCAAAATACAATAGCATTTCCTGATAGATGACTATACATGGTCTCAGGTTTGAGGATCAGAAGCAATGGGAGGCATTGTATCTAGCCAAAAGGCAGAGATGGGAACTACACTTGGTCTGTCTGCTTTCCAAGCCCTGTGATGCAGAAACATCCTTATGTGTCATTCACAGAAACCACATTCTGTCTGACCTCTCAACGCACTGTGATGCCAGTCTTTGTGTGGTTAACAACAGAGGACTGTTGTGTGGCCTCTAAATGAATGCAGTATATCTTTTCAATTTAAAAAATGCTTCAGTTGATAAGACACCTGACATTGATGCAAAGATACACTCAAGTATAGGAGGGGCAATTTGTAATCCAACACCGTCCAGAAGACCACAGATCACCTACCCCCTGCTGTAGCAGGTTAAAAAGCCACAACACAGCAAAGAATGATAATCCACTACAGTGGTTCCCAACCTTGAGAAACCCAGGTGTCCTTTGACCCCAAGTCCCAGAAAGCCCAGCCCGCAGAGCTACTGGTGAAGGCTTCTGGGAATTGCAATCCAACAACACTTCGGTTACTCAAGGATGGGAACCCCTGATCCCATTCATCCTACTGTAGGGTGCATGAGTTTATTGAATCCTGAAGCAGAGAGAAAGATCCAATTGAAAGAAATCCAAACACTGGTGAAAATGAAGCACTGCACAGGAAAAAAAGGAAAGGCTTCCAGGTTGCCTCTATTCTATCCTGTGTCCTTTTGTCTACAGAATAAAACAAGCCAGGTTTACTTCGAAGTCGGTTTATTTTCTTAGGATGAAACTCTTTTTTTGTAACAAAAAAAGTCACAATGCCATGCCCCACCCCTTCCTCCCGCCCCCCCAAACCATCACAGCAATTCAGACATCATAGTTGGGATTTTTCCGCAGAATAACAAAGCCTTCCAGAATGGGTGTAACCGGTATATGCTCCTCCGTGGCCAACTCTGCCCGTTCACCGTGGGCCAACAGCACCGGTGTCGTGTGAGTCTGGAAGCCTGTGATAGTCTTTGGCTTGCCAGCCTGACCTACCACATCCACAGCCTGAAAGGGAAGCCAGACATTAGGAACCTCTCTGTGTCCAGACTCCCTCCCTTCCAATCCAGGGCCTTCCTAACCATTGACTGAGTCTTTAGAGCAGCAGAAGTGCACCACATTCAAAGCTTGGAAATGTTATTGTTGAGCAATAACTTCCAGAATCCTATTATCCCAACTCACAGCCATGCAGGCTGGGGATCCTGTGAGCTGTAGTACAACACAAAGCCTCTCCAACCTTTACCCATATCACCCTTCTCCACCGAGGCCACCAGCTCAGAAGCCCAACCTCCACTCCGATCCCTCCAGGAAGCAGGGCCCTCCCTGGCCTCTATTCCCAAGGTCTCTTACCTGCCCTACTCTCACCGATACTGGCAGTGGACGCAGCTCCTCATCAAAGGTCACGAGCATGCGTGGCTGCATGGCAGCCACAAGGCCGTACAGCACGTAGTGGGATTTCCCCAGGATGACTAGAAGAGAAGGGATGACAAGAGTCACATCCAGTGGAACCAGAATCCCACTCGAGAGCACTGGGTCACCACCATTACCTCGGGCTAGAAGGTTGAGAAGAAATGGCTTCGTTTGCAGGGCACGATGGTCACCTCTCCTAACCACCACTTTAAATACATAGTAACAGGCAACTGAAAAATCCCCTACTCTTACGGACTGAAGGGAGCGCCTCCAAACTTTAGGTAGGGAACCAGAATACAACACACGTGCGGTTTTCTTCAGTCGGGCCACCCCTGCTCCATCAGAGACACAGAACAGGATACATTTCTCATGCAGAAGTCACGTGATCTGCACTTGGGCGCGTACCACTTTTTCCTGGGCCAGGAGCCCATGTTCAACGGCTCCAAGGAGCATGTTGTCCGTGCCCAGCCATCCATATCTAAGTACAGAACACGAAGCAGCATCTGGTTCTAGACGTTGAGGTCCAGACACAGACAAGCAATGTCAGGTCAATGCTGCCCTCCCTTTCCAACCTGGTATCTCTCCACCCTGGACTTCTGCAGAATCTCAGACAGTGCTGGCCAGCAATGTGAAGATGATGGAAGGGTACTGGGGAAAGTAGAACTCAGGCTTTATGGTACTGAGGACTGCCCTAATCACCACCACCACCACCACCTTGGAACTGCAGAGCTGGAAGGGACCCTCTAGATCATCAAGTCCAGCCCCTGTCAAGGAGGCACCGTGGGGAATCGAACTCCCAACTTCTGGCTTCACAGTCATTGTCTAAGCCACTGGATCTCTACAGCAGGGGTGGGAAACTAGCCCTAGCTAATGAAGTCAATGGTGCAGGGATGGTGGACGTTTTACTCAAACATCTGGGAGGGCCATGAGTTGTCCCCCTCTGCTCTGGGAAGAAACAGTTCCGGAACATGACATGCAATTCTGACTATCAAAAGAGATGAAAGCTCTTTCACGCATAGCCCTTGCACCGTTTCAGGATGGTGCCCTGCCTCCAGCTGCAAGCACACACAATTCAAAAGCTTCTGCAGGCTGAATTCCCTGGCTCCAGGGGGCAGTACTTACTATTACGCACATCCAGGAAGGAGACTAATACAGTCAAGAGGCCGGCCACAGCCACCTGGCTCATGAGCTGCCGGTCACTGTGGTAAGGGCAGAGGGTGAGTGTCCCTTTCCCAAGGTGTGTCAGACCCTGCGAAAGAAAAAGGGTAACCTTATTGGTGGCACAAGAACCCATGGCTGGGTCCAACAGACAACTACTTTCTAATCCCTCAGCCAATAAACAGGCAATGTACAGTCTACCATGGAAAGCACACAGGAGTGTGGGTTTGGCAGGAGCAGAACTGGTAGAAGTTCCTTTTTAATACTATAATTCCCAAGTATCCTGCACTCAGCATGACCAAAGGACCATGGTGGGTGCAGGATTCTGGGAGTTACTGTATAAAAAAGGAGCTCCCTCTAATCAAGATTCCGATCTTCCACTCACAATTGCCACCAGTCCAGAGAAAAAGACCAATACAGGCTGGCAGAAAAGAAGGTGGTTTATGAACGTGAGATATTGTGCTTCTGTATTCATGATTCAAAACACCAGCGAACAGCCCGATACGGTTGTACAATACTGTCCCTGCGTTGCCAGCAGGGAAAAGGATGCAGAGCTTTACTCAGCAAAGGGCAGCCCGAACACTGACAACACCAAGAGCAGCAGTCAAGATGGTCTACAGCAGAGGTCGTCAACCCCTGGTCCGCAGCTCATTGCCGGTCCCTGGCATGAGCTGGACCGAGCTGCGAAGACAGACCTCCCCCCGCCCCGCATGCACTCCCCTCCCCACAGCTGCTTTGCGCACGCAAAGCAGCTGTGGGGAGGGGAGGGGGCGGGAGGTCTGTCTTCGCGGCCCGGCGGCGGTGACGGAGGTGGCCCAGAGCCGGGAGGCTGAGCATGGCCGGGTGCTCCGGCTGCTCGCCTCCCGGCGGCGGCAGGGGTGGCCCAGAGCCGCCCTCCACCATTTGAATTTCCCGCCGCGGAGGGCGGCAAGGAGCCCCGGCCTCGTTGGAGCCCGTCGGGAGGCGAGCGGCTGGAGGGAGCACCCCGGCCATGCTCAGACTCCCAGGCTTCCGCCGCTGCCGCTGGCAAGCGCTCCCTCACCCCTTCAAGCATGCGCCCGTGCACAGGGGTGGGTGCGTGGGTGGGCAGGCGCTCCTGCATGTGCGCAAAGCAGTGAGGGAGCACACGCGATTCCCCACCGCTTCGCGCATGCGTCCGAGAGCGCGAGGGGCCGCCCCACCTCCCTCATAGGCTCAGCCGGTCCGCGGTAAGAAAAAGGTTGACAACCTCTGGTCTACAGGATGCCCTTAAAAAGTCCAACGCACGATCTCTGGTCAGACCACCTGTCTTGCAATGCTCTGCAGCTTTTTCTTGCTCCTCAATCTTCCATCGCTCAGTGTGTCCATCCGTTATCCTGACTCCTTTTTCAAATTTATTTTCACAACTTTGCACTCTTCTGCCTTGCACCCAGTTTTATATACTGCTGTAGCCTTACACGCGCTGCTGGAATTTACCTTGTTTTTTATTACGTACTATCTTTGAGATGTTTGCAATTTACATCTTTAACACAGTATCTGCTAATGAACTCTGATTATCGGGCATTCTTAAAGTCCAGTGAGAAAGTAACATTAAAAAAAAAAAATTAAACCACTTTCAATTTTTGTGTTGTTATCTTTTTTTTCTCCTCCAAGCCCCAAATATGAAGCTGGCCAACAGTTCTCCTACTCATAGCCCTTTTCTATCCAGATTCCTAGCTTCATACTATTAAGGATCTGGGAGGCTAGACGACTGGAAGCAATAAATAAATAAATAAAAAAGGATGGAGTGGCACAAGGTTTCCAGTACTGAAAGCAAGGGCTTCTGCAGCGCTCCCGTCTGCTCCCAACCACCAGCAAAATAAAAATAAAATAAAATGTAGAATTAGGTGTAAAAGAATTCACCAACATCCTCTTATTTGCCTAAGTTATAAAAGTCACAGACTTCCTGGGTGCAGAGTTCGTTTCTGACTGCTTTCCCTTTAATATAAACCTCCTCAATCAATGACATAATGTTAATACTTGAAAGCTTCAGATGCTGTCCGATCGTACGGCTGCCTTTGCCTTTTCTTCAACCACCAGAGACAAGGGTTGACATTCTCACAGAGGTTACTATGAGTCAAACGTTCCATGCTGAGTCATTAAGAGACAATTCAGAACCCAACAGTGTACATAGGTAGTAATGATGGCTCCCAGCGTGCCCATTCTTTTATTTATAAAATCTGTTACTCTTGTTCTATCATAAGCATTTGAGACAGGCAGACATTTGAGGCACCTCATCTACTCTCCCCCCCACCCGTCCTGTGTAAGAGGATGAAAAGAAAACACACACCACAGGCTTTTCTAACATGGAGGGCATTAGGCTGGGGAGGATCACTGTACAAAGATTCTGAGACCATGTTAAGAACAGGGTGGGCAATGAGAGGTCTAGAAGGGAACCCCCAAGGATCCAAATGAGAATGCCAGAACCCCCACACTCCAAACCCCCCCCACACTCCCCTTAAAAACACTTGGGGACCTGTGGATAATTCGGTTACATGCTGAGGAGCCCACCAACCCCCAAATCCATGTATTTTTTTTTAAAAAAATGGTCAGAAGAGGATGCAACAAAGACCTCTGCCCTTTTTTAAAAAAATTATATGAAAAACATTTTGGGGGTGGGCATGATTTTCCTGAGACCTTCGGACGATGAATGAAATTTGAAGACATTTCAAAAGTTAAACTATGTCAGCAGCAACAGAGGTGGACGAGAAGGAACTGAGAGGGGCTGATGTGATGCACAGAGGGTGGGGTGGGATGTGTGCGATGGAGGGTGGGGATGCTTGCTACCACGAATTTCTCAGTTCTGGGATGTTCTGCCCAGGAGCAGAAACCCATTTGTGTTCGTGACAGAGACCTGTCACGAAGTTTCTTCTCCGGTCACTCAATGAAGAAAACTGGCTCCTCTGTTCTTGGAATTTTTGGGAAGTGGGGACACGCAAGAAACAAAAACTCTCCTCCCCTGCACCCCCTTATGTTACAGATGCAATGCACGCTTTCCAGTACCCGGAAGCAGCTTTTCAGAACAGGCTGCAGAGCATGGCCAGGCTGTTGCTGAGGCACCATTTTAAAATGTTCATTTCACAGAACGCTGGGCAAGAACAGGCATGTGTGCCTCCCTCTTAAAGCACCTACACGCCATAATTTCATCCTTATACATGCGGGCAGAGATTTGGGGATCCATTACCTGAGCCAACCGCACCATGAAGAGATTATTGGGGTCCTTGGCGTGATACTGCGCCAACTGCCTCAGCATGGCAGCCAGACGGGCATTGTTGGTCCCTGAAGAGGAAGGGAAAGACAGGATCAGGGGGCAAGCAAAGCAAAAAAAAAAGGCTCAGCCATCACATCAGGGAGCAGGAGGCTGCTCTGCCAGGCAAAGGTGCAGAAAAAGCTGGGAATCTTTAGTTCTTCGATGGCTTTATTTTAAGAGATGCTAGAACAGTGAGAGTCAACTCTGACGTGACTGCACAGAGCAGCATAACAGGCCATGTGCTTTCAATGTCTATCTGCTGCACATGTTTCACATGGAAAGGGTCCCAGATTCAATTGCTGACAGCTCCAAGGAAAACTGCCTCTTTGAAACCATGGAGAGTGGCGTTCCAGACAGTATTGCAGGCAATATCAAACCAGATGGACTAGCCACCTGGCTTGGTTCAAGGCAGCCTTCTGTAGCCTTCAAAGGTGCCACAGACTCTTGGTTTCTCCCATCCCACTGCAAGACTGAAAACGGCTACTGTTCGGGAAAATGTTAAAAGCAGAACGATCCCAGAACAAGCAAACCTTAGCTTCCCATTCAGGTGGCTTCATCTCATCTGGCCCTATTTTGCACATTGAGGCGAAAATCCTACTGTGAAATACCATGCATGTAAGGGGAATTGCACAAGTGAAGTCTGCATTTTTCTGGCCACATGTGATGGGACTGAGTGCACGATCTGGGCATGTCCAAGCACATGACAACCAGCCAACAAGAACACATGTATCCCTTATGGGCTGGCTGGCTTACGATGAGCAATTTCTCATAGGATGCTGACCAGACGAAGTTTCTCTTCCCCATTTATGAGAGGAACACACAGAAAGGGTCATTTTTCTGGACTACAGTTTCAAAGTTGCCCAGCCAGTAAAGCCCACGGATCATGCCCGCTGAGGAATTCAGAGTTGTAACTCTTCCAAGTCCTGTGTCAAACCCCATGTGTACTCTACCACTTACAACTCTCCCCCATATTCCCGGGCCAGGCCTTTCCTTTCCTATTTGTTACACATACTGTAACCCCTCATGATCAGGGACGTAATGAATTGTGCACCCTGAACATCAGAACAGTGCAGTGTGGATCTTTAGTGGTCCTTTAAGATGCCCAGGTTACATGCCCTTACTGTCCCCCAAGATTCTAGGTGCCACACTTACCACTGCCCACCATGCCCATGGCAAAGATGGAGTTATAGGACACCTCTGGGTCAGCATCATGGGAAAACTTGCTGAGGGTGTCAAGGATATTGAGCCGGGGGTTGGAGACCGAGATGAGAGCCAGGGCTAAAGGTACAGCTCGGCGGAGAGTTGGTTCCCCATACCGCAACTGTAGGAGCAAGACGAGAAGGTGGCTAGACTCCCAAAGGTAGTTCACGGAGAGCACCTCTCTCAACAACACTTCCAGCAACCAAACTACCCTAATTCTGTTCCTTCTGCCATTCATTCATCCATCCAGATGAGAGAAAAGCTAGGTTAGAACATCAGGAAGGTGAGCTAGTGTTTCAGCCTCTTGGAATTAACTTGACATTCTTCTTGCAAGGTACAGAATGGCATTAGACAAGAGAAAGCAACAACCTCTCAGCATCTCAAGTGAAGAAGGAAAGGCTCAAGTCTCTAAGGAGACATCTGTTTCGACCTCCAAAGCTTTTTCGTTTCGAATCACACCCCTGGCCTTCCTGCTCCTAAACTGTTGGGCATTTAGTTTACTCAGGTTGATGGCTCACACCCTGCACATAAACTGGGGAGACAGGTAGGAACAATGGTTTGATTTCCCTGGCTGAGATGACCTTCCCTATCTGATCACGCCGCAGTGTGTGGACCACACACCATATCTAAGGTGAGCTGCAATGCCAACTGAGGTCAAGCAACATTTTGGATCCAATAAGTGTAGATCCTAGGACTGGCATGTGAAGGAATGCAAATTTTTGGTCTCTGCTCCCCAACCGTCCTAGTCTCCTCGGGCAAACCCTTCGAATCCGGAATGGTACATGAGGGTGAGACATAATACAGGTAGCGTATGTTACAAAGCATGGTCCTGCCAAGAGACTCCCTTCGTAAGGAAGTTGAAATCTCCAAGGATCTGGCCCGATCTGTGTTCCCGACAGAAGGCACCAAGGCTTTCTTATTTCTCCACCAAGGACTATCACAGGCAGTGTTGGGGTAGGCGGGGGGGGGGGGGGGGGTGGTGGTGGTAGGTGGATGACACCTAACCTTTCCCTTGGTGTGACATAGTGGGTAACTTCTACTCACACTTTGGAATGAACTCCTAAACATTCGGGGTCGGGGGATGGGGAGGAAAACTATGACCCAAGTTCAATTCATAAACCTAGAGAACTCTTTAAAAAAAAAAGAAACTGTTTTCTTCAACCACATGAAGCTGTTTCTAAAATAAACCCACGTTCAAAGCTGGCATGGCATTATCTGGGTATCTTATCCTTTAGCCGACGTATATTCTTTCTAGCCTATTCAATTCAGGCTTTCCATTTCAACAGTCGCCAGCCCTTCCGAGGGTCAGAGAGCCAATGAATGCCCTTGGAGCCCTCCGCACCATCATACTCACCAGGTGACCAAAGGTACGCAGAGCCATCTCGGCGCCGATCTCCTCCCCCATAGCAATGAGCGCAATCCCCAACACTGCTACTCCCTGCAGCAGGAGACATGCAATGAAACTAGTGAGCGTCTTGTGGCATAGAAGAGAGAGAGGAAAAAATTCCCAATAAAGCCAGGCTGGGAATTCCAAGCTACGCAGGCTCATGCCTAGAGCACGTCGGGGTGGGCAACAGCTGAACACCCCCAGGACAATACTCAGCTGTCTGTCAGCCCATCGCTCGTTCCTTCCCTCCACTATCTTAGACCAAGTCTTTATATATTCTTCAACTGGGATGTGATTTTTTTAATTACAAATCCCATAATCCCCCATTCTGCAAGTTCCACATGATTTACACATACGTCAGTTAGCTAGTTATATGCAGTCAAGTCAGAACCAACTTAAAGCAACCCCAATAGGGCTTTTCAAGGTAAATGAGATATTTAAGGACTGGCTTTACCAGTTGCACTGCCCCAGTAAGTTTCCATGGCCAAGCGGGGCATTCGAACCCTGTTCTCCAGAGTCTTATTCTGCCTCTTCTTCCACTATACCACACTGGCTACCTACACATGCTACAGACACGTACATGTGGTTCACCTGGGAGAAAAGGTCTAAACTGAGGCCTAGCTCCACCAAGCTTCCTGTTCCTGCCCCAGTGCTAGCTGGGAGCTTTATTTTTGAACAGGACATTAGACAGAGCTAGGCCCAGCCTTCCAATGTAGGTCTTTAGGTCTTTTCTCCAGGTGAGTCACATTTAGGTGTCTGCAAAGTATGTCCCCAGTGTGGTGTAGTGGATAGAGTGGTGGACTAGGACTCTGGAGAACAGGGTTCGAATCCCCGCTCAACCATGGAAACTCACTGGGGGTATGGAAATGGTAAAACCATTCCTTAAATACCTTACTTACTTTGAAAATCCTGCCAAGGTTGCTATAAGTTAGTTCTGACTTGACAGCACAGAACACACAAGGTATGTACAAGTCAGGCGGAACTCCCAGAATGGGGAATTATAGGATTTGTGGTCCAAAAATCCATTGATTCAATGGTCCAAGTCCAGCTGCAACTTACTACACAAAACAACAGGACTTAAACCACTGTCACCAACATGTTAGAAAAAGGCCAGGTAACAGTTCCATGTAGAGCACACCTCATACAGAGTCAATCCCTGGTACCTCCAGGTAGGCCTGGGGAAAAATACTCTTGCCTAAAACCCTAGAGAGCCACTTGTAGTTGTGGTTGTGAGTGTTGCGTGCCATCAAGTCATCCCCGACTTATACCGACCCTATGAATGAGCCATCTGCAAAATGCCCTGTCCTCAACTGTCCTGCTCAGTTCTTCTAAACTCAAGCCTGTGGCTTCTTTTAGGGAGTCAATCCATCTTGTATTTGGTCTTCCTCTTTTCCTGCTGCCTTCTACCTTTTCCAGCATTACTATCTTTTCCAGAGAATCCTTCCTCCTCATGGGCAAAGTACAACAGCTGAAAGTACAACAGCCTCAGATTCAACATTTTTGCCTCTTGAGACAGTTCAGGCTTGATTTGCTCTAGGACCTAATTGTCATTCTGGCAGTCCAGGGCGTCCACAAAGCTCTCCTCCAGCATCATATTTGAAAAGAATCTCCCCCCCCCCCCGGTCTGCTTTTTTAACTATCCAGCTTTCACACCCGTACCCGGTGACGGAAATACAAGAATGTGGATGATCTTGATTTTGGTCTCCAGTGACACATCCTTACCCTTGATCATCTTTTCTAATTCCTTCCTTGCAGCCCTTCCTAATCCCAGTCTTCTAATTTCTTGGCTGCAGTCTTGATTTGGATTCATGATTGAACCAAGGCAGTTATTAATAGAGCTTTTGGCCAGCTTCTGCAGAAACCTGAATTGCTAACCCCATCAGTCTGATTTGGACCTGTTTGTAGGAGGTCCAGATCAAAGTGTAATGGCCAGTTTCAGTTCTGGGGTGACGTGAACTAGAGTTACGTGAACTAGAGTTACAAATTGATCCGGATCTTGTAAAAAAAAAAAAAATTGAACTGGACATGGCACAATCTCTTTGGACATTTGTTTAAAGTAAA
This sequence comes from Intellagama lesueurii, assembly GCA_037013535.1. Lineage (NCBI taxonomy): Eukaryota > Metazoa > Chordata > Lepidosauria > Squamata > Agamidae > Intellagama > Intellagama lesueurii. The sequence continues at coordinate 261,939,866 of JBAJHW010000003.1, forward strand.
AAAATTTCTAGAACACACCCCCTGGAAACTAGGTGTCTGAAACTGGACAGATTTATGTCCTACTTTGAGGTCCTCTGAGTCGACATTTCCAATGCAAGTGAGCAGGAAGCTGGCAATCGACATATAAATATGGATTTTTCATCTGGATCCCAACTAAAACAGGATGGGACATAAAGCTGCTCTGGACGGGAGCCAGGATGCATCCAGCAATCCTGAACTGGCCACCAAACCAAACGGAGGGAGCTGTGCATCACCAGGACTGGGTTGGACAACCTTTCTTCAGTCGAGGGCTGCACTCCCTTTGGGGCGAGTCTGTCAGGGGCCCCATGAAGACAGCAGGCAGGGCTGGAACCTGTAGTGGACAGCTCCGAAGCCACAACTCTCTCTCTCTCATCTTCCTAACCCAAGGGGTTGCTGGGAAAGGAACAGATTGGCTTTTGAGGGAGACCTGAACTAATCCTTTGCAGCCAGCTTTTCGGTCAGGCCGAGGGTCAGAGTTTGCCCATCCCTGAGGACTCCATACTGCGCTAGATGGACCTACGGTCTGGCTGGGTCTCAGGCAGCTTCTTCTGTTTCTATGAGCACGGCCGACTGCTGTCAACTAGTCCGGGGAGTCAAGAATGTTCCAGCATGAGATCATCTTTCAGCCACGGAAAGCCATCCTGCCCAGCCATCCTACAAATAAATGTCAACTGCTCTCCTTCCATTAAGAGCAAAAGGCTTTCTCTGACTTCACAACAAACAAAGCTGCCGCTTCAACACCAAAGTTCATCTTTCTGGAGAATGTGCGTATTGCTTCTTCTCTTCCCAGTTCAGTTTTTTTTTTAACGGGGTCAGGGCTGGGCTTTCCTACAGATAACTGACAATAAGTGCTCAGAACTGAAACGTTCTATAATTTCTTTATGGCTAATGAATTAACCAGGACAGATTTGATTTGAATCAAACTGATTTAATTACTCTCAGAAAGACCCGATCAGATGCCCTTACCTGCACCCAAACAAGTGCACCCCACTACCTGCTATAATCTTGACATGCATCTTTCACAATACATGTGCTTCCTTACCCATGTTGGGTCCACCTGCAATCATCCTCTGTCTCTTGACCCTTTACTGTCTGACAGAATACGTTTCTGTCTTGTTCCTTTATCGACCTTATACTCTGCTAACTAAAAGGAAAAACCAAAATTCTCCAATAGAATAACCACATCCAGAAAGTGCTGAACATATTACTGTTTTGGATTATACCCTTCCGGAATTCCCAAGCCAGCACGATCGCTAACTTTTCCAAACTTTTCCAATTATGTCTATTCTGGGCAAGTTCAGAGGAAGGCGACATGGATGATCAGGACGCTGGAAACCAAGCCCTAGGAGGAAAGACTGAAAGAACTGTGCATGTTTAGCCTTGAGAAAAGAAGGCCGAGGGGGCTATTATAGCACTCTTCAAATACTTGAAAGATTGTCATGCAGAGGAGAGACATGATCTGTTCACAATCATCCCAGAGTGGAGGACATACAACAATGGGCTCAAGATACAGGGAAGCCAGATTTAGGCTGAATATCAGGAAAAACTTCTTAACTGTTAGGACTTGATGGCCTTGTAGGCCCCTTCCAACTTCACTTTTCTATTATTCTATGGGCGGCAGTGGCTCTCCGGGGTCTGAGGCAGTGAAGGTAGTTTCCCATCCCGTGTTCTTTGAGCCTTTTAGCTGGAGGTGCCAAGGACAGACCGTCGGATATTTGGCATATGAAGCGGGCCCTGATTCCCCAACCGCCTTGAGAGAGGGAAAGAAGCCACCGGTCTGTCCACAAACCTAGAATCCTCTCCCTACCTGGTGGGCTCCCATATCGGCAGGGTTCTCCTTCTTCTCTTTGTCCTTTTTCTCCTTCTTCTCTTTCTCCTCCTCTTTCTCTTTAGAATCAAAATGCTCGCTGCAGATGTGCAAAAGCTGCTGGACCTTCAGCACATTGCCAGACCCTGGAAGAACGAGTAAAAATGGGAGGTGAAGTGCCAATACCCTCTTTTCCCACTCGAGGTAGCAAGAACCAAATTGTGTCCAGGCTGACCTGCATAGGCACAGATGTCCACTAGTGTGTTGGCGAAGCTGCGGAAGGGCTCTGACACCACCTGCAGGGCTGCCAGGATCGCTTCAATGGCCTCACCTTTTCCTGTCAAAAAGAAGGGCAACCCCATCACAACAGGATCTCAAGATAAGGTCACATGATTGACTTGGGAGCTAGAGAACTCGGAGCGAAAAAAATCTACATGGCTCTTGCATGCCAAAGCAAAAACAAAAAGTGTCGTGTTTCATCTTAAAGACATGCCGTGACTTCTGTGGAACATCTTTCCCTAAGATCGCCCACCTTGGCCCGCCAAGCCTTGCAGTTGTGGGTATCCACCCCCAAAGAGAGACTTGGAAAACTACCACCAGGAACCAGGCCTTCTCAGTAGTGGCCACAACGCTGTGGAATGTGTTGCCCATGAAGATATGCCAGGCTCTCTCCCTTCTGGCCCCTAGGAAATGTGTAAAATCTGTATTGTTTGAGACATCCTAACCCTTTTGACATCCTCGTGGATCCATGACTTGAATGCTGATCCTGATTTGCTGTTGCCTCTGGGTTTTATTTTATTTTGGGGGTTGTTGTAGCTGTCGTTTGGATTTTGGATTTATGTTTTTGGTTTATCTATGGCTGTTAGCTGACCAGAACAGTGCCTAGTCACTAGATGAGCGGGATAGAAATGTAGTTAATAAAAATAAGTAAGCAAGCAAGCAAGCAAATAAACAAAACAACCAAGCAAACAAGCAAGTAAATAAATAATTCTGTGAAACCTTCTGCTGTGATGCATCAGGGCATTGTTAAGGTCCCACGTACATTTTGCGGGTTGTGTCACAACAGCAAAGCTCTCTAACTAGACTCCAACCCCCTGTAGACATCCAGCCAGGAGAAACAACAAAACAGCTTCCACTGGACCTAATGTCTGGAAGCGGCTTTTACAATTGCTCCCTGCCACTAGGATTCTGGGAGACTTAATTTCAGGACAGTAATTTTTCCAAGGTCTGGGGAATTAACAGTTTGGGGAATTAACAGCCTGAACAGTATGGAAAGAATCCCCATCCATTCATTCATGGCCCCTACCATGTGCTCTGGACAGGTAACCCAGAAGGGAAATTCCATCGCACAAGTTCTCCACTGGCAGCTGCCTCTGAACCCCAGCCCCTTCCCTCCACTATGGAAGGACCCCTTTGCCAACCCAGACTGGCTTAGGGAAGGCAACTCACCCAGGTGGTTCAAGCCCAAACCAAGGGGTAGCCATCTGGCATACGTGTCCTTCAGCTCCGTCTCAGACTTCTCCATGATGGTCTGGAGGATGGTGGAAGTGACGTCTCCGTTGCAGGAGCCCACCGCAATCATTCCGCAAGCCAGTGCCGTCACACCGGCCACCTGAGGAGGAAGTTCATGTCACAACAGTACCTCCTTGGCTGGACACACCTTACAGGAGACTACCTGGGAAAAGTGATCAGCCCTGCTCTTGCACAGCTACAGTAACGGTCAGGCAGCTTTGGGACAGTGCCTTTTTGGACCACAACACAGGAATGGCATTGTCAATTGGAGGATTCTGGGAATTGTAGTCCAAAATAATATCTTCCATTTGTGTTATCAGGGGCCACAGCATTTGATCTCCTGTGGTGCATGTTCACCCCTGCTTGCCTGTTAAGGCCACAAAGGCTGACACTTTCCAAAGAATAGCTGCTGAGTTTTACATTTCTAGGCAATTCCAGATACTGCTGGCAAAATGAGTTTCATTTTCCCAGAGGAAGCAGGCGAGAGCTGATGAGAGTCCATCCGTTAGGGGGTTCAACACTCCCTGGTCACTACAGTCTTGTGGTGCCCCTAAGCCAGTGATGGCGAACCTTTTTGAGCCCGAGTGCCCAAACTGAAAAAAAACAAACCAACCAACACAGCAGGTGGCAGGTGGCGGCGGCAGAAGCGGAAGTGGCAGCGGGAATCCCAGGCAGGGAGGTGCCTCTAGACCCCACTCTGGATCCGCCTCCGTCGTGCCCAACCCTGCCACTGCTATAGCTCGGCAGGCCCGCCGTCGCCAGCGCCAGCTGCTCCGGATCCTGGCCTGCCACTTGTCAGGGTGCTAGCACTGCGGCTGCAGCCGTCTCCTCCGGTTTGGCTGCCGGGGGGTAGCGATCCAGCGACTTATGGCTTGCGTGCCCACAGAGAGGGCTCTGCGTGCCAGCTGTGGCACGCGTGCCGTAGGTTTGCCATTGCTGCCCTAAGCTAGCACCTACAGAAGGGAGTCCATGCCCAGGCACACTGTTCTGTTCCATGGGAGAAGAATATCAAGGTCACCTTTCCAGTCCAGCCTTTACATCCATCTGCCCACACTCAGAGCCTCAGAGTTAAACAACTGTGGGGCAGTCCTCGTAAACCGCTGGCCGCTGCTACTCCTTTTAATGTTCTTTATGACAGAAGCAGATCGACAGAACTTCAGCAGTTCAGGTTACATTTATTTCCCAAAGTTTTCCAAATCAAGTTGCTAATTCTCATGGACAAAAGACCAAATGGTTCACTAGTTTCCTTAATATATTTAAGATATGTTCTATTACGCCCAATAACTGTATGCTGACTAAAATCAACCTTTTCTCCCATCTCTGTAAGCAGCAGAGGCCAATATCTTACTCATGCCGGAATAAGATAAAGTTACACCGGCATACATGTGCCAGGCATTACACTTAGCATCAAGACATTGTGCTAGAGAATTGCATAACCGGTTGAGTGTCCCCTGCACCAATGATTGTGACACGCACAAAGATATTCAAAGATAGCACTTCCACCTCGGTGCCAGCACAACTATTATGACTGCAACCTTGAGCTGCGCACACATAGTTGCAGGATAGGATTCTGTCCAATGTCAAGGAGAAAGATGATCTTGCTTTTGTCTGGAAGAGCAGCTAATGTCCTCTTTGGATTTGCTCTGCTAAGATACCCTTGTAAAAAAAATGCTTGAGAGACGGTCATTCATTTACACAAGTCAAACCATTAGAAATACCAAACCACCCAGCCCCTTGAGACCATCTGGGAGGCTCCTGCTCCACACATGTTTGTGTCATCAGACGATGCCAACTTGGGAAGGAGTGGAACTTGCATCAAGCTTACAATGTAAAAATCAAAGTCAGCTAACGGACAATCAGTCTGAGCCCCTCATTTTTTGTCTTTCCAATATCTGTACACATATTGTTCCTAGCTTCAATATTGCCTTTTAATGATGTAAGATGCCTCTTTATACTCATTGTTCTTAGCTTTATAAATATTGTCTTTTAGTGATGTTAAGCATCGTTGTCTACTCATTGTTTTAAACTTTAAATACTGTCTTTCAATGGTGTAAGCCGCCTTGGGTCCTTTTTGGGAAGGAAGTCAGGTTAGAGAGAGAGGGGAGAGACAGACAGACAGTCTTGAGTTCCAAAGGGTTCTGATGCTGCTTCCTGCTTCCACAACATGCAAGCCACCCCTCGGGAACAGAGTTGACTGTTGCTCAAACTGCCCACGGCACGGTTTGCTCACCTCCATGTTGGATTTGGAATCGCCCATCACAGGAAGCAGCAAGGTCAGAACATCTTCTCGGTTGGACCCAGCGTAAGCCAACCCCAGCCTGGAAAAGAGCACCACGTCATTGGAGAAGTCTACGGGCCGTTCTGTGCAGAAGTAAACTAAAGCCTGGACAGTCCCCTTACCCAAAGATGGCCCCAATCCTCATGGTGTTGCTGTTGTGAAGGACGTAGTCCGAGAGCAGCGCAAGGGCAGGGTCACACTCATTCCTCACCCCTGAGTTCACAATACCACAAGCCAGGAGAGCCCCCGACTACAAGACACGAAATGAGGGAGAAGTCACCATCCAAAATACAACCCAAGATGTGACAACAGATTCCTGGAACACTAAGACACCTACACTCATATGTTCATGGAAAGAGGAAGTGGGCTGGTAGCACCAGTAATTTACCGCTAATACATATCAGTGTACAGGCCACACAACCTGGAAAAGTTAAGGTTTTTAGCCTAGAGCTCTCAGAATCCCCTCGACAGGATGGCCATCAGAGGAGGAGAGGGAGGAGGGGGCCATGAAAGACAAGCTCATTTCTACAATCAAACTAAGGGCTTCAGAGCAGGTGAAATGGACATAGGACATCATTATATCCATCACTTAACTTAAGCCACTGTAACATGGTGGCACTGCCAAAGCAGCAGGGCATAGAGGCACTGGGAAGCATGTTTACTGGCTTAACACTCTATGGATGGGCTCTAGGGTGAGCATGTTTCAGGGACAACAGGACAGCCGAGTCTGTTCCATAAACCTCCTCCATGATGAAGGACACGTTTTACACTTAGAAGCTGATTGTCTTCCTCTTTCCATCCCCAAGGAGGGTGGGGAACAATTCCTGTCTGAAATCCCAGACAGCCACCCTTAAACAATGGATCAGCACCACTAGGAGAATCAATGGTCTGACTCAAGGGATTGCTAGCCCCCCCCCCGAAATTCCTAAGAGCCTGCTGGCTATGGCCAAATACCCTACAAAACAAAGCTCAGGCTAGCAGCAGAGCTCGGAAAAGTTAATTTTATGACACCATTTCCAGAGCCCCCAGCCAGCAAGGGATCGGTCCATGCTGGTGGTCAGACTTTGGGAGTTATAGTCCAAACATTAATTTTTTTCCCCCAGTGCTGGCCAGGAGGGGCCCACCTACCTTGATGTAGTCTTCTGAAGAGTACAGATACTTGTCAATCTGCGTAAGCCCGCCATCTACATCCCATAATAGGATCATCCCCAGGGAAGCAGCAGCACTCAACATCCCTGTAGGACAAAAAGCCTGCTTAAGAAATCATGCCCAGAGAACACCCCGCTCACATATTTTTGCAAAGGCATATTATTCATTTAAAACTCATCCCTGAGCGACGCATGGCTGATGTTAACCCGATGCGGAACCTTAAGAATATGGCGGGGAAACCTCTCTCTCTTCCATTGGGAAACATTTTAGATTGGTTATTTTAAATGGAAGAGAATACAAAACTAAAAATCTAAAATAAAATATACAGAGGAAAGTATAATCCAATTATCTTCAAAAACTGCCCAGTAATTCCAGTAATTCACAAACTAACTTCATTTTGATATAGTAGTACACTGTTGACTGAGCCTTTACAAGCTTCTCCGTGATGCTGATTTCATCAAACCTGTAATATACGTTGGTGGTTGTTGTTTTTTTAATCTTTTTTTTTCAAGACCATTGAAAAATTTCCCACCAGGTTGGAATCCTCAGGGATGCTACTGCTTGTATGTATTTATACTTCCAGGTCATCTGGACAGACCATATAACAAAAATAGCCACTGCATCAACAATGGCTCCACTGGGAGAATCTATGCTGTCAACTTATCAGTTTGTTTTAATGGCTTAGCCCAGGATGGACTGATAGATGCAGTACTCACCACCAGTGTAGAAATACGAGAACCCACATTTCAATCCTCTAATGAAAAGTCAGAGAGGGTTGTGGGTAAAAAGACCGGGCTCATGTTACAAGCCAAAATGCTTTATGCAAGAAAACCTCTCAGACGGATGATGCAGTAATGAGGTGTCTGTTGGATGAGCTAAACTCAGACTACTTGGGTTGTGCAAAGCTAGCCATCCTCACTATCAAGTCACACGCACCTGACCATAAGACGCACCTAATTTTTAGAGGAGGAAAACGGGGGGGGGGGGGGGAGAAAGAAGATGCTGCTCTTCGTGGAGGTGAGTGAGTGAGTGGGGGTTGCACCACGTGACTCTCTCAGGCGGCGCATGCCCGGCAGCCCTCCCACCAGGTGGGGGGAGGGGGGATAGGATTGACACAGCAAATATCTGCCTTGTCGCCCGCACGGAAAGGAAGCTTGCATTCGAGGCGCCATCGGGGGTGAAGTGGTGTGCGTGGGGAGGGGTGGGGGGGAAGTCAGGCGGCGGCCCAGCAGTAGCAAAGGGAAGAGAAGGCGGCCGGCTAGCCAGCTGACTCGTGCGCGCATGGACACGCGCTCCCTGGCGCTCCATAAGGGCGAGGAAGATCACGCGGCCGCCGGGCGGGTAAAGTGGCGGAGGGGATTTTCTACGTTGGCTTAACGAGGGTGACTCGGGAGAGAGAGGTTTTTTTTTTTTTTTTTTACAGTATTCACTCCATAAGACACACACTTCCCCCCACTTTTTTGGGGGGGGGGAAGTGCATCTTATGGAGTGAAAAATACGGTAACCCCTGGACAGGGAGGGAAACGGCACTGCTTTTGCTCTGTCTTATTCCCAACATAAGGACCACAGAAAGCCCGAAAGCAGGAAGTGGGAGAAAGACATGGAGAGGGTGGTATTCCTTGAACTACCACTATAGCAGGCGAAATGCCATGACGGCCGTTGCATAACGTCTACCACGAGGACGACGAGACACAGAACAGTTGCCACGGGGGAGGCTCACCGCAAGTGACAAGGCGGCAGGAGGTTCTGCTACGGTGGCCTCACCCTATAAAGAGGATCGAAGAGTCTGATCAATGGGGCTCTTAGGACGAAAAAGAGCCAGCAACAAACCACCTGGCTGAGCTACCGACACGGTTGGGTAGGGCAGGGGCTGCTGAGAGCGCTGCTTTGCTCAAAGGTGGGTGCCAGCGCACTGCATCGACCGGGGGGGGCCCAGCCAGACTGCCATTTATATGGGACTGCCTTTTCACTTCTCCCTCTCTCTCTCTCTCTCTTCTTCATACGCAAGACTGGCAAACATGGCCAAAGCCAGTCAGAGACCTGTTTCTCTTACCATGCAGGGCAATGAGTTGGTCTTCCCCACCACACCACACCACTGCTGCCAGCAAGACCTCCTAAAACCCAGGGCAGAGAAAGCATCCGCAACCATCCTCCTGTACCGACTGACAACCAGACAGCGCCAATCCCTCCTTCTGTCCTTCTTGCTTGCTACACTGCCCAGCTCAACAGAGTGTTGCTTCCAGGAGACAATTGGGGCCCTCTGTTCCAGCCTTGAAGGTTCACCAGGCTCTTGCTCTGTCAGCTGACCTTCTACACCCTGCGTCATGCCAGGACTCCTACCGCTGAGTGGCTCCAGGGGCACTTTGGGGAGAGCTCCTTGCTCCGGAGCAGCAACAAAAAAAAACCTTCTCAATAAACCCCAGCAGCCTCCGGGGATGGCTGTTCCACGTGTTCACTGCTGCATTTTACCTCAGTGATAAACCCATTGTCCAGAAGTCAGACCCCCTGGAAAACATATTCTACCAAAAAAAAAAATCACCTCACAAGTGTGTCATTCAGCCATCTTCAGGGATTTGAGTTCCAGGACTCGCTGTCAAGTCAGACTTAATTCGCATCAGTGACTCAACTCACACCCGATTTGGGTTTGTTATTTTTCCTGATGACTCGGACTTGGCTAGCAACTCAGAACCGACCCAAACCCCTACCTTTTTTTCTGGGGGGGGAAGCTTGTTTTTAATAGAGACTTGGACTTGGGCCTTGGGACCAAAGACTCAGACTTGGGACTCAGACCCAAAAACCTGCCAACATATCCCTGGCCTTCTTTCACCACAGAAGATGATGGAAAGGAAAAGTCTCGGCGCAGGGGCAAAGGTGCTCCCCCTTAATTTCCCCCCTGCAATCTGAAGCTGAAAATACCTCTTTTCTCTTATTTTCAATCCACATTTTTCTTTCCTTGGCCTACAAAGTCAGGGATTCCCCCTCTTCGGTATACCCATTTGGCCACACTGGCCGGAGGATTCTGGGAGTTGTAGTCCAAGAACGGAACACCTCCCAATCGGCCCACAATGCCAAGCAGACCAGCCGCCACCGCCTCCCCCTTCCTTCTCACCGTGGTCCTTGTTCTTGTACAGCCACTTGTTGCCGTCGTCCGTCAGCAGCTTGTCCTGCCCAAAAGCGGCGTTCACGAAACCATTCACAAAAGACGAGGCCAAGTTCATGCGAGCGGAATCCACTTGAGAGCCACTGCCCCCAAATCCTGCAGTGGCAGAAAGAGGAAGGATGAGCCATCGGTGATGATGCACCGCTGGGTGCTTCTGGCTCCGACTAGAACCATTCATGCATTCCCCCCCCCCCCCATCTCAGTGAGCCATTCACATTTCTCGGCTTCATCCAAAGAGATCGTCTCAAGAGCAGCCAAAGAAAAAGAACCCGTTTTTCAGAAAGGCAGTCTGCCAAAACCAGCCAGCCGCCATCTAGACAACCACACTATCTGAACGTTTGAAAGGAAACTGCGGCTGCTTAAGCTTTAGCCAATTGTTATTGACACATATATATGTGACATGCGGTGAGTGCTCTCGGCCTGGTCCCTCTGTTCTTGCTCTTCTCAAGCAGAAGATCCTCACTAAAGGCGGAGAACCTCTTCTAGACTTCCCACGGGGGCCAGAACCCCAGAGGTTTCTTTTTTCCCCCCTGTTCTCTTCAAATACTCTGAGGTGCCCAGTTTAGACAAACATTGATCAAGACTAATCAGTTTTGGTGTGAATTTAAGGGGTTTGAGTATGTACTGATTTGAGTGGGTAGAAGCTCATGGGTTCAGGAAGCCATCATCCAAAAAAAAACCAAAATAAAGCAGAAGAAAAACTATCCCTTTGCCAGCTCTATAGAAAGGCAGCATATAAATGTGACAATAAAGGCCCTGCAGCTATATACTTCTACGTGTTATGGGATGTTTGAAAAATACAGCTGAGATTTCACATAATAGTATGAAAACATACTCTTTTTTTCTCTTGTTTAAAAAAAAAATCCTGGCTGAAAAGTTGGTAGGACCAAATATAGCTGCCCTGAGGGTGTTCCGACCTGCAGACACCCTCCCCCCCAAATGGCACAGACGAAAGACCACATGTTGACCAGGGGCAGGACTAAGGGCTTCAAAACATAGCTTTGGATAGAAAGCTTCACTTTAAAATGCAGTGCAGCCTATCTGCCTGCATAACCATTTCCTCTGAAAAATGTGTCAGGTAGATATAAACCCAAAGAAGATTTGTGATCCACCGTCCCAAACGTTAAACATCCTTTCCGGAGTTGGTCTGAGTGATGGGCCTCCCCCTAGTTTTTCACCGGACCAATTTGCAGTATTTTTTAAATCTAAAGTGGAGGCCACCCGCCGGGAGCTCTCTCCTTTTTTGAATACAGTGAGTCGAGCTGAGATGTCCAGCGCTCCGTCTTGCCCGGTGATTCTTGATCTCTTTCAGCCTGTGACGCCAGATACTGTGGACAAAGTGCTTGATCGCTGTCGGGCCACCATTTCCTCCCTTGACCCTTGCCTGGCCTGGCTAATCAAAGCAGCCAGGCCGATCACAACTGAATGGGCCACTGCAATAATAAATGCTTTCCAAAACATGATACGGGGGAGATGAGAGAGAAGAACACAAATACATGCATGCATAAATGACTTGTTGGAGTGGGTCCATTTTATATAAAGGCATTTTAAGTCAAGGTGTCCAAAATCAGCGTTTGTTTTCGCTGCAAGTTTAGGCCCAGCACAAACCAGCAGAGAGGGGCAAGCAATGACAGTTACCTAGATACTTTCCCTCCTCTCTCCACCTTCCTTATTCCTTCTGTGTCGAGCCTTTAAATTTTACACTGTAAGCTTGAGGATGTGGACTGTTTTACTGCCTAGATCTTCTGATAAGAAGCAAATCTTTTTTGGACAAAAGGCAGGGCACCAATGCTATAAACAAACATATTTCTATGAACCCAAAGCCAGCACCCTGAAACCCCACTGCTTGGCACACTTACGGTTGTTTTCCAGATGGGTTTTATAAATATCATCCGGCACCTTGGGCTCCATGATGTCCAGCTGGAAACGAAAGAAGAGGTGACTCTTTCCTGCCTTCTGAACCATGTGGCATCATACCAAGGCTTCCCCTGGCGTGCAGTGCCCTTTCCTTTGTTAAGGAGAGAATTCACCTCGTTCCTACTGACTGGGAAGCAAGGACTAGGGCAGAGTACACAAGGAAGAGGTGTCCCTCTTTAGCACACCTGCTCCAGGTGAGCCATTTTTGACACCCCAAATCACATGAGTGGACCTCTGCTCAATCTCCCAAGGTACCAACACTCTAAACCCAAGCTCCCTGCAGGACAAACAACCGCCTGGTCTTGCATGTCTTCCCCTGGGACATCACGGCAACGTTCAGCTCAAATTCAAAACCCCATGTTTGCAGAAAGACATCTGAGGAGGAGTCCTTCTTCTAAAAAGAGGTGGCCAACTTCACGAGACAGGGAGTCTGATTTTGCCACCCCCTTCGGCCATGGCGGACCACCCCTCAACCCTACCACAGAAAGAACTGCCCAAGTGATGAAGACGGACGTGGCCTGTGGGCAGCGTTTGCTTGCCCCCTACTCTAAGACGGCAGGCCATTGACTGCTATGTTCCCTACCACTCAACGTAGCGGCCCATAATAATAAACCAACAGAAAGTTTGATAGTAGACTGTTATCTGGAGACTACCGAACAATCTAAGGTGGAAACAGAATAAGCTGAACACCAAAATAAAGCTTAAAAATTCAATGGCTTGTGGCCTTTCTGCTGCTGTAATTCAATTTTCAGATTCTTGCTTTACTACTCAGCTTATTCACACAGATGCCACCAGTCCTGACAGGCAAATTGTGTTTTTTTGGAAAATGTGATACTTCAAAAGTTGTGGCAGGCAAAAGCAATGCCAATCAAAGTTTTACCAGGTTCCCCCTTTTTTTTTTTAAATTAAAGCAGATGGCCGTGAAAAGGATAAGCCAAAGATCTACATCACAGTTGGCCTTTCAAATCAGCAGTTCCCCCACACTATTCTAGCTGCCTTCTCATAATCATATCACACACCAGTTACGCCTCACGGTCCCATGGCCACACCTCCCTGCTAGTATGAATTCAGAGCAATCAGCAGGGAGCTCACCTCTCTGGCCAGGGCCAGAAAGTTGCTATTCAGCTGGACGTTGGACATGATTTCTGTGAGGTCCTCATACTCTTCTACATCTTCGCTCAGCTCCAGGAATACACCATGACGACCCAGCATGAAGGCCATTTGCTTCTGGACAACCCTGAAAAAGGAGCAGACGACAACACAGAGACACCCATGAGCTTCATTCAATAGTAGTCCTACCACTGGACAGAGCTAATTCTATTTAGTAATTGCAACTAACCTAGGCCCCATTGATTTCGATGGGTCTTTTCCAGGTTGAACTAAAAATGGATTTAGCCTCAGACTAGGAACTGAGCATGCAATGCCACACTGAGCTTGGTAACAAGGTTGACATAAATCTTCCCTTCAGCCGCCAGAAAAGTGACTGACTGGTGGTAGAGCAAGCGCTTAGCAAACCAAAGGCACCACAATTTCTGCATAAAAGAATATTTGGAAACAGACCAGGGCAAACGTCCAACGTATTTATAAAGAACATCCTTGAAAGATGCCATTGTTTACTATACCCTGACCTTTAAGGGCAAGAAGAATTGCTTAAGCAAGAGTTTAATTTCCCATAGAAATTAATCATCATCTCACATTTACTTTTTCTGCCAGTGTTTTAATTCTCATGTATTCTTCTGTATTTTTATACATTGAGTCCTTAGTTATTGAAAACTGCCCTGTTTTTACAAAGAAGCGTTGAGGGAGGGAAGTATCTCAATGAACCAAATGGCTGAGTGATTGGCATGGCATGATTTTTTTAATGGAAAGCGCACGCACACACACATGCAGACACACATTCTGAACTTCTCAAGGAGTTAAACACTTTGCAATCAAAGTGTTGAAAAATGATGTAAACTAAGCAGAGGCAGTTCATACGGAAAATATATACAAGATAGAAACTTATTTTTACTTGACACTTCTGATTTATTTTAAAGAGAAACAACACACCACTCTGGCAATAAGCATCCAGTGTAGTAAACAGCAATAACTTGCCTTTCTAAAATCTAAGTTTCCCACTGTGCACCTATGCACTTCTAAGTTTTCAAAGCGTGAGGATCTCACTAGACGAGGAAAAATTAATATTTTTCTAAGAGCATTAAACATGCCTTTCGATCAGATCTGGAGCCACTTAATTTGGAATCCTTGACAACCAGGTGTCACTCAAACATCCACTAGAAATTAGCCAGTGGCCCACCGGTAAACTTCAAGCTATCTTCTATGGTGCTATTCTAATCCCTTCCTTTTTATCTACCCATTTTGCTAATTCATTTCTAGGCCACTCTTTGGTCCCAGGGCTGCAGGGTGACACATTTCACTCTTCTACAAAAACTGTGAGGTAGGTTAGCCTGAGAGATGGGACTGGCCCGGGGTCACTGAGAAAGCTTCAGGGGGCAGCCAAGATCTGAACCCGGATATCCCCAGTTCTGGTTTAAGATCTCCTGATCTCTTTGTCTGCGTCTTTCATTACTAGACAACGTCCCTTCTCTCTGCTCTCCAGTCTGGAAGTGGTGGCCAGCACCAGAGACGGAGCAAAGGTCAAACAAGCAGACGTCGAGCCCTGAGATCATTCCTGCCACCCCTGACTAGAGAGGCGCAGGAGCAGTAAATCCTCTGGCCAAACCTCCAGAACTCTTGGAGCTCCCAAGCAGCTTTCCCCGCATCTCCGTCTGGGCGACCCCAGTGACCACAGCCAGCCCTACGCTAGAGAGCGACATACACATCTTTGCAGGAGATGAAGATGTTCTCGGCCAGTTCCATGTCATTCAGCATGAGGGCCAGGCGCAGGGCTTCCGGGGTAACGGTTGAACTTGCGGAAGATGCTGAGGGCACAACGGAGGAGGGCAGAGTTCTCGGGCTCCGGGACGTAGCTCACGCAACTTCGGAGAAGGGAGAGAGAAAAGGGAAGGCGGTGAAATGGGGCTGGTCGCCAGGCTGAGAGCAAAGAGTGCCCTTCACTCAGGATGGCACAGTCAAGGAGGGAAACCTTTCCACCACACAGCCAAGCCTCCCCGACTCCCTGGAAACCAGACGACGAGACCTAATCAATGCCATTGTCACCCCATGGCAGTATCAAAGCAGAAAGAACTCCTCAAAGCTTCCAATCCATACGGTACGTAAAAGATCCACCTCTGCGGATCGGATCCAGGGGAGCAACTTGCTTCTGGACAGAAGCAACAAAGTGCGTTCAGTTCTGATGTGTGTGACCACAGTCAACAGTAGAGCTCCGAGTACCTTTAATTCCTCCACCACCACCCCCGCAACACCACAGTCTGAATCATGACTGACCTCCTCCTTGCGCATTTCACCCACCAGTGACCAAAGGCTCACACACCTGGTCAGGTAGAGGCAGACTTTGGCGTACGCATTGTCATCGATATACTCCTCCAGCATGTCCATCTGCTCGATCTCCATAAGCAAGTCACAGGCCTCGTGCTCAGCATTGTGGGCCATGTTGTACGGCACAATCTCCTTCACCAGGGTCAGCAGGGTGTCCTTCTGAGTCTTGTCTGCCTCATCAATTTCCTGCCACTCCTTGGCCACCTCGCCAGCTAAGTGTCTGCGGAGACAGAAGAAGAAATTATATATATTTTATATATATATTTGTTGGCTTTTATTGATTGGGCAGGGTTTTTTTTTCTGCAACTGTCAATTGTGTCATATAACAGTAATGAAGTAAAATTGCTATTGTTACATGCTGTTAAGTCGCTTATGGCTTAGGATGACCGCAATAAGGTTTTCGAAGTATGTGAGATGTTGCCACTGTCGCCTTCCAATGAATTCCTATGGCCAGGCAGGGGTTTGAACGTGTCTCCCGAATCTTGGTCTGACATTCCACTTGTCTATTCGCTTGTCAAAATAAAGTGACCAATGCAATTAAAGCAACAATAACTAATGGTCCAAATCTGCTATTACCCCAGTTAAAGCAGACCCACTACCCTAAACCTTGCTTGTTTTGATGTGTGCACTTTAAACAGGGCTAGCACTGAATTTGGTCCATCAGAACAGCTTAAACCAGGAATGCATTGAAAAAAGGAAATGGAAATATGAGAACACCAGAGTTACAAAAGGCTTATTTGAAAAAACCAAGAGAGTCTCAACAGCTTGTTTAAATGGGCCAATATCCTGCATTGGTCAAGAACTCTGTAACTTATCCCAGAATCGAAAGGGTTTGCTGGCACCCACTAGCTCTACCAAGGGGTTTCTTTCTTTTAGGTCTCAGATGAAATACGAATGAAGCAGAAAAACTGTAAATGTATATATGGAAGAAGCAGCTCCCTTATATATCAGGCTTAGCCCATGGAAACCTTTAAAAGGAGGCACCAGTATTTAGCATGCAGCCTAAAAAATAAACCATCAACTGGCAAAGTCCACATACACCAGAACTAATGCACTGTTTGCAGCTAACATTGCACATTAAACTGCTTGCAGCATTCTGAATCAAGAGTAGTTTCCGAGCTGTCTTCCAAGGCAGTTCATGAAAAGCACAGAGACACAGTCAAGCTGAGAGGTCAGCAGGTCTCACAGTATTTTTGTTGTTGTTGTTTAGTCGTTAAGTCGTGTCCGACTCTTCGTGACCCCATGGACCAGAGCCAGGCCCTCCTATCTTCCACTGCCTCCCAGAGTCTGGTCAAATTCATGTTGCTCGTTTCGATGACCCTGTCCAACCATCTCGTCCTCTGTCGTCCCCTTCTCCTCTTGCCTTCACACTTTCCCAACATCAGGGTCTTTTCCAGGGAGTCTTCTCTTCTCATGAGATGGCCAAAGGATTGGAGCCTCAGCTTCAGGATCTGTCCTTCCAGTGAGCACTCAGGGTTGATTTCCTTCAAAACGGATAGGTTTGTTCTCTTTGCAGTCCAGGGGACTCTCAAGAGCAGACCTGGGCAAAGTGCAGCCCGAGGGCCACATACGGCCCGCGAGCCGCTCCTGTCCAGCCCGCCGGACATCAAAACCGTTTATAGCTTTTTGTCTAAAGTTGATCAGTTGCTTATCTTTAACTCCTTAGTATTTGTGAAGATTAACAAGTTTAAAATAAAAACAATCATAACATCACTGTTTCATTTTATTTTTAAGTAAAGTTGGTTCGGCCACCGAACACAGTTCAGATTTTTCATGTGGCCCCCTATAGAAATTAATTGCCCACCCCTGCTCAAGAGTCTCCTCCAGCACCACAATTCAAAAGCATCAATTCTTCGGCGGTCAGCCTTCTTTATGGTCCAGCTCTCACTTCCATACATCGCTACTGGAAAAACCATAGCTTTGACTATGCGGACCTACAAACCCATGCCACAATAGCAACTGCTACTAACAGCAGAATAAACAGATGCAACACCCCTCCAATCTCAAAAACTAAAAATCTCAGTGACAGCGCCATGAACTCAGAACAGGGTCAGGACAGCTCCCATATCGTAAAGCAATTGGAAGTTCCTGTATTGCAGACTAATGGCTTTTGACAAGTAAGTTTCCCCACCTCAGTCCTCCAGATAGAATAAACTATATGAAACAACCAGGCACTTGCTTGCAAAAATATAGTTGTTAAAGAATTCAAAAGTTGTGTTGGCTCATGTGGCAGTGGAAAGAGGGTAAATAAGGATTTGTGGATGGACACATGGTATCCCTAAATAGTTTGAAACCTCGCTATCTATCTAAGTGCCTCTCCCAAAGATCAACTTCCTCTGCCACTCGCATCTCCCAGGCACTGATGCTGTGAGTGGCCACCCCAAGGGAGGCCAGGAAGTCTATGACTAGGTGCCAGGCCTTCTCTTTATGTGGCAGCCACCTCTTTATGGAATGCTCTACCTGTGCAGGTGCGCCAGGTCCCTTCCCTCAGGAAGCACATAAAAACGTTGCTTTTCTGGGAGTCATTTCAGGATATCCTCCCCTTATAATTATTGGTCGTTTAGTCTTATTTCTCAGCCACATTAGATGCTGTTCCAAGTCCTCCATACAGAGCACGTTACCATAGTCTCTTGAGACTTAAGGATGCCTACACAGTCTTATTTTGATTATTATATCCCATAACCTTTATCTTGTCTGTTGCCAACATCTTGATTTTTAGATCTGTTGTAAGAAATATATACAAGCCATTGAATTTTCAAGCTTTATTTTGGTGTTCAGCTTATTCTGTTTCCACCTTAGATTGTTCGGTAGTCTCCAGATAACAGTCTGTTGTTTAGTCGTTAAGTCGTGTCTGACTCTTCGTGACCCCATGGACCAGAGCACGCCAGGCCCTCCTGTCTTCCACTGCCTCCCGGAGTTTGGTCAAAGTCATGTTGGTCGCTTCGATGACACTGTCCAACCATCTCGTCCTCTGTCGTCCCCTTCTCCTCTTGCCTTCACACTTTCCCAACATCAGGGTCTTTTCCAGGGAGTCTTCTCTTCTCATGAGATGGCCAAAGGATTGGAGCCTCAGCTTCAGGATCTGTCCTTCCAGTGAGCACTCAGGGTTGATTTCCTTCAGAATGGATAGGTTTGTTCTCTTTGCAGTTCAGGGGACTCTCAAGAGTCTCCTCCAGCACCACAATTCAAAAGCATCAATTCTTCGGCGGTCAGTCTTCTTTATGGTCCAGCTCTCACTTCCATACATCGCTACTGGAAAAACCATAGCTTTGACTATGCGGACCTTTGTCGGCAAGGTGATGTCTCTGCTTTTTAAGATGCTGTCTAGGTTTGTCATCGCTTTCCTCCCAAGAAGCAGGAGTCTTTTGATTTTGTGGCTGCTGTCACCATCTGCAGTGATCATGGAGCCCAAGAAAGTAAAATCTGTCACTGCCTCCATATCTTCCCCTTCTCTTTGCCAGGAGGTGATGGGACCAGTGGCCATGATCTTGGTTTTTTTGATGTTGAGCTTCAGACCATTTTTGGCGCTCTCCTCTTTCACCCTCATTAAGAGGTTCTTTAATTCCTCCTCACTTTCTGCCATCAGAGTGGTATCATCTGCATATCTGAAGTTGTTGATATTTCTTCCGGCAATCTTAATTCCGGCTTGGGATTCCTCCAGTCCGGCCTTTCGCATGATGTATTCTGCATATAAGTTAAATAAGCAGGGAGACAATATACAGCCTTGTCGTACTCCTTTCCCAATGTTGAACCAATCAGTTGTTCCATATCCAGTTCTAACTGTTGCTTCCTGTCCCACATATAGATTTCTCAGGAGATAGATAAGGTGGTCAGGCACTCCCATTTCTTTAAGAACTTGCCATAGTTTGTTGTGGTCCACACAGTCAAAGGCTTTTGCGTAGTCAATGAAGCAGAAGTAGATCTTTTTCTGGAACTCTCTGGCTTTCTCCATAATCCAGCGCATGTTAGCAATTTGGTCTCGAGTTCCTCTGCCCCTTCGAAATCCAGCTTGTACTTCTGGGAGTTCTCGGTCCACATACTGCTGAAGCCTACCTTGTAGGATTTTGAGCATAACCTTGCTAGCATGTGAAATGAATGCAATTGTACGGTAGATGGAGCATTCTTTGGAACTGCCCTTCTTTGGGATTAGGATGTAGACTGATCTTTTCCAATCCTCTGGCCACTGTTGAGTTTTCCAAACATGCTGGCATATTGAGTGTAGCACCTTAACAGCGTCATCTTTAAAGATTTTAAATAGTTCAACTGGAATGCCATCACCCCCACTGGCCTTGTTGTTAGCCATGCTTTCTAAGGCCCACTTGACTTCACTCTCCAGAATGTCTGGCTCAAGGTCAGCAACTACACTATCTGGGTTGTCCGGGACATCCAGATCTTTCTGGTATAATTCTTCTGTGTATTCTTGCCACGTCTTCTTGATGTCTTCTGCTTCTTTGAGGTCCCTACCATTTTTGTCCTTTATCATGTCCATCTTTGCACAAAATGTTCCTTTAACATCTCCAATTTTCTTGAACAGATCTCTGGTTTTTCCCTATTATTTTCCTCTATATCTTTGCACTGTTCATTTAAGAAGGCCCTCTTGTCTCTCCTTGCTATTTTACACAATGTAAAAAAAAATATTGTATAGGAGGAATGTGGAGATGAACAAAACAGATGACAGTAAGGACCCAGCATGAATCAGCTTTGATCTTCCATTTCTCAGGAAACACAGTGCTTTCAAGGAGAAAATCAATACAGCAAACTGACTGCAACAAAACTCTTTCTGGGGCTGAAATTACAGATATGCCTCCCTGTCAAGGTAATCAGAAAGCAGGGTTATCTGCTGAAAAAAAACAGCAGCAAGAATTCTGGAATGAGAAAAGCATCAGTTACAAGCAATGGAAAACAGTGAGCCATTGTGATCACACATAGTGCAAAGGTATGGAAGCAAGTAGCTTTGCTGAAGCTAAGGAGACACAGAAGTGCTCAGTGCCTGGACAGGGGAGTCCCTGGAGGCTCTGCATATGCCATCCTGCACTCCAAAGAAGAAAGCTGGGAGGCACATTGATAAACAGCTAATACCCAAAAAATGCACCTTGGAATTTCAACGGTCTAATTTCTTCATTTGCCGCTGCTTACCTGACATATTCATGTCCCCAGGAAGCCAAAGGCTCCTGGGATCCCACCAGTCGATATTTCAGACACTCTCGCTCTCCGCTCATTGTCATGGCCAGCACAGAGATGATGTCAGCTGCAAAACGCTGTAAGCAGAAAGTGGGTGTTAGGGATGTACAGTATCTTATTTTCCTAGCTTTGCAGTCCACAACTTACCTGCACACACAGCGTCTGCCCCAGATGAGAACTAAAGTGCCAAACTACACAGTGGCCAAAGTAAAGCCAGGATTTGATTCGCATGCAGGATGTTGTACAGAAGTTGCGACAACTACCTGACGGGGTGCAGAGCAGGTACCTCCTCAATTAGCTACAGCAGTGGGTGTTATTCCTCTTGCAGCAGTGGGTGTTATTCCTCTTGCATGTGAGTAAACTACCAACAGGATTACTGTAGTTTTATTATATGTTTACATCATGCTATTGTAAGCTGCCCAGAGTAGTGGCCTAGCCACTAGATGGGCAGGATAATTTTTTTTTAAAGAACCAAGTAAATAAATTTCACCATTGCTATGGTAACTCCACCAAGCAAAGTGCCAATCGTGAGGAATGTTTAGTGCTGGCAGTCCAACAACATATGTAGGGCTGCACCTTGCTCCTTCCAAGCTAAAGGAAAAACACACAACTTCCTGGCAAAGATTTTTCATGTATTTCTAAAGATCAATTACACATAACGCTAAGCCTTTCTATTGGGTAAGGAGTTTGCAATCCCTACTTGGGGAAAATACTCATTTCTCTCACCAACAGGTCTTATTCCACCTGTAATCCACTTAGGAGAGGTGAAAGGCAGACTGACAAAGCATCTCTTGCACTGTCAGGCCAAATCAAGTGACGTACCTTGTTTTCCCCTGGAGCCATGTTCTCATAGATCTCCTTCAACTTGCCATAATGCGGGCGCAGGAACTTCAGAGGTTTGGGCACAGAGGTCATGGAAGTTGTGGAGGAGCGGATCTGTCTCCGCAGCTCCTCCAGAGCAGGCCGGTAAAGGGAGGTGTCTTGCTCCTGAAATCAAATCAAAAGGCATCAAGGAAAAAGGTCTCATGTTGAAAACAAGCAAACAGCTTCAAAGCTGCCTCTTCTACTGTGTAGTGTCATTGTCAGGCATGGTGATTCTCTGCTGTCAGTAACCTGCACTCAAGAGCTGAATTAAACAGACAAAAATGGGTCCTTGCAGCTTACTTACACATCACCTTGTCTAACAGAAACCTGCTCAAGCATTAAGATTTTCATTACAGTCCCTTCTCCTGATGCCTCAGACATTACTGAGGCAGTACTTAGGAAAGGGACAGTGCTCAACTCATGGAATACCCTTCCAAGGAGTGCCAGCTTCTTTGCTAAATTTTAACTTCAGCCTCATCTTTCAACAAACAATAGAATTCAACTTTACCTGCTGAAAATGTACACATAGACTGTGGTTTATTTGCTATTTTTACATTATATTATTATTTTTTATTATTCTTGCTTCTCCTCCAGAGGTCCTCGACACAATGCACATGAGGCCGGGGGGCAAAGTGCAGCCCAGCAGATATTTCTGGACTGCGACTTCCAAGAGCCCTAGCCAACAACACCAATGGTGAGGAATGCTGGGAGATGCAGTCCAACAATACCCAGCCCACCCGTGTGTAAACAGGCTCTTCTCTCTGCAAGATTTCCTTGTCATAAACAACTGGTTAGTTAGGCTTATTTAACTTGTATGCCGCCCACACTACCCAAAGGTCTCTGGGCGGCTTACAACAATTTAAATACAGTAAAAAGATAAAACAATTAAAATACAATTAAAGATACAGTGCTCAGCAAGCTTAATGACTGTTTAGGAATTTGAATCTGGGCTCCACAGTCCTAGCCCAAAACTTTAATCTCTATACCACACTAGCTCTTTTACTGTGTTATGCTTTTATATTTTCATTGCTGCTACTTGACCCTATTTTTCCTGTTTCCTTGTTTAAACAGGTTTATGTTTAATCCTTTTTCATTTCATATCATCCTGAAAATTATCTAACAATATATGGACCAATTTCTGGAGCTCACATTTAACAATATTATTCACATTCCTTTTTTTAGGAAAGGAAATTCCTTTCTACTTCTGTTCTGGTATGCAACCACATTATGAAATGAAAAAAACAAAACATTTCAAGGACAGACTTTCCCCCATTTTTATTTCACTCACTAGCTCAAAGAAGTATCTACGGTGTTTCCCTGAAAATAAGACAGGGTCTTATATTAATTTTTGCTCCAAAAAACTCATTAGGGCTAATTTTCAAGGGATGTTTTATTATATAGTCATGTCATCTTCTGATTGCTGCACAATGCTGCACAATGGTGGAGGGTGGGGTTTCACTTAACTGGGGCTTATTTTTGGGGTAGGGCTTATATTACAAGCATCCTGAAAAATCATGCTAGGGCTTATTTTCATACTTAGGTCTTATTTTCGGGAAAACGGTATGAATACAAGTTTATCTGAATGCAGTACTATAAAAAAAGGCAGCCAACCAATCAATAAAAACTTTTTTGTTTAATTGACCATTCTAATTGAAGCAACACTAACGTTACAAATGCAAGTTAGAATTTGGCATAGATTAATCTGTGAACTGCTAAGAGACAAATCTGTTGCTGGGGCAGACTGTAGCCCCCAATATGCATCCAGTCATTCTCAAGCGAAAACACCATGCACTATGATCTCTGACTCAGGAGCTTGTTCTCCTGTGGCAAGGGCCCTGCAATAGGGCTGTGGGCCTCCATATGTTGACAGATACTCCTGTGATTCTTCTCCATTGGCTGGATAGCCCCAAAACGAACTGGAGCCCAATAACATCTGGAGGCTCACAGGTTTCCCAGCCCTCCAATATAGCTTCAGAACTTGAAAACGCAATGGGAAAACAGTACACTTTGCTTTTCAGTTTCTACAAGCTTCAGGATAAGAAAAGGAAACTTACACCCAAGCGCTCGACAAGCATTTCCAGTTCATCCTGTAGCTGCTTGTCTTCTTCAGACTACAGAAAATGAAGAAAAGAAATGTAGGTTATTAGGAAAACATAGTAGCAGAAGAATCACAGATACATAGGTAGGTATAAATTGCTGAAAACCTGGCACTGAGCATTGTACTAATAACTGGGTTAGTCAGACTGGCAGCCAATGGAGAGTCTGTTGCATAAGGCAGATGGAAGTCCAAGACTCATTTCTTCCTCTCTGTCCCCCTACTGAAAACAAGTACACCAATGTCATGTCTAAGCAATTTTCAACTTGCAATTTTCAACATGCGGTCTTGAACTGTGACAGACCCACACAAGTCTCGAGTGGAAACTTTCTCTCTCTTCCTTTCCTTTTAGGGACACAAAACAGAGCAGAGATGCCGACGCCTGAGCTTTCCCTCTAAATCCTCTCAACCACAGGAGGGCTTCCTCACTGATCCAGTGGCTGAGTGTTGTTGTTTAGTCTTTAAGTCGTGTCCGACTCTTCGTGACCCCATGGACCAGAGCACGCCAGGCCCTCCTGTCTTCCACTGCCTCCCAGAGTTGGGTCAAATTCATGTTGGTCGCTTCGATGACCCTGTCCATCCATCTCGTCCTCTGTCGTCCCCTTCTCCTCTTGCCCTCACACTTTCCCAACATCAGGGTCTTTTCCAGGGAATCTTCTCTTCTCATGAGATGGCCAAAGTATTGGAGCCTCAGCTTCAGGATCTGTCCTTCCAGTGAGCACTCAGGGTTGATTTCCTTCAAAACGGATAGGTTTGTTCTCCTTGCAGTCCAGGGGACTCTCAAGAGTCTTCTCCAGCACCACAATTCAAAAGCATCAATTCTTCGGCGGTCGGCCTTCTTTATGGTCCAGCTCTCACTTCCATACATCGCTACTGGCTGAGTAACTCTCCCCAAATCAAATCTTGCCAAAGACCCATCGCTAATGACCGCCACCCTGGACCATCCCTACAGCACCCCTATCTGCAGAATAACCTCAGTGGACCCGAGACACATCTCGATTCCTCTGCCTGAGCACCCACAAAATAAGTAGCTGCGCGCCTGAGTCTCTCGCTTGTATATATCTTCTGTATTAAGTGCGTCTGCTAAGAGTGCACATCATTTTTCAATACTTGGATTGCGAAGGGTGTCACTTGTGGAGCAGTTCAGAATTTGTGTGTGTGTGTGTGTGTGTGTGTGTGTGTGTGTTGGTGGGGGAGGGGTGTGTTGGGGAGGGGTGTGTTGGGGAGGGGTGTGTGTGTGTGTGTGTGTTTTGGGGCTGAGGGCAATGCCGGGGCTTCAGCATGACCAGGCTTCCTTTCCTGCTAAGGCTGACCATGAAGCTAAGAGCTCTCTGCACGCGCTCAGAGGCGCGGGGGGGCCCCCACGCCCTCTCCCCAGAACTCTGCACATGCTCAGAGAAACCCATCCGACGGGTCCGCCGTGGGGGAAAACAGGGCCGGCCGGGAGGGGGGTCGCCCTCCCCGCTCTTCCCCTCGGGAGCCCGCGGGGATCTCCCTTGGGAGAGACGGTTCCCTCTCCTCCTCCTCCTCCTCCTCCTCCTCCGGGCCTGCCCGTGACTCAGCTCGGCCCGGCGCCCTCCTCACCAGCTCCTGCTCCTTGTCGGCCGCGGGGGCGTTGGGGTCCTTCTTGTCCCTGCTCCAGGGGCCCGCCTGCTTCTCGTCTCCGGTCCCGGAGCTCGCCTGCGACCGCCTCTGACAACTGTTACTGCTGCTGCCGCCGCTGCCGCCGCCACCTTCCTCCATCGCGCACCGCTCGGCTTCTTTGCCAAGACACCGGACGGGCGTACTGCGCAGGCGCCGCCGCGACGGGGCGGGGCCTCCGCGGACCAATCCCTGGCGAAAGGGAAAAAAGCGCGAGGGCTGGGTGACGTATAATGAGACCAAGGAACTACGAGGGAGGGGGGTTAGAGAGAGACAGACATAGTCACAGTAGCCTCGAAGGGGCGGGGCCTGAAGAATGAGGCGGGGCGACTGGGAAGAACCACATGGAGGGGGTTTTGTGTGTGTGTGTGTGTGTGTGTGTGCTTAAGAGAAGGCGAGGGAGGGACCATCAGCTCCCAAGGGCGAGAGCCTGGAAGCGTTGCTTTTTTGGACTACAGCTCCCAGAATCCCCTTGCCAGCATGGAAAAAAAATTTTTTCCCACCTCTGCCTAGGACTTTCATAGAATAATAGAATAATGGAGTTTGAAGGGGCTTATAAGGCCATTGAGTCCAACTGCTTGCCCAGTGCATGAATCCAAACCCAAGCAGATCTGACAGATGGTGGTTTAAATTTCTCTTGAATGCCTCCAGTGTTGGAGGGCTCGCCACAAATCGAGATCATGGGTTCCACGGTCTTACTGCTCTAACAGTTAGGACGTTTTTCCTGATATTCAATCGAAATCTGGCTTCCTTTAACTTGAGCCCATTGTTGCGTGTCCTGCACTCTGGGATGATCGAGAACAGATCCTCCCCCTCCTCTGTATGACAAACTTTCAAATATTTGAAAAGTGCTATCCTGTCTCCCCTCAGTCTTCTTTTCTCAAGGCTAAACATGCCTAATTCTTTCAGTCTTTCCTCATAAGGCTTGGTTTCCAGCCCCCTGATCACCCTCATTACCCTTCTCTAAACCTGTTCCAATTTGTCAGCATCCTTTCTTTGATCCTTCACACCCACTTCTTCAGACACATGGAGTTAAATATGCAAGTGTTTTATGTAAGTGAACATGGCATAGCTCAGTGGGTTGGAGGGCCAAGGGCCAGAAGCTGAAATCCCTCTGTGCCTTCTGGGAGAGGGGGCCAGGTAAGAGCACCCAGAAAGTGTGTGGCTGTTGGGATTACACGCACCATCAGCGGTCCCAAGGGGTCACCAGAAGGAGGTACTTGCAAACCATGTCTGAGTACTTTATACCTAGAAATTCTGGAAAGAGTCACCCTAAATTGGAACTAACTTGACACCACATAATTTCTATTAATTGATATACAA
The DNA here is from genome assembly GCA_037013535.1 of Intellagama lesueurii. Taxonomy (NCBI): domain Eukaryota; kingdom Metazoa; phylum Chordata; class Lepidosauria; order Squamata; family Agamidae; genus Intellagama; species Intellagama lesueurii. The sequence goes on from JBAJHW010000003.1 coordinate 261,966,252, forward strand.
TTATGTTTTAGGATATTACAAATACACTGAGTAGGCATCCTTCAGTCTCAAGAGACTATGGTAACGTGCTCTGAATAGCGGTCTTGGAACAGCGTCTAGTGTGGCTGAGAAGGCCAATTCGAGAGTGACCATCTCTTCCACACTGAAGACAAATACAATCTGTCCCCTGTCCAGCTCCCTGATTTTGCTGCTTTCGGGACTGCCTCTTGGCCTTGGCCTGCTGGACAAGTGTCTCTTCAAATTGGGAGAGGCCATGCTGTACCACCTGCCTCCAGGCTGAGCGCTCAGATGTCAAGGTTTCCCATCTGTTGAGGTCCATTCCTAAGGCCTTCAGATCCCGCTTGCAGATATCCTTGTATCGCAGCTGTGGTTTCTCTCTGGGGCGCTTTCCCTGCACTCATTCTCCATACAGGAGATCTTTTGGAATCCGACCGTCAGCCATTCTCATGACATGCCCGAGACAGCTTAGACGTCGCTGTTTCAGTAATGTATACATGCTAAAAATTCCAGCTCATTCCAGGACTACACTATTTGGAACGTTGTCCTGCCAGGTGATGCCAAAAATGTGTAGGAGACAACGCATATGGAACGTGTTCAACTTCCTCTCCTGCCGTGCACAAAGGGTCCAGGACTCACTGCAGTACAGGAGTGTACTCAGGACACAGGCTCTATAGACCTGGATCTTGGTATATGCCGTCAGCTTCTTATTAAGCCATACTCTCTTTGTGAGTCTAGAGAACGTGGTGTCTGCTTTGCCAATGCGTTTATCCAGCTCGACATCTAGAGAAAGAGTGTCAGAGATCGTTGAGCCAAGGTACACGAAATCATGAACAACCTCCAATTCTTGTGTAGAAATGGTAATAGAGGGAGGTGAGTCCACACCCTGGCCCATGACTTGTGTTTTCTTCAAGCTGATTGTTAATCCAAAATTTTGGCAGGCCTTACTGAAACGATTCATAAGTTGTTAGAGCTCTTCAGCAGAATGGGCAACAGCTGCATCATCGGCGAAGAGGAAGTCCTGCATGCATTTCAGTTGGACTTTGGTCTTCGCTTTCAATCTAGAGACATTAAAGAGCTTTCCATCTGATCTAGTCCGGAGATAGACACCTTCTGTTGCAGTTCCAAAGGCGTGCTTCAGCATGACCGCAAAAAAGATCCCAAACAGAGTCGGCGCGAGGACCCAGCCCTGTTTCACTCCACTTCGGATGTCAAAGGGATCTGATGTTGAGCCATCAAAAACTACAGTGCCCTTCATTTCCTCATGAAAGGACCTGATGATGTTAAGGAGTCGAGGTGGACATCCGATCTTGGGAAGTATTTTAAAAAGGCCGTCCCTGCTAACCAAATCAAAGGCCTTTGTAAGCTCTATGAAGACCACAAAGAGTGGCTGTCGTTGTTCCCTACATTTCTCCTGCAAATGTCTGAGGGAGAATACCATGTCAGTGGTGGATCTATTAGCTCGAAATCCACACTGTGATTCTGGATAGACTCTGTCTGCAAGCACCTGGAGCCTCTTCAGCACAACATGGGCAAGCAGCTTCCCTATAACGCTGAGAAGAGAAATGCCACGGTAGTTATTGCAGTCGCCCCTGTCGCCTTTGTTCTTATACAATGTGACGATGTTTGCATCCTTCATGTCCTGTGGTACTCCATCTTCCCTCTAGCAAAGACAAAAGATTTCATACAGCTCGGTGGTGATGATCTCTTTACAGCACTTTAGCACTTCAACAGGGATGTTATCCTTCCCAGGTGCCTTGCCGGAGGTGAGGGAATCCAAGGCTGCTTTTATTTCTGCTAAAGTTGGTTCGCTGTCCAACTCTTCCAAGACAGGCAGGCACTCAATGTTATTTAATGCCTCTTCGGTTACTACATTCTCTCTAGAATATAGCGCAGAGTAGTGCTGCACCCTGCGTTCCATCTGCTGTGGTTGGTCCTGGATGATCACGCCTGTAGCAGACTTCAAAGGAGCAGATTTCTTTTGTATTGGACCTAAAGCCTGCTTGATACCATCATACATTCCCTTGATGTTACCTGTGTCCGCTGCTATCTGTATCTGAGAGCAGAGCTGAAGCCAATAATCGTTGGAACATCTCCTGCCAGTCTGTTGGACTTTGCTACGAGCAACCCAAAGAACCTACAAGTTGTACTCACTAGGACAGGCTTTGTATGCTGCTAGAGCTCTCCTCTTTTCCTCTGTGGCTGGCATCAACTCCTCCGAATGGGCTACGAACCAGTCTGCCGTCTTTTTGGTCTTCTTGCCAAATGTGGACAAGGAGGTGTTATAAACAGCATTCTTGAAATTTTCCCATCGTTCAGGTGCATTTGCATCATTATGTAAAATACATAAATAATGTCTAAAGAAAGATTGATAATAATTGCATGCCATCAAGTTGATTCTGACTTATGGTGACCTTTTCCAGGGTTTCTCCAGGTAGATAATAATCAGAAGTGGTTTCCCATTCCCTTCTTCTGGGGGTGCCCTGGGACGGTGCAGCTTGCCCAAGGCCACCCAGGCTGGCTCTTCTGCCTGGAAGCTCAATGCGGAATCAAACTCCCCACTAGCTCCTGAGCCAGTTACCTAAACCACTCAGCCAGCCAGCACAGAAGAATTATGTAACTTCAATTTTGTCAATGAAACAATTGAAATTATGGGAAAATTTCTATATTTTGGTTCAACTATCAATCGCAATGGAGACTGCAGTGAAGAAACCAGAAGGAGACTGAGACTAGGAAGGGCAGCAATGAAGGAATTAGAAAAGATCCTCACATGCAATAATGTGTTACTGAAGACCAATATGAAGGTTATCTGTACCATGGTATTCCTTCTTATGGGTGAAAGCTGGACAGTGAAGAAAGCTGATGGGCAGGAGGATAAGGGGATCAATTTGTTTGAAATATGGTGTTGAAGGAGAGCTTTGCAGATACTATTGACAGCCAGAAAGATAAACAAGTGGATTCTGGATCAAATTAAGTCCAAACTCTTTCAGAAGCATGCTCATGAGAAGACAAGAGTCCCTGGAAAAGAGAGTAATGTGGGGGAAAGTGGGAAAGAGAAAGCAGGAAAAGAGGAAGACCAAACAGATGGATTGGCTCAAGACAGGAATCCAGAGCTTTGAGTATACAAGAGCTGGATGGAGTGGTTGAAGATAGGATTTTTGGAGGCCACCAATTTGCCCATGGTGACCCTGCAAATGGGTGACCTTCACAGCTGTTGCTTGTATTTGTAGGTAGTGTTTATCTTTTATATGTAAGGAGTTAATGCACATGCTTTCTGGAGTACAACAGCTTCTTGTGTCATTTGGTGAACTTATATAAATTTGATTTAAATCAAATCAAGGCTAAACTCTTTCAAGAAGCAAAAATGATCAAACAGAGGCTATACTACTTTGTGCACAAGAAGATAAAGCTCACTGAAAAAGAGAATAATGTTGGGAAAAGGTGAGGAGAGAAGGAAAGGAACGAAATCCAGTGCAAGATGCATTAACTCCATAACTTACTTGGCCTGCGGTGTAGATTCTTAGTGGGGGATTTTTAGTGGGTGGGGAGTGTTTGAGGATTTTTTATGTGTGTGCATGTGGGTCTGGTCTCTGGGTGTCTGTGTGAATTTCGTTGTATGGGTATATTATGTATATACTTACAATGACAATAAATTTATTTGAAATTTTGAATTTGAAATTTGAAATAAAAGAAAGCCACAGCCTTGGGTGATCGAGATCGGAGCAGGGCTGCTAATGACAGAAACTTCTGGAAGTCATTCATTCATAGGGTTGCCCTAAGTCAGAAGTGACCTGACAGCATAGGACCACAATTTAACAGGGCCTCAAATGGTACTCTGCCTACACCTCTGTTCAATCCTGGTGCCCTCTGTATATCTTGGACTACACTGCTCATCATCTCATGGCCAAAATGATTGGCATTGGGATTATGGTACAGTAGTTGCAGTCTAGCACATCTGGAGATTACTTGGTCCAGGAAGGCTGGTTAATACTCAGCTGCATCCGCTTCTTCTACAAAAACATTTTTATTTACCTCCTGTGCCACCAGATGGCAGTCAACAAACTTTGTAGTCCTGATATCTGTGAAGATTCTCAGTCATCCAGGTGTAGTTATCTGGAAGTTGAGTCATGGCAACTGGACTTCTTTCTTGTTAGGTTGAAACATTTCGCTACTCATCCAAGCAGCTTCTTCAGTCTGAGGAGAGTTGGTAGGAGACCCCTGATATATCTTCCAAATTAGTTGCACTTCCCCTTGGTCTGAATAGGCTTGTTAGAAGGACAAAGGACTGGGGGTGAGGGATAATCCCACTTCTGCAGTCCTTCTCCACCCATTGTTGTTAATGGTCATGATGGGAACCATGCTGTGGAGCCTAAGCCTCTTTCCTCTCAATCAGTGCAGCCTGATCCCCTCCCTAACTCTTCTGGGAGAGGCTAATGCTGCATTCCAACTGCTCAGTTACCCCTCACTCATTTCCACTTATTTTTTCCACGGTGGAAGCATATTTCATTGCCCTTTCCATGGCCAGCAGTGGGAAAGACTGACCAATCACCAGAGCCTACCTGTGGTTTTGATGGGCTCAGTTCAATGCAAACTAGATGCGTCAGAACCTCAGATCAGAGCTGAGATAAAATTTATACACAGGATGGACACCCATATACATGGATTGAATGTGAGCCTAGGTTTCTTAAGCCATCACCAAATGAAATACTTCTGCTGTTATCTACTGCCACTGTTATTTTCTTCATAACTACCAAGCCCATCTCTCATCACAAGGCTCAGAGGTAAAAACTGTCTAGATTCCCTACATGAATATCTGTAATTCCTCTGCCATCTTCTTTCATTTTTATGTGTATGTACTTTTATATCTCCTTCCCCCCCCTTGAATACCCACCCCCAAACACACCCCTTCTCTCTCTTTTCTCTCCTCCCTCATCCTTGCTCAGTCCTGATGTCTCTTTTGTGTCTCCCTGGACAAATGTTTACAACAGAGCCATAAATTACTGCATGTAGATGTACCTCACACTTAAGACTCCTACAGCCAATGACTATTTAGAATGTTCTATTTGTGAAACGGATATTTCATCTAACATTTCATTCTTTTTTCATATGTCTGACGAAGTGGACCTGTCCATGAAAGCTCACATTAAAATATAATACTTAGTATTTAAGGTGCCCCCTGATTTTGTCTTTTGTTTGTTTGTTTGTTTGTTTGTATTTTTCCTCAGATCCACCCTGATATTAAGAACATAAGAAGAGCCATGCTGGATCAGGCCAAGGGCCTCTCTAGTCCAACTCCCTGTATCTCACTGTGGCCCCACCAGATGCCTCTGGGAGCACACGAGACAACGAGATACCTATCTCCTGATACCCCCTCCCCTGCATCTGGCATTTGGAGGTCCCTTCCTTTTAAGCCTGGAGATTATAGATTTCCATCATGGCTTGTCACCTGCGAGTTTTTCCCCCATAGGGAAAAATTATTCTCCCATCTTTCTTTGTTTCGTAGACTAGCAAAGAGGAGAGGATGCTTTAAGGCAGAGGTCTCAAACATGCAGCCCGGGGGCCATTTGCGGCCCGCTGGATGATAGTTTGTGGCCCCCGCCTTGCCTCCCCCCCGAAGCACCCACATGTCCTCTGCTGTCAAGTCGCTCCCGGCCCGTCCTCGAAGAGCGCCTCCAAGCCGCCAACAGCAGCTGCCGCCGCCGCCTCTTCCAGGGAAGCGGCTCTCTTTCTCTCTCGGCACCCCCAGCACCAGCCCACCCAGCAGCCGCCTCAGCACCCGGCGGTGCTTCCTCCTCCTCCTCCTCCTCTTCGTCCTGCTTCAGCCGCCTCGGCTCTGGAGGCTGCCTGGGCTCGCCTCACAAAGTTTGCTCCTCTGTCGTGGTGGGTGTAGCTGCTGCTGCCGAGTGCACCTTTTTTTTAGGGGGGCCCTCAGAGGAAGGTTGCTGGACCTCCGTGTGTGTGTGTGTGTGTTTGTTTGTGTGCATGCGCGTGCACGCACCTGTGGGGGCCCCCCGCCCCGTTCTGTTTAATTTCGCGGGTACCGGTGGGGGCTTTTCTCCTTTGACAAGGTGAATTCTGTGAGGGTTTTTTAAAAAAATTTATGTCGTGCCCTCCTCCCCCCGGCTAAGCGGTCGCCGGCGCTCCCTCCCTTCTCCGCTTCTTTGTCCTGCTGCTGGTGGTGGTGGTGGTGGTGAAGAAGGAGCCGGAGGGGGTCGTGGCTGGGCGACGAGGGCTCGCACGCCCCTCCTCCTCCTCGGAGCCCCAGCTGGGCTAAGGAAACTCCCACGCGGCTTCCTCGGGCTCTTGCTCTGCTTGGCAGAAAATCTGATGCGGCCCAGCCTCACTCAGACTCTGCCTCCAGCGGCCCCCAGGTAAATTGAGTTTGAGACCCCTGCTTTAAGGGCATGGGACTAAACCGAGGAAGAAACTACATGCAAAGAACAGCAGCCTGTAACTTTCTCCCCCATTCTGTATTTTCATTTTCTTGGCCTAAAGTAGGATTGGGGCAATTACTGGTCCTGAAGAGGTTGCCGATTTCCAGTAGCCACCAGCAGGGACGGCAAGGGGGATCCTTCCTTTCCCCTAGAGTCCTAAATGTGTTCATTAGGGTGCCTTGGAAATCGGGGTACACTCCCTTTTTGGAGGTTTCTCGTGGTTGTCCCAAAGGGATATTTTAACAGTGGGCTTCCTGCATTAGCAGTGGGCTGGACTAGATGACCCCTGGAGGCCCATCCAGTTCTACAGTTCTTAGACGCTATGACTCTGTTTACAAAGACACATGCACTGTGTGGTAGTGTGCAGAAAAATTATGCATGCAGCTTCCCAAAAGGCAAATTCCTGAAAACGCCCTTGCCCATCAGCTCCAACCAGCCCAACCAATTATGAGGCATGATGGGATGAGCTGCTCATCAATATCTAAAGGGCCACTGATTCCATGTGGGGAAACTTTTGAAAAAACACAACCTACAAACAGTATTCAGGCCCACCAGAAAAATACAACAAATGCTACGGTCAGCAAAGGACAAAAGGGACCCCCTCACCACTGCAGGAGTATACCACATACCTTGCAGTTGTGGCCAGGTATATATTGGAACCACAAAACACAGCATCCACACCAGAATCAAAGAACATGAGAGACACTGCAGACTAAAACAACCGGAAAAATCAGCAGTACCTGAACATGCCCTAAAACAAGCTGGACATGAAATTCTATTTCAAAAGACAGAAGTACTGGACAACACCAGCAATCATTATGTTAGACTGCACAGGGAAGCCATTGAAATTCACAGACACCAGCAGAGCTTCGACAAGAAAGAAGAAAGTCAACAAAAAAGAAGAAAGTCAACTCAACAAAGCCTGGCTCCCAGCACTGAAAAATACAGCCTGCAAAAGGTCAACGACTCTACCCAGCCACAAGGACCGGTGATCACTGCACACAAAAGACCAGCTAACGACACCCATCAATCACAGTGACAGATCATCTCCCCCCCTTATCACAACAATACACCCATAACAAAAAACACCCTGATCACCATAATCACCCAATCTCCTGAAAAGGACAAAAGCTGATCCCACAGCTATAAATACTCAACTATCCCACAAACTGCACCAGAGCACAGACAGAGTTCTGACTCCTGTCCTCTGAAGATGCCGGCCACAGAGACTGGCGAAATGTTAGGAAGAACAACCTTCAAAACACGGCCAAACAGCCCGGAAAACCCACAACAGACTATGTCATTCTTTCCCTTTTGGCTACTTTTCTACTCACATTCATAGCACCTCAAGCTATTTTTCTCTTCCACACCATACGGTGGTGGTAGAGGAGAGAAATAAAGGAATTGTGTCTTTTTTCCCCCATAGAGAGAAAAGTGGGGTGGATAAAAATCAATTTTTGATCAGATTTATTTAAATCATGATTTAAATTTTTTAAAGTTTTTTTTTAAATTTAACTTTTTAACTTAAATTGATTTAAATAAAATCCACCCTGGAGAAAAGCAATTCTGAGTTGGTATATTGACGGTCAGCATCTCTTGCTCAGTATTGTGGGAGAGTGACATGGATTATACAGCTTGTCCTTCCTTTTCAAATCTTTCCATCAGATTCGCCATGGTGGGGTGGGTGGGACAAGTGAGTGGTTTAGGTTGAGCACTTGCACGCTGATGGTCATGCAGGTGCGAAACCAGCCCAATACAAGCCAGGAAGATACAGAAATAGTAGGAGCAGGTTAGCTGATCCTGGGATTGCTGGATTGCTGAGACGTTACATCCTTATGTTCTCATTTCTCCCTTCTTTTTTGCATCCTTGATTCTTTTAATTTCCAAATGCTTTAGCCCCTTGCTTTATGGTGTTTGCCACACATTTCGGTCTTGAGTTAGAGCTTTCCAATTGATATGGTAAATAAAACCAAAGGAAAGCTTGGTTCAGCTGAATGCTTCATCACATTTTAAGATGCAGATGTTATTTCCCAGTGAGAGGGTTAGTTCAGAAAATAAACATTTTCATACTCTGAGCCATGAGCATCTCAAGCACCCTTTTGTGTGTGTGGGGTGTGTGGCCCCAAGTCCTCCTTTACCTTGGAGGAAAAAAAAATATTTCCAGCTGTGGCACCCAACACCTGGAAAGCCATTCCCAGAGAGGTTCAACTTGTGCTAAACCTCCTATTTTATTTATTTTAAATATTTTCACCCCACCTTTCTTCTTAAAATGACCTTCTGTTCTTTGGTATCAGAAAAAGAGCCACCTCATTTCCTTATGGCAGCTTCTCTGAACTCGGTGTTGCTCAAATGTTTGGGACTACAATGGCCATCTTCCACAATCCATGTAGTCACTGGATATGCTGGCTGGGAATAATGGCAGTGAGTAGTCCAACACTAAGTTTTCTAGTGTGCCAGCCAGCTAGTATTGCTGAACATTTGCTTTCTTCTTCTAGGTTTTAGTCTAATTTTCATTGCTGTGCGGTACACTCCCTTGTGGGTATTATTTCTTTACCCTGGCTAGGTTTTTAACTCTACTGCGAAATCACTAGCTGCTCTCAGATATGTCTGCTGAAAAATAACACATAGTGTATTTCAATAAATAACAGCATTAAAATGTGTGATTTGGCTGTCTGTGATATCAGCTCATGTGCCTACTGGCTTCCAGCTAAAGACATAAACATTGGAAAGTAGAAAAAAGCAAATAAAATAACTTCCAAAGGCAGTGCAATATACAGAAGCACAAAAACAAGCAATGTGGCTGTGAGTAACTCCAAAAGAGCTTGCAGCCACAGTACAAGTAATAAGGCAGTTGAAATGAAAGAGGACAGGGGTGTGCATTTGAGGACAACCACTCTTGAGCCATGCACAGAATTTATCTGAGATTCCCTTTGCCACCTTACCCTTGTTTTCTGCAGTGGTTCAGACCATGCTGAACAGGCTGGCACAGCTGTAAGGTGGTTTAGGATAATCTCTTGCAAAATTCTCTTTGTCTCTCTCTCTCACACACACACACACACACTACACTTACAGTGCTACACACACACACACACACACTGCAAATAATTAGATAGCAACCTGGGATGCTCAGAGTCCAACTACATGGGCTGTTTCACCTACTGTTTGGAGCACTACAGCGACAGGATGGTGCACTCTTAAAAGACATTGATCAGAAAATGTCTTCAAGGCATACCAGCCTGTCCCCAGAGTATTCTTACCCATGTCTTTCTGGCCCCATCAGGGGGCTTCTACTTTGGTGCAGGTACAGTCAATCTGGTTTGTATCTCTGGAACCTACTCAAAGCAAGCTTCCTCTTTCGGTTTACCAAAATTGTGGAGTGGCTTAATAAGCAAGCCACTTCCAGATATTAGCAAATTAATCGCTTCCCCTGCTTGGCAGCAGGCGGAGGAAGTGAAAAAAATATATGTATTTGACTGTATGTAGACTATCACTTGATGCACTACATCAGTTATATATACATTTTTTAAAATTTTCTTTGCCTCTCCTTAAAGGGTTTGTCACAAAACCACCTGCAGTTGAATCCTCAGCTAAAAGCAGTTTCTCAACCAGCTTCTTAAGAGAAGGTAAAGAAAATACTTAATTTTTTATATATATGACTGATGCAGCACATCAGCAATAGTCTATATACACTCCAAAAAATTTCTCACTCCCCCTGTCCTCTGCCGAGCAGGGGAAATGACTAATTTGCCAGTATCCAGAAGTAGCTTGCTTATTAAGCCACTTCACAATATAGGCAGGAGCTATTTCCATGGGAATGATCAGGCTTGATTAGATGATTCTAATCAAGCCTGATAGTTCCCAAGGGGTCCACCCTAGCTTGCTCTTTGCTGCTAGCGTAGCCGTACCCTCAGACACTCCGGCTTTCCTGTTTTGTTTCTGCAACCTCTAAGAGATCCAAAAATAACTCAGGCTTTTTTGGTTGAATCTTGAGGCCTCTGACAAATATCTCTGTTTGTTCCAGCAGCCACCAAAAGACCAAAACTATTCCAACCCCCTTCGTTTGATCCTGCAGCTTCTGGGAAAACCAGCACCCGCACAAACAAACTTCGCCCACAGACATCAACCATCTAAAAACTGCAAACCACAAAATCTGAATTAAGAAACAGAAATAACATAAAACTTTCCTCCTTTTTATTTTATAAGTAACAGGAAAGCAAATGCAGGAGCATGATTGCACACCCAGCGATCTAAAATGTAGAAACAGCCAGCTATCAACGTTCAATCAAGCAGTCACCCCCATCCAAACATCAGGGTGCCTTGATCAACTCGGAGGGGTCATGGCCCCACCCAAAAAAATATCTCAGACAAGGGACAATTGCCTAGCAACTTTATTACATTCGTCATCTACAGTGTTCGTTGCTAAATGCTAGCTGAGGGACTCCTCTGCAAAAGCAGGGAAGTACAGGACCACCCAAACAAAGAAAACTCCTTACCAAACAAACCCCCTCAAAGAGCAATAGCAAGCTCATCTCAATTCAATTTATTTTGATTCAATTTACTTTAACCCTTAATTTTTTTTCCCTTGAGCAAACAAAGAAACAAACAAATAAATTGTACTCCCAAAGAGCCTGTGGAGAGTCAGCCGAAATCTCTGGTTTCTTCCACAGCGATCGCAGGAAGCAGACAGCAGTTGGAAATTTCCTGAAGAAGTTGCAGTTTTAAAAGGACCAATTTCCCCCATGGGAGAAAGGCCAGTTCAAGGAGACCTACCCAAACTAAGCCGTTCTCTCAGCGATTATGCAACAAAAGATCCGGATCACACACCAAAACCGTCAGAAAAAAAAATAATTTCAAATAATTATAATTGGTTCTCCAAAGCCAACCGTTTATTTAAGATAATGACCGTGGAATGGCACAGTATCACATGCAGGAATAATGACATTTGTCACAGCAGTTGCCTTTGAATTGTATTAAAATACAAACATAAACATGAGTAGCCAGAGCAAAAAAAAAAACCACATCTAAACAGGTGTCAAAATAAGTATAATTATAGCAATTCCAAGCTGTAGTTTTAAACTGCCCTTTACTTTTAGGGAGGGACGTGGTGGCGCTGCGGGTTAAACCGCAGAAGCCTCTGTGCTGCAGGGTCGGAAGACCAGCAGTCGTAAGATCGAATCCACGCGACAGAGTGAGCTCCCGTGACTTGTCCCAGCTCCTGCCAACCTAGCAGTTCGAAAGCATGCAAATGCGAGTAGATAAATAGGTACCACCTCGGTGGGAAGGTCACGGCGTTCCGTGTCTAGTCACGCTGGCCACGTGACCACGGAAACGGTCTTCAGACAAACACTGGCTCTAGGGCTTGGAGACGGGGATGAGCACCGTGCCCTAGAGTCAGACACGACTGGACTAAATGTCAAGGGGAACCTTTACCTTTACCTTACCTTACTTTTAGGGCTTCTTCCTGCTCCTCCCCCCGCTCAAAACTCAAAATTTCCAATATTGACAACAGTCAATATAACAAGGGAACTATAACTTGAAAAATATTTCTCTGGTGGAAATGAAATGTAAATGGATCTCAATTGTAAAAAAAACACTGTGAGTGGATTAACTAAAACATTATCCTCTCCTCTCCAACATGAACTAGTCATGCTGGAATCTAGCTATATTTTTCTAAAGAACAGAACAAGAAATCACTAGAATTACTGCAGACTTCGTATGCTACCTTTAGGAGGTTTTGCCTGGGAGGAACATTTCTGGTGGATTGATGGATGGATTGACTGTCAATCAATCCATCAATAACCAATTGTTCTGACTCAGATTTTGAAGAGAGCCATCCCTCTCTATTTTTCCCACTCTTTTTTGGTTGGTATACATTGGTCAACTAGTCAGTATGTAACCAGTCATGTAGTAGTCAGAGTTTGCTATGTAGTCAGTATGAAGCTACTTAGTCAGTTAAGCTCTGTTTATGTAACTAGTCATTATTTTTCTACAAAATGCTTTTTTTTATCTGTTCAGAACTATGAGTAAATGGATTATTCTTTCTCTTACATCTCAGAGTGAGTTATTGAGTCTGTAAGTGCCAGTTGATGGGAACAACCAATAAGGGTTGATCTACTTTGAGGAGACTTGAAGCTAGTTCTGCTGTGCAGGTCCTTGAACTTTTTCCCACTGCATAGTGAGAGGTTTTCTAGCCAAAAACGTCACACTCTGCCAAGAGAAATAACAACAGACTACTCGAATGTCATCACCTTGTTCAGCCTTCTTTCAACATACATGAACTTTCACCTAGCAACACAAATACTCTTACAACCTTCAACATTCAATCTTAAACCCTTCATGACTGTGATGTCATGATTTCTTCCTTTGTCTAAGCCTTCCGTGATTCCCTCTTATCCTTCTCTATCCGCTATAATTCCTATCTACCGTATTTTTCCGTGTATAAAATTACACTTTTTCCTAAAATAATTAAAGGACAAATTGAGGGTTGTTTTATACTTGGAAGTAAGGAGGGGGGGAGGGATCAAAGTGCCATGTTTTGCAAAGAAAATGGAGGGGAAAAGCGATTTCTGCTTTCCCCCTACATTTTCTTTGCAAAACCTGGAGGGGGAAAGCTGCTTTTTGCAATGAAAATGTAGTTTTATACATAGGGGCATCTTATACACAGGAAAATACGGTAAAGAATTTATCTCTATTTTTTCATAATTTCATTAATTTTATCAAATTGTAACTAAATTATGGACAACATCTAAACAGTGATAAAAATCAGAATACTTCATAGGAATCAGGTATTATATGAATATTTTTTATGAACCACCACGTGAACCAAAACCTTCCCCTTGTAACTGAGAATACTAGTTCATGTGAAAGCCTATACAATTTAATTCTTTAATTATTTCAATTAAACCAAATTAGATCAATTAATTCTAACCTCAATTTTTCTGTTGTTGTCTTGAACCCAGAGCCTCATAGATGTTGAGAATGTATAAGTCATTCTCAATGTTGCAGCTTTTTCCGAAGGATCTTCCATTTCCATTAAAGCTATTTATCTCTAGGTCTCGTTCACGTTTCTCAGCTTTTCAAGTTGTTCAAATTTGTCTCTCTTCAAGTTGTTCTCCTTCTCCTTCTGAATGCTTGGATTCGAACTTTGATTGTTCAAAATGTGTTGGAGAATGTGAAAGAGATTGTGGTGGGGTAGGTGTTACAGAAGCAGAATATTTTCTGAGATTCTGACTGGCCGGGTCGAAACGGACACACAGCTCTCACATGTCCGATGTGCCCACAAGCAAAGCATGAGTCTACCATGCCCTCATCTTCTCCTACCATGCAAAGTTCCTCTCTGATGCCTAAGAACTGGAATTTGATCAGGGTTTGAACTTCCAACAAAAGGAATCAGTTTAAATTTGTCATGCAGAATATCAAGTCATTGGTGGTTAATTAATTGGTCTAATTGTATTCTTGAAGGCTTTCACGGCCGGGATCCGATGGTTGCACACAAAAGACTAGCTAACAACACCCATCAATCACAGTGACAGATCATCTCCCCCCCTTATCACAACAATACACCCATAACAAAAAACACCCTGATCACCATAATCATCCAATCTCCTGAAAAGGACAAAAAGCTGATCCCACAGCTACAAATACTCAACTATCCCACACACTACACCAGAACACAGACAGAGTTCTAACTCCTGCCCTCTGAAGATGCCGGCCACAGAGACTGGTGAAACGTTAGGAAGAAAAACCTCCAGAACACGGCCAAACAGCCGAAAAAACCTACAACAACAATTGGTCTAATTGTTTCACAGACTTTAGGCACTCTTTTCACATTCATTTCATCATTTTCCATCTTAAACGATAAGGCTAAAGACAAGTAAGTAGAAAGACAGCTGAAACCTCAGTAAAAGTACAGAACACAGAATAAAGAATGCAAGAGGAAGTAAATATTTGTTATGGTTCTTGTTGTTAGGGGTCATCAAGTTGCTTCTGGCAACCCTATGAATGAACTATCGCCGTTTGTATTAAACAGAACCTGTTTGCGCGCCTCTTGTAGGAGTCAAGCCACGAGCTGTGGCTCCTGGCTCATAAATCTAATAAATCTAAAACTTAGGGAAATCCTGGCCATCAATTGCTGTGACAAATTTTGAACAACTAATTTCTGAGTAGATATTTAATGAACAATGAGACGAAGACTGAAATTGGACTAAACGTGACCTAGACTAAAATGAACGTTTTAAGATTTTGGATTCTTTCCATATGAAATTCTTGGAAGAAGACCTATGTGAACTCTTGATTTTTATTTTTGTTGCACTAAGGATATACATTTGCAAACACGTTGAAGTACTGTTAACTTGTGTGAGAGTGTTTCCATCCTAGATTTTGTGATGTTCTGTCACAACTGATGGACAGACAAGCTGCAACCTAGTCACGTCAACAGCTGAAGTGTACCTCAGGAACTGTCAATGAGCCCTTTTTCCTCCACATCTTAAAAGTAATTTCCAACAACTTTTTCAAGCTATACCACAGTCCAATATTGGAAAGAAACATGGAACAGGAAGTAATTAAAGAAAATATGATAAAATGGATGCAGGAATGACGTAGAACAATTCAAACAGAGGATTGGTTTAGAGCATGGAATGATAACCAAAAACTATTAATAAGTACAGATTTTAAAGAAAATTATATGAAAATATTATATAAATGGTATATGACACCAGAGAAATTGGCAAAGGTGAAGAAAAATGAGAAAGATAAATGTTGGAGATGTAAAACAATAAAAGGAACACTATATCATATGTGGTGGGGATGTAAATTTATTAGGAAATTTTGGAAAGAAATAGAAAAAATAATCACCATAGATTTAAAAATAAAAATGGAGATGAAACCTGAAACTTATTTGTTCAATTTGGTAAAGTTAAACTCGAGACAAGAGACAAAAATTTGTTTATACATATTAGGTTCAGACAGAATTCAAGTGGCAAAACAATGGAAAGACAAGGAGGAACCTTCGGTGGAGGATTGTTTAATAAAATTACAGGAACTAATATTAATGGACAAACTAACAGACTCATTGAAAGGAAAGAGTAGAATGGAGCATGAATCTCAAAGGGGGAAAGTAAAGAGTTATCTTAGAGAGAAATGGAAGAAAGATTCCAAACCTGTACCAAGTGACTTAGGTTTAAATTAGAAGGAGAATTGCTCTCAACAGAAGTAAAAACAAAGTAAAGCAGATTGTTAATATGGATATAAAATAAGAATTAAGAAAGGTATTATTAAGATTGCGAAGAAAATAAATGTCTGGTGGAAAATAAGGAAGTAAAAATGTTAAAGACTTACTGTTTTGCGAAAGATAATAGAAAGTTATTTTGGTTATGTGCTAATATTGTGATAATTATTTACTTATTTTTATAATTTCTTTTTTAAATGCAATAAAGATTAAAAGTAAAAAAAAAAAGCTATACCACAGTCAAGAGCAAATAACATTTTTTGAAACATCAACGGAGGGCTTATCGTTTGTGACCCAGGGAGCAAGAGAACGGGTCCAAGATCAACAGAAGGCAATGCTTGGGTCCTTACAAGGAGAAAAGCGGAGTAAAAATATTTTAATTAAATTAAATAAATAAACACACCTAGATAAACTTCTGATTGGAGGAAAACATTTGAATGCCTGCAGATGTGACTGAAGCATCTGAACACTTTAAAGATAACAGTCATAAATAAGCCAGTAACACTGTCTGGCAGCTGTAAAAAAATTACCTAGAAGGATTTTTTTTGTCTGCTTAGTTGATAATATTGGTGAGGAAGATAAAATATCTGTGGCCAAAATGGGAACAGCTGAATGGATCAAGGAAACAACAATAATTGCCTTCTGTCTGATTTATCTTCACACAGTGAGTGTTGCTTTCTAGTGTGGCATCACTGAAACCATTACAGACCATTGTAGATGATTTATTATTTGGAATTCGACAGAGCAATAGAGTTAATTGGACATTGCAAAGTCATAGAACCAAATTGCCACTAGCTTTCACCTGAAGAATTGTAATTTAATTAAAATTTGGAGAAAAAACAAAGGTGAAGAGGACCTGATTAGTTTTGAGATTTGGGATTTAAACTTAAATTTTATTAGTTTTTATGAAATTTAGCCTTTGTAAAAGTCACAAAATGCAGCCTGCCATATGTGAGTATACTAATACATTTATAAACTATCCACTATACAATCTATAGATTATAAGCGTGACACTTTTCAAATAGATGCACCTTTTCCAGCCTTAAGTTTGGAAATGCTTCTTGAAACTAAGTATGTGTGTCTTCCTTAAACATAAGCTGAGGAATGTTTTCTGCCTTAGGAGTATAGTTTTTCTTTATTCATATCAGAGTGCTGCACAATTTAAAATTATGCATGTATATGAAATATAGGTAAAAATTAAAAACACATTAAAACCTTAAAATTATTAGAGTATTTCTGATGAGAAGCAGGCTACTTCAATAAGTAGCATTATCTTTATCATTTACTAGATCTTCTTTTGTACATGTGATGGGGCATACGTTGCATGCACATAAGTGCTGCATTGGTTGAATTTCCCCATAGTCACAGGATATGTCCTGTATCCAAGTAGCCCCGTTTTACTGGATTATTCTTTGATCTTCCTACTTCACTTTGAAGTCTATTAAGTGACTTCCATGTGGACCAGCCAGAGTCGTCCTGGTAGGATAAACTTTTATATAAGATTAGGATAGGAATTAGATGGTGAACTGGAGAATCTGTGTCTCATAAAGTCGATCAGACCAGAGTATATGAGTGATCGGTTCGCTATAAATAGGAAAGAGGACGAATTGTTCAAAATTGCTTTTAACCATATTACTCATATTAATCAATAAAATAATAGCAATGTGTCAATATTAGAGTACAAAGTCTCAGGTTGTGACTTGAGCTTGAACTTTTGCAAAGTTTGAACGTTTTGGCAAGAAGCTATTCAGCAATATCTTTGCAGTAGGAAGAGAGAGAGAGAGAAACTGTAACAGATGTTAGAAATCGTGAAGTTAACCACAAACCACAACATGTCTTTGCACCTTAAGCTGGAAAATTCCAATTTGTGAACCTTGTAATCTAATTTGGAGATGATCAGATGTCCATGTGAAGAATAAATGATGGACACATGTTGTGACCAGATAAGAAAAATCTCTGATTTTAGGGAAGAAATGTCTTACCATTTGCCATCTATACAGCCCTGTGCTGTTCTGTGATCATGGTCTTAAATAAACTGCCTGTTTTGGAGAACAGCTCTTTTCTCAAGTTTATTATTATTTGAAATTATTCCCCCCCCCCCCCGACATTGCCATTTCCCTGAAATAATAGTCACAAAGCAGGTCTTGGGGGGGGGGGAAGTGGGGATGGAGAGAACAGAAAGCAGCAAGTTGATCGTAAAGTTGTCTAGATCCTCTATGAGAAATGTGTGAGTAAAAATGACCATTCCAGACCACACAGCCAGTGTGGAAATAGTCAAGATTAATTAGCCGCAAATGACTGGGCTAAAACTGGAAGGAGTGCAGACTAAGTTACCCGTGTAAACTTGCTTCTATGTAATCCCACATGGATTAAATGGCTTTCCTTTCATACTTGGTTTTATTTCTTGTCAGTTGGTTACCTCTGTGTCAACATCGGATCAGAAGACTAGCTAGGGAAATGCCGCGTCTGAGTTGAAGGAGCCATGCAGGGCAAGGGTTTAGCTGCCAAAGGGGTGGGGTGGGGGAGTCTAGTCGTTTGCAAAAGCTTACATCACTCCTTTAGGGAGTCAATCGGTCAGGCTAAGGTTTGTCCTACCAAGAGTAGACCCACTGAAATCAAAAGAGCTAAGGTCTTCCTCTTTTCCAGCTGCCTCCCACCTTTCCCAGACCTTTCCAGATAATCCTGCCTTCTCATGATATGCCAGACAGCCTCAGTTTCAACATTTCTGCCTCCTAAGATATTTCACACTTGATTTGATCTAGGCACTACTTTTTTGTCTTTCTGGTAGCCCAGGGTAACCACAAAGCTTTCCTCCAGCACGACATTTAAAACAAATATTTTTTTCCCCTGTCACCTTTCTTTACTGTCCAGCTTTCACACCCATACAAATACAAGAATGGGCATGATCTTGGTCTTGATCTCCAGTGACACATCCCTGCACTTGATGGTCTTTTCTCGTTCCTTCATTGCTCTCCTTCCTGGTCTCAGTCTTCTTCCGATTTATTGGCTGCACTCTCCATTTGGATTGACGACTGAGCCAGGGTATACAAAATATCTCACTATTTCAATTTCTATATTGTCAAGTTGTCTAGTCCTTCTGTAGTAATGATTTTTGTCCTCTTAATGTTCAACTGCAGGCCTGCTTTGCTACTTTCTTCCTTCACTTTCACTAAAAGTTGCTTCAAGTCATTGCTGCCTTCTGCATATCTTAAAGTACTGATGTCTCCACTCCTCCTTCATCTGCATCTAGTCTGGCTTTCCGTATCATATGTTGTGCACTCAGATTGAACAAATAAGGGGATCAAATGCACCATTGTCTGACACCTTTGCCTATAGGAAACCAATCTGTCTCTCCTTATTCTGTCCCAGTGGTAGCATCTTGTCCACAATACAGGCTATGCATCTGGACAATCAAGTACTGAGGCACACCCGTTTCTCTCTGAACAGCCCATAATTTCTCGTGATCTACAGAGTCAAGGACTTTGCTATAAAGCATAGACTGATCTTCTTCTGAAACTCTTTGGTGCTCTCCGGTAGTCAGAGGATATTTGCAATATGATCTCCAGTGCCTCTTCCTTTTTGGAATCCAGCTTGAACATCAGGTAAGTTTCCTTAATAATTCTGCATGTGCATCAGGTTGTATGTGTGTGTTCCATAACTAGGAGGACCAAACACCTGTGTGTATTTTGATCAAGTGTATATAATGAGCTACAGGGATCAGCTTTTAGGGGACTGAGTGCAATCAAAATGCTACAACTAATAAATAAAAATTTCCAAGGAAGCTGTGCGGGCTCCACAAGCCTGACAGGTTACAGAACTTGTAGACAAGGCTTGTGCCTCGCAGTAGGGCCTTAATTAGAACTCTCATGGGGGGGGGAGGGCAGTGTGCGTATTCATTTCCCTATGGTCTTGAGGACTAGAAACCTGGGTGTTCAATCCGCTGTAACTAAACCCTACCTAAGCCAAACTGGGGGCCTTTTTTTGACGGAAGAGAAAAATGCTAGTCCCAACTAGATAGGAGATCCATTTGAATCGAGGTGTAACTAGTAACTCAACACTTCGGTAAATCCCATTGAGTCAGGAGGTCTACTGTGAGGTGGGACTTGGAATAGGCCTATATATTTGGCCTTTCTATTCCTGAGGGGGGGGGGGGAGAAAAGGATCCCGGGTGGCGGACGGGACCCCCCTCCCCCGTCCCGGCAGGGCTGCTGGGAGAAGGGCGGGAAAGCGATGCGGGAGCGCGCCCGGAGCCACCCAAGCTGGCGGAGGCTGGCTCGCCGGGGACCTTCGCTGGCGGCTCCGGCAGGGCCCTCCCGCGCCGCGCCGCGCCACGCGGTCCCGCCGGGCTCGGAGGACCGGGGTCTCGCCTCCGCCCAAGCGCCGGGCCGGCCGGGGCGCGCTCTCCTCCCGGGGGCGGCGGCGGGAGGCGGGCGCCTGGCCCGCCTGGCAGCCCCCCTGACCGAGCGGCTCCGCATGGCCCGCTCCTCCGCCTTCCCGGTCGCCGCGGCGGCGGCGGCGGCGGCGGGGGCGCCTGCCCGGCTCGCGCCCGGCTCGCCGCGGAGCTAGGCGGCGGAGCTCGGCGGCGGCTGCAGCGCCGGGATCCGGCTCGTCGCCGCCCACGGTCGCCAGCATGAACGTGGCGCTTCAGGATCTCGGCAGCAACGTGAGTCCCGCAGCCTCCTCCGGCTGCTCCGCGGGAAAGGGCAGCCGGGGCCCCATGGCTAGCTGGGTGGGCGAGCGGCTGGGTGGGTGGGTGGCTAGTAGAGATGGGCAGCGGGCCCGATTGCCCGGGTCGGGTGGTCGCCTCGCCCCGCATCGCCCCTTGGCACCCCCTCCGAAGAAGCAAGGAAGCCTTGACGCGCGCGGAAGGGGGCAGGATTCGCCCTCCACTTTTGGCCCCCGCCGCCCCCCAACCACGGTGCCCACTTTCTACGCTCTCCCCCCCCCCCCACCATTCCCCGAGGCTCTTGGCGAGCTGGATTGCTCCCGTGCGCGCGCGCGCGCACCCACCCACCGACCCACAACGCGCCCCCTTTGGATCGAGGCGGGGGGGGGCGCCGTGGAGCCGATCGCGGTCCCTTTGACACCCCCCCCCCCCCAAGCCTTGTTTACCACGCTCTACAGATGCGCTGCTGCCTAGGAGCAAAAAGCGCGGTCCTCTTGAGTTTGGGTTTGGTTGGGATTTCCTGCCAAGGAATGACCTGCCTAGGGTGGGAGCACAATCTTTCTGGCAGAAGCATCCTAAGCAGCTGCTGTTGCTCCTGCAGTGTGTATTAGGAGGATCGGGCCTCCTGCCCCTCATTCTCCCCGGAGCATCATCTGGTCCAAATGGCAGGGATGTTGGCAACGCTTTGAGTCCGAGTCTTTGGTACCAAATCCGAGACCCAATTCTGAAGTCCGAGTCCCTATTAAAAGCAAGCTTTTCCCCCCAGGAAAAAAAAAAAGGAAGGGTGTGTGGGTTCTGAGTTGTGAGTCCAGTTGGAATCATTGGGGGGGGGGGGAATCCAGTGGGTGCAACTGAAGTCCGATTTGACAGCAAGCCACGCAGCTCAAGTCTCCATCCCTACCAGAGAGTATCTCCATGACCCACATCCGACCAACTCAAAATGTTCAGTGGGTTCGCCATCCAGCGAATTTACAAACTCCCTCTGGTCCCTAAGCATTGAGCAGGCCAGCCCCAGGTGCGGTGGGGACCTCCAGAAACTCATTCCTTTTTTTTTTTTTTTTTTTGCTGTCAAGGGTGGTGGTGCCTCGGAGGGCTGGTGGCCGGCCTTCTTAGAGGCTGGTTCGCGTTTCCCCTGTTTAAGGAGCCCCGCGCCATCCTGAAGTGTCAAGAAACAGGTTGAGGAAAGAGCATATGTTTGGACTGGAGAAGATGTTGGGAGAGCCAACGTCAAACATCTGCAGGGGTCTTTCATGGAAGACAGAGCAAGCTTATTTTTTGTGCAACTGCAGAAGCTAGGACCAGAAGGAAAGGATTCCAATTATAAGAAAGATGATGGTCGGTGGCGCCTACAGCTGATGAGAGCTCCAGTTGAAAGACATCTGGAGGGGCTCACATTTCCCCTCTGGAGTTATAATAAGAGTAGTAATAATCATAAAATTGCGGAGCTGGAAGGGACCCTATGGGTCATTGAGTTACTGATAAGGACTTATGCTTTATAAAGGAATTTGTATTGGGAGGATGCGGAGAATCAGTAAGTGAGTGCCTGCTGGATTTTCCAGAAGCACGTATTCATGCCTGTTTTCTCTGGGTTGGTGAGTAACCACCCTGCAGTGGTCAGGGGATAAACAGGTCTGTTTCCTACCATGGGCAATGACAGGATCTGATCTAGAGTGTTCCTGGTAGAGAGGAGGAAAGGAGTTGGCACCCAGGTATTTTAGGATATTGAAACATGCATGGGGTGTGGTTCTCATGTGTGCAGCATCAAACACACAGCGCTTATAAGAACTGGGCAGTGCGGGGAGATTCTCTTTCTAAGATTTTTTCCCAGTGTTCTCTTGCTCTCAAATTCCTTCTCCCATCCAGATGTGTTAAACCCAAGCTAGATGCTGAACCTGCGGAGCAAGCAAGAAATAAGGGAGATAGCAGCCCCCCCTTTTTTTTTCTTTTTGCAAATGCTGTATGCCTTTGAAGCCTCATACCTTGTTTATTCATTTGGTGAAGGGCAGTTTCTTGGGTATATTGCTGAATAAACCTGTCAGGTGGTGATGGTGGTGAGAATAACGATGATGGGAGGCCCCACTAGATTTCCGGGTTTTGGGGTGGTAGCTTTTGTTTATTTGTTTGTTTTGGCTAATCCTTACATGTATCTCTCTGACCATGTCTATTTCGAGATACATATGCATTGCATTTGCCAACGAACCCAAGTGTAGCGTGGCTCCTGTTCCTTCAACATCCACCCAGGCAATGGCTAAAATCCTGTTGCTTAGCACAATAAATCATGCTAGAGTGGGCCTATTGAATCCGTGGGGGTTTGGTGAGTCAACTCCTCTGTGAGTTCCAGTGGTTCAAACTGGCCTTCTTTAACTGCGACTTGCAGAGCTGGCTCATTAAAGCTGCACTGATGCAATGGGCCTCTCCTCGTGTGTGGTTTACAAAGCTAAGCGACAGGTTTCTGGCCATTCGAGTTTGTGCTGATGCCTCTTCCTGAGTACTTCTTGTAGCTCTTCTTATGTGTCATCGAGTTGCTTCTGACTTATGGTGACCCTATGAATTAGTGACCATTAAAAGGTTCTGCTGAGGTCTTGCCTTCTAAAAGTCGTGGTTTTCTTTATTGAGTCACTCCGCCTCATATTAAGCCTTCCTTTTTTTCCTGCTGCCTTCAACTTTCCCCAGTGTTCTTGTCTTTTCCAGTGCATCGGGTTTTCTCATAATGTGCCCAAGAGGGAAAAGTAGCTCTAAGCAAGGATTTATTGAAAGGTCACCCTGTTCTCAGGATTTGCCCCATGGAACTTAAATCTGCAAAATTAGTTGTGTGTTTTTCCCCAGTGTTCGGGCGTGGGGGAGGCAGATTTGAGAAAATAATTGCAAACAACCCAATGATAAGGACTTACCTCTGAGATGGAGACAAAAAAGTTCAATTTCTACTTAAAAGGACTGTCACCTGTAAACACCATCAGCTTACATCAGCATCTGCTGGTCTGCAATGGTGTGAGTTGCGTTCCAACAATATCTACACAGTTACTGCCCCCCCCCCATCCTTGTTCTATAGTCTCCTTTGAAAATTCCCTCCTCCTCTTCTTCCTTCCGCTGTATCAGTTCTGTGCATTTCTGTGATGGCTTTCAAACAGTCAGTGGCCCTTTCCACCTAACTTAAGGTGGACAACTTGTGGTTCTCCAGATGTTGTTGGCAGGCAACTCCCATCATCTCTAGCCAGCAGAATCAGTAGTGTGATGTGATATCCACTCCAAGCCAGCAATGTCTGGAAAGCCACAAACCACCCACATCTGTCTTAACTCCTCCATGGAATACGTGGTTGTGTGCTGAGTGATGTGATGTCTCTATTGGGTGGGAACAAATTTTGGGACATTTTTGGGATTTTAAACAGAAGTCATGTCCTTGGCTTTGGAGAAGTCCTGTATGATCAGAGATTTAAAACCTCTATCAGCCAAAACTGCATTTCATATTTATCGTGGCATGAGGATAATGGTTTATGTTGCCATGGCAAATTGCTGCTCATTAACAAGTCACTGGCTATATTCCTCGTTGCACTCCAAGTCATGCGACTGGTGTGTAACAATGAATGCAAGCCGTGACTCGTTTTAATAATTCCCCACTACAATTTCCACCATTGCACTTAAAACCAATGGGAGTCTGGCCATTCTCTCTGATGTGAAATAACGTTTGGGCCTGTTGGCCAGTTTGGAGAGAGCTTTGAAAAGCATGAGCCGGTCAGGACTGGATGATGCTAGAATTGCAAAGCTGTGGTTTTCAGGCCTTCTAGCTCCACGGAATTATTTCCAAATTGATTTTGTGTTCCAGGGAATCTATCTGTTTATGGTAGAAGATTCTGAAGCAGAGATGGGCATGAACCAGTTCATCCCAGTTTGTCCCAGTTTGTAAAGGCAGCAGCACAGGTGCTGCTCCCTTTCCCCATCTCCTCTGGCTCAATCAGCCACTCACGAGCCTCAGCGTGCCAGCTTCCAGCACCTCCTCAACTGATGATCTTCCAGTCCCGGCAGCAGCTCAGGCTTCTCTGCCCCGCCCTCTTGGCTGATCTGCCACTCAGAGAAAAGGGCGGGGCTGAGAAGTCTGGGCTCCTGCTCCTGACTGGGAGATTAGCTGAGGAGGTGGGAAAAGCAAGCAAGCTGGGCCTGCTGAGTGGCTGATTGGCTGAGGAGGTGGTGGGAGGGGTGCAGCAGCACCTTTAACAACAGGGACGAAGTGAGACGAACCGGTTCATGCCCATCTCTATTCTGAAGTATGGGTGCAGAAGCAGCTCAGACAGAGTTCCGATCAAGCCTTGCGGTGGCCTCGTATGACTTGTAAATGTGCTTCATCGTGTCCTGCGATGACCTGCTGCTGCTCCACATTGCGAAGAGAGAACATCAGCTGCAAGACTCTTGCTGAATTCCAAAGGTGCTCATCTGCCATTATCAAGATTTTCATGCAGGGTTTTTCAATAAGCATTCACCACCCATGTGGCAGAAGCAAGTCTGAATTTTAAAAAAGCAAACCACTTCTCAAAGTTGGAGAATATGGCAAGTGAAACAGAGAGATTGAAATGAGCATGAACCATCCATAGGAAAACATACAGCTTCATTTTTCTCCATCCTTAATTGGCAGAGGAAAAGAACGAAGACATTTCAAAGTAGAGGCGATGGAGAAGGGGTGGGGAGGGTGTTAATGGCAGCGTTGCAGTACAAGAACAGGAGTGGATCAGTTTATTTTGCCAATCAATGGGCATCCCTCAAGCCGGTAGAGTGGGTGGCGGGTATCCCCATTTCCCACTGCCAGCATATTGGCATAGCATATGCGCTGATGCCAACGGTTCCCAGGAACTTTCCTCAGCAGCTCTGTTTTCTTTTGCTGCCAAATGTTTATTCATCACAAAATTGATCATTTCTCCTGATTCAGCGAGGCGTTTGTTTATTTGCAAAACTCGGTGCACAGGGTTAGGTGGAGGTGAGACCTTCCGATCTGGCTGCTTGCCATCCAGATGCTGCGGAAGCAAGACTGAAAATGTAATCGGTTTCTTTTCTATTTTTAAAACACCAAGTGAAAGGTCATGATGGTGGCGAAGATGGCAAGTCACTGTTTGCAGAATTTGAGCTGTGAGCTTGGGGTCGTCCACCTGTTCCTTCTAAACAACTCTTCTGAGACATGAAACCATTGTCGGTCTAACCCCAGAGCATCTGGAGGGGCAAACCCCAACACTTACAAGTGGCAACCAAACAGAATTGATACAGTGTAGGATTTAAAGAAAGAGCAGAAAGCCCTTGGTGCTGATTGAGCTGTTTGGATAATCTGGTGACATGCTGACTTTTGGGTTTAATGGGGAGGATTTCACCTTTTTGGTGAGTAGCCCTGCAGAGCTTGGAAAAGTTAAAGTTTTAAACTACAACTCCCAGAATCCTCTAGTCATCAGCTGGCAGAGGGGGCTCCTGGAAGTTGTAATCTAAACAGTTTTCCAGTCTCAGCAGCTCTGAAGCGGTCTTGTCATTCAGTAGATCTTCTACATCATAGGATCATGAAGTTGGAAGGGGCCATCGGGTCCAACCCCCTGCCCAGTGCAGGAATACAAATCAAAGGATATCTGCCAGGTGGTAGTCTAAATTTCTCTTGAATGTCTCCAGAAATTAACCACCTCTCGAAGTAATTGGTTCCATTGTCATACTGCTCTAACACTTAGGAAGTTTTTCCTGATACCAACTGAAATCTGGCTTCCTGTAACTTGAGCCCATTGTTGTTTGTCCTGCGCTCAGGGATGATGGAGAACAGATCCTGCCTCTCCTCTGTATGACAACCTTCAAGTACGGTATTTGAAAAGTGATGTCCTATTTTCGCTCAGTCTTCTTTTCTCAAGGTTAAACATGCCCAGTTCTTTCAGTCTTTCCTCATAAGGCTTGGTTTCCAGCCCCCTGATCATCCTTGTCACCCTCCTCTGAACTTGTTCCAATTTGCTGGCATCCTTCTTGAAGTGCATTCTCCAGAAATGGACACAATACTCAAGATGAGGCCTAGCCAGTGCCAAATAGAGAGGAACTAGTACCTCACAGGATTTGAAGACTATACTTCTGTTGATGCATCCAAAATTGCATTTGCCTTTTTTGTAGCCACATTCTAGTTAGGAGAGATGCCATCTCAGCCTCTGCTGGCTTTTCATGGTCCAGGAACAAGGAATATCTGGGCCTCCAGATGTTACTGGACTCTATTTCCCATCATCCCTCATCTCTGGCTATCCTGACTAGGGCTGATGGGAGCAGTAGTCAGACAGCATTTAGAGGGCCACATGTTTCCAATCCTGGCCATAGGCAGTTGACTGCAGCTGCTGTGTGGCTATACAGATGTCCTCTGGATTCTAGAAGAAGCATAGTTGGGAGTCATACATCACCCTAACACCTAAAAGGGCTGAATACACTTGGAAGTGTTTTAGTATAAGATTTGCCTTTCTCCAGAAAAACCTGCCCATCTATATTTCAGCTCAAGCCACTGGTTCTGAGCATGCCCTTTGATTTGGAAGAACAATAGCCCAGAGCAGTGACTCACACAGAAGCACAATGGCAGCTTCCTCTCAGGCCAAGAACTCCTGTTGTACCTCTGTATGAGAGAATGGTTTCAGAGGCAGAGCATAATCCTGTGAATGATGGCAAGGGTGCGAAGTCAGATTGATTGATCATGAAGAGGTGTTGTGAATCTCTCCTCCGTGAAAGGTGACTTTGGGCTCACTGGAGAAGGAAGGCTTCAGTGGCTCCTTTATTTTCAGTTATTCCAACAGCCAACACCCTTTTGGAGTCCACTACATACACTCTGGCCAAAGCCGTAATCTTTTTAGAGACTGTGAAACAGGTATGCCATGGTTCTGCCTACTTAACCAAAAGCAAGATCATACCCAGTATTCCAACTTGGGTATTTCTAGACATTTGTTGGGGGGAGATTGCCAAGAGTCCATTGAAAAATGTATCCCCCCACCTTTTGTAAGAGCATCTCCATTTTGTCTGCTTACACCGACTGACTTTTCTATGCTGCTGTTAAGTGCCATCTAGTTGAAGCCGACATATAGCAACCTTGAGAGGGTAGATTAGGCATCCTTCAGTCTCGAGAGACTATGGTAACGTGCTCTGTATGGAGGACTTGGAACAGCATCTAGTGTGGCTGAGAAGGCCAATTCGAGAGTGACCATCCCTTCCACACTGAAGACCAATACAATCTGTCCCCTGTCCAGCTCCCTGATTTTGCTGCTTTCGGGACTGCCTCTTTGCCTCGGCCTGCTGGACAAGGGTCTCTTCAAATTGGGAGAGGCCGTGATGCACCGCCTGCCTCCAGGCTGAACGCTTAGAGGTCAAGGTTTCCCATCTGTGGAGGTCCATTCCTAAGGCCTTCAGATTCTGCTTGCAGATATCCTTGTATCGCAGCTGTGGTCTCCCTCTGGGGCGCTTTCCCTGCACTAATTCTCCATACAGGAGATATTTTGGAATCCTTACCTGAGAGGGTAGGGGTGGCATTTAAGGAGTGGTTTCACTGTGCCAGTGAGTTTCCATGGCTGAGTGGAAAATTGAACCCTCTTCTCCAGAGTCCCGATCTGTCACTCCAACCACTACACCACCCTAGATGCATGAATGTTATCAAGGTAGATATCATTCCGACTAAGGTCCTATATGGAAGCCAGATGATATTAATTCTTTCTACCACATAAAAGATAGCTTGTCTTTTCTTCCTGTCTTATTTCAGCAGACACTTCCTTGAGCTTGTGATGCAGTAGGACTGGGTAGCCGTTCAGCCTTTGGTTATCGGGCTGTTTATGAAAACATGTTATTTGAGCTCTTGAGATGCAGTTGTGGTTTTTCTCGCTTTTGCCCATCCTGTTTTCCTCTCTCTCTCATCTAGCTTCTGGAGAGAAATAAGGAAATCTGTTGAGCCATGCCAGATGAAGGCTTGGGAACCAGCAGGGGCCTCAATAGGGTGGCTGGTTTTCAGAGCCACGGAGCGTAGAAACATGACTCTTTTTCCCACACTTTGCTCATAATGTTCAGACTTCTAATCAATATTACTGAATTTTATATCTCCCCAAGATCTGAGGCTCTGATTGGTTCTCACATCATACTCTTCTGATAGCCTGGGAGACTACTATAAAGTTTCCTGAGTGACACCTGATTCTGCCCATCATTTGCTAGTCCATAAAGGTGGCCTTGTTTCCTTTATCTGAGGCTTGTTTGGTCTTGCATCTATCTACACATGCTTCCCCTTATATGTTTATGTTGGTGCTGCCTTTATTTACAGTATTATAAATACCACCCAGCTGCAAAGGTTCTTTGGCAGCTTTATAAGTAAAAATAAAAACTGTGAGATACTAAGTAAGACACACAATAAATAAAACAGAATTGTAGATCAGTTCTCCAGAGTCTCACATTTGGACTCCTCAAATTGATGGCTTGTTCTCAATCACCTGAACGGCATCTCTTAGTAGTTCTAGAAGTCGAGATGCATGTTAAATAAATTAAAACAGAATAGGAAACGTGCATTGGATAAAATCCACTGATACAGCACAAGTAACCAAAACAAACAAAAGAAACAGAACCGTTGCATTGTCTCAAAGATGGATGGATTTCAGTGTGGGCTTCTGTGGATTGGGGCACTTGTGAATAAGACAAATATCTTAGTCTTCTCATCTCCCTCGTAAGGTTGCTGTGAGGAGAAATTGGGAGATATTTATTTATTTCTTCGGTTTGAACTTGGCTCCATAGCATATAGTTCTTTGGCGATTTTGCAATAAATTGGCTAAAGTCAGGAATACAAACTAGAAACAGGATAGGCTAGAAATAATTAGTACCAATGCGATTAATATGGATCAAAGGCGAAACCTTGCGCCTGCCTAATTTCTGGATGGAATCCCGTGGCTTAGTGTAGCAAGGCAGAATTAGGGTAGCCCATTGAATCAGTGGCAGTTATGGAGGAGCTGCCTTACCAAATCCCTATTGATTTAGTGGGTCTACTCTAGGTAAATACTGCATAGGAACCTAGAATGTAAGATCTATGAACCTTGGTAAGCTGGATGTGGTCAAACAGAAGATGGCAAGACTCCCTGGAAAAGACCCTGATGTTGGGAAAGTGTGAAGGCAAGAGGAGAAGGGGACGACAGAGGACGAGAAGGATGGACAGTGTCATCGAAGCTACCAACATGAATTTGATCAAACTCCGGGAGGCAGTGGAAGACAGGAAGGCCTGGCGTGCTCTGGTCCATGGGGTCACGAAGAGTCGGACACGACTTAACGACTAAACAACAAAAAACTTTAGGTGTGACTTACTACACCAAGGAGCAAGATTTCAGTCTTTGCCTCCATATGATAAGTTGCTCAGGTATATGTGAACTGAGTGATTTTCTCCATATGCTTTCTGTTGGCTTGGTGTGGTCATGTGGTACAAGCAAACCATTCAAAATGGCCTCTACATTGTTGTCAAGCTTGTGCTCTTGCTCTCTCTCTCTCTCTCTCAGTCTCTCACCACTCCTCATGGACAATCTATCCTGATTTCAGTCTTCCCATTCTGCCTGCCCTATTCTCCAACGCCAAGCGGTCTCTTTGCGTTCTGAGCTCTTGCTTCTTTGAAACTGAATGGTCTCCATCTTCGGCCGTGCTTCTTGTGTCGGACGTTGCAGGTTGGGCAACGGGGTGAAAGTGGATAGCCACAGGGACTGGCAGAGCTGGTGTGGCAGTGTTGCTAAGGGATGGATGTGCATGTTGCCAAGGAACTGAGGACAAGCCTCCGGAAAGGAAATGTAATACTTGTCAGGAATACTGATGACTAAACAGCGAGCGAGACAGTCATGGCAACATGCAAAGGGATGAAAGACCACATCGCTCTGAGGACGGGGCCTCCCTTTTGCCAAACTGGGGGGAATTGTACCTGTTGCTGTGCAATGACCAGGGAGGAGGTGTGATGAACCTTGCAGAGCGATAATTTGTAGCTGAATAAACGACATGAAGCTCCCGCTTAGTGAGGCCTTTCCCTCCATGGGAGGGATTGTGAGTTGCAGACACAAGAAATTAGTCCCTCTTGCAACCGGGTAGCAAGAAAATCTGGGAAGCTCCAGTGAAATGCCACATGCCTTGAATACCGTGGGAGCGAATTCTGTTTTCCAGCGTTCGGGAGACAATGGCTTGCTTTGCTCTTGAACCTTTTGCAGCAACTTGAACAACACAACTCAACAAGATCATAAAGATAATTCAAATGTGATTTATTCAAAAAGAAAGAGCCAATGTAGCAGCAGCTTATTCTCTGTTTGGCAGGGAGCTAAACATGGTCATTGGTTTATTTTTGCAAATCTAATTATTATTAAATGCATACCCCCCTGAAACAAATCCATAAGTTGTCAAATCTGTATGTGGGGAAGAGAAGCCATGAAATTCAAATGTGATCGATTCAAACAGAAATGTCCAGTATAGCATCAGTTTATTCCAAGAAAGCCATGTGAGAAAGCATGCATTAAAAATAGTTGGTTTGTGGTCATTTCTTTTGAAAAGAATGTGTTTTTCTGTCTAGTGATATTGAATATTCTTTTCTGAGCATTTTTAATGAAAGCTGATCTAATCTCTGTGCAGATGCGAAAGTAGAAATGTTGTTTATAATTTAATGGCAATGTGTCTTGCTTGAGAAGCGAAGATAGTGGCTGGGGGATTAGTGCACTTACGGAGTTGGTGTCCAGTTGTTACTTGGTTGGGCAGTTTCAGGGTTCCTGACCGGCCTGCTTGAGGCTGTTTATCTTTAAAGGAGAGGTGAAATGGATAGCCTTCCAGAAACAGAGGAGAGCTTCAAAAAGAGAACTGTGGTTTGGCAGGCCTTCAGATAGAGGGCTGTCCTTTGTGAATGAGGACGTGCACAAAAGCCATGTAAGATGAAAACTTGACAATGTGGTGTTTTTACTGTAGACACCCACACCTTTCCTTCTGTGTTTCCCAAAAATCCTTTCCTCCGCACTCCACACGTCCATTTTCTTCCATTATTTCTTAAATTTGTAGAGTGTTATTGTCGGATATATTGCACCTTCATATTTTTTTATTTTATTTATTTATTTTATTGGATTTCTACCCCGCCCATCTAGACCAAAGGTCTACTCGTATGGTGCCTTTAAGAGTTTTTTTGGCTGGGAGGAACCTTTCTGGACTAGGCTTGCTGTCAGTCAACTTAATAGCCGCCTATCTGTTTCCCTCTCTACCCTAGAGCTATTTCCCACACCTTTTTACGGTCAGTCAGGGTTCACTTAGTGGTCTGTCAGTTTGATTTAGGAAGTCAGAAGTGAACAGCTAGAGTAATGTGTTCTATCAGCAGTGTAGCCAGTCAGTTAGTTAATAATGAAGTAAATGAAGCAGTTAAGTTCAGTAATGTAACAAGTTAACATTTCAACAAAATACTGTATAATGTTTGTTTTTATATAAGAAGAACTGTAAGTAAACAGAAATATTTTATTCTTTCTCATTTACCAGAATCTCTGAATGAATGTATTGAAACAAATAAGTGCCAGTTGAGGTAAACTAACAAATAAGGGGTGTTCTGCTAAGGGAGACTGCAATTCAGTCTGCACTGTAGGTTCCTGCCAGAACAATTTTTATCTGCTGCATAATCAGAAGGAAAGTTTATTATTATTAAGAGCCACACTCAAATTCCCTCACACCAATCTCTGCCAAACCAACCCCAACAGCTAGATCTGTGAATCTTTGCATGTCCCTGAATGGGTCAAAAGTCTCAATACAGAGAGTAGCCAAGCACAGCAGCAGTTACCGAACGGTCAAGAGCATAATTAGTAGCATCTAGGGAAATCCGGGTGCAGTCTCATATGCAAAAGGTAATTTGCTCAGCATGAAAAAACAGGTTAGAGTTTAGGAGGGAAGGAGCCTCAAACTTGATGCATGGAAGCAACTGAATCTGAAATAGATTCAGTTTTATGTATTTTGAGATTGTTTTACAGCAGAGAACCTCTGCCTCCGATTAAACTACAATTCCCAGGATTCTTTGGGGAAAGACTTGGTTATTAATGTGATTTGAAAGTAGCAGGGGCTTGTCCGGTCTCTTAGTTGTAGTGTTTTCTCTTGTGTGCTCCCCTGTTTTAGATGGCCGAGTATAAGCGTGCCATGTTCCAGGATGAAGAAGCGCCGGACACGGCTGGAGATGGGAGCGCCTCTCCTGATGGCGTGGAGGTAAGACACTGGCCCTGCGAGGAGCTCATGCCGAGCATGAGCAATTAGAAAGGAAAGCCGTGCTTAGGATGCTGCCGGAGTCCTCCCAGAGGAATTGTTCCTCCTGCTGCTTGGCAACATGATTATTATATTAAATTAATAATAACAGGCTTGTCTCCGCTGCCGGAATAATTACCGTACAGAATCTACTGGCAGAGCCTGAATGGAGAAAGGAGAAGAGAGAGAAAGATGAGCAGAAAGTCTGATTCCAGCAAGAATGGAGGATCGTATTCTAGGTTCTTGCGTAACAGATGCAGAAAACAGCTTTGCCGGAAACCTTCCTTTGCCCTCCCGAGTCCCCAGTAGTACCTGTAGTTTATGATTATGCCTTTAATCTTTCGGGGAAGCCAGGGGGATTTGTTTTATGGGCTAAATTTAAATATCCCAAGCTACAGAGATCTTTGTTTTTGATACTATGTGCTTATGAGTGGATTAATTAAGAATCGAACGAGGAGCTTAAACTCCATTTTTCAGTTCGTTTTATTCTTTTAAAAAGAACATATAATAACAAACTTTTTTTTTAGGTAAGGGGCCCCAGAAAACAATTCTTTGAATATTAACAAGACTAAACAGAGATCTTTATTCAGGCATCCTTTGTGGTGAGATGAGCTGAAGATGTGCCAAGGCTATTTTCTTTCAAATCGGAGATGGGGAACGTAAAAAGCTGTATTTCTGCTGGGTGCCAATGTTTCGGCCCCCATTCTGCCCCTGCTCCTCTGTGCACCCTAGTGACCCACTGCAAAATATCTGGGAGCACGTTTTTGGTACCACAGAGGGCTGCAGTAAGAGGAGAGAACGGGAATGTGCCAGTGCCGTCGATATGGGCTACCAAAGCGCACTGTTGCATCTGGCCGTAATTTAGTTCAAACTCAGTAGTTAAACCGCTCCCCCCAAAGATAAGACCATGCATGGAGAACAATTGTGTTAATGTCTACTCCACCATGAGAGCTGGAGCACCATGATCAAAGGAAGTACATCTGTGATTATGAGATGCTATAGGCAGTTAACAGAGGATCGTTATTTCCAATGTGCTCCATTTTGGAGCGTCCCAGAGCTTAGCGAGAAAACGAACTGCACCTCCCTGGTTCAACAGGGAGCTGAGATTGGTGAAACAGAAGGAGCAAACGCCAGAGTGCCATTGGAGGACAACCGGGGATAAATCAGATCGTAAGCTTGCCACAGTCCATCTGAAAAGGTCTGCTGCGGGGAGCAAAGGTGGCTATGAAAGCCCACGTTTCTGTTACTATTGTGTGCACACATATTTATTTATTTTTATTTGTTTAAAATATTTTTACCCCACCGTTCGCCTTAAAAAAGGACGCAATGTGGCTTACATCATTGAAAGACCATTTTTAAAGCTAAAAGCAATGTGTATACGAACGCGGCGTACATCATTAAAAGGCAATATTTGAAGCTAAGACAATAAGTCTACAGATATTAAAAAGGAACAAATACCACTCTGAGAAATGGTAAACCAAAGCAATACTAAAAACACATTCAGCACAGTAAGGCATAACAATCCATTTTAAAATCCCTCTCAGGCAGCTAGTCCTTAAGGGAAAGAGAACGTCTTTCCCTGCTTGTGGAAGGACAGCAATGATGGGGCCAGCCTGGCTTCCTGTGGGAGGGAGTTCCAAAGTCTGGGAGCAGCCACAGAGAAGGCTCTCATCTGTGTCCCCACCAGATACACCTGTGAAGGTGGAGGGACCGAGAGGAAGGCCTTTCCAGATGAGCCCTAAACAGGCTCACAGTCCTTGAAATAGCTTGGACCCAAGCTGTTTAAGGCTTTATAGGTTAAAATTAGCACTTTAAAAGTTGTGCCTGGAAATGGTTCAGCAGCCAGTGGTGCTGCTTGTAGGTTCCCCTTGACATTTAGTCCAGTCGTGTCCGACTCTAGGGCGCGGTGCTCATCCCCGTCTCCAAGCCGTAGAGCCATCGTTTGTCCGAAGACCGTTTCCGTGGTCACATGGCCAGCGCGACTAGACACGGAACGCTGTGACCTTCCCACCGTGGTGGTACCTATTTATCTACTCGCATTTTTACATGCTTTCGAACTGCTAGGTTGGCAGGAGCTGGGACAAGCAACGGGAGCTTCCTCCGTCGCGTGGATTCGATCTTACGACTGCAGGTCTTCCGACCTTGCAGCACACAGAGGCTTCTGCGGTTTAACCCGCAGCGCCACCACGTCCTCAATAGTGCTGCTGTAACAGGGGTACTTATGTGATCCCCGTAAGCAGCCCCAGTCAGCAAATTGGCTGCTGCATTTTAGACCTGCTGATGCTTCCCAACACTTTACATAGGCAGCCCCACCTAGAGCAATCCAGCCACGATGTCACTAAGGCACGTGTCACCATGGCCAGATCCGATCTGTCCAGGAACGGACGTCGCTGGTGCACTCGTTTTAATTGTGCAAATGCACTCCTGGCCACCGCCGACGCCTGGGCATCCAGGCATGGCAGACCACCAGTGCTTTTCCAAACTGTGCCAGGCCTCCTTCACCAGAGGACCAGGGAGGGAGTGCCGGGACTGCTGTTTGCTCAGCGTGAACCGTTTGTGATGTGTTTCGCCGGCAGACTTTGTCAGATTCACCTTGACTGGGACTCCGATTTTGGAGCAGGTCACGATGATGTCACTTTGGCAACCGCTTATCCTTTTAGCTCTTCTCAGCTTGGATGGATCTGGGGGATGTGGACCTAGTGCTTGGAGTGGCGAAAGCCGCTCTCTGCTCACTTGATCATGTCCTGACAAATCCAATCTGCCAAGATAGGACTGATCCCATGGCTAAGGGGTGGGTGGGTGGGTCGGTGCCTCTGTAAAGGAAAGGTCTGCCCCATCGTGCCTAAAGGAAGCTGTCATAAAACCTTTCTTAAAGAAACCTGCCCATGACCCAGAGGTTTTGGCTAACCACAGATCAGCCTCCCTTTTTCCAGTTTTGGCTGTTTCAGGCTCTGCAAATGCAGTCCTTCCTGGATGATACTGGCTCTCTGGACCCATTTCAGCCAGGCTTTTGGCTGGGAAATGGAACTGAGATTACTTTGGTTGCCTTGGTAGATGACTAACGCTGGGGACTGGATAAGAGGAGCACCACCTTATTCCTTCTCTGGGACCGGTCAGAGTCATTTGATACCATTGACCATCATATACTGTTAGATAGCCGTGCTAGATTGAGTTATTGGGGACATGATATGACAGAGGATTTGATCCTTCCTGTCAGGATGTACGCAAAAGGGGGTGTGGGGGATGTGCCGTTTGACACCACGGCCTTTGGCCTGTGGTATTCCTCAGAACTCCACTTTATATACTCAGAGAGACACCATTTGGAGCTCTAGAGGGAGGTGTCACCAATATGCTGATGGCCCCCATCTCTCCTGCTCTTTGCCCCTCAGTACTGAGGAAGTCAGGACTCTTGAATGCTGCCTTAGCTCAGTAATGGGCTGGATGAGGATGAACAAGCCAAAACGAAATCCTGACAAGACAGAAGTGCTGCTGGTCGGTAGAAAGTCATATCCAGGAATCGGGCAAGTCAGATTTGTAGTCTGGGACTCTGCTTGACTCTGCACTGTTGCTGAACTCCCAGGTGGCAGCGGGATAAAAATATTTAAAACGAACGAACGAGCGAGCGAACGAACAAACAAACAAACAAACAAACAAAATAGCTAGTGTGGCAACAATGAGCTTTCCTGAGTCAACTTGACAGAGCAGCTTTAGTTACATCATGTCTTGACTACTCCAATGCACTCTACATAGGTCTGCCCTTGAAGTGCAACATGCAGCCGTTAGGTTGCTAACGGGTGCATGATATTGTGATCAGATGACTGTTGCTGAAAGACTTGCGCTGGTTGCCAGTTGCTTACTGGGCCCCATTCAAGGTGTCTATTTTACCCTTTAAAGTGTTAAATGACCTGGCTACAAAAGGGACTGTTTTTCTTGTTATGACTCTGTCCCAACGTCCCGATGTTGGTATTTCTTTAAAATACCCACAGTTTTGTAGGCTCCCCTAGCAAGCATGAGGGAGAAGGCCTTCTCCTGAGTGTCTCCTAAACCATGCGATGCATCCCTTCCGAGTCACTGCTTCCACCCTGGGTGATTTTAAGAAGGGAGTAAAAACACATCTTTCTAGAGTGGTGCATGATACATAATTTGCCTTCCTGTGTTGTTTTTAATATGTATGCTTGCTGAGTTTAACGGTTTTAATGTCTTTGCTTGATTTTAATGGTTTTGTGGTGGCGCCAGTTTATGCGATCTTACAAAAAAAAATTTTGAAGCAAAATGTGATTTTCTGTTTTCACTCTTTTAAAAGGTTTGCAAGCCACCTTGAACACTATCTTTTACAGGGATTCCCTCCCTGCAGATTTACAGCCCAGGAAGCATTAACTACCTGATCTATTATTCATGCAAAATAACACAACTGCAAAAAGCAAAGTGGTGGGAAAAGCACTCGTGAATCCTGTCACACAAGCTAAGCCCCAGTCTTTCCCCCCCCCCCCCTTCACTTCCTAGGACTAAACGTGAAGGCTGCAGCAAAATCATCTCTTTTGCAAGGGTGGAGTGCTCCCTTCAAGGGCAGGCAAAGCTGTTTAGAAAATTCCTCCCCCATTCCCTGGGCAGCTGGCTATGTCAGCTGAAAATCAGCAGAACACCTAGCACCAGGAAGAGAGCTTCATGCCAAACATAGACAAAATGGAGAACAACTTATATACGAGAAGAGAAGGAGAAATTCTGATATAGCAGGCAGCCCCATATGGAGTCAGACTCTCTTCCTTCCTCTAAGACCTGGAAAGCCAGACTTCTCCACCTGAATGCCCTCTACGAGATGAATTAAACAACATTTCTCATTATCCCCAGTGAACAATGCCAAGTGAGGATGATGGGAGGCAGAGTACCACACACCTGGAATGCAGCAGATTGGGGGAAACTATTCTAAACACACCATTGCCTGCTGTGATGGGTAGCAATTTTTTTTGGATCTCAAGTATGTCTATGTGTTAGGAGTTTCTTAATGAGCGATGCCACCTGATTATTATTATTTTTTAACTCTGTAATTACATTTAATTTTTCACACTCAGAATTTACCTTTGGCACAGGTTTTTCCTTTGGTTTATTGGTGTTGCCTGTTTTACAGAGTGAAAGGACTATACGATTTGAAGGGAAATAGTGCAAGATCTGGTTGCATAGTGTATATGCAACCAGATCTTGCGTATTGTAAACTTCTGCCCCTTCCTCCCCTTTTAAGTAGTAGAAGGGTTCATAAAGGAATGAGGCCCGAATCAGGTACCGGCTGGTTCCATCTCACCTCTATAATGAACTCAGGAGGTGGCCTTATATTGTGTTCTAGCTTGATCTCCCACCTGCAACATGGGAATAATAACATTAGCCCACCTTTCATGAATATTATCAGGATCACAATACAGCTATATATGGATATAAAGGCTCAAGCTCTTTGAAAGCATGACGTCAATGCAAACCCAATATTCGTTCCATGTCGTTCTCTCTGTCGGTATTTCTCTTTCCTTTTCTCTTTGCCTTTTTTACTTCCACTTCTCTCTTTACCTCTCCTTTTTCTAGGTAGCCGCCTCCTACCCAGTTGAATAATTAGCTCAGTTGCATCTACACCAGGACCAGGTGATCTCTAGAGGTCCTGAGGCTACACATGCTCATCACTAAATCTTGGAGGATGGCACCTACACTAGTTTCTTTGCCCCCCTCCCTCATTTTTTTTCTTATAAAAATTGGTTTTTTTTAACTGAAGAAAAAAATAGCCCCATGCGCCACCTAATGGCCAATTTAAAAAAATTTAAATTGGGG
This sequence comes from Intellagama lesueurii, assembly GCA_037013535.1. Lineage (NCBI taxonomy): Eukaryota > Metazoa > Chordata > Lepidosauria > Squamata > Agamidae > Intellagama > Intellagama lesueurii. The sequence goes on from JBAJHW010000003.1 coordinate 262,004,608, forward strand.
CGCAGCAATGCCAAAATTTTTTTTGGGGGGGAAATGCCCCCATGCCTCCTAGAGGGCACAAAAATACTTTCTGAGCATTAAAAAAAAAAGTTTTTTTTTTAACTGAGGATGGGACGGTGCCTCCCTCCAGGTGCTAGGCTGCTGTATTTGGCCCTCTGGGGCAACTTGTCACCTAGCCCTGATCTATTATGAAGACTGGCAGATTGCAGACTGAAATGTTTCCCTATGGTGCAAGGACCTGAGAGTTTTTGTATGCAAAACCTTGGCTTTACCGCTGAGCCTTTCGCCCTTTCGGGAAAGGGACGAGGAATCTGGGAGAGGCCACCTGTGTGCCTGACATGCATGCCAGTAGGGTGAGGGAAGCTGTCAGATCTGACGTAGCGCTGCTCATTGGCCAGGGCCAAGTAAGACATGAAGGTTAGTAAGCAGATCTTACCCAGGACAGATCTTGAAGCTTCAAAAACCAATGCCTGAGCTTCCTTTCTCTGGTTTTTACTCCTTTCTTTCCACGAGGGCCATGTCTTTTAAAGTATATATATCTGTAGAAATGAGCAATGTTCCTGCTCATCGGGGTAAGCTACCCTAAGAGCCTCTTTTGACTGAAAAGTAGGTTTTTAAAAAATTCACAGTAGGACTCCTGTATCCACGGGATCCGTATCCACTGATTCATTTATCCACAGTCTGAAATTATTGAAAATATTAAAAGAGAAATCCTAGAAATATATATTTCTAAAGGTGAAGTGACCAGAACTGACCACTAGATGGAACAAGAGACCATGCTATGTATAGCTATTAAAATACAGTTCACCGTAATGTGTGTTTTTCAGCATCCTCATTGGGGGGGGGGGGGGGTTTGGGACCGATCCCATGCAGATACAAGGGTCCTACCGCTCATCAGAAGAGTCAAGTATTTTCCGTCATTTAATATCTCATCTTATCTTTGGTTGCCTTTCTTTACTTATAATTTCCTGGCTCCGTTTTTGCCTTCCAGGTGGGCTTCAGGAAAAATGACGGCCCTCTGCTGAGTCGCCTCAGTGCCAGCACCCAGATGAAGCTGGTGCTGTGCGCCCTCTCTCTCTTTATGGCTCTGCTGCTTCTCAGTTCGGTCATTATCATGGGCATCCAGTACAGTAGAGGTAGGTGAACGTGGCAGCCGGGCCTTCGATCCCCGGGCAAGAGTCTATTCCACCCTCTGCCCCTGTTAGCTCTGGAAGGATCAAACCTCCTGGGTCTGGTGGAGGTGGTAACTCTGGCTTGTAAGGGAAGGGGCAGGGTTAGGGAGTGACCAGGCAGAGTGCGCGCTGCCAGACGGATTCTGCAAATCAGAGAGATTTTAAACCTTCGACGTTGGAGGGTCCTCTCCGATGTTGACCTGTTTGTGGAGGAACTCAGTGCGTGAAATCGCTTTTGTCTTGTAAATAATCCCAAGTCCCCACCCTGCCCTGAGGAGCTTACAGTCTAACATTCCTCCCAGGAGAAATTGTAGAATCGCAGAAGGAGAGGAAGTGGAGACAGACGGTTGCTCCTGTTGCATATACTCAACCGAAGTAACAGGCTGCCTGGCTGTTTTGTTGTTGTTGTTTAGTCGTTAAGTCGTGTCCGACTCTTCATGACCCCATGGACCAGAGCACGCCAGGCCCTCCTGTCTTCCACTGCCTCCCGGAGTTGGGTCAAATTCATGTTGGTCGCTTCGGTGACACTGTCCAACCATCTCGTCCTCTGTCGTCCCCTTCTCCTCCTGCCTTCACACTTTCCCAATATCAGGGTCTTTTCCAGGGAGTCTTCTCTCCTCATGAGATGGCCAAAGTATTGGAGCCTCAGCTTCAGGATCTGTCCTTCCAGTGAGCACCCCGGGTTGATTTCCTTCAGAATGGATAGGTTTGTTCTCCTTGCAGTCCAGGGGACTCTCAAGAGTCTCCTCCAGCACCACAATTCAAACTGTTAGGCTGCCCAAACCCCTCCCTCTTTCTCCTTCTCAGCTCCTCGGTGTGTTAGCCTGGGAAGCTTATCCTAAGTGACTAAAGCAGAGAAGTTATTAAAGGAATGAGCTTCTCCCTAGAAACACACATGCACCCCAAAAGTACTTCTGAGCTACCAAGCACTGTCACCTCTCCATGTGTGTCTTGGTTAGCTCAAGCCCTCCAAGTCATAGCTTTAAATAGGACACTGAAGATTATCTAATCTCGGACAGTGCTTCCCAACCTTGGGTCCTCAGGTGTGCCTGGAGTAAAACTCCCAGAAGCCTCCACCACGAGCTCTGCCGGTCAGGATTTCTGGGAGTTGCAGTCCAAGAACACCGGGGGACTCAAGGTTGGGAACCCCTGCTCTAGGGGTAGGGTGTGGCCAGAGGTCTGGGGGCTGCGCACCCTGATTCCTGGAGATTAAGGGGTTATACGTGCTCCTGCAGCTCCCCACCCTCAAATATTTTCTTATAAAAAGTATAGGTTTTTAAAAATGGGAAAATCCCCTTACACCCTCCCAAATGCCCTTAAAAACTTTTAAATAAGTTTTAACCACTTTTAAGTAGATTTGAGGGGCAGGGTTCTGAGTGGCCTTCAAAATGTGGCAGAATCCACCCCCCCCCTTTAGAGGGAATTTTTTGAGTAAAAAAAATTATTTCAACAAATAAAAAGAATAGGATGTGGGATACTTGGGGGGGGGGTGTCCCAGGGTGGTGGGAGACCACATCTGGGCTTCTAGGGAGCCACATGCTGGTGTCTTTCAGGCCTCATGTGGCTCACCCCTGATCTAATTCAATTTCCTGTCCAGTGTGTGGTCTGCTGTGCAGGATGCGGCTACAGCTTCTCCTTAAATGCCTCCAGGGAAGACATCCCACCCCCTCTCAAGGTAGCCTGTTACATGGCCAAAGAGTTTTTTACTTCCAGGAAGAGTCTGTTAAAATTCAGCCCAAATCGGTTCCTCTGAGGTCCCTATCTGCTGGTTCTCATCCTGTCCTGTGGAGCAAGAAATATTAAAGCCGCTCCATCTTTGGCTTCTGTGAGACACTACGGTATGTGTCCGTATCTCTTCCAGATCCCTCGCACACCACTTGCCTGACGGAAGCCTGCGTCATTGTAGCTGGTAAAGTCCTGGAGGCTCTGGACCGAGAGACCAACCCCTGTGATGATTTTTACCAGTACGCCTGCGGGGGGTGGATCAAGCGCAACCCTCTGCCAGATGGCCGTTCCAAGTGGAGCACCTTCAACAGCATCTGGGATCAGAATCAGGCTATCATGAAACACCTGCTAGGTGAGATGTTACTTCTCACAGGTAGATATGAGAGATTCCTCTTCTTCACCTACCCAGAGCTTGCGTGTATTACTGCGTGTCTTATTGTTGGATAACAACTCCCAGCATCCCCCATTCAATATGCTTCCAAGCTCCTGGTGCAGTGGTTAAACTGCAGTACTGCAGCCAAAACTCTGCTCACGACCCAGGGTTCAATCCCAGGTAGCTGGCTTGAAGTTGACTCAGCTCTCCATCCTTCTGAGGTCAGTAAACTGAATATCCAGCTTGTTGGGGATGGGGGCAATCTGTATATAGTAAAGGTAAAGGTTCCCCTTGACATTTAGTCCAGTTGTGTCCGACTCTAGGGGGCGGTGCTCATCCCCGTCTCCAAGCCGTAGAGTCAGCGTTTGTCCATAGACAGTTTCCATGGTCACGTGGCCAGCGCGACTAGACACGGAACGCCGTTACCTTCCCACCGTGGTGGTACCTATTTATCTACTCGCATTTTTACATGCTTTCGAACTGCTAGGTTGGCAGGAGCTGGGACAAGCGAGGGGAGCTCACTCCGTCGCGTGGATTCGATCTTACGACTGCTGGTCTTCTGACCCTGCAGCACAGAGGCTTCTGTGGTTTAACCCACAGCGCCACCACATCCAATCTGTATACTGCACAATTAAATTGTAAACCACCCAGAGAGTGCTTGAAACACGATGGGGCGGTTTGTAAGCAGCACGCTTTGCTTTTGATTTGCTCAGCCTTCACCCAGTTGGTCTCAGCCTCCTTTTAATTTGAAGGAAACCAATTTCTGAGAGCAGGGTTGGAAGTAAACACCCAAATCCTGTTGCTTAATCCAAGTGGGACTTTACTAGTTGCCAGAGAGAAGCCACTGGAAATTACTTGGTTTGTCTTCTGCAGGAATAACTCAGCAACAGGATTTTGGCCAGAGTGTTATAAATAATACTACCTGGCTAGTCTTTTACGGACCGAGAGTATAATAAAGTTACGTAATGGCAAGAGTAAAGTTACTTTACGGATGAAACATTTCTGGTTTCTGTGCAGGTGCATTTTTTAAAAGCAGTGTGACACAAAGTGTTCACATTTCATGCCATTCTGTTGCCAGTCCTAAGGAACAGAAAGAAACAGAAAAGTAGCAGGTAAAATACGGAGATGTTTCTTTAACACTGGAATGAGTTAATAACAGTCCTAAGGAACAGAAAATAACAGAAAAGTAGCAAGCAAAAAAGGGAGTTATTTCTTTGTCACTGTAACGAGTTAATAATAGTAGGTTACTTTTCAAGTCCTGTAACAAGTAACAAATGCAAACTGGTTTTAAAAAGTAGCCTTCCAAGCACACTGCTGAAGAGTGCTTTGGAATCTGGGAGATCACAGCCGCCACGGTGGGACTGTGGTGCTGCCTGACCCCTTACTGCTTGCTCAGAGGCCATGCCCTACTTTCCTTTCCAGAAAATGCCACTTTCAACTCCAGCAGTGAAGCTGAAAGAAAGACCCAACGTTATTACCTGTCGTGTCTGAAAGAACAGAAGATTGAGGAGCTGGGTTCCCAGCCACTGATGGATCTTATAGAGAAGGTGAGCCTGGCGGTGAAATGGAGTGATCTTTTTTTTAAATGAACAGGGCCCTAAAATGACGTTCCTCATAAAGAACACCATCATGAGCATTGAGTTTCAGATGGTCACAGACAGAACAGCTAGAACGTGGGGACATCCACTCAAATTGAGTGATGAGAGAGTGAGAACAGACCAAAGAAAATATTTCTTGACCCAGCGTGTTGTTAGTCTGTGGAACTCCTTGCCACAAGATGTGGGGATGGCATCTGGCCTAGATGCCTTGAAAAGGGGATTGGAGAGATTTCTGGAGGAAAAGTCCATCGCAGGTGACAAGCCATGATGGGGATGTATAATCTCCAGCCTTAAAAGGAAGGGACCTCCAAATGCCAGATGCTGTGGAGGGTTATCTGGAGACGGGTCTCTCGTTGTCTCATGTGCTCCCAGAGGCATCTGGTGGGGCCACGGTGAGATCCAGGAAGCTGGACTAGATGGGCCCTTGGCCTGATCCAGCAGGGCTCTTCTTAAGTTCTTATGCGGCCAAAATATTGCCAGTGGCACACATGCTAAATAAAACTTCTTAATTTTTAAGATCTGGTTTTGCTGAACCGACTGACATGGTACACCTCTGGAAAATGCACTGCCACTGTATTTCGAATTAGGCTGTCTTAGATGAATGTATGTGTACATTATTTTACTAAGCAGGAATCAGGAAGCAACAAAGAAATTTCTCCTGTGTATAATATATCACGGAATTAGGTATAAAATGAAGATTTCACTGTCCAGAGACTCTCAGCTTCCTTTAAAAAAAAAAGGCCCATCTGTTCTTTAAGACTATGGAGAAAGACTTAGGGTGCAACATGCAGGTGTTTGGTCCACTCCGGGAACTGGCATGTTCACCCCTTTTCCTGGCAACCAGATGACAAGTGCAAGCACAAACCGGTCCCTCCTCAGAGTCTTCCTATCCAGACCCTTTTGGCTCCCAGTGCCAGGGGCAAATCTTTTCTAAGTGGAGATAGGATCGCTCTATTTTGGTTCGATTCCAGCATGTGTGATCACTGGGATTGAACCAAAGTGGCTGGTTGGATATCCCTTTGGAGAAGCTGATTTGATGATTTTGAGAAATGAAAAGCTTCTGCTTAGTTCTCCTTCGGATGGCAGGGGAGGTTTTGCATTTCTTTTTATTTACTGCTAGCATGTCAGTGATGCTTTGAAATAAGTTTTTTTTTTTAGCCCTATCAAAGCATTACTGGTGCACTGTGGCAGTTAGCAACCATTAAAAAAGAAATGTAAAGCTTTTTCTTCCTTCCCCTCCAAAGTAGAGTGCAACGGATGCTTCTCATTTCTCGACTCTTAAAGCCGCTTTACGATCTTGAGAAGTGGGTAGCATCCGTGCTGCTCTTTTTTTTGGAGAGGAAGAGAGATGAAACTTTCCGTGCAAAATTTTCCCTGCTCTCCAAAGGAGAGCTGAGTGAAAGCTTTCCATTTCTTGATTGTGAAACAGCTTCTTCCAAAGGGACAGCCAGCCAGCTGCATAACAACCTTAGAAATCTTTCCCTTTAAAGAGGAAAGAAGTTCTTCATCGTACTAAATAGAGTCACGGAAAGTGCAGTGTGGTTTCATGACCCAAAACCATGCAATCCTTGCATGTGGATGCAAGAATCGCACAACACATCTCTTTGCAACTTTAGCCAATCTCCAGCTACCCTATTTAGTATGATCCGTCCCATTCTAATTTGGCCATCTAGCCAAGCTTTTATATGGGCAAAATGTAGTGAAATTTCAGAAGCCAGACTGAAAGCCGAGTCAGATTCCCAGTGGCTAGGAGAACCATGCAACATCCCTTGCATGATTGTTTGTTTATTGTTACAAAGGACTGGGGGAGGATTGTAGCTCTCTTTGCCATCATATTTCACCTTTGCATGCTCGCTTCCCATAGATTGGTGGCTGGAACATTACCGGCTCCTCGAATCAGACGAACTTCATGGAGGTCTTGAAACTGGTGTCAGGAACGTACCGTGCTTCTCCGTTCTTTACTGTGTTTGTGGGAGCTGATTCCAAAAGCTCTAACAGCAACATCATTCAGGTAATCCCACTCAGCTGCCCCCATCCAGTAGGATATGTTCATAGCAAATAACCATAGGTCAGAAAGGGAGAAATTCTTATTACCATTATGCAGTACTTAGAATCCTTATTCTTTTGGACTACAACTCCCAGAATCCCCCAGATAGCATTCTGGTTACAGGGTTCTTCAACTTCTAGTCCAAAACAGTAACTTTTCTAAATTCTACCATTATAAATTTGGTCCATCAGATCACTGTATCCCATAAAGGAGCCAAAACAAAATTTTTTTTTTGGGAAAGTTTAGGGTAAGAAGAGGGGATGAGAAAATGGGACTTGTTCTGAGTAGAGTCCTAAAAGGTAAACAACTAGAGAAGGTATGTGGGACTAAGAAATGACGAAGGAATAAACACTTCTTGCCAGGTCAAAACACCACATCAAGCCATAATTTCAAAAAGCTGGAGCTGATGAGCTGAGAACAAACCCTAGGTTCTAATTCTGGTTTGTGTCTGCTTAAGAAACCATTGTTGGTTTGCAGGGCCACATTCAGCCAGCGCAATAAGCCACATTTCAACAAGCTATGCAATGTTGTCTTTTCATGGTACCTAAACATGGTCAGTGTGAAGAGAACATGAAGTAGGTTGCGTTACCTTCATCCCACCCCCTAGCTTTTGCTGACTGATCATCTTTCATGGATAGCTCTGCAGGATTTCAAATAATGTGGAGAAAGGCTGGAAGGGAAAGCAAAGGGCACTTGAGTTCCTTGTGGCTTAGCATTTTTCTCATGGCTGAAGGTGGTCTGCAGAACACAAGGATGAATCATAGAACAATGCAGTTGGAAGGGGCCTCTAAAGGACATCGAGTCCAACCTCCTGCTCAGGGTGGGAATCCAAATCAAAGCAGATCTGACAGACGGTGGTCCCATTTTCTCTTGAATGCCTCCAGCGTTGGAGTGTTCACCACCTCCCGAGGTAATTGGATCCATTGTCGTACTGCTCTAACAGTTAAGAAGCTTTTCCTGATAGTCAGCCTAAATCTGGCTTTCTGTAGCTTGATGAGCCCATTATTACACATCCTGCACTCTAGGATGACCGAGAACGGATCCTGCCCTTCCTCTGTATGACTACCTTTCAGGTTTTTGAAAAGTGCTCTCCTATCTACCCTCATTCTTCTTTTTTCAAGGCTTAACATGCCCGGTTCTTTCAGTCTTTCCTCAAAGGGACTGACACAGCCAGAAGCAGAAGACAGAGAAGGCAAATTAATTTAATCTAGTCCAAGGATGGAGACTGAATGGGAAGATCCAGGGGTTTCTAAAGCTGTGACTCTGCCATTGACTTTCAGGGGCTGGATGCTCATAGGTTTCCTACTTACTAATGTGACAGATTCCTCTCAGGGATGTCTTACTTCAGATCACAGTTGGAGTCTCACATGTCGAAATTCCTTCCATGCCGGAAAATAAAATTAAACCCCCTGCATGCAGAAAGCAACCCTTAAAGAGAGGAAGGATTCTCTCCTGATTTTGTTTCTTTCGAAACTTGCTGGTTTTCTGGGTAGGGGGATGGGCATTTAGAATACAGGACAATTCACAGGGCTTGAAAAATGCACTCGTCCACTCGTCTGTGACGAGTGAAAAATGCTGCTGGACGAGCCTGTCTCTCTCTCTCTCTAATCCTGCAGTCCTCCCCTCCCCCCTCCCATTGCAAAAGGAAAACTGCCCTCTTCTTGCGAGAAGAGAGTTTAAGTGGCACATAGATATATAGCTCTGCAGGAGAATGTAGAGTAGTCCCATGCTGGAGAATATGGAGATTCCCTGCTCCCAATTTCAACCGAACGAGGACACATCCTGGGGTGGGAGGGAACCGTGGCTCCTTAAGAGGCCGGGCGCTTTTGCTTTCAGTTTTATTTTTGCTGGAGACATTCAAAAGAAAGGCATTCAAAATACAAGCTTCATGACCCCACAGGCACGCAGGTAATAAAGCAACCCAAGTCTGAGGGTATAAATCAGTGATTCCCGTGTATGTAATACAATTTATTTTGGGTTTGTACATATTGTTACGTAGAAATAAAAGTGAACAAGTGCCTAGTTTAAATTTGTTAACATAAATTGCAAGGCTATAGTCCGGTCATGCTAACTGGTGAAATTTTTGACTGACTGGTGAGACATTCTAAAAATTTTCAAGCCCTGACAATTCCGTTGCTACTTGAGTGATATATCTCAGAAACAGATTTACCTCTCAGTGAACATTAAGGACGCAGAGGAAAATTCATGATTTGTTTTGGAGCCAAGACTTGCATTTGTATCAGAGCTTGGGAAAGTTGCTTTATGGACTACAGTCCATATCTCAGGCAGGTGTGGTCCAGCAAAATAAGATTTCCAACCTATGTTCTTTAGCCCTCTCTTGCATAATCTGCAAGGGTGATTTGCTGAATAGACAACTTTCTCCTTCATTTGCTTTGGAAATTCTATTCCCTTCTCCTGCACTGTAGAAAAATAGAGGGAGCCACAGGGACTGGGCAGGGCGTTCTGGCCCCTGGATTCACTGGTTCTCTTTCACATCTGGCAGGTGGACCAGTCAGGCCTTTTCTTGCCCTCCCGGGATTACTACCTGAACAAGACGGCCAATGAGAAGGTAAGGAAGGCACCGTCGAGTGCTCCAGCCCGTTTTAGGATGGCCCCATTCACAGTCCGTCATAATTCTTCTTCTTCACTTATCCAAATTCTGTTAGCCATATAAAGGATGTCAATGGAGCCTAAACATGTCCTTTCATTTTGTTTTTTTGCATAGTGTTGGTTTTGATAAGGGCCAGTGAAGGGCATTGAGGCCCAGCCCTGAATCACTGGAGGTGCGAAATCCTGTTACACAATTTACACCACCCAAGTCGAGTGACATCGCCGGCTACAGCCATGCTATGGCCATTTCGAGGCAATTCAAAACTTCCTCGCTACCGCCCAGGTTTCCGATTGTACATTGTTCCCGACCCCATTCCACAGTTTCTGAAGGCTTCGCCAGGATGAAGGGGATCCCTAGGGATCTCTGGAACTTGGAAGGATGCTAGGAAGTTTTTTAATTGCTCCAAAATGTTTGAGGTACAGCTGCAGCTGATGACATCACCCTCGTGGCGCAGAGAAATTGCACAGCAGGATTTCACCCAGTATCTTCTTCAGCCATTTTTTTCTGGCTTTGTAGAGTTCGTGGTGCTGGCTGCGTTCGGCATTTGGCTGACCAAGCTTGCCTGATGTCAGTGATTCCCAACCTTGGGTCACCCAGGTGTTCTTGGACTGCAACTCCCAGAACCTCAGCCAAGACAGCTGGTGGTGAAGACTTCTGGGAACTGCAGTCCAAAAACACCTGGGTTACATAAGGTTGGAAACCACTGCTTTGTTTGTGCACCATCAGCTTGCTTCCGACTTACAATGACCTGAATAGAGTTTTTGAAGCAGGTGAAATGTCCAGCAAATGGTTGACCATTGCCACTACCACTGCCCCATGAATTTCTATGGCTGAGCAGGGATTGGAACCCAGGTCATCTGAGCCCTAGTCCAGTACTCTATCCACCACACCAGCTCTCTTGGATCAGTTGACCCATTAAATATTGGTCAACTATTGTTAATACACCAGCCTTAATAAAACAACTGTACTTCAATGTACCCCTTCAGTCATGTCAACAACATGTGTTTCTCTAGACATGAGTCTGATCCGTGCCTGGAAGCTTTACAGAGAAATCTTCTGGGTCCCGAGCAAGACTGGAGTCCTGGACAGTTTTGACTTTTACCAGCAGTAACTACCTGTGGTCCTGTTTAGAGATGCTTGTGGTTACAGCAGGTGACTAGCAGAAGAAGCTTGCCAGGGTTGCCAGGTTTGCGTTCAACCTTTAGAGGATGGAATCAAGTCATCTTTCCTCCTGCCCTCCCAGAAATTGCACCATAATGTTATTTTTTAAAAGGTATGCTACTGCCTCCACGGGGATACCCAGTGTGGTGTAGTAGATAGAGTGATAGACCACGATTCAAATCCCCACGTTCAAATTCCCTCATTCAAATCCCCACTCAGCCATGGAAACTCACAAGGGGAGTGGAACTGGTAAAACCGCTCCTTAAATATCTCACTTACCTTGAAAGCCCTCTTAGGGTTGCTCTAAGTCAGTTCTGAGTTGACGGCATGTAACAACGGTTAACAACCTCCTACATGGTAGCGTTCCTTGCTTTGAGGGCTGCAATAAAATACGACGATCAGTACGGCAATGGTTTTATGGGGTTTTTATAGGACCGTCCTTGTACATCTGAGGTGGGCAAAGTGCAGTCCTCCACCCAAAGTCCATAAGGTGCCCTTCTAGGCCCACCTGGACCCCCTCCAAAGAGCCTCCCCCTTGGCTTTTTTTGTTTTGTTTTTCTGCTTTGCTTTGTTTATTTTTGCTTTGTTTTCTTGGGCTGAAAAAACCCAGAAAATCTTGGCCCTGGAGGCCAGTGGGTATGGCTTGGCTTTTTAAAGGCTGTTCTATCTTTTCAGGCCAGTAAAAACCTTTTTTAGAAACAAGTAGTGACCACCTTCTGGGGCCACCATTTGCCATTTTTCAGCTAAATGTTTTCTTCAGGAGCCTTGTGGCACAGTGGTTAAAGACTGCAGTACTACAGCCAAAACTCTGCTCGCATCCCAGGTTCAATTGCTGATCGCTTGGCTTGAGGTTCACTCAGCCTTCCATCCTTCCGAGGCTGTTAAATTGAGTACCCAGCTTGCTTGGGGGGGAGCAATGTGTAGCCTGCATCATTAAATTGTAAACTGCCCAGAGCGTGCTTTAGGTGCTATGGGGCAGTTTATAAGCCGCACACTCTGCTTTTTGCTTTTTTTCTAAGGGGTGTTCGACTTGGGGGGTGGTCCACCACAGTAAAGGGCAAGCAAAAAGACCCCGTGTGCCCTCAGAAGTTGGCTCTTGGATGCAAACAATGCTCTATGAAGAACACGCAGAGCATGGAAATAAACGTATTTAGACTGCAATCCCCAGAGCCTCTTAGCCAGCAGGACTGCCATCACATCGGTCCTAGAGGCCAGAAACGGCAAGGGAAGGGGGTACAGCTAGCTCATCCTCCTGATCCTGATGCCCTCCAGGAGTGTTGGGTACAATTCCCATTATTCCCAGAGCGCTTGAGGGTTCCCGGGCTTAAGATGATTAACTGGCTCTGTGTTATGGAAATGATTTTGACTTCTTAAAACAACTCTGCTAGTTTCCAGAATGTCTCTACTCACAAGCCATTTCAAACTGGGGACCGGAATATCTCAAGGACATCCTGCTCTCATACAAGTCAGCCTGGTCGCTGAGATGATGAGCATGGGATGCCTCGTCTTCCCTTTGGAGATGAGATGAGTGGCAGTTGGTGAACAGCTCCCCCCCTTCCCCCCCCCCCCAGTACCCTTCCTTGTCAAGTTTGGTATCAGTTGTGTTTCCTTGTAAGCACCAGGTGCAAGCAAGCATTTTTACCCAGATCTTTAACTTAACCTTGACAGTTACATTTTGTTCTATAGCCAGATTCTGATCCTGCAGCATTTTATGAGTATTTCCCCTGTTTTTTGCCTAGCCCTCCACCTCTTTTTACCATTGTGTTTTATCGTTCTGTTGTTTCATGAGTGTGTATTTTATGCTCTTGTGCCTTTATGGTCAGGAAGCGGCCTCGTGAACGTTTGCTAAATTGAACGACAGGCTAGAAATACCTTAAACAAAGTATTAAATGCTTCCAAGCATAGTCTAGTGGTCACCAGAGGCTAAGAAGTTGCTTTCAATGTACATAGAGAAGAGAAGCTCGGATTTTTCAGGCACGTAGCTTCTGCGCAATGTATGGAATTGCAGCATGGAACAAAGCCAGGGTCAAGGGAAAGGAAGGGGGTGATGGAGTAGAAAGGCAAAGGGGGGGGGATGATTGCAGACTTATTCATTCATCGTTGCAGCTGGTGCTCCAGGAACCAAAGCCGCTGGAGGAATGATGCTGCAGCGGGAGCTGTTCTGTTCTGTGCATTTGCTTTTTCTATATTTCAAGCTGGAAAGAACGTTGTTTGGAAAAGCCAGCCTGAGTCAATCAGGGCAGGCCAAGAAGACCCCATGGCAGAGCTTAGAAGATGCTCTGAGCTGCCGTTCAAGCTTGCTCACCCCAGGGGATGACCAAACACACAAAGAATGACCACCATCCTCTGTATATGCTTTTCAGAGTTAGGGAGTAACTGGAGGCCATTACCCTAGATCGCTTGTAATTAGCACCTTCTTCCAGTTGTAAAGAGGTAACTGTATTACAGCAAGTTGGCAACCTAGTGAGGGATAACATTCATTCCTTTTGCAGTATAATGAGTCCTTTTACTTTTAGTAATATACGCCACAAAGTGGTAGAGGAAGAAAACCAGTTTTCAGGTTATCTCGTTCACTCCCTGCCAATATAGTAATCCACAGTTGAATCACCATTGGCAGACGGTTGCCCAACTTCTGTTTAAAATCCTCAATTGAAGGAGAGTCCATTGCCTTCTGAGCCCGCTCCACTCTTGAGCAGCTGTTACCCTCAGAAGTTCATCTGAGGCCCACCTTCCTTGCATTGGTACACTGCTCTGTGAACAGTGGAGCTTTCCGAAATGGGTGTGAGACTATAGCTGAAGCTGAGCTTAGAGGTTCCAGCTCACGGCTGTCCAGTTCAGCAGTGGTGTCAGGACCTGAGGGCCTCTTCTGTGGGCACCACTGGTTCTTTCGCCTCTGAGCCCATGGCTGGGACTGAGCTGCAGCTGATGACATCATGATCGTTCAAGAAGCGCAATGAAAAGGATGTGAGGGATTTTGTTTGTTCTTCAAGGATCCACCAAATCAAATGCCCAGGAATGAACCCAGTCCTCTGCTCTCCCTCGGCAGGTGTTGGCTGCCTACCTGGACTACATGGTGGAACTTGGTATGCTGTTGGGTGGAAGCAGGGCTTCTACGGAAGAGCAAATGCAGCAGGTCCTGGAGCTGGAGACTCAGCTGGCCAACCTGACCGTCCCCCAGGATGAACGGCGGGATGATGAGAAGATTTACCACAAGCTGACCATGGCTGAGCTACAGGTGGGGCTTTCTGTATAAAGCAGAAGGAGCAGATGGGGGGGAGCAAGAGCGGGATGGCTCCTATTGGGGTGTGAATCTACATTTGGTTTGGGCCAGCTACCTGAAGAACAGATGGGGTTGAGAGAGAGAGAGAGAGAAGTAGGGTAGTTTGGAAATCAAGAACTGATGGATTCTTGTTGTTATGTGATGGTATGAATTAATTTTCTTTGGAAATGCAAGAGGAGGCGATACCTTTATCAGACCACTAAAATCGAGCAAACAGCGAGCTTTCATGGGCCAAGTCTATTCCTCCGGCCATGCAATGACAATTTTGTGGATAGTGCAGAAAAAATGGTAAATGAGAGTCTCAAAAATTCATGGCGGGTGGTTGGCCAGGTCTGCTTCTTGGAGGTGAGTTCAAACCATTGTAGCCTTTGGGTTGTGTGATTTCAAGCTTCGTCCCTGGTAGCCTTTGATTGGAATTTCCCACCCGACTCTTCAAACAAAGGACTGCCCAAAGAATCTGTATGTTCATCTCCACTCCCCTGCAAATCTACTTTTGAAAATACAAGGTTTCTGCTTGATTGGGGGTTGGGGAAAAGACAAGATGCAAACCAAGCAGCCTCCATCAAAGAGGTGGGGTTAAAATGTGGTATACCTATCAGGCAGGAGCTGCCAATTAAAGTCAAATTAATTGTATTACCTGGTGAGCATAAGGAGACATTTTCTTCACTTTGCATTTCAACTTGGCTGATGTCAAGAGTCCATGTTTGAGGAGTTAGGTGGAAAATTCCAGGAGTGAAGCTTGAAACCACATACCCCGAAGGCTGTTTGCAGCCAGCACTTGAACTCACCTCTAAGAGGTACGCATTTTGGGGATTCTCATTTGTATTTTTTCTGCACTATCCACATAATATCGGGGCATGGCCTGAGGAAGTTGGACATGACCCACAACACAACGGGGAGGGCACAGGGGCAGGAGGTGAAAAAGGGCAAAATTCACACATAGATTTAAAAACATTTGGGGTTGCATAATTCTAGCGTTTTCTATTCTGTTTGTTTTTAAGCCAAGCATCAGCAATGTGTGTGGGTTGTTTTTTGATTGTTTGTTTGTTTGTTCATTTTTTGCATTGAATCCCCTGTAGAAATGATGCCATTCAGGACCACAGATGCTTTCAGTTAGATGGGTATGATCAAAAAAGGAGTGGAAGGAGAAAGCATGCAGGAATCCAAATCAATCAGATGTGAGAGCTGGTTGTACAAATTTCTCTAGAATACCTCCAGCGTTGGAGCACTCACCACCTCCCAAGATCATAGGTTCCACTGTCATACTGCTCTAACAGTTAGGAAGTTTTTCCCCCCCTGTTATTCATCCTAAATCTGGTGTTCTGTAACTTGAGCCCAGTATTACACGTTGTCACAATTCCACGTGGCCCCTGCTCACGCTACACGCCCCTCAGCTGCCACCAGTTGATTTCATCAACAATACCTATTATTAATGATAGATGTCCAGGCCATATGTCATTTTAAAAGAACCAAATAGAAATTGTTTATTGATACAGGTGTTGACAGAACAAGCAATGCTGTTAACTCTTAAACAAATATTCTTCTTTATCCACTCTCAACCACCACTCTTTTCTATAATCTTTTATCTGTACTTAACAGGGACAATTAGCTGTTTGTGGGGTCCATGAGGTGCCATTAAAACCTCTGTATATAATAAATCTTTTTCAACACAATACCTCTCTGGGTGTTCAGGGGTCATTGGAATGGGATTCTCATTAACTTTTCCAAAGCAATCACTCAAGGTAACATCTTCCTTCTGCTCATTAATAAAGGAGGAACTGTTAGGATTTTTCATTAGCACTAAATCAGCTGTCTCTCTCATTTCAATATGTTCCTCTAAAGTGGGTTTTTCAACGAGAGTTCCAGCGCTTTCCTCAGAGACTTCAATCTGCCTCCCCTGAGAGCGGGTTACTATTAAAACACTCTGCACATGCTTGGAGAGATCTAAGCCGATCAAACAAGAAACAGTGATTTGGTCTGACACTGCTACCTTCCCTATGCCAGACCACCTCTGGTATCTCACTACTACTTTAGCCATTGGCAGCACCACCACGTCTGAGCTAATGCCTTTGAGGGTGATGTTTTGTTCCAACATATTCTCTTTAGGAATGATATCTGAGTTACAAATAGTAACTTGGGAACAAGTATCTTTTATACCGAGATACTTTACGTTGTCAATGGAAATAGGCTCTCCAGAGTTATTCAATAAATCCTGATCGCACTGGATTAGGAAACATTGTATCACTCTTGCTTCAGGAATGTCTGGGCTCTCTGCCAAGTCCGTTTCCTTAGCAACAGTGCTGTGGTGGGAAGAGGCCTCAACTTCAACTGCCGATTGCTGTGCCTTATTATGCTGCACACAAAATACCTTTTTAGGCTGAATGGAATTTCCACCTTTATGCTGGTTAAAATCCTCATTCCTTCGAGAGTCACACTGAGCCCAAAAATGACCCTTCTCACCACAAGCACAACATTGTTTACTGGCCTTACGTTCAGAATAAAAGGTTTTATTAACCTTTCCCTCAGAACTTCCAGATTTCAGGGGACTAAGCTCTGGGAATGAGGAGTTCGCCTCAAAATGGCTTCTCTTAGCTTGTGCCTGACTGAGGTAACTTTTGTTTTTACTGGATTTACTGTCGTCCCACACTTTCCTACCAAATTTTACCTCAGAAAATCAAGGATCTCTGATCTCACTAATAGAATCAGCATATTCAGACGCCTGCAGCACATTTTTAGGATCCTTGTCCTTGACCAGATAACGCAATTCCCCTGACAAAATTGAATAAAATTGTTCTAATCCAATCACATTTTTCATTTGTTCTAAGGTAGATACATGTTCCTGTTCCAGCCATTTATTAAGAAACTGATTCAAACGTGCTCCAAGCTGGGCAAAAGACTCCTCAGGTCTCTTTGAAATTGATCTAAATTTCCTTCTGAGGTGCTCTGAATTAATCCCAAATCAGGAACACCATATTTCTATAAGCCTCAAAATCTCTAGCTTGCTCCAGAGGCATCTGTGAATAGATTTCAGATAAAACTCCACTTATTTGTGACCTTAGAATTATCATCCTCTCATCATCTTTAACCTCAAAGTCCCAACAAGCTCTTTCAAACGAAATCAGGAAAGATTCAGGACAGTCCCCCTTCCTATATTGGGGAAATTTCTTTAGATCGATTTTTGAGAGATTTCCCTCACTGGAATTATTATGGTGATGATGATTTTGAGCAGCTAATTCCAATTTCTTCATTTCAATTTGGAATTGCATTTCTCTTTGCTTGGTTTCTAGCTCAAATTCCCGTTCTCTTTGCCTTTCAAGTTCTCTGATTTTTTCTCTTTCCAATTCTAATTGATTTTTTTCTTTTTCCAATTCTAATTGGTTTTTCATAGCTAGTTCCTTCAGTTTAAATTCTTGTTCTAGTTTCCATTTTTCAAAATCTTGGGAGCTTTGAATATTTTCTCCCTCTGAGGTAATCAGTACAGGTCCCTCAGTTTCTTCATCCCTTTGAATTTGAGGGTTCCCATTTTCCTCAGCACTCTGGGGCTCAACTTGTGCCTCCATGACTGACTTTTTGCTTCTTTTGGGCGGCATAAACAATACAATTTCTCATCAACCTGGACTGGTTCTTTTCCCTCACAAAAGCCAAAAGTACAAGCCTTTTTTCTCTTTCAGCAGCTTTCCCTGTAACTAGGTTGCGCTTTCCCAAGCAGCTGGCCTCAGCTACTCCCAAACTCACAACCCTTGTCACAATATTTTTTCCCGTCTGGGTGATTCTTGTCTCCAGACACAAGAACAACTTTTGCTTAGCCTTGATTATTACCTCAGATCTATTTTTACCTAGGCTTCCACTCTAGACGCCACTGCCCTTTACCCTAAGAGCTCCGGATTTTGAGCTAGCCACTAGGTCTTGTAAATCCTGAGGTTAAAAAATGGTTTCTCTTGAGTAGGTATTTTCCTTCTCTTAGGATTCCCCAGTTCTGGATTCAGAAGCCCCGAAACTAAGTCTTCACCAAGACTCTAATGGGTAACCACTTCTTACCACAGATCCTAACCCCTTCTAGCTAGGAATACCTTTAAACTCAAGCCCATTCAACTTTTTACTGGATTGCTTCGTATCCCAATGCTGTGCCACCAATTTGTCACGATTCCACGTGGCCCCTGATTGTTTCGCCAAACTAAGAGCTCACGCTACATGCCCCTCAGCTGCCACCAGTTGATTTCATCAACAATACCTATTATTAATGATAGATGTCCAGGCCATATGTCATTTTAAAAGAACCAAATAGAAATTGTTTATTGATACAGGTGTTGACAGAACAAGCAATGTTGTTAACTCTTAAACAAACATTCTTCTTTATCCACCCTCAACCACCACTCTCCCGCCCAAACTCCAAAACTCTCTCAGCTCTCTAACTCTCTCTATCTCGAAACCTTATCTAAACTCCTCCTCCTCCTGCTGAGTCTCTTATATCTCGTGACTCCGCCCCTCCAGCACTCCCATTGGTCTATGCAAATAGCATATGAATATTCATGACCTGGGCGAACGCCAGCCACACACGTCCTGCACTCTAGGATGATAGAGAGCAGATCCTGCCCCTCCTCTGTATGATAGCCTTTCAGGGATTTGAAAAGTGCTATCCTATCTCCTCTCAGTCTTCTTTTCTCAAGGCTAAACATGCCCAGTTCTTTTAGTCTTTCCTCATAAGGCTTGGTTTCCAGTCCCCTGATCATCCTTACTGCCCTTGTCTGAATTTATTCTAGTTTGTTGGTATCCCTCTTAAAATGGACACAGTACTCAAGATGAAGCCTCGTCAGTGCCAAATAAGGGGGGGGGGAACAAGTACTTCAGCGGATTTGGAGACTATTCTTCTGTTAATGCAGCCTAAAATAACATTTGCCTTTTTTGCAGCCGCCTCCCACTGTTGGCTCATAATGGTATGATAGGGAGCACAGGTGTAGTGAGGCTGGGATTAAGGAGAACAGGGTAGCAGTGATGATACAGAGGAGTGAGGATAGTGGTTCTGGAAAGGCTTTCCGTTATAACTGTATTATTAGTCTAACTATTACATAAAAATGGCTTTAAAATTGTATTTAATGGCCCCTCATAATCTGAGGCCCTGAATTGTAGTTTAATGAACATGTCCCCTAATCCAGACTTGCTGAGTATAAGGCAGCTTCCTGTTTCCAGCAGCTTCTTGTTTTCAACCCACTGCCACACAAACACACACACACACACACACTTCTTGCATCTACCTAAACACACACACACACACACACACACACCCCTTGCATCTACCTAAACAGAGGGGTTGTTTACATGGATTGCATAAGGCCAAGTCTTGCCACCCAGGCAGCCGGCAGCCAACCCCCTTCTCCTCCCTCTTGATTAAGATTCCATCCGTGCTGCCATTCAGATTCAGCAGATCCTGCAAATGTCAGCAGACCAGGAGCTTGGCTGAGCTGCATCCCAATCAGCCTGGAGCTGCAGCTGCGGTGCCAATGCCAGCCTCTAGACCGTCATCAGACGCAGATCCACTCTCAGAGGAAGGACTATAATCCCTTCTCCAACCTTACACATGCAATCGAATAAACACCTACTTCTATCTCTACCTTTGGGGAGTTGGGTGTCACTGCTTTCCAAATGCTGGCAAGATGTAACGAACTGTATATCTGCTCTCCCTGATTTTCTCCATAAGAGGAGAAAAGGGATCCGCAAGTTATATTATAGATCCGTCCACTTCTTGGCTATGTTTGAGACCCAGTGTAAAATCACAGAGAAGCAAAGAGGTGAAACGTTATTATTTTGGGGACTAGCAGTTTCTGGGAGTTATAGTCCAAAAAAGTGACTTCCCCTCTCCTACAGCTAAGAATAAAAGCTGGAAATCTCCCCTTAAGCCATAAAAGTGGGTCTGATTCTTACGAAACATTTATACAAATGTCAGAACAGATAAGAAGCACTTATGTGTGTCCATTCTTCCATCTCACATGTAATTGACTAAGTGAGGACATTTTGGTCTTCCTGAGTCCTGTTTTGTAGCAGAATTAATACAAAACTAAACCTTACAAGGAAGGCATAAAATGGCTGAAGTCAGCTGTAGCAAGAGTAAAACTCTTGAACCAGTGGGTGTTTAGGGAGTCAACATTTATGTAAGTTTCATTGATTCAAAGTGCCAGTTCTGTTTGTGATTTACTACTGGATTTCAACCATTGTCAACCAAAGAGTTGTAAACAATATACCCGCATTTCAGTCACATTGGCCATGTACAAGGTTGGTTGGCTGGCTTTGTTTCTGAATAAGAAAAACAGAAAATGGCTGGGATAAAATTTGTCCCAACAAATCTATTGCTTTTTGTCACTTGGGATGTTTTTTAGCCCCACCAGTGTAGTGTTCTGAAACAAAAAATGATCCATGCCATTTTCAATGAACAAGGATGTCGAGAGCCAAAAATAATGCTCTCTGGTTATCATTAGGTTGGCCCCGTCCAGAGTTGGATAATGATATTAAAATTATCGGTGGGTTCTGGAAATACAAGATTTAACTCAAATGCTGATCCTTTGGCTATATGTTGGAATTCTCAGAGTCAGAAAATACAGCAGAATGCATTCCGTACAAGTACTACATTTATTTATTCTGGTGGACAAGGATTAAGGCAAGGAGGTATAGTGCCAACATGACCCTTCATCAGTTCATGTTCAGAGGCCCTGATCTCTAGTTCAGTGGGGGCCTTATATTTTTAGAAATGCCTTCCTTAAGGAAGCTGCAAGCCCCCTTTCTGATTATTTTCAGATAGACTTTGAAAAACACTTTTTCTTTCTTTCTTTCTTTCTTTCTTTCTTTCTTTCTTTCTTTCTTTTTTTCTTTCTTTCTTTCTTTTTTGCTGGTTTAATACATTTGAACTGTTTTACATTTCGTGTATTCTACAGTATGTACTGTGGCTTTAACACTTTTATTAAGCTGCCTTGAGACTGGCTTTATGCTAAAAGATTGTATAAAAACAGTTAAAGCAAAAGGTAAAAGAAAACGAGATAAAAATGCAATATGGAAGAATGGGTGTATTTAATGGTTCAAATCTGACACACATTTTTTTTTTGTTGCTCTGTTATTCACACCTGAGTACAACATTTCATTTTGGAGCCAGGTCCTCAGTAGGTGATATTAGGCATGTCATGATTCTTGCTCAGCAATAGACTTCTAGAAGCTTCTTCTTCTGGCTTGGGAGGGATCTCATCCAGCATATGGGTGTACACTAATTGAGGGGTTGTCTAATAATAATCACTGCCTAATAATTAGGTCATAATTACAATAATTGTGTGAATTTCATCAGTGATGGGGATGAACAGGAGGGGCACCAGAAAGTGTGACAAGCTGAGCTCTGCATCTGTGCTCTCTTGGAATTCCCGAAAAAAGCAAAATGAGGAAAGATGAGATAGAAGACCATGACCTGGCCAAAGGATGCTGACCCCCCAGTGGAACAGGTCCATCCTTTCCAAGAATCGAGGACAGAGCCAAGTATGACAGTCTAGGTCAGCGAGGGGATTCTGTTATTTGATGGCTCGAATATCATTCAGAGAAATGAGGAGGAGGCAGGCCATACTTGCTGACTCACACAATCCACTTTGCGGAAATGATGTGCTTCCAGAAGTGGAAGTATCTATGGAGGCCTGGCCTGGCCCAAGGTATTTTGCCATCTGAGGCCACCTGAATAGGATGCTGCTCACACAGAGAGCCTTACGGCTGGTGAAACAACCCAGGAAATTTGGGATAAGCTTTTAGAAGCCCTTGCTACCAACAGGAGGAGTTTTCCACCCCTGTTTATGCAGAGAGCCTCTTATATGGTCAGTCCAGTGTTCAGGAATAGCCTAAGGCAGTGAGTGGTTCCCAATCATAGGCCCTCAGATATTCCTGGACGAAAACTCCCAGAAATCCTGGCCAACCCAGGTCGTGGTGAAGGCTTTAGTCTGAGAACATCTGGGGACCCAAGGTTGGGAACCTCTGGCCTACGACATTCTGCTACCTGAAGCCGCAGCAGATTGTGTCCTTGAGGCACGTCCAAGTCAAGATTAGCAAAGATGTTTGGTAGAGGAACTCTAAATTCCACAAGCAACTTTCTCCTCCTTCGGCAAGAAAAATGACACATGGCATGGCGACCAATTTTTATGATGACCCCCAAAATCTGTCCTATGAGGTGGTGTTTTCAGTCTGCCTTACAGCCAGGCTGACCAGATTTTTTTTTTTTTTTTTTTTTTTTTTTTTTTTTGCTCTGTCACCCTTCTACTCGGCATAGAAATAACTACAGAGAGTTGAAAATTGGGGGGCGGGTTTCCCCAAGATTGGCAAAAGTTATCCCAATTGGCGAGAAAGGCAGCAGCAGAATTCTGCTTCTGCATCCTTTGCAAATCAAGACAATTCCTCTGAAGGGGTCTTGTCCAGTCCTGTTAACCCCTTTACTCAAGCACGACAGTCAGAACAGAATATCGGGGTAATATGACTGGTCTATCATGCAGGGGTGTTGGGAGAGTCACTGAGGTGATTGACATAAAGTTCTTTGGATCACAGTGTGAGTGAGCTATGGATACACCAAGCAATGGGTTGGCCCTAACATTAGGTGAAGTGAGGTGTCTGCTTTGGGCAGAGAATTTTTGGTGTTGTAAAAGCACAGCAAATTGTTTGTTACTTAATTGATGATGATAGCTCGGTGGTTTAGGTATCTGGCTGCAGAGCCAGAGGTTGGTAGTTCAATTCCCGGTGGTGCTTCCCAGGAGAAGAGCCAGCCTGTGTAGCCTTGGACATGCTGCACAGTCCCAGGATGCTCCCAGAAGAAGGGAATGGCAGAACACTTCTGAATACTCTCTACCTAGAAAACCCTGGAAAGGGTCACCATCACTCAGAATTGACTTCATAGCACATGATGTTGCCGTGGTAATTTTGCTGTCAGAGGTGGGAAGAGGTGCTTTGATGGCTTTCTCCCTCACGTACCAGAGAAACCTGCCAGCCTGTGGGTATTGTGCAGCACCTTGAGCTGGGTGGATGGGGCAGCCATTTTCTGCCCCACTCCAAGCGACAATAGGGATGGGATAGCTGTAGTTTGTTCAAGGGGCTGGATTGGCCGGTGAAAATCCAGCAAGCCTTCCCAGAAGTAATTTGACTTGCCTTTTTTTTTTTTCCACTTCACTCAACCCCAAGTCTCTTGTTCCTCCTCCATGGATGGTCATACGATGTGGGATTAGACCGTCTAATGTGTGCCCACCCAGCCAAACCGCATATGCAACCATCCCATCCTCACCCCATCCCTCTTGGCTCAGCATTGTGTCTACCGGGTCCTGGCAGACTGTCCAGCAACATGGTGGAGCTGGTTTCCTTCATCACCTGTGGGTTGCCAAGCAACCTGTCACCATGGAAACAAGGAGAGGAGTGGAAATCCTATGGGTGAAGTAGTGCATCAGGCCGGAGGGTCAAATCACAGTCAGGTCTGAACACAGTCAGGTCTGAACGCAGTCAGGCTGGATTCGGTCTCTGGGAAAGAGGCTCTCGGCACCAATGCACTGGTCCTGTTACTGTAGGGTGGAGCTCTGTTTTAGCAGAAGGCCATTAACTGGGCCAAGGAAGAGGAGACAATTAGCACTCACACATTCCAAGCATGTCTCTCGAGGAGAGCTTGTGGCTGGAACCTATAAATGAATCCTGCTGGAGCCACAGAGCATAGGCAGAGTTTGTTCCTCTTAACCCCTGAATAATCACACCCACAATTATGTCATATCTTTATTACATAAAGAACTGCTGTTCAGCTCAGTGGTTTAGGCATCTGGCTGCAGAGCCAGAGGTTGGGAGTTCGATTCCCCATTGGGCCTCCTTGGCAGGGGCTGGACTTGATGATCCAGAGGGTCCCTTCCAGCTCTGCAGTTCTAAGATAACGATGATGATGATTTAATTGAACCAAAAAGAGCAGTGCGTTTTTGACTTCTCCAGACCTCTACATTAGGTAACATGTAAAACAAAATCAAACCCTCCTGAGAATGCTCTGTGGCAGGTGGGACAGGTTGCTTGGGTTTGAAGTCACTATGTCTGTATTTAGGCACAGTCTTACCACAAAACTAAGAAGAGATTGCAGACTCTGTTGGAAGGACGAGGTCTTCTAGGTACTCTGAACATCCTCCCGTTGCACTTCCGTTTCTGAGACAACGGGCCAATCCTCCATTTTTAAAAAATATATGAGATTACCCAGATCTGTCTCCAATGTTCAGCCTGAGCTCAATCGATCAGCCAGGTTTCCTGTGTCTTTCTGTGCCTTGCAAGTAACTACATGACGTAACTCTTTTATGTGTCTGGGGTGGGAACACATTGGAAAATCCAGAGGTCATCTTTCTAGCTGAATCAACATCTCCAGAAAATTGTGATTCTAGATCAGTGGCGGGCAACATGCAACCCATGGGTTATGTGTTGTTTTTGGCACTCCCAGTCCCTGCACATCCCCAGATTTTTCATTTTTTAAAGAAATTAGCTGAAAAAGCCCCCTTGTGCTCTCTAAGGGGCATGGGGATCAAATTTCAGGGGGGGGGGGCAGCACCCCTGCCCCCAATACACAAATTGTTGAACAAAGTTTAAATATTGTTTTGCCCACCAGTAGATGCAGTGGGTCATCTTCAGGGGGGGGGGGTTTGTAAAGGAAAAATTGTGGACATGGGGGCTGCAAGGTCCATGGATGGGCCATATATGCCCCCCCCCCCAAAAATAAACTCTAGAGATGGCTCAGTCTTGCCATAGATTGCGAGTTTGTGGCAGAAGTCCCCAGGTCAGAGAACATGGTGTCCAAGCAGTCACAAACCATTTCACAAAAAGCCATGTATCAGTGAGCCTGTTCTTGTTTTTTCCAGGTTCTCGCCCCTGCCATTGATTGGTTAGACTTTATCGCCTACTTCCTCTCACCATTAGAACTAACGGATGCTGAGCCAGTGGTCGTGTATGGCAAAGACTACTTAGAACAAGTGTCCCAGCTCATCAATAACACTGACAAAAGGTAATGAGTACCACAGCAGAGGATTGCCTGGCCATGGCAGTCTCTGTTCTGTCCATCTAGGAGCCTGAAGAGAATTGGCCATCGGATCCTGAAATCTATCGTGTTCTTAAATACAGTATATGACTATTAAAATAGGGTTAAGAATAATGAGACATATTTATCTTGTATACACATAGGCCGTGGGCTCGGCACATGCTCTCAGGACCTGCCCGAATCCTTATAAGTAAAAACTAAATTTGAAATTTTAAACTTTCAGCCTAAGTTTTTTCTGTTTCACTGTTTTAAGTCTTAGGAGAGCCATTTCAGTGCCCCCCCCCCCCCCCATTTTCAATATTTCTGAATGGGAAAACACCCAGAAATGTAAGCTTAAAAAAAAAAGTATCATGGATGTCCATCTGCAGACTAAAGTATAGATTTGTTCCCAAGGACTGTGGTTAGCTGATCTGTAAGACTTCAAAACAAAGTCTTCATGTTTTTGTGATGGCCCAGGAATACTGTATAACACATCATTCAATGCAAATCCTAAAACAACAATTAAAATCAGTTATCCGACATGTTGAAACGCAGAGGAAGAGGTGGTTGGTTGGTTGGTCTGTTGTAAAAAAGACTTCAGAGTGTGCACTAGCCAAATTTATCTAGGAAGGAATAAAATATTTATTATCCAAAGGGCGCTTTCTCCATTCACCATCTGCTTAAAACTGAATTACAGTAGGACTCAAAGGAGAATCTCTAATGAAGTTTGTAAAAGTGAGGAAAGGTCACATGATAGAAGGTACCCCATAAGAAAACAGGGATTCCCGGCTTTGCCGATGTGGTAGTTGTATGAGTGCTTCATATTATAAATAAACTTTGTTGAAGCACCTGTTTGTCCTCCTGTTTCTGGACAAAGTAGGATCTGGATCCCATAGCAGTGTATAAAACATGGAGCAGTTTTTACTCCAACAAGTCTGAAACTGGGCAATTTCTAATGATGGGTATTTTTCGAATGAGGGGTATGTTCACAAACCAAACGTACTAAAAGCCATGGTGGATCAGCCCAAAAGTCTCTCCAGTTCAACATTCTGCTTCCCAACCAAAGTGGCTAACCCACACACACCAGGTGTGGATAAACTATTCAAAGGGTATATGTGTCTTGTGCATAGTTTCTCTATTGGGCAAAAATCTGGTTTTGCAACATCCTCTTGTTCTTTCTCTTGTAGCATACTGAACAATTATATGATTTGGAACCTGGTGCAAAAAACGGCTTCCAGCTTGGATCAGCGGTTTGAGACAGCCCAGGAGAAGCTGCTGGAGACCCTATACGGAACCAAGAAGGTGAGCAGCTGCATCCGTGAAATGAAGCGGAGGGTCAGAGAACCTTCTGGGCCTCCTCCAAAGCAGCCCTTGGGATCTGCAAACCTGCAACCCTGTCAGCAGACTTCTCTTTGGGGAGTCTGAAAGCAGTCCACAGGCCCCATGGCTGGAGTTCACCTGTTCAAGCCTCGGGCTGTTAGTTGTGTGAGGAGCCCCAGCCCAACCTGTGCCTTTAAACAGCAGAGGCTGGCACAGTTGAAGAATGCCATTTGAGAGCTCTCCCCGGAACCCTTTCGGTCTTACTCTTTGTCTCCCTCTTTCTTTCCCTCGAGTCCTGCACCCCTCGCTGGCAAACCTGCATCTCCAACACGGATGACACTTTGGGCTTTGCCCTCGGGGCCTTGTTTGTCAAAGCCACCTTTGACCGGCACAGCAAACAGATTGTAAGTATTCTCAGCCAGCTGGCAAGCGGCCCTCTGTGTACCCCCATCTCTGGGCTGGTTTCCCTTCTCCTCTCCATGCTTCATTCTCAAGTCCTGGGGTGGCAAAGTCCCCCATCTCTAGGCAGCCGGGGTTGGCAAAGTGTTGCCCTGGGGCTAAACACAGTCCCCAAACCTTCTCTGGACTCCTTTTTTTCCCCTGGCAAACGGAAGCTCCTGGAAGTCTCGAGGAATGGCAATTTACCTTTTAAATAGGTCTCAGGGCCACCATTCAACATTCCCAAGTACCCATTTTTCAAAACTGGAAGTAGACTTTCTAGCCCTGTCCAGTGTCATTTTAGTGGGGTTACTTTAAAAAAAACCCATTTTGGAGGTCCTGGAAGCAGAAAATCTGCACTGATCCAAGTTTCCTATCCGTGTGCTGCGGGATCAAGGAAATGTGTTGATCCGTAAGGACAAAACAAAATACAAAAGCCATAAGCCAGCTTGACGATGAATTTGAAAGGCTTGTGTAGCACTGGGGAATTGTAGTGGGTCCTAATAACAGCCTTGCTGACCAGTGGATTTTGTTTTTCTCGCTCTCCTCTGAATCTGTCCTTGTGTTTCTTCTGCAACGTCTCGAGGAGAGAACTTTTTCTTCCACCACTGGAGCTTTCATTCAATTTGAACCTTTCCATAGCTGATTTGCCAAATAAAAGAATTCCCCCCCCCCCCAGCTGGGAATGAGATACCCGCACACAAAAGTGCATCATTACAAAATTTTATCCAGGTTGGGGGCTCAGAAGGGCTTTCTGGGACCACAGGAGAAGACATTGGGTGCTAGGCACAACGCTGTGTTGCTTTCCACTAGCAGCAAAATATTAGTAAACTGTGCAAGTAATTGACTCCATGGGCAACTTATCAGGTGCAAATTTAAAAAAAACACAAAGGGGGAGGGGAACCCGCATTGTTAGTATCATACTGTGAAAATACTGAGGGATGAGGGAGGAAGCACTGTTGCTTGCTGTTATTTTTCCTACATCTTTGCCTTCAGGCTGAGGATATGATTGCTGAGATCCGCACAGCCTTTGAGGAGTCACTGGATCAGCTTGAATGGATGGATGAGAAGACCAGACAAGTTGCTAAAGAGAAGGTGTTTCCTGATACTTATATACTTCCAGAATTTGGCCTCCTTTAAAACATGGCTTTAGTTTTTTGGGTTTTTTTAAAGTTTCTAGTCCTTATGATTGTGTAGCTATATTACATTCTAATTCTTTTTATTTTTGTTCTGCTTGATTCCTGCTGAGGAATTTGAGGTTTCTTAGTCTAAAATGTATGTTGTGTAAGTGCTTAAAATCAACCTCATTCTGGTGGAAATGAAATTCTGAAAAGCCAACAGGAAATAGCTCCTGGTGTGTAACTGAGATTGTAAGCTCCCCGGAGCAAAGATCCGTGCTTTGCTTCCACTGGCTCAGTATAGAGCTGTATAGAAATAAACAACCGAAAAGTACTTTTCTGATTATGGGGCATGAAATTGGCAGACCATTAGGATGCCAACAGTTTTTAATTTGAATTCGGATTTGATTCTGGGTAAGGTGAGAGATAAGAAGAGAATCTCTTAATGAGGGTGAAAAAGGAGAGCGCCAAAAATGGTCTGAAGCTCAACATCAAAAAAACTAAGCTCATGGCCACTGGTCCCATCACCTCCTGGCAAATAGAAGGGGAAGATATGGAGGCGGTGACAGATTTTACTTTCTTGGGCTCCATGATCACTGCAGATGGTGACAGCAGCCACGAAATTAAAAGACGCCTGCTTCTTGGGAGGAAAGCGATGACAAACCTAGACAGCATCTTAAAAGCAGAGACATCACCTTGCCGACAAAGGTCCGGATAGTCAAGCTATGGTTTTTCCAGTAGCAATGTATGGAAGTGAGAGCTGGACCATAAAGAAGGCTGACCGCTGAAGAATTGATGCTTTTGAATTGTGGTGCTGGAGGAGACTCTTGAGAGTCCCCTGGACTGCAAAGAGAACAAACCTATCCATTTTGAAGGAAATCAACCCTGAGTGCTCACTGGAAGGACAGATCCTGAAGCTGAGGCTCCAATACTTTGGCCATCTCATGAGAAGAGAAGACTCCCTGGAAAAGACCCTGATGTTGGGAAAGTGTGAAGGCAAGAGGAGAAGGGGACGACAGAGGATGAGATGGTTGGACAGTGTCACTGAAGCGACCAACATGAATTTGACCCAACTCCGGGAGGCAGTGGAAGACAGGAGGGCCTGGAGGGCTCTGGTCCATGGGGTCATGAAGAGTCGGACACGACTTAACGACTAAACAACAAGGTGAGAGACAACGAAGAGAGGACACATCCCTTATTCCCAGTCAGGAGCCACCCTCACCATGAGTATGTACCAAGTTTCCTCTTCACACCGGGAGATCTTTCCTGAACATTTAGCTGTGCCTCCTAAGAGATAACTAAGCCCACTAAAGTAAGTTCTGAACCTTTTTATATACCTTAAACACCACATTCTGGGCCTTTTGAGTTGATCTGTTAATCAGGCTTTGAGTTCTCTCAAATGTTCAAGAAGAGCATTTTTTTTTGCCCCTCGCACAGCTGGAGAAGAAGCTGTTCCCCAATCTGTATTAAGATCACTGGTTCTCTGCCAAAAGGAACAGCAGGAAAACAGCTGCTCTCAGCAGCAACAGCAGCACTGGCCAATGGAATAAACTTTTACCCCTTCATCTCCCCAACCCCCATTGGTCCTGAGCAAGGGCCAGACTAGACACGTTGTTCTCAAGCTTGGGTCACCTGGGTGTTCTTGGACTGCAGCTCCCAGAAGCTTTCACCATCAGCTGTGCTGGCCGGGATTTCTGGGAGTCGCAGTCCAAGAACACACGGGTGACCCAAGGTTGGGAACCACTAGACTAGGCAAAAAAGCAAAGCAGGCGGTGCAGAGATGCTGCGTAAGTGGCGAAAGATGACCGCTTAGCATAGCAGATGACTTTCCTCACCTATGTATCTTACATTTAGCGTGCTTTGGTTTATGATTGGTTATCAGAGGATAAACACAGGCTTTATTTGCAAAGCTAATTGCTGAAGCATGGATCTCAGAGGAGATCTCATTGTTGAGGGACAATTGGAGGGAATATGTGTTTCCCTTAATGTCTAGTCTGACCCTGAAATCCCCTGCTCAACTCTCTTCAAACGTCACACCAGTGGCTTGTCCCTTGCCACCAAGCTGGTCAGCTGGTTACAGAGGAAGGGTGTGGGTGGGGATGCACTGGGGGTGGATGAAGGCCACCGAAGGCCTAGGACCAAGGCTATTCACTCCTAGTCTAAGACAAGCACAGCTCTTTCCAAATCACTAGGAGTGATATCCCTAGTCTTTAAGGCAGAAAACTAGCGGTGGAACCTGGGAGCCTGGAAGGTGGTCAGGAATCTGTCCTTTGACATGATGTGAACCATCCTTGTTAGCGATGAAAGATGCCACTGGTTTTTTAACCCCCAGCCTCCCAGCCCTCTTCCTGCAGAATAGATTCCGAGCAAACAGGCGGCAATGGTTTTCATACCATTAAAACAACAACAACAACAATAAAACTGCAGAGGAAGTCATGTTGGCCGTAAGAGAAATACTGAAACCAGTGCAGTGGTGATACTTTTTTAAAAAGGCCATCTGAAAAAAACTAAAAAGACACAGAATGCTCTGTGCAAACAGCTTTCAAGATAAAATGCCTTTTCATCCGGCACAAGAACTCTTTTGAAGTCTCTGGGGAGGGGCTGTAATCGAAATGCTATACCAAGCCTGGCCTTCTGTGCTGAAGATAAATCTTTTGAAAGCCCTCAGGGGAGACGGGGGGGGGGGGGGGAACGCTTTCCCACAAGGGCTCCTGCAATGATTTTTCGTATGGTACAAGAAACTGGGAAGTGATCTCTGCCTTGTGACCCTCTTGTTTTTAAGTGCTGATCCATTGCTTCCGGGCGGCTTAGGGTAGCCCAATAGGATTTTTCAGATGTGTGAGATGTTCAACTGTGTTCTACCATTACTGTTCCCCAATGAGGAGAAGGGGACGACAGAGGACGAGATGGATGGACAGTGTCATCGAAGCGACCAACATGACTTGGACCCAACTCCGGGAGGCAGTGGAAGACAGGAGGGCCTGGCGTGCTCTGGTCCATGGGGTCACGAAGAGTCAGACACGACTTAACGACTAAACAACAACAAATGAGCTTCCATGACCAAGTGGGGCTTTGAAGCCAGGTCTCCCAAGACCTGGTGCAACACTCTGTCCACTCTGCTGTACTGGTGGTCACACCATACTGGTTCTTCTGTGCCAAGAAAGAGAAGTTGTGGACATTTCATCCTGTAAGACTTTGAGCGAAGTGTCCTTCAGTTTCAGACCAAAGTTCCATTTCCAGACAAACCATGAAGACCATAACCATTCCTGATGGTTTTTTCTTTTGCACTTCATACTCTCAGTGATCAACTACTCCTGAATATGTAGGTTCCATAATTCCAGCTATCAAAGTGTGGTACCTGGAGCCACACGTTAACACCCGGCTCGTTGTGGCCTCCTGCACGCTCTGCTCCCTTTGCCAGCCTACCAGTACAGTATTGCACCAAACTTGAACAAGTTACTTTTTTTTAAGATAACAGCTTTTCTAACCCAAAAGGGTCAGTTTTCCAGGCTATGATTTTGGAAGCTGTGTCCAATGACACTCTTCCTTCCTTCCTTCTGCAGGCTGACTCTATCTATGACATGATTGGCTTCCCTGAGTTCATCCTTGATGATAAAGAGCTGGACGATGTCTACGATGGGGTAGGAGCCTGGGGGCAAAGGTGGGAGGGAATTGAATGGTGCCTGGATGCTCCTCTGAGAGAGAAATAGTTCCAATTGTTGCCCTGCTCTGCTCAGTATGGCACAGTGTGTCAAATCAGGTATGAGTGGGATCCTGGGCTTATAATTGGTCATGTACAGTATGTGTTTGCAGAAAGCAGATTGCAGCAGGCGAGGCAGGAAATCTAAATGGCCACTGTGGAGCAACCAGTGGTGGTGGGTGGATTTGCCTCCTGTACAAATACATCATTCTCCTTCTTCCCTGCATCTGCCCTTTGTGCAGTTTTTTTAAAAAATGTGGGCAGCGAAAGACCACTTTAGAACAGCAGGGTGCAAATTGTGTGGGTCATTGTGGCATTTCACACCTCGTAATGACTTAAGACCCCTGTTTGATCTGTCGTTCTGGTCTTTTCAGTACTTTTCCTTTCTTTGCTCTGTAAAAAGAGACAATGATTAGTGGCGAAAAGAACCCCAGGCTGAAGAAGGAGCACTGCTTGGAATAGGGAAGCTGGTTGCCTTAAAGGGACTCCCAGCCGTTGACAGAGGATGGATCATAAGCATGGGCAAAATGTGGTCTGCAGGCCATACGTGGTCCTAGGATTTTGTGGGCACAGGGGACCCTGATGCATCCCCTGACCCAAATATTTTTCAGGGAAAAAAGTACAATTTTCTATTACTGGAAGCTTCCAAGAACAGCGTTTTTGCTTTAAAACAGGACACAAGAGATTCCCAATGTCCCCTAAAAGGAACAAACAAATTAAAAAAAAATATCTAGAAGCAGAATTCCAAAAACCAGAAGCCACTGGAAGTGGTTCCCGGACATGGAAAATGGGCCCTGGAGTTCCCCACTTGTGGTGTGCCATCATAGTGGTTGATCTTTCTAGAGCAGTTCAAGGAGAAATCACAGTTCAGTGGTAGCCTACATGCATTCAGAGCCCAAGCACAGGCAGAAAGAGTGAGGGAAAACCAACTTGCTTAAGGATCAGTCTGCGTATTTAGAAGAATCAACATGTCTTCATGATGGAGTTCAGAGAAGCTGCCTTTTTGGACTACAACTCCCAGAATTCACCGCCATGAGGATTCTGGTAGTTGTAGTCTAGAAAATTGGAATTTTTAAAAAAAACCAGATCTTCTTCAAAATGTGCGTGAAGGCCTATCTGGCAAAATGTGCTTCCAGCTCTTGGGGTGGGGGGGTGGGGAAGGTTTCCCTGCCTGTGGAAAGCAAGCTTGCTTGCTTGGATGAAGGTTTGAGGCAGGCCATATACAGCACGGAGGTGGAAGAGCTTTCATCTCAACAATCCTCTTTCCTCCCCACCTTCTCTCTAGTATGAGGTCTCGGAAGACTCCTTCTTCCAGAACATGTTGAATTTCTACAACTTCTCTGCCAGGTTCATGGCAGACCAGCTGAGGAAACCTCCTAACCGAGACCAGTGAGTGTTCTTTTCATACATTCGCGACTTCAACCCCTACAGGAGTGGTGGTGGGAGGAGACAAGGACTGTAAGTTTGGGAGGAAAGGGGAAGCTTGGCCCCAGGGCTGAGAAGACCTTTGGTGTCCTCTGGTGAGCCCCTCCCTTCCTTTAGGATGGCCAGCTCACCTGGGGTTGGCAACAGTCAGGTACAAACCATGATGCTAAATTTCCCCGTGTTTCCTGATGGAGGTCTGGCACCACCCTTGTGTTCAAGGGTGTTCCGGAAGGAAAGTCCATACTTGGGTCACTTCGGGGCGGTTCCTGTTCCAAAGGCATTTCTTCAGAAAACAGACAGTAGCAATCTGGGGAGAGACATACTGCCGTTGAACCTACCAGCACAGACAATGAATGTGATCTGAGTGGATGCAATTTATTTTTTTTAAGCGACCTAGTTTTACCGTATTTCGTTGCAGTGTAGAAGGTCTGCTTTTCTTTGGGGGAGCAGAGGAGGTTTGGTTGTTGGTTGGTTGGTGAGCATAATGAGATGCCAGGACTTTCTGGAAATTCAGAGACGTATTTATTTATTTACCCTGCCTTTCTCCTCAAAAGGATCCAACCTATACAAGGAGTACGCCTCTTTCTCGATGGTGTCACATCCAACTGCGGGGGGGGGGGGGTCGGTTGCGTGGCAGATTCCTTTCCCCCTTGGAAAAATCCAAACAAAATTTTCAAAATGCTTTCCCCTGTTTCAAAAGTTTGTGTGCCTTTCCTCCTGGCAGGCTTATTTTTTTATTTTTTTATTTTTTAATGAAGAGTGTTCTCCCTTCTGGAGGGGAAGTATTGAAAAAAGCAGTTGGAAGTGGCACTAGCAAGAAGGAATTAGATCATGGGGTTCTTCTTGCCATTTCAATCACCTCTTGACTCTTGTTCTCTGGGGTTCTCTGGGATGGACTGCCATGTGATTCGATAGCCACAGCCCTGCAAGAAAAGTACCTTCCCCCACTACTCCTCCTCCTCATTTTTGAATCTCTTTTCAACCTTCTCTAGGTGGAGCATGACCCCACAAACAGTCAACGCCTACTACCTGCCTACTAAGAATGGCATTGTCTTCCCTGCAGGGATCCTGCAGGCTCCTTTCTACGCTCGCAACCATCCCAAGTGGGTCAGGGTGCTGCTTGATGGGAAGAAGGGGCTTGCGATGGAGAGAGCCCTTGACCTGGTCAGATCTGGCTCTCTGGTCTTGACACTGTTTGGGTGGAATCACATCTGTATCAAGATGGGAACGGGAGGGTTTGGGATATGTAGAGGGAAAACAGGTTGGTTTCCTCCTCCCCCCAAAGCCTTGTAGTAGTCGTGATGAAGTTTATTGTGCAGAAGGCCCACACTAGGGCAGCACGGCTTGCCTGAAACTCCATATGCCCTAAAAGTTTCTAGTTGTTTTCCACAGTGGTGGTGGAAGGAGGCCAATGGCTAGATACTCTCAGGTCACTTTCACACGAGCTGCTAAGTTGGGATTTACCATCCTTCGCCCACGTACTTTTTACATGAAATTTAGGTATCATTGGCATGATGTAATATTGCAGTATCTTCTGTGTCCTCTTGCCACCCTTTTTCAGATCTGATTTGTGACCGCCACCATCACAACCATCCCACTCTCACACACTTGCAAATGCAGTCTGCAGTGCCAGCCTGCCCAAGATCTAGCTTGAAGCTCCTACTTCACGGTTTCTATTTTAGCTTCTACTTTATGGTTTCCTGTTCAGGGGTGACACAGTGTTTCCAAATTGCACCTTAATGACCCATTTAATCAGTTCTTGTTCCTTCTATGAGCACGAGAAGATTAAGTAACTTGTTTTTCTTCTATGATTTTCATCTTTTAACAGTAAATAATGCTAAACAAAAGGATATTAGCCAGAAGCCTATTGCCCGTTTAGGTTAGGTAGTGTTTGCCTTTGTGGCAAACAAATTGCCACTAATTAACAAGGTGCTGGTTGTCTTCCTCGCTGTGCATCTGATCACATGATTAGGCATCTACCCAGGAACGTAACCAGTACCTTGTTAATGAACAGCAATTTTCCACGCCAAAATATCTAGTTTTTCTGCTGTAAGCCTACATTTGCAATAGGATTCTGGGCCACCCGCCTGCCACCCAAGTGGTCCATATGCAGTGATCTTCCCTAAAAAGGCCAAAGAAGGATTGGATACTTTCTTTGTGAGAGATGGAAGCAACTTAACACATTTCTTCAGTGGCATGTCTGAATATCCTTTATTGCATCTGAGACATTTGCTTCCCTCCCCATAGTGTTTTAAAGGTTAGGCAGCCTGTGTCCCCACCTCTTAATGTTCTCTTGCTTTCTTCCCTTGAGGGCCCTCAACTTTGGAGGCATTGGCGTCGTAATGGGGCATGAGCTCACCCATGCTTTTGATGACCAAGGTAGGGGCATGTTTCTTGGCCCACTAGGCAGATGGCCATGGCTTCTTACACCTGGCATGCATGCTGCATCCTTCTAAAAGAGGCACTTTTTTTGGTTGCATCCTCCATGGGCCTTTTGAACCATAACGAACGATGGCAACTCAATCAGGCAACGTCACTTTATATCGATCACCATACTTTGTAGTGATGGCCTTGTGCTTTCCCCCCCGTTATCTCGGCTCCCTTGGATGGCGCTCCCCACCATTTCCCATTCAGAGGGTTCAGGCCCACCGCCCCGGTGAGATTTTTGCTGTCCTCGGTGCGGCAAAGGATTCAAGGACTCATTCTAAATTTTGATAAGGAAATCTGCCATGCCCAAAGGGGTGCACAATCTATATTTTTCAATCACTGCTTTTGGCACAGCACATGATGATCTATATTATCCTGAATTTGGAAAAGATCCTTTTTTGGGGGACTACAACTCCCAGAATCTAAATCCTAGAAGCCAAGGGGTTGTGGGAGTTGTAGCCCAAGGAAGTAGCTTCTCTAAGCTCTGTGGCAGTCCTGCCTAGCCAACGCTGTACTCTACTTAGATGGCTGAGCCCACCCTGTCCAAAAGGATGCCAACATTAGGGGCCGGTCAACTCATCTCCATGGCATCCCCATGCACATTCTTGCCTTATTCCTGGCTGTTCCCATATTGCCATCATCAACGAGATCCCCTCTTCCTCAACGGGGTGCTGCTTCCCTATCTTGTCTGCCCTCCTGTCTCTCTACCTTCCATCACCTCACCAGGCTTCTTTCTGCTGCTTTCGCTCCTGTTCCATCTGCTTGATGAGAATTCATCACTTCTGCATGCATGGGCTGCCGCTTCAGCAAAGGACCCCCTCCTCTCCTCTTAAGCTCACTGCTGCTTAGGAGTACTTTGGGCTCCGGCTCCAACCTCTGTTTCTTTATAGGTGGGCAGCTCTCTGTTTGACTTGGGACCCGTCTCTTTGAGCATTGCAGTCCCCAACAGCTGCAATCAGGGTAGGGCCCAAAGGGGAGGATAGTGCAGGGGTTCTAGGTCTTCCTTAATGTAGGGGGGAAACGAAGAAGAGGTTTAGATTTATAGCTGAGGATCATGGTGGGGCAAAAGCTTAGGCAAGGCTCTGCCTATTCTACAGATAGGTTTCAGCACAGAAAAAAGCTTGGGCACAAAATTCAGCTCCTGAGAAGTTCGGCTTCCATTTTAGAACACAACAAGTTTCTAGTCCTTATGACCGAGAAGATGTACCAAGGGGCAATGCCGGACAGAAATATTAGTAGGGAGGGAGAGGAGGAATAGGTTTTCCATGGATGAGAAGAAGAGTTAGAGGGCCCGGCCTCTAACTTGTGACTTGCAAGAGCTGGAGTTATGAAAAACAGGCAAATAAACGCAAACGGGCCCAGCTGGATAACGTGTACAATTCAAGCAGAAAGCGTGTGACATCTGCGCAGGATTCTGTTCTTTGTTCTGGAGCATAGACACAGTCTGAAACGAGAGCCTGATAAGCAACTGTTTACTGGCTAGTCACATCTAAGCCACAGCTCAATAGCCCTGGTTTAATCCCCAGCATTAAAGGATCTAAAGTACCTGAGCAGATAAAAAAGGCCTTGATCCGAGACATCGGAGAGCCACTGCCAGCCAGGCTGGGTGAGGCAACCTCCTCTCTTGCTAAGGGGCCTTGCTGTGTGGAACCGATCTTGTCTGATTGGGAACAGGCAAGAAGGCGTCGTTGGGTCGGCCGGGTCCTTCTTGGGAACATCTGGCTGGCTCCTCTTGGAGGTCAGATGTGGTATCAGATGAAACCTGGTCCAGCAAGGCAATTTTATTTGTTCCAGGCCGAGAGTATGACAAAGAAGGGAACCTGCGTCCCTGGTGGCAGAACTCGTCCCTGGAGGCTTTCAAGAACCGGACAGAGTGCATGACGGAGCAATACAGCAAGTATCTGGTCAACGGAGAGCATGTCAATGGCAAGCAGACGCTGGGCGAGAACATTGCTGACAACGGAGGACTGAAGGCAGCCTATAATGTGAGTGAGTTCTGTTGGGGGAAATAAACGCCCCCCACAAAAAAGTCAGCTGGGGGAAAGACCTGGTGGCTTTGGAGATGCTCCCGCATCTCCGTTCCTAGTGGCTGCAAGGGAAAGGGTTGGGGTCCTGTTAAACCTGGGATCACAGGGTCTACTGCTGGTTCATTGCAGGCTTACAAGGTCTGGCTGAAGAAGTATGGGGAGGAGAAGCGCCTACCTTCTGTGGACCTCACAAACCACCAGCTCTTCTTCTTAGGATTTGCACAGGTAACCACATCTTGGGATGAAAAACAAAAGCATGCTATGCCCAGTGTCCTTTCTGCCACCCCATACAAACTCTGCCACTGTCTGTGTCATAGAATCATAGAATCATTGGGTTGGAAGGGGCCTCTAAGGCCATCGAGTCCAACCCCCTGCTCATTGCAGGAATACAAATCAAGGGTTATCTGCCAGGGGGTTGTCCAATTTTTTTCTCGAATGTTCCAGCATTGGAACGCTCACCACCTCCCAAGGTCATGGGTTCCATTGTCGCACTTTTCTAACAGTTAGGAAGTTTTTCCTGATATTCAGCCTAAATCTGGCTTCCTGTAACTTGAGACAATTACTACGTGTCCTTCAGCCATGAATAGTCCTGCCAAATCCAAAAATCATGGGCAGAGTATCAGCCACCCCACAACTTGGTAACAGGATCTAAGATCCCAGGATCCGTCTCTTCCGTCTCCAGCTAGAGCAGGAGTGGACAACCTTTGGACCTCCAGATGTTTTGGCCTAGAGATCCCATCAGCCCAACCCCATCATGGCCAATGGTGAGAGATTCTGGGAGTGGCAGTCTGAAATATTTAGGGAACTGGATGCTCCCCATCCCTGCATTAGAGGCTTCCCAGCAAGAGGACGATGGGTTTCTGGATCCTGTTCTTCTCCAGCTTCATCTGCCTCAGTGGCCACCGCCCATGCCCATTTATCAGCGGTCATCTTTTGGAACTGGAGTCCAGGAACAATGGGAACTCCCAGAAACAAGACCTGTGCAAATATATATGAAAGGGCCACTAGAATGCTATGCCTGGGGCCTTACCCCATGGACGTTTTGCCCATCATCTCTCCTGGTCCTCTCCTTCTCTCTCTTCCTCCTCATTGATGCCATGGATTTATTAGTTTAAAAGCTGTATTAAACTGGAGTTTTAAAAAGAGGGTCACCTTACCGGAGAGCTCAATTCAAGCACGTTTGGAGCATTTTCTCTGTACCTCTTCTCTGATAGCTACCCTCCACCTATGACCAAATCTTCCCACTACTAATTTTGCTCCTGCTCTGAATTATATATTAAGAAAGGGATAGGGAAGGCAAAATAGTAGTTGGACGGCCATGGGCTAGCAAGGAAGGATGTGAACTGTGTTTCCCATTCCCTGGATTAAGATCTAGCTCCAGAGTAAAGCTTGGAAAGTCGCTTTTTTGGACAACAGTCACTCTGCCAAGCACCATTCTTCAAGGGCATCATTTCTTTGAAACAGAACAGGTTCATCCAGTAGCTGTGGTTTACAATCCCTGCAAAAGTGTGCCCCTGTATTTTCCCCGACTGGTTGACTTCAGACAGAATCTTTTTTTTTTTTTTTTTGCACCCGGTGTTCCTACAGAGGAAACTGGGATGGAGGGGAAGATCTGGAGAGGTACCCCGACCCACAGTGCCTCTCTCTAGAGCCCAGCCCAGCTCCTTTGAAAGTCAGAATTGCACCTGCATCGTTTTTCTTGGGATGAATCTCAAGTGGTGATTTCCTGTCAGATGCAAACTAGACTCACAGCTGGAATCACATGCTATTGAGACACTGCCTTCCAAATATAGGGCTATATCCGGCCAGCTGAAAGCAGCCTCTCCTCATCACAGGCCAACGGGCAAACAGTTAACGATGCAGCATATTTTGTTATGACTCTGATAGAGGTTGCCCAGCATTTCCCAGTTTTTATTTACCCCTTCTAGGCAGGACCCATTTCTACATCTGTTGGGCTCATCATCTAGCCATACATGGATTACAAATTTTCCACAAAGATGACGAGTCAATTATGGATGCCAAATGTGCTATATTTTACATGATCTACAGTGTGAATTGGAGCAGGTTTACCAAGAAATGGGTTCTATCAGGACTGAATGGTGGTAGGACCTAATTTCTTGACTGTAGTTCAGACTTGCTTCCTATTCTGATCGTTCTTGGAACTACGTATAATGCAAAAGCCCTGCTGGGAGATTGTGGGTCTCTAGCCAGGCCATTCCCAGTGTCTTCTCATGGCATTTCTTCCTAGAATTTTGCTTTCAAAGACAGGAAGAGTTCCCCCCCCCCCCCCAGTGCTAAGTTCTGGACCTGAAACCAAAGCCTGCATTTCACTGGATGGTTACACATTGTTGGGTGACCAAGGGTGATTATAGATCATTCATTCATTAGTTCAATTTATATCATCCTTCATTGAGCCGTGTGGCATACATGGCTCCTCTCTTCCCCAGTCTATTCCTCTAACAATTTCCCTGTGAGGTAGACTGTGAAGAAAGAGTGAGTGAGTGAGTGAGAGAGAGAGAAGCTGGATCAAGGGCACACAATGGTCAAAATCTTACTGCACAACTTTACCACATGCAACTGTGAGGAAGGAATCAACCATGGCCACACACCCCAGCTCAGGCTCTGAGGATCCCTGAGGATCTGCGGAAGCCTTCGGGAGCAACACAGTTGAGAAGGAACTCTTTAATAATCCCCAAATCCCTGCTGTTGGTCCCCTGTTCCACAACTCCCAAAAGCCTGCCCAGGACAAAAGGGATCGTTAGAGATCCCCAGAACCTAGAGAGGAGGAATAGGAAATGTTTAATCCCCTCCCAAAAAAAACAGCCATGGCATCATCACCATCATGCAGCGTAAAGTCGCACAAAGGGATCCCAGCTAATGAGTTCCGTGAGTCGGTGGGGACCACAACCTGGATCTCCCGTGTTCCAGTCCAGCAGTGTAGCAACTCTCTGACTGGGTGGTAAAGGTGATTACCTGGAGCATCTGCAAGTATGGCTGGACCGAAGAGGAGGTCCCGACCTACCTGGAGTCTTGGGCAGGGAAGCCTAAATTCACAGAGCAGTAGAAGGCACTCAAGGCAGGGACCAGCATTCCTGCCTTCGGGGGAGTCTCCATCATCTGCCGTCCCTCAGGCACTGGGTGAGAGACAGTGTGGCTGTGCTGCTGCCGGTGGCCAGCCTTCCTGGGGGAGTTTGGCTTGGATTCCCTTGGCCTTGCAGGACTGGGCCCTCGCTGCCTCTGGCTGCCCCACCCCCTCCTCAACATCAGCCACCTGGCTCGGAGGGGAGAAGGGGCTTTAGAAGGGGCTTTTATTGTGATTATCAGTTGTCATCAGGTTACGTACGTAGAGACCCACAGTGGATCTGAGGGAACAGGAAGGGGGGAGGGCGTTGGAGGGGGCAGCCATTGAGGTGGTGCTGGGTAGGGGAAGGAATGGCGGTGGGGGTAGAACATGCCCACGTAGGAGAAGAGAGGTTAGATATCTTACATCTATCCCCTCTTCTAGTCCTACCCCCAACCAAATGGTATCAGGTGACCATATCAGCAAACCCCCTCGAGCCACACGGTGCTGTTGATGAACGCCAGGTCAGTACAAAATAAGACTGCCCTCATCCATGATGTAATTCTGGATGAGGGTGCTGACCTGGCGTGCATTACTGAGACCTGGGTGGGAGAGGAGGGTGGTGTTCCCCTCTCCCAGCTGTGTCCACCTGGGTACTCGGTCCAGCACCAATGTCGCTCGGAGGGTCGGGGAGGGGAGTTGCTGTAGTCTATAGGAGTTCTATCTCCTTGACCAGGCTTCCTATCCCTTTGAGAGGAGGCCTTGAGGGCCTGTATTGTGTGTTGGGCTTACGAGACAGATTGGGGATTCTGTTGGTGTACCGCCCACCCTGCTGCGTACCAACAGTCTCCCTGCCTGAGCTGACGGAGGTCATCTCGGACCTGGTGTTGAGGACTCCCAGGCTGTTGGTGCTGGGGGACCTCAACATCCATGTTGAGGCTGCCTTGACTGGGGCGGCTCAGGACTTCATGGCCGCCATGACAACCATGGGGCTGTCTCAGTGTGTCATCGGCCTTACACATGAAAAGGGCCATACCTTGGACCTGGTTTTCTCAATGGGACTGGAAGATGGTGGTCTGGATGTGGAGGGGCTGGTTGTGACCCCATTGTCATGACCACTTCCTGGTCAAGTTTAGTCTATTAGCTTCTTCTCCCCTCTGCAAGGGTGGGGGATCTATTAAGATGATCCGCCCTCGGAGACTAATGGATCCGGATGGTTTCCTGAATGCTCTGGGGGATTATCCGCCTGATATGGTCGGCGCTCCAGTCGAAGCTCAGGTCACCCTACAGAATAGGGAGATGACCCAGGCGGTTGACACGATTGCGCCTAAGCGCCCTCTCCCTGCACGCAGAGCCCAGACAGCTCCTTGGTATACTTCTGAACTGCGGGCGATGAAGCGAGAGGGGAGACGGCTGGAGCGCAGGTGGAGGAAATCCCGCTGGGAGTCCGATCGAACACGACTTAGAGCCCATTATCGGGCCTATTTTGTGGCAATACGGCTGGCAAAACGGCAATATTTCTCCAGCCGTATTGCTTCCTCAGAATGTCGTCCAGCAGAGCTGTTTCGGGTGGTCCGGGATCTTCTTCAACCGGGAAATCCGGTGGAGGTCCCGGACTGCTCATCAGCTTCGCTGTGATGAGTTTGCCATTCATTTTGAGGGAAAAAATCGCTCAGATTCGCAGTGGGTTGGACTCCACCGTTACTGCAGAATCAGAGGATGTGTCCAGTGTGCCGTGCTTAGGTCAAATATTAATGGATGA
The DNA here is from genome assembly GCA_037013535.1 of Intellagama lesueurii. Classification (NCBI taxonomy): domain Eukaryota; kingdom Metazoa; phylum Chordata; class Lepidosauria; order Squamata; family Agamidae; genus Intellagama; species Intellagama lesueurii. The sequence goes on from JBAJHW010000003.1 coordinate 262,046,879, forward strand.
GTTTCAACTGTTGAGACCTGAGGATGTGGACAGGGTGCTTGGATCTGTCCGTTCTACCACCACTCCGCTCGACCCTTGCCCATCTTGGCTAATTGGAAGATCTGCCAGGGGGGTTCGCACCTGGGTCCAGGAGGCCGTGAACGCCTCTTTGAGAGAGGGAGTGGTCCCTATCGCCTTGAAAGAGGCGGTAATTCGGCCACTCCTAAAAAAGCCTAACCTGGACCCAAGGCTGGTGGTTAACTACCGACCAGTGGCGAACCTCCCTTATTTGGGCAAAGTGTTGGAGCGGGTTGTGGCCGGGCAACTCCAGGCGCTGCTGGATGAAACGGATTTTCTGGATCCATTTCAATCAGGTTTCAGGCCGGATTTTGGTACGGAGACTGCCTTGGTCGCCCTGTACGATGACCTTTGCTGGGAGACAGACAGGGGGAGTGTGACCCTGTTGATACTCCTGGACCTCTCAGCGGCTTTCAACACCATCGACCATGGTGTCCTTCTGGATAGGCTGGCTGGGTTGGGAGTCGGGGGCACCACTTTACGGTGGTTCCGCTCCTTCCTGGCTGACCGTGTCTGGAAGGTGGTGCTGGGGGACAGTTGCTCTGCCCCATGGCGTTTATGTCATGGAGTTCCTCAGGGCTCGATACTGTTCCCCCATTCTGTTTAACATCTACATGGAACCGCTGGGAGAGGTCATCAGGAGGTTTGGGCTGAGGAGTCAGCAATATGCTGACGACACTCAGCTCTACCTCTCGTTTTCCACCAATCCAGGTGAGGCGGTTTCTGTGCTGAACTCGTGTCTGGACCTGATAATGGACTGGATGAGGGTTAATAAATTGAAACTCAATCCAGACAAGACGGAAGTGCTGTTAGTGGGTGCTTCGCCGGACAGGCTGGAGGGCCATTTCCCTGCCCTGAATGGGGTTGCACTACTCCTAAGGGACAGGGTCCGCAGCCTGGGGGTGCTCCTGGACCCCAGTCTAACTCTGGAAGCCCAGGTGGACTCGGTGGCCAGAGGTGCCTTCCTCCAGCTGCGGAAATTATACCAGCTACGGCCCTACCTGGACGAGCAGAGTCTCATGACAGTTATACATGCACTGGTAACATCTCGTATAGATTACTGCAATGCGCTCTACGTGGGGCTGCCTTTGAAGACGGTCCGGCAACTGCAACTGGTCCAGAATCGAGCTGCGCGGCTGGTGAGTGGTGGGGCTGCTAGGGAACACATCAAGCTGATTCTGTTCAAATTACATTGGCTACCAGTTGCTGCCCGGGCCCAATTCAAAGTGCTTGTTTTGACATATAAAGCCCTAAATGACTTGGGCCCTGGATACCTGAAGGACCGCCTCCTTCCATATGAACCTACCCGGCAGTTAAGATCTAACCAGGGGTCCCTCCTGAAAGAGCCATCCCTCCAGGAGGTAAGAGGGACGGCTTGTAGACAAAGGGCCTTTTCGGCAGCTGCCCCAGACTATGGAACGCCATCCCAACTGAGATTCGTCTGGCGCCGACGCTGATGACATTTCGTCGCCAGGTCAAAACCTTCCTGTTCCAGAAGGTTTTTAATTGAAATAGTATCAACTGTGGGTCCTGATGGCAACTTTGAGAGTATATATTTTAATTGTATTTTAATTGTTTTATCTTTTTTTACTGTAGTTAAATTGCTCTAAGCCGCCCAGAGACCTTATGGTAGTGTGGGCGGCAGGCATGTAAGTTAAATAAATAAATAAATAAATAAATAAATAAATAAAAGTGTCCACCTACGGGGGTCTGCCTCCCTTCCAAAGACAAAAATCCATCGCTTGACCCATCTTGTCTGTTCCACAGAGCAAGTACTAACCATCTTTTCTTTCTCCTTCCTGACACAGGTTTGGTGTTCGGTGCGTACTCCCGAGAGCTCGCACGAGGGCCTGGTGACGGACCCCCCACAGCCCTGACAAGTTCCGAGTCATCGGCACCCTCAGTAACTCTCAGGACTTTTTAGAGCATTTTAACTGTCCCATTGGCTCTGCCATGAACCCTGGGAAGCACTGTGAAGTGTGGTAAAGAAAGAAAGGGAGGCTGCCCTTCGGCAGAGGTCTGTACATACATACATACAAGGGCCCCCTGCACAATCTAGCCCGCAGGAGCAAAGCTGAACCCTGGCAGCCCACTCACTCGGAAGCAGCCAATGATCTCACCTTCTCAGCTTGGGTTGGTGCAGGTTCCTTCACCTTTGACACCTGGAAGAAAAGGGAGCTCACCCAAGCCCACTTCATGAGACCAAGAGGGGCAAAAGCACAGTGTCATTTGTCTTTGCTAACCACATCACTCCTCCCTCCATGGGCCCTGAGAGGAACCTCCAGCTCCACTCCTTCTGCTTTTGTTTCCTGTCTTCAGCTGTCCCGGAAAAAGGCTCTCCCAGATCCACCCTGGTGGTCTGCGCCCCTGACGTCTCACCATGTCTGTTCCACTTCTTTAAAAAAAAAAAATCAGCCGCAGATGTGGCTCAGTCTTTACCATTGCTGATGGAATAGGTCTCGGGAACCACCTGAAAGAGGAGTGCCATTAGCACTGGAGCATGTGGTGGTGGTGGTGGGGCTAACTGAATCATTTGGTGGTGCCACAGCTATAGATGCTTAGCACAACAATCGCCCTTATAAGAAAGACTGGTGGGCTGTACGATCCAAAGAGCCCTGGTGCATCTGAGCAAACCCATCCAGTCCAGCATACGATTTCCAACAAGCCAGCCTTCCTGTTAACTTCCAGGAAGTTTACAAGCTGAGCACAAAGGCATCTAGCTGCACTTTTCTGTAATCTGTTATTTTAGATGTATGTTGCCACTGATCATGGAGGTACTATTTAGTTAACTGCAATTGGTAGATCTAGCCTCCTTAAACTAACTAACTAACTAACTAACTTCCTTCTTCTCCTTCCTTCCTTCCTTCCTTCCTTCCTTCCTTCCTTCCTTCCTTCCTTCCTCTATCTTTTCCTTCCTTCCTTCCTTCCTTCCTTCCTTCCTTCCTTCCTTCCTTCCTTCCTTCCTTCCTTCCTTCCTTCCTTCCTTCCTTCCTTCCTTCCTTCCTTCCTTCCTTCTTCCTTCCTTCCTTCCTTCTCTCTCTTTTTCTTTCTTTCAAAAAAGTCGTATCAGCTAGCAGCCATTAGAATCTCCTGCACCATACAGGCGTTGGTGTGTAGCTAAGATATGGATGGTTCCGCTCACAGTGTCTCCTGATGCCAGGCTGTGACAGTATACAAAGAAGTTGGCCGTATATTTTCCTATCAGTCAAGGATCCAAAGAAGCACCATGGCTCTGGTGTAGGCCATATCCTTCCTCTTCTGCCAGCTTAGAAGACAGAGCCACCTCATTGGTATAGTATTACACAGCAGCAAAGGAAAATGCCACACAGATGCGTGAGCGTGCGCACGCACGCGCACACACACAACACCAACCACTGTGGAAAGACAAAATGTCCTTCAAGCTAGCATTGCACCTACCAAGCTTCCCTCTACTTTTATCCCCTTTCATAAGGGGAATTCTTTGCCTCTGCCATTCAGTCCCTGAGCTGGTACAGAACACCCTGTCGAAAGCACACGAGTCACACAGCAGCTGGGCCTTAGGAGTCTCCAGTTCCAGGAGAGATGGGGATAGAAGGAGCCACGGATTGGTTTGCTTCCATGGCCTTTCCCTTTAACTTTTTCCAGGCTCCCTATCAATTCCAAACTAGCTTGGCTTAGAAATTCTCAAACTTGCTCCCCTCTACTGAGCTTGGCGGGAACTAGTGCCTTGGATTTAGTATGTGAGTGTACGTATGTGTGTTCTGGGGGGGGGGGGGAAGGGATGGTGTTGGTGTATTTAATTATTAAAAGCTGTTTCTGCTTAGTTATTTCAAAGTGTGCTTCAAAATGCGTTGTGTGATCCTTATAAGAAAATGAAGAGAAAAGCAAAAATTTGAGAATAGAAGCACTGCCTTCAGTCCTTAGCAAAAACAGGCCAGAAACCAGGCATGAGGTTTGTGTGGGCTGTACTGTGCAGTAAGTGGCTTGCGAATGGCAGGCATAGCGGCAAATTGCTATGGTAACATGCTCTGAATAGCGGTCCTTGGAACAGCATCTAGTGTGGCTGAGAAGGCCAATTCGAGAGTGACCATTCCTTCCACACTGAAGGACAAATCCAATCTGTCCCCTTCCAGCTCCCTGATTTGGCTGGTTTCGGGACGGCCTCTTTGCCTCGGCCTGCTGGACAAGGGTCTCTTCAAATTGGGAGAGGCCATGCTGCAACCGCCTGCCTCCAGGCTGAACGCTCAGAGGTCAAGGTTTCCCATCCGTGGAGGTCCATTCCTAAGGCCTTCAGATCCTGCTTGCAGAGATCCTTGGATCACAGCTGTGATCTCCCCCTCTGGGGCGATTTCCCACTGCACTAATTCCTCCAGACAGGAGATATTTTGGAATCTGACCGTCAGCCATTCTCACAAACATGCACCCAAGCCAACGTAGACGTCGCTTGTTTCAGTAATGTATACATGCTAATTAATGATCCCTTATTTCAGTTTAATTCCCTTTTTTTTTACAATTACAGAAGTTAAGTATATACATGCTTTCAACAATGAGGCCCACCTTAATATTTTCCTCTTTTTTTCATCTTTTCTAAGTGATTCCATCTCTTATTTGTATTTTCCCCCATTCTTGTTTATATCTCCCTAAATATTCTGCCGTCCCTTGTGTAATCTGAAAGCATTTTGTACACTTGATCAATCTCCAATAGATCTTTATGCATTCGATCTAACTCCAATAGGTCTTCCAGGCTATTTTTAATTAATGCTACTGATTCCCCCCCCCCCCCTTATCTTCCCTTAACACAACTAAGATTCTCCTCGGCTCTCCTGAGCTTCCCCCTCTGATATCCTCCAGTCCTTCTTTTCATTGGCATACATTGTCCTCCACCTTCACATTTCTTTGTTCAATGTTTTCTGTATTTTCTTGAATATAGTCCTCCTTTAGTTGTTCCATGAACGATTGCATGTCTTGGTTCTGGGATCTAACGATTGCATGTCTTGGTTCTGGGATCTCACTATTTCTAAGATTGCTTGCAGGGTAGATTTTGTTTCCTCCCGAAAATTCCCTTGTGACATTATGTCCTTAGATGCCAGGTACTTGTATTTCAAGTGAAAAATGTTTAGTAGCTTAGAGCAGTCAGTCCAGTTCCATCAATAGTTGCCTCAGTAAGTTGATCACCTTTAGGGTTAATTGAATCCAGTCTCTGACGTAGTTTGGCAGTCCCGTTCACTCGATGTTTGTACAGTGATGCCTCGCAAGACGAATGCCTTGCGCAACGAAAGACGAAAGCGTTTTGCGATTTTTTGGTGACTCACAAGACCAATTTTTCTATGGCCGTGCTTCGCAAGACGAATTTTTTTCTTTTTTTACTTAAATTTCAATGCATTCCTATGGGAATCCGCGCTTCGCAAGACGAAATTTTCGCAATACGACACGACTCGCGGAACGAATTAATTTCGTCTTGCGAGGCATCACTGTATTAGACTTTCTAAAGTTAATTGTCTATGTTTTAGTCAGTTCTCAGAAGAAGTAGAAACCGGAAAGACAAAACAGTTTCAAATCAGGTTTCTAGGCTTTTTCAAGGTCATGTTTCTGGGCTATTTGCCAACACTGTTGGCACTGTTGACATTACTTTGAGCGTTGTTTGCAAAAACAATTTTAAGAGGAAGATTTCTTAAGTTTAGCACCAAAGTAATACAGAACTTCTTTCCTTGCAATATAATTGTTTTATTAATGTCCGATTTATTTTCTTTGCTTCTCTTTGTGTCTCTTTCCCCTTCTCCACATCCACCGCTGCTTAATTTAGAGTTGGGGCTAAGAGACCCTCTTTTTTTTCCTGTTAAAGGGATTATTCCGTCCAGGGATAGTTATAGAATAGTATAATTAAGATTTTGTATCTCACCCCATGTTAACGACGATGTTTAATTTGGCTAGTTTATCGCTTCTTCCTTTGCTGGCTGCCGATGACTTGCAAGCAGGCTTATTCAGCTGCTTGTTTCCGCCCGCAGGTTGATTGGGGAGTTTCCTGGATCAAACGTGGGTAACCACCGTCCCCCCCCCCCCCTGTGATCAACAGGCTTCTCCCCCATTTTCACCACCTCTTCGGGGTGGTTTTAACCCCCTGGGGGGTCCCAAACAGGTCGGAATTCAGCCCAGGAGACGGAGCTCTGTCCTCCTGCTGCTGTCTCGTCGCAGCGTCAAGCCGGAAGTCAGAAAGTAACTTCTTTAAGCACTATTTTATCCGAGATATCCTGGCATTGTAAAGAAATATAGCTTAGAAAAATTATTTCTTGGAATACAACTCCCAAAATTGCCCATCCAGCATGGCTACTGGCTATGAAGGGGACCTAGGAGTCCAAAAAAGCTAACTTTTTAAAGCTGTGGAACCAAATGACTCAGTGTGCTGCTTATATACCGGACTGTAGCACTTAAAGCACTCTCTGGGCAGTTTACAATTTAATTATGGGGGCTACACATTGCACAGACACACCCACCCAGCAAGTTGGGTACTCAGTTTACTGATCTAGGAAGGATGGAAGGCTAAGTCAACCTTGAGCCAGCTACCTGAGCCCATCGGGATCAAACTCAGATTGTGAGCAGAGTCCTGGTAACCACTGCACCATGAGCTTCCTGTACATTAAGATGTCTTTGACAGTGTTCATCTCACCACAGATAACCTGAGACTGACAGTCTTCAGCCTTTCCTGATCTGGAACTAGAGATGGGCATGAACAGGTTCGTCCTAGTTCGTAAAGGCGGCAGCACAGCTGCTGCTGCTCCCCTCCACTGCTGCCTCTGGCTCAATCAACCACTCGCCAGGCCAGGCCTGCTTGCTTGCTTTTTCCACCTCTTCAACTGATCTTCCAGTCCCGGCAAGAGCTCAGACTTCTCTGCCCCGCCCTCTTGGCTGATCTCCCAATCAGAGAAAAGGGCAGGGCAGAGATGTCTGTGCTCCTTCTCGTGACTGGGAGATTAGCAGAGGAGGAGGGAAAAGCAAGCAATCTGGGCCTGCTGTGAGGCTGATCCACTGAGGAGAGCAGCAGCACCTGTGCTGCCACCTTGACGAACTGGTTCGTGCCCATCTCTATCTGGAACCTTCTTTAGTCTCAACAAGTATTGGGGGGGGGGGGGGAGCATTTCTTAATGCACTGCTTATCCACCTTTACTGGAGCTGCAACGGTGGCTGACTCCACAGCGGAGAATTATTGAAATGGCAAGATAAGACGACAATAAGTCTGCCTATTTCCTGTGCAAGCCTACCGAAGAACCAGTCACATTTATTGTGCAATTATGTGTGAGAATGAATTCCACTCATTTCTCAGGGGCTGGGGCAATGTGTTCCACAAAGCTCAGCTGTAGAGGATGTGAGCCAAGAGGCACTTTGGAAAGATGTTTCACTGGGTAGTCTTCCTGTTCCATTCACATAATTTTACACCATCACCAAGTTGTAATTCTCCAGTGGATGTCTTCCCCTCCATTCTCCTGCCTTTCTGCTTACTGCAGAATAAGAAGGGGGGGGGGGGGAGGAACCAGTGTTTCCCACCCCACCCCACCCCATCCCCAGGAAGTTGCAAAGTGTTTTCTGGGGATTGTGGGTCTTATATCTGTTGTAGCCATTGTTAAATAATTTCTTCCTTGATCTTTCAGAGCAGGATAATAAAGTTAGTGTGCACGTGTATTTATGAGAAACAGCTCTCCATGTGGAAGCACACTTCCAGGCAACTTTTGCAGATAAACCCCACAGCATAATCTTCCAACCATATTTTCAAGAAACATAACCACACTCAGTGGAGATCACTCTGAGGTATGCTTGTCCAAGATTATTATCTGCATGTATTTAAGACAGTCAAGCTGGATTTAGAAAAGGGGGGGGGGGGGAACACTAGAGATCATATTTCAAATACACATTCATTCCTGAAGCATATGAAAGAATTTCAGAAGAAAATCATCCTGTGCTTTATAGAGCACAGCAAAGCCTTTGACTATGGATCACAAGAGGCTATGAATTGTACAAAAGAAATGGGGTGTGCCACACTATTTGATTGTCCTGGTGGGTAACTTGTACTCTGAGCAAGAGGCTTACCAGCAGGACAGAATATTTGTTGTTGTTTGGTCGTTAAGTCGTGTCCGACTCTTTGTGACCCCATGGACCAGAGCACGCCAGGCCCTCCTGTCTTCCACTGCCTCCTGGAGTTGGGTCAAATTCATGTTGGTAGCTTCGATGACACTGTCCAACCGTCTCGTCCTCTGTCGTCCCCTTCTCTTTCCTTCACACTTTCCAAACATCAGGGCCTTTTCCAGGGAGTCTTCTCTTCTCATGAGATGGCCAAAGTATTGGAGCCTCAGCTTCAGGATCTGTCCTTCCAGGGAGCACTCAGGGTTGATTTCCTTCAGAATGGATAGGTTTGTTCTCCTTGCAGTCCAGGGGACTCTCAAGAGTCTCCTCCAGCACCACAATTCAAAAGCATCAATTCTTCGGCGGTCAGCCTTCTTTATGGTCCAGCTCTCACTTCCATACATCGCTACTGGAAAAACCATAGCTTTGACTATGCGGACCTTTGTCGGCAAGTTGATGTCTCTGCTTTTTAAGATGCTGTCTAGGTTTGTCATCGCTTTCCTCCCAAGAAGCAGGCGTCTATAGAGAAACATAATTTCCCATAATCAAAGGAGCCAGACAAAGGTGTATTTTATTTCACAATTTTGAACATATAGGAAAAAAAACCTAGATAAGATCCAGATGAAGCAGTAAATGTGGGTGAAACATCAGTACTTTTAAGATATGCAGGTGAAACTACATTAATAGAAAATAGCAGTGACTTGAAAGGACTGCTGAGGGAGGCGAATCAAGTGCAAAAGCAGAATTGCAGTTGAACATTAAGAAGAAAAAAGATGACAGAAGAATTACATAGCCTTGACAGTAGAGATTTGAAACCGTTAAGCAAGATTTTCTATCCCTTGTTTTGGTCATCAGTCCAAAACGAGGCTTCAGCCCAGCAGTGAAAAGACAGGCTGGCTACCTTGATTCTTTTAAGGCCCAGCTAGTGCAGCTACTCAACATCAAAAAAACTAAGATCATGGCCACTGGTCCCATCACCTCCTGGCAAATAGAAGGGGAAGATATGGAGGCAGTGACAGATTTTACTTTCTTGGGCTCCATGATCACTGCAGATGGTGACAGCAGCCATGAAATTAAAAGACGCCTGCTTCCTGGGAGGAAGGTGATGACAAACCTAGACAGCATCTTAAAAAGCAGAGCCATCACCTTGCCGACAAAGGTCCGCATAGTCAAAGCTATGGTTTTTCCAGTAGCGATGTATGGAAGTGAGAGCTGGACCATAAAGAAGGCTGACCGCCGAAGAATTGATGCTTTTGAATTGTGGTGCTGGAGGAGACTCTTGAGAGTCCCCTGGACTGCAAAGAGAACAAACCTATCTATTCTAAAGGAAATCAACCCGGAGTGCTCACTGGAAGGACAGATCCTGAAGCTGAGGCTCCAATCCTTTGGCCATCTCATGAGAAGAGGAGACTCCCTGGAAAAGACCCTGATGTTGGGAAAGTGTGAAGGCAGGAGGAGAAGGGGATGACAGAGGACGAGATGGTTGGACCGTGTCATTGAAGCGACCAACATGAATTTGACCCAACAGTGTCAGTGGCAGTGGAAGACAGGAGGGCCTGGCGTGCTCTGGTCCATGGGATCACGAAGAGTCGGACACGACTTAACGACTAAACAAAAGTGCAGCTACCCAGGAACTAGCAATGATCCTTACCTATGTTAAAGATGTGCCACGGAGGCAAGGTCAAAGTCAGCCACACCACGGCTGCGTATGGATGTGAAAGCTGAGCGGTAAAAAAAAACATTAGCTAACCTGAAGTTACAGTATTCAGAGCCTATCGTAACGAGAATCAGGCTCACTGGAAAAGAGGATCATGTTGGGAAAACCAGGAAAGCGGAAAAAGACCAAACACGAGGCAGTTTAATTTGCAACGAAGGACACGAGGCCTTTCTGTCTGGGAGACCGGAGTCGGGTGGTTCAAGGTGGGGACTTTTTACAACCCCCTCATTCCACGTGGCTGGAAAGTGGAAGTGGATGGACAGCAGGTGGAAACCACCACCTTTAAGACGTAGGGGGGGGGCAGATGGGCGGCCCTGGAGCCTCCAGGGTTTAAAAACAACCCACGTTTCTCATGCCTGGAAGCCTCCAGGAATTCTGGTTTAAACTGCCCAAATCTTCCCAGCAAGGCTCCTGCTAGGCGCGATGGGCTTTGTAGTTCACAAGGGCCCAGCGGGAAAGGATTCACTAGGGAAGCATTTCCCGGGCGCCCGAAGAGCTCCCCCCCTCCCGTGGGCGCAAGGCGTGCTGGGAGTCGTAGTCCCGGAGGCCAAGGGAGGCCGTTTGAGCCTCCGTCCGTCTGAGCCGCGACGGACTTCATTTCCCGCGCACCATCGCGGCGGGGACCACGTGGTGGAGCCTCGGCGAGGTCCCGAACACGTAACTTTAGTTCCGCGGCGGAAGAAGGTGTGTGTGTGTGTGTGGAAAAACAAGCGATGAGGATCGCAAACGTGGCGTGGTAACTGTTGCGAAGGGGGGGTGAGTGTCCCATTTCACTGTCTTATTACCCCTAGGCCCCAATTCCGGCCCCCGAGCCCTGAAAGGCACGTGATGCTAAGACCGAGGTACCTCTGAGCATATGCAGAGCGTCGCTGATTGGTTGTTTATTTAGTCATTTGTTTCGGCGCTTGGGAGTGTTCCCTTCCCCCCCCTCTTTTGGACTACAACTCCCAGAATCACATGCTGGCTGGGGGGGATTCTGGGAGTTGTAGTCCCCAAAAGTCAGGCCTGGAAGCTGAGATTGATTGTATGGTACATTTGCCCCTTCATCCTTACAACAGCGGCCAGGTTGCAGGTGGGCTGGGTGGGTGGGGAGCAAGGCCCCTGCCTAGAAAACCAGCCCTCAGAGGCCTGCCCTGGCACTTCTCGGCCCTCCTCGCTTCCCCCCAGCAGGCTGGCTTGTCTGAATACAAAATATGTGTATGTGTGTATAGTTGTGATTGTATAATTATAATGTTTACTGTCTTGTTTGCAGTTATATTTGTTCAACGTGTAAACTGCCCAGAGTGACCTTGGCAGCCAGATGGGCAGTATAAAAGGCAAATGCATGCATGCATGTATGTTGTTGTTGTTTAGTCGTTCAGTCGTGTCCGACTCTTCGTGACCCCATGGACCAGAGCACGCCAGGCCCTCCTGTCTTCCACTGCCTCCCGGAGTTGGGTCAAATTCATGTTGGTCGCTTCGGTGACACTGTCCAACCATCTCGTCCTCTGTCGTCCCCTTCTCCTCTTGCCTTCACACTTTCCCAACATCAGGGTCTTTTCCAGGGAGTCTTCTCTTCTCATGAGATGGCCAAAGTATTGGAGCCTCAGCTTCAGGATCTGTCCTCCCAGTGAGCACTCAGGGTTGATTTCCTTCAAAACGGATAGGTTTGATCTCTTTGCAGTCCAGGGGACTCTCAAGAGTCTCCTCCAGCACCACAATCCAAAAGCATCAATTCTTCGGCGGTCAGCCTTCTTTATGGTCCAGCTCTCACTCTCATACATACATAGAAACAAAACCAAGTGGCACGACTTGTTTCCTGAAGAACAGCCAGATTACTAGGAGGAAGTCTCCGATTCCACCCTCCAGGAGGTTTGCTCAGATTTTCTTCCTGGGGAAAAATTGGTTGGTGTTTCATCTTCTCATCTTGAATTATTACAGCAAGGGGGTGAGGTCATTGGGATTTTGAACCACAACTTCAGAAATCCAGGTTCAGATCCCTCAAAGAGCCCCTTGCTGGCTAACCATCATCCTCTTTCAGCCTGATTTAACTTGCAGAGTTTTTAGGAGGGTAAAGAGAAGATGGCTAGATTCCTGTAAACCACTGTGACCTTCCTGGAGGAAAAGTGAGACATAACAAATAAATAAAAACAAGGCTCTTCATGCCAATATGATGAAGCGTTTTAAAAGTGCAATTTATCTGTCTTGTTTATAAGCGCCTGTGTTTTCCCATCACTGCCAACTTCCCAAGGAGGGGGGAAAATCAGAATAGATCCACAATTTCTTTGATTGGTAGTGTTAGGAGTAGCTTTCCATCTGATAGACCTCAGTGGTGCCTGGTCCACTGTGCCAAAAGAATTTTGACTTTCTAAGCTATGATATTAAAGGGAAGGCTGTTTCATGCCAGGCTGGTATCAACTTGAAATTGAAGGGCAGACCAAATGGACACATGAAACAAAGCTCTGGGCATAAAGCAATCTGACCTCAATCAGCCCTTGCCTGATTTTTGCTGCTGAATTAAAAAATCAGTATCTTGGGCCTGCATGATCATCCCTTGTCACCATCTGGCAGTGGACCAGCTTTCTGCATAAGCACTTCTTCTCCTGTATGTGTGGCGCCCATCTTTCGGCCACCATCTTCAAAGTGGTTACTTATCAGAGCATCACACTGAGTGGTGAGGCATTTCATTATTCCTGCGTACCTCTGCATCTGCTTCTGCCTTTCTTGCAGTCACAGCAAAGAAGTTCTGATGGATGCTTGGCCCCTCACGCCAGGGGAGCTCGTCTGCTTGGGATCGAGCCTGGCCTTCTCTGGCCTTTTCTATTACCTGCACAGGAAGAAGGCCAAGGTGGTGGCCAAGATTCAGGTATGCGGTTGTATAGCTTGTCTCTCACTTTTTTGGGGGGAGAGAACACCGCATAGGAGTACAATAGGACCCCTGTATTCACAGGGAAACGGTTCCCAACCCTCCTGTGGATGCTGAAAATGTGGATTATAGAGAACACTATTTTAATTGTCAACACTACAAATAGCAATGATCTCTGGCTCTCTCTAGTGGCCGGTTCTTGTAATGACGCTGTGGAAATATATTTCTCTAGGAGTTTTCTTTTAATATTTTAAATATTTTCATACCATGGATAAGTGAATCAGCGGATAGTGATTCCGTGAATCAGGGGATCCTACTGTCGTTTAACAGTTATACAACACATTGCAAGTGTTATTATGGGGATGCAGATTATTTTGGCTAGACTTCTGGATGGGGCACATAACGTTGCACAATTTTGTGTTAGCCTGTCTCGAAGTACGCTGTTTGAAGCTGGTTGTCTGCAAGACTGTCTTCTCCGTTATTGACTCATTTTATCCCTGAGGTCATCTAGATGGGCCCTCTTGATGGTGTCAACATGCCCAGGAAGTTTCCTCCACAGTTCCTCAGAGCAGGGAACTTCATGTGGTGACACCCATTATTTGGATTTCTCAACATTCTGATGCGAGACATGCTACACTAATTCTTATTTTTAGTCAAATAGGTAAATTTGGCTAAAAGATTGCTCAGTGTAGTAAATCACACTACAGGAGGCCTGTTGAATCAATGGGGATTTGGTGAGTCGACTTCTCTGTGAGTTCCATTGATTCAAATGGGCCAACTCTAATGGCGCCTTCCTCTGCTAAAGTAAATTACAGTTAGAGTAGGCCTATTTTGGGACTTATGGAGGAGTTCACTCACCAAATCCCCATTGATTCAATGGGCCTACGCTAGTGTGATTTACTATGCTAAGCAATAGATTTTGGCCATTGTAAAATTACCTGGTTTTGCAAGCTTTCACCTGGTGTAGTTCAGCTTTGTCCCCCTTTCACCTTATTTTTTTAATGCATTATTGTACTACTAGCTGGCTGGATATCTCAGTGGTTTAGGTCTCTGGCTGCAGAGCCAGACGTTGGGAGTTTGATTCCCCACTGTGCCTCCTCAGAAAAGATTTAGCCTGTGTGGCCTTGGGCAAGCTGCACATGGTGCCCAGGGTGCCCCCTAGAGTAATGGAAGGGTAAAGCACTTCTGAGTATTCTCTACTGGAAATCCCTAGAATTAGTCACCATAAATCAAAATTGACTTGACAGCACATGATGAGGATGGTGGTGGTACTTCTGATTGCTTTTATATACCTATTTGAAATCTTCTTGTAGAAGTGTTTTTTTCAATATGCATAAAATGTTTGACCAATTGACCAAGGCTAGCTGGTGAAATTGCAACGTGGGGAAGATTTGAACTCAGGATTTCACAGCTCCTCTAGTTTCTGTGGTCCCTTTTATTCTGTCTCTTCTCTTTGCTCTTTTGTCCCCCCTCCCCCCATCTCCCTCGCTGCATAGGAGGCTCCAAAACTTCAGGTCAGCGACGATCTGTGTGTCATTCTCTCTGCCACGGGGAGCAGTTGCCTGCGCTACGTTGCCATTGAAGGTAAGGATCCTGCAAGACGGATCTTGTCTGGGTTTGTAAATGACCGGCAGCCGTCCACCGCACTGCAGCCCCTTCCCGAGGCGTTCCACGTTGTCCCCTCTCACCCATCCTACTCTTCAAAAGCCCCACTGTCTTCCCCCTTCAGGAGTGGTGCAGCCGGCTGAGGAGGCTCTGACCAGCCCGTACCACAAGGAACTGCAGGGTGTGATAGAGAGACTGGTGCTGAAGGAGCATCGCCTGATCTGGAACAGCCTGGCCCGGAGCTGGTGAGTAAAGGGCAAGAGGCCATTCCCGGTTCTGCCAGGAGGGTCTGGGTGCTGCCTGCGGCAAGGCTAAGGGCCCTTGGATCTTCCATGGGTGCTCATCCCTGCATTAGGGATTGACACTGGCCCACATTAGAATAATAGTGTCCCCACAAAAGAGGCTGGTTTGTGCTCTTCCGGTTCCTATGGGCTGGGGGGAGGTTTAGGACAGACCTCTGCTCCTTACCCAAGCGCCAAAAGGACAGGCTTAGAAAAAAATTTAAAGGCACAACACCAAACGCTCCCTGAACGAGGCCGGTCTGGCTGTGTAAGTTGATAAAAAGGGAAACCACCTGGGAGCCTAACAGAGCGCTGTTCTCCAGAAGAAGAAGCAACGTATTGAAAAAGTGGATGGACAGATGGATAGATTAGATAGATAGATTGATTAGATTGGATGGATGGATGGATCATCATCGTCATCATGTGCCATTAAGTCAATTCTGACATGGTGACCATTCCCCGGATTTTTTAGGTAGAGAATACACAGCAGTGGCTTACCATTCTCTTCTTCTGGGGGGTGCCCTGGGATGGTGCAGCTTGCCCAAGGCTACACAGTCTGGCTGTACTCCCTGGAGGCACAGAGGGGGAGTCGAACTCCCAACCTCTGGCTTTGCAGCCAGAAACCTAAACCACTGAACCAGCCAGATAGATAGATAGATGATAGATAGAATGATAGGTAAGCAGAGGTGGGGGGGATTATAGAGGCGGTCCGGGAGCAACTTTTTCCTTTCTTGTTGGAGGCCAGGCTCTTTCTTTGAAATATAAAGCACCACCCGTGACCCTGTGCCTGGAGACTCGGCCCCCACCAGATGTGTCAGACTACAACTTCCACCATCCCCCAGTGGCACAACCATAGTGTAATGGGCGTCGTCGTCCAGTGCATTGGAAGAGCATCAAGCTGCGCAAAGCTGATCTTCCACAAGGGTGGGAGCCGTCCAGTTCTTCAGACGCTTGAGCCCCCTTGAGCTTGCTTTGTGGAGCAGAGTAAGCCAGATGGGTATAACGCTGGTAAATGTATATTGTGCATTGTCCCTATTATACTGTCCTTAGCAAGGTTTGCAGTTAGTTCGCCTTGTGGCATCCACTTCGTGGGGCAGATGTTGAACCTCCCTGAAAGCAGCCCCTTAGGGGGGACGCAGCTCTCAGTGCTCTCCTTCTGTTCCAGGACCGACAGCGAACGGGTGGTGCTGCAGCAGGTGCACACGGTCCCGTTTGTCCTGACGTCCCCCCAGCGGCCACGCGGTGGGGCAGGTGAGCGTGGATTCGCCCCTCGATGCGGTCGAGCTGCCCCTGGAGACCGTGTACGAGCGCTTTCAGCAGACCTCGCATGGCTTCAGGGACCTGCTGAGTCACTACCTGAGCGGCGAGAAGCCCAAGGGCTTCCTGGAGACGGAGGAGATGCTCCTCGTGGGGAGCAGCCTCACTGGGATCGGTGAGCTAGCCCTGCGCCCAGACGGCTCCCTCCACCTCCAGCCTCCGACCGACGGCTCGGCCTACTTCCTGCGTCTTGGGGACTGGCAGGCGCTGCTGGCTGACCTCCAGTCCGCGAGCAGCTTCTGGAAGTGGGCGGCCCTCTTAGGTGGCTTGGCCTCTGCCACCGTCGTCCTGCACGCCCTCTGCCGAGCCTACCA
The DNA here is from genome assembly GCA_037013535.1 of Intellagama lesueurii. Taxonomy (NCBI): domain Eukaryota; kingdom Metazoa; phylum Chordata; class Lepidosauria; order Squamata; family Agamidae; genus Intellagama; species Intellagama lesueurii. Next base: position 262,063,106 of record JBAJHW010000003.1, read on the forward strand.
GCATCGCAGGTTGAAGCGGGAGCAGGAGGCGCAGCGGCGAGAATACGAGAACTTGTTGAGCCACAACCGCACCCCCCTGGATCCAGCAGAAGAGCCGCCCGAAAACAGCTGCATCATTTGCCTTACCAATCTCCGGGAGTGCGTCCTGCTGCCCTGCGGCCACGTGTGCTGCTGCTTCCGTTGCTTCCAGGCCTTGCCCAACCGGTCCTGCCCCATCTGCAGGGGCCACATAGACCGGGTGGTTCCCCTCTATCAGGCCTAGGGGGACAGACCCGTCTGGGCAACCCGCGTGTGTCCACCAGACTCCACCAGCATGGCGTGCGAGTGTTTTAACAGAAGAAGCAAGCGGTTAGATGAGCGCCCTTCACAGGTGCCGAGATGCATGCTCTACCTCTCGGCTTCAGTGAGTAGACTCCACAGGTGTGTGATCTGTTCATGTCCCTCACCCTGACCACCACGTGGTAGGTCCACAGCGGATAGCACAATGACGCTTGCCTGAGCCATCATCTCCCTTCTCCTGGACTTGAAGCAGTGTGGAAGGGCTGTGAGTTGTGTTGGTCTGTTGGACGTCCTGCCGAGGAGATGAGAAGGGCTCCCGAACCACCCGGGAGAAAGATTCTACAGAGACAGAAGTGGAAGGGGAGGCAACCTTGATGCCCATATATTTGCTCTGCCAACGGCTGTGGGCTAAACCAGACCTGGAAGTGGCCAGAAATGGCAGAAAATTCACAACAGGGAATGGCTGAACCTGTCCTTCCAGATTTGATTTTGGCTGTGTGTGACTCCTAGGCCATTTTTGGCCCACCGTTGCAGTAGGGGTTGAAGATCTTCACTCCCAACCTATGTTTCCTACCTTAGGCCTTCTGGAATCTGGGCAAAGTCCCCTTCTAAGCGAACTTCTCCAAGCCAACCTGATCGCTCCCTTTAGACTCTGAGAAAAACAAGGTTCTCAAAAGCGGAAAGCAACACATTGTGGCTTAATACTCTACAGGGGCTGCCTCTTTTCATATTGTGCTGTAAGATGGGAGTTAGTTTTCACAGGTATTTTTACAGGTGGCTGTTTTCTTTGGACTAGGTCCAGTTTGATGTCAACGCTGGCAGGGACCACTTGGGTACTGGTGAGGGGGCAGGCTGTAGGGCAGTGGTTCCCAGTCTTGGTTCCCCAGATGTTCCTGGACTGCAACTCCCAGAAACCTTCCACTACGAGCTGTGCTGGCTTGGGTTCCTGGGCATTGTAGTCCAAGAACTTCTGGGGACCCAAGTTTGGGAACCACTGCTGTAAGATGATGGCAGGCATGGATCCTTATTTGAAGCTTTTCCACGTTGCACCTGCCATCTGGAATTGCATCCGAGCTGCCTCAACACAGAGGCTGTAATTAAAACTGGCCTGTTTGGGTGGCCTTCTGCAAGAAGCAGGGTGGAAGCAGGACCAGTGTGGATATCCTGGAGGCACGCCTGCTCTTCCTGGCAACTCTGGGTGAAGTGTGCTGCTTGTACCCTACCAGGTCTACCTGACTCGGTTATCAGCGTAATTCTGCCACTGAAGTCGGAGAAGGCCCTTTGCCTTGAGCGAGCCCATCACTAAATGGCAAGCGCTCTGTACACGCAAGTCACTGGCTCATCCTGGATTTTTCAGATTTCTTCCTTATAGGAGCACTAGATCAGGAGCAGACCACATCTGACCCTTGAGATGTTCTTGGACTACAGCTCCCATCAGTCCTAGCCAGCATAGCCAATAATGAAGGATGATGGAGCGACAGCATGACAACCTCATCTGAAACAAAGGTTGGAAAAGTTCCTTTGGTGGACAACAGCTCCCTGAATCCTCCCCCTCCCCAGCCGGCATGGCCACCAATCACACTGGCTGTGGGGATTCTGGGAGTTGTAGTCCAGGAATATAGCTTTCCCAGGCTTTGGTCCAGAGACCAGTTTATTTCTCACTCCTGCGTCAGAGACAGAGTATCAATCAAGCCATGGCAAAAGTCCAGTAGGATGTTCAGCACCTCCATCTGATGCTTTTTGGATAACACTGTCCTCTGGCTTTCCCACGGGATTATTGGCATTGAACTCTGAATGAGCCGTGGAGACTTCCTCATTCTGTCCCAGACTGTTTTTGCTGATGAACAGGGTCAATGGGTTTGTCTCTGGGACTGAGCTGAACATTGGATTGACACTTGGTAGAATTGCTTTGCAGAGTATTGTGGAATTGAGACTTATTATGGATTAAATTGACAAATCCACCCAAGCCTGCCTTGCCTCTTTAATCTAAAGACCAATAGAACAGATGTTCGGGAGAGGAAGAGCGGACAGGTGAAGTGGAAGGGAAATGCACCTTATCTTTAGAACACAACGAACAAGCAGAGTGAAGTGCAAAGTCTGGTCCCCAGTGAACCTCAGAGGGGTTCTTGCTGCTGCTGCTGCTGAAATGCAAGACCCCCTAGCAAATGGGAAGGGGGGGGGGGGAGTCTGAATCTAGGAAAAGTCCAGGTGTATCTTATTTTATTTGTTTTATATATTTCATCTTGTGCCTTCTTCCAAGTACAAGACTAAGGCGGCTTACAGAATGGTTGAAACACAGACTCTGCTCTAACTGTAATAAAATAATGTATTAAAGCTCAAAGAACTGCAGAGTTAGAAGACGTGACGGCAATTGAAAAGCCCGCTGTAAAGAAAATAAAGGTGAAGAGTGCAGACCAACCTTGCCTCCTGTGGAAGGGAGTTCCGCCATCTGGGGAAAGCCATTGGAAAGGGCTTTTCTCAGGTCTTCATCAGATGTGCAGTTGAGTTTGGTGCGACAGAGAGAGGGGCCATCACTGAAGGCTTTGAATGGGAGGCCTGTATGGAGATAAAACTGTCCTTCAGACAGCCTGGACCCTAATTGTGCAGGACTCTAAAGACCGCAACAGAAACAGATCCTGAAGTCAAGGCCCAGCTGCTCTGGTGACCTGCTTAAGTCCTGCTCACATCTAAGTGTTTTCTGTTTTGTCTGCCACAATGGGAAGAGTGCCTTCATCTGTTCCAGTCAAGCTATATATACCTTTCCAGAGACTTGACCCATTGGCGTGGTGGGTCTGGTGCCCGCACTTCGGAAAGGTGCTGGCTGGGGAAATCTAAGAGGTGCAGCCTGAGAAAGGCACAATCTCTGGATGTATTACTCCACTTGCACTTCCACTGTCATGAATAATATTTCTCTCCTTGCCCCCACCACCTTGGGAAAGTTGTGAATAATTCCGTACAATGCTGGTGTCACACTGGGAGTCCTCTACTCGTGGCGTGACTTGTCTGTATGGCATGAAAAAGGTGGCTTTCCTCACCAGATCCCTTGTAAGGCACAGATGGAAGGACAGATCCTGAAGCTGAGGCTTCAATACTTTGGCCATCTCATGAGAAGAGAAGACTCCCTGGAAAAGACCCTGATGTTGGGAAAGTGTGAAGGCAAGAGGAGAAGGGGACGACAGAGGACGAGATGGTTAGACAGTGTCACCGAAGCGACCAACATGAATTTGACCCAACTCCGGGAGGCAGTGGAAGACAGGAGGGCCTGGCGTGCTCTGGTCCATGGGGTCACGAAGAGTCGGACACGACTTAACGACTAAACAACAACAACAAGGCATAGATGTGAGCCTAAGAACATCCACTCATCAATGCCCATGATCCTTCTAGACCAAAAATGGGGAACCTATGACACTCCATATGCTGTTGGACTTCCTACTCCCATCATTGTCTTTATTGTTAGCTGTGCCGCTTGGAGGTGACAGAAATTATAGTAGAGGGACGTCTGGAGACCCACACATTCTCCCTGTCACTTCCCTAGACAAGAGTGGCAGATACAACTAGATTCAAGAGGAAGTTGGACAACCATCTGCCAGACCTGCTTTGATTTGAATTCCTGCCTTGAGCAGGGGTTGGACTGAATGGCCTTATATAGAACGGCCTCTTATGATTTAATGATGCTGCAGTGCTTGCTTGGCAAGTAACTCCTTGTCTCCAGACCTCTTGGGGAGCAAGTACTCTGGCGTTCTATTCGTTTACCAAAACATCTGTTACCCCAGAGGACAGGTGGGCATGGCATTGTTTCTAGATGAAACTTGCTGTGGTCTTCAATCCATTTCCTAGTCCTGGTTATAGCTGACCCACTGAATCAGTGGGATTTATACAAGGGATGATTTAACATTCAGCACTTGATTCCATGAGCCTGGTCCACTTGAGACTGAGAAACACTGCCCTCCCTGATTAGCTGTGGAACCTTTAAGAACAGAGAATCGTAGAAGGGTGAAGCTGGAAGGGACCCCAAGACTCCTCAACTCCAATGCTTCGTTAAAGCAGAAGGCCCACAGCTAAAGCATTCCTGGCAGGTGCCATCCAAGCTTTATTTAAAAACCTCCAACGAAGAAAAGTTCGCCACTTTTCAAGGTAGTCTCTTCCACTGCCAAAGAGCTCCTTACTGACAGGAAATTCTTCCTAATATTTAGCTGAAATAGTATTTTTTTTCCCTAACGGATCCATTTATTTGAGTCCTACATTCTGGAGCTGCAGAATACAAGCTTGCTCCCTCTTCTGTGTGACAGTCCTTCGATATTTGAAGATGACTATCATATCACATCTCAGTCTTCTCAAACCGAAACATACCCAGCTCTCTCAACTTTTCCTCATGATGAGGAACTAGTTGGGTACAGCCCATCAGTAGTGTCTGCTAGCTCACATTTTACTAGCATGGCAACAAGAATATTGTGAGGGACCTTCTCAAAAGCCTTGCTGAAATGAAGGTATACTACATCTACAGCATTCCCATAGTCTACTAATCTAGTGATTCCATTAAAATAAAGATACTGCCTCCTGAAGCATTTGCGGTCCCTCTCAGTTTGGTGTCATGTACCAGTCATGTACCATCCCTCTGTGCCTTCATCCAGGTCATTTATAAAGATGTTGAATGGCACTTAAACTTGTCACATCCCTCCTGGTGAGGAACCTCTGGGGAACACTCTTCAGGGATGGTCTGTCAAACCAGCTACAGATTCACTGAACAGGAGTTATGTATATAGAAACAGAGTTAACACATCTATCCCTTTGAAAATGTTTGGTTTTGGTTTGCTCAGCTTTTTAGTGACATTAGACTGCCAGGACAACCAAGGCTCAAAGCTGGCGCTATAAGAAAGGGGCCTGAGCATCTATATAAAGAAGGGTTTAAATGGAGGATGTTTCCAAGCAAGTCTTTGGTTCAGCTTTTAAACTCATTCGGCCCCAGCTGCTCACAAGAAAGAAAGAAAGAAAAAACCACACAGCAACAACACCCGGCACAGAGTTGACTCAGCAAGGCTTCTTAGCTTTGCCTTGAACCGGCGCCTGCTGCAGCTCAAACAAGCCACCCTCCTCCAGAGAACAACAGAGCAAGGGGCGGGCAAGTTAAACTAGGGGTATGCCAATTTACCTAATTATTCCCATTGTAGATGCTGGGATTTTGTTTTTAAAACACACATTTCCCACTCGGTCGGATCCAGTGGGCAGGAAGAGGCAGGGTGCCAGCCTCCTTAGTCAAAGGGGACCTGGGGGGGGGGGGGGAAGGAGGAGGATTCTGGCTGCAAAACACACCGAGAGACCTCCGCCACACAGGCAAATGTAAAGAGATGAATTGTGTAAAAAGAGACTTTGCTACACTCACGCTTTCTCAAATGAGTGTATCAATGAATACGCTTTCTTGGTGTATATGTTCAGGATTAAATACAGGAGACATGATTGCCATTGGGGTTTTTCACAGTGAACTCAGAGGGAAAGCAAATGCAGAAATGCATATTGGGATTAAGGAGCAGATACAGCGGGCATAATAGGGACACCCAATGTGTGGCCTTCCAGATGATGCTGGACTGCACTTCTCATGTTAGATGGACTGACTAGGGTTGATAGGAGTCCCAGCCCAATCATACCTGGAAATGCACACATTCTTCTTCCTTCATTATATGCCTCAAATGGGAGCCACGGGGCTTCAGAGCATCTCAGAAATGCTGGCTTCAGCACATAGAATGGGAAGGGGTTCTTATTTCAGGTGTGTGTGTGTTGGGTTGGTGGTGGAAACTAAGGAGTTTATCTCATCACTTTTAGCTAATACTAGCAGTCTTAATTTTCATACAAATCATATTCCCTTAGGGCCTTGTGTGCCATTAGCAAGATAGACATAATAATAACCATGTGCTATCAAGACAATCACTCACTGGAAGGACAGATCCTGAAGCTGAGGCTCCAATACCTTGGCCATCTCATGAGAAGAGAAGACTCCCTGGAAAAGCCCCTGATGTTGGGAAAGTGTGAGGGCAAGAGGAGAAGGGGACGACAGAGGACGAGATGGTTGGACTGTCATCGAAGCGACCAACATGAATTTGACCCAACTCCGGGAGGCAGTGGAAGACAGGAGGGCCTGGCGGTGCTCTGGTCCATGGGGTCACGAAGAGTCGGACACGACTAAACAACAACAAAAATCAAGACAATTCTGACTTGTGGCGACCCTTTTCAGGGTTTTCTAGGTAGAGAGTACTCAGAAGTGGTCTACGATTCCCTTCTTCTGGGGGCATCATGGGACTGTGCAGCTGGCCCAAGGCCACACAGGCTGGCTCTTGTGAGATGCAGAGTGGGGGATTGAACTTCCAACCTCGGGCTCTACAGCCAGATACGTAAGCCACTGAGCTATTCAGCTAGCTCTAAGACAAACATAATCTACCTTATTTTCAATGAAACCAAGCACATTTGCAATGCTGTATGGTCAATAACAAACTGTCTTCCATTGTTCATGCCTCCATAGCTCAAAACAGCACCATCCGTACACAAAAGCCAAGCTCCATGACTCATGCCGATGACAATACTACCAATTCTTTTTAGAAATAAAAATGCCAGCAGAGTGGGGAGGGGCGGGGATCCTGTTCTTATGCTCCAGAGATCTAAAACGTTGATTTGTTGAGGGGAAGCTTAGGAAAGTTGCTTCTTTGCACAACAAGTCCCATCATCCCCCAGCCAGGCATAACCAGCGGTGATAGTGGCTGAGAGATTCTGAGACTTCTCATCCCAAAAGTTAACCTGGTGGCACTCCTGGGTGTGCTGTCGTCTAGAAATGGGATCTGGAAAAAAGAACTCCAGTGGACAGGCTTGTTGGGGGATTCTGGGTATTGTAGTTTCAAAGGTAAAATTTTCAAACTTGGAGAGGGCAGAAAAGTGAAGTGGAATGAAGTACTCTAGGAATAAGCACGCCTGGCTGGAACTCTTAATTAGGAGTGTTTCACATGACAACCATTTTGTTTGTGGTACTACATGCATAATTTAACTTCCAGAGAGATACTTGGCTACTTCATGGTAGCAGAAAATATATATATATAAAAGAATACTTCAGAACAGGAGCTGCTGGTAGATTTCTAGGCGATTCATAGTAGATTGGACTTTAATTTAAATGGATTGGTTGTACTCTGTTGTTTTTTAAATCTGTCCTTAGTATTGATTTTATTGGCTGTTTTTAATACAATACTTGTTTGATTTGTTTTTAAATATTTGTATACTTACTGTTTTTAGCTTTTAAATATTTTATTTTAATTGTTGTAAGGTGTCTTGGGTCCTTTTAAGGATGGAAGGCGGGGTAAGCATATTTTAAATAAATAAAAAATAAATAGATCAGCAAGAGTTTTTGTAACCTTAAGTTACAGTAAAGATAAAGGTTCCCCTGGACAATTAAGTCCAGTCGTGTCCGACTCTAGGGGCTGGTGCTCATATCCCCGTTTGTAAGCTGAAGAGCCGGCGTTTGTTCATAGACCCTTTCCATGGTCACGTGGCCGGCATCACTAGACACAGAACGCCGCTACCTTCCCACCGAGGGGGGACCTATTCATCTACTTGCGTTGGCATGCTTTCAAATGGCTAGGTTGGCAGGAGCTGGGACAAGCGACGGGAGCTCACTCCGTCGCGTGGATTCGAACTGCCGACCTTCCAGTCGACAAGCCCAGTGGCTCAGCGGTTTAACCCACAGCGTCACCCGCGTCTCCAGATCCTGAATTTTTTTTAAAAAAAAATTAAGTCCCTGCCATAGCTGACCTTGTCAGTAATTGCTTGTCTCTTGACCCCCATGTTCCTCATCTGCAAAATGAGGAATATTAACCGGTTGCCTTTGATCAGGGCTTTGTGTTGGAACCCCTGACCTCCAGTAATTCAGAGAAGAATGTCTTATTTGTCAATGCCGTGGAAATAAACCAACCCCTTACTTCCAGTTTTGTTACTTTTTAGTGGTGATTGTGTTATTTTTGCTAAAACCACCTCTAGGATGTGTGTTAGGTTAAAGGAGAAATCACATGGCATGAGTGGGGTGGCCATGGGGCTATTCTTAAGGCTTAGGTGGAGCAGCCCCTCACTAGCCTCAATGGATCGGGATTAAATGCTTTTCAACCCCATTTCAAGTCATTGATCGAAGGGGCTTAATTTTCACCCTACACATGAGTGGGCCACTCTAAGACGGCCATCCCATGTAGCTTATATATTATTTATTTGTGTGACAAGGCTGAAAAAGACAGGCAACAACTGTTGACTTCCAAGCCAGTACCAGCTGTCTCCAGGTGGGGGCGTCTTTGCCTCAAAAGCAGGTGGGTGGATGTAGAGGATTTGGGTTTTCTATGGATGCCTTTTCTTTTCAAACCGAAGAAAAGAAAGTAGAAGGAGGCAAAAGGGAGAGGCTTGAAGAGAACAGCTGGCTTATTCACTAATCCCAGAAAAGGACTGTCCAAGATTTCTGTAGGCAGAAGAGTCTGATCTTGTTTTGTGTGCCGTTTTGCGAGGATTCTGAGCTTTACAGATGCAAAGTGGGATTTCACTGAACAAGTCGCTCACTGATCAACTGTAGGAATTGCTGGGCTGTCTCCCAGAATCCTTGAATGTCTGCATACCTAGGCCAAAGCCCCATGGTTGTTACGAAAGTCTGAAAACCAGAAAGCAGTACAAAATTCTGATCTTTTTTTTAAAAAAATTATTCTACGGAACGGTAAATTCAAAACATAGCTGAGAAGATGCATCCCCCCCCCCCCCCTGTGCTAGCTGGGAAGTTCAAACAGGATAAACACACACAATCCTTAACACCCTTGTTACTAGAAGAGTCACAAAGAGGAGAACTTTTGGATACTTCAAAGGAGGGAATTGAATGGGTAACCCCAAATGGTTACAAGACTTCCAGGCAACTGAGGAAGCTGGAGCTTCTTGCACTCCAATTACTAGCCACAGAATTATAGAATCATTGAGTTGGAAGGGGCCTCTAAGGCCATCCAGCCCAACCCCCTGCTCAAGGCAGGAATCCAAGTCAAAGCACATCTGACAGATGGTTGTCCAGTTTTCTCTTGAATGGCTCCAGTATTGAAGCATTTACCACCTGCTGAAGTGGTGAATCACAGTCATCATCATTATCATCATCATCATCATGATGTACTGGCTAGTGTATTCTGACTTACGGCAACCCTTTTCAGGGTTTTCCAGTTAGTGAATACACAGAAGTGGTTGACCATTCCCTTCTTCTGGGACTGTGCAGCTGGCCCAAGGCCACACAGGCTGGCTCTTCTCCCTAGAGGCCCAGTGGGGAATCGAACTCCCAACCTCTGGCTCTGCAGCTAGATACCTAAACTAGTGAGCTATGCAGGCAGCTAGTGAATCACAATAGCTAGAAATAAACCATTCAATATACAGATCATTTAAAAAAAAAATGCACCGGTTACCAGAAAGAATTTGAGCATATTTATGCTCAAGAACCTGAGGCAGAAGGCCGGATAGAGGGTGCAAGCTTACACATAGGATGCAGTCTACAGGGAATTTGCTACACCATCACTCACTTGAATTGGCCTAGTTTGGGCACTGTGGTGCAAAGCTGTAGCAGCCGTCAGCATGATTAGGTGTGGAGAATGTAAGCTTCATTTACATATAGATAAGAGGTAGAGAAAACTGTCTACACCTGGCACCCCCCCCCCCCTTGTTCCCAACTCTGGATATTACTGGACTTCATCTCCCATAAGTTCCATCCAGGCTGGCCAGAAATCAAGGATTTTGGGAACTGTAGTCCAACAACCCTGGGGGACACAAATTTGGGAAGCACTCCATGCAGGTAATGACACTGGTCCACAAAAATATATGCCATCCTCAGGATTGGCTTGATTCTGCAAGGAACATAACCGCTACTCCTTCTCGGATGGATTCTGTGCTAAGAAGCAAGCAGAATGCAGTTCAAGAGCCATAGCTCAGCATCATGAATGGCGTTGCAGACCCACCTCATGTGTTTTTCCAAATTTTGATTCCGGAATTGCTTTACCCAGCCTTCCTAAACTTGGTGTCCCCCAAAAGTGTTTGACTATACTTCTCAGCATCCTTCAACAGCTTACGCCGCAGCTATACTGCCTGGATTATGGAGGCAGTGGCTCCATGGATTTGGAAGAAGCCTGGTTTATACCATCTCTTGCTTCCAAGATAGCAGCTATCCCTGTTTATCTTGGCCTCTGTTTACACTGCAGATGCCTGGTTTGCTTCTGACGTTGGGAGAACAAAGAGAGATGTTCCTTCTAATACACAAGCCAAGATGATATTGTGCCTGTATTGAGAAACAAGGCTGAATCCAGAGGCAGTTCATAGTCTAAGCAGGGAGCTCCATCACCCCAAGATTTCATGGGGTTTGGATGGGGAAGGCAACCCATTTAGTCTGTGGCTAAATCAACAGGATTCATTATAACCTAGCAGTGAGAATGGCTGACGGTTGGATTCCAAAAGATCTCCTGTCTGGAGAATTAGTGCAGGGAAAGCGCCCCAGAGGGAGACCACAGCTGTGATACAAGGAGATCTGCAAGCAGGATCTGAAGGCCTTGGAAATGGACCTCAACAGATGGGAAACCCTGACATCTGAGCGTTCAGCCTGGAGGCAGGCGGTGCAGCATGGCCTCTCCCAATTTGAAGAGACCCTTGTCCAGCCGGCCAAGGCAAAGAGGCAGTCCCGAAACCAGCCAAATCAGGGAGCTGGACAGGGGACAGATTGGATTTGTCTTCGGTGTGGAAGGGATGGTCACTCTCGAATTGGCCTTCTCAGGCACACTAGACGCTGTTCCAAGACCTCTATTCAGAGCACATTACCATAGTCTCTCAAGACTGAAGGATGCCTAATCTAAGCAGTGACCACAGCTTTGGAAAATGATGTAGTCCATTTTCGACTACAACTACCACAATCCCCCAGACAGTGACCATGCTGGCCTGGATGTTCTGGGAGCTGGGGTTCAAAAACAACTTGTCTAAACTCTGCCAGTCATCTGTGGGAACCCCGCACCATGCAAAGAGACATTTATCTGTTCTGGAAAACCAGGGAGAGGCTGCCGTTTTACAGAGCCAGACCAAGGACTTCTACAGACAGCTTTAGCATCTCAATTACCTCTCTGTTTGCTCCTTCCTTTTGCCTGCAGCAGGCCATGTGTTCCTCCCTCTTCCCAGCTGCCAAAGAGTTAACAAGAACCTGCCTCTGGAGCAACAATGCGCAAACACCATGCTCATTCTTTGCTGCGTTTCTATGGCAACGCCACACTCCCCATCTCCGAGGCTTGATCATGCTTGCTTTGGCGCCTCTGTTGCCTAGGAGATACATCCCTGGGTGTTCTGCATTTCCAGAGCACGGCCTTTCTGTTTTGTTTAGACCGGTGTGTGCTCTTGGGAAGGCCTGAAAAACTGGACCGGGGAGGGAGGGGGATGATGGCTTGATTGAAGCGAGGGAGTTAGAAACAAAGACCTCAGGATGACCCAACTTGGCTTTCTCGATCAGCTGCCCTGCTGCCGAGACACTTCTGACATCTACCTGGTCTAAAGGGAAGAGAGCAAGCTTTTATGTGTTTGTTTTCCTTACCTTCCATTTTTCCTTCAACGAATTCTAGGCAACGCCTGCTGTTCTCCTCCTCCCGACTTTGTCTTCCTGCAGGAGAGTGGAACAGGCCACAGGATTTGAAACAAGGTCTCCCAAATCCTGGGACATGTCAACCACTATGCCACCTTGCTCTCCTTTGGGATGGTTCGTCATAGCTTGCAAGCCATGTTGAGATCCTCTAGCCATCGTTTCCGAAGTGCTTTCTTCTTCCCAACCTCTTCGTGGGCTATATATCCAGAGAAGGTTCTCTTCAGCTTTGCTTTCTCTAAACTGGCCGCTTCCAGATATGCTGGGCTGCGTAGCTTGCTCACATCTTTCAGCTACAAGGGTCTGCCACATCTTTTGGGGATGGTGTCAGGTTAGGAGAAACTGCTTAAGGGAGACAGTGTGGTGGCAATAAGAGTTCCCATATACCATGTTTTAGATCACATATGAAGATGCTTCCAGAGCACCGTTGTCTCTCGTCAGCTTGTTGGTTGTACCTGCTCATTCAGAGCACGAGGAAGTTAGGTTTCAAACTCCCCAGAATCCCCAAGCCACTCAACCATGCTATTGGGGGGGGGGGGGGGGTTTCTGGGAGTTGCAGTAAACAGAACCCCCTAACTTTTCTAGGATCTGCTGTATATCCCAAACCTATTCCAGGAGTGTGTCTAGCACTGGGTGACCAAGAAAGAGAACTGGGACCATGCAAGAGGGAAGAAATTTAGGAACGAATTTCGGAGAAGTTACTTCTTTAGACTGCATTGCCCAGAAGCTCCCAGTCATAAATCTGCAGGGCTTAAGTTAGTATTGTCTTACTTTTTTCATTTATTTCAGTGGGTCTGCTCTAAGCAGCATTAAATCTGGATCCAGCCTATGTGGTTTGATATAATGGCAGCTATTTCTCTGTCTGTTGCAAAAACAGTTTCAGCTGCAGCTTTTTCTGCAGTTTTGAGAATCAGTTCTGTTGAATAAAGTGACCCTTATGTTTTAGTAAGTATTCAGTAAGTATTCAGTTAGCTGGCTAGGCAGCTCGGTGAGTTAGGTATCAGAGACTGGGAGTTCAATTCCCAGTTGTGCATCCTAGAAAAACCAGCCTGTGTGGCCTGGGGCAAGCTACACTGTCCCAAGACACCTCCAGAAGAAGGGAAGGGGAAACCACTTCTGTGTATTTTCGACAGGGAAAACCCTGAAAAGGGTTGCCATAAATCAGAATTGACAACACACAATTATTGTTGTTGGTTGTTATGTGCTGTCAAGTTGCTTCTAATTTATGGTGATCCGATGAATGAGTGATCTCCAAAATTGGCCCACTTAAGAGCCCCCTTACAAAAAATATTTCAGAAGCTGCCCTCCATTCTTTTATTGCAAGAAACTCAGGACAGAAATCAATTCAAATTAAAGCAGTTGTCTAAAGTATTTGCGAATCACCTTTCCCGTCTTAATTCTGATTGCTCCCTCCCTCTACCAGATTAAGACAGTGTTGCAAGCCAGAGGGTCTGCATGCTGAATGCTGACGGTCGTCTTTGGCCTTTTTTTTTTTTCAGTGTGGGAAGAGAAAGGTGGGGCACAGAGAAAAAGGGAGACTCCCCCTCCCTCCATGGTTGAACCTTTTTCAAACATTCCCTCGTGAGATATTTCAGGAATGAGACAAACACCAGAGGAAAGAGGCACTGTTTGATTGTCAGGAGCAGGCAGAGAATGTCTGATGTGTGAAAGTAGAAGTGCACCCAAGTGAGAAGAGGTGGTGGTGGGGGAAGCAAGCAGTGATGGCTCCGACTTTTATCACGGTCTCCCACAGTGGCAATCGCTCTGCTCATTTTCCTTCTGTGCACTCAACGCAAGAGATTAAACTGGGGGTGGGGGCACAGAGGAAAGGAAAGGAATTCTCAAGTCCAAGAGATTTTGAGGCAGGCATGGTTGAATACCCCTGCTCTCCCAAAAATGACCGGCTGAACCAACCCGTATTTTTCTGGTCAAAAAAGAAAAGGAAAAAAAAAATGGCCTATTTGGCTAGGAAATGCCAGCCCATTCTAAATTCTCACAGGCCCTTTCCCATAATGATCTCCCAGAGGTTGCCAACTTTTCAATCAACTTCTGTAGTGGTGCATTTAACAGCAGCCGGGTATGTTCTCATGAGCGGAAATAATTCTTTGCCTCCCTTGTTTGCACATCAAGCTGTTTGTTAAGGACATGGGAGCAGTCCAGGGTTGTTGTTTTTTTTGCCACACAACCAGTGGTGCTGCGAAGGAAATGTTCATGGTGCTGGGGCACCATATTGGTAGAGACATACCATCTGCTGTACGCCCCCTCAGGCTTCTTTGTTTCCTCTGAATTTAGCTGCAACCCTCAGAGTAGCTGGTGGGAAAAGGAATTTCCTATCCTCAATTTATTGTTGTGAGTGGCTCAAATTTCAATGCAAGGTATCTTGGCGCGGCTTGATGTTGAATGAACAATTGAGACTCATTAGCTGTGCAAAAGACCTGCTCCAGATGGAGATTAAAAGAACTGATGCATTGATATGGATTAACATGACTGCCTGCATCTTTGGGCTAAATCTCCTTGTTCGTTTCAAACACCGCTAACCCACTGAATAAATGGGACTTCTTAAATCAACAGCTTATGTATTGATTCAGTGGGTCTATTGAACTGGAGACTGGCAAATAGATTTAGCTTTTGGTATGCCATCATGAGGGGATGTGGTGGCGCTGTGGGTTAAACCGCAGAAGCCTCTGTGCTGCAAGGTCGGAAGACCAGCCGTCGTAAGATCGAATCCATGCGACGGAATGAGCTCCCGTCGCTTGTCCCAGCTCCTGCCAACCTAGCTGTTTGAAAACATGTAAAAATGCAAGTAGATAAATAGGTACCACCACAGTGGGAAGGTCATGGCGTTCCGTGCCTAGTCGCGCTGGCCACGTGACCACAGAAATGGTCTACGGACAAACGTTGGCTCTACGGCTTGGAAACGGGGATGAGCACCGCCCCCTCGAGTCGGACACGACTGGACTAAATGTCAAGGGGAACCTTTACCTTTACCTTTTATGCCATTGCAGTTGTGGTTGTAATGATGAACTCACAAGCATCAAAACTGAGCAGAACAGCACTGTGCAAGAGCCACCACTGGCCAGTTTCCTCCTGGCTCCACTGTTGACCCACTCAAGGGAGGACAATAACTGAGTCTTAGAGCCCATTATTAGAGTCTGTGAAATCCTGGGTTCCATCCCTAATAATGTCAGTGAAAAGAGCTCAAGTAGGGTGCCTGGTTGGCTGGGTGGGAAGGTCCTGATTTACAGCTTCCGGACCACTCCAGTAATAGGGGCCGAGCTGTAAGCTTTTCCCTTGATCCTGGAATCTCTGCCTACTGTTAAATCCATGAAGAAATTTGAAGTCTTGAAGACTAGCATCTGTGTTCTCTAAGAGTTTCCCTGTTTTTGATCATGATTGGTAAGTGGCATCCTAATGTTGGCCACTCCATTAGCTCTAGGTCATCTCTTGGGGGGGGGGGTGTTAAGGGAAACAACCTACAGCTGGCTGGATGGGAACTGCCATTTTCAATTTTCTACAAGGGCCCTTCTACTTCTGCTTTCACACTTCAGGACACTGACGGTGGAGTCTCCTGCCAATTTCCCTACAATGCTCTAAACTTCCAGGTCATTGTGGGGTAACAAAAAGACCCTTCTCAGCCACATATCCACCATTGATTCAAAGTGCCCTTGCCGATGCAGGCTGCAGATTCTAAGAGTTGTGGTAACCCCCATCAATGTTTTCAAGCTCTGCTTGTTGCATGAGAGAGATCATCCTTTTTCCAGGACCAGATTTTCACCTGTGCCTTCTTCGCACAACGCTCGTCCCATCACGTCTGTGACTCGACGTTGCGAACAGCTCCCACAGATCAAATTCTACAGATGGCTGTTCATCTCCCTCTCCGCCCTGGAGTGTGGGGGGGGGAAAAATCACTTTTGGGAGTGACACCTCCCAGAATTCCTCAGCCAAGTTAAGATGGGGGATTCTGGGAGCTGTAGTTGGGGGAGGAAAAAAAACACACCATCCCTTTTCCTGACCTCTGCTTGGAGTCAATGTTTTGCAATGATGTCTCTCCACATGTTCAAAGGCTCAGCCATCAATAATGTGGAGAAATTGGGAAATCCTCATGGCATGTGTGAACGAGCAGAAAGTGCTCAACCTGCAAAGCGGGAGGTTGACCTGCGTAACTCTTTCAAGTGGCACAAGCTAAAGCAGCTGTTCATGTCTGTAAATAAAAAATGGCTTGCCCTTCACTCATCTCTGGTGGCCCCCCATTTGTTCGTATTTATGTCCGCTGACAGGGCTAATGTGCTCCATCTCTTCCTGCGCCCCCCTCCCCTCAAAACCCAGCTTCTCATGGCCTCTCGCCCCTTCCCTGCTGACTCTCGTGCGGTCTGTTGCTATGGCAACCATAGTTATGAGGACAGGACGGGGAAACGGTGGCTGAAGAATATGAAGGAGCCAGAGGGTTGGGGGGAACGGACCAAAAACATCCCTGCCTTATTGGGAAGATGGAGGAGAGGCCAAGTCAGAGTGTGCAAGAAGAGACGTTACAGGACCCGCCGCACCTGATCTGCAGGTGAGCCCTGGGTCAGATCAGACATACATCATGGAGCTTGATGGATGATTCATCAGTTCAGGGCCCAGGGCTGCCTGATGCACAGCCAAGTGGCTTCAGCGGAAGCCTTCTCTTTCAAACTGCTGGACCGCTCAGTGGTTTCGGTCTCTGAGGTTGGGAGTTCAATTCCCCTCTGAGAGGGGCTGGACTCGATGATCCAGACAGTCCCTTTCGGCTCTACAGTTTTAAGATAATACAGTTTTACAGTTTAATTTTTTTTAAACGTATCACTTACTGTGTTTTTCATTCTGTTCTTTTTAATCCTGTGAGCTGCCTTGAGTCCCCTTATTGTGAGAAGGGTGGATTTATAAATTAAGACAATAAAATAAAATTACACAATCATACAGTAGGAGACAGGAGAAGAACTGTTTGTCTTATTTTATGCTCTAAGCCAAATTCATGAATACATGAACCTGTAACACATTTCCTCTTAGCTGTCCTTTCCATCCTAAATAGAAAAAGATCACTATTCAAAAATGGGGGTGGAGTCCAGTTGTGGCCCTTCCGGATGTGATTCTGAACAGCCATAAGCAGCAGAGCCAAAGTTCGGACATCCTAGAAGTTGCAATCCCACAACGTCTGGAGGACTAGCGAGCGATGTTCTCCTGCATCACGGCTTGGAAATGTGACTTTGGTAACTACAGCTTCCACTCTCCCTCAGCATGGGAGTGGTAGTGCAGAAAAGCTCAGTGTTGAATGTCTGATTTCATTTCAAGGCAATTTGGTGCTCAATATCCTAATATAAGATGTTCACAGGAAACATGAGGTTAAGCCAAGCCCATCTTGCTAAACAGATGGTTCTTGGATACTCCAACTCCACCAATACTTTAAAAATGCTTCAGCCGGCCAATTTCAAAGTCAGGAGCTCTTTAGCAAGATGTTCCAGGCATGACTGTGGGAATTTGTGTGTGTGTGGGGGGGAAATGTATTGATTCTGTTGTACGGAGAGCAAAGCTGGTTTGGATGGCTGCTCCCATTCATTTGTCTTCAGCCTGCAAATCAAGAAGCTAAGTTTGCTACAAGACTTTCCACCTAATATAAAATCCTAGGTCAAGATTAAAGAAGGTTCTGTCTGTGTAGAATCTTGCTTAAAATTGCAGGCAGTTACACACGTCTTGAATACAAGGAAGGGTACTTTAGCCTTTTGAATCTGATGGACTTTTGCATACTTAATTTCACAGGTCCAGTTTCACCTGAAATGTGCTTTGGTTACAAGACAGCCACTGTGCATTTGGGATAATAATCATAAATAAAACGGGGGCTATATCTTTAGACAGCTGGCTGGACAGCTCAGTGGTTTAGGTATCTGGCTGTAGAGCCAGAGATTGGGAGTTCGATTCCCCACTGTGCCTCCTAGGGGAAGAGCCAGCCTGTGTGGCCTTGGGCAAGCTGCACAGTCCCAGGGCTCCCCAGAAGAAGGGAATGTTAAGCCACTTCTGAATACTCTCTATCTTTTAAAAAACACACACACCATAAAATCACCATAAGTCAGAAACAACTTGGTGGCATGTAATTATATTTATTATCTCCTTAGACTGTGCACTTCTAAATGCACACCCATGATGCAGCATAACTGGTGAGAGAGCTAAACATGCAGGGAAATTACAGTTAGCATTTGCAAGTCTTAAGACTTTTTTTAAAAAAATCACCCAATGCAACATGTAGGAAAATGCATGTGCATGACCCACAGCTTGGGAAATTGTGCTTTTAAAAGAATGGATATAATCATATGCTGAAGCCATAAACAGCGTCATTTTGTCATTATCAAAACATGGTTTTCTTGCAGGAATCAGTTGTTTGGAATTAAGGAACCAGAGTTCAGTTCAAATTGCCCTAGAAATCCGCCCTGGTTTGGTCCCACCATATAACAATCCCTGCAGATGGAAAGCTAGCATGTCTAGAATAAGGATTCTTGTGGAGAAGTCAGAAGCTTGGTCTTAAGCTTGATCTTTGAGTTGGCCCTAAAAAATGTATTGTCTAGTATGGACTCATAAATGTGTCATGTATGGAAACAGAGACATGAATATGTAGACCCCCACACACTTTTTAATTGTAAGCTGTATTGTGTAATATCATTGAAATATACTCCAAAAATGTAATACATATGAAAAAAATGCATTGAAAACTGGAACCTAAGGAATGGCTTTGCTCACTCCTGTTGCAAGGCTTAGCCAGTCCCTGGATATCTAGACTATGTCATTTTCCTTTGATTCTGATTTTGATGCTGAACTGAAAGCCTGATCCCAATCTTAGTTCTCCCCCTATTACTTCTGTATGTTGCGATACTGTTTTAATAGCCTGCATTTCCCTTTGCTTGCCATGGTCAGACGGCCTATAGCACGGTGCCTCAACCACCAGATGCATCGTCAATGCTGACTGAGGATGATGTGGAGGTCTAGTCCCAAAAGATTGGAGCACCAAGTTGATGAAAGCAGGGCTATCTCTTTCCCCAGTGGTTCCCAAACTGTGCACCGCAGCCCCCTGGGGCACAACCAAACCTAGCCAGGGACACCACGGAATCCTTGGGAGTATTTCCGGGGAATCTACAGAAGTACTACTGTCATAATGGGGGAGCCACAGCCAGTGGCCAGCAAGTCAAAGGAGCCGTGAGTCAAAAACATTGGGGAACTACTGACTTTCCCCATTGGGATATGAGCCAGACTGACCCAACTTGGTTCTTTCTTGAGAAAAATTCAGACGCACCTCACTCACTCTGGGATCTTCCTTTTCCTTCTCTCTCCTTGCTGCAGCCTCCTGTTGGTCTCTGCATTCACAAGTGGGGCCCAGCTGTCAAAGGCGGAGCAAATCCTGCCCAGGGCACTCCAGATTGACAGTTCCTGTTTATCTGTCATGGAGAGAACAAGAGGCAGCCTACGGTCCTGGAAACACAGTTCACTGGCTGTGGAAGATCACCTTGTTCTTTAGGTTCAAGAGACCGTATGGGATTTCCCATTTTACAAGAGAGAGAGAGAGCAAGAGCGAGAAGAGAGATGAGATGAAAGGGAACCCACGACTTCTCAGATCACAAAATAAACAACAGGAATGAAATCTGGGTACTTTACCACACTGCCAACAGATCAGAGCTGGGCAACAGAAATGTCCGTATACTGAGTCAAACCGTGACTCTGTATCCCACTGTTGTTGACATTGAACTGGCAATGGTCCTCTCAGGCTTCAGGCAGGATTTTCTTCTGGCCTCTCCTGGAGAAGGCAGGGATTGAACCTGGCTCGTTCTACATGCTGCAGCCTCTCCTACTACTGGTCCATCTAGACCCATATTGTCAACACCGATGGGTAACAGCTCTTGTGGGCATCAGTCAGGCTACTGTCCTTGCCCAGCCTGGAAAGGCCAGGAACTAAATCTGGGTTTTCGAGCTAATTTTCTGAAAGCCATTGCGATCAATTGTGTGGGAGATTCCCAGATTTAAAGGGTCTCTTATTATTTTATTTGTCTGTGATTTTACCATGGTTTTATTTGACCATATCTGTATTTTAAACAATTGTGACGGCTTTTAGCTAATACAATAAACTTGAACCTGGCCTTTAGTGGGCTGCTACAGAGCTGATGTCTAGCACATATTTGCCTAAAACACCCTGAATACTAGGGCTTGTGCCATTCAGATGTTTTGTTCTCCAAGGATATCCCAGGCAGAATCCTGGAAGTTCCAGCCACAGATCCACACTGACATTTTGCTCACCTAGAGAAGGGCCTAGATCTAAAGTTCCATGGCCTAGCTACAACCTTGCTTCCTGTTGGCCATATGCAAAAGAGAAAACTGCTGCAGTGCTTCCTGGGAGTGGTAGTCTTGTTGCCCTTTAGGCTTTACAGAGGGCACTCCTGAAGTGCTACCACTCCCAGGAAGCACTGCAGCAGCTTCCTTCTCTCTCTCTCTCTCTCTCTCTCTCTTTCTGTCGAACTTTACCAACAAGAAGCAAGGCTAAGTGACTAAGATCACCCACTGAACATCATGGTAGAGAAAGGAGTCAGATCTTGTATCTCCCTGATCAAGGCTGACACCTCGTAATCTGCAACACACATAAACTGCTTCTTGTTTGCCTCTCGATTGGTGTGGAAGAGCTTGGAAAAGTCACTTTTTGAACTAAGACTCTCAGCATCCCCCTGATCAGTAGGGGATGCTGGGTATTATAATCCAGAAAGGACTTTTAAAAAAAGTCAAAACCAGTCTGCTGGAGTACCTGAGAAAGAAGTCTAAACCTGGGAATTCTGGATTCAGACACGTGCATCACATCACAGTGACTCTCGTGAAGGGCAAACCCTGTCGATTTGAGTTCTCTATCCGAGGGGGGATCTGTCTCCTGATGCCATCTGGGAGGGTCAAGATTTCTCCTTTTGTGGTGGGAGGCAGCGCCGACGAGCTGTTTGCATTTTGGTGCCTCTCCAGCCCTTCCTGCCCTGTCTCCAGCTGCAGCGGTGGTGGCGTTTGCTCTAGAATGCCAAGTGTGGGAGGCGGGGCTGGGAGTCGCAGTCTCATTCAAGAGATTTTTATGAATAAAAATGGGCTACGTGCCTGCCTGCCTGCCTGCGTTTTCAATGGCTCTACTCAGGCCTTGAGAGGAAACAGCACTTGCAGGCTCTGCCGTGCCAGTTTCCACAGATGCAGCTCCTGGCATAGAAGCCTAAAGAAGGGGCGTACACAGAAAGGGAAAAGAAAACAGACAGCTGTACCCATTCAAAGCTGTGTGCAGTTGAAAACTTCCACCCCCTACTCTCTGACACCCACCCACCCCCAGTCTCTGCACCTTCTCCTCAGTTCACAACGGAGATTTGTGGTGCAGTGGTTCAACTGCCGAACTGCAGCCAACACTCTGCTCATGCCCTGGGGTTCTATCCTAGGTAGCGAGTTCAAGATTCACTCATTCTTCTGAGATTGATAAACTGAGTATCCAGCTCACTGGGGGGGGGGGGGAGTTTTGCAATCTGTAGCCTGTATAATTAAATTGTGAACCGCCCCACGAGTGCTTGAAGTGCTATGGGGTGGTTTAGAAGCAGCACACTTTGCATGGCTTTTTGATCAGCCTAGGGGCATGTGAGATGGTCGTGGAGAGTAGTAGGTGGGAGGCCAACCACAGTGAAGACCCCAGCCACTTCCTTTGAAGAAGTGAAGTTTTCCATAGAACCACATTAACACACTCCTGATATACAGGTTTTCTCACTCCCCAAATGCAGCTTGCTTTCTCCCTGTCTCCTCACCACCTTCCAAGAGACCCCTTGGTGTCTTCAAGGTTTCATTGTGGCTCTTCCTTCCCCCCCCCCGCCCCTTCTTTACCCATCCAAGAAGACTTTCACTCCTCGATCATTTCCACATATCCTTCTTTTAAACCACGTGCCACTTGTTCTGTATTTGTGCAACTGATTTTTCTTGCCCAAATGTAGAACTTCCTTTTTTTTTTATCCCTGTTGACCTTCATTGGGTCTTGTTTGGTTCAGTTCTCCTGCCAGTCAAATTCATCTTGAATCCCGATTTTTTTTTAAAAAATGTGTATTCTATTTTGTGGAGGGAGATTTGCATGTACTGAGCACTGCTTCCCAATTTAAAAAAATTCAGAAATCAATAGCCAAAGTTTTGAGAAATGGGAAGAAAAAAAAAGATCACAGCTACCTTTTGGGACTGTGTCTACCTTCTTCTCCGGTTTCCACTTTCTCCCATCTAACGGCCTGCATCTCTTCCAAATGTCTTGCACCCCTAGCGAAATTCATAGGCCTCTCAAAGAGACCTGCCTTTTCTAGATGCTGCTGTGGCATGATCCTCTTTCTGTCGCCCCCTTTAAAAAATAAAAATAAAAACTGCTCCTTCTTCTCTGCACCTCGGCTTCGCTGTGTCTCCCTGACCTTGCCAGGGATTCGGGTGGATGACACCGGCTTCGCAGCTACCTAAGTAGGGCTCAAGCCCTGCGCTCCCGAACTGGGTCTCTCGACTGCAGGAGGAGGCGGAGAAGCAGAGCAGTGGAGGGCTATTATATATATATATATGCTCGAAATGTGTCCCTTTATGAGATCGTAGGGCGATAAGGGGCTCCCTTGGTGCAGTCCGCCTGCCGGCGAGCTCAGCCTTAGCGGAGTTTCTCAATGCGGCCTGGCAGGAGCTGACCGTGGTGCTGAATATTAATTCCCCCCCCCCCCCCTTTCCTCTCTTTGCGCCAAACAGTGGTTTCTCCGGAGGCGAAAGCTCCGGACCGGCTTCGTCCTGGTTGGGAGAGAGATTGGGAGCAAGCGATGGGGGAAGGGGAGGGGGATGGACAAGCAGAGCCCAGGCTTCACACTGCGTTCATTGAGAAAATGCTCCGGTACAACCCTCCCTCCCTCCTCCCCCCCCCCCCCCGCCCCGCTCCTGTCTCTGCAACATCAACACCTCCTTGCAGGAAGGAGTTATCACAGGAGGAAGTGAAGGGCGGGGGAAGAGGAGCGCCGATCAGGTTATGCAACCCAACCCAAGCCTTCTCCCACCTAGAAGAGGAGAGGCTGTCCCAAAAAAGGGAGTATTTTTCCTCCAGAAAAACCGGTGTTTGCTTACACCGGGCCAGGCATCTCATGCAGTGTTGTAGGTCTGGCCTTAAGAATTTAACAGTGTAAAATTCAACAGAGGGAGAAGGGAGGAAGAACTGGCTGGAGGACGCAGGGAAAGAACAAGGGACAGCTTCCACTACACGTAGGTAGACCTAAACAACAAAGACTCTTATGCACCAAAAGCTGTTTATGGGTTGCAGCTCATTTCATCACATGCATGCAGTAGAGTTGGCAGAGTAGAACTACTCACAGTGCATTAGACTCTCTCCAACTGCGTTGTCAGCGAACGATGGGAGTTGTGTTTCTACCCGTTTGGTAGGAACTGCAACAGGAAAGGCTGCAGAAGAGGATGGGAGCTAAGGGTTTATGCCCAGTGTAGGCAAGGTGGAGCCTGCCACGGTTCCCCAGTCAAGCTCTCCTCCTCATTACAACCACACTGGTCTTGCTCGTCCCAGGGTAGGGGCACCTGGGGGGAGTCAGATATGGTGAAGGCTGTGGAAGTTTGATTGGAACCTTTATCACTCTTCCAAACCTGTCTGGTCTCCCAGACTTAGAGGTGCTCCAGAGAGTAACACAAAAAGGAAATTCCCAAAGCTAGGCACTCAGAACTAGCATGCCAACCTTGCAAGGAAGCTGTCACCACTCTGACACACGAACACTGCAAAAATAATAATAATAATAATAATAAAAATCCCAGTCATTGGTTGAGGCCAGGGCTGACTTTAGTACCCTTCACCCTCTCAATTCAAAATCCAGACAGCTGCGTGAAAGGCTCTTTGTAGCTTATTGAAAAGAAAAGAAAACAATTCAGAAGGGCAAAAGGGTAGAAATGATTCTATACTCCTTGTTGTATTTGGCTTACATGAGCACTGTTAGGACAGTTTTTGCATGGGAAAACCCAAGGGGAAGGATGACTTCAATGAAGATCATCCAGCAAGTGTGTGTGATCAAGTACTGCCTGGGCGCCAGATCAACCCTCTACCACCATCACCTGACAGCACATTCAGTGCTGTACAACATGGAGAGGCAGAAGGCAGCATGGGAGCTCCTGGTTAACCCCTGAGTGATTCATGGTATAGCAGCAGAGTTTGGAAATTTCACTTCATCTGGACTGTGAGTCCCAGAATCCACACATCTCTCATGCGGATTGGGGGGAAGGAGGAGGAAGACAAGGAGGAGGATTGCTCAGTGTTTTGGGAATCTGGCTGCAGAGCTAGACATTGGGAGTTTGATTCCCCACTGGTACTTCCTTGGAAGGGGCAGGAGTTCATGATCCAGAGGGTCCCTTCCAGCTCTGCTGTTCTAAGATTATTATGAGGTGCCAGCTGCATGTGATCATACCACCTACTGGAACCACATCAGACTGCTGCAGGAGTTTCCTCAGTTAGAGATCTACATGTTTAAATATGGAAGCTGGCTATTGGTCCCTCAAGTCACGGCATCTACCAATGCCTGAGCTACTATTTTGCCCTGGGTTTTGGTTGATGGACCTCTTAGGGGTTTGTTACATTGGGTTCTGTCAAAACATGAAGTAGACATTGCAGAATTCAATGTATGTATCATGAAAGACAAAGGCCCTAATGGCAATGTTTTGCACCTTGCTTTGTGTGGGAAAATCTGGGGCAAAAAAGGAAGATATTGGGAGGGATGTTTGACAGTTGTATGCAGTAATACAGATGGATTATAGTCTGGGCACTAGATTAGACACAGTGGTTCTCAACCTTTGTCCCTCCAGATGTTTTAGACTTCAACTTCCAAATATTCCAGATAGCAAGGCCAGTAGTCAGTTGACGTTGATTACATCCAGAAGACTAAAAAGTGAGAACCACTAAATGACATTGAATGATGGTCTGATGATATGGTCTAAAATATTTTGTTTTTCAAAGTGAATCAATGACACCTCCTCTCATTTTACCTGTAGAAGTCATTTACAATAGACTCTTCTTTCAACAGGGCAAGTGAAATCATGTCTTCCATCTCACTGAGGGCAGCTGTCTAGACTAGCAGATGCAGAATAAGCTGCTAATCATCTATTTTTATTTATTTATTTATTAGATTTGTATCCCGCCCATCTAGACTACGTCTACTCTACAGCACTACAACACTTCTCTGCTGACCCACCCTTCCCCTGTATTCTTCCACCCATGGTAGTCACTCTATTCTACCCAATGATAGAGCCAACCCTGGGCTGATTTCACTTTACAGAACTGCCGGGAACTATTCAGTAGGATGGTGGGCAGCTGCTTCATACTGAGTGACACTAAAGGTGCATCTGGGCCAATATTGTCAACTCTGACAGGCAAGCAGCTCTCCAGAGTTTGAGACAGGCTTCTTTCCTCACCCTCTCTGGAGGTCGCTGCTGGTTTCCCATCCAAATACTAACCAGATCTAACCCTGCTTCACTTCTGGAATCGGACAACATCTTGCTGCGCAAGATGATATGAGATAGGAGTCACCATGGCCAAAATGGCAGAAGCAGTAGGCTTGGTGAAAGAAACAAGAGGGAATAGCAAGTCAATTCCCAGATGTGCCAAGGTAAATAATTAAGTCAGCACAGATAATACTTTCCTTTGAACAACCCATTTCACTGTCATCAGTCCATGCAGTCATACATAACTCATCCAGTATTAAGTAATCAAGCAGTTTCAAAGCAAGTGACAAACATACACAGGCAGGTGGGAGAGGAAACGTGTGTGGAATGGTGTTCATTTACCATTGTCTTAGTTCCTGTTACCTCCACCTGCCTCCCTCCCCCATATGCTTGCATCTCTTCCTCATGTTATTTCTACTACTGGCAATGTTTAAGTCCATTGTCTCCATTCCAGCTGGCTGAGAATGATGGGTGTGATAGTCACACCATCTAGAGCGGCTGATTTTGGCTGATGCAAATATAGGTGAGCTGGCTGGATAGCTCTGTGGTTTAGGCATCTGATGGCAGAGTCAGAGTTTGGGAGTTTGATTCCCTGTTCCTCCTGTGAGTAGAGCCAACCTGTGTGGCCTTGGGCAAGCTGCGCAGTCCCAGGGCGCTTCCAGAAGAAGGGAAGGGTCAACCACTTCTGAATACTCTCTACCTGGAAAACTCTGGAAAGGGTCACCATAAGTCAGAATTGACTTGACGGCACATACTATTATATTAAATATAGGGTGATTTAGATTTTGAGCTCCTTAGAACTGTAAACAGCCAGAAGCAAAGCGAAAGCGAAAGCAAAGCAAAGCAAAAGCAAAGCAACAACAACAGAAAGAATCCATTAAGAGCAGAGCTTTGTAGTTCTCGGTTGTGGCTTTGAATGTGCCAGACCGCTCTTGTGCCAGTTCCTATCCAATGGCTCACCTAGCTCTTAAGTTGCATGCCAGATCCCCAGAAGTGGGCAAGGAGAGCTGTTCCTCAGATCATGGACCTTGTGGGTTGACATCTTCCTCCATTAGTGTGAGTGATAATGGGGCTCACCATTTTGATCACTGCCAGGGGAACAGCAAAAGGATCTGTTATCAGTGTTGCACACACAGCTCACGCTGCGTCAAGGTGAGCTAATTACTTTCCTCCTCAAAATCCAGCCAAGACAGTGCAGGGAAAAAATGAGCCAAGCTCCCAAATCCCCATTCAGCTGAGAGATGGCAAAGGAAGGATGATGTATGGGGGAAAAAAAAAGAATAATCTGTGATTGTGTGTTATTTCCTGCCAAACTGAAAGAAAATGGCAACTTGGAGTTTTGATACAGACACTTTCCCTTTAATTGGAGGGTGACATTATATATTGCACACACATACACCTAATTCTTCCTGATGTTCTAGCACATTGAGAGGTATTACATAAATAGAGCATAAGCTATCAGCAAGAGCTGTCAGTCACACTAGCAAGGACTGAACAGAAAGACAGTGCTGTATGTATGTCAGAGTGTGTGTGCAGGTACATATATGTGTGTTAAAAGTGCTTGCCGATAGATCCTTTCTTCTGTACCTCTTGCTCAATGCTTCTGCAGTGGCTTTAGATAAGCTGTTGGCATGACCTTCAGTCGCAGCTCCTGAGGACAAATGACTCTCATTCCTTTTTCTCAATGATTCCACCGGCTCAGTCAGGCTGTCTTCTCCACCTCTGACTAGGTAGCATTTTGACACTGGATATCAATGGGATGTTCCGATGGCTTAGTAGCCCCTCAAGTTAAGGGAAGAATGACTTCTGCTGTTCACACATGTTCGCCTCGTTTAACAGAGAAGCAAAGCCTCAGTTTGGAAAATCTGAACATCAGTCTACCGTGCCCAATAAATACCAAACAGCAAGCCTGCTCCAGGCATAGAAAGTTTACTGCAGTCTTCCCCAACTGATTCCCCTGAGACAGGCTGAACTAAAACCACCATTATCCCCATACAACATAGCCTTGCAAGGCTGTTGCGACCTGCCTTCTCTCCCCACTCTTTCCTTTGCTGTCCGCCCTGGGCTGAATTTTCTATTATACTTTCTTTGGGGCAGAGATTTGTCCATATACATTGTGTAAAACCCCATGTACAGTGATGATCCTATAATAATAAAAGAGTGTATGTGTGTCCATCTGTTCTGTTTCTGAGACTAAAAGCTAGACCTCTAAAACAATCACGCCCATGAGTAGTATGCTGTACTCTCAACAAGGGATTACTATAAAGACATTTAAATGTAAAAAAGGAAAGAGGCATTTTGTATGCAGCATTTATTGACATATATTGTGCGTTGGTGGCTCTCTGCTTTTGAAAGCAATGAAGCTTTTCTGTTTTATTACTGAGATGCACTCTGTGTTGGTGTTTGTTTTGGGACCCTCCGCCAGCAAACAGGAGTCCCCCTACAATTGCAGCATTTTATTCCATACCTCGTGCATGACTTTGGAGGAAGTTATTCTGTACAATTATGTGCAAAAGACTTCTTTTTAAAATTAAATGTCTTTATAGTAATACCTGGTCAAGGGTGCAAGGTTGTACCGATGGGCCTCTTGCAGATCCTGGCTCCTCCACAAAAAGGCTTAAGCAAGGCTATGTTTTAGCTCCAATCCTGTTCTGTTTATATGTGAATGCTATTGTTGAGCATTTGATGTTCCCAGCCTTTCATTCCCCCAAACGGGCTACTAAATGCAAACAGATCTGGAACCAGTCTTTTTTTCAGCTTCACGGCCACAAAAGCCACAGCTGGCATGACTATGAATCCGTCTCCAGGTTTGACACAACTGAAGGAAAATAGCCACCCAGCATCATCCCTTCTGAATACTGGTGACTGCACGATAGTAATCGGCTGCCTTTCAAGGTTTGTCACATCCTGGTGTCTGGCTTTCCTTTCTCTGAATAAATCCAAAAATGAACAGAAGGGAAGCCTGCCATGTACCAACTTCAAATAATGGCTTCAGAGATGTGCATTTCAAAGAACAAGGCAATTATTTTCTCATCCAGGTAATTCACATCTCCTGTAAACAACCCAGTTCTATTTGTTCTTGTCAGAAATGGTTTTCCCCTTATTCTGTGTCTGTCATCAGGTGTCAACCTTGCCAGTAACTTTCTTGTGAGTTTTCTTGAGGACGCTGAAGCTTGTGACTGATCTTGCAGAAGGGTTGGGGTCCTGAGAGCAACTTGAGAGCAAACAGGCCTTCGTCCAATAGCATTTTCCTCTTTCACACGCCTTTGGGTTGACTGCACCGAGCAGCAGCAGCAGCATGCCTGCCTTAAGCCCAGAGGTTGGAAATATAACTTTTTTGGGGGTGTGTGTGTGTGTATGTAACTACAATTCCCATAACCCACCGGTGGATTATGGGAGACATAGTCCAAAAGGTGTCATTTCCAACGGTTGCATGTTCAAAGCTGACCTCTCTTACAGGATGGGAATGAGCATGGTATTCTCAAGTATTGTGCGGACATGAGCGCACAGATTTTGTCTGATTTTGGAGCCTGGGTCAGGTCTGGCCTGACTAGTTTTTCGGTGGGAGACCCTTTCTGCGACCTTCAGTTGGAGATTAGGAAAGAATCCTGTTTGGGACCCTGGAGAGCTGGTGTCAGTCAAAAGGCAATACTAGATGGAGGGTCTGACTTGGTCAGTAGACAGAAACTTGTTGCATGAGTTACTAATATTGGCTCTACAGTATATTAGGGCCAAATTTGAATGGGGGGGGGGAAATCCCATGTGCCTAAGGGCTAATTGCATCGTTGCTTTTGTCTTCTGGTGCCTGTCCTTCCTGCCATCAGCCCTTTGACGGTTTGTGCACTGAATGTTGCGACCAGAGTGTGACCAGTCATGCGAAAGAAAGCCTACGGGAAGGGAGGGGGGAGGAAGAGGGGAAATGCTTGCACACTCGACCGTATGCGACCACATGAACAGCATTCTGGGCCATGTGCTTTGAACAGACAGGACATACTAGATAAAGGCTGCTGGTGGTTGGCCACCATGTATAGAAGAAACCTGATTTTTATTATCTTTAAAAAATCGTTATGGAATAGTGCTTTGTCTGGGATTTTTAGTAGTACTTCTACTTACCATTTCTCAGAGTGGTATTGTTCTTTGTTCCTTTTTAATATTTGTCTACTTACTATTTTTGGCTTTAATAATGTCTTTTAATGATAGGGACGTGGTGGCGCTGCGGGTTAAACCGCAGAAGCCTCTGTGCTGCAAGGTCAGAAGACCAGCTGTCGTAAGATCGAATCCATTCCACGGAGGGAGCTCCCGTCGCTTGTCCCAGCTCCTGCCAACCTAGCAGTTCGAAAGCGTGTAAAAAATGCGAGTCGATAAATAGGTACCACCACGGTGGGAAGGTAACGGCGTTCCGTGTCTAGTCGCGCTGGCCACGTGACCACGGAAACTGTCTACGGACAAACACTGGCTCTACGGCTTGGAGACGGGGATGAGCACCGCGCCCTAGAGTCGGACACGACTGGACTAAATGTCAAGGGGAACCTTTACCTTTACCTTTAATGATGCAAGCTGCCTCTTTATTCTCATTGTTTTCAGCTTTAAAGATTGTCTTTCAATTATGTAAGCTGCCTTGGGTCCTTTTTAAGGAGAAAGGCGGGGTAGAAAATATTTTAAATAAATGCAAACAAACAAACAAACACACCCTCCATACAAACTATCTGCATTTAAAAAAACCCAATTTGCAAGGCGATTATTGCTGTGCATCGTTTTCGGTAGCCCAGCCTCCCTCCTGCTGCATTTGTTCCAGAACAGCCCGCCATCAAAAGTCTTCCAAGGGTTTGCCCTTTCTTCACCAGCATGAACCCTGCCTGGCTGAACACACGACATGCCTCTTGATGAGCTGCCGTGACATTTCCTGCCCTGAACGTTCTGTATCTGTGAGCTGTGTCTGGGGCTTGAAGGCAGGAGACAGCCTGTGCGGCTTCCTCAAATGCAGGCTGTCGACCTTCCGCATACCTCTGGTGAGAAGGGAAGGGGAGGACAGGAATTGAAATAATTGCTGACAAGCTGGAAAACGTGTGATTTGCTGCATCGCTAGTACGATGAGTATGCAGAGCTTGTGATGTAACTAGAGCTTGGAATGTTACATTAGAAAAGGAACTTGTGTTACTCATTACTTCTGAGCGGTTAGGTTACCATTCACTTCTTAACATGTTGCTAGCTGGTCAGAATAATATCATTCAGGACACTCTTACTGCTGCCCTCTAGTGGCCAGTTGTGATATTGCACTTTGAAAATATTTATTGTTGTTATGGCTTTTCCAGTAGCGATGTATGGAAGTAAGAGCTGGACCATAAAGAAGGCTGACCGCCGAAGAATTGATGCTTTTGAATTGTGGTGCTGGAGGAGACTCTTGAGAGTCCCCTGGACTGCAAGGAGATCAAACCTATCCATTTTGAAGGAAATCAACCCTGAGTGCTCACTGGAAGGACAGATCCTGAAGTTGAGGCTCCAATCCTTTGGCCGTCTCATGAGAAGAGAAGACTCCCTGGAAAAGACCCTGATGTTGGGAAAGTGTGAGGGCAAGAGGAGAAGGGGACGACAGAGGGCGAGATGGTTGGACAGTGTCATCGAAGCGACCAACATGACTTTGACCAAACTCCGGGAGGCAGTGGAAGACAGGAGGGCCTGGCGTGCTCTGGTCCATGGGGTCACGAAGAGTCGGACACGACTTAACGACTAAACAACAACAACAACAACAACGTTGTTGTTATGACTCATCAAGTCGGAACTGACTCAATGCTGACTCTAAGAGGGGTTTCAAGGTATGTGAGATATTTAAGGAGTGGTTTTATCAGTCCCACTTCCCCAGTCAGTTTCCATAGCTGAGCGGGGATTTGAACCCCGGTTTTAAGATCCTCTATCCATCACCCTATCAACTACACCACAATGGGTATCTGCTTGAGAGTATTTAAAGAAGACAAATATAAAGAAGACCCTTGCCATTTAAGATTGGTAAGAGATTGGCCTAAATCCGGGGTGGGGGGGAGGAATCCCATCAGAATTCTTCTAGAAATGCTTTAAACTCCCTTCAAAAATAATTTTTGAAAGTAACTAGATGTTAAACCAAAGTAACTTAGCTGTTATTTGTTACACCAAAAAAATAATTTGGAAAGGACTAGCTAAGTTACCTGTTTCTCGAAAACTGACAAGCCACACAGGTTACATTCCTTGTAACTAGTTTCTCCCAGCTGTAACCCACGGGTGGGCAAGTTCCAGAGGCAAGAATGTAGAATTCTGGGAGAAGTAACATTTCCAAGAAGTCAAAGCAGCATTTCCACACTCTGCTTCTATTTAACTCTGCACACAACGGCAGACCCATTGAATCAATAGTCCCATTGACTATGGTATAAACAACTGTGTAAACAAAACCCCTGACACCCAATGTTAACAATTTATTTTTTACTTTATTTGTTCCATTTCTATCCCACCTTGGTTACGTTTGTATTTCATCCTTCTTCCAATGCATTTAAGGCATCATATTGTGTGGTTCTTTTTTCCTTTATTCTCACAACAATTTATGTGGCAATGAGTCTGTGCTGTGGGTTCAAGGCTATCCAGAAAGCTTCATGAGGGAGAGAGGCAAAGGTTACTGGAAAGAAATAAAGGAAGATACTCCTTTATTGTGGGATAAAAGTAAAAATATAATGATCTGCTGAGCTGGAAAGGACCCTCTGGATCATCGAGTCCAGCCCCTCTCAAGGAGGCCCGGTGGGGAATCGAACTCTCAACCTCTGGCTCCTCAGCCAGAGACCTAAACCACTGAGTTATCCATATACTCCATTTTATTAGCATAGGATCACAAGCCATGCTGGCTGGAGGAATGATATGAATCATAACACAAGACACCAAGTTAGATAAGGCTGAATGGCCCTCCTTAATCTTTGCTTAAAAATCAAACTAAAGAAAGATGAGAAGCTCCTTCTGTGATCTTTCTTGATTTACATGCTCCCTCTGGAATCTAGGCCATTTCTGTTTTGTCTCTCTCTCACACACACACTTTGGAAATGCCACTGTGATGTTTCCGTAAACACAGGCCAAAATGGCATTGACCTTTTCGACCACAGCATTTGAGTCAACGGAGCTGGAATTTTCCCTGTCCCAATTAACCACTGCAAATGCCACTCCTATTGCCTGTCAGGAGCCACGGCAGGAAGAACGCTCACACCTACTACATCTGCTTCTTTACCCAAGCGATACAGTGAATCAGCACTTCCTTGCCTCTTTCTTTCTTTCTTTCTTTCTTTCTTTCTTTCTTTCTTCCTTCCTTCCTTCCTTCCTTCCTTCCTTCCTTCCTTCCTTCCTTCCTTCCTTCCTTCCTTCCTTCCTTCCCCTTCCTTCCTTCCTTCCTTCCTTCCTTCCTTCCTTCCTTCCTTCCTTCCTTCCTTCCTTCCTTCCTTCCTTCCTTCCTTTCAAAAATCATCTTACCTAGCAGTATGGGATTGTTGCAAAATAAAAAAATATAAAATCACAAAAATAAAAAGTGTTTGGTATCTGGCTAGGAGAAATACTTGTTTTCAGTTTTTGCTACAGGTGCCATACGGGTTGGGTAGGAGTCCAATTTGGGGACCAGGCATGCTTTTTTTTTTTTTTTTTGGCTTTGTTTGTGGAAGTCAAATGTAGTTGTGGGACTCACACAACTTCTCCACCTGTGTCTGCCGTCACAAAAACAGGAGCCACTTTTAAACTTCAGCAATAAGTTTGGGGTTGCAGATTAACCTGTGAATCAGAACTTCTTCTCCTGGGTTATATTTATCACCAACCGAGGAAAACATCCAGTGTTCCTGTTTATACTGTTGCTGTAACCTGGCCTCAGTTAAGGCCTGATGTCAACCTGCCCCTTTAAAAGAAAGAGTGTTCTTGATGAAACACAGCAGAAGTTGGTTTACTTTGATGATTCTGCATAAACCTTATTTCATTGACCAGTGGTACACTTGATTACACTGTCTTGTGACGGCTGTGTCTAAATATAATAAGCAGGATTTGTGAATTAAACAGAAATTTATTTAAAAACACATAAAAGGATAAAAAGGTTCAGTTAACAGGCAAAAGTAAACAATGTTCAAAACTATCAGGTTCCTTCACTGCATTTCTTTATAATTTTTAAAACTTTTTCAGTGAGAGAGAGAGTGAGGGAGGGAGGGAGAGATACCTGCTTTGATACAAGTTCCAACAAAACCTAATTAATTTACACAGCTTTTTCACTTTTAGCGCTAACTAACACCGGCATCAACTCCAAATAGCTCTAACTGAGTCCAGCTAACGCAAAACTCTATCTACCTCTCTCTCGCACACACCTCTTCCCCTTTATATCCATTTCTCCAACAAGGTATCACCCAATTGATCAGCTTACATGTTCCGGAATATTCCTCCACATCTCCGAACCGTTGTAACTGTCACTCCTGGCACACAATCTACCTACAAGAATCAATCAAACTCCCGTTGCCATGCACGCTGACACAAACAAAATATATTTACTTTGTAAAATTGCCACAGTAGTTATACTGGGACAAAGTAGTGGAAGAGTTTCTCTAGGAAATGTCAGGAGTTGGGAAAGCAAAAGAAACGAATCCTTTGGCTTGTGGAAGCAAGGTTGAAGATGTTCGGGGGAGAAGAAAGAGGGTTTGGTGAAAATCCTTAGAATAGATGTGCCATCCTTTCCAGGAACAAATCCCCTAAGAATTGCTGCTATGATAGTTGAGATCCAGTGTAAGATAAAGAGACTGATTTTTTAGTAAGGAAATCCCTCATCCAGAGTTTGTCTCTGCCATGAACTCATGAGGTGACCCCAAGCAAACCATTTCCACTTAACTTCAAACCCTAACCCTTTCACCCAGACCTTGAACTGAGTTCCTCATTGATAAGTTCCTTATAAATATAAGATATATGCCTCAATATTAGCAGACAGACTGAAAAAAGTTCTGGTACATATAATTTGTGAAGATCAGTCAGGCTTCTGCCAAAGAGACAGATGAGAAACAATATTAGGACAATATTAAATGTGCTAGAATATTATGAGACACAACCAGGAAGAGCGATGGCTATGATTTTTCTTGATGCAGAGAAGGCCTTTGACAACGTCAATTGGGATTTCATGTTAAAACAATTAGAAATCACGGAAGCAGGAAATGACTTTGTTGAGGCAATAAGGACTATTTATAGCCAACAGAAAGCGAAGATCAGAATAAATGGAGAACTTACACAGGATATAAAAATACAAAAAGGAACAAGTCAAGGATGTCCATTGTCTCCTTTACTGTTTGTACTATTTACTGAAACATTATTACAACAAATTAGACAGAACACAGGACTCAAAATAAGAGGGGAAGAATATAAAATACAGGCATTTGTGGATGACATGGTCTTTATTCTAGAGGATCTGATAAATTCAATGAGGACATTAAAAGAAACAATTAAAAATTTTCGGAGAAGTATCTAGACTAAAAGTAAATAAACAAAAACCACAAGTTTTGACCAAAAATATGAAGAAAGAGGAGACCCAAAATTTAGTAGAAATGACAGGTTTTAAAGAAGGAAAAAAAAGTTAAATACTTAGGAATTCAGATTACAAAAAAACCAAGTACTTTGATAAAAGACAACTATTTCAAACTGATTGGTATGATCGAAAAAGATCTGGAAAAATGGTCAAAATGTCAATTATCATTTATGGGGAGGATTGCAGCTGTGAAGATGAATGTATTACCTAAAATGATATTTCTCTTTCAGACAATACCAGTCCTTACAAAACAACTAATAATTCAAGAATTTACAAAAAAAATAATGAAGTTTGTCTGGCAAGGGAAAAAACCTAGAATAAAGATCAAAGCATTTCAAGATGCAAAACAAAGAGCAGGCTTTGGACTTCCAGATTGGTTTATTATAAAGCCTGTTCTCTGGTTTGGATAAAGGAATGGATAGTTTTAGAAAATGATAGAATACTAAAACTAGAAGGACATGATTTAAATCTAGGATGGCACACTTTCCTATGGTATCAAAAAGCAAAGGACAATAAACAATTTAAGAATCATCTGATAAGGAAAGCTTTGAACTGGGTAAGATCCGGGAAGAAAATTACCAAAAAGTTCCTAAATGGGTCTCACCAATGGAAGCATTCACACAACCAACATTGATGGAAAAGAAGAAACTCTTGAGATATAGAGATTTGTTAAAAGAGGACTTAAGTATGAAACCAAGGAAAGAATTAGAAGAACAAGGTATAATACTTGATTGGTGGACAAAAACGCAAATAAATTCAAGATATACAAGAGATAAAACAATAGGCTTTTGTAAGGAACAGACACCATTAGATAAGGCACTTCTGAATGTAAAGGAAAAACTGACCAAAATGCTGGATAATTATCTACTAGAATTAAAAATGCAAGATGAAATAGTTAAAGAGTGTATGATAAAATAGGCCCAAAATGTGGGCCACAATATTAACTTAAAGTCATGGTCACAAATATGGGAAGACAATATTAAGTTAACAAAAGCAATTAACTATAAAGAAAGTATGTACAAGATGTTTTATAGATGGTATATGACACCTGAAAAATTATCGAAAATATATCAAAGTACCTCTAACGAATGTTGGAAATGCAAATTAAAAGAAGGTAGTTTTTATCATATGTGGTGGACTTGTACAGAAGTTAAGAGATTTTGGAAACGAGTCCATGAGTTTTTACAAAAAAATGTTATCTTCTATAATTCCATTTGAAGCTGAACTGTTTTTGTTGAATATAATACCAGATTTGATAGAAAAAGAAAAAAGATACTTGATCATACATGGAACTACAGCAGCAAGAATTTTATATGCCAGATACTGGAAAAAAGAGGCGACTCGAACAATCCAAGAGTTAATAGAAAAGATTTTCGAAGAAGCGGAGATGGATATTTTAACTGAAGTATTAAAAGACAAAGAAATTGTTGAGGCTAGAAAAAAGTGGGAACCTTTGTGTAATTGGATGAGAGATGAGAACATGAATGGGTTAAAATGATGAGAAAGAAGATATAAGATATAAGTATAGGTTTTAAAGGCTTAGGAAAAAATGGCAAGGTAAGTGTGAAGTAAGCTTAGTAAGAAAACGTATCAGCAGAAGTAGTAATTATATATATTGTTCTCTATCACATTCTGTATTTTTTATTTACCCCAGTACCCTGTTTCAAATCCCCTTCCTATGATTTCCTGCTTTGTTTTTGTTTAGTCGTTAAGTGGTGTCCAACTCTTCGTGACCCCATGGACCAGAGCACGCCAGGCCCTCCTGTCTTCCACTGCCTCCCGGAGTTTGGTCAGATTCATGTTGGTCGCTTCGGTGACACTGTCCAGCCATCTCGTCCTCTGTCGTCCCCTTCTCCTCTTGCCTTCACACTTTCCCAACATCAGGGTCTTTTCCAGGGAGTCTTCTCTTCTCATGAGATGGCCAAAGTATTGGAGCCTCAGCTTCAGGATCTGTCCTTCCAGTGAGCACTCAGGGTTGATTTCCTTCAGAATGGATAGGTTTGTTCTCCTTGCAGTCCAGGGGACTCTCAAGAGTCTCCTCCAGCACCACAATTCAAAAGCATCAATTCTTCGGCGGTCAGCCTTCTTTATGGTCCAGCTCTCATGATTTCCCCCTACCCAATGGAAAATGAAATTTTTAAAAAGTTCCTTATAATTAGTTCTTTTTTCCAAAAACAAAAGAAAAATTATTTTGCAGTTGTAACTCCACAACGGTCTGTGTTGCTCTTCATGCTTCTGTCCCACGTTCTGTTATAGGAAGTGAGGCGAGAATGTCATGGATGGAAAGAGAAAGAGAGCATAATCTTAGAACTGCAGAGCTGGAAGGGACCCTCCGGCTCATCAAGTCCAGCCCCTGCCAAGGAGGCACAGCGAGGAATCGAACTCTCACCCTTTGGCTCTGCAGCCAGAGACCTAAACCACTGAGCTATCCAGCTGAATATGATCAGCACAGGAGATAAGCTTGCAGCAATCAACTTAAAAGAAAATAACAATAGCAACAGTTACTTTTGGAAGGAAAATCCTGTGTACTTTATAAGTGGAGTTCTGTCTTTCAGGGAGCCTCCACGCCCAGCCAACGCAGGAGCCATGTGGAGAGGTCACTGGGAGATTCGCCACCTCTTGTCTATATAGATTCTACACCTATGGTGAAACCTGGTATCTCCACATCTCAAGCTGATTTTGCAAATTTGCCGTCACCACCTGAGAACTTTAATGATACATCCTTCAACTTCTAGCTAGGACAATCTTGAGAGTTTTCTATTTCTCTCTTCATCTCAGTCTGTGCAATATCTAGTCTGATGCAGAGCTCTGGAGAACTCCAATGCTCCCCTTTGGGATGATATCTCAGTGAGCATTTGTTGTTGTTGTTTAGTCGTTAAGTCATGTCCGACTCTTCATGACCCCATGGACCAGAGGACACCAGGCCCTCCTGTCTTCCACTGCCTCCCGGAGTTGGGTCAAATTCGTGTTGGTCGCTTCGGTGACCCTGTCCAACCATCTCGTCCTCTGACGTCCCCTTCTCCTCTTGCCCTCACACTTTCCCAACATCAGGGTCTTTTCCAGGGAGTCTTCTCTTCTCATGAGATGGCCAAAGTATTGAAGCCTCAGCTTCAGGATCTGTCCTTCCAGTGAGCACTCAGGGTTGATTTCCTTCAGAATGGATAGGTTTGTTCTCCTTGCAGTCCAGGGGACTCTCAAGAGCCTCCTCCAGCACCACAATTCAAAAGCATCAATTCTTCGGCGGTCAGCCTTCTTTATGGTCCAGCTCTCACTTCCATACATCACTACAGGAAAAACCATAGCTTTGACTATGCAGACCTTTGTCGGCAAGGTGATGTCTCTGCTTTTTAAGATGCTGTCTAGGTTTCTCATCGCTTTCCTCCCAAGAAGCAGGAGTCTTTTAATTTTGTGGCTGCTGCCACAAAATTAAAAGCATTGTCCGATACTAATTTTGGATTTTGCTCATGGACCATGTCATTGTGTTCCTTTTTTTTGTTTTGCAGCTTATTACTTTATAAAAGTTGGTTTCCAGGTTTTGCCTCCTACCTATAAGCATGTGCACATCGACCTGAAATATGTTGATGGTGCTACCGACATTCCTTACAAAGTTATCATAGAAATACCTGAAGTTTGGGTTTGAAAGAGTTACATAAATACCAAGTAACATTCTTTGTTTCTTTGCTGCAGTGGGCAAGAACGCCCGGGAGACTCTTGATCTTTTCCCTCCAGGATCTTGCAGTGTACTCAGAAGACTAAAGATGCCATGCACATTAACCCAGAAGAGAAGAACATGGCTTCAAGGATGATTGACTAGCACAGCATCAAGGCACGAAATGTGCTCCATGCTTTTAGGTGGGTGCTCCTCGGATCTGAGCAGTCAAATGTTTCAGGGGTTTCTAGGACCTATTCAAAGTGCAGTTTCCCCTTCTGGAAACATATGGCATTTCTGCCTGATAAAACTTACTCACACAAATATTAAGCAATGCAAAAAAAAAAAAAAAATCAGATCACTCACTTAATCAATATGGGTCCACAGTATTCTTACACAAACAGATGTTAGCCGGGGAAAAATTCCCCCTTTTTACTCCTAAAACTTAAACTTGTTAGGGACCTTATCTTATGAGAGGGACAAGACAATAAAGTATAAATTGTAAAATTTAAAGTTTAAATAAAAAAAGAGAGTGCAATCCCAAATTGATCTTAAAACTCAAATAAAAATTGCTGATTGAAGTTTCTCCACGGCTAGGCATACCACTGTTAATTCAATAGAAAATGTAATTTAATTGTCAACCGCCTGTATCTTAGTGAAAAGAGGAGCAGAAGTCCCTCTGGATGCAAGAAAATGTCCATCAAGAATAGAAAATCCTTCACTTTCTCTCCTCTTTCTATTTTTTGTTACAGTTTTGTGTATGATCAGAGATGGGGACTCAAGTCACAGAACTTGCTGTCAAGTCGGACTTAAGTTGCATCGGCATCTCGACTCAGACTTGACTTGGTCCCCCCCCCCAATGACTCAGACTCAACTCATGACTCAGAACCCACCCACCTCCTCCCTTTTTTCTGGGAAAAAGGCTTGTTTTTTTATAGAGATTTGGTACCAAAGACTCGGACGTGGGACTCAGACCCAAAGAATTGCAAGCCTCCCTGTATATGGTGCTTTATTTTAGCTGTATATTTGGTACACAAGTTAATTATCATCCATACCTTTTCTCCGCTTACACCGATAAAAGGTCAAAACTTAAATTTTTATACTGTTAATGTAACTGTATGAAACTTCGACCTACGAGGTAATTGTAGAAATAAATGAGTTTGGGACTTGAAAGTGTTACATAAATACCAAGTAGCCTTGTTTGCTTCTTTCCTGCAAGGTCAAGACAAATGAACTTATTCATAGTGCATGCACGTGAAATTAAAATCCATCCAGGTTATTGCTTATAAGACAGATGTTCTTCTAGACTTATCCATTCAATCTGTACACAGAACATTTGTGGAAAGCCAGGCTAGATGCCGATGAAGGAGGAGTGAAAATTGGTGGAAGGAATGTCAATAATTTAAGATATGCAGAGGACACCCTCTTACTGGCAGAAAGCAGCAATGACTTGAAATAGCTATTAGGGAACGTGAAAGAAGAAAGTGCCAAAGCAGGATTGCAGTTGAACATCAAAAAGACAAAAAAAAAAAAACCATGACTACACAACTTTAACACTGGCAATGAAGAAATTGAAACACTGAAAGATTTTTGTATACCTTGGTTCAATCACCAATCCGAGTGGAGACTACAGCCAAGAAATCAGAAGACTAAGACTTGGAAGGTCACTGACGAAGGAACTAGAAAAGATCATCAAGTCTAAGGATGTGTCACTAGAGACTAAGACCAAGATCATCCACACTCTTATATTTCTGATCACCCTGTATGGGTGTGAAAGCTGGAAATTAAAGAAAACTGACAGGGGGAAAAAGATTCTTTTCAAATATGGTGCTGGAGGAGAACACCCTGGGAACACTCATGATGTCTTGTGAACACCCTGGACTGCCAGAAAGATTAAGAAGTGGGTCCTAGATCAGATCAAGCCTGAATTATATCTGCAGGCAAAAAATGTTGAAACTGAGGCTGTCCTATTTTAGGCAAATCATGAAAAGGCAGGATTCTCAGGAAAAGACCATCATGCTGGGAAAGATGGAAAGCAGCAGGGAAAGAGGAAGACCAAATACAAGATGGACCGACTCCCTAAAGGAAGCCACATGCTTGAGTTTGCAAGAGCTGATCAGGGCTGTTGAGGACTGGACCTTTTGGAGATCACTTATTTATAGGGTCGCCATAAGTTGGAGGTGACTTGATGGCATGTAATAGCAACAACATCTGGATAAAATACAAGTTGCAGCTCCCCATCAGGGGCCTGGGGACCCCCCAGTGTCATTCGATTTCCTGCAGAGAGTGTGTTTTGCTCTCTGCCTCCTTCTGGAGGCATTTCCAGCCGATACAGCCCCACATGACACCTAAGGTCAGTCCCCTCCTTCCCTTGGCCAAAATGCAGCCATAGGCCATCGGGTGCCTTCCAGAGATTCCAGACCAGGACTTCCGTCAGCCTCAGTCGGCATGATCAAAGTTCAGTGATTTAGCAGGTTTTTAGTCCAAGACCTTGGAACACACCAGGTTGCCTGTGTGGGCCTACGAAAAGGATGAGTCACATTTTGTTCAGGCAGCTGTCAGGAGGTGTCAAGCCAAGCTGTGGCCAGGCTGTATTTATTTCTCGGAAGGAAGCAGGCAGAGGCTTCCAAGTCAAACCCTGATGCCTCTTACCATCAGAGCCACTGGGCTGTAAGGTATCCCTCAAGGCCATTTAGACTAGCCCCAAACTTGATTTAAAAAACCCTTTCTTTCTTTCTTTCTTTCTTTCTTTCTTTCTTTCTTTCTTTCTTTCTTTCTTTCTTTCTTTCTTTCTCTCTCCCTCCCTCCCTCCCTCCCTCTCTTCCTTCCTCCCTCCCTCCCTCCCTCCCTCCCTTCCTTCCTTCCTTCCTCCCTTCCTTCCTCCCTCCCTCCCTCCCTCCCTCTCTTTCTTCCTTCCTCCCTTCCTCCCTCCCTCCCTCCCTTCCTCCTCCCTCCCTCCCTTCCTTCCTTCCTTCCTTCCTTCCTCTCTTTCTTTCTTTCTTCCTTCCTTCCTCCCTCCCTCCCTCCCTCCCTCCCTCCCTTCCTTCCTCTCTTTCTTTCTTTCTTTCTTCCTTCCTCCCTCCCTCCCTCCCTCTTCTCCTTCCGTCCTCCCTCCCTCCCTCCCTCTCTCTCTCTCTCCCTTCCTCCCTTCCTTCCTTCCTCCCTTCCTTCCTTCCTCTCTCTCTCTCTCTTTCTTCCTTCCTTCCTTCCTTCCTTCCTTCCTCCCTCCCTCCCTCCCCTCCCCTCCTCTCTCTCTCCTTCCTTCCCTTCCTTTCCTTCCTTCCTTCCTTCCTTCCTTCCTTCCTTCCTCCCTCCCTCCCTCCCTCCCTCCTTCTTTCTTTCTTTCTTTCTTTCCTTTCTTCTCTTTCTTTCTTTCTTTCTTTCTTTCTTTCCTTTCTTTCTTTCTCTATCGCTCCCATTAGTGCCCCAGCACTACTCTGGGCGGTTCACAGTCAAATTACACAATCATAATAAAATAGCATAATAAAACCGTATAGCAAATAACCAAGTAGAAGGAAAAAGAAAAGGCACCAGAGCAATGATTGAAACTAAGCAACAGATAAATCATGAAAACAGAAATAAAAATAACAGTCACTGGACAGAGATGTACAATCACCTCAGCGCAACTAGGGCCGGAGTGGAAAGGCTCCCTGAAGAGCCGTGTCTTCAATTGCCTCTTAAATATCACCGGGGGGGGGGGGCAGGCGAAGTTCTTCCGGAAGCTGCTTTCACAACGATGGAGCCACTGTAAAGAAGGCCCTCCTTCTTGTAGAAGATTTATGGGTCTCCCTTGTGGTGGCTACCCAGAGGAGTCTCGTCTGCCATGATCTGGTGGGTTGGGCAGTTGACACTGGGGCAAGACGCTCCAACAAGTAATTTGGGCCCAAACTGTATTTAATCTTCTTTGCTCGAAAGGGTTACATAGGGTTATAACATACTTTGCAAACCATGTTTCCATGAAAGATCTTAGAGTAGCATGCATGCATGGGGCTACTCGGTTTTACTCCAGCCCTTTACCCACCGTTGTCCAGTGAGTTTCTGTAGGGAAGATTTGAACCCAGGCCTTCTTTATACATGCCCTACACACCACTCACAGCACCAGTGCACCCCTGCTCAGGAAAAAAATGGTTGAAGACATTTGGTTGGATAGTTGCACTTACTTCTTAGTGACACCAGCAGGACGTAAGCCATGACAAATTCATTCCACTAATTTCAGTGCAACCTTTGTTTAAGCGACATTTCCTGGATTCAACTCCTTAACACTCCTTTGCATCCCTGCCTTTCTTTTCCTCTTTCTAAAACCTAAGAGGACTTAGGGTTTTATCCACATAATTCAATGGGTATTTTAGGGCCAGGCTGTGGCCATGAGCAAAATTTGGAACTTTGGGGAACTACAAATCCCATAATCCATCAGCCCCCAAAGTAACATCTCCAAGCTCTACTTATGGATCGCCACATTATAGTGGTACAAGTCTGAATCAAATTGGAGAGTGGGGAGGGATAAAGCAAAAAAAAAAACAAAGTATGCTGCTTATATACTACCCCCTGGTGCTCAAGGCCTCCACCCCAAGAGAGCTGGGTTTCCAGTTTACCAATCTCAGAAGAATGGAAGGTGGAGTCAGCCTTGAGTCAGTTACCTGAGCCTGTTGGGATCAAACTCAGATCATGAGCAGAGTCTTCACTGCAGTACTGCAGTTTAATCAAAGCACCATGAAGAGAAGAACAGGTGCCATTTTGGAGCAGAAGGTAGTGACTGTCTCCAAGATCATCTTCCATCCATTCCTTTCCTAAGTAGCATGATGTCTTTATGGGAATATCTGTGCCTTTGCAAGTGCAGTACTCATTTCAAGAGCGGACAGTATGAAAGTGATCCGTGTTCTTCTATTGCTCCTCCACAATATTGCTCTCCACAATACTGGGTACGCTGCACCTTCATGTGGAAGTTCAAAGTAGTTCTCACAGATAATATCCAATTGACAGATGTTATGTGTTCTCTTGGTCCATTTTTCTCCAACCAGCTGGTCTCCATGGTTTGGATTTATTAGTAGAGCTGTTCAGTTCTGTCAGGTGTGAAAGCAACTGAGTGTATAATTCAGAGGGAGAGCCCTCACCCATTGACACCTTTCCCTTTTGGAGTTGTGTGTCGCCGACAACTTTACGAACCAATTCACGGTTCTATTTGGAA
This sequence comes from Intellagama lesueurii, assembly GCA_037013535.1. Taxonomy (NCBI): domain Eukaryota; kingdom Metazoa; phylum Chordata; class Lepidosauria; order Squamata; family Agamidae; genus Intellagama; species Intellagama lesueurii. Next base: position 262,106,895 of record JBAJHW010000003.1, read on the forward strand.
ACATATAGCCTTTGTACGGAGTTGGGGTTTGCAAAACCCAGCAAAATGCAGGGTGAAATCCCTCACAGTGTCACTTTGCGTGACTGAAGACTGTTCCCATACTTCTACACTTATTCTAAAGGGTGTCATACACCCTTGGCAGCTAGCTTAGTTCTACTTTTCCTGCCCTGACAGAAGCAGGGTGATGAGATGCAAAATAATTTTTTCTTTTTTCTTTCTTTTTGCCTTTCCTAACAGTACAGAAGATGGAGCACTCTTGAGCGAAGACAGGCAGGAGAATAGCTTCCACGGTTCAGAACTCCCTTCTTACCGAGTTCTTAAGAGGCTCAGCCCTCATGTCTTCCTAGTGAGCCCCAGGTTTAGGGTGTATGGAGAGAGAGACACCTTAGCCCGGCTTCTAGGGTTGTTTGCATAAGGTTTGTGTCACTGGCGCAATTAATCGCAGCTAATTAACCAGGGGCCTGGATGTGCCCTAGTCACAGGTCCACTCACATGCCTGATCGAGCCATCACGGGGGCACCCCAGCAACTTCGGAAATGGCCACAGCAGGTCATGCAAACCTGATGTGAACACCTGCAGGATTCTGGCCACTGATTTGGGTGGGGAATGGAAACGGGTCAGAGTTGCTTGGCTCCCTTGTAAGCCGAGAATGAACAAACACCTTATTCCTTTTTGGGAACTACACAGAGAGTAAGGGCAGGTCCTACAAAACTAAGCCGTGTGATGTTGTGTAGTTTTAGGATTTACCCCACCCTACATCTTATAAACAGAGTGGGCTAGAATGTGACTGCTGAATGTATTCTGAGTCACCCTGTGCATGTGAGCGTCCCTTGGCAGTCTAATGCAGTACAATTTTCCCCCGACTGCACTACTTCCGGCAAAGGTGGATGAATCATCAGATGCCAGAGCAGATCATGAGTCCACGTTGCTTGATATTGGTTATCCTGACGGGCAAGTGCCTCCCCACCTCCAGAAAGGGCCCTTTCCAATTCCTGCCAGGAGATATAATAATAATAATAACAATCATCTTTGAATGGCAGAGCTGGAAGAGACCCAGTGGATCATCAAGTCCAGCCCCTGTTAAGGAGGCACATGGGGGGAATCGAATTCCCAACCTCTGGCACCGCAGCCAGAGACCTAAACGACTGAGCTCTCCAGATACCAACTGGCATTGAACTGGGTTTAAACCCAGCCTGCTTAGCGTGCGAAGCCCATTTGCCATTGTTCCTCCTTCCTGTTGCATGAATTTTCCCTCTGTATATGCAGTATATTCCCTGGAACACAGGAAGCTGCCATGTCAGGAGGAAGAGCTGAGTTGGTCTCTTGCTTATCCATGAGATGGATGATGGAACTGACGTGCCAGACTTGGCCTTGCAGTGCCTTACAGCTTTTTCAGGTTTACCCACAAGGCTCGAAAATAGTGTCTTTCTTGGTTCCTCCCTTTCCCCCAATTCCTTCCTTTTTAATTTTTGTTGTTTGTTTAAATTTGGTAATGGAATAAAAGTGGTTACCCAGCTTTGTTGGCCGAGGGAACTAGATGCTGTTCCCCTGCCGTCTTAGGCAAGGGAACTGATTGTTATTTATAACTAGTTACATACAAGCTTTGCCTTTCAGAAATCTCTATTACTTTCCTGTTTGGGTCACTCTTTTTAGAATCCAAGGAAACTGAAGTTATCAGAAAATGCTACGTCATTTATGTCTTTTTGCACAGAATTATTATATATCTGTAAAGTGGCTCCACTTCCAGCCCTTTCTTCAGCCACGACATACCATGTGTTTACTGCTCTCACCTTTCGCCCTTCCTCGGGCTGGTGGAGAATGCCTTTTGATTTAATATCAGTGTTTCGAACACAAACACAAAAGTTCCCAGAACTCCATCCTGTTTTTAGTCTGTTTCATAACTCGGCCGGCAAAAGGAGTGGGAACGAGAGAGAGAAAAAGAAACCGTAATCAAAAGAGTCCTACATTCTTAGGAAGGGACCTTTTTTGTTCTTTTCATAGCTTTCACTTTGCAGGACTGAATGAGGAATGAAATGAAATGAAATAAAAAAAATGTTCTCAATTGCTGTGTTTGAGAACATGCTTTGTGGTAGGAAAAGTTGGGGATGTTAAGGGCCAGCTCTCAGCAGGGTGGCTAGCTATCTGTTCTATAATTATATATATATAAAATTTCATATGAATACATATATATATAAATGTATTCTGTCAGTCTGCAATGGAGAGAATTCACAGCTACTTATCCTGAGTCAGTGTATCTCTCCCAATAATGAGTAGAACTGTATATTTCTTTTATGGCATATGATGATATTGTATTACACAGTAGTCTATACTATACCCCTGCTGTCACCCCACATGGTATTTTTTAGACTAAATGTACCATCTCTGCCCCAATCAGCTTATAAGCAAATCAGGGTAACAAGAACAATATAGCAGAGGCTCAGTGAGAGCAAACTGGGATCAATCTTCACACAGTTCAACAGATCTACGGTGCAATCTTACGTATGTCTGCTCAGAGGTGTGCCCCAATGAATTCACTGGGGCTTATACAGGGAAGTAAATACAGGACTTCAGCCTTAAAAAGCAACCTTCCACCTGTCTGTTCACAAGTAAGCTCTGCTGAGTTCTGGGGTAAGTGCAGTCCTCGGAAGTCATTGGTTGCAAACAACTGGTTATTTGTAATTGAATTCTCTTTCCAGCAATGCAGGCGGGACAAATTTATATAATAGTTTTAACTTAGAAATAATCAGGAAATGGCCATATGGCGCTCGAAACAATACAAATGCAGGAACAGGAGATACCTTTATTGGACTATTAAGAAAAATGAAAAAACAAAACAAAACAGTGAGCTTTCGATGATAATTCATCTTCTTCAGGCTGTGCACCTAGTTCTTGTGGATAATTCCAAAATTATATGCTTGTATTAAAGTCCTGTGGTGGCGCTGCGGGTTAAACCGCAGAAGCCTCTGTGCTGCAAGGTCAGAAGACCAGCCATCGTAAGATTGAATCCACGCATCGGAGGGAGCTCCCGTCGCTTGTCCCAGCTCCTCCCAACGTAGCAGTTCGAAAGCATGTAAAAATGTGAGTAGATAAATAGGTACCACCTCGGTGGGAAGGTCACGGTGTTCCGTGTCTAGTCGCGCTGGCCACGTGACCACGGAAACTGTCTTCGGACAAACGCTGGCTCTACGCTTGGAAACGGGGATGAGCACCGCCCCCTAGAGTCGGACACGACTGGACTAAATGTCAAGGGGAACCTTTACCTATTAAAGTCCCAAAGTCTCACGGCCAATATAGGGGCCAGGTTTAGCTTCTTAGTTGGAAATGACTTCAGTCTGCAAGAGGCCTTGGCGGGGCGGGGGGAGTTGTGGATTCTAACCCCTACGTTTTAACGTAGTGAGGGGTGACCTCACTCATTTTGCAGCATAACTGTAACTTTTTAGTTACTTCTATAGTTTCAGGCGTTTGGCCTCAGGGGAGGGAGACTGGTCCAATGGCTGGCCGCATGCTCTCTTTAGGGTACACACTGAAAAGGAAGCCAACGACAGCAAGTGGCTTTCTGTTGCCAAACTTGGTAGAAGAAAGAAAAAGGTCTGGAGATTGCCTTTGCTCCAGCAGTCTTCCCACTCGATGACCAGTTGTGTGACCTATCTTGCAACCAGTGAAAGAATGAACATGTGAAGGGGAGTTTGTGGAGGGGGAGTGGCGCTTAAGCAAGGTCCCTTCTGCTTCTCATTTTAGGCAACAGATGCTAGCTGATGTGTTTCACGCTTAAGCCAGCAGCTCGTGGCAGCCAGGTTTTTGAAAGTAAATAAAAATAACTATTCTATTTACTGCACAGTGCTCTCTTGTAACCCCCCAAAAGTAATTTTCTTTACAGTAGTTTGCTCTTCTTCTTTCAATACAAGAAGGAGGTCTGTGTATCTAGTCCAGAGCTGGGCGAAATGTAGTTCTCCAGATATTACCGGACTACAACTCCCATCAGCCCTCAACAGCATCGCCCTTGGGAAACAAAAATGAGAACTGCAGTCCAGCAACATCTCAAGGACTGCATTTTGCCCATCCCTGAGTTCCTGCCGATGAAACCACTTGTGCGGAGCTGGTGGGCAAGCGAAACAAAAACCTGGATCTAAACCCGTGGGCCTCCAAGAGAGAGAGGCCAGTTGGGCAGATGAACTGGTGTAGGTGAACTTGGTGCATGGAAATGGGGAGCATAGGGTTGCAGGTCAGCAGCATCTCCACTCCCTGAGATAACTGGTCCAGAATCTGTGGTTCCTTGTGACATTACAGAGGCAGGCCTCTGCGATGTCACCAAGGTGAGGCAGGCAGGGTTGGAACCTGGCTGGAACTGCTTGTGGTGATGGAGGAAAGGTACAAAGAGAATAGGTGTAAATGTGTCTAGAATCCAGGTTCAACTTGGCTAGCCAGGTAATATGGCAACTCAAGAACTGGAAGGGAAGAGCTATAACCGTTTTTAATGTTTTTAATGTATTTTTATTTTATTTGGGGGGAGTGTATCTGAGTGCTGACAGACGCCCAAGCTTTAAAGCCACCTCATGCACACACAAAAAATCAATATTTTTCCCCTTCTCTGTTATCACTTGCTCTGCAATTTGTCAAGGAAGTGCCCACAGATGGTGGCTTTGGCTGTAGGCCATTTCTCAACTGGCCCTTTAAGAAAAGGCAAAGAAAATATTCATTTTATATTTTTAATAACGGATGTGGTGCATCAGCAGTAGTCTATATACAGTTTTTAAAAATATTTCCCACCTCCCCTACACACTGCCAAGGAGGAGAAGTGATAGCATCGTAGAATAATTGAGTTGGAAGGGGCCTATAAGGCCATCAAGTCCAACCCCCTGCTCAATGCAAAAATCCAAATCAAAGCAGATCTGATAGATGGCTGTCCAATTTTCTCTTGAATGCCTCCAGCGTGGGAATGCTCACCACCTCCCGAAGTAATTGGTCCCATTGTCATACTGCTCTAACAGTTAAGAAGGTCTTCCTGATATTCAGCCTAAATCTGGCTTTCTCTAGATTGAGCCCATAATTATGTGTCCTGCACTCTGGGATGATTGAGAACAGATCCTGCCCCTCCTCTGTATGACTATCTTTCAAGTATTTGAAAAGTGCTATTACATCTCCCTTCAGTCTTCTTTTTTCAAAGCTAAGCATGTCCAGTTCTTTCAGTCTTTCCTTATAGGGCTTGGTTTCCAGTTTGCCAATATCCTGAAGTGGGTTGCTTATTAAGCCACTTCAGGAGCCATTTCTGAGTGAATGGTCAGGCTTGATTAGATTGTTGCAATCAAGCCTGTCTGTTCCAAAGCAGCCCACACTAGATCACTCCCTGCTGTGAGGGTAGCTTGCACCCTCAGAAACATAGTAATTTCCCTTAAACTTCAGCTGGTGCCCTGAGATCTGGCAAATGTATGGGGCATTGCACTGGATCCAGAAGAAATCATTGGACTGTGGAGAAAGAGTACTCATTGTTCTGTGTAGAATTAGGAATCGGTGCCTTCTCAACAGAGTAGCTAATTCTCCGTTTCAGTGAAGAAAAGTATACTCTAAACACATAATGATTATTTTGCTGTGGGAACAGCATGACGTCTTTCTGAAAGCCGGCTTTTGGTAGAACCCTCTTAACAAATACACACAGGAAGAGATTTGTTTTCAGCTGTAGGCTTTAACAAAGGGCTACCTGCCTGCCGGTGTCTCTGAAAACCTTGCTAAGAACAGCAGCAACGTAAGTTCAAGGGTTTCTCCTGACATCATCAAGTCCCCCCCCCCCCTCCCCGGCCATCGTGGAAGGCCTGATTCATCACACAGCTTTTGTGCTTCAAGTGCCCGATGCTTCACAAAAAGATTTCACGAAGAACAGCTGGCCTGTCCTTCTCGGAGAATTATAAAAACAAAGATGAACCTCTAGAACGGCAGGGCTTACTGTCGGTGTCATGTCCGGTCCAAAAGGACAGGTGTTCACTGAACATCACAGAAAACACCCAAGAAAGGTTGAGTTATTTATAGGTCTAATACAGAGGGGAGAGAGGAAAGGTCATCTTGTACAAAGGTTTGCTTCGCTATGGTTCAAAATCCCTTCTGAGATGCACCCCTTTAACATGATGTGTCAGAGATGCTGTGGCGTTTGCCCTCGTGGCCCCTGCTTGATTCCTCTTCACACGCCCTCTTCACACGCTGCCACCAGTTGATCTCTTTTATCAACTTATTTTACTTAGCAAAGACGAAGGTCCATCCAGTACTGACTTTTCAACAAAACAGGTTTATTAATTACAGGTGGTTTCTGGAATAATTCATAAGCACATTCCTCAAGATTCATCAATCATCAATATTAACCTTCTCTATTAATTATCACAGGTTACACTCTAACTAATCTCTCCTCAGACCCCAAACTATCTTTCTCTCTCTGATTCCAGACTCAGACTCTGGCTGACTCTCTCCTCTCAGGCTCCGCCTTTTAACATCTCTTTCGGCCCCGCCTCTTAGCCACATTAACATATAACATGAATAATGCATAACTCATATTGCATAACTTAGGTGAACGCCACAGATGCCAAGAGCAATGCCATCAGGAGGCCAGACTCCATGATGGGTCTGGACTCCCAGCAACTTCTCTCAAGGTGGAATGGTCACGGCTGAGGCACCAAACTTAGAGGCATCCACCTTCATGAGGAGTAACGGCAACATCAGCAGAAGAGAAAGGGGGCACTTCCAATGGTAATGAGGGCAGAGAAACCTCTGGAGGGCAGCTATTGGGCGGCTGGTGGAGGATCTTCCACAGACAATGGCAGAGACACTCAAGCTCACTTTTGTTAATACTGTACATAAGAAGGCAATGGTAAACCACTGCTGAACTTTTCTAATGATGAGACAGTCCACAATGGAACAAGAGACAGTGCTGGAAAAGGAGACTGCCAGGCCATAAAGCACTCTATCAGCTACTGGGGAAGAGCAAAGGATAAGTATGCTCTATAGTGCTGTTGCTAGAGATGTAACTATATTAAAGTTGAAGCGTGTCTAGTGCCTGAAGTACAGATTTAAAGTCGACATAAAATACAGATTTTCATTACTAAACTCATGAAGAACTGTGGATTGAAACCAGATATTTGATTAGGGAAGAATGCAAAAAGACAATCTGTGTAGTCAAAAGAAAAGAAAAACCTAGATGGATGACAGAAGCAGCAGTTAAAATTGTTAAAGACAAGTGAGAAACAAAAGTAAAAAGTGACAGAAGTAGGGTCAGAATTCTGCAACTGTCACGTAGAGACAGAGAAAATTATTATAATGGCTGATGCAAAGAAATAGAAGAGAACAAAAAAGAGAAAAAGCAAGAGATGTCTTCCAGAAGATCCAAAAAATCAAAGGGAAAGATAAGCCTAGATTAGGAATGCTGAAAGGCCAACAGGAAGGCACACTGAACAGAAGAAATTAAACAAGAGGTGGAAGCAATATACCGAAGACCTATACAGAAGAGATAAAAGGATGACAGACACCTTTGAGGAGGAATCCTATGATGATCTAGAGAGCGAAGTGAAAGATGCTCTATAAACACTGGGAAGAAATAAATCACCAGGGGGGTGATAGGATACCAGTAGAACTATTTTAATCCACAGAGACTGAATCTGTCAAAATCCTAACAAGGATTTGCCAACACATATGACAAACAAAACAATCGCCCACAGACTGGAAAAGTTCGATATACATGCCTATCCCGAAGAAAGGAGATGCCAAAGAATGCAGAATCTATAGGACCATTGCTCTAATATCCCATGCAAGCAAAGTGATGCTCATATATTCAGGTATATGGGTTGGATTAAACAGCATTGGATTGAGAGGGTCAATGTGGACACTGATCTCAAAACAACTTGGGGTCTTCATATGGTCATCCAAACCGAACACAGCCACAGAATAGGCTGTGAATCAAGCGGTTGTCACTCACAAGTAAATGCTTCTGAACTGAAAAATAATTGTTCTTATTCGACTTAGCATCCCCTCTGGAAATTTCAGAAAGAAATTAGAAAGAGATTTCAGAAATAAAAAAATTTGGGGAGCAGGTGATGCTCTCAATTTCCTGTAGACCAGAGCTGGAACAAGCTAAGAGATGGAATGAGGAACACTTCATGGCACACAAGCGTTCCTGATTTGTGCCTGGCTTACAGATACTGCTTATGGGAAGATTATCTTTAGTATCACTTCAGTATAATAAGGCTGATAGTGCTCTTGCAAATCCATCATGAGCCTGGGTGAAGGAGGTGGGGTAGGGAATGCCACTGCTTCAAGCTGCGTTACCCATATATATTGACCCTAGGGGGATGTGTTTGTGCCTCTACTGGTGCTCAGCCTGAGCATAGTTTTCCTGTCCCTCACGAATGGGCTTTCCAAAGAGGACGAAAAGGTGATAGAATGGGCCCCTCTTTTCAGCCACGGGAGTGGTGTTCAGCTTCTTCCACTTGGGCCAAAAGGAGATCTCTCAAAGCCGTTTCATGCATTACGAGAAAGAAAGAAGCCCAAAACTCTGTCACTCAAAACTGGGCCTTCTCTGTGGTCGCTGCGTCCCTTTGGAACTCGCTCCCACCTGACGCACAAGGAGCCCCATCCCCCCTTGGTTTCAGGAGACAAGTCAAAACCTGGCGCTTTCCACAAGCCTTTTATGACCTGACCCCAGAGTAATTTTGTCGACTGACTGGGCTTTCCCCACCCCACCCCTTTTTTTCTTTTCCTTTTTTGCTTAGGAACCTGTCCTGTTTTTGCCGCCTAATATTATTGTAACTAATATTTTTTAATATGTTATCATCTTAATTTTTTTACCAGTTATTTTAATTTTTGTTATTATGTTCCATGTTTACTGAATATGTGGTGTTATTGGGGTTGTTTGTATTATGTAATTATGATTTGTTTGCCGCCCAGAGTAGTGGATAAAAATAGGTAGGTAGGTAGGTAGGTAGGTAGGTAGGTAGGAAGGAAGGAAGGAAGGAAGGAAGGAAGGAAGGAAGGAAGGAAGGAAGGAAGGAAGGAAGGAAGGAAGGAAGGAAGGAAGGAAGGAAGGAAGGAAGAGGGAGAAGATGGAAGAGGAAGGAAGGAAGGAAGGAAGGAAGGAAGGAAGGAAGGAAGGAAGGAAGGAAGGAAGGAAGGAAGGAAGGAAGGAAGGAAGGAGAAGATGGAAGAGGGAGAAGATGGAAGAGGAAGGAAGGAAGGAAGGAGAAGATGGAAGAGGAAGGAAGGAAGGAGAAGATGAAGAGGAAGGAAGGAAGGAAGGAAGGAGAAGATGGAAGAGGAAGGAAGGAAGGAAGGAAGGAAGGAGAAGATGGAAGAGGAAGGAAGGAAGGAAGGAGAAGATGGAAAAGGAAGGAAAGAAGGAAGGAAGGAAGAGCAAGGGAGGGAGGGAGGGAGAGAGGAAGGAAGGAAGGAAGGAAGGAAGGAAGGAAGGAAGGAAGGAAGGAAGGAAGGAAGGAAGGAAGGAAGGAAGGAAGGAGAGTGCTTGTAGACTGTAGAACTGGCCTTCTCTTATTGGCATAGCATGCAAATATTTTAATAAAATATCAAGCAATTAAAGAAAACAAAAAAAAGGCAGGCAGGCTTGGACTGAGTGTGGAGAATCAATTTCACTTTCCACATCAAGCCGGGACTTCAATATGCAACCCTCATTTAACAATGAGTGCCGCCCACATCTGTCCTACCCAGAGATTATAGTTAGTGCAACGGTGTGCCTGGATGTGCCTGGATGTGTTATGAGAGAGAGAGAGAGATTCAGGGAGAGGAAGAGAGAGAAGGGGCCGTGTGACTGTTCATCCCTGAGTGAAAAGTCCTCTGCACATGCCCAGGAGCCCCACCTGAGTGTCAACGTTCCGGCAGGGGGCCCATTTGGCCCGCCTGGAGCCCCGGGGCTCAGACGCAGCTCTGTGGCTGACCAGCAAAGCAAAGCACCTGGGCGGGGGTGGGAGGGTGGGATGAAGGACGCGCCTCTCTGTCCTGCCATAAAAAGGGGGAAAACACACACGGTGACGCCGTGGAAAGAGAGAGAGAGAGAGAAGTGGGGGGGGGGGGCTCCAGCAGTCCACGGCGGGGGAGGCGGTTCCCCCAAAGGGATCGGCCTGTGAGAGGGGGGACTGCGCGGCTTCTCGGAAGGGGGGGCAGGGGGGGAGCCGCCGGCCCTCCCCCCACCCGCGCACACCCCCCCCCCCCCAAATACACGCGCTCGGGCTCGGCGCTTCCTGGCCTCCCCCAGTGGCTTTTGGTGCAGGCACCTCATTGTCATTCCCGGCTGGCCCCTCGGATGGCACCGCCTCCCTTCCCGGCTGCTGCCAAGCCAGAGGTGGGGGGGGGAGGGGGGGAGGGGGAGGGGGGAGAAAGATGGGGGAGGACCTTCTCGAGCTGGGGGACCGGCGCGTTCAGCCCCGGATGCATGACTTCATCCTTCCGCTTGGGTTTCCTTTATGATGTAGGGCTGTCCCAAGCGCTCGGCTCAGACGCTGGTCCAGGCTGCCGCCGCCGCCGCCGCCCGCCGCCCGCCGCTGCTCGACCCTCCCTCGGCCGCCGCCGCCTCCCCGCCTGCTGCCTCGGCGCGCCCTCGCCGCCTCCGACCTCGCCGGCCTGCCTCGTCCGGACCGCTCTCCCTCTCGGCTCCTCGCCCGCTCTCCGAGCGTCCTCCTCCCGAGGAGACTCGCCCAGGCGCCGCCCGCCGCCCGCCGCCACCATGTCTGAAATCCTGCCCTACAACGACGACAAAGTGGCCCATTATGGCACCGACTCGGAAGTCAGCGACATCTCCTTCAGCTGCCGCCTCCAGGACACCAACTCCTGGGGCAACCAGTCCAAGCGGCCCCCGAAGCTGGGCCAGATCGGGCGAGCCAAGAGAGGTAAGGCAGCCCGGCTTCTCCAGCCCCTCGGGCCCCCCCCCCGGACCCCCCGGCCGCCCACTTGGTCTGGGCTTGGGCGCACTTTCCACGGCACTGCGCCCCTGGCATCACGGACGCCCATCCGATGCCCGGGACGGGGAAGGGCAGGCGGCGGCTTCGCCTCCTTCTGACGCTGCGCTGCCGCAGGAGGAGAAGGGAGGATGGAGCGGGACCCCTGGTGCCCTCTCTCCCGCCCGCCGCCCCCGCGGCACTGGTTGAGTCCCCCCCCCCCCCCCCCGGTTCCCTGGGCACCGGGCTCCGGTCTGCCGCATGAATCCCAACCCCCCCCAAAGGTCACCCGTGTTCCACCTCCCGGCAAGGCTGGGCGGCTCAAAGCTCGCGGGGCGCCCGCGCCATCCTCCTCCTCCTCCCGGGCTCCTCTGGCGCACTGTCGGACTGGCTCGGGCTGCGCTCCCTCTTTAATCACCTTAAGCGGGGCTCTCGGCTCGCAGCCACCGCCATCTGGACAGGGACGGGGGAGCCATTTTCCCCGAGCGGATTTCATAACCAGATGTTGAAGGGAAAAAGAGAGGAGAGGGGGAGGGAGGGACGGAGGGACGGAGCCAGCCCCACGGGCAGCGCCAAGGGGCAGCAGGGCGCGCGCGGGGGGTGGGTGGGGTAGCAGATACACTCAGGTGTGCTGTTCTATCCCAGGAAGGGCTCAAGGGAGCGCCCCGTTTCCCTTCCCTTCTCGCCCCCTGCCCGCCAGCCCTTTCTGACCGTGTGCTCTGTGTTTGTCTCCCTCCCCCCTTTTTCCCTCCCGGCAGTGGTGATCGAAGATGATAGAATAGACGAGGTGCTGAAGGGGATGACAGACAAGTCGCCTTCCGGGGTATAAATCCGCTGCAAGAAGGCGTCTGCACCCAGCTGCAGACTGACCCCTGAAAATTTTTTAGCACTTTTGGCTGCGCATGTTTGTTGGGATTGTGGACAACAAGGCAAAGCGAAGAAAAGGAGATGAGGCTGCTGGCAACAACACCCTCCACCCCCAACGCAGACCCCAACCCGACGAGGGATCACTGATGGGGGGGTCCACCATCTCACCCTCCTCCGCATCCAACGGAGAGCCAAGGGACAAACAAGTAAACCAACAAGCAAACCAACCAACCAACAAAAAGAGACCTTGTCACCCAACTCTGTCCTGATTACCACCGCCGCCACCACTCGCGCACGATGCCCAACCCCGGAGCTGCATCTTCAACAACCCTTCCTTCCAGAAGGAGCTTCCTCTCTTTGCGTTGGAGCGGAAGGCAGTTCTTGCGCCTTGGGGAGCTGTCCGTTTCAGCACCACCACCGCTCCGCGCGCGACGGTGGTCCGCGCCGGCCCCCGTCTCCCGAGACGCGCCCGCAGATGGGGAGCTGTCCGGTTCAGCACCATCCTTGGGATGTTTTGCCTTGCCTAGCCGTCCGGGGCAGCCCCTTTTCCTGAGCACTTTCTGAAGTGCTGCCTGGTTTGTTTTTTTTTGTTCCCCCCCCCTCGCCTTCCCGAACCTTCTCTTCCCGCATCCTTCTCTCTACCCCTTGTCTCCATCGCGCTCGCTCTCTCCCCTGTATTCCTAGGATCCAGCCTGCAACAGCGTAAAGTCCCCTCTTCTGGTGACCCCATGCCACGATCTGAAGGTGCTGTTCCTTGTAGAGCGCTGAGCCACGAAATCGCCCAGCGCTCTCCATTTTTAAGGGGGGGGGTCTCCTTTAGCAATGCACTTTATACCGTTCACTCTTTTTTTGGGGGGGTGGCTGTGTAGCTGACACCTGCATAAGCTTAGATAAGCATACAAAAATCTACACGCTTCTCTAAATGTAGCAGACTCATCCGTGTTCGCAGCCATCACTTCAGTATTTCAAACCAACAAACTACTCCGCAATACATGGTAGCGCTCCCCCACACACACTCAAGCCACCTGTAATACCCAGTCCGTTTGCAAAATACCAGCAGTTTGGAAGCAAACCCAAAGCCAGCAGTGCTGAGTGGAAGACGGAGAGGTTCTGACGCAGATGAACTATACTATTAAAAGACAGTGATTGTTTTTTGCTGCCGAGAGACATTTTTGCTCCATCTTTTTTGCATGAGCTTCCTGGTCTTGGTACCACATCTTGGTGCCACTAGTCATCCCACTATGGCACGCTTCTTTTTAACAGAAACTCCTCATATTTGTATTTTTATATCTGAATATTTGTTAACAACAATCTGCTAATGTCTAATGTCAAAACGTTTGCATCAAAAGATTGTTTGTAATTTTTTTCTCCCCATAACAGAAAGACAGACAAGGTTTTTACAAGATGGGTTTCCCACTGGAAAGCAGATAACGTTGAAATAGCTGGATCTCTTAATTATATATCAGTATTGGACAGGACTTCTTGAATGTGTTTCTGGTTTTGCACACATCATCGTTAATAAGAAATGTATTTAAACAGTCTTATACTGTGATCAATGGCTTTGTTGATGGACTTTGTAGGAACACGATGACTTTAGGAAGAAAAAAAACCTATTGCACTGTTTATGAATGTGTTCAGATAACTTGCCGGTTATTTGATGCCTCTTCATTAAGGGGCAATGTTCAGAGTTGTTTTTAATTTTGTACTTTAATTTATTTTTTTTAAAGAAGCTTATTCTCGTCTGTTGTGCATGAGAAACCATCATCTTTTCAATAATATACAGTGACATTTTATGAAGACAAGCAAAAAACAAAAAGAATAAGAATAATTATTGTCATGACATTCTAAGAATGACCCATTGTAAATTTTAATGCCATTTTTCACTGTACTGGTGAACAAAACTCAATGAATAAATACATACATGTACTGAAATGGAAGCAACCGGTTCTGGGTATCATCCTTGGCAAAGATCAAATTCCATTGATAATCAACATAAAACCAACCACTGCAGCTTCATCACCGGCCAAGGACTCAGACCTAAGGATTAAACTGGTTGAGAGATTGTTTAAAAGGCATTCACCAGGTTCTCTGGGAATGATATCGGAATCCAGCCGAGAACCATGCTGAGTTACTGACGCAACCGGTACCACTTTTCTCTCTTTGTTGGGCAAAGTGCTTATGGTGTAGGAATTGTGCAGATAGATCCAGGTTTCAGGCACAGATTTGCTAGCTATGGATAGCCTAAGTCTTTTGCCGTTGCCTGATTGGGATGACAAGTACTAAATGACCTAGTTTTGCTTGACAGACAGAAATAGAAATTCAGGCAGATGAGCAGCTTGTGGCTGTTAAATATTTTAACAGAGCCTCTCCGAGGAGTTGCCCTTTTTTGCCTTTGGGAGACAGAAGGGACTCGGTGAAGGAAAGAGAGGACAGAAGCCTGCAGGGAGGCTAGGCTTGAGGACACTTGCACTATGCTGGAGAGGGGGAGCCTGATGAGGCCATACTGCTGCATTTGGGCCGGACTGAAGCAGCGGGCAAGTGGCCACAGGAGAACTGAAAGGGTGGCCCAGGGAACAAGGTGAAAACCATCACTGCATTTCCTGGATTCATTCTGAGCAGGAGGCCTTGTGAATGTCCTTCAAAGCCATGGGCATGGTTTACAAAAAGGGGATTAACAGGAGAAAGGCCAGTTCATTTCTCCTTCTGTTGACCCTGGGATTGTTCCATTCAATTCATTGAATTTGTTTAGTGGAATGCTGCTATAGTTATTTGATTTTTGTTGTTTAACTCAATGTTGCACCTCTTCGGCTGCTTCGTCCCCTCCAGTGTCACTAATAATGCAACACAGCGAGTCTCAGAACTACATAGCATGCAGTATGACGGTGCAGGCATTCAGAGCCAGATACAAACATGCCAGTGTAAACAAGGCATCATGAAACATTCAGCACCCAACCCATTGGTATGTATACGGTCATGCAAACATCCTCATTCAGATATCCTGCAGCTGTGTCTTCACTAAAGGTATTCAGAGCTACAGATGCTCCCAACGTAGGCACGGAGAAAGCTGACCAAGTGCTTAACACTCCTACAAACAACTGGGTAGCATCAGCTGAGCGACATAGATGCCCATGCACACACATGAAGGGTGCACCTAGGCATCTCCACCCATAGGCCCACACCCCCCAGCACCATTTGTAACCAAACTGGATTCATAGTCTTGCATGGCATTAAACACTCTCAGCCCTGCGATTCCAAAAATCAGAATTACAGATCCTTTCCAACTTCTGATAGCTAAACTAAGGAGCAAACAACTTACGTCTTCAAAAATTCCAGGCTAAATCTCATTGTTCCCATTTATAGTAGACCACTGAACTGATGGGACTTCTATTAATGTTGACTTAACAAATCTCATTCATTCAGTAGATCGACACTAGTCGGGACCGACAACTGCATTTTGCCTTCTGGCTTTGGGCGGATGCTTGCTCATTGCACAGTGACAGATGTGCGTTCCTCTCCTGTCCTTCAGCTTCTATGACAGTTTCCTTGCCATGCTGCAGTCTACAATGACGTTGCTCCTAAGAGCCTCAGGCACTGCTCAGTCCCAGTGCGTAAAGATGTGCTGTACAGTCAGACATTTTTATTCACAGGCCAATTCCCTCAATCTGAAGAGGAAGCAACATTTAATTAATCCTGGCGCCCCCAATCCCCAAGTGCTTGACTGCTTTCAGGAGGTCACTTAGCGGTAGTAGGTGGCTCAAACAAGCAAGCACCATCCATCGCACAAGTGGAGCAGACATTCCACAACCATGGACTCACTTGACTTCTCCACACTAGACTGCACCACGCAGAGTTCGCTGCCCTCCAGATCTGGCAGAAGGCATCATGATACTGGAGGGCCAAGGCTGGTTTTTTTTATTGGGTATATGTAGGACACGGGTGGCCACCAGACCAAGCTCAACATACCCAGTCTTGTCTGATGTGGGGCAGGTAAGCCAGGTTGGGCCTGGTTAGTGCTTGGATGGAAGATGACTAGGTAAAACAAGCGGTCTCCAAGTAGGGTAAGCGAAGATAGATGCTGGAGAGAATGGGCAATGCGAGGACCAATGTTCTGACTTGGGATACGGCAGTTTTCCTCTTTTTCTTGAGTCTTCTACATATGAAGTTGGATCATTGGCCCCACCAAACATGGCTGTCCAGAGATTTTGGGTAGACGTCTCCGCTAGCCTTGTCTGGAGATGGTGGAGGTGGAAGCTTTGACCTTCTGCAAAGCAGAGGAACTCCCAGTTCTTTCCTTTCAGATCCATCCCGGGTTCCCCTGTTCACAAGTATTCTTCATTTCAGCTGACTAATTTTACCATGGACCCCTTTTCCAATTCTTGCTTTACAAGGCAGGAAACCTTGGAGGCCTACCAGAAAATCAGGTAACCATCTACCTGTAGGCTCCTTACTTACTCCTGCTCTGCAGCTCACTAAACCTGCGTGCTTTCACCTCTGATCTTGCTAATTTGTCAAGTCCCCCCCCCCCCCCCAAGATATGACATGGATACAGAAGGAATCTGAGAGGTAATTTAGATTTGGCTCATTCATTTTGAGACACACAGTAATATTTTTGCTCCCTCCCTCATTTTACAAACAAACCCAGTACAAAACTTTGCAGTGTGTTTGTGGACCATCACAGACACCTCCCAGTTCCCAGTCATTTCTTCAAAGCAGCCGGAGCAAGACAGCCATCCTGTTTGGAAGCTTATAAAATTAGATTTTGAAGTCTGCACTGTGATTAAGTTTTCGCTCTTGGAGAAATTAATTTTACTGTCTCCCTAGCTATGGGAATCAGGTCAATATTGATTCAGTGAGTCACATGATTTGGGAGGTCAGTCACCTCTCAAACTGGGGACCTTCTGCTGAGGATTCCCCAGGAAAAAGAGGCATGTCTTCCGAGCCAGTTTTTGGATATTTCTTGGGGAAATGGCACTGCCAGCACTCATCAGCCAGAGCCAGGCAGCTCCTTGAGACACTGTATTTTCTGTTTCATGAGAAGACAGCAGATTGTTAATTATTCCTCTCCCTTTTCTCCTGATGATGATTTTAATCTTTATTTATTTGAAATATTTTTATCTCCCTTCCTCCTTTAAAAGGCAAAGACCTTTCTGTTTAGCCAGCATTTTAATTAAATAGTATTCTTTAGCTGGCCATATGAGCAGCAGGATTTATTAATATTAATGTCTTAATGATTGTTTTTAATATAGGATATTATTATAATATTGCCTATTTTTAATGGTTTTAATGTTTTTAAAGTTTTAATATCGTTGTACGCCGCTCAGAGACCACTGGTAATGGCGCGGCTAAAAAAAATCTTGTAAATAAAATAAAATAAATAAATAAAAGGACCCAAGGCGGCTTACATTATGTAAAGACAGTGCTGAAAGCTAACAACAGCGAGTATTTATTTATTTATTTATTTATTTATTTCATTTATTTGATCTATACCCCGCCTATCTGGTCAATTGTGACCACTCTAGGCGGGCTTACAACACACACTAAAAACAATAAACAGATAACATACACATAACATAACATAATTTTCCCAAAGATGGCAAGAAACAAGGTGTATTATAGTGGAAAAAGAAAAAAGAGTAATAGGAGTTAACTGGAAAGGGGGAAGGCCTGCCTAAACATCCATGTTTTCAGTTGTTTCTTGAAAATACCCAGCGAGGGAGCTGCGCGAATCTCAGGAGGTAAGCTGTTCCAGAGGCGAGGAGCCACCGCCGAGAAGGACCGGTTTCTTGTTTTTTCCTTCCGGGCCTCCCTCGGCGTCAGGCTCCTCAACCTCACCTCCTGACTCGCGCGAGTGACACGGGTAGAACTGGGTGGGAGTAAGCGTTCCGACAAGTATCGAGGCCCTAAACCGTTTAGGGCTTTAAACGTAAGCATCAAAACTTTGAAGTCAACGCGGAACCGAATGGGCAGCCAATGCAACGCGGCCAGAGTAGGGGAGATGTGATGGTGTCTTCTCACTCCACTTAGGAGTCTGGCCGCTGCATTCTGCACCACTTGGAGTTTCCGCGTCAGCCTCAAAGGCAGCCCCACGTAGAGTGCGTTACAGTGGTCTAATCTTGAGATTACGAGCGCATGGACCAAGGTGGTGAGCGCCCCCACATCGAGATAGGGTCGCAGCCGGGGCTATCCGCCAGAGGTGAAAAAAGGCGGTGCGGACCACCGACGCCACCTGAGTCTCCATGGAGAGCGCCGGGTCCAGATGGATCCCCAGACTGCGAACCCCACTCTTTGCGGCCAGGGTCACCCCCCCAAACGAGAGGGAGTCGCCCAAGCCGCCAACAGTGGGGACACCCACCCTCAAGACCTCCGTCTTGTCCGGGTTCAGCCTCAGCCCATTCTCCTGCATCCATTCCAGTACAGTCCCCAGGCAGCGCTGAAGGGACAGGACGGCATCACCTGCAGTTGGTGAAAAGGAGATGTACCAAATACTAAAAAGGATCAGACGAATCCTGTACTAAAAAACAGAAGCAACACTAATACATGTCCAATGCAGTAAGGTACAACCATCCATTGAAAAAAACCCCACTCAGGCAGCCATTCTTGGAGGGAAAGCCTGTCTGAAGAGAAAGATATTTGCCTGATGGTGGAAGGACAGCCAAGATGGGACCAGGCTGGCCTCCAGTGGGAGGGAGTTCCAGAGTCTGGGAGCAGCCACAGAGAAGGCCCTCACCTGTGTGTCCACCAAATGCACCTGTGAAGGTGGAGGGACCGAGAGAAAGGTGTTCCCTGATCTTAACACTCGAGCAGCCTCATCAAGGGAGATGCAGTCCTTGAGAAAGCTTGGACCCAAGCCGTTTAGGGCTTTATAGGTTAGAACCAACACCTTGACCACCTTGAATTTTGCCTAGGAATGAATCACAATGGTGATGAGTGTCAAAAGTAGAGGTGACATTTTCCCCACCACCCAAGGACTGAAGTAATAACTTGGGCGGCATCAGATACTGTAGACCCCTTTCCTGTGCATTAGGCAGAAGAGTGTCTTGTGTGGATGTTGGCAAGCAGACACACTCTTTTTTGCATCTAGATTAGCATTTGAGACCCCTTGCTCCCAGGTTGCTGTTGCTATGTGCTGTCAAGTCGCCTCTGACTTATGGTGACCCTATGAATGAATCTCCCAAATGTCCAGTCCTCAACTGCCCTGCTCAGCTCTTGCAAACTCAAGGCTGTGGCTTCCTTTAGGGAGTCAGTCCGTCTCGTATTTGGTCTTCCTCTTTTCCTGCTGCCTTCCACCTTTCCCAGCATGCTGGTCTTTTCCAGAGAATCCTGCCTTCTCCTGATGTGCCCAAAGTCAGGACAGCCTCAGTCTCAACATTTTTGCCTCCAGAGACAGATCAGACTTGATTTGATCTAGGGCCCACTGGTTCACCTTTCTGGCAGCCCAGGGGTATCCGCAAATCTCTCCTCCAGCACCACATTTCAAATGAATCACAGCTCCCATAGCTGATGCTTTCTGATCTACAGTGGGGTGGGCAACTTTTCTTTTAAGTGGAAAGCCCTCCGTGATACTGTGACACTCCTGCAGTCACAGTATCGGGGAACTCTAGAAAGCTGCAGAGTGCAAAAACCCATTGAGCTCAACCAGAGAGCACTTTCTTTTTTTTCTGTGTCCCAGCCTTCTCGTCTTTTGCCAGGTGCTTTCGAAGGAGCTTACCCAAAATGATCTCCAACCTTTCAGTAGCTTGGCAAGGGGGAAAACACCAGAAATGACAACATGAGCTTTCCTCTGTGCTCAACTCACCCAATGCCGGTAAAGAATTTTAAGTATTTCATTGCAAAGACAAAGGATTCACAAAAAAGATTAAAAACAGGTACAAAAAGGCAAGGAGAAAAAGTTACTCAAAAGACACAGCACAGACAGAGTTCTGACTCCTGCCCTCTGAAGATGCTGGCCAAAGACTGGCGAAACGTTAGGAAGAAAAACCCTCAGAACACGGCCAAACAGCCCAAAAAACCTACAACAACCATTACTCAAAAGACATTATCGATATAAAGAGAAGAATCTAAAATAATTGCAAAACAGACTTTGGCCAGTTACAAAAGAAAGTTTGCACTTAGAATCATCCTCATCTCAGAATTGCAGAGCTCAAAGACTTTGGCCAGTTACAAAAGAAAGTTTGCACTTAGAATCATCCTCATCTCAGAATTGCAGAGCTCAAAGACTTTGGACAGTTACAAAAGAAAGTTTGCACTTAGAATCATCCTCATCTCAGAATTGCAGAGCCCATCACGTCCAACCCTTGTCAAGGAGGCGTAGTGGAGAATTGAACTCCCAACCCCTACTACCTAACTCGCTGAGCTATCCACCAGTCTAGCAGCAATAGCTCTCTTACCTATTCCTTAAACTGTTCTGTTACTGCAAACAGGGTCCTACTTGTGAGTAAGATGCCCAGACATTTTCAGACTGATATACCTCACACTCTCCTCTTCATACAGAACAATAGGTGTTTTGCCTGAAAACCTTCATTGCTGTTCATCCCATTCAACTTTTCCAATTCCTTCCTTGATGGGGCATTCCTGCAAAGGAGCTTCGATCACCATGCCTCCAGGCAGGAAGAAACCTACTGTGGGAAGCCTGATCCCTATCAAAGCTCTCTTTGAACCACCATCTGCCGGGATAAACAGAGAGCATCAGCTTAGCCTCCCTTTGAAATGCTTCCTGGCCAATTCTCCCTTCAAAGAGGTGTCTCCTTCCATTTGATCCTGGCTGTTGGCTTCAGTTCGATCCCCTAATCACAAGTGGAATCAATAACTTCCATGTTCCCCATGTCTCAGCATCACGACACCTGCTCTGTCCAGCCTCATCTCTCTCCTTCTTCCACCCTAGCCTGCAGCCTGCCAGAGCTCTCATCTCATCTTCCGTGGGGCACTTTTCAAATTAGGTCAAGGAGTGCTCACCACTGATCTAAGACTGAGAACCATAAAATTTAGAAGGCAGATTCTGAAGAAATCTAACTCTATCCCCCAAAATCGCCAAAGCAGCTAGAGTAGACCATACAATGTATTCCTTTCATTTTGACAACCTTCTATTTTGTAACGACAAATACATTTGTGCTTTCTTTTCTTAAAACGTGGACTTTTTCCTTTTCTTTGAAAAACTCTTTTCTCACACATGTTCTCTTTTAAATGGGTTTTGACTTGTCTTTTGTCTCTAGCACCACAAACCTGTATATGCCTACCTAGGACTAAGTCTAAAGGAGGCCAGCATGTCTTACTTCCAAGTAGGCACATACAACATTAATTTAAAAAATCCATGTATCTTCCTCAACCACTGGGGCTTCTGCTTTTCTGGAATCAAGTCCTTTTGCATCAGTTCAGGCAGTGTGATCACTTGAGCTGATGAGGAGGGGGGTTTAACTGTTGTATTTAAAGCCATTTCAGCACCAGTAAGAGAGGCAGGAGAGTGGAGAAACTGGCTGACATTTGAATCTTCTCGTCCCCACACCTGGTGCCTGGATCTGCTTTCCTCTTCCCTTCCCTTCTCAATATGTTTATTCTCTTTTCTTTTGCCCTTTTTTTTCTTTTAAAGGCTTGCTAAACTGGTGCTGGGGCAGCTGAGCAACCGGGGGGGGGGGGAAATGAGGGGAGCAGGTTTTAAGGAAGCTCTGCTTTAACTGTGCCTCCTGCAAATCTGAACAGCCAGAGCAGAGCTACTGTAAGAAACTGGAAAGAAAGCTGAAGTGAAAACTTCCTCCTGTCTCTCTGCATTTTCTCTCTCTCTTTGGTCACCTGCTTGCCCAAGTACTAAGACAACAAGTCGATGGATGGATGGATGGATGGATGGATGGAAGGAAGGAAGGAAGGAAGGAAGGAAGGAAGGAGGGAGGGAGGGAGGGAGGGAGGGAGGAAGGGAGGAAGGAAGGAAGGAAGGAAGGAAGGAAGGAAGGAAGGAAGGAAGGAAGGAAGGAAGGAAGGAAGGGAGGGAGGGAGGGAGGGAGGGAGGGAGGAGGGATGGATGGATGGATGGAGGGAGGGAGGGAGGGAGGGAGGGAGGGAGGGAGGGAGGGAGGATGGGAGGAAGGAAGGAAGGAAGGAAGGAAGGAAGCAAGGAAGGAAGGAAGGAAGGAAGGAAGGAAGGAAGGAGACATTGACACCATTGGGGAGAAGAGGGTTCAACAGTTAACAAGCTGTAAACAAGACTGATTTCTTCCGCTCTCTCTCTGCTGACTCCTTTGTGGTTGGTTGAAGAGAATTAACCAAGGAAACTTGACTTCATGGTCTATTAGTACTTTTCCTGCTGTACAGTCACGCCTTTAGAAGGAAGAATTGGATAAGGATGGTACAAGTTCCATAAACTAAACCCTAGGGAGAATAGTTGAAGGAGCTGGGTATCTTTAGCTGGGAGAAGAGAAGATTCAGAGGTGTCATTATGATTACTATAGTCAAGAAGGGTTCTCACGTAGAAGACGGAGCAACCTTTTCTTCTGCTGCTCGAGAGGGCAGGACCTCAACTCATCAATTTCAATTAAAGGAAAGACAATTCTGACTAAATATTAGGAAGAAGTTGTGAGGGTAAGAGCTGTTCAGCAGTGAGACAGATTGCCTTGGAGGACAGTGGAGTCTCTTTTATTGAAAGTGTTCTAAATAAAGGTTGAGCCATCTTTCAGAGATACTTTAGGTACTGATTTTCTGCATTAGTAGATAAACCAGATGACCCAAAACCACAATTCTATACCTTTGAGCTCCCATGTTTCGTACCGAAAACCTTCCAGACTGAAAGTTGACTCTTACTTTGCTCTGAAGTTTGGAAAAGTTACTTTCTTTGAAGTTTGGAAAAGGTACTTTCTCTCAGAATTTGCCACCACTGTAATCCAAAAAAAAAAAAAAAAAAAAAAAGGAAACTTCTCCGATGTTTTCGTTTGCTGCCAACAGCAAGACAGTTCCTTTGGTAACCCTAGACGGAGAGAGATTCCTTCATCAGTGAGTGTAAGATGAGCTGTGCACCACACACAGCTTTCTATTTCGGCATCTCAGTGCTTCTCCTCTGGCCACATCCTGGCATCTGCTACGCTCCACGTTACGGCACAACTGACACTGGACATTCACCTTTGCCATTATATCCCATTTCTGACTCTCACGCAGAACTTCAGGCTTCCTCCTGATGCAAAATGCGGGAGACCTGATCTATCCATGCCATTCATGAGACACTATCGTGTACCAATCAAATAAACATTTTTTTACAGAACAGTTCTTCTTCCAACCTTCCAGGGATGATGGGACTCCCATAACTTCAGACATCATCACGCAACACTGCTCTGAGGATGAGGGAAGCATTCCCTACTCAATCTGGAGGGTGCTGACTGGGAGAAACCTGCTAGTAGTTACAACAAATGTCTGATGTGCTTCCCGTACCTTACACATATCCCTTCAAAGGGATACTGGGATTTGTAGTACACCAAGGTCCTTTGAATTACCAACTATGGTGAAGCACATCACCCTAGAACCTTCTAGGAGAGATTTCTAAGTACATCACCAAACTATAAATCCCAGAATTCCTTAGGAGGGAGCCCCATGGCCACTAAAGAGGTATCAAAATATAATAAAGATGCAGTGCAGATACACCTGTGACCTTCATAATTCCTACAATAGCTTTGTGGAACAGGCCTGCTGGAATATCGTGAACCATGCCTTTTACACCACTAGACCCACCTGACCTCAACTCTCCCTGGTCTCTGTAAGGATCTTTTGCAGTCTCGCTACTTTGAGCTTCTTCCCTTTTTTGGTTTTTAACTGGATTATACCTGGGGTCTTCCACACATAAATCACAAGGTTCTTCTATTGAGTTATGATGGAGCCTTGCCCAAAGGATGGTTTTGCTGCTCTGGAAAGAGTACGAATAAGTGGGCTGGTCAACTTTTTATGTCTTTCATTACTGTCATATTCTGCCTTTCTCCAATGAACTTTAGATGTAGTAAATGGCTCTTTCTCCACTTTGCCCTTAAACTACACTTGTAGGGCGAGTCAGGTTGAGAGAGAGAATGACTGGCTCAAGGGTCCCCAGTTTTATGCCTCTGTATGAATGAATTGGTTTTTCCAGGAGCGATGTATGGAAGTGAGAGCTGGACCATAAAGAAGGCTGACCGCCGAAGAATTGATACTTTTGAATTGTGGTGCTGGAGGAGGCTCTTGAGAGTCCCCTGGACTGCAAGGAGATCAAACCTATCCATTTTGAGGGAAGTCAACCCTGAGTGCTCACTGGAAGGACATATCCTGAAGCTGAGGCTCCAATCCTTTGGCCATCTCATGAGAAGAGAAGACTCCCTGGAAAAGCCCCTGATGTTGGGAAAGTGTGAGGGCAAGAGGAGAAGGGGACGACAGAGGACGAGATGGCTGGACAGTGTCACCGAAGCTACTAACATGAATTTGACCAAACTCCGGGAGGCAGTGGAAGACAGGAGGGCGTGGCGTGCTCTGGTCCATGGGATCACGAAGAGTTGGACACGACTTAATGACTAAACAACAACAACAACAAATGAATGAATTTGTACCTGCTAAGTCCCAGTACAACCACCTAACCACTACACAACTTGGGTTATAGCGAGACTGGCGAGAGGGGCTTCCCTGCTCCTTTGCTTTGCCATTCCACTACACCTACTTGCATGCCACACTTTAGAGAGGGGGTGGGCAGGTTCGGCAGGCCCAAGAATCCCTATTATTTCATAGGGACACAGCTGGGAGCCTCGTAGTGCAGTGGTCCAACTGCAGTACTACAGGGAAGACTCTGCTCACAACTTGTGTTCAGCCCCAATGGGCTCAGGTAACCTGCTCAAGGTGGACTCATCCTTCCATCCTTCCGAGATCAGCTTGCTTGTGGGGAGCAATATGTAGCCTGCCTAATTAAATGGTAGATTGCCCTGAGAATGCTTTAAGTACTACAGGGCGGTAAATAAGCAGAACACTTTGCTTTGTTGAGCCATAGAAATGTGCAAAAATGAGACAAAAGTAGGAGCTCCAGAAGTTCATTTTTTGGTTTGGGGGGGTTGGGGAACTATTTTGAATGTGTGTGTTTGTTATATGATGCAGAGTGAGGGAGGCTGCAGTCTATTTAAGAAGTAAGTCACTGCTCCTGAAGTTGTTCAGGACTGGTAAGTCTCTCTCAACCTCTCTTTCTCTCTCTCTCTCTCTTTTTTCCTTTTTACTGGAAGAAAAGCTTTTTCTGGCAGAGGACAGAGCCGTCTGATGGGGCCAGGGACTACCATGAACACCCTTGGTAGGGGTGGGAGGGTGAGGGCTGTAATTTGCCCACCCCAGCTTTTACAGCACGGATTCCAAAGAGGCGTGAGAATCCTGACACAGCTGGGCGGCACTCAGAAGTGAGTGATTATGGAAAGGATCCGTTCTCAACCTTTAAAAATAATAATAATAATAATAATAAATGGGCCAGGGCCATAAAGGCAAGATGAAAGAAATCTAGGTTGAATCAGGATTGTGCTAAGTCGCCTAACAAACCTGATAACTGGCTAGAGTAGACACGTTCTAGATGGGCGGTATATAAATCTCATAAATAAATAAATAAATAAATAAAATTATAAGGTGGTGTGTGAAGAATTGTTTCCAGTCTATGGCCCCCCCCCTTCATATGTGCCTCCTGGTGAGAATGGTTGATGGGTTCAGGAAGGACAGGACCTCTTGAATGTGGCATGCTGGATCTTGTCTTGCTCTGACAACAGAGAGGGAAGAGGATCAGAGATAAGGCTTCCCTATAGTTCTTTTCTCTCTCTTATCCTCCTGCTGTGAAAAGCAAGCACTGAGGAGACGTGGGGTGTGCTGGTCATTCATGCAAACCCAACACGTGTGAGTGATGTGCTGTTAAGTTGGAACCAACCTATAGCCACCCTTATGGGCTTTCAGGGATATCTGGTGTGGTGCAGTGGATAGAGTGATAGACGGCGACTCAGGAGGCCTGGGTTCAAATCCCCGTTCAGCCACAAAAACTCACTGGAGGAGTGAAATTGGTAAAAAATACACTCCTTAAATAGCTGTCTCACCTTGAAAGCCCTTGTGGGGTCACTATATGTCTGTTCTGACTTGATGGCCCATAACAATAACAACAATAATTTTGAGTACCCAGTGTGATGCAGTAGATTGAGCGATGGACTAGGGCTCTGGAGATCAGGGTTCGAATCCCCATTTGGCCACGAAAACTTACTTGGGGGTGGTGGAACTTATCAAACCACTCCTTAAATATCTCCCTTACCTTGATAGCCCTATTAAGGCCACTTATAAGTTGGTTCCGAGCTGACAGCACATAACAACAGTAACAATGGACTTTCAACATAAGTGAGATATTTAAGGAGTGTTTTTTCCAACGTCATCCCAACCCCAGTGCCCATAAGTTTCCATAGCCAAGCTGGGATTTGAATCCAGGTCACTGGACTGTTTCACTGTCCAGTACACCATATTCTAGGGAAGAAGAAACAGACAATTCTCTAGTTGTCTTGAAAAACAAAGTAAATCTAAATATACACAGGCAATTTCTGCTAAAAGCTTAGAACAAAAGGTTGTGGTTTTTGGTTTTTTGTTTTAAATCTGCATACTTTTTTTCCAACCCAGCAAAACACCTCCTGGTTTGCTCAATGGAGAAGCACAGACACTTCAAGTGTTTACTCTCTAGTCAGTCTGCATATACTTTTAACTTTTAACAACAGAAGACCTCTTTGGAAGGCATGAAATCTTTATTGCAACTGAAATTCAGAAGAAACCGTTCCCCTGCACTATAAGAGATCCCTGTGTGTACCCTGACTGATATTGGCCTAGTATTGCACTCTTTCTTCTAACCCACATATTGAGGGGTGGGTGAATGCACACACAAACGCAGAGAAGGAAGTAAAACTTGTGCTAGGACTTTTTTTATTTTTGAAAAATTCAGAACATCCAAGAGCAGATGATAACTTGAATACAACTCATTAGGATTCGACAAGGGCACACAAACCTCCAAATTCCAAATTAAATTAAATTAAAAATTAAATTAAATTAAATTAAAAACATGGGAAGAAGCAGAGACATGATGTTTAGCTAGAGGTTGTAGTGAGATAGATAGATAGATGATAGATAGATAGATAGATAGATAGATAGATAGATAGATAGATAGATAGATAGATAGATAGATAGATAGATAGATAGATAGATAGATAGATAGATAGATAGATAGATAGATAGATAGATAGATAAGAACATGGATTAGATAGATTGAGAGAGACAGAGAGAGAGAGAGAGATCATTGTGTGCCATCAAGTCAATTTTCACTTATAGTGACTCTTCCCAGAGATTTCCAGGTAGAGAACACTACTCAGAAGTGTTTTCCCATCCCCTTCTTTTGGAACTGTGCAGCTTGCCCAAGGATGCACAGGCTGACTCTTCTCCCAGGAGTCCCAGTGGGGGAATCGAACTCCCAACCTCTGGCTCTGCAGCCAGTTACCTCAACCACTGAACTATCCAGCTGATCGATTTACAGAGACTGCAGAATTGCCAGACCCTGTGTGGGTATCAGAGAACAATGTATTTTGGAATGGAGAGGAAATGGTGGGACTCTCCCCACCTCTAAAAACGTAAGGTTGGCTGCGATCCAGAGATCAGCCTCTTTTTTTAGTCCAAACACGCAAGTTCCAGAGACGGAATAGACCAGAGATGGAAAGAAACAACACAGCCCTAAAATAAAGCTGAAGATTAAACATTAGGTGATATACTAAATAAAGAAAAGCTTCCACACCGTAAATGCTATTTAGTGCTGCTTCTTTTGTTTCTGGGGTGGGATTTAAACCCTCACTGTGGCCCCCGTCTACCTTTGCTTTTATATTTGCTTTGGAAAATGCTGCACGTGAGCTGCTCAGAGCAGGATCTTCCATCAGAAAAAGACGATTCTCTCCCACCTGTACAGGAACAGCTCTTTCTACATGTGACTATTTTTGGTTCCTGGAAGAAAGTGGATTTTTAAGGGCACATGTGCACCTCTCATCTCCCTGCGTGTGTGCATCTACATAAAAAAAATGCCTGCTGCATTTTACCTCCAGGTACACGTCTTGCTTGATGTTAGAACCTAGACATAACTACATTTTCTTTAAAAAGCAAAACCTTCCAGGAGCTGAGCTGAGCTGTTGCCTTCCCTGCTGATTACTAAGCAGAAAACCCATGTGCTCTTTATATGTTTCAGATTTTTTTTTTGCCTCTTGGAAAACTGCAGGTCACTACATCTCTCATTTATCCCATGGCAAGTACAGGGTGGGTGGTGGGTGAGTACGAGAGTCTGTCACACACGTGGGCTTTCCATCTGCATTTCTCCCACTCCCCAGCTAGGGACGACACAGAGGCGTTTTTTTTTTCATGACTCAGTGCCTTTCTAGAACAGCCTCTTTCCAACGGGGAAATCAGCAAGTCAAAGCAGGACAAAAAAAAAAGAGAGGCCGTGCTAAAAACTCCACTTGTATGGCCAGAGGTGGCACTTCTACAAAGTGAACCAAAAGCTCAGCCAGCCCAGGAAGGAGTATAATGCCGTGGTCTACAAGTATTCCCCTCCTGAGATGCATCTGATCTGATCCAACCAACTCACAGATCTGCCAGGCAGGGCTACCGCTGTACATGTGAGCACTAACAGCTGTCATTGGATCCCCTCGGTGGCTCCTGGCCGTTTCCATGCAGTATTCTGAACCTTCGCCTGGCTCCCTGTTGCAGTCCAAGGGGTAGCAAAGACACAAAGTCATCAAGAAGAGAGCAGGGCGCACGAGAACCGGCATTTCAAACAAAAACCCCTGAAGACATTCTAAGACAAGAATGGGCAACGTGGGCAGGCCTGAGGCCCATTTTTTTTCTACCCCTTTTACACCACTAGCCTGTTGACGATGAGACGACGGGATGGGGGCTTCTGACATAGTTCCAGATGTTTCCTCACTATTCTTCAAGGCTAATCGCTTGGAAAACAGAGGGCACCGATTCCCACAAAAAGGTGCAGGCTTGCTTATATGCAGAAACACAACATTAGAAATGAGAGTGGTTTGTCTTTTAAATAGAATTGTAATACAATTCAACCCAGGACGTGGTGGCGCTGCGGGTTAAACCGCAGAAGCCTCTGTGCTGCAGGGTCAGAAGACCAGCCATCGTAAGATCGAATCCACGCGACGGAGTGAGCTCCCATCGCTTGTCCCAGCTCCTGCCAACCTAGCCGTTCGAAAGCATGTAAAAATGTGAGTAGATAAATAAGTACCACCTCGGTGGGAAGGTCACGGCGTTCCGTGTCTAGTCGCGCTGGCCACGTGACCACGGAAACTGTCTTCGGACAAACGCTGGCTCTATGGCTTGGAGACGGGGATGAGCACCGCGCCCTAGAGTCGGACACGACTGAACTAAATGTCAAGGGGAACCTTTACCTTTTTAATACAATTCAACAGAGTGGGGAACACTTATGCCCTTGGGATCTCATGGATGCGGAATCGGCTTCCAGGTGACAGCTACAGATGGAAAACTTTAAGGCCCAGCCTTATGGCCTTTTAAAGAATTTGGACGGGACAGCCTTTCAAACAGAAAACATCTTAATTAACAGGAATAGTGATCCGGCCGATTTTTGCAACAGACGACGGTGCTTTGTGACACAGAACACCTCGTCACCCTGAGAAAGCCTCTCTCAGCTGCATCCCCTGCCATCAAAAGCAAAACATGGAAAAATGACTTAGGGGGATGAATGCTCCCCAAATCTCTCAGCTGTCATGGCCATGGATATTGCCAAGCCAAAAAGTTACTTTGCCCCGATCTATACAAAGGACTGCTGCCAAGCAAGGAAAGGAAGAATAGACCTGTTATGATGCTAAAGGGGGGTTAGCAAAAGTACTGTAAATGTTCTTCTCCAGGGGTGCAAAATGTTCCTAGCAGAGTTTATTTATTAATTATAATTATTTATTTAAAATATTCCTTCCCCACTTTTCTCCATAAAAGGACTCAAGGGAGTTTACATCATTAAAAGAGATTAAGACAATACGGTATTCAAATCTTTCAAAAGAACAAAATATACATTATATTAAAAAATGCTAAATGCAAGCATTATTAAAACAGATTAAAACAACAAAATACTAAACACCCTGATTTTAAAACCCCTCTCAGGCAGCCAGTCACTCAAGGAACAGCCTACCTGAAGGTCTTTGCCTGCTTGCAGAAGGAGAGCAAAGAGGGGGTCAGGCTGGCCTCCAGTGGGAGGGAGTTCCACAGTCTGGGAGCAGCCAACAAGAAGACCCTCTGTCTCTGTCCTTCGAGTTTGTTCTCTAGGGGTTCCTGACTCCCATCAGACCAGTTGCCTTCCTCTGACTTGGCCGCTAATTTAAGTCCGATCCCCCAAGCCCATGACAAGGTCCCATGTGGTCTAGTGGTTGGAGCCAAGGTTTAAATTCCGCCAGGGTACAATCCCGGGATTTGCTTCTACTGCTCGGAGTCAGTCTTGGAAAGGAGAGGAAAATGCAACTATGAGCATATATAAAATGCAATTCCCTTTCCTGCTGAATATAACCTGTCACCAGCCAACCTATGTCTGAAATGATGAATTTATGTGCTGCATGCCCAGGATCTCAGGTACAGGATGTCCACTGGGGTGGACGCTCCTTTCTCACACCCTAGGGTATAATCACAGTCAGTGCAATGGAGAATACACTTCCAACAGACTCTTCATTTAAGCTCTAGGTGGACATAGCCTGCCACAGAAGGCATATTACACTGCAGTGCCCATCATCCTTCACCAAGTTCCCTCTAAAGTGTGCAGCTGTGCATGCGCGCACAACTCCACCTCCACACAGCATTCCTCTTCCTCTGCGCACCCACGGTGATTGGTTCCAGCCCTTTGGTTCTGATCACAATGGAACCCTGTGCAGGGTAGGGGCAGACCTGCGCACACGGCGGGCAGGAGTGGAGTCACACACACAAGGAGTGGAGTCCCACCCAGCGGGGCCGGAAATTAGAGGGAATGTTGTCCATCACTATCTGCTATGCTGGCTTGAGCTTATGGGACCTGTAGTTCAACAACATTAAGAACGGCTCACAGCGCCCACCACTGCTGCATTAGAATACTACAACAACAAGAAGATTATACAAACAGATTGCACAAGCAGGTTAGAAAATTAGACATGACAGAATGGCAAAATTAACGAACAGGTCATTATGCAAAAAATATAACTTGCCGGCCTCCAAAAACCCATGGGAACATTAGGTAGAGAAGGTGTCAGAAAATGACGAAGTCAAGATCCAGGGGGATTTCCGGATCCAAACGGATAGACACCTTGAACAGAACACACCAGAAACAGTAGTAATAGAACGAAGAAACGTCCGGATCATTGACATTGCAATTCCAGGGGATGCCAGAGTTGAAAATAAAGAATGGGAAAAACACTGCCACAACAGAAAGCAAAAGGCCTGTGCAATTAACACTCATCTTTCAAAGCTTTTAGGAACCATTTGGGGCACACAAAAATGAAGAACTACAGTCTCAGTTCGATGCCACTACACAGGCAAACACACCACTCCAGTGTGGTACAGTTCAGCCCGTGCAAAACAGGTAGACATAGCACTCAGTGAAGGCTGTAGAATCATTACTGGACGCCCGAAGCCAACTCTTATTGATGAAATCCATTACATAGCAGGCACTGCACCCCGTGACCTACGGAGGGAGGTAGTAGCTAAAAGTGAAAAACTCTAAGCATCTACATCAAATGAGCACTCTCTCTTTGGCAATGATCGTATCTCTCCCAGGTTAAAATTAAAAAAACCCTTTTTTCACAGCACCTGTAAATCTTAAAGGAACAGCAGAGAATGAATGCTGAGATGGCAATAGGACTCTGGTATCTGCAGGGGATCAGTGCCAAGCCCCCACCCCGGGGATGCTGGGAAAGATGGTACAGTAATATAAAAAGTCTCTGGCTCCCTCTAGTGGCCAGTTCTGGTAAATACCCCCAGGAAATACATAGAAATAGGTATTTCTGGGGGATTTTACTTAGTATTTTCAGCCAGTGGATAAGTGAAAGCGAATACTGATTCCACAGATTAGGGGGAGGGTGTCCTATTGTATAATGGAGAAAAAAACAATACTTAAAACTTAAAACTTAAAACTTAAAACTTAAAACTTTTATTATTATTATTATTATTATTATTATTATTATTATTATTATTATTATTATTATTATTATTATTATTATTATTATTATTATTATTATTATTAATATTAATATTAATATTATCATGCTATGTTGTGATCTGGGAGAGTCATCCTTATTGCATGCTGAACGAAGGAGAACACAGTGTCTTACCAATGGGCTTCCCATAAAGACTGGTTACACTGTGAAGAGATTATTGGTCTAGAATCTAGATAAACATTTGGTCTGTCCCAGCACAGCTCCTCCAATCGTCTTATGTTCTTCATTGTGCACCAGGTCTAGAATTCTCCTTGACAAGCCAGGCAGGAAAACTGCACCAGCTGTACTGGCTGCCTACACAGACCGGCGCACAAAGCGTTATTTCCAGATCCGATGCACCGTTCCTTCTGCTCACACCTAAGGAGGCTCTCTCCGATCATAACATCTCATGTGACTTCTGGCATGCGATGAAATGCTAAGCATGGACTGCGTGGGGGGCATCGTTAAATAAGCCCTGTCCCTGCCATATGCCAGGATGATTAAAAAAAAAACGCCTTGGCTGGACCCCAACAGGCATCTCCAAGTGTTCTTGAAAGGACTTGACAGAACATGGTTCTGCACTTACGGAAGTGGTTCCCACAGGTGATTGTCTGTGGTGTTGGATTCTGCCAGCTGATCCTCTAGATGCACAGCTTTGTCCTTATGCGGAATGGCAGGAGCTATTCAACAGACTTCCTTAGGAGGTGCCGGACTCTTGTCCATTTGAACAGAGGCTAGGTGACCATCTGTCAGAGACGTTGGCAAGTCTTTGGATCTGAGCCTCAAAAGTCTGAGTGTTTGGTACTGAGTCCTGAGTGCCAAGCCTCAAGTCCGAGTGCCTCTGAAAAACAAGCTTTTTCCCCCCGGGGGGGGGGGGAAGGGAGGGAGTGGGTGGCTTCTGAGTCAAATCCAAGTCATTGGAAAAAACCCCTGAGTTGAGTTGCCAGTACGATTTAAGTTCAACTTGACAGCAAGTCCTGTGACTCGTCGAGTCCCCATGATTCGAGTCTGCCAGAGACTGGCAAAGCTACTTTATGGCCTATAGCTTCCAGAATCTTGTCGCCAGTATGACCAGTGGTCACCAGTGGTTGTTTGATTCTCGGAACTGTATTCTGAAAAAGTTGACATTTCTGGGCCCAACTTCGATCCTTTAATTCCAACAGTGTTGGGGTCCCTTCTCACATTTCCTGCCTGGGGAGAAAGTGGGCTATAATAAATGAAATAAACAAACAAGCCTCAGGCTTCTGAAAGAGTCCTGCTCCTTATGTGAAGTTAGTGTTTCTCTCCCTTTGACTACCGACATTTCTTCCTGGAGATCAGGTTGAAACACCAGCTGCCTCTCCTCCCGGCTCATCCCATTGACACAAATCCCCTAGCTCTTAAGCGCTACTGGGAAACTAGGCCTACATTTATATCACGACTTGCAACTAGAGTCAGCCCATTGACTCAATAGGGATTTGGAGAGTCAACTCCACCCAAAGTTCCACTGATTCAATGAGCCTACTCTAGTCACAACTTACTTCTGAATTTCAGCTGGGATTTCTCATGCCCACTTTCCACTCTTTTGCAGCCTGTGCCAACACGGCACTCTCCAGGTGGGCTGGACTACAAGTCCCATCACCCACAGTAGCTGGGGATGGCGGAGTTGCAGTTAGCCACATCTGGAGGGTGTCAGGTTAGGGAAACCCAAGACTGGGCCAAGTGCGGCTCTCTAAATGTGACTGGACTGCAGCTCCCATTGATGCCAACCAGCATCTCCCAGAGTGAGGAAAGCCAGCAGTCCCAGCAACTTTCCACGGGGCCACGCCGGGGAAGGCCATGCTAAGGGTTGCACGCGAGACCTTTTGCGTAAAAGTCCTGTAGGTGCTTTGAAAGAAGCTATGGGCCTTCTCTATCCATCATACGTTTGCCTGACAGGCTTGCTTTCTACATGCAGGGAAAGGAGAAGGATTTCTTGTTCTAAATGGAGGGAAGCTGGGGGAAAGTTTCAACTGCAGCTCAGCTGAGGAATCCTGCAGCCCCTTGTCAGGTGCTACAACTGTGGAAGCTGCTGAATCTTATTCCCTGCTCTGTGTGAGTAAGTGAATGAATCCGCTCTGGGTTTTTCTCTGAACTTTACAGAAGCCACTTAAAGTGCAGAATCTGTGCTGAGTAGAGGGTTTCAGCCCCATGGGTAGCTCCCATGAAGTACAGGTTGAAACCTGAAAACGACCAATGACCAACCATGACCACGATGCTTACTTGCGGGCCATTCACACAAGCAGTTCTTGGCAAACTTCGGCAGGCTGAACGTCTAGACCTGCTGATGGTCGGATCGTCCAGAGACTTCTTGCGATCTCGGCTCCTATTCTGTGGGTCCCAAATCTATGCCCCAAAGCTCCCATCAAAGACTAGCTTGGGGTGGGGTGAGGAAATCTCCACCTGCTTCTTTCAAGAACCAGCTCTCCCTTGGCTTTTTTGGGGGGCAAATCTTCAGTGTGGAACCAACAAATCCCCAGAGACCGCATTGGGAAACAGACCAACCTAATTAACTTCAACTGCTCCCCAAGTGGCCAGCGGAGAAGCGTGGCTTACATTTCTCCATCAGCTCGGTCCAAAAGAGAGAGATAAATCTAGGTCATGAGTGACAGGAAAGGTATTGAGCACAGAGCTTGCCTTCCCACCCAACGCCCACCCACCTCCATTCCCCCAGGTCATGCAGAGCCAGCTGACATCCATGGGCACACCAGCGCTCCGATCGAACCGGTGGGGGCGCCTGGACATCTCAAACCCCACACCAGATCCGTTCGCTTGCCAGCTTCAATGGCCTCTCTGCCGGGGGGGGGGAAAAGGAAAAGAGGGGGAGGAGGAAGACAGCTGGATGACTAACCAGAGGACTGTGGAACACCCCCTCCCCCAATTCCCCGGAAGCGAGGAGAGAAGATGCTTTGCGGACTGTCCCAAAAGGTCCTCAGGCTGAACAGCCCCAGAGAACCACTGCAGGAAATCCAATGAAGGAAGAAAACAGAACTTTAACATAAGTGACACCCATATAGGATGAGAATTTGGGGGGTGGGTGGGCTTCTTTTATTATTACATTTTTGTACCCATTGTCGGTCCAACACACTCAAGGGTAGGTTGCATGGGTTCTTAACCCACTCCATGACAGCAAGCCTGCAAGGTAGGTTGATGGAGATACGGACCGGCCGAGGGGGATTTGAACCTAGATCTTCCGCCCTCTTGTGTGCAGCCCAGCACCACTTCCCATAGCTTGGGTCTAAGTCACACAGAATGCTAGGAGAGCGCAAATCCTCTCTAGCTCGCGCCGCGGCATTGGGCGTACACCACGGTGGAAGCAACGGTGGAACCAGCCGGGAAACCTGGATTGGGTGCCCGTTCGTGCAAGGGAAACCACGTTGGGTACCATCTGTGGAAACAGGCCATGCAACAAAATGGGAATGCAGATGCAAGGGCCCACAACTCCCATCATCCCCAGCCAGCAGCCTGGAAGGAGGAGCCTAATGGGGCCCGTCAACCGCAGTATCTCATAGGAATGGCCAGGTTCAGGGAGCAGAAGCCAAGCGGCTGGGGAACACTCGAGCCCATTCATTCCCTCCCTTGTGTGTCCTTCAGTAGAGCAGTGGAAAAGCCTTTCCTTCCTCTTCTCTACCAGGTTTGGCACTGGGGCATGACTAAGCTCCACTGTCCAGCTGCATGCAGAAGGACCCTTATAAGCTTAGAACTGCAGAGCTGGAAGGGAGCCTATGGATCATCCAATCCAGCCCCTGTCAAGAAGGCACCAAGGGGGAATTGAACTCCCAACCTCTGGCTCCGCAGCCGTACGCCTAAGCCACTGAACTCTCCAGCAGTCCTCCTAGGGTTGCCCTGTACCGTCCATGGCCTGTTGAATGATCAGGAACCGAACTGGGGGTGGGAGGGGTGCTTTATGAAACAAACTTTGTAAAGGATTCTGGGAGTTGAAGTCCCAAGGAATAACTTTCCCAAGCTCAAATACAGGACATTAGGCCTGCTACTCGCTTCTGAAAAGCCCCAGGTTTTTACCCAAAGCCTATTTTCTTTAGCATGGGGGCTCCGACATGCCAACCCATTTCCCAAAACATCCTATTTTCTAAACAAACCAGGACAAAACATCAGTCCGATAACAATAAAGCAGGAAAGCATTTACATGGATTCCAGGATTCTCATTCAAAGCTGTTTAAAACGATCTGTACAGCACATGAAATGTCTGTTTTATTTCTACCGTTTTTGCCACTTTCTGCTTTTTTTCTGGGATACAGAAAGGCAGCTAGGAAGCACACACCAATTTGGTAAGTGTCCCTACTCGGTTTTCGCTTTCAGCTGCAGTTTTCTGCTACTGAATCTTAAGTAAGCCCTAACACGTTTGGGGTGCCTACCTTTGTGTAAAAACACATACGTAGGATTCACATCAGCCTGAATAACATTTCCTAGCATTTTTCCCCCCTTGCTCCACATTTCAGCAGCAACCAAACAAAAGAGGCTTGGTTAAGCTAGGACATTTTCATTACGCATGTCCTGTTTACACATAAATGAAAGTCCGACACCCATAAAACTACTGACGTATTGCAAAGCTGACAACCATTATTTTTAAAGCAAGCCTTCTTGGAATATTGACTCACAATCCAGAGTGGCAGGTTTTCTGGCTGGGGAGTGGCAGCAAAAATCATAATAATGATTAAATAAATAAAATAAAACTTGGTCCACAGCTCGGAAAACACGAGGTAGGTTCAACTAATTTAGTCTCGCTTCCCCTCCTTCCACAAGGCTTAATAATGTTCATTTGCCCGTTCTGGTTCCTCTTAAGTATTTTTTTTTTCTTACTTGAGTTTCACTCCAACAGGAAACATAACCACTTCAAATAACCAGAGACGGTCAAAATTGCTTTTTCCATTTCTGCAAATCATCAGGGTTAAATCTTAATATTTGTGCAGAATGTAACATGGGGGATTGATGCATACAGATCCCTTTAAAAAAAAAATTCAAAGCTCTCACAGCTGCGAATTTGATTCAACATTGAGAATTGTTGAAAACTTTGATATTATTATCACAGGGTGGCCACACCGTACCATGACAGTATCCCTCGCGTCAGAGAAGAGACTGATATGGCAATCTCCATAACAGGTACACATCTTTTTCTTGTTGTTGAAAAGGAACTCTCCCCCTATACATGTGTGTGTGTGCGCACACACATACACAATTGGCAACACACACAGAACACTAAGTTTGTAACATCTGTGTGGCTCCATATTACATTTCCTTCAAAGTCCACTTAGATGACAATTAGGGACTTTCTCTAGTTTTGTATTTGCTCTGCAAGGCAAGCTCCTGGTATTCCCATTTCCCATTCTCAATGTAGAATCAAACTCGCAGCTGTGAGAAGCTTTAAATTTTTTAAAGAAAGCATCTGTATGCCATCATCTTAAGAAAACCAACTTGATGCATTTAGGATGCATTAACAGAAGTATAGTCTCCAAATCCCACGAGGTACTAGTTCCTCTCTGTTCAGCACTGGTTAGACCTCACCTTGAGTCTTGTGTCCATTTCTGGACACCACACTTCAAGAAGGATGCCAACAGACTAGAGCAAGTTCAGAGGAGGGCGACAAGGATGATCAAGGGGCTGGAAACCAAGCCCTAGGAGGAAAGACTGAAAGAATTGGGCATGTTTAGCCTTGAGAAAAGAAGACCAAGGGGAAATAGGAGAGCACGTTTCAAATACTTGAAAGGCTGTCATACAAAGGAGGGGCAGGATCTGTTCTCGATCATGCCAGAGTACAGGACGTGCAACAATGGGCTCAAGTTACAGGAAGCCAGATTTCAGTTGAACACCAGGAAAAACTTCCTAACTGTTAGAGCAGTACGAAAGTGGAACCAATGACCTTGGGAGCGTTCCAATGCTGGAGGCATTCAAGAGAAAATTGGACAACCATCTGCCAGATACACTTTGATACGGTTTTGTGCTTTGAGATGGGGATTGGACCCGATGACCTTATAAACCCCTTCCAACTCAATTATTCAATGGTATAATTCTATGGTTTCATAGACAGGATACCAAAGGCTGCGCTGAGGACAGGCAATGCACAAGATGACTGTGACTTTAATTCAGTCCTCTCAGGCTTGAATTGCAAACAATCCAACAGTAACTGGATATTAATCCAAGAGGTAACCAATTATTTTCTTTTTCTTTTTCCCTTGCTTAATCCGTATATGAAGTACTGAACTGCACTGACAAATTATCTCAGAAGATACTGCCAGAATCGGAAGCCATTCAGAAGATCGCATATATTGCTTTATGGTAGCTTATTTTGCATTTAGAAGTGCAGGAAATTGGGGATATTGAATTCTCCACTTGATAATTGTTACATAAGTATAACATCTGAAAAAAAGCAGAGGGAGAAAGAGATATGTATGCAGATTACGCTAACAGCTCTGGACAGTCTTGCAAAGGGAGATAATTCTGATTAGATCTTATTAAAAATCCAGATGCGTAATTTGCAATTAAAAGGCAGGTGTAAAATCAATTAGCATTTTCAGCCCTGCTAAAAGAGAGACGCAGGAAGTGGGCAGGCGAGCGGGTATTTGCAATAATTGTTGCCACAAAGCAGCATGCCTACAAAGACCGCACAGATGTCACCGTGAATCTCATGGCTTCACTGGAACCAGTTCAGCATTAGGCCAGCCTGTGAACTCGGCAAAGATCTTCCGTTAGGTCCCGGGCGCCGTGGAAAGGGTGAGATGGCCCGGGGGGCAAGGGAGAGGACGATGGGCAAATCGTGGCCTGCCACATTGCATCTGCGATGCTATGACACACACACACACTTCATCCGAAAAACAACCACCGCCATCGTTAAATGCTTGAAGGGGGGAAAGAGAGAAGGGACAGAATTCTCTGCCAAAAGCACAGGGCGCTTATTCTAAAGGCTCGCATAAATTTGGGTTGACCTCACAAAGGTATGTCCCCAACACGGATTTTGGAAAATACTTCTAAGTGAGCCTCTTTTGTGCAGAGATGACAGCCAAGACGGGAACTGGGAACACCAGGGTGCTCTGATCCTTCCTAGCGCTGGGCTTCCCAATTATCCAGAAAAGACAGAAACAGGATTAAAGCAATTTGCTTGTGGCAGAGGATAGAAAAGAAAGCTTTGGTCTCTTTCATCCCTCCCTCTCACCCCCTCCCTCCACCCCATACATGACCGTGAGATCAACATCAGAGAGAGAGAGATGCGGTTCCATCTCCTTTCTCTTGCTGCCTTTCACTCCCTTGTCCAAGATGGATGGACGGCACTAAAGTGACTCACTGGTTTTGTGGCCGTTTCATTAGCATCCACAAAGAGCAGAGACTTGGACTTCCTCCAAAATTAACAGTGCGGAGGGAGCAAGGGAGCAGAGGCGATGAAGCAGGGGCCCTGCCAGGAAGCAGCTGAGCGTAATGCTCTCTGACACAAATGCCCTTTGCATATGGGCCATGCCGTCGAGTAACACCACCGCTGGAAACCTTGCTGGGCCACGGTGAAGTTGCAGGAGCAGAGAGCCCTCTGGTCTCCAAGAGGCGGAAAGGTTAAGAACGACAGGGCGTTAGGAAGACTGGTCTGTTTGCTTAGAAGGAAGCGGAGCAGGGAAGGACCGGGTCCACCATCCCGCAGCTCCTTAGCAAACCCCTGTAACAGGAGGCGCACCGGTGCAAAGTGACTGCTCACTTTTCCAAGAAGCTCTTTTGCCGTCAAAGAACCCAGTACCCCTGCAACCTATTCCAAAACACCAACCCCAGTGTACGCTCCTGGGTCCAGTTTTTTCTCTCTCGGCTGTCCTGGATACCAACATCTGGGTGGTGTATGCTCAGCGCTAAGCAGATGAAACTCTGTGCCCCAAACCACTCAAACTCCGCATCAAAAGAAGCCAAGTCCTGCAACACATAAAAATCAGGTAAATGTGCTGACTCTCTAATTCCAGAGAATTTATAGTTCAGGTTGCGAAATTCGCTGAGGATCCAAGCCTTCTACCATGAAGAGTAAGATGAAATCAACAGTCGTTGGGAACAGAAGCCCAACGAAACCTCCATGTTCCAATGCAGTATACCAATGAATTTCCGTTGAGGAAGGAT
This sequence comes from Intellagama lesueurii, assembly GCA_037013535.1. Taxonomy (NCBI): domain Eukaryota; kingdom Metazoa; phylum Chordata; class Lepidosauria; order Squamata; family Agamidae; genus Intellagama; species Intellagama lesueurii. The sequence goes on from JBAJHW010000003.1 coordinate 262,146,988, forward strand.
CAGAAAAGAAGACTGAGGGGGTGATAGGATAGCACTTTTCAAATATTTGAAAGGCTGTCCTACAGAGGAGGGGAAAGATCTGTTCTCAATTATCCCAGAGTGCAAGACACGTAAAAATGGGCTCAAGTTAAAGGAAGCCAGATTTCGGTTGAATATCAGGAAAAACTTCCTAACTGTTAGAGCAGTACGACTGTGGAACCATTGACCTCGGGAGTTGCTGAGTGCTCCAGCAGTGGAGGCATTCGAGAAAAACTTAGACCATCACCCGGCAGATATGCTTTCATTGTATTCCTTCATTGACCAGAGGGTTGGACTTGATGGCCTTGTAGGCCCCTTCCAACTTCACTTTTCTATGATTCTATGATCAGCATTAGTGTGGGGGGGGATTTTGTCTTTTCAAGCCTGGCCTGAGGGCCCCCTGGGAGTATCCAGCTGGCAACTGTGGGGAGCTAAACGAGACCCTAGGCAAATTTACTAGGGCTCCCTTTGCATGGAACTAGGATCACTGCCCCCGCCTTCCCCCCACCCACTTTTTTTGGCTTCGGAAGGCTAGCTACCTTGTCCCTGCAGCTTCTAAGTGTATGCTGCCTTGCCAATACACTTACCAGGGCCTAGAAATGACAGGTTCCAAGGAGCGCTGTCACTTGTAGCAAAGGTATGAGGTTGGTGTAAGAAAGTCAAGAGGAATTGCATAAAAAATATTTTTTGGTGCAATATGTCATGTTTTCTGGTTACTCTCCAGTACATTTTAGGGGCTTTGTTAGATGCAGTCTTGAGTGGAATTTTTGAAGTTTTTATGCCATTCTCTTTTAAATCTTTCTTTAAAAACTAAAAATAGCAATAGGAAGAGTATGAGCAATAACCATAAATTATCTGCCCTGCACTATAACTCAAAACAAATTACTTTTAAAAAGTAACTGATTGAACTCTGACTGCTGAAATTCTCTTGCGGCTTAAGGCTGATGACATCAGCAGCGCTGATGATTTTTTTTTTTTGGAAATTAAACTTTTCTGATTTCTCTTCCAAAGCTCTCAACACCAGAAAGCTGTGGGATGGGAGGGAGGAAGTCTTTAACAACCAAAAAATGTTTCCAGTAGTAAAGTCAGCCCCAGTGATGGTAATTTTTGGTAATTAAAGACTTCCCTCTCCTGTCCCGTGGCCTCCACAGCTTCCTGGCGAAGAAAGGAATTACACAGGTGCCTTGGAAGCTTCATGAAAGAAACCGAAAATGTTTAATTTTCAAGCAATTCCTGATGATGATGATGATGAAGCCACCAGCCTTGCTAGGCATCAGTTGCCACAAGAGGATTTTCTCTGACATTTCTAAACATACTTTTGCAACAGAGAAGCTAGAAATGGAAGGGGCCGTGTGCAGAAATGCTGCTTAAAAGCAGTTGTCCCCAATCTTTCGCTCTACCGACGATCTGGATGTCAGCTTCAAGAATCTTTGGCTACTGGCCACGCTAGCCGAGACTTCTGGGAGCTGAAGCTAAGAACATCTGGAGGACCAACCGTTGAGGGTCAGGAAACTCCAAAGAGCAACTCTGTATGAGTATGTGTGTGTGAGAGAGAGAGAGTCAATGAGACAGAACAGAACTGTCCTAGGCCTTTTCCTGCCGTTATCGTTGACAGACCTGAGCATTGGCAAAAGGCAAAGGGGGGGGGGGGGGAGAGACACACACAGGAGACAATGCCCATGTTCGGTAGGGCCAGCTGCCATTTATTATAAAATCACCGGAGCAAACGTCTCCTCCAAAGACGGCAGAAACGACATCTGCAAACTCTCCGAGCTTCCTTTTCAGAGAGAGGCCTGCCCCTAGGCTCGCTGGGAAACCGCAGCCCCCTTTTCAAAGCACCATTTCGGCACAAATCGCTGGAGGGTGGGGGCGAAGGGATAACAAAATCATGGCACACCGAGAAGAGGAAAACCCGTCCTGGGGATCTGATCGCTCCCATCTCTCTCTTTCCATGAACTGCTTGCTGGTTCTGAGATGCACAGAGAGAAGGGCATGGCGGGTGGATGGGGAAACGGGAGAGCGGTCTTTTCTGCAACACAGCTGGCCACAGAAACCGTCCCTGTCCTCCGGCCCCACAGGGAATTGGCTCCTGCTGACAACTGCAGAGAGGGAAGGCATCCGAGTTTGAACAAGAAATGATGATGAAATATGCAGGAATCACCCAGAGTGACCTGGAGATATTTTGGCACGGGCAGCCAAGCTGCAGCTAGATTGGCACAGGGTGGCATTGCTGGTCACAGGAGCCCAGTTTTGCCCAGACCGCTCCCCTTCCCTCCCCTCGTGTCTGCCTTCCTGGAGGCTCACAGTTCTATGACCGAAAGGTAGTTCTCATTGTCCGAGTCCTGCAGGTAAGCTAGGCAGGGAGGAGGCGAGACGCCAGGGCGTGGATGGAGGCTTTGCCCTGTCAAGAGGTCAGATGGGGACAGCTCGTCACCCTTCAGCATGATGTAGAGGAAGTAGTGGAAGCCGTTGCCGTACGTCTTGTGCCGAACGGACCAGCCGTAGGCGGGCTGGGCGTAATGGCGCTTGCGGAAGTGGGGCTGGGCAAAGGTGATGGAGATGAAGCGCCCGCCGGGACGCAAAACTCTGCTCACCTGGAAGTGAAAAGGAACAACATTAGTAGAGGACTTCCTGGAGGGTGGGACTGCTCTACTGATCTGTATATAAACTCACATGTGCATAGAAGCACAGGCAACCACATCTCCCACCAACACGGCTCTGATTTGGCATACAAAATAATATCATGTTTCTAGCCCTCATGCTCACAAAGAAAAGGCATACATGGATATGACAAGGAAGTATCTCTGGCTCAGCCACCCACAGGCTTGGAAAACTCCTTTCCCTTCCCACTCCTGCTGTCCCTGTTCATTCCTATACGTCATCTAGCACGCAATCCTCTCCCATCACTTTGGCTTTCCACCTGGTTAGCCAGAGTGGGCAGCTGTAAATCCTCCCAATAACAACTTGCCAGTGTGTTCTCCTCACACTGGTAAACTTCAGACTGTAAGCTGTAATTTTTGTGGGTCACTGCATACACATCCTCAACACTGCGGCATGTCGGTCTAACCCGAGGAGAGGAGAGGAAGGAAGCAGGCAGTCCTCCAGGGGCCCACCCATGACCTCTGGGAATGGTTGTTAGGCGCTTCTTGTCTCCTGGGAAAGGCTTGCTCTCTGGCAGGGCAGCCAGCAAGGGCGGAAGCCAAACCGCTGGGAGCAGTCGATATCCCAGCATGAAAACAAGAAAAAAAGTTGGTGGGCTTTTGGAAGTTCCTGGGTGGGTAGATTTTCTAAAATACCAGGGCACCAGATTCACGGTCAGTCCAGAGCTGAAACAGACGTTATGCCACAGCGGTCTGATTCAACAGCAACATCTCCCCTCAAAGGACCAGCCTAACCCTGGCCCACAAGCTCAAGCTTTCTTCCCTAGCCGGCCCCAATCCGTCTGAAGCCATGCTGGGCAATGCCACTTGCTCCACCCCGCATTCATCCCTCTCCGCTCCCAGGCACGCACCAGTTGACAAAAACTGTACGGCTACCAAAGGCTGAAATGAGACTCCCACCAACACAAACCCCCTAGCACATCATCCCGAAGTATCAACCCGTCTCCACCCTCATATTCCTTGGAAAAAAACGTCCTGTAGCCACGGAGTCTGAGTCTATCACAGCAGATCGTCACCAAGAGCCCAGCCACATTCTGAGCATCCAAGGAAGAGCTGATGCCACATAAGGCTTGCTTGTCTTTGAAGCTTCCCGGGACCCTTTGCTGTTTTCCCGATAGCCACGTTAACCCAAATCTCACGATGGAACATCCATGCTCAGGGGCAGCCTATCTCCAATACTTGGCAGTGAGAAGGAGGAGGGAATTACAGGGTCACTGCTTTTATGACTTGCTTGTGAACGCTACTTATCTATACAACCAGCTGCTGCTGAAAGCCAAAAAAAACATAGACCCTAAATCTGATCCAGCAAGGAAGTTCTTGCATCAGAGAATCCCATGTCCTCTCTCTCTCTCTCTCCCCCCCCCCCAATTCAAGGCCACCACTCCCCAAGCACTGATTCTCTCTCTACTACTGACTTGTAATGGGTACCTAAGTACCCAGGGAAGGGTTTTGCCCCATCATTTCCGGCTTTTTCTTTAACTGTGGATGCCAAAGACCATTGGCACCCAAGCGGTTGTTTTGCTAGAGAAACCCCTCTTAACATTTTCTACCAGAAAGTGGCAGAATCCTTTCCCCTTTTCAACAGATGGGGGAACTCACATTCCTAGTCCGAAGGAAAGGTTTTAGGCACCCCCTTTTTCACCCGTGCTCTGTATGCATTTAAACTTCCACCTCTCTCTCTCCCCCCCCCTTTCCCCACCCCAACAGAACATCCCTGAGCCAAGATTTTAAAGAGACACTGCGTCCTAGGTACGGCTTGTTTGAAGCTGAGTGGACTTGACCCTTTTAATCATCATTTTCTCCACACTGGAACTAAGCTCTTGCTAATAGGATGGAAAAGAACATCAATTTTCTTGCTATGGCTTTATCCAAAGTCAAAGGCATTTTACGGCCAGTGCTGGCCGTGCTCGGGCATGCGAATTCCGCTGCCAGGTCTCGGCTGCCAGCCCTTGGTTTGTGGGGCTTCTTCCCTCCTCTCACCCCCCCCATCCCCGACACTCTGCCACTCAGCTCGTTTCTTCCCCTTGGCGTGAGGGGCAACTTCCCTGGCAAGAGCTGGGAAACATCCCCGCGCTCTGCTGCGCGCTCGCTCGCCCCGACAGGTAGGGATTAAATGCCCTTCATCTCTTCATGACTCACTGGCTAACCAGAAGAAGTGAAAGGAGGGTACCGACGCCTTAGAATTGGGCACAGGGTGGGGTGGGGACAAAATGTTTTAGGATATGATTTTATTATATATAAAACTCTGCCACCCAGAGTGTGGCAACACTAATGGGACAGTATAGAAGTAGAAATTAATTAAGGAGAGGAAACCACCCCCGTCCTCATAGCCGAAGTAAAGAAATACAGGAGATGGCCGATGAAAGAAGAGGATAGATTTTGCTCTTTAGAATTCATCTAGCTATTGAGAAATTCATGCTGAGGAGGGCCAGATAAAGAGGAATGACAGCCCAATGCTTTACTCTATTTACAACCCTCACACACATGTCTTTTCCCTTGTTTGGGAACATAAAGAACCTCTAACCAGCTTCAGAAACGACAGCATGTTTTTGATCCTGCACCATCCTATCTTCTCTGATCTAGAAAGGCGTCTATCAATATTTCACATTTCCCTTCATCTAGAAATGGGAAGGGGGAAGGGAGGCAGATGAGAAAGCTACCACCATTCCCCAGCCTTTTGATAAATGAATGAACCACCACTGTATTTCTATGCTGTAGGGCGTTTTTAAATACTGAAAAACAGGAACACATGTTCATGACGGCACGTTTCCGATTGGATTAGCAGCACACGCGAGACTCCCCCTGGACTTGGGCCCCCATTAGAGGATGCTTAGAGTTATGATTAAGCAGTCCCTTGAAAATTATGATTTAGTTAACTGTCATAAGTACACAACGGATCTTGTATTTTGTCTACCCAGTCCTGCACTGTCCATTGCTTTTAGACTGAGTTCAGGTCTGCTCCATTACCTGTCTCTCAGCTCCTTTGAAACTGCTGATTGCCTGAAACTAAACCTGTGACCTTTTGCATCTAAAATATGTGCTTTTACCAGTGAGCAAACTTCTCTTGTCTCTTCCTAAGAACAACTACCCTTTTGCCTTCCTTTCCACCAACTGTCAAGACTTCAGGATGCATAATAAGTACTGAGCCATTCCCAAACTCTTGGGCTGCATCAGAAGTGCACAACTTCTGTGCCCCACATTGCTCCAACCAAAAATCGCTCCCCCCTCCCCATATCAAATTGGTACTTTCAGACCCCATTGGCCTTTCTGATAAAAACTTCCCCACACCCGGTCCTGTTTTACGGCAAACAAAGCCTTGCCAAACAGCCGGCAACTAACCTCTGGGTTCTAAAAGAAAACGTTTCTGGCCTGAAACGGGAGACTCCTTTCTCAGGGCTTCAAGGGGGTATAATTTGTCATTTTGGGACCAAAGCTTTTTTTGGAGGAAGGAAGGACATCATAAAGCCCCAGCCAGGCTAGAAGGGGCCCATGAATTCCACTTTTGTCCACCCCATCCGATGCAGACTGCATGCATATAGTTGAAAAGCAAGGTATGGCAGGAGTGGTGGCAATAGGAAGCCTCTCGTCTGCCCAGGAAACGCAACAGCGCTGAGCAGAGCGGAGCAGGAGGGCCACTAAACAGTAGCTGGTGCAAAGGTTACAAAACTGAGCAACACTTGCACTGCCTAACCCACCTACCTCAACATGGAGTGAAAAGGTATATCCCCTTATTGCTTACTCTGAACTACAGATGGGCACGAACCGGTCTGTCCCGGTTCGTCAAGGCGGCAGCACAGGTGGTGCTGCTCCCTTTCCCCGCCTCCTCTCACTCAATCTGCACGCTAGCTTCCTGCCCCTCCTCAACCGATTCTTCCAGTCCCAGCATCAGCTCAGGCTTCTCCGCCCTGCCCGCTCGGCTGATCTCCCAATCAGAGAGAAGGGCGGGGCCAAGAAGTCTGTGCTCTTGCTCGTGACTGGGAGATTAGCCAAGGGGGTGGGAAAAGTAAGCAAGCTGGGCCTGGTGACTGGCTGATTGGCTGAGGAGGCAGGGGAGGGGAGCAGCAGCACCTGTGCTGCCGCCTTTACGAACCGGCACGAACTGGTTTGTGCCCATCTCTACCCTGATAGATATTTTCTGAAGAACCCACAAGTCCAGCATGCAGCTCCCCTGCTTGTCCTCAGATGTTCAGGATTACACTGCTTTGTGAACAAACTGAAATTCATTGTATATAAACTGCTTTTAATAGGTATTGAGTGGCTGCAGCTCTTTGTCCAAAACTAACTTCCCAAAGATGAGGAATTCTGTTGTCCCAATAGTGAATTTTGTAAGCTTGGTTCTGCAGGGAGAGGAGAGAGATGTAAGAGCTATTCTACCTTAGATCCATGGTCCTACCTAGAACAGCATCTTTTTCCCCCCGAAGTGTCTAGGCTGGATGCCCCTGGGAAGCCCCAAAGCAGAAGATGAATGCAACCGCCCTCAATTTGCTGTGTTTCCTCTGCTGTGGTAATGAAGAGGAATGGAAAAAGCAGCTCATTCGTGTTTTTTCACTTCCTGATACTTGTTGCGGGAAGTAATATATCTCACCCTGCAAGATTTACTGGGCATTTTGGAGAGTGAAGTGCACACAGAACAACGTGCAGGTTTTAAAAATGTGAACCATTAATCATGCAAACAATTGGGGGGAAATGCACAAATACACTTCAGTCAATCGAAATGGACATGAGCAGAAGACATAAGATAGATAGATAGGTAGATAGATAGGTAGATAGATAGATAGATAGATAGATAGATAGATAGATAGATAGATAGATAGATAGATAGATAGATAGATAGATAGATAGATAGATAGATAGATAGATAGATATTTCAAAATACAGCATACACATTTCAGCTCAAGGAGAAAAACCTTCTCAGCAGCTATACAAAATGAGATTGGGAAGAAAACCCAGGTAGGATTCAGGGAATGCAATTAAATCAAGCCTAAGAGATTCTCACATCCCTAGCTCTTAATCTAAATCCATGCTTTTGTCTAATCCCTGCTTCTAAAACTATCTCAGTTGGTAGCCATCACCCCATCATGTGACAGCAAATGCCACAGTTTGAGGATGCACCGTGCGAACATGTCTTTCTGCCTCTTTTTTTTTTTGCAAATTTAGCTTCAGCAAAATGATACCAGATTCCAATATTACAAGACAAGAAGGAAAATTGTCTTTCTATCTGCTGTTTTCACATACATATAATTTTATACATTTCCATTGTGTCCTCCTTTTCACTTGCCTTATTTCTACAATACACAGTTGCAAACACTGTAATTTGTCCCTGTATGAGAGCTGCTCTCTCTCTCTCTCTCTCCTGATCATTTTGGTTACCCTCTCTTGGCAAATCCATCCGACTAAACTCTGGGAGTGCATGAGAATAAGAGGCAACGAAAAGGCAGGCAGAACAAGCAGGGGTACCAAGAGCTCAAGCGACAGGGAGCCAGATTTAGGCTGGATATCAGGAAAAACTTCTTAACTGTTAGAGCAGTACGACAATGGAACCAATGACCTCAGGAGGTGGTGAGTATTCTGACGGTGGAGGCATTCAAGTGAAAATTGGACAACTGTCTATCAGATCTGCTTTGATTTGGATTCCTGCCTTGAGCAGGGGGTTGGACTTGATGGCTTTATAGGCCCCTTCCAATTCCATTATTTTATGATTCTAAGAGCACGGGGCTCAGGTAAAAGCCGAGATCCAGCATAGCAAAGGACTTTGTGAACCCATATATGTCCAAGAAAGGTCCTCAGGCTGCTGGACCAAAAACACACACCCCAAACTCCTAACTTCTCTCTCTCCCTCTACCTCTCACCTCCATTCTCCACGCAAAGTCCCCAAGCAGGGAGATTTAAGGATGGGAGGGTGAGTTTACAGGACACTGATAAACTGCAGCTGAAGAGAGGGGTCCATCGGTTGAACCGATCTCACCCAAGCTTAGGAAGAGGTTCGGCAAAGGCCATACGGGTCATCTATTTAAAAGAGAGTTCGAATTGGATAAATCTGAGATCCAAACGAGGCTGGAATCTCTGTCCTTAAAGGGGGGAGGGTTTGTTTATGGGTTTTCTATTTTTGTTGTAGTTGCTAGATGTTAGGTGTTTTGTACTTGTATGCTTAAATAAAAAATTGTTTAAAAAAAGAAGAAGAGGTAGTTGTGTTAGTCTGTGCTAGCCTATCAGTCACACACAAACAAAAAAATAAAAAGAATCGAAGTCCAAGGGTTGTGTCATTCTAACAGAAATGATGAGCAAAGGCGACACGCAGGACAAATCGGGTTGTCGGGTTGGGGTGGAGAGGGACTCCGGTCTAGCTGCAGGAAGGGAGACTGAGAAGCCGAGAGAACATTCACACGCCTGATACGGGGCAACCCGCGGAGGCTCACACAGAAGGCAATAACAGCGGGGAAGAGCAGATGAAAAAGGCCAATCGGGACCCATCGTATTCACTGAATAGTCCAGTGAAAAGCCCTTCCTCCCTGCCTGCCACCACCACCCGGCGCAGCCCTGCAGTTAACTGAACAGGAAATGCTGTTGCTTAGAGACAGCTGCGTGGAACTTTGCCAACCGGCAGCAAAAGCAAAAAATCTCCCTCTTTCTCTGTGTGCCATTTAACTTAGGGAGAGGAGGGACTGAGAGACGAACCATCGGGCGGGGTAGGTTGCTCCTCAGATGGAAATTCCAGAATCTGAACCCAACTGATCTCTTCGGCTCTATCCTGTCCCCCCAAGCTGGCACCCTTCAAATGCACTGGGCATGCCGGCTGGCGATGAGAGGAGCTGTAGTCAAAGAATCAAGAGCAGCAGCTTGAAAAAAGTTGTCCTATGCAGAGACCCTAAGTGTTGTCATTGAGCCGGCACGAGGATGTAGAATTTAGCAAGTGGAGACTGGACTGTCCACACCACACCCGCCAAAACACCTATGCCAACGGAAGGCCAACGTGTTAGAGAGAACGGACATAATTGACTCAAAATTCACATATTCTCTGCAGAATCTGGGCAGTTTTGCCCCGAACTTGAGCCTGACATGGCACAGTTCAGACAGAAAGAGGCTCACAACAGACCTCCGCTGTAGAAAAGAGTCCTGGCATGTTGCAAGCAGTCTGACTTGCGAGATGGCGGCTCTATGTTTGCCTCCTTGATATGAAAGTGAGCAACATGGCGGGAGCTTTTCACACTGGCAGCCGGAACTTCTATGCCCCCTCACTTGCAGTTAGAAGTGGTACAATCTGGAATCCTTTCAATTTCGTTCTTTATCTGCAGATCGTTCCCGTTTCCTGGAGTTCCATTGTCACCTTTCTTCAGAGCACTAACTCCCCAACTTTTATTATGTATCATTTAGAGAGCATTTATACTCCTGTGCCTATGGAAGTGGATTTTGATCCACGAAGCTCACACTGAAATAAAACTGTTAAATTTTTAAAGCACTACAATATTCTGCCTTCCTCTTCTTCTTCTTTTTTAAATTTCACCCGTTTGCCAACAATGTGTTCTCTTCCCAGATCATAATGCCCTCAAGCAGACGAACAGCCACCCCCCAATCTTCCCCATCCTGTCCAGTCCAGAATTTAAGAAAGTTGGAAATTAAACTCCCAGCATCCCTGATGTGAGGCTTATGGGAACTTTAGTGCAAAGAAATAACTTGGGTGGGTTCTGATCCAACTCCTCCCATCTCTAAAACCAGGAGTGAAATTTCAGATTCATTTCAAATCCTTCCGTCACGGCAGCCAGGTGGGCTCACTCTGTGGGCAATGAAAGTGTCCCCCCCCCCCCCAAAAATGTAAATTCCCTGATCTGAAGACCATGCAGAGGCCAGCTGGGGACAAAGCCTGCCTGGTGGCCACCAGAAGATGTAAGTTCACATCTGGGGAGAGGGACAGTGGGATCAGTGCTTGGTAAAGGGTGGCTGGGTCGTGGGGGACAGAAACCATATCAGTGGGGAGAGTGGACGGAAGGCTTGAGTGGGAAATCACACTGAAAAGAGACATTCGGGGGACAGGGAGAAGGGGGGGGGAGAGAAAGGCCGGCTCCTACTGAAGGCAAAAGGCCCTCCGGCCATCTGGGATCCCTGTCCTGAGTTGGCCTTTTTGGCCCAAGTAAAGCTGGATGGAAGACTTGAGGATGATGAGCTCTTGTTTGCAAATACCCCTCAACGGGGGTAGGTGGGTGGGAGCAGGGAAACGAAGTTGCAGGGAAGAAATGCATTAAGAAGATGGTGGGGAAGATGATGGTTGGAGCGGGGCATGACCTATTCTGCCCCCGTCGCCCTCGGGAACAACGATAAGCGGCCATTCCCAATCCTTGGATCCCCCGGCTCCCCGAATCCCACGAAACACACACAAGGCGAAGTTCAGTATGGTTACTGCTGCTGCTGCTGCTTTGGACCCATCGTGCCAATTAATAAGGGCCTGGAGGCACTGCCTGTCCCTCTTGCAACACCGGGGCCTAGTCAATAAGGGATGAGCGTTTCCATGGAAACAGGGAGCACTAGCCAGTGTGGGGGGGGGGAGAGAAAGAAACAGCAAGAGAGAGAGAGAAAAAAAGAGAGAAATCAGTGAGCTAATGAGATGAAACTGGGGAGGAAAGCAGGAAAGCGAAGGCAACTGAGGATCGAGGGGCGGGAGGGAGGGCAACCCCTTCTAAAAGACTGTGTTGCCCCCCCTCCCCAAAACCTATTGGCCAGGCCTGACCGCCTCTCCCCCCAGTGTAGAACCGGGGGGGGGGTCCTTAGCTCCTGAGAGCACCCCGAGAAACCCCAGCCCCACAGCGAGGGGGGTGTGCATGCGCACCCTTCCGCACAACGCAGAAGAAGAAACTCTTGGCCCGAAATACCTCTGGCTCCCAGCAGCCATTTCTGACAGCCCAGCATCGCCATGGCAACCAGGCCAGGATTCAAGCTGGGTCTCTCTCTTTTTTATTTTTATTTTTTTTTGCCACGATGACAAGGTTTGGGGTGGGGGATAAGACCGGGAAAAGAAGATAAAACTTTTTGGCCTCTTAATACTGCAAGACGGCAAAGACAGGCTTTGTGAGCAGGGTCGGGGTGGGGTGGGGGTGGTAGCCCTCCCCTGTGACCAAAGAGGACATCCGTTTGCATGCCATGCGCTTGACCTTGAAGTGCATGGCATGCAAAGCGCACGGCAAGCGCATGGCATGCAAAGGCACGAAGCTGCAGATGCTAATTGAGACGTACAGGTTCAAAAATTAGGAAATATTTTTTAAAAAAAGAATGAGACAGAACTACAAGGATCTCTTTCAGGCGGGGTGACCGGATGAATTGCATGCCTGCGGAAGCCACAAAGCTTGGTGCCCTCTGTGGACGGACCACTTTTGAGCTCCCACGTTGCTGTTTTTCATTTCAAATCAGACTAAGAAAGAACGACGTGTCAGAGAGGACTGTCCGCCCTTTAAAAAAAAAGGACACGTGGCCACCGTAGGTCAGAGGGAAGGGAAAACTGATCAGAGCCCCAGGCCCATGCTGTTCCCAAAGCAAAGACTGGATCTCCTCCGGAAGTCCTACTGGTGTGGTCTGCTGGTTAGGTTGGCTTGTTAATGCCCCCCAAATCAAAACCAACCCCTTCCCCAGCTTGCTGTGAAAGCACGAGCAATTCGTCTGATTTTCCTCTTCCCTCACCCCAGTTCCCTTCTTCTCCCACCAATTCACCCCATGGAAGGGATTCTAACTATTAGGGTCCAGAACTGAAGAAAACTCCCTGGTGTCTCCCCGGGACAGTTTCTGCTACTTCTAGAATGGGATCCGAAGAACTCTGGGATGGGGAAGGGAAGCCCAAGCATTGCGACCAAACAGGGAACCAATTCTGCCCCATCACCGGGCTTGTGAAGACTTCGACACTTTGAAGGAACAGTCTCAAAGGCCAGGAAGACTCGGCTCCAAAACTGGCCCCTCTGCTAAGGACTCAGCCCTGAAACCTCAGCAGGAACAAGGACAAGACATCTCGGAGCATGTGCGGTGCCTCTCCCTCACCATGGAGTAAACAGAAAAATTCCCAGCCAAAATGGTTCAGCACAGTTAAAAAAAGGTGGCCAATGATGAAATGTTGAGGCATCTCTTTTCAGTAGTACAGTAGGATCCCTGTATCCATGGGATCGGTATCCGCGGTTTCACTTATCCATAGTCTGAAAATGCAGTATTAAAAATATTAAAATAAAAAAACCTAGAAATACATATTTTCACGATGTATTTACCAGAACTTGCCACTAGGGGAAGCCAGAGACCACGCTTCATATTCTTGTTGGAATACACAGGATGGTATCTGGCTCCCTCTACTGGCCAGTTCTGGTAATACGTGGTGAAAATACTTTTTTCTGGATTTTTTTCTTTTACTATGCTATGTATAGTGTTTGCTATTACCTGCAGTTTTCAGCATCTGCAGGGTGGCGGCGGCTTGGAACCATTACCCTTCAGATAAATGGGTCTTACTGTACTTAGAAGAATTACAAAGAAGAACTAGGAGGAAAACTACTTCCCATTAAAATAAAAGAAGACAACAAAAATCTGGGCTGCCATGCCTTGGGCAGTTACTGTCCGCGTTTTGCCTCCTACCAATTCACATTCTGTGTTCAAACTAATTAACTAAGTTTTGAAGTTTCTTTTTGGGAAGTGAAGTACATGATGAGAGAAAGATTAGGCATACATGGGAGGTTTACAGGCATAGAAGGTCAGCTAACTGGGCAGAGAGCTCAGGGGGCAAGGGAGAGACAGCGGGGGTTCTCAACCATTATGGAATCCAAATCAGATGCAACTGCAGGTGTTCTTTTGCAACTTGGTGTCATAATCATGAGGACCAGAAACATAGAAAGTGTAGGTTTCTCAGAAGCCAAGTGTCATTCTGCAGCATGGAAGAGAAAAAGCAAATTGTGATGCCCAACTAAGTCCCTGAACCACAGGAGAGCCAAGGACGAGCCTTGGAATTCAAGATATATATGAATCGGACACAACACTGCCACCCAGCCCAAACTTAGGAATGCTCTTGCCAGCAAGAATTCTCAACCACTCACCTCAGTTAACACCTGGTCTAGGAGCATTCTGGCTTCATGGGAGACATTCCAGGGATCCCCTTCTTCTACCATCATGGAATCCAGAGTTCCCTTTTCCAAGACTACATCAAAGGTCCCATCCACAAAGGTCAAAGCCCGGGCATCCATTACTGCCCACTGCAAGCCTGGGCAATGGGCATAGTGGTCTCTCATGCTTACGATGCATGCTTCTGAATAGTCTATGTTGGTGATGTCTGTATATCCAAGTCGGAACAGGTCGTAACTCAGAGCACTGTTTCCACAGCCTGCAAGAGACATGGGTTAGTTCCTCGTAGGAATTCCATGAAAGCAACTTAACAGAACAGGTCCCGGAGGCAAAAATCAGTTAGGAATAAAACAGCCATGGGGTGATCCTGATTTCATTCATTTCTTAGTCTGAACACATCAGTTGCTCTACACTGGGACTGCATCTTCCAGATATAGACCATGAAATAGGTACTCAAAAACCTAATGCAAGATCATGGGTGGTTGATGTTCTGGCTTCATAGGATCTGCGCTCAGAGAACAAGTTTGTTTGGGTTTTTTTTTTGTTTTTTTTAGTATACAGGAATTCTGTACAGTATCATCCATACGCACTGTGCTTTATGAAGGAGAAGACACATCTCTGCACCAAGAACTCAAAATCTGGAAGACACAATGGAAATCACAGAAGGATGGAAGGGAAATAGAGGCAGAGAGCCCACCAAGAACCACTGGAGTTTGGAGGTCTTGGAACATGGGCTGCCTTTGAGCATGTGCAAAGTGCACTTCCCTGGCCATGCTCATGGGAGATTTGGGGAGCAGAAGATCTCTACCATCTGACTAAGTCTGAACTGCAGCTCTCCACAAAAGAGGGGTCCAGTGATCAGATGCTACCCTTTTTCCAGCTTCACAGATGGACTGATGATCTCGCCTTCTGAATAGTTTGCTCTTAGTAGGAGCTTACTAAATCTAGAAAACCAAAAGTGACTGGGTTGGGAAGGAGGTGAGAAAAGGGAAAAGCAGGGTTGAGTGGGTGCCGTGGATCACAATTAGCTTAACTTGTGATGAAGCAGCCCTTAATGAGTGGGCTACAAAAGGCGCTTTAATTATTTTCTCACTGGGGTTGACATTTTATGTGCGGGGTGTGTGTGGAATCACCAACATTTCTACACCTGAGGACAGGCTGTTCTAAGCATCCTGGCGTGGCATCTCAGCTGCAACACCTCTAGCCCCTGGGATTTCGATCCTGCCTTGCTTTTTCAATCCCTTCCCCTCTGAATGCACAGTGCATTATAAGGGCTACAGAGTAAATATGTGTTCCACAAGCCAGGCATCCCACGTAAAATTCAACTCTCTGATTCCATTTTGGTTCCACTTTATAAGTCTCTAGCTGTTACGGAAAGGCAGAGGGATCCGCTGCTGAATGACTTGGCCAAACGGCACCACCAGATCCCATGCACCTCCGGCACACAAAATTATTGGGCAGCAGTTAATCAACCTGATCTACAGAAAAGTTAATAGTTTGGGTCCAGGACAGAGGGGAACCCCTGACAAACTGAACCATTGTGAAACCCCACCAGACCACTGCAGCAGCCATGAGAGTACCAACCAGAGGCTGAAGCCCTATATGGTTTGGGTCCTGGCTCCCTGAAGGATCGTGTCTCTCTCTATCAGCCTTCTTGGCCCTTAAGGTCTATAAAGGAGGCCCTGTTCTTCGTTCCACTGCCATCGCAGGCTCATTGGATGGGGACATGAGAAAGGGCCTTCTCATGGATGAAGATCAATCAAGTCAAATGGGGCTGCTTGGATACAGGACAAATGTTCTGTGACTGTGGAGAAATTCAATCCATGCAGCACCGTGGATGCAATGTATGCCCCACCCCAGGTACAAAAGAAGACCTAGTAAATAGCCAAGATAACGTTATTGAAGTAGCCTGCTTCTGGTCAAAAACAGTCCAATTATCTTTCAATTTGTTTCAATTTTGCCTGTATTTCATATATGTTCTTATGATTGCAGATTGTGCAAGGATCTGATACAAATAAAGAATGCCGTTCTCAAATGTGACAAACTTTAAAATGTGCCTTTTGTACAGGAGTGGCAAGGTGTGGTTGTACACCACATGCAACTCTCCCCCCCCCCCCGAGTCCAAACATAACCACACTCCACAACCCCCAATTCTTTTTTAAAAAAGTAATATATATATATTTGCTGAAAAATACCCTCTTGTACCTTCTTGACTGTCAGAGGCACTTTTCCATGTTCACCCCAACACTCCGGCTTTTGCAATTTTTATTATTATTAATTTTTATTACTCAAAAATCCCCTTGTACCCCCTAGAAGGCATGGGGGCTTGTTTTATATGTTCTGCTCCCCCCCCCCCCGAGCTGCTTTAGGCTGATGGGTGGGGGAAGCTTTTTTCAACACTGGAAATCAGAACAGCTCAGGAGCAGTCAAAAGAAAAAAAAGAAAAAGTAAATATTGCCTACAACCCACTAGGGCAGAATAGGGCTTCTGGGGTTTAAGAAAAAGAGAAAAAAAGGAAATAAAAACTAAGCGTGTAGGAGTAGCCTTCCAAATTGATTTATTATTTATTTTATTTAATACATTTTTACCCTGCCTTTCTTCTCAGTTTGGACCCAAGGCAGCTTACGTCGTTAAAAGACAGTCTTTAAAAGCTGCCTTGGGTCTTTTTAAAGGAGAAAGGTGGGATAGAAATATTTTAAATAAGTAAATAAAAACCGTAAGTATACAGATATTTAAAAGAAGCAAATACCATAGTAAGAATGGTAAACAAAATAAACACACACACACACACACTCAAAGCAGTAAGGTACAACCATCCATTGGAAAACCCCACTCAGGTGGACAGTTCCTAACAGAAAGCTTGCCTGAAGAGAAAGGTCTTCGCCTGTTTTCGGAAGGACGGCAAAGATGGGGCCACGCTGGCCTCCAGTGGGAGGGAGTTCCAAAGTCTAGGAGCAGAAACAGAGAAGGCCTTATCCTGTATCCCCACCAAACGCACCTGTGAAGGTGGTGGGACCGAGAGATGATCCTAACACTCGGGCAGGTTCCTAAAGGGAGATGCTGTCCTTCAGATAGCTTGGACCCAAGCTGTTTAGGGCTTTATAGGTTCCAAGGTTCAGGTGTAGATGTGTGCAGCCCTTGGAACTCTGAATGCTGCCCATTCCTATGGTAGCACAATAAATGAAGATCTTCTGAGATCTAAGGTGGCTAGGAGCTTCAAAGGTTAACGCCAGAGGCTAGGCATCAGAGCCACAGACCCTATTACGTGCGTACATGAATGGGGAGAGAGACATGACAACCGGCATTCATACCCCATGGCACTGGATTCTGATTCCCTAAAAGTTAGGGTTCAATAAAGAGTCCTCATCTTTAAGGTACCCCAAGACTCTGCTTTTTCTCCTTCCACAAGGCACCAACCATCAGGTGTGTTTATGAAACGGCATGCAGGATGTGAGACCCAGAAAACGACCATTTCTACCCCGAGCAGGAGATGACCCGTTCAAACTTCAACCCGCATCTCACGGTGCAATCTGCAGCTTTGACTGCCTGCTGTCTTGGTCCACATCCTCTCTCTCCTCATCACCACCACTGCCCCATCAACACAGTATCTCCCAGCAGAGCAGGGAGGTAGCTACTGTTAATCACACATCAGGCAGACGGGTCCTCTAACTGGATCAGGCGATCAGAGCACTTAATCCCAACCTGCTTGGAAACAGTAGCCTCCCGCCCTGGATCCGATTAAGGAACGACCAGGCCAAAAGCTACAGTAACAGCAATCAGATCAGAAAGATGAAGCATCAGGTAGGATTAAACCGGGGGTGGCCAGAGGGGGGGCTTAACGTCCGCTTCGGCCTGGCAGGGCTTTCCCCTATCTGTAAATCAGGAGCCTGTCAATCCCCTGGTTATGATCAGGGTGGACAGAGACACACAGCGCTGCAGAGGGCCGACCAAGTATCAAACGGTCAGCCTATGCAACTGAAGGCCATTGCCATCAATAGCGCTTGATAAAGGGAGGCAGAGGGAGACAGAGGCATCACCAGGGACGGCCAGTCAGCTGGACTTGCATAACTAGCTAGGCTAGGCTTCCTAGGGACAAAGCTGTCCCCAGCTGGTAACATCCAGTTTTGCAATCCACACATTTCACATCCAGCATCCTGAGGATTGGGCAGGCCCCATCTGGGGTTGCACTAAAATGCCGATAAAATGTTTCACCCCTTGTCCGTGGCTCGATACACCTTTCCTATTCTACGTGGCTTCAAACGTCATTCGCCGGCATCTTTCCTGAGCTGGAAGTGTGGGGTGGGGTGGGGTGAGGCAGGGCAGGGCAAGGGGTATTAAGATCAAGCTCCTCCTTGCACGGCAAGCCCCCCACCCTGAAAACCTGACCCCCCTCATCACCAGCTTCCACAGCTCAGGTTACTGCAGGCCATAAGGCGAGAGCAGCCCTACCACAAAGCAACTGACTCAAGCCAGCGAGCCAAGTTGCGTGCGGAAGAGGCCGGGTTTGCGGGCTGAAGCAGATCGACAATAATACCATGCAAAAGACGTAGGATTTAGGAGCGCTGGACTCAGGAGGCCTGTCCTGAAACCCCCAACCGGCTACAAAACTGACTGGGTGGCCTTGAGCCAGTCCCACTCAGGCTGATCTGCCTCACAGGTTTGTTGCGGTGATAAGTAAGAAAAGTGCATATACTTGTTGGCAGTCTAAAGAACAGATTAATAAGTTAATATACAAATAAATAAGGAACAACAAACCTAAAGGCTGAAGGAAGAGCTGCTAAGGCATGTAAACTGTATAGGCAATACGGTCCCTTGAGCTCACTGATGTGGTTTGATTTTCCATTTAATGATAAATTAAGTCTACCGTAGAAATGGGAGCTTCGTATTTGTATCTCTGGGGATGTGAATAGGAAGCAGGCTGAAAATGTATTCGAGCTCGTAGCCTGTCCATACTGTTCCACTGTCTTCCAGCTCGGCCAGAACCATCAGGCATCCGTCTTTCTTTGCTCATTCCAGCATGAAAAAGTCCAGGCTGGAAGGCATCCTCAGCCTTTTTGCCAACAGGGAACGGTCAGTTGTGCTGTGTATGGAGCAAACCAAAAATTTCCTCAGGGCCATTCCATAGGCAGGCCATTCCATGGGTCAGTAGTCCATTTCACAGGCCATATATCCTTAGCCCAGTTTGGTCCATACGCCCACTGGCCTTTTGTCCAGTATACCCTCGTACCATAAATGTAGGACCTGATTAACACATGGCACCACAGGTGCCATGGAGGTCCATTCCCTCCCGCCAGAACCAGCCCAGTGCACTCACCGTGTTCCGCGCTTCCTCACCTCCCCAGACAGCCGACCGCTGAAGAGCTGAGTGGGGAGACTCATAATCTCCTCTCCTCACTGGAGTGGTCAGCTGCATGGGGAGGTGGGGAAGAGCCGGCCAGGTGACTTTCGCCACTGGTGCGATGTCTCTGATGATGGATAAGTACGGAGACCATTGAGTGGACCGGGCTGGTTCCTGAGGGGAAGGAATGGACCTCGGTGGCACCAGTGGTGCTCCACTTCGTATTCGTGCCCCCAGGAATATGAATACGAAGCTCCCATCTCTGGTCTACAGAGATCTGCTATGTTGAAAGAGGAACGTTTGTGTCCTTTCACTACCATGAGAGCTAGAATCTTGCCCTCTCTCCCCGCAAAAGCCAAGCATTAAAATTCTATGTATGAATCCCAGAGGAACACAACAACCCTAATTATGAAAGCTGACCCACACCATTACACAGTACCGTATGATTCCCTACTAGCCCTGCACGACAGAACACGTTACACTCTGAAAATACTGAAGGCTGAGCTTTTTCCTAGGGGGAAGGGACACGAGTTTTCAATAAAGCTCTTTTTAAGGTTTTAAAAGCTTCCTTATAAGAAAGAAGCCGCCTTGAGCATCCGGTTAGGCCCATTTGGTAAGACACAGATTTGTAAAATATTTGAAAAGGCACCCGGTTTGTAGATAAATATTAAAACAGGTATATTTTTATGCACGAGACAGACAGCCAAAGCTAGCTGGAATATTTAAGGCCTGAGCAATTAACAATCTGCATATCATTTCCGTGGCAGATGCCAAATTAGAGTTGGCGGAAACACGGTTCTCGTTCCACAGTGTTCTTACTACAAACTATCAGTATGAAAAGCCTGAGTCAGCCTTGGGGGGAAAGAAACCCTGACAGATGGGTTCAAATTACAAGAGAAAAGGGGGCAGCTCCTTTTTTTACTTGCCTTTTTTCGGGTTTTCAACTCTTCCTGTGTATTCACTGTCAGATTTCCAATCCATTGCAGCAGCCAAAATCATAAGGGCTAGAAACTTAGCTTTTAAAATAGGGACAGTTGAGATTTCAAAGAATTTTTTTTAAAGGCTGGAACTTGCTGTCTCTTTTCTACCCAGCAACAATACAACCAGGAAGGCATATGTAGATCTGTGAAAACGAAACACAAGCTTCTAGTCCTCATGCCGTTACAGAAAGGTGGAAACTGAGATCAGAATCAAAAGTCTTTGGAACTCCCCAAAAAGGGAGATTGCCCCTAATGATCCCCACAGACGCCGAGGGCGAGTGACTGGCTAGGAAACCCAGCTACCCCATTCATTCCACACTGGGAAGAATACTTATGCTTCAGTTTCACCAAGGAAAGGCCCTGGGATGGGGGAATCTTACACTGCCCCCTGGTGGTGGGCAGTAGCAGCTGGGCCTTGCAGGTATTAAAAAATGCCACCCCACATCCAAAATGCAAAGGTTCTCACTCCTCTTTTATTCACTTCATTCACTACATTGATCTGCAAGAGGATGCATGTCAGCTTTGGAGAAAGCTGGGTTAGTATAGCACTTCAAGAGGTAAAGGATCCCATTCCTTTACCTGTGAGAAAGAAGCAGACCCAAATAACAAAAAAAGAGAGAAGATCTTGCTTTCCAGACCACCTAAATGAAATCGAAAACCACTTAAAATTATTTTTTTCCCCCTTTCTCTTCTCTCCAAGATGGTTGGGGGAAAAAAGTGTGGAACTTTTCTTTGCCTCGATTCTCTCCTACCTCACTTGCTGCCTTCACAAAAGCAGCAAAGGTTATTTTAAAATCTGAAACACGGGCACAAAATTCAGCCTCAGCCGATATAATGAATCCACCCGACGTGCAAGGGTTCATCTTCAAAACAAAAACTACAGTTCGAATAATAGAATCATGGCGCTGGGAGAGGTCTACAAGACCACTGAACCCTGGTAAGTGCAAGAATCCAAGTCAAAGTAGGTCTGACAAACCTCCAGAAGAAAACTGGTTCCATTGCTGTACTACTCTAACAGTTAGGAAGTTTTTCCTGATATTCAACTGAAATCTGGCTTCCTGTAACTTGAGTCCTGCCTTCAGGGATGGTTGAGAACAGATGCTGCCCCTCCTCTGTATGACAACTTTTTCTCTTTGAAAAGTATTGCCCTACCTCCCCTCAGTCTTCTTTCCTCAAGGCTAAACGTGCCCAGTTCTTTCAGACTTTCCTCGTACGGTTCTTCACTGCAGAATCCACCAGAGCCCCAGATTTAGAGATCTCCAATACGTGTCGTCCTCTTGCAATGTAAGGCACAATCTGCCTCTTGAAGCTCAGAATCCCACCCCCAGCAACTACCTCAATAGCTTACAGAGAAAGAAAGAACTTCCTCAACAGCATGGACGGTGATGACCTCTGAGGTATTTCTGGCTCCTTCATACAAAGGTTGCAAACCTATAGGGTGGGGGAGTACCACTGCCAAGATCCACGGGTCCCAACCACACGGCTCTTTCTTGGACCTTGGAGGAATGCACGAGCTTTCCTAATTCCCATTCCTCAAAATTCTTTCTTCCAAAAAAATTTTTTTTAAAAAAAAATTGAGAAAGACTCACAATGCCCCCTAGTGGCTAATATGTTTTTTTAAAAAAACTTGGAAGTGGGACAGAAGTGCTGGGGCCCCTCAAAACATGGCAAAAACACCCCCTTCCCTGTCCCCAGAGAGCAGCCGGGATTTCCACGGCCAAATTGTTTTCAATTTTTAAAAAACAATTTCCGTTGGTTCTTTGGGGTGTCAGAGATCACTTGCCACCTACCCTGATCCAGAGAACTTCTGGCCTAAGCACTTGATAAGGCCCAGAAGGCTTCCATTTCAGACCTTCTGTCTTCCTGTTTGAGAGCCAGTGTGGTATAGAGAGCGGAGTGTTGAACTAGGACTCAGGAGACCTGGGTTCAAATCCCTACCCAGGGATGAAAATGCTTGGAAAGACACTAGTAAACCACTCCTTGAACTACCTCACAATACAATGAAATGCTATCAGTGGCCATAAATCAGAAACAGCTTGATGGTGCACACAATAACTTTCTTAAGCTATGCTCTTTCCTCCTCTGCCTTAGCAGCCAATTTTAGATTAGGCATCCTTCAGTCTCGAGAGACTATGGCAACGTGCTCTGAATAGAGGACTTGGAACAGCGTCTAGTGAGGCTGAGAAGGCCAATTCGAGAGTGACCATCCCTTCCACACGGAAGACAAACCCGATCTGTCCCCTATCCAGCTCCCTGGTTTGGCTGGTTTCAGGACGGCCTCTTTGCCTCGGCCTGCTGGACAAGTGTATCTTCAAATTGGGAGAGGCCATGCTGCACCGCCTGCCTCCAGGCTGAACGCTCAGAGGTCAAGGTTTCCCATCTGTTGAGTTCCACTCCTAAGGCCTTCAGATCCCGCTTGCAGATAATCCTTGTATCGCAGCTGTGGTCTCCCTCTGGGGCGCTTTCCCTGCACTAATTCTCCATACAGGAGATCTTTTGGAATCTGACCATCAGCCATTTTCACGACATGCCCAAGCCAACGTAGATGTCACTGTTTCAGTAATGTATACATGCTAAGAATTCCAGCTCGTTCTAGGACTACTCTATTTGGAACTTTGTCCTGCCAGGTGATACCAAAAATGTGTACTCAGGACACAGGCTCTATAGACCTGGATCTTGGTGTATGCCGTCAGCTTCTTATTGAGCCATACTCTCTTTGTGAGTCTTGAGAACGTGGTAGCTGCTTTGCCAATGCGTTTATCCAGCTCGACATCTAGGGAGTGAGTGTCAGAGATCGTTGAGCCAAGGTACACAAAATCATGAACAACCTCCAATTCTTGTGTGGAGATGGTAATAGAGGGAGGTGAGTCCACCCCCTGGCCCATCACTTGTGTTTTCTTCAGGCTGATTGTTAATCCAAAGTCTTGGCAGGCCTTGCTAAAACGATTCATGAGTTGTTGGAGGTCTTCAGCAGAGTGGGCAACAATGGCTGCATCATCGGCGAAGAGGAAGTCCCGCATGCATTTCAGTTGGACTTTGGTCTTCGCTCTCAATCTAGAGAGATTTAAGAGCTTTCCATCTGATCTAGTCCAGAGATAGACACCTTCTGTTGCAGTTCCAAAGGCGCGCTTCAGCATGACGGCAAAAAAGATCCCAAACAGAGTCAGCGCGAGGACACAGCCCTGTTTCACTCCACTTCGGATGTCAAAGGGATCTGATGTTGAGCCATCAAAAAAAACTACAGTGCCCTTCATTTCCTCATGAAAGGACCTGATGATGTTAAGGAGCTGAGGTGGACATCCAATCTTGGGAAGTATTTTAAAAAGGCCGTCCCTGCTAACCAAATCAAAAGTCTTTGTAAGATCTATGAAGGCCACAAAGAGTGGCTGTCGTTGTTCCCTACATTGGATCTATTACAGTGGTGCCTCGCAAGACGAATTTAATTGGTTCCGCAGTCAATGCCGTCTTGCGAAAACTTCGTCTGGCGAGGCGCGTTTTCCCATAGGAATGCATTGAAATCTAATTAATGCGTTCCTATGGGAAAACATTTTTTTTTAAAGTCACTTACCAGATAGGGAGCTGGGGAAGCACCATCGGAGGACTGGCGGGGGGGTCCCCTTGCCGCGATCGCCAGCTTTGGAGGTCCCCTGCCAGTCCTCTAATGGTGCAGGAAAAGCCTCCGAAGTGCTCTGAAGCCGGCGCGCGCGGTTGCGGGGCACCCCCACCAGTGTTCCGATGGTGCAGAGACAGCACCATTTTTGAAGATCGGGCTCTTTCCTCTTGCCTTCGGTAAGGCTCCGAATGGAAAAAGGCTTTCTTTCCCCCCCCCCCCCCTTTTCCGTTCGGAGCCTTACCGAAGCAGGGGGAAAGGGCGTGATCTTCAAAAATGGTGCTGGACAACAACAACAAAACAAACAAACAAACAAATAAAATAAAACCGCAACATTCGTTTTGCGGAAAAGGGCGATAGGAGCGATCGTCTTGCGAGGCACAAAACCCTAGCCAGACCCATTCGTCTAGCGAGTTTTTCGTGCCGCGAGACGTTCGTCTAGCGAGGCACCACTGTAGCTCAAAATCCACACTGTGATTCTGGATAGACTCTGTCTGCAAGCACCTGGAACCTCTTCAGCACAACACGGGCAAGCAGCTTCCCTATAACACTGAGAAGAGAGATGCCACGGTAGTTATTGCAGTCGCCCCGTCGCCTTTGTTTTTACAATTTTTTTACAATTTTAGACGTCGCTGTTTCAGTAATGTATACATGGTAAGAATTCCAGCTCGTTCTAGGACTACTCTATTTGGAACTTTGTCCTGCCAGGTGATACCAAAAATGTGTCGGAGACAACGCATATGGAACGTGTTCAGCTTCCTCTCCTGCCGCGCACAAAGGGTCCAGGACTCACTGCAGTACAGGAGTGTGCTCAGGACACAGGCTCTATAGACCTGGATCTTGGTATATCCCGTCAGCTTCTTATTAAGCCATACTCTCTTTGTGAGTCTAGAGGACATGGTGGCTGCTTTGCCAATGCGTTTATCCAGCTCGACATCTAGAGAGAGAGTGTCAGAGATCGTTGAGCCAAGGTACACAAAGTCATGAACAACTTCCAATTCTTGTGTGGAGACGGTAATAGAGGGAGGTGAGTCCACGCCCTGGCCCATGACTTGTGTTTTCTTCAGGCTGATTGTTAATCCAAAGTCTTGGCAGGCCTTGCTAAAATGATTCATGAGTTGTTGGTGGTCTTCAGCAGAGTGGACAACAACGGCTGCATAATCGGCAAAGAGGAAGTCCCGCATGCATTTTAGCTGGACTTTGGTCTTCGTTTTCAATCTAGAGATATTAAAGAGCTTTCCATCTGATCTAGTCCGGAGATAGACACCTTCTGTTGCAGTTCCAAAGGCGTGCTTCAGCATGACCGCAAAAAAGATCCCAAACAGGGTCGGCGTGAGGACACAGCCCTGTTTCACTCCGCTTCGGATATCAAAGGGATGTGATGTTGAGCCATCAAAAAACTACAGTGCCCTTCATTTCCTCATGAAAGGACCTGATGATGTTAAGGAGTCGAGGTGGACATCCAATCTTGGGAAATATTTTAAAAAGGCCGTCCCTGCAAACCAAATCAAGTCTTTGTAAGATCTATGAAGGCCACAAAGAGTGGCTGTCCTTGTTCCCTACATTTCTCCTGCAACTGTCTGAGGGAGAATACCGTGTCAGTGGTGGATCTATTAGCTCAAAATCCACACCGTGATTCTGGATAGACTCTGTCTGCAAGCACCTGGAGTCTCTTCAGCACAACACGGGCAAGCAGCTTCCCTACAACGCTGAGAAGAGAGATGCCACGGTAGTTATTGCAGTCGCCCCTGTCTCCTTTGTTCTTATACAATATGACGATGTTTGCATCCTTCATGTCCTGTGGTACTCCACCTTTCCTCCAGCAAAGACAAAAGATTTCATACAGCTCGGTGGTGATGATCTCTTTACAGCACTTCAGCAGGAATGTTATCCTTCCCAGGTGCCTTGCAAGGGAATCCAAGGCCGCTTTTATTTCTGCAAATATTTCTGCTTTTATTTCAGCAGCCAATACAGTGCTTCAAAAACAACCTCACAAAGAAACAGCGCACTCCAAGACGCATACTCTGCCAAAACTTTCAGAAGAGCTATCAAAAAGGCACACAAATCTATGCAAGCTTTTGAGAACACAGATCTCTTCATCAGACATGCTACAAAAAAAGCAGTTGAAGCAACTTGATGCTAAAGCTTTAGAACAGGCAAATGAGAGCTATTAACTTTACAAAAGATCTGCACTGCATTTGTTGATACAGAGCGAGCTAGTTTTCCAGATTTTATTAATTGGTGTGGTGGGTGGCGGCTACGGAGATGGTCATGATGAGTGTTTCTGCTTCCAAATTTGCTCAGAATGGTCTGTATCTAGTGAGATGCTCATAATCTGCTTGCTGGTAAACTGGTCTGTACACATTCTAGTAACCAGATGGTTTTAGATGCCGGATCAGACAAAGCTTGTCAATAGAAACCAAGCCTTGCAGCAGGCTTCCCACTCTGTTTGCATCCTCAACTGTTTTAAGGTATTCTGTTGCTGAGGAATGAGAATGTGCTGGTGCCAGGTTTCCCTGGAGAACAACGCACCATACTCTGATGACTGCCTTGCTTATTGCTTCTGCAGCACCTGTCACGTACAAGGGGACCAACCGTGTGCCACCGCTGCCCTCTAGTGCCTGCTAAGAGCATTTCGAAGACAGCCATGATGGAGAAGCAGAGCCATGCAGGCTAGAGATGATGACAGTCTGTGATCCAGAGCATCCATCCAGTTGAAGAAGGCTTTCCCATCTGCCAGATTCTAAGAATTCTGATGATCTCCTTAACGGAGACATGAAATTTAACAGCGATACGTGTAAAGTTCTACACCTAAGGAAAAACAAGTTGCTGGATGTGGAAGACTTGGCTCAGAAATACTACGAATGAGAAGGATCTCAGACTTGTCGTAGATCGCAAGATGAATACGAGCCAACAGTGTGATGTGGCTGCAAAAAATGCAAATGCTATTTCAGGCTGCATTAACAGAAGATACAACCACTTGGCAAGGTATTTTCATCACAAATTTCATTGGAGGAACAGACAAAAGTGAAGTCAACCACAGTCATATGTGTGTATATAGACCTATTACCTGGGAATGGCAGAACTGAAATAGGGAGAGGATTTAAATTTTGATTTACAGTTTTTAAACAATGTTTAAAAGTATTTCTATACTTCTAAATCTTAACTGGCTTGCTTTTAATTAATTATTTTAAATATTTTTATGCTGCCTCGGGTCCGCTCTCAGGGAGAACAACAGTACAAAAATATATAAGTCGCAGTCTGACATATCAGTGTGATGCGGCTACAAAAAAGGCAAATGCTATTTTAGGCTGCGTTAAGAGAAGTATAGTTTCCAAATCCCGCAAGGTGCTAGTCCCCCTCTATTCAGCACTGGTTAGACCTCACCTTGAGTCTTGTGTCCAGTTCTGGACACCACACTTCAAGAAGGATGCTAACAAATTGGAATAAGTTCAGAGGAGGAGGACAAGGATGATGGGTGGGGGGGGAGGGCTGGAAACCAAGCCTTATGAGGAAAGACTGAAAGAACTGGGCATGTTTAGCCTTGAGAAAAGAAGACCGAGGGGTGATATGATAGCACTTTTCAAATATTTGAAAGGCTGTCATCCAGAGGAGGGGCAAGATCTGTTCTCGATCATCCCAGAGTGCCGGACATGCAACCATGGGCTCAAGTTAAAGGAAGCCAGATTTTGGTTGAATATCAGGAAAAACTTCCTAACTGTTAGAGCAGTACGACGGTGGAACCCATGACCTTGAGAGGTGGTGAGCGCTGCAACACTGGAGGCTTTCAAGGGAAATTTAGACAACCCCCTGGCAGATAGCCTTTGATTTCTATTTCTGCACTGAGCGGGGTGGGGAGTGTGGAGGGGGGGTGGACTCGATGGCCTTATAGGCCCTTTCCAGCTTCATGATCCTTTGATTCTATGATATCTAGGAAACGCTGTCTTGACCAAAGGGGTTGCCAAGCCCACACAAGATCAAAGGCAGGGCACACGAAAGAAGGGAGGAGAGGAAGGGGGCTCACCCAGCACCAGGATCCGGTCGCCCGGTTTCAGCTCCGCCTCCAGCTGCTCTCGAAAGCATTCCAAGCCCCCGAACCATTCCGCCGGTTCGGCCCCTTCCACCCGATAGCGCGACTCCCAGAAACATCGGTCCCGGTACTGAGCGTTAGACTCCGGCAGCTGCCTTCGCCGGGGCTCTTCCATGCTTCCCCCCCCCCCCGGAACCGACCACAGAGCGGAGCGAGCCTGCGGGGGCTTTGGGGAAGGGGGGGGGGGAGAAAGTGGGCGGACAGGAGCGAAGCGACCACCGCCGAATCAAAGGGCCACCCACGTGTCTTCGTCGGGAGAGGAAGGGAAAAAAAAAACACGTGGAACTTCCGGTCATCATTTCCTGAAGGAGACGAGTGCCACTCCGAAAAGCCTCCCACTGGAAACACGTTGCTGGTGCTTGTTTTGTTGTTGTTGTTTAGTCGTTAAGTAGTGTCCGACTCTTCGTGACCCCATGGACCAGAGCACGCCAGGCCCTCCTGTCTTCCACTGCCTCCCGGAGTTGGGTCAAATTCATGTTGGTAGCTTTGATGACCCTGTCCAACCATCTCGTCCTCTGACGTCCCCTTCTCCTCTTGCCCTCACACTTTCCCAACATCAGGGTCTTTTCCAGGGAGTCTTCTCTTCTCATGAGATGGCCAAAGTATTGGAGCCTCAGCTTCAGGATCTGTCCTTCCAGTGAGCACTCAGGGTTGATTACCTTCAGAATGGATAGGTTTGTTCTCCTTGCAGTCCAGGGGACTCTCAAGAGTCTCCTCCAGCACCACAGTTCAAAAGCATCAATTCTTCGGCGGTCAGCCTTCTTTATGGTCCAGCTCTCACTTCCATACATGGCTACTGGAAAAACCATAGCTTTGACTATGTGGACCTTTGTCGGCAAGGTGATGTCTCTGCTTTTTAAGAAGCTGTCGAGGTTTGTCATCGCTTTCCTCCCAAGAAGCAGGCGTCTTTTAATTTCGTTGCTGCTGTTACCATCTGCAGTGATCATGGAGCCCAAGAAAGTAAAATCTGTCACTGCCTCCATATCATCCCCTTCTATTTGCCAGGAGGTGATGGGACCAGTGGCCATGATCTTCGGTTTTTTGATGTTGAACTTCAGACCATTTTTTGCGCTCTCCTCTTTCACCCTCATTAAGAGGTCCTTTAATTCCTCCTCACTTTCTGCCATCAGAGTGGTATCATCTGCATATCTGAGGTTGTTGATATTTCTTCCGGCAATCTTAATTCCGGCTTGGGATTCATCCAGTCTTGCCTTTTGCATGATGTATTCTGCTGGTGCTACAGCCCGTCAAGTTGCTCTCCAAAAACGGCCTCCCGTCCTTAAGAGCCGGGCTCCGCTCTTGCAAACTCCAGCCTAGGGTTTCCTTTAAGGAGTCATTCCAACTCGTATTGGGTCTTCCTCTTTTCCTGCTACCTTCAACTTTCCCCAGCATTTATTGGGTGTGTGTTCCCCCCCCCCCCCCCCCCGCTTAGAGAATCTTGCTTTTTCCTGTTGCGCTCAAAACAGGACAGCCTCTGGAATGCCTTCCAAGTCTAAAACTCTGTTATTGTATTCTGCTATTCTAACTGAAGCCTGGCTATGGCGCAGTTTGAAGGTTTTATTTCATGCTCTGAAAATGATAAGGAAGACTGCCCTGGTTTCTGAGCGCTTTGGTATTTGTATCCTGAAGTGGAAGGAAGGATCAGCTGGCCCTGGAAAAAGTGGCCGATTGATTATTCGGCAAACAATGCTAATCTTTGCACAGTTTCAAAATGAAAACAGTGTTATTACATAAGCAGCATATAATGGTAAAGTGAAACCACTAATTTTCAAAAACGAATAACCCCCCTGCTTCTACACAATGCACGACTTAAAAGCATTTGTACCCCTGCCTCTATTATTTCTATCTTGATTGGTTCTGGGATGAACCTGAGATCTGGGTTCCAATTGTACCCTTTATCTTCCATGTTTAATACACACGTAAACCCTGTGCTCTTTAGAGCCCAATCACATACTTGCCTGGAAGCAGACAAGACACAGGAAGGGTCTAAGATTCTGCTCTCTCATCTGCTTGATCTCTGCTCCATGTTTTCTGCTGCTTTCGATATTCTGACAGTTCTGCTTTGTGTTGAACGGTGGCGGAAACCTGAACATTCACGTTGTTCCGCCCCTGTTATTTTATGACCCAGGTTCTCACATCCTTTGCAGCACAAGCTTTAATGAAATGCCTGCAGATCCAAGACCACCCACGGCCCTTCTTACCAACCCCCCAGGATCTCTGTAGTTTGATCTCTCCATTTTGATGCCATGTCTGAATCTCAGTCGTAAGATCGAATCCACGCAACGGAGTGAGCTCCCGTCGCTTGTCCCAGCTCCTGCCAACCTAGCCATTCGAAAGCATGTAAAAATGCGAGTCGATAAATAGGTACCACCTCGGTGGGAAGGTCACGGCGTTCCGTGTCTAGTCGCGCTGGCCACGTGACCACGGAAACTGTCTACGGACAAACGCTGGGTCTACGGCTTGGAAACGGGGATGAGCACCGCCCCCTAGAGTCGGACACGACTGGACTAAATGTCAAGGGGAACCTTTACCTTTACCTGACTCTCAACCAGGTTAAATCGCTTTCTCTTGTGCCTGAGGAAGTGGCCTGGTCCACCAAAGCTGACATCTAAGAAAATAGAACTGTTCGCCTTTCTGGTGTCGCCGTTTTGGTCTTTTCATTCATTCATTCATTCATTTATTCATTCATTTTGGTTTTGTTGTTGTTGTTGTTTTGTCTGTTTTGGTATTTTTATTTATTTATTTATTTATTTATTTAGGGGTTTTTTTGCCTGTCAGGCTCTGACCGAGGACCACAGCGGACCTGGGGGGGGGGGGGGGCTCTCCCCGGAAGAGCCGGCAGCAGGGGGCGCTGCTGTCCCAGGGCCGGAACGGCAGCCGCGGAGCGGGCGCGGGCGCGGGGGAGCGCTTTGGCGGTGGCACCAGCTGTCAGCGAGAGCGAGCCTCCCGCGGGGACCAGGCGGCGGGCAAAGAATGGCTCCGGGGTCCGGGTTCAGGAGGAAGGGGCCGGTGGGGCCGGGGCTCCCGGGCGGGCCGCCCTTCCTGCGCCAGATCCTGCGCCGAGCTTGGCAGGAGAAGCACCTGGTGCTGTTCGAGCCCCAGTACACCCCGCTGGTGGCCGCTTGCCTCTGCCTGGCCGAAGTGGGGGTCAATCACTGGGTCATACAGAGGGTGGCATGTGAGTGAGTGCCCCCCCTTTGGAGACCCCCCCCCCGGGGGAAGGAGGCGATCTGGGGTGTGTGTGGAGGAATTGGGGGGGGCAGCCGTCAGTCCTGTGGGGAGGAATGCCCGCGTTGGGGGGGGGGGTGCTGCTGCTGCTGCTGATTATGATGATGATGATGATTTGTGAGCAGAGGACTGGAAAACAAGGTCCAGAGGGGAAAGGAGGAGGGATGGAGAAGTAAAGAAGGTGCCTGAAGACCTACAAGAGCTCTTGAGCAGCATTGGAGGATGCCAGGAAGTCTTGAGGACTAGCGGGTTGATTGGCAGGATAAAAAAAAGACTTTGCTTCTGTTTTTCTTGCATTTATTTATTTAAAAATATTTTTTCACCCCGCCTTTCTCCTTGAAAAGGACCCAAGGCGGCTTAGGACAATGAAAGACCGTGTTCGATGCGTCCGCCACGGTGGTTAAGCATCACGCAAAAGCGATGTTTGAAAATGATGAACAGCGAATCAGGAGGCATCTTGCACAAGGCAAAGATGCCTCCTGGTAAGGCAATATTAAGGCAAAGATCAATAAGTATGCCAAAAAAAAAATCGAAAATGTCTCTCTGAGAAATGGAAAACAGAGATAGATTCACACAGCTCCCTCTTTGAAAATTGTCTTCTCACTTTAAGAGTTTCAGGTTGTCCCGTCTCACAGTTGGAGGGAAATGATAGTTCACAGAATCATGGAATCATGGAGTTGGAAGGGGCTTATAAGGCCATGGAGTCTGACCCCCGTGCTCAATGCAGGAATGTGTTTAAGGCCATTAATGGTGGTTTTCCCTAGAAAGTGGTGAAATATGAAACACTACACAAACACCCACCTGTACTACCATCGACTGAAAGCGAGCTAAAATAAAAGCCCCTCAGAGCTTATTCAGAAATACTGCCAGGCTGTAGCAAGAGGACATGGAAAGAATTCCTATTGGAATTGGAAAAGCCCTCAGCACGTTTTTCGAGTGGTTTCTTGTTATATGGACTTGGAGACTCATGGTGAAATCCACAGAGCATAAATAATTTTTTAGCTCTTTTAGCCTTTTTTTTCTTTCCAGCGGCTATATGGAGCATATATTTACACTTCTGCTTCTCATGCGCTCTCTCCACAGATACAGAGATTGACTGGAAAGCCTATATGGATGAGGTGGAGGGTGTTGTCAATGGGACCCTGGATTACACTCAACTGAAGGGGGACACTGGCCCTCTTGTGTGAGTACAAGTCATCTCATAGAGAGGGGGAAACATCTTCTCAAGCTAGGGTGTGAGTGGGGCACGTGGTCTTCTTTCGTCCCTCCATTCTCTTTTTCTCCCTGCAGGTACCCCGCTGGCTTTGTTTACATTTTCCTGGGTCTCTATTATGTCACTAATCACGGCACCAACATCCGCCTGGCTCAGTACCTTTTCTCTGCCCTTTACCTCACCACACTGCTGCTTGTTTTTCGCATCTACTGCCGAACCAGTAAGGTCAGTAGCTGCTACAGTATCTCAAGGACGTCCCGAATAAATCTTTTTTTCCTATTGCAGTCTCAGACACTCAGTGTGGATCTTGTATGGCCTGAAAGTGAAGGGCAAAAGCAAGTGGCTTCAAGTTAGAGTCGGGAACTATAGGACTGGACATGGCTTAGGTGGCTAGTTTCTTCTGAATATAGATCCTTTGATGTACATGGCACTTTACACAGTTGTATTTTTTAAAAGGCGGGCCTGAAGCCGTGTTCAGTCTAAACAGATGCTGCAAACTTGGATATTCGCTTTTAAAAACACATACATTTATGAGTACAAGGCGTTCGTGCTGATCGTTTGTATAAATGTACTTTGTTGTCCAAGAATGGCGGCTGTTGTTATGCGCCATCAAGTCACTCCTTAGTTATGGCGACCCTTTAAATGGGTGACCTCTGACGAATGGTACAGGCGCTCATTGTCAGTTTTGAAATTGTTCTTGCTCTCGTGTCAAGCAGAATCCTGAGAATCTAATGTGTTTTTGAAGTGGAGGTGAAAAGCAAGATGTTCATGGCTATAATTCAAAGCTTTTGCAGTTTCTGCTTAAAAGGGCAAAGTTGTCTTCTCAATGGCTGGAGAAACTGAGATCTCTCTGCTTGGCTCCACTCTCAGCCTCCACCTTTGGTAGGTCCCATGAACCAATACAGGCTGTCTGCGTGTAGATCAGGAGACAGGAGCTGTGGAATGGGAACAGCAGCCACTTGAATCGCTTTGAGCTGGCACTGCACCAATGCCAAGTGTGTCTGATTTACTCATTGCCACCTTTCCTGCAGGTCCCTCCGTACGTTTTCTTCTTCATGTGCTGTGCTTCCTACCGCATTCACTCCATCTTTATCCTGCGCCTCTTCAATGACCCGGTGGCCATGGCGATCCTTTTCCTGGCCATCAACCTCTTCCTGGAGGAACACTGGTCCTGGGGATGCTTCTGCTTCAGGTGAGACCCTCTTTGAACCAAACCCTCCTAAAAGCAGGATTTTTAAAAGGTGTAAAGTAGGGACTTGTAGAAACCCCCCTGTTACTTTATGTGGTGTATCTCAAACGGATAATGCTGTTTTCCTTTAGCCCTTTACAAATCAGACATCTGGGTCCCTCTTCTTTTGCTCGGCATCCATCCTCTAGAACTTAACCTAATCTTTCTGTTCACCTCCTGTTAATAAGGGCATATGTTTCCCTTCCGTTACTTTGGGTCCAAGTTGCCTCCTCCTGCAAGATAGTCTTTGGGAATCTTAAGAAACTTCAGCCCATGACATCCACTCGTCACTTCCCAGTATTTTTCCCAAAGAGAACTCAGCCGCGAAACGCCAAAGCACCCATATTTACTATCACGGTTCCTACCGAGAAAAGGACCAGCCGAATCGAAGACAAAACGTACTGAAGGAAGGTCAAAGGAAATCCTTTAATTGTGGTAAAGAGGTGGGGCAGGAGAAGCCGGAAATGAGAAGAACAAAGATAGGATGGGATTATGAGATGGAAGAGGGCGAGAAAAGATGCAGAAATGTCTCCAGGCCCCCAAGCTCTGGTCCTGCTTTCCCCTATTTAACCAATTTCTTAGGCTCCCATCCTTTGCTGAAGGATATACAGTTGTCATGAGTCAAAATCTAGTAGCTGGATTTCTCAGGATAAGGGTGGGTAATCTTTTTTTATTTCCGTCTGTTGTTACGTATACTTCTTAGGGTTGATAAGTTTTGTCGTCCAACACCATCTGGAATGCTAGAAGTTGCTCACCCTGATCTCGGAATATTTTTATAATCAGCCAGTTCAGCTAATCCATTCCTTTCTCCCCTCATCCAAGGTCTTGCCTTCCTTTCCCAAGTGCCTTTTCCCTCTCACTTCTTTTGTTCCTTGTGAATCCAGCCATTCTTAGCCTGATTTGCCCCGTGACTCTCTTGCTTGAAAGGTTTTCTGTTCTTGTTTAAAAGGTGACCACCCTTTTCCCCTTCCAGACCCCCTCCTGGGATCTACTTCTTCAGCATAGCTTTTCCTGAGCCATTGGAAGTAGCTCATCTTACTTTGGCATGGCAGTCTCTCCCTTATTTCATCATCACCAATATCACCTTTCCTTTGGCCATTGCTCTTGCTTGTCCAGGATAAGGTGTGAACTTTACAGAGAAAGACTGAATTGTTTATTTTCCATATAGCCACACAGCCAGCTGCTGATGCTTTACTAGTGTTAAATAACAGTAGCGGTAGATCACGGCGGTGGGGATCAGAATCAACCTTGTGCTAACAGCAGGCCCCTGCAACCTCTGTTTTTTTCCTTCTCCAGCCTAGCTGTGTCCGTGAAGATGAACATTCTGCTCTTTGCACCGGGTCTCCTTTTCCTTCTCCTGCGGCGCTTTGGCCTTCTCCGCGCCATTCCCAAGCTCGCCATCTGTGCCCTCCTGCAGGTAAGGAGAAGGGACGTCCTGCGGCTCAGAGCGAGAACACCTCCTTTGCAGGCAGAAAGGCCCAGATGTGGTCCCTAACTTCTCCGATTGGAAGGATTTCTGGTGGTATGGCTGGGAAAAAAGATGATGCCAGTCGAAGGAAGCCATACCTGGCCGGACAGACCGAAAGGCTGACTTCAGGGAGGCAGCAAAACACCAAACGACCGTTGCACTCCGTCCCTTAATGTGTGTCCCTTTCCAACTTATATACTGCCTTGCTCTCAGAAATGGGGCTCAAGGCATTCCTAATGTAGCTCCTGCCGTGTTTACTGTAATGTCTGTATTCTCCACTGCATTACAACCTCTTATTCCATCTCAGTCTTCCCCGTCAGTGGTTTACAGATGTGCAAATTAATGTTTCTGGACGACAGCTGCCTGGACAATTCTAGAACTTGTCATCCAGAAATACTGATCTGCACATTTCTAGTTTAAACATGTGGGACTTGAGTTCTTTCACCATCCAGTGCTGTAAAGATGGGAGAAAGAGCTGTCCAGAGGGATTTGGAAACCTGCTTAGGTGTCAGGAATATTAATATATACCCCAAGCTATGGAATCCTTAGGTGTTCTATGAGTCCTGTAAATCTGAGCCACGGACTTGTGGAAAGAGAGAGTGTGAGCTGTCGGCCAAACGCTCAGAGAGCCAAAGGTTCTGACCCCTTATAAACACATTAGCAGCATTTCAAATAGTATTGCTTTAAAACAATTTTAAAATCATAGACCTGATGATTTTGTAAACACGTTGACAGGACTTTGGTTCAAAGCCTAGAAATAAGAGAGTTTAGATGGGACTTCATGTGATTAGGATCGGGCTTCTGTCCATATCTGTTGTTGTTTTTTCTGTGTCATCCTGCCTATCGACCCTTATATGTTCCAATCAATTTTTCTTTTTCTTCTTGTTTCTTTGTTTAAAATATTTTTACCCCTCCTTTCCCTTTAAAAGGACCCAAGGCAGCTGTAAACAATTTAGGAATAAGATATGGCAAGAATGTCTGGGTAGGCCAAGAGGTTTGGTGTGACTGCCCAGTTGCCGATGGGTTTTATCCATCGAGGCGATTATGAATGGCTTCTGGAACAATGTACCGTGGCAAAAACAAATGCAGAGTCTCATTTGTATTGTATTTTTTAAAGGGAAAGGAAAGTTTGATTTCTGAAGAGGCAGTCAAGCAAATTGCCTCTCCAGCAACGATGGGAGAAGACAGCGATTCTGGCAAAATTAAACGAAAGGAAAGCCTTTGGTTGTGAACGTACAGAGTTCAGTTACAGCCTTAAGAATTGGTTTGCTAGAAATACTGGGCATGTTTAGCCTTGAGAAAAGAAGTCCGAGGGGAGATAGGAGATCACTCTTCAACTCCTTGAAAGGCTGTCCTACAGAGGAGGGGCAGGATCTGTTCTCCGTCATCCCAGCGTTCAGGACACATAGCAATGGGCTCAAGCTACAGGAAGCCAGATTTCGGCTTAATATCAGGAAAAACCTTAATCGTTAGAGTAGTAAGACAATGGAACCAATTATCTCGGGAGTTGGTGAGCCCTCCAGTGCTGAAGGCATTCAAGAGAAAATTGGACAACCATCTGTCAGAGATCTACTTTGATTTGCCTTGAGCAGGGGGTTGGACTCAATGGCCTTAGAGGCCCCTTCCAACTCAGTTATTCTCTGATTCTATTTTGTTTACCTGTTTCTAATTGGGTGGAATTTCATGTCAGTATTAATAGCTATGCCTCTGCTTGGAGTTTGGGAGACCGAAGCATCTGACAGCCACCTCAGCTTACACATTCTCCTGCAGAGTCTGGTGAGGGTCAGCCCCAGCTGTCAGAAGAGCCACAGACATAGAGCCTTTACAAAGAGGGTTTCAGAATCCAAGTATTTCTTGCAGGTGGCTCTGGGGTTGCCCTTCCTGGTGGTAAATCCTATGGGATACCTGACCCGCTCCTTTGACCTGGGCCGTCAGTTCCTTTTCAAATGGACAGTGAATTGGAGGTTCTTGCCAGAAGAGATTTTCCAGCATCGGGCATTCCACTTGGCCCTGCTGATCACCCACTTGACCGTTCTGGTGCTGTTTGCACTGAACAGGTGGCACAGGTAAGCTGGCAGCATTGCTCCTATGTTTACAAGACAGACAGAATGGAAGGGACACACATCTCTAGCGATGGGCAAGAACCGGTTCGTCCCAGTTCGTCAAGGCGGCAGCACAGCTGGTGCTGCTCCCCTTCCCCGCTTTCTCTGGCTCAATCAGCCACTTGCCAGGCCCAGCGTGGTAGCTTTCTGCGCCTCCTCAACTGATCTTCCGGTCCCGGCAGCAGCTCAGGCTTCTCTGCCCCACCCTCTCGGCTGATCTCCCAATCAGAGAAAAGGGCGGGGCTGAGAAGTCTGCGCTCTTGCTTCTGACTGGGAGATTAGCTGAGGAGGTGGGGAAAAAAGCAAGCAAGCTGGGCCTGGTGAGTGGCTGATTGGCTGAGGAGGCAGGGGAGGGGAGGAGCAGCGCCTGTGCTGCCACCTTGATGAACTGGGACAAACCGGTTTGTGCCCATCTCCAGTCCGGTTGCTAAATTGTGATTCATATTGTTTTAGGAGATACATTTTTGTTGCATATGGGTTAGAGTTTGCTTCTACCTTTCTGATCCTGGCATGACGCTGTGCCCAGTGTGAGAAAAGGTGAGGGAGTTAAAATGGAACTTTGGCCCTGCAGAATTTCAGCTTGTATCAATCACCTTTTTAATTTTAAGTTACTTGTATGGCTTACCCAGAGGGTTTGCGTCTGAGGCCTTCAAGCACAGCATGGCTTAGAGTCTCACTTCCTGGGATGCTGCCTCTTTGCCCCCATCTCTCCTTGCTGTGCAAATAGCTTCATCTTCTGCTTCGGGGGAGTGTCTCCAGAGCCCCAGATGGCTAGTCAGTACGACTGAAGGAGAATTCCTCCCAGACCCAGAAAGGTAGGACGTGGCAGGGCGGAGGACCAGGCACACTCAAAAAGTTTGAGCAATACTCTCTCTTTCATCGTCACAGGGGAGCTGGTACTACAGGCAGACAGACATCACCCAGAATCTTATTGGTAACGGAGCGCAGCCGACTGTAATAGAAACGTCTTGGAGGCGGATTTCCCGGCAAGGGAAGAAGGCCATTTCTTATGGATCTAAACTATTCTGCTTCCTTTCTCCCCAGGTCTGATGAAAGCATCCTGTCGCTGCTGAAGGATCCACCAGAGAGGAAGACCCTTCCTCAGCCCCTCTCGGCCAACCATATCCTTTTGCCACAGAGACGCGAGGGGACAACGTGAGGCCCCTTTTGATCTCGGGGTTGAAGTGGGAACCGCACCCGAGGTTTGGTTGAGTGCCTCCCTGGGAAGTGTTACAAAGAGGTCCCTTGAGCGCTGTGCCTATCTATCCTTAATGGAAAGCCACAGATAGTCTTGGCTCTCTTCACATCCAACTTCATTGGGGTTTGCTTCAGCCGCTCCTTACACTACCAGTTCTACGTCTGGTATTTCCACACACTGCCCTACTTGCTCTGGTGCTCACCTCCTAAAAAGCTCGCTCATCTATTAAGGTATGTACCTTCACGGCCCCAGAAGGGAGGGAAAGACACAGGAAAAAAAAACAACCTTCATGGTATCTCTCTGGATCTGTTCACACACACCAGCCTCATAGAAAAGTGAAGTTGGAAGGGGCCTACAAGGCCATCAAGTCCAACCCCCTGCACAAGGCAGGAATACAAATCAAAGGATATCTGCCAGGTGATTATCTAAGTTTTTCTCGAATGCCTCCAGTGTTGGAGTGCTCACCACCTCCCGAGGTAACTGGTTCCACTGTCGTACTGCTCTAACAGTTAGGAAGTTTTTCCTGATATTCAACTGAAATCTGGCTTCCTTTAACTTGAGCCCATTGTTGCGTGTCCTGCACTCTGGGATGATTGAGAACAGATTTTGCCCCTCCTATGTACGACAGCCTTTCAAATATTTGAAAAGTGCTATCATATCACCCCTCAGTCTTCTTTTTACGGCTTTTCTGTAACATTCCCTGGAGGGAACCGGGATATCCTGTAACAAAATGGCGTGTTTTGTTTTTTAAAAGAAAAAAAAGAAATGACACGTCAGAGCAAATACTTGGTCTTTCCTAATCCACAGTGATTGTGAAGAGCAAAGGCTTCCTGGGCCACCAATTAGAATCATAGAAAAGTGAAGTTGGAAGGGGCCTAACAAGGTCATCAAGTCCAACCTGCTGCTCAAGGCAGGAATCCAAATCAAAGCATATCTGCCAGGTGATTATCCAAATTTTTCTTGAATGCCTCCAGTGTTGGAGCACTCACCGCCTCTTGAGGTCACTGGTTCCACTGTCATACTGCTCTAACAGTTAGGAAGTTTTTCCTGATCTTCAAACAAAATCTGAGATGATTATTTTCTTCCTATGATCAAGGTTATGTTTTGTGTGAAGAGACATAGCTGTCAGCTGCACTTAAGGTTAGATAAGGGGGAATGGTCATGTCTGCACATGTTATCCAAGTAACTTAGTGAAAAGATCCCTGCCATCTAGGAATTAAAACTAAAAATGAATTTGAGTCTTAACTTCCTAACATTTTAAGGAAATGGACCAAGTGCCTCATGGCATCTTGAAGAGTAACAAATTTATTATGGCATAAGCTTTCACAGAATACAGCCCACTTCATCGTGATACATTAAGTTTATCCTGAGTTGCAGGTATGCATACATAAGACGGGAGCGGGATTGTCAGCCGTAAAGACAGAGGGAAACGAAATGCAGAAAATACAGACAAAGACAGGATAGTTTACATGGCTTTACAAATGTTTTTAAAAAGGGGAAGAAGTGTACAAAAGGATAAGGGTAAAA
Organism: Intellagama lesueurii; assembly: GCA_037013535.1. NCBI lineage: Eukaryota > Metazoa > Chordata > Lepidosauria > Squamata > Agamidae > Intellagama > Intellagama lesueurii. The sequence continues at coordinate 262,186,721 of JBAJHW010000003.1, forward strand.
CATGGAACTAACAACCCACGCTCCCACGCTCCCTGACCTGTGTTTATATAACCCCAAAGGGTTCTGAAGCACTGGGTTATAGAAAATGGTCCCTATTTGACTTACCTCTAAAGGGAGACAGACAAAATGAACTATGGGGCGGGGGGAAAGAGGAGGGCGACGGATCCAGTAACACTACATACGTCATAAAGTGTGTCTGGGTATGTCAGAATTTCCCCTGAAGTAGGGAAGCAGAAAAACTTGACACCTCTCCCGCTGGGCAGGTATCTCTGTTGCACAGCCTTTTATGGCTTTCTGAGTGGCTTCTGTCAAAATCTCAGAACAATGGCCGGCTTCTCCTTCCTTTCCTGCAGGGTGCTTCTCCTAGGTCTGATTGAGCTCTCCTGGAACACATACCCATCAACAGTTTACAGCTCAGCGTCCCTCCATGTGTGTCATGGCATTATCCTCCTGCAACTGTGGTACGGGACAGCATCCTCTTTGGAGCCTCAAGAAGAGAAAAAACCGTTGAAAAAGGCAGAGTAAGAACTGGATGCGAACTGCCTCTGTCTGTGGAAGTCAGCATGAGATCGTCTGAGCTTGGGTTGGACACTCTTCTGGGAGAGCTGAGGATGATCAGTGTCTGATACCTCCTAGAGTCTGTTGCTCAGGTATATGCCCTTCTGGCCCTGCTCTGCTTTGACTGGAGGGTGGACGTGGGAAAGCATACCATCCACCGGCCGGCCTGTGGCGATGTGGGATGCCTTCAATAAAAGCAGCTGGTGGCTGGCAGGGGCCTCTCGCCTGGTGTATTTTGCATTTTCTCTCCTAGCTGCAGTTGATGCATTGCCTTAGGGAGTAGTGTCTTAGAAAAATCAGGATATTTTATTTTAAATAGAGGTTGCTAAGCCTCCTAGCTATGGGAAAAAGACTGAACACAGAATGCTAAAATCTCTCTGTGGGTGGTGAGGAAGAGAGGTGGAAACGGGGATGAAGTAGGAGACGTCACAGATATGGGAGGAAATGTTCCTTTCCCCCATTGGCACATCATTCCTCTTAAGAAAGAACTTGGAACACTGGAGCTAGTGACCGAAAAAAGGCCACAAAGAATCAAAAGGGAGGTACTGGCATGTTTGCATAAGTCCTTTTCAAAATCAGGGTTCCTTCCAAGGGGGCAATCACCGTTAAACAACCCAGGGAGGAGTACGTATGCTTACTGACATTTCCGCTGGCAACAGAGTAGAACGGAACATCCAGAACGAATGCCTGACTGCCTGGCGTTCTGAACAGGAGCGGGCCACACAGCAACGATCTATTTCAGGACCCCATTGTGATTCACACCTCTAGGCTCCATGCAGACTTTCCCCCTAGCTTTTGTGCGTTTGTCCCCCAAATGTTTGCATTGTGGCCTTCAAAAATCTTCAAAACCAAGTCTCTTGCACCAAGTCAATGGATGCAGCTCCATTGGTTTAATTTGCTTTTATATTCTAGGTCTGGAAAGTGCGCTCTGGGGAGATATTTATTTTTGAAGCACCAATTTTTTCACCTTAAGTCACCGGGGCTTCATCCAAGCCCTGATACAAGATGTAGTAAAGCGTTAGAACATGGCCACACGGAAGTTTCCAGATTTGGTGCTCTCATCTCCCAAAGGTTGGGCTCCCTCTGACCCACTGGAGAGTTTTGTCAGCATGGACAATACATGATAAGACAGCTACGGGTTCAATCGAATATAAGGTGGCTTCATAGACTTATGCCAAGTAAATGGTAAAAGACCATGTTCTGTGTCTGGACCGCCTGAACATCTGACATGCAGAAAGCTCTTACAATATTAGTTTGTTTGCCAAGGAAACCCTCCATGTTGGCCATGAAATTTCTCTCTCTGGGACACATTTTGGAGTGCATTTGGTCGGTAGCTTCCAGGCAGACGTGAAAGAGACTATTGAAACAGTGCCCGGGAATGTACCCTCTCTGTGGCTGAGCACTGAAGACTGCTGGCTTTGGGGCATTTTGTCCAGCATCGTGGATCTTTTCCTCCAGGAAGCCCTGGTTTCCAGTTTGAAAATTGCTCTCATACACCCTAGAAATGTATTTTAGGATCTTAAACACCCATATTTGGTCAGATTTTCAAAGGCGTAGCTCTGTAGAGAGAACTTGATAATGGACCTGGCTACCTGAAGTAGCCCAAGGATCCGCAATGTATCGTCTGCCTTGGGTTGTATTTTGGAAAACAAAAAACCAAACACAACAGTTAAATCAGACCTACGGGGTGAGGGCAGAGGTTCTTGGCTTTGAAATAACATGCTGACTGCGTGGGATTTCTATCAGCACCTGTGAAGGCAAAGGCTCAGCCGCCTCCCCACTCCTTTACACATTGCTGGGGCTGTAACACAGCATGTTCAGCTTGATGTTTTCATTCCAGTGGCGGAGCAGCAGGAAGAGTTGGTGAGCTGCCCCTTTCAGGGCAGCCACATCCACCCCTTCAGGCAACGGCTGTACCCTCAGCCAGGCATCAGCTTTGGCCGCCAGCAGCTGCCATTCCACAAAGAACCCGGCACAGCGATGCTCCAGCCAGGCGAGGGCCACCGCTGTGGCCCAGCTCATGCTCTCCAGGTCTCCCTCCTCTGCGTCCGGCCCCGCCTCCTGCAGGCTGATGCTCACTTCGGAGGCGTCGGGGGAATGGTCGCAGGCGTCTGTCTCCGAGCCCCGTCCGCTGTCCGCCTGGGCCCACACGGCAGAACTGAGCACATCGGAGCAGGTGCTGTGGGAGTGTGATGAGCCCAGCTCCACAACAGCCCTCTCTCGGCACATCCCAACTTCTTCTCCTCCCTCTGGGGAAGGCAAGCCGCCGGATGGCTTCGGGCTGGTCTTGGCAATCAATGCCCAGGGAGAGGTGCTGGAAGCCGGGCTAAGACTGGCACGGTGGGAGGCGTAGGGAGAGGCCCGGCGCAAGCGGTCCAGGGGGATATGAACGACGTCAGCAAAGCTCTCTGTCAGCTGGAACATGCCGGGGGCCTGCTGGAGCTGCACCTGTTGAATACACATTGAGAAAGCTGGGTGTCCTTGAGAATGGACCTGGCTGTCGGTAGGACTTGAGTCACAACCTAGGAGAAGTTTCCCTCCACAAGTTCTCAAGCTCTTGCGTAGATCCTTCCAATTCACCTAAGGGTCAAACTTGACATGTCATGCATATTTAGAAGAAACATTCCCTTAAGTGGGAAAAGATGAACCCCTGTCTATGATTTGGTATGCTTTTCTGCATCTGCAGAAGAAGGGATGGGGAAACCACTTCTGGGTCTTCTCTACCTGTAAAACCCCAATGGCCATAAGTCAGAATTGACTTGAGGGCACATGATTAGTATTGTTCTGCAGCTGATCACTGGAAAATGAACATGGGCTTAATTTGTAAGTCTGAATGCTAAGGCAATCAAGAGGGTCTCAGTAACCACTGGCCATGCTGACTGGTGATTATGGGAGTTTTCATCCAAAACACGTAGAGAACCCCAAATTTGCCCGTCTCTAGTATGTTACTATCACACAGAAGGGTGTACCTTTACATGGTCTGGTCTCCAAGCCACACCATCAGGAGAAGGCCAGATAGGTTGGGCAACGGATGTATGATTCTCTCCCACAAATATATAGGGTTAAATAGGGTGCTATTACCAGGGTGGGTGTGGGAAGAAAGGAGGAGATCCTTACCAGTGGGAGGTAGTCTTGGATGACAGTGTCGGAAGGGGGGAGCTCGGTTTCAGGGGTCAGACACTGTGGGCGCAGCGCCAACCCTTGTCCCCGTCTGATGCTGAATCTGCAGACAAAGATCACCCAGTTAAAAAAAAAATCTGGATCAGCCCCAAAGTCTGTGTTGTGGAGGGCAAATGGTGGCCCTTGGAGATACAGTTGGGTGGAACTCCCATCTGCCGCAGCCAACAGAGCTGACGATGATGGGCGATGGGAACTGAAGTCCAATGATATCTGGAATATACTGGTGTGGTCTAAGGTTGTGTTTCTTACAGCAGCTAGCCCACTTGGCCAACAAAAGCTAGGCGGCCATCTTATGCCTTTCCTTTTTATCTACTATGTGAATATATAATGCTTCAACACGTGAACGTTTCATTTTAGCTTCCAGTCAGTATTTGCCCGTTATGTGACTAGATCTGTCTGCCATGGGAAATATGACCTCACCAAGGCAAACGGTACAGAATTCTGAACACAGAAGTTTGAGGTCTAGAACTCAATAGTTGTCGTTCTTCCTCACCCAACGCTCTCCATGGAAACTCACTGGGGGAATGGAACCGGTAAAACCACTCCTTAAAATACCTCACTTACCTATCAGTTCTGACTTGAGGGCGCAGAACACACACCTCCAGGGTTAAATTAGACTTGAAGCAGTCCCTTAAGTGGTCAAAGACCTCTCTCCCGGCTCCAGATTTTCTCACCTCCTCATCTTGAAAATTAACTTGCTTTGTTTTGTGACTGGTCAGTGGGAGGCCCAGATAAGCTTTTATTTGGAAGCCTGTTTGCTCAGGTTCACTGCTCTGAGGAAATCTAGTCACTGGAGGGGAAATGTGCCATCAGCTTCTAAATGTGAGCTGGGTGTTTTCTGTAGTTTGATTCTTAGGCTACTTTCTGCCTACGTCTGGTGTAAAATCTCAAAACAACAGGGCCACATTTCCCATAATCAGCGGGCAGAGATTCAGTGGTCTGAATCAGCTCTTTAAAGAAAGAAAGAAAACCTCTTTCCATCACTAGTAGAAACAAGTAAGTAAATCACATGCACATTTATATACTGCATGTGCCGAGGCCCTGTTTATATATTCTGCCCACTCCATTCTTTCCTTTTGCTGTGCTGTTGCTTATGGTCAGATTAGCCTCCCAGTAATATCTATTGATCAAGCCACTATTCTCTGTATTGGATTCCTTCCCAAAACAAATCATTTTCTTCTCCTGTATCTTTTGCTGGCTTTATTTCTCTGTTAAGTCCCCTCCACTGCCATCTACTATGCCCTCTCCATCTCTTGGAAGACTTTGGTTAAACCCATTGGCAGGTCAGTTTTGAATTTCATGTTACACCTTATATATTGTCAATATTACAATGTCTAAGCAACAAAAGAATTAATTCATAAAAAGAAATGATGCTTTTTCGTGATGCTTAGTTAGCTTACAAACCCTGAAGGTGTTACGTGGCTTAATCTAATTTTAATGGCTTCCAGCATCACTGAGATAAGACGGACATTTCTGCAAAAGGTCTCTATTCCAATCTTTCCTCCTGCCTAAGAGATATTAGGGACGTGGTGGCGCTGCGGGTTAAACCGCAGAAGCCTCTGTGCTGCAAGGTGAGAAGACCAGCCGCCGTAAGATAGAATCCACGCAACGGAGTGAGCTCCTGTCGCTTCTCCCAGCTCCTGCCAACCTAGCCGTTCAAAAGCATGTAAAAATGCGAGTGGGTAAATAGGTACCACCTCGGTGGGAAGGTCACGGCGTTCCGTGTCTAGTCGCGCTGGCCACGTGACCACGGAAACTGTCTTCGGACAAACGTTGGCTCTACGGCTTGGAAACGGGGATGAGCACCACGCCCTAAAGTCAGACACGACTAGACAATTTGTCAAGGGGAACCTTTACCTTTACCCTAAGAGATATGGATTCTGGAAGTCACCTGGAGCCTAAGAAGTTCTCTATTGACCTCTGAGAGCCCACAGAAACAGGAGAAGGACTGGAGTCATGGACACCTAGACAGCAAGAGAGAGGAAGAGAGAGGAGTTCAGAGCTGGGGAAAAGTGGGCAAAGTCCAAGGCTGTACAGCTGTTTTTCTAGAGGACATGCTGTCGTGGCAGCTTTCTTGACAAAGACCTGCTAAGTGGAGGCTTCAGATAGTCTGTTGCATAGCACAACTCTTTTCTTTTCTGGCCACACCTGGCAAAACCAAAATGATGTACACAAAGTGCTGTGTTTTTAACTGTTTAAAGCAGAGGGTCTAATCCAATCTTGGCCAAACACATCCAGATGCTTTTCATAATCAAGCATCCAAACCTTTTTCAACCTCAGGGCCAAATTCTGGTTTGGCAAGAGTGGTGGCTCCTACGTATTAATAATTTGCTGGGCTAATGGCACAAAGGAAGGTGAAAGTGAACCAGATGGGGCCAAAGATAATTCTTGCTTATTTGGATATTTACCAATCCAGCGTCTAAAACGTAGCTCCCACATATTGCAAAGTAAGCCCCAACACAAGAGCTGCTTGTGTTCCTGGGAAGCAGAAGGTTGCAAAAGCTTTTCAACCTTTACGTACACTCTGTTTCTGATTACTGATCAGAAATAATAGCTGAAGAAGCTTGCAGACGGAAAATGGGATCCCTTTAGGCCACATCTGGCCCACAGGCCCGAGGTTCCTCATCCCTGTGCAACATCTTCCAAACGTCATTATGGTACATCTTACCATCAGAACTGTTTTGCTTTTCTTGAGTAGCAGAAGAGATACTAACAGGAGAAGGAAGAATCTCTTCTCGTTCTAGGAAGCAAAGATGAATGCAAATATTAAATTAATTGTGTAGAGTCAAGTCAAGCTCCTGAAGCAGCAGAGTCTAGTACAAACCAGAAGCTAAAACTGGATGATACAAAAGCTCACACCAAAGGAGATTCAATGAGGCATGGCAGGGAGTGGTTGATGCTGATTGAGAACTGTGCAAAAAGTACCTCTTCAAATGATCAGAAGCCACTGCGAGTATTGAACGGACAAAAACCAGCAACATACAGTGTTGGACGGTTGCAGAGGAGAGACATGGCAAAAGGCTGGCATCGTTCTATAGAATACACTTCTAAACATTACCTGTTCTTGCACAGAGTAGCCAGAGTGGCACAAAGACCAAACTAGGTCAGAATTTCTCGGCACTCATATGGCATATACTTCGTGCCGTTGCTGGGAAGCAGAGCTATTTTTATGCTGCAGGAATACGAGGCCAAAATAGAAATGATTTTTTTTAAACAAGATTACCATAGCTTCAGGAGGAACAATCTGGGAAATTCCAGAAGGTGTAATTCAAAAAAAGAATTTTTTTTTGGTTCTGTAGTGTGTTGTGTGTGTGTGTGTGTGCATTTTTGCACACGGGCTAGTGACAAAAACAGTCAGCTTACAGCCTGAAGAGTGAAGAAGATGGAGAACCTCACGAGTTTAGCTGGAGTAGCTAACTGGGGAGGATCCCTGGGGATCTGATCCAGGCATCCTATTTGCTTTCACGGTTTCCACTTTTGTATTTTTCAATGAAACAAGCATTAAAGAAAGAAAAAAAAGGACTGGAATGCCAGTTATCTAATGTCTCCAATTTTGTCCTGGCCCAAGGAGACCAATGTTGCTCTGTATGGGGATTCCTCCTCGCTGGACCAAGTGATGAGAGCATGTTAACCGTCTGTTCTGAACCAAAAGCCACTCCTTCTGCAAGGGCAGTAGAGGTAAAACACTCTGATCAGATATAGGAAGAGAAGTGTTTACCAGCAGAAACAGGAGCTTCATCCATGTCCTCCGAGTCCTGCCTCTTTCCCAGACCTGCTGAGTAACTGCGCTGACGCCGGGTGAGCGAGCGGGACCCTTGTTGGTTGCCTTCTAGAATTAAGCACATTTCAACAGCAGAACCTTCTTGATTTCTCCATGTGGAAGCATATATAATTGTAATATATATACATATTGATTGTACTTTCTTGGCTTTTGTTGTTTTCTCCCATCTTGATCATATTATTATTGTAGATTTTAATTGTTGTTTTTATTTGTTTGCCACCCTGAGTAGACTCCTGTCTAGAAGGGCGGGATATAAATCCAATAATAAATAAATAAATAAAAATATTGTAAATGTTCTACAGAAGACTTGCTCCAGTTCCTTGTTCATTTTGGTTGAAGCGGTTTCTGACTGAGCAGGAAAGGAAAATTTAACAGCCCTGAATTATTTTTAAATTTTCCTTTCCTGCTCAGTCAGAAACGGCTTCAACCAAAATGAACAAGGAACTGGAGCAAGTCTTCTGTAGAACATTTACAATATTTAGGGCTATTCAGCTTCGAAGATGGGGGAGAAGGCCAATCTAAAAAAGAGACGACAGAAGTGTATAAAATTATGGATTGTACACACCTCCTTATCGTACAATCGGTTTTGGACTCTCAGAAATTTTGGAGGAAGAGATAGCTAGGGATGTAGAGAACATGTGCTAAATCACGTCCTGGAAATTGCAAACCAGCCCAACCCTTTTCCGTGGCTATCGGTACCTTTCTGGATTACTGTCAGGGGTTCCTGTTTTTTTAGTGTGGGTAGGATCGCTCCGTTTTAGTTTACCTTCCAGCACATGTGACTGCTGGTGTGGAACCCAAGCAGCTTTGGTAGGTGTTTCCCACAACAATTCAGTGCTTATTTATATCCCAGTGGATGGCCACCCACTTCCTAGCTGCCATGGGAGAACTTCTCATCAAAAAATAAACAGAGGATTGTAGACAATCCTACCGGTGCTGCGAACTTCAAGGGCTGACGGCAAAGTCTCCTGTGTGGATGAATGCACGGGCACCATGGAGGTATAAATGGAGGGTGTGTTAAAAGCCTTGCTGGACTGCATCGCTTTAAGGCGGAATCTTCGCGAGAAACCTGGACAGGGAGGCAATCACAAGCATGATATTTATTTATAGTGTTCATTTCATGTATTTTTGAATCTTCTCTCCATTCAGTGAATATTCAAGGCGATTGTTTCTGAAACCATAAAATACACAAAAACATACAAACATCCTGGGAAGAACATACGTTGCAGGGAAAGGGGAACTCTCCAGAAGCACGGAGTAGCAGATCACTGGAGAGAAGTACTGTACATCTTTTACCCCAACTGTACATCTTTTAGCCGCCTAGAGTGGTCATAATTGACCAGATAGGCGGGGTATAAATGAAATAAATGAAATAAATAAATAAATAAACTGCTTAAAGACCAATAATGGAGGGAGGAAAACTTGCTACACAGGAGACCCTGGCCTTGGTACCGGCCAACCTCACCTCCCTAGGAGAGAGACCAGTAACAGAGCCTTCCATGATGTACAGAAGCTCCGGGCAGGTTCATGTCAAAGGAGGCTGTCTCTTGGCCAAAAACATAGGAAACTGCCTTAAAACGGATCAGGTACTTGGTCCACAGAGCCCAGCACCGGCAATGTTGACTGGCAGGGATAGCTGGTTTCTTTCCTAATCTGATCTGGAGAGACAGGGAACTGAACCTACATGGTGTGCATATGCAAAGCAAGTCATTTACTGTCGGTGCACCGCCCTTGGTCCCAAACCCTTTAGGATTGTCTAGGAAAGAACCACCAGCACCTTGACTTGAGATTATAAATACAAAAGAAGCCCGTGACATGGTTTCAAAGACCAGGGTTACATCATGTGTAAAAGTACACAACGGCCAACCATCTAGGCCTTGTATTGACACTAGCTCAAGTTCGGAAGAAAGATGGATTTGTTATGAAGCATAGGCAACTAATGAATAAGGAAAAACAGCATCCTTTAATGTGTGTGTATGTGTTTTTTAAATTTAAATAGGTACTTTCTAGGGGCTCAGAGATGATCTTCAACATCCCCGAAGCCAAATTAAGTCTGCATGATTCATTCCAGTTTGTGCAAGCCAGCTATTTTTGGGACAGAACCCGGATATTTTCTCTGCGGGTACCCTAGAGACTAGAAACTGTAGGATGCAGGTTTATGTTCAGGCACCTAACATACCACCAATTGGCTCTTTGAGGTGCGAAACTAGAAGCAAGAGAGTTGGACACATGGACTCGCTGTTGCGGACAACCGGCTTGCAGCCTGCGCAGTTCAGTGGCTGGGAGGACGGCTAGCTCACCATCCTCGGGCTCTTCCTCCTTCCCACCCCCCCAAGTAGTCCTATTGTAAGATTAGTTCCTGGCTAAGGCCTTCTCCCTGGAAAAGACCCTGATGTTGGGAAAGTGTGAAGGCAAGAGGAGAAGGGGACGACAAAGGACGAGATGGTTGGACCATGTCATTGAAGCGACCAACATGAATTTGACCCAACTCCGGGAGGCAGTGGAAGACAGGAGGGCCTGGCGTGCTCTGGTCCATGGGGTCATGAAGAGTTGGACACGACTTAACGACTAAACAGCAACAAAGGCCATGCAGAGATTAAAGGGCAGGACCCTCGAGGGAAGCGCAGGCCGGCTCACCATGTTCCATCTCAGCTTCTCGTTGGGCAACATTCTCGTTATCCCGGATGACAGAGCCGGCAGTCAAATGATGGAGCAGCTTATCCCAAGCCTGGCTCCACTGAGGTTGCCGTTGGAAAGGCTCCCCCTTGGCTTGGCTGTCTTCAGGGAGGAGCAGGGAATCGAGAGCGGTGGTCACCTCCCAGGAGACGGGCTTCCCTGCACTGAGTGCATGGATGATCACCTGACACCGGAGAAGTGGCCAGGTGCTGCCTTCACAGGCTCCGGACTCAGGTGCTGCTGCTGGTGATGGGCTGAAAAGATACGGGGGTTCCAAAAGGGTGTCCCAATCCAGGTGCACCGGTGACAGCAAACTGCCTAGGAGAGAGTAAGGCAGGAGAGTGCGTTGCTGAAAGCAAATGAGGGTCTGCAATCGGACAGTCTCCCAGTCTGGGCTCAGACAAACATCTCCAGAACAAGGGGGGCCATGCCGTTTGGCACTTTTAAGGCTAACAGATTCGTGAGAGCACGAAGCCCATGCATCTGAGGAAGTGGGCTGTGAAACCACGAAAGCTCATGGTATAATACATTTTAGTCTCAGAGATGCCACAAGACTCAACATGATTCTTCCAAACCGTGGAGACCCGTTTGCCAGTAAGGAGGAACAGTGCACCTCCCTTGGCTACCAGAAACCGCAGCTCATCTTTCATAGCAGGAGAGCAGAGCAGGGTGCAGTGTCTGCTTGGCCCAGGATGAGTCTGGTGCTTGCTGGCTCTGATCCTGCAAAGCACTGTCCCCTGATTGCAGGGCTGACTCGCCACTCTCTGCTGTGAACTCCCTCCAATAGCTCCGGATGAAGGTCCCAATTGGCACAACCCCCCATGTGAGTGGGAGGGTTCTGCCTCTGCCAGAATGCCGTCCTCCATCGCTGGGGAAGGTGCCTCGGCATGCCTCGCACTGGCCCATTTCAGCCATTCCTAGTCTCATCCTTGCCCCTTCTGGTCCCACAGTGAGCCACCCTCGGCCACCTTCTTCCCCCACATCACTCACTGGAATCAGCCCTCGTCTTGGCCATCTTCGGGAACTCAGGCTGGAAATCATCCAGCTTGCCTTCCACAGACTGGTTCCGCTTCTTGGAGACTTTCTCCAGGGCTCGGCGGAGGCGATGGGCATCCAGCTCTCCATGTGGAGAGGAGAAGCTACGCCCAGACAGCGCAGCGCGAGCCAGGGCCTTCTTTTTCCGCACCAGCTCCTCAGAGCTCAGGGCTGTGGCCACCTTAAGAGAGGGAAGAGGGTCAGCTCTCTAGGAGAACACCAAGGGGCTGCCCTTAATATCACAGGAAGCAAGCAGAACACCTCCCTAGTGCAGTTCCGGCATTTGCCTTATTTTCCACCCGAAAACTGCTTAAGGTTGTGTGTGTGTGTGTGAGACACACACACACACACACAGAGAGAGAGAGAAACAAAAATTCAGATTCAAAATTACACCAAGGACAATCAGAGATGGTTGGGACACGCTGGATATAAACTCTGAGCATTTTTCTCAGGGGAGGCTTAAATTGCCTCAAGACAAGTTCTATATTCTCACTGGGAATCCAGCTGCCATTTTAAATCTCACCGAAGGTTTGGAATGCTAATTTATTTGTTTTAATTTTTCATTTTTACGTCGCCTTCGCCCCCCACCCCCACCCCACCCCATAGGGGACTCAAAGCATCTCACAGCCAACGAAAACAAGATAATAAACACAAATTAAAAATCAAATAAGATACAGGATTAAGAACAGCAAAACAAATAACATTAAAAACCTCCATATAAAAATACTTAAAATATATATCCTCCTCAATTCAATAAATACCGAATGTTATATTTTAAGAAGAGCTTGTGTTAACTTATAACTTCTCCACTGCTTGCTTGCCATGATTGCTATTGTTACTGTTACTCTATCCAGGAACTGATTCTTTGTGTTAACGTTGTTAAAGTTACTAGTTAGCCAGAAAAAACACAGAGAAATTCTCTCTGGTTCCTTCTGGTAATCAATTATAATACTGAGCATTGGAAATATTTGTAAGAAAAATGCATACAGCAAAATCAAAGAATGTTTCCCTTGCCATTTAGAACTGATAAGAGAATGGCATAACATTTGGTAAACTTGGTTCAACTGCAGTACTGCAGCAAAAACTCTGCTCACAACAACTCGGGTTCAATCCCAGGTAGTCGGCTCAAGGTTCACTCAGTCTTCCATCCTTCCAAGGTCGGTAAAATGGGTACCCAGCTTGCTGGGCGGTAGGGGCAATATATAGCTTGCATCGTTACCTTGCAAACTACCCAGAGAGTGCTTTAAGCTCTACGGTGCAGTATATAAGCAGCACGCTTTGTTACATCCTGTACTTGTTATATTGCTCATTGCAGGCAACTAGTTGCTTCCAAGTCTGAAAACTGTAACAATCCAAAATTCCACCCAGCAAACAAATAACACCATATCAGGCTCCCTTCTCTTTCCTTTGCTTCATGTCATTTTGGGGTTACTCAGATTGAGGTCAACTTAGAATGGCTCGCTTTCTGTCCTCTGGATATATAATGGCTGCCCTCGTGTCCTGCTGATCCAAAGTCATGTTTGACTTCCACAAGCCCAGTTCTGGCATGAAAATGATACGAAACTGACACACAGATAACTCTGAAAGCTCAAAAAAATATCCTTCTTTAGAATTGTGTGGATGGAAGTCAACTTAAGGAAGCAGCTCTTCTATTGACTGATTTATCTGACATATTTTTACCCTGCCTTGCTCCTTAAAAGGACCCGAGGAGGCTTACAGCGACCAGAGTGGATGGCTAGCATCTGGTTTCGCTCAGGCTGGGGGTGAAGATGGACTGAACTTTTGGCCTGTTCTAATCTTCATTCTCAGCCTTCCTCTGGCTCACAAACCTTCCACCAAATGAAATATTATGGTAAAGTACAACGAATTGCAGCCACGTTAAGTATTTCCTTCCTCCAGCGGAAGGAGGGTTCTAAGCCAGAGGGGCAACTACCAAAGCGCTGCATGTGCCCGGCTGGTGCTCACTCCCAGACCTCCTCAGTGGTACAAGGGGACTGTTCTGAGCAAGTGTAAAAACCATTTTTTACACTTCCACTTGCACCCGTCAAATGCACCAGCCTCTTCTGTACATTCTCTTCTCTCCCTGTCCCAAACCTTAGTGCAAAGACACTAAGGCTTGCAACCCACTGTAAGTGACCTCTGCATGGCGACAGAAGGTCAAGCTGATGTTAAGTGGAGTGTGCTTTCTCGGTGATGAACATGCTGTCCTTCTAGCCACAGCATTCCTTCAGAGATGCATGCCTCTGCCATCAGACTTATAAAGTAAGCTCATGTTTACCTTCCAGTGACCAATCAGAAACAAAGCACAGCTGAATGCAAGATACGGAGAAGAGGAAAAGCATGTGCTCTAATAATCAGACACCTTTCACCACTTGAAGGAACACTCATTCAAAATACATGCTGAGCATATTATCTAGTTTGAGCCCTCTCGCCATGATCGTTAAAACACATTTGGCCAGCTTTTCACAAGTTACCCCTACGTACTGAATTTCACCGGCAGGGGGGAAAGCTAGTGTTTGCCTTAAAACAGGACACGCAGACAGATGACTGTAAACAAACAAGCTTATCTGTTTGTTTTTTAAGTGGAGGAAGCACTGCTTGTATAAAAACGTCCTGCTTTGCATCCGGACCTCTCACCCTTTCCTCCGTTTCATGAACGAGGCAGGGCATCTGCACAAGCAAAGCCTTATCTGGAACAGCCCTACAATTTAGAGCAGTGGTTCCCAAAATTGAGTCCCCTGATGCTCTTGGACTAGAAATCCCAGAAGCCTTCACTAGCTGTGCCGCCAGGATTTCTGGGACTTGTAGTCCAAGAACACTGGAGGCTCAAAGTTGGGAACCACTGGTTGAGAGCTTTCGATCTAGGTCAATGTCCTTCCAGATGTCTCCACCTGCAAAGACGAACAATGAGAAATCTCCCGCTACTCTTCTTGGGCAAGACTCTGTCCCACCGGTTTAAGCAAGTGCCAGGGTCCACCTTGAAAAGTGTGGCGGGGGCCAGAGACGCAGGGTGCCCCTTGAGCATGAGCACTCACCATGGCACCAGCACCGGTGGGAGCCTGGGGAACTGGCGCAGACTTGGTGGAGGCACTGCACAGGGAGACGCTTTTCTGGCCTTGCTGAGAGTTGCCGTCAAGGGTGTGAGTGAAGGAGCTTCCCTCCGGAGGGACATCTCTTGACCCGGTGGACTCACTGCTGGTGGAGCTGTGGGACAGTAAGCCCTGGCTCTGGTCGGTGCTGACCGAACAGTGAGTGAGCACATATTGCTCCTGGATATAGGAGGGCTGGTAAATCCGCTTCCAGATGTCGCCTCCTGACACGGGATCTCCACCTGCCAGAGAAAAGGGTTTCCGGTGACTCCCTTGGGAAACTTAGTGAGATAGCCAGCAATGCATCCCACCTGCCCTTGAACTGGAAATACCAAGGTCAGCCTTGGACCTCCTCCTTGCAAACCCACGGCAAGAGCCCTCCCTCCCTCCCTCCCTCCTCTGCAAAGCTGAATTAATCTTTATATTTAAAAGGGCAATGTTAAGCTGTTCGATGCCTCTGGAAAGAAATCTGTATATCCTTGACAGATTCTCAGACAGTTCAAGACAGCTGATCTCCTCTAAGTAAGTTTCTCAGCCTTCCTAAACAAGAAGCACTAGACGACAAAACCCTATCATTTCTAGCCAGCGTGGCTAATGGAGGATGGAATTCAGCACAGCCGGGGTTCACCAGGCTGGGTAAGGCTCATCTCATCCAAGCCCCCTTCCCAGTAGATCTACTTACTCTTCACAGACTCTTCCGTGGCTCCAGCTGAGAACTCCAGCGATATCTCGCAGGAAATTTCATGAACGGCTCTGGCGATATCTTGACTCTCCCCAGCGGTGTGTGGATGCGCTCCATCCTGTCCCACCGCTTCCTCGTGGGATGGGAACACCGAGCCCGCTGAGCCTCTTGAGAGGCTGCGGCTCATCTGCTCTCTGCCCTGAGAGAACAGGACTACCGTAAGGTCAATGCACAATGAGCATCGCCGTGGAAATAATGAGAACAATGGTCATTAAAATAAAAACAAAAACCAAGGCGAAAATGAAACTTGTCTACCAAGGAAGGGAAAAAATGAAATCTATTTGTTTCCAGGAAATAAATCGCTGGCACAAAGACATTCCCCCCCCCTCACCCCAAACCAACCCAGCAAACAAATGAAAGTGGCTTGCAAAGCCAGCTATTGGAATTATAGAACTGGAAGGGGGTCCTATTGAGTCTAACCCCCTGCCAAAGCACAAATTGCTTAGCTAAAGCATCACTGACAGGTGCCCATCTAACCTTTATTTCAGAACCTACAAGGCAGGAGATGTCACCCCCTTCTCAGGTAGCCCATTCCAGTGCCAAACAACTTTTCCAATCAAGATGTTCTTCCTAATGTTTAGGCACAATCTCCTTTCTCATAATTTAAATCTGTTAGCTTGCATCCTACTCTCTCAAACTGCAGAACACAAGCTTGCTCCAGTTCCCATTTGCAGACCTACTGTCTCTAATAAGTAAAAATGGTTGTGATTCCCATAACGGGGAAAGCCTTGATGTTTAAGGGAATGGGTGCTTAACTGTTGCCTTCTTGTCCCGGAAGCTGGCTATGTGGTAAAGGGTGCAGTAGCTGATGAGCCGGTCTCCAGGATATAGGGCTGCGATCTCGTTGGGTGACAGCAGGGCCTCCATAGTGTCGGGCACGTACCAATCTATCGTGATGTCACTCACAGCTGGCTCAAGTGCTTTCTTCAAAGACTTTATTAGCTGGGGGAGACATGGGAGACATGCAGCACTTCTTTCTAATAATGCACTGCTGATTCTGCACAAACACACATTTTATTTAGGAATGATGGCCAGAAGATTTATGTTGGCATTAGGTGTACTTGCATAAATCACGGCAGCAAGTTGCTGCTAATTAAAGAGTTGCCCTTGGCCTTCCTAACTGCATGTCACATTAAATGACTGACAAAGAATGTAAACAGCCATTTGTCAATTAGTGGCATTGGGCTACTGTGATTTAGGCAATTTACCCATTCACTGGTAAAATTCTCCAGCAGAATTCTGGCCATAGTCTGAATTCTCATTTGGTAAAACTCAAAGGCCTAAATCTAACAGACAGTCCCAACTTGAGTGGACCTCTCGAATCAGGCGCCAAATGGTGAGTCAATGCTTATGTAAATCCCATTGATTCAACCTGGATCTACCCCATTTGGGAGTAACCACTGGCTTCAAGCCAAAGCATTATTTACAGCAGCAAACTGAGGACTTCATGCACTACTGATCAAAAACATCACACAGCTATCCGGTCTATACTTTTTAAATATATCTTTAGCGGTAAGAAAAAAGGAGTGCGAATATTCAATTGCTTTCAGGAGCTACAGAATGTTGAAGGGTATCCAGGTGGGGTGGTGGGGAAGTGGAAAACTAGGTGGCAGAGAATGGAGAATGGGTTTGCTTAAGCCCCTTAGAGCTTTAGTATCCTGGGGGGAAAAATAAGGACTACAGGAACTGCTAAGTTTCTCTTGGCAGGCATGGATACATTGCAATACCATTTTTGTAAATCTTGCTTAGAAATACTTATGCATTGTTGCCTTTCCCAATGGGACTGGGAATACTCAGTTTCTGTGTGGCCGTTCTGGGATTAAGAGATCTCAGGCGATGGGTGGACTGTTATTGTATTATGCAACAACTGGCTTTCTGGGTGACATGTAACCGGTGGGTTGACCCAGCTGCTAGAGTGGGTACAGTAATGGAGGAAAAGGGCTCAAATGGTGACAGCAACTTGGTACACCAGTAATAGAATGCAAGTTGGAAAAGTTAATTCATTTGGATTGCAACTCCCAGAAACCCCTGGCGACTTTGCCAGGCTTTGCAACAGACACCCTGTTCTCTCAGGGGAGGTTATGCGTATGGTCACAAACAACTGAG
This sequence comes from Intellagama lesueurii, assembly GCA_037013535.1. NCBI lineage: Eukaryota > Metazoa > Chordata > Lepidosauria > Squamata > Agamidae > Intellagama > Intellagama lesueurii. Next base: position 262,203,888 of record JBAJHW010000003.1, read on the forward strand.
GAGAGATGTGCCAAAAGGGTGACTCAGGACTGCTATGGTTTTCCCTGTGCCGATTTCAGCACATAGCAAATACAAGACATGCATCAGTCTGGATCCTTCAGACTGACGCATGCTTGTGTCCAGCCAATGTTCCATACTAATGTGGCGTTAACTATTGAGGCTAACTGCCCACTGACAATGGTGGTTCTGGACCCACTACCAAAGTCAAAGCGCTAACAGAGAGGAAGAAGAGTGCATACCTTTGGCTGTAGTCTTTCCCCTGGATCTAGAAATTCAGCCCGACCTCTGCTAACCTTTGCCAAACCTCGTAGGAGCCTCCGGCAGGCACCCGAACCCAGGCCAAAGGTGAAACACCTGTGGGAAGGAAGTTCTTGAACTTCAGACACATCTTAAGGCCCATTTACAGAGTCATCCAGCTTGGAATGAGATCAGCCACAGTTCTCAGTCTATCTCTTAACTCTATTGAGAGGTATACTGCCAAGTCTTTGTATGAAACTCTGAATATGCAGAGTGCTTTAAAATCTTCATTACATTCATCTTCCGAACAATTTCTGCAAAGTCATCTGTTGGAGAACTGAGGCCGAGGCTGCTCCAGGCCATCCGCCAATTTATGGGTCATTTCAATAAGCAACTCGAAGGTTCAACTCAACCCTTATAATCTCCGAGTAGGAAGGCAGATGTCATGTTACAGCAGCTGTGGGTAGCCTGGAAGTGTCCTTCACTGGATTCAAAACAGACATGCATTTTTTCTGTCCTAAATCTGTAAAATATAGTTCTCACATTTTCAGTATGTTTCTGCTTGAAATGTGGAGAGAATCTGACTGCGGGCAGTGTTCACTGGCTTGTTCTTATCACACTTTGGATCCTCGAAGCAGTTTTAGAACGATGGAAGATGCTTGGGATTTGAGGGGTTTAACACATCTATGTGTACACATACATATATCTTACAAATCAGAAAAAAATCAGAAAAAGGCCGCATGGTTGTGGAAACAATATGAATGCAGGAGCAGGTAATACTTTAAATCGACCATTAAGAATATAAAACAAAAATAACAGACCCCCCCCCCCAAAAAAAACAATAAGCTTTCGATGATAAATCATCTCCTTCAAGGCTGTGCATCAAGTTCTTGTGGGCAGTTCCAAACTTATGTGCTGTTTTTCGAGTTTCAAAAAGGCAGAAAGGGAGAAGGAGGGGAGCGCCAGATCGCTTGTGACGGTTTTAAGAGATGGGCCGTAAATTCCAAATTGCTAGCCGAAGAAGAAGACCTTGAAACCAACATGCATGCTGCAGTTTTTTCCATCTAAGAAGTGTACCTGGCCTCTACACCATCAGCCATGTGTATTTGGGACACTAATAACAGCACATACGTTTGGAACTGCCCACAAGAACTTGATGCCCAGAAGATGATTTATCATCAAAAGCTTGCTATTATTATGTTTTAGTTTTATATTCTTAATTGTCGATGAAAGGTATCCCCTGCTCCTGCGTTTACATAAATGCATATCATTTCAGATACACATGCACACACACGAGCATCAAGCATGAGAAGAGAAACGAGCAAGCCTTTTGTTCAGACAGAACACGATTTCCTCACCATTGCCTATGCTGGCTAAGTGCTCTAGCTGGTATGTGTTTGTTAAATGCAAGTTGTGAAGCCGTCCTCAAGATTCCACTGCTACTAAACATGACATCTCTTCTAAGGTAAAGGTTCCCCTTGACATTTAGTCCAGTCGTGTCCGACTCTAGGGGGCGGTGCTCATCCCTGTTTCCAAGCCGTAGAGCCAGCGTTTGTCCGAAGACAGTTTCCGTGGTCACGTGGCCAGCGCGACTAGACACGGAACGCCATTACCTTCCCACCGCGGTGGTACCTATTTATCGACTTGCATTTTTACATGCTTTTGAACAGCTAGGTTGGCAGGAGCTGGGACGAGCGACAGGAGCTCACTCCGTTGCGTGGATTCGATCTTGCGACGGCTGGTCTTCTGACCTTGCAGCACAGAGACTTCTACGGTTTAACCCGCAGCGCCACCACGTCCCATCCACATCTCTTCTAGCCTGTCCCTAAACCGGAAAAGCTCGGGGAGGGCTCAAAGTCATGGTTTTAAAGCAATGGATGCCAATCTGAAGAATGCTCCTACCTGCCATACCTTCACGCTAAAGGGAGTGGAGCATGCTGCCTGACAGACCAACAGGTAAAGTCTTTCTCATAATGGAAGAATGGAAGACCACATTGCTCACGTGGCACAGAGATGAACAACATGAGCTGAAAGACCTCTGGCTGAAATATATGCTAAGCTACAAAACTGCAAGATGGTCTTCCATTACTCTCTCCCCATTTTTACATTATTCTACAATATTTTTGCAGTCACTCAAGGGGCCTTTAAAAATTATTATTGTGTGATTTTTCATTGCTGTGAGGTGCCCTGGGTCCCCCATGGGGAGAAAGGTGGCATATTAAAACAGACAGACAGACAGACAGACAGACAGAGATAGACAGACAGACAGACAGACAGACAGACAGACAGAAAGGAAGGAAGGAAGGAAGGAAGGAAGGAAGGAAGGAAGGAAGGAAGGAAGGAAGGAAGGAACAGATAGATAGATAGATAGATAGATAGATAGATAGATAGATAGATAGATAGATAGATAGATAGATAGATAGATAGATAGAGAGAGAGAGAGAGAGAGAGAGAGAGGGGGGGGGGGGGGAGGGAGGGAGGGAGGAAGATAGATAGATAGATAGATAGATAGATAGATAGATAGATAGATAGATAGATAGATAGATAGATAGATAGATAGATAGATAGATAGATAGATAGATAGATAGATAACAATCCAGTTGTAAGAAAAAAGACTGGAGTGAGGGTTACGAGCGCAGCCCTCCGAAGACCCGAGACGGCCAGAGGTGTCTCTGAACCTCTGGTCACTCCACCTTGGTGGAATCAGTTGCTCTCATGCTAAGCCCCTGCAACAGTAATATGAGAATAACAATACAGTGCTACTATACGTCAATGAACTAATGCACGTGAAGTGCTTTGAACATTGGAAAGTGCTCCTGAGATGCTAAGTGTTATTGATTTTTGCCAGTTGAGCAGCTATTAAAAACATAGAGCTTCTGTCCATTACGAAAGCCGGCCTAGATCCACAACGCTCTTCAGCGACTGGATAACAACAGCTCTCTATAATTTTAAACACAGACTGTTTTACTCCACCTCACAGACAGGACCTCTTGAACACAAAGAAACAATGGAAAAGGGCTCGGGAATTTACTCTGGATTGTAGTGGCCAGGATCATCTGGGTACCATGGCCATTAGTGGCCATTCTCTGGCTACAGAATTGCGGGAACGGTGGGAACCCCAACAGTGACAGCACAATCTGAGACCATTTTGCCGAACCCCATACCTTACAGTGCTGGCCTGCCTCCTGACCAGTTCAATGACCCTGCCTGTGTTTCCAACGGCGGCATCTGTAAAGAGGAAGAGCTGCCGTGGATACCCACGGTGAAGAGGCTGCCCCAAAATCCAGGTCAGAGCAGCCAGGAGGTTGGGTCCCCCCATGTCCGTCGGAAGCTTCCGAATGTATTCACAGGCAAGCCTGAGGGTCTCCTGAAAACATATGGAATGAGGGTGTAAATGGAGTGAACCAGACTTGAGTGCTGCAGAGAAACCAACACCACTTATATATCACGGACTCTTATGACCTCTGCCCAGATATATACATTTGATGGCAGACGAATCAGATTCTCCGTCCTGAAGAACCTAGCATCTGTATATGCTGAATGTACGGTGGGAACAGCTTGCATGTTCTAATTGACTCCAGCTACTGACAGCTAAATCTATGCTAATTTATGCTTTGCATGCTGCACACACAATTCACTTTCAGCCAGGGTAGGATTCAGATTACCTGGGCGCAGGATTTAGACCCCAAGGACCAAAAATGAAACATGCCAAGAACAGCATCAGGCCAATAACATGGCACCCGTGAAGACCCACAGACTTCTGGTCAGACTCGGGGAACTCAAATGAGTGACGACGGACATCACTGAAACCAACTGGAAGACCTGCCTCGCTCACCATCCAACGTCAAAGATTTTATCAGGCATGGTCTACACATTTACAACCTTATGTCCACAGCCGCAGTGATATGGAAATTAGCAGAAGAGGCTGGTGTCAGATTCTGTATTTGTGAACTGTTCCACAGTTCTGTATTTGTGAACTGTTCCACACCACGGTTCCACAATGTCACAGAATTAGGGGCCTTTCTTGTTTTAATTGGTTAGAGATCATTTTCCTGAGATGGACAACCTTCCACGAGAAGGAGACATCTTCTATATGCGGAAAGCACTGGATTCAACCAAAGCTTTTTGAAAATAAGTATAGATCTTTTAATTTGTCCAGGCCTTTCAGTAGATCAGCTGCCTGTTTTCAATTTGGTGACTGTCATTACTTCATTTGGATTTTTTTTAAAAAAATATTGATTTATTTGCTTTACTATTTTATTTCTAGAGTGGATAATACTAGTTATGTGCTGTCAAGTTGGAACCAACTTATAGCAACCCTAATAGGGCTTTCAAGGATGTGAGATATTTAAAGAGTGCTTTTATCAGTTACACACAAACACACGTTTCCATGGCTAAGTGGAGATATGAACCATGGTCTCCAGAGTCCTAGTCTGTCACTCTGTCCACTACATCACAGTAGATAATGGCCAAAATCCTGTTGCATAGGTCAACTGTAGCAGAATTGAAGTCACTGGCGACAGCAGGCTGTTGCTGATTCAAGACCTCCTGCTTTGATTTTGAGTTGTGTGCTACTTCATATCATCACGCGTGAGTCATGCATAAACCAGAATTGAACCAGGGCAATCTGCCACTGCCGGCGATATCCTTTCTGCTATGGCAACACAGCTACTCAACAGGATGCTAATTATAGATATTATCATTTTTTTTGTTTTATTATATTTTATTACTTTGGTAGCTGCTCTAAAGGCTACTAGATGAAAAACTGTGCCTATGTGCCAGCGTACACACACTTAATAAATACAGACTTATCTCAAATATCCTTTTCTTATTCTTGCTGTCCAAAATCTGCTACCTGGAGACGGGTAGTTTAGAAATCAGTATTAAATTGTTGCCCTTCCGTTTCGAGGCAGGAAGACGCGTCATTCAGGCAATGACAGGTGGTGTTTTTTTGTTTCGCCTTTTTCTTTCAAATACAATTTTGAGAATCCCAAGCCAGACCGAACACATCACTTTTCCAAGCTTTGGGAAATCGTACGTAGACCTACATGAATTCTGCAATTCTGCTGTTATGCTGAGCAAATTTACATTTCGAGCCTGCTGCAGAATGTAGCACTGCAAATCTTCAGCTACCGCCTTTTTTTTAAAAAAAAAGCACATTTCTGGCTCCTCGGGCTATGATGGTATGGAAACCTTTCTCTTAAGAATCTGTCATGAGGCACATTGGGGTTTCAGGAAAGCGTTTACAGTCAACCCTCAACTTACGAACTTAATCCGTTCTGGAAGGACGTTCTTAAGTCGAAAAGTTCGTAAGTCGAATAAGCATTTCCCATAGGAATGCATTGAAAACCAATTAATCCGTTCCGGCTGTTTTTGGTTCTTAGGTCGAGGGGCGGTTTGTAAGTAGAACCATTAGTTTAGGAACTAATGCAAAGCCAGTTAATCCGTTCCTACCACTAGGGGCAGAATTTTTTTTCTTTTTTTTCCTTTTAACCTAAGATGACTTAGGGTTTTTTTTTCGGTTCGTAACTCGAAATAAAGTTCGCAAGTCGAGGCTATATTTTTCTATCAGAGCGGTTCGTAAGTCGAAAAGTTCGCAACTAGGGCCGTTCGTAAGTCGAGGGTTGACTGTATTATGCTAGCTAGCAGAAACCATTGGTACACACAGCAACTGTGTAGAAAAGAAAAGTCCAAGGAATCAAAGATGCATTCATGACCGATAAATAGGAGGCAGACAAAGGGCCATATATAAGTAATTAAAACTGGTATTTTCTTTCACAGGACACGACCAGCCTTCCTTTGGCATCTTCTTGTCTTCCTACGGTGACAGATTTGGTCTACTCAGGATGATGCCTCAGCTTATTGCTTTCTGATACCTTTCGTTGCCTGCCTCTACTACGAGTCTTCGTTTTTCCAATAATGGTGGTTTTCCCACAATATATTGAGCTAGCTACAAGGCATAGGGAATCTGTTGACTATACAGTATCTACTAGAATTGCTACATTCTAACATATGTAAATATATATATATCAAAAATTACAGTGAGAAGGGATCCCGTTACTTGTCGGAATGTCTTTTCCCAAGATCATACTCCCATGCTGCCAGATCTTCCCAGGCTATGCTCTGCTGGGTGGCCACTCTAAAGGAAGCCAGAAAATCATCAGCAAGAAGCCAGGCCTTCTTGGCAGTGGCACCAACTTTCTGAATCAGTTCCTGGTCGAGCTGTGCCTGGCCCCCTCCCACCCCATTTTTAAAGGTTGCTGAAGACACTGCTCTTCCCAGAGGCCTTTGATGGAGGTTCACCTGAAATTTTAGCCTCTTGGCCTTCTGCCGTATTTGGAAACATGGTGATGTCGTAGCTTAATGTTGACTTAATTTCATTTGTCTGTCTGTCCTATATTTAATGATTGTATTGTTTTATTTTGTTTTATGTCCTGTTGGATTTTATATTGTTAACTGCCCAGAATAGTGCTGTGTACTAATGGGGCGGTATATAAACAAACAAACAAACAAATTTGAAAATCCATAAGCAAAGACTGATATAATCTCGGAAGCATAGGAGAGGTGTGCTAGTAAGCAGAATTTCAAGAAATCACGTGACAGATTCTCTGTGGCCTTCATTGGTATTAGCTCTCACCGTAAGACAATTGATGCTAATTTATGCTTTGCATGCTGAACACACAATTTAAATTCTGACAAAGCAGAATTCAGATTAACTGGTCATAAGATTCTGACCTCAAGGATGGAAGATGCAACACTTTCTCCAAGAACAGCATCAGGCCAGTAACATGGCATCTTTACAGACTCACAGCCTTCTGGACAGACCCAGGGAAGAGTCATTCCAGCCACGGAATAGAAGAGACAAAACCAGAAGCCAGCATGAATGGGATACTCACACTGTTGCAAGTCTTGCTTGAGGTGAAGATGGGCTTGATGCTGGAGCCAAAACCAGCAATGTTCAACAAAGTGCCGGAAGGGAGGCTTTTCACAGCCACCAGAAGAGCATCCTATACAGGGAGAAAGAGAGAGAAAGCAAGCGATGGAGATTAAGCGAGGAAAATCCACAAGACTATAAGAAGTACAGATGTGTCAGTTCCCGCAACCCTCATGTTCTGGGCAAGTGAAGTGTATAAAATTCTCAGGAACAGATGAAAATGAGATAAATTAGCTATTGCTCTGATATGAACGATATGGTACCATACACAGTTGAGAACCAACACTTAACAACAATGAATTTCTTAAAAACTCCACAAAGAAGTGGTAGAGAAGTCAAATTGTCATTAGGTTAGCCACAAGCACTCTCATAAAAAAATTTATTTGAGTCTATCAGGTTTGATGCCTGAGTTCATTCTTTCTCTATTTTCCAAATTCTTGTCCATTTGGTTCATCTCTCTTCTTTTCTTCCTCAGGTCTATCCTCCCATGCTACATCAACCTTGATCTCAGGGCCATCATCTCTCAGGGCAATCCTTCCCCTTCTGCATTTGAGAACGTCAGAGGAGTAATCATGAATACAAGAGGATGGGTGTTTTCCCTAGTTAGAAATAATTAGCTGTACCGCATCTCCCACGAGAGATATAACATTTAAAAACAAATCATCTGCAACTGAGGAGCTGGTAGCAATTCAATTGTGGGGCCATTGTGTTTATCTACTCTCAAATTATGCTGTTCAGCTAACAGAAGAATGCCTTTTCCCCTCCCTTTCCAGCTATTATGTTGCCTAAATGTGACCGTCAACATTGATTTGTGCTCTGTCTGAAAAGTGGGGAAACCTTTATATATTTTCAGGCAACAGAAAGTCTTTTGAAAATGGACTGAACAATTATGGGCAAAATTAAGGTCAGCATGCATAGACAATTCATCACAAGTACCTTGACAGCAAGCTTGACAGGATGCTCCCCATGTGGGGTTTTGTGAAAAGAACTTAACACTTTCCTGACCAACACAGGCAATGTAAGCTGCACGTTTCTGTACTACTCATTTAGTTTTGTTTCAGATGCTTGCAAAAAGAGGACAATGAGGGTTAATTCGGAGATGCTGCTGAAACCCTGGATAACAGGCACAGAAATCCAGAAATGTTAAGTGCTCTGACTAAGATGTCAAAGCAGACAACTCTAACAGAAATTCTCTCCTCTTCTCCTTAATGACATTTCCACTAGCTTCTCAAACAATCAATCACATCAATCATGCAAGACTGGACAGCATCCAAAGTAAACCTGAACGACCGTTGTGAATAAGAGTTCACAAGGCATTGAGCAGGATACCACATTCTTATCCCTGCCAAGAAAAACTGACTCTGTGTAGGAACTTGGACTCTGTTTCTATTATTCTTGTTGTTTCAACTTACAGTATATAACGCTCCATAGTGCTAAAGCACTCTCTGGGCAGTTTACAACATAATTATGCAACAAACACATTGCCCTCTGGTGAGCTGGGTACTCATTTTACCAACCTCAGATGGATGGAAGGCTGAGTCAACCTTGAGCTGGCAACCCGAACCCATTGGGATCAAACTCAGGTTGTGAGCAGAGGTTTGACTGCAGTACTGCAGTTTAACGACTGTGCCACAGGGCTTGTATGAAGAAATGGGAAATCAAATGGAGGACAGAAGAAAAACACTCTTGCCCAGGCCACACTTCTAAGGAAGGAATAAAAGCTGAGGTCTTTGAGGTCACGTCGGCATCTTCCTTTTAAAAGCAGGGGCAGGCAACTGCAGAAGGTCTGGTCTAGAGGCCAAATTTCCCACCAGGATCTAATGTAGGCAGTACCCTTTGTTCCTGATGAAGTGGGAGCACATATGCATGATTTCTGCTTTAGAAAATACCAGACCTGAGTGTTTAGGGCAAGACTTGCAAGCAGGGAAAGAAGCATTTCCACTACCTCTGAGAAGCTGAGCACAATCATGTATTTCTTTCATCTGAAAATACTTTCTGGGCCTCTCTTTTTGCAGGGCAATTTGTTGTTGTTTAGTCGTTAAGTCGTGTCCGACTCTTCGTGACCCCATGGACCAGAGCACGCCAGGCCCTCCTGTCTTCCACTGCCTCCCGGAGTTTGGTCAAATTCATGTTGGTCGCTTCGATGACACTGTCCAGCCATCTCGTCCTCTGCCGTCCCCTTCTCCTCTTGCCTTCACACTTTCCCAACATCAGGGTCTTTTCCAGGGAGTCTTCTCTTCTCATGAGATGGCCAAAGTATTGGAGCCTCAGCTTCAGGATCTGTCCTTCCAGTGAGCACTCAGGGTTGATTTCCTTCAGAACGGATAGGTTTGTTCTCTTTGCAGTCCAGGGGACTCTCAAGAGTCTCTTCCAGCACCACCATTGCAGATTAAGCAAGGGCAATACCCTTGCTTAATCTGCAATGCTTGCAACTCATTGATTTGTATACCACCATGCTTACTTACAGGTAGTGTCACCTGATCTCTACAACCTGCTTCATTTCACCTGTTCAGGCTTAACCTCATCTTGCTGACTCGTGCGTCCGAAGAAACTCATTCCACTGCCCCACATCCTGCATTAGAAGGAGGCCATAATTCATGCCCCACATGAAAAGCAGGTTCAATACCGAATATCTCTGCATAGGACCAAAGAAAAACTTCTGGAGGAGACCAACACCCTCGATCCATTCCAGTCCAGGTTCAGTCACCGAGATGGCATTGGTCGCCCTGCAAGATGACCTTGTTGGGGAAGCTGACAAGGGCAACACGTCTTTGTTGGTCCTCCTCAACCTATCAGCGGCCTTCGATACCGTTGACCACGGTCTCCTCCTGGGGAGGCTCTCCGGGTTGGGGATCGGTGGTCAGGCCTTGGCCTGGCTCCGATCCTTCCTGGACGACCGTCCCCAGAGAGTTCAGCTTGGGGAGATGTTGTCCGCTCTGTGGACTCTCAATTGTGGGGTCCCACAGGAGTTAATCATCTCCCCAATGCTATTTAATATCTATATGAGGCCGCTGGGGGAGGTCATCAGGAGTTTTGGAGCTTCGTGTCACCAATATACAGATGACACACAGCTCTATCTCTCCTTCCATCCTTCTGCAGTGGATGCCGTCCCGTCCCTTGAGCACTACTTGGATGCAGTGCTGGGATGGATGAGGAAAAATAGACTGAGGCTGAACCCGGACAACACAGAAATCCTGCGGGTGGGGCCCCCTAGTGTCTCCCTGTCTTTTGGGGTGTGTCTTACTCTTTCCACGAAGGATGAGGTGCACAACTTGGGCGTATTCTTGGACCCAGCGCTATCCATGGGATCTCAGATAGCGTCTGTGGTCCACACCACCTATTTCCATCTAGGGCAAATCGCTCAGCTGCGTCCCTACCTTGACACCGGGTACCTCACCACACTGGTCCATGCACTGGTAAGTCTCGAGGTTAGACTACTGTAATGCTCTCTACGTGGGGCTGCCCTTGGTGCTGTCACAGAGACTTCAACAGGTCCAGAACTCGGCCGCCAGATTACTCAGTGTGGTGAGAAGACATCAACGTATCTCCCCCACTCTGGCCACCCTGCACTGGCTACCTGTTCGTTTCCATGCCAGCTTCACGGTAATGGTGTTAACATACAAAGCCCTAAAAGGGTTGGGACCTCCTTATCTGGCCAAACGCCTCCTTCCAACCAGATGTGCCCATCCTGTAAGATCTTCCCAGGCTGGGCGGTTGAGAGTTTTGACCCCGAGAGAGTCTTGGAAAACAGTGACCAGAAATTGGGCCTTCTCGGCGGTAGACCCGCAATTGTGGAATGGTCTCCCGCCAGAAATCCGCCTGGCGCCTTCATTGGGACGTTTTAAGCGATCCCTAAAAACATGGTTATTCAGACAGGCCTTCCTGGACTCTATTATACCCTGATACAATCGCGCTTAAACGACCACATATTTGCTAATGTTCAACCCTCTGTCGTGCTTTCCTTATTTTATTTCAATGTCTTATTGATATTATTTTCATTTGTCTATATTGTATTGACTATTTTATATTATTGTCCTTTTCTTGTATTGTTTTGCATTTGTGTTTTATTCTACTGTGTAAACCACCCAGAGTGGCCCAGAGTGGCCTGGGTGGCCAGATGGGTGGTATAGAAATCAAATGAATAAATAAATAAAATAAATTCTGTCTCAAAACTCCAAAGAACATCAGGCAGACCACAGAGATCCTATTAAGCTGGAGGGACTACCGGTTTGATTCAGTATATGGCAGCGTTGCATGTTCCACTAGTACTCCAAGACTTTATTTACCTTGATCCCATCCATGCTGGGGCTACTCATGCTTCCACTCCGGTCAACAAGGAAGAATATTTCACGAGTGACCATCTGGAAATCAGTGGAAACATTGCTCATCTCAGGGCAGAAATTCAGCATGAGGACAGGGTTGTAGAAAATGTCTTTGTGGAACCTCTTCTGGACAAAAGCCACCTCAGGTGAGAAGGAAAGAATGACAGAAAGTTAGAGATGGACTAAATATCAAGACTTATGTCATCCAACTTGTACTTGGTGCAGAACATCCCGAGCTAAGGAATTCCTGAAAGGTGGTCATTCAAGGGAAGGAGAATCCATTCTCTGTTTCACTAGCCAACCGTTTTTACCATCAGGAAGTTCTCTCTCCTGCTTAATTGAACTCTCCTTTCTCATAATTTGAATCTCCTGCGTCCGGTCCTCTTTACCAGAACAGCACAAACAAGACCTACTTCATCTGCAGGGCAGCACCTTGAGATACTTTAAGGTGGTTATCACACTTGTGATCTCAAGGCTAAACATACCCCGTTCTCTCAACCATTCCTCATAAGACTCGCTTTCCAGAACCCTCATTCTCTTTGTCACTGTTTGGCACATTCCAGCTTTTCAGTAATCTGTCAGACTGTGCCAAGAAGAAGACACGGTACTCCATCTGAAGAGTGACCAGAGCAGAAGAGAGTTGGTACTACTACTTTCCTATCTGAACCCTAAACATCGGTTGATTCCATGAGAATCACCATTCACCTTTTAAAGAAAGGATTAGAAGCAATGCTGCAATTTAAGACTTCTCTTCTGCTGATCCTCATCTACTCTCTGAGGTTTTTTCAACCTGCTGCTCCCCAGATGTGCTGAACTAGGGGTCAGCAGATGTGGAGGGTGGCAGGTTGGATACTGCTACTAATATTCTGGACACATATAGGGTCATCACATTAATGCCACAACAATCTGCCTTGCTAGATCAGACAAAAGTCCATCTCATCCAGCATTGTTTCCAAAGGTCGTAGGCAGACACCTCTGGATCTAAGACGCAGAGCAGAAGGATAATGGGTCTCTTGGAAGATACATAGCTTCTGAACAGAGTTCTTCCAGCATTTTAGGCATCATGGCTAATAGCCATTGGAAAAACCTATCCCTACATGGATTTATCCCTATAACCTTGTCCAAAATAGCTTTCTTATTAAAAAAAAACTAAACACATAAGTGAAAAAGCGAAGTTAGTTTTTTTAACCAACCATTGCCCATATTAGCTTTATGTTGGTTTATACGAGGAAGCATTTATTATTTACAATATATCTGAACCATTTGAAGAGCATTACTAAAAACACAAGATAGGATCTATGTTAAAATATCAGAAGCCATTAAAGCCATTACTTAAACATCAATCAAGTAGATAACACACAATCTATAAAACCAAGCGGGAGGCAAGACCCACCAGCATCAGCCATTCCCAAAAGTCTGACAGAAAGAATGAATCTTAACCAGCCTCATCCAGTTCAATCAGGATGATGCTTAACAGGCCTCCTTTGGGAAGCCATTGTGTAACTGTGGCGCCAGCACACAAAAATTAAATGATGTTCACTCCACATGCTTTCCAATGTGGTACAATCCCTGGAGGGCTCTATCACATGTTTACTTTCAAAATATATGTTGATTCCTTCTGGTTGCCAAACATACTGGATGATGGGCAACTGTTCCCCTCCAGGTGTTGTTTTGACATACACACCTTGGAATCTTTCAGCGTTAGCTATGCTGTCTACATCTGTGGGAAGTTGTGGTGCAATAATATATGGAGTGCCTCAACTGGCTCATTGCTACCCTAGATAGTCACCTACCTAAGGTTTCCTTAATTTTTTTTTTGGTATGGACGTGTATTTTGGATTTTTTTTTAAACTACAAATCCCATAATTCTACATTCTGGGAGTTCCACCTGCCAGATCCGGACAGAAAGAAAGAAAGAAAGAGAGAAAGCCCAGCTAGCAGGCTTCATGCAATGGAGAGACCTATTTTTCTCTTTGAAAACCTCCCAGAAACCATTAGAACAGCTTCTTTATCAAACAGGACATTAGGCCTGTCCAAGCTATGAAACCTTGTCAGCTGGACTTCCTCTTCACACAGGTACAATTTAAGAGTCTTTAAGGTCTGGGTCTGGCAGTCCTAGAATGATGGGATTTGTAATGATGGGATTTGTAATCTGAAAAAAAAAATCTGAAATGCACGTCCCTATTTTTTCTGCATTTTGCTTCCTTCCAGGTCACCCCTGATTATACCTGCAAGGACACATTAGGAGGACAGGAGGCAAGGGTTCAAGACCTCCAGTTCCACGGTGCACAAAAGTCTTTGGTTTGGGCTGGTCCCTGAGGCATTCCCATAGCTAACCGTGGCTTTGTTGAGCATGCGACCAGCCTCCCATACTGTATGTCGGGTTGACTGAGAGAAAGAACACAGCACTCCCCAGCATCCCACGTTCTTACTTGATAGCTATAGTACCTGACTGGTATGAGAGAAATCCAGAAAGGGCATGGGATGCTGGTTCTGACCAATCTCATTTACAAAAAAGTTCCCCTTCCCTGCTGGTTACCTGTCTCTCACCATCATTGTCCTTTTTGGCAATACGAGCGTAATCCCGCCGGTTCCTTATATGTGACTCATATTTGTGATATGTCATAGCACCATCTTCAATGATAAGGTGTGGGTTATGAGGTTCTTGAGGGAGAAATAGTACAGATATAAGAGAATCAGAATAATTCCGTACATAAGTAACCGAGCAGTGTAGATCAGGATTCAAAACTCCTGTCAACTACAGACCCAGCTGATGGCCTCGGGCAACTCCCAGCCTTGATCTCCCCATCTGAAAAAGTGGGAATAAGAACCACCTCACCCTATGGTTGGGCACTCAACAGGATCAGCACCAATGTTTGGCAGCTCATAACATCATCATCATCATCACCACACGGAAGAATTTAAAATGACTTTCATGTGGCAGACACTTGGTGGACTCATCCTCACACCATATACCCATCTGGATTGCATCCTAAAAACCCCTTCTGATGCCCAACAAGAAGAATGAATGTGGCTACAGAAAGCATGTTCTTTCCATGTCACACAGGTACTGCCAGAAAACAAGACAATCAGTCTTAAAAACACTGCACAGATGATGCTTTCCTTCAGCTTCCATAGATGAGCACAGAACTGTTTCCCCATTATGCGAGAGATGTTATGGGATTGAAGGAAATTTATAATCACGTCTGAAGTAAACATGCTGCTGCATCAAAGTATCTTTAGGCTTCTTGTTTATTTGCTTGTTTTTTGGTCGGAAGTTCCAAAATTGTTCACCAAAATATCGAACTTAATCCTAATCTACCATCTTTCTTAGCATTTGGAGATGAAAACAGGATGTTCTTTATAAAATGAGGCATAAAACTTTAAGAATTTAGGGTTCTTGTTTTTCATACTTTATATTTGCTCCATAACTTTTACTTTAAACATTTTTTAAAAACGGCAACATCAGAAAGGGCCCTAAAAATTGTTATTTAAGGGACATAGAGTTCAGACAATATGTACAAAATATGTATAGTTTAGAAAACGAGTGACTCTCAGAAACTTTTTGGTCATATCCAGTTGCAAATCTACAGATCTGGAGGATTGAACAGATCAGTTTTAAAGACTTGCTTCCCCAAGCTGTTGGGGAAGCAAGTCTTTAAAACTGATCTATTCAATCTATTCTACACTCTTCCATATACTGTACATCTTATCTAGCAAGGACACCCACAGTTATTGCTGATTACAGCTTCTGCTGGTTTGAGAGGGCTTCTCTTACCACAAGGGTACAAAATAATCTCTAGGTTGCGGTCACACCTATGCTGCTCTGCCAGGGTAATGCATATCGTTGAGGCAGAACTGGCATATGGATTTGCGTCGGCTCGAAGAGCATGCGTGGGGCTCTCTAATCCTGCAAGAATAGAAGAAGGTGAAAGGCATTAGAGATAGAAAGACGTACGATTGTCTATTTTCTTTTTTTATTACTAATAATAACACATGGCATAACAAGAAGAATAAAGAGAAAATGCACAAAAAGCACAACGTTAACAGTAAGAACAATAACCGTTGTCTTTTAAACATATGGATCTCTTGTTTTCACCACTGATTAGCACTATATTTAGAGTAGGTCATTACCTGCCGAATTATCCAAATTGATTTTTTCCAAATGCCTCCATGTGAATTAGCGGCTTTTCTTTCTTGATCGTCAGTATACATGGTATTCATAAGGAAGGGATATCATATAGTCTCAAAAATGTTGAGGTTTTTCTGTTCTCTTGCCTTTCTACCTTTTTGTACCAAGTTTTCTGCTACAGCTAAGTTCCAAACCCACTGGTACAATGGTAGGATTTTGACTATCTTTCCAACGTTTAGCAATGTCTTGATGAGCTGACAATGGTAGCCTGTTCCAAAATAAGGGTACATAGCATGGTCTCTGACTCCCTCTAGAGGCCAGTTCTGGTAATTACACTGTGGAAATACTTATTTCTGTGTTTTATTTTTTTCCTTTTAATATTTTCAGATCGTGGACAAGTGAAACTACAGATACCAATCCCGTAGATATGGGGTCATACTCTACCATTTGGGCAAAAGACCATGATGGTGGAATTTGTCCCCCTTGCGATAATTTATTGTATTGGTCTGTCAATTGTGGAGCAAGATCCTCCTTAAAACATTTATAAAATTCACCCAGAAAGGATGTTTTATTTTTATTGGTACTATGTTTTAACACTCTAAGATGTCATATCTTTTCAGTCTTTTCAGATGGAAATCTCTGCTACTATTTTCCCCTAAAAAAGGATTGATCCACACTTTTTGCTCCCTTGAATCCATCAAAGTGATTAACTTGTATGTATGTAAAACACCTCCATAAATAAAACTTCCACGTCACTCCAATCACGGAGACAAGCACAGTATATTTAAATGGATGCCATTCACATATCTGATAGGGAGTCATGAAGTAATGAAGTGGTATGTATAACCCACATATATAAATCTACATTTGCCATGAATAAAATATGGTAGTAGCATGCTATTTCTGTGGCTTCTCTGCCTGAAAGAATGGTATAATTAAAGAGAATGCATACATCTGCAAAACTGGTAAGAACCATTTCCTTGAATAGATTTTTTTCGGGGGCAGGGTGGTCTTCTGCATTGCTCACAAAAACACACATTATACCTATCTGATTGGCATACACACATTGGACTTCCCCTCTCTAATATCCACCGGCCGTGCTGTTTTGGCAAAGCATTGCAAAACATATAAAGGCCTGAATATGGCAGTCACATCCGAACAAGCTAATCCAGCACTAATTGAGGCAAAACTTGCATTGTGATACATCATTTCCAATATATTTAAACTGCTTTTCTTGAGCTTTATAAATTCACAGCATCGTGGGTTTTTTTAAAAAAAACTTTACATCCAAACCACACACACACACACACACACACACACAAAATAGCTATTCTGCTCACAGAAAGACATTTTTACTAGGCCATGCCCACCAGTGCAACACCTCTTGAAGGAATGGGACTTGGGCCAACCCCTAATGGGATTAATTCCCATGTCTGTCTGAAGCACATGCTCTCCAAAATTGCTTCAGTGTACTGCTTACTTTTTTTCTTCTCTCCCATATTCCTCATTCTGGCACGAGACAAAAGGAATACTGATTCAGCAACTAAGCTTTTAAACAACGTAAATTTCTTAAGAGTTTGATTTTTAAGGGAACTGGGCTCCTTCCCCTACTGCTTTGCTAGGCTACTCCATAAATTTTTCACGTGATGCAGCTAACCCTAAACCATTCCTGGAATGGTTCCATTCATTGCCACTTCTCTTGGGCTCTCCTTCGTGTTTCTCCTACTGTGCCCCTATCCAGTCTTCTGATACAGGATTGTCAGGTCTCAAGCTTTCACCCTGAGACTCAGCTCTTGACATCCATTCTCCATTCTCAGACTCCGGATCTGAAATCTCAAGGAAAAGATTGACACTAGCCTGCCAACCCTGGATTTTGCAGTTCATTTTCAGAGCATGTCGTTTAGGCATGGTCGGAAGCAGCCGTTCTGTTTTGTGAGGGACAGTCCAAGCTTGTGGCCACATCAGGCAGGAAGCAAAGGAACTGCCACTGCCACACTGTGCCACAGCAGCATGCTGTGGTAGTATGCTAGAGCAGTGGTTCTTAACCTTTGTTACTCAGGTGTTTTTGAACTGCAACTCCCAGAAACCCCAGCCAGCACAGCTGGTGGTGAAGGCTTCTGGGAGTTGCAGTCCAAGAACACCTGAGTAACAAAGGTTAAGAACCACTGCGCTAGAGTATGCTCAGTATGCTAGAGTATGCTCAGTATGCTCAGTATGCTCAATATGCTAGAGTATGCTAGAGTATGCGAGAGTATGCGAGAGTGAGGGAGACCACAGCTGCGATACAAGGAGATCTACAAGCGGGATCTGAAGGCCTCAGGAATGGACCTCCACAGATGGGAAACCTTGACCTCTGAGCGCTCAGCCTGGAGGCAGGCGGTGCATCATGGCCTCTCCCATTTTTAAGAGACACTTGTTCAGCAGGCCGAGGCAAAGAGGCAGTCCCGAAACCAGCAAAACCAGGGAGCTGGACAGGGGACAGATTGTATTTGTCTTCAGTGTGGAAGGGATTGTCACTCTCGTATCGGCCTTCTCAGCCACACTAGACGCTGTTCCAAGTCCTCTATTCAGAGCACGTTACCATAGTCTCTCGAGACGGAAGGATGCCTGCCTACTAATTTAAAGCTAAGAACAGTGAGTATGCAAATAGTAAAAAAGATCAACCAAATACCATACTAAAAAACAGTAAACCAAAGCAACACCAAAATATATTCAAAGCAGTAAGA
Source organism: Intellagama lesueurii (assembly GCA_037013535.1). Taxonomy (NCBI): domain Eukaryota; kingdom Metazoa; phylum Chordata; class Lepidosauria; order Squamata; family Agamidae; genus Intellagama; species Intellagama lesueurii. The sequence goes on from JBAJHW010000003.1 coordinate 262,222,239, forward strand.
TACGACAATCCATTTAAAAAGCCCATTCAGGCAGCCAGTCACTCAGGGAAAGCTCGCCTGAAGAGAAGGTTCTGAACCCCATCCAAGTCTTCCATTTTCTCAGATTCTAGTTGAGACAGAGAGAGATGAGGAGAAAGAAGAGGAAGTGGAAGTGGAAATTTCAGCCTATGTAATCCACAGTGATAGTTCTGAAACAATAATTTAAATCAGATTTAAATTATTAAAGGCTTGGGGTATGAGTCAAAGAGGATCCAACATTTAAATAGCACCACAACAGCAAGCAGAAAGCTGAAATATGGTAAAAAAAAATATTCCAAGGCCAATACTGATGACTGGTAAAGTCTGAAAACTGAACACTATATGCCACATCCTCAACAACTAAGTATATGAATCTGCCCCATTATGGCAGCCAACACTGGAACAAAGATCACACCAAATTGAATTGAGCAGAGGGATCTGGGAGCTCCCCATCCACAAACTTTAATGATTCTTGGATGGGAAGGTTGGTGGGTGTAAGGAACCTCCTAGTGGCAGACATGCTAACGAAATGTGTAATATTTACTAGCCTGGAATTCTAAAACTATATCATATTCCCCCTCATTCATCTTGACTGATATAGGACCAAAACCTCCAACCTCAAAACCCAAGTAAAGCAGATGTATCTTTGCTCCTTTGCGACCAGAAAGTTGAGAAAATCCATCCATCCATCCATCCATCCATCCATCCATCCATCCATCCATCCATCCATCCATCCATCCATCCATCCATCCATCCATCCATCCATCCATCCATCCATCCATCCATCCATCCATCCATCCATCCATCCTGTTTTGAAGTATGCAATACTAGAAACTGAAGATGAAGGCAAGAGAGAAAAGACATCTCACTGTAGAATGGGAACGTTGTTAAAGTATGTTTGGTGATGCACTGTTCCTAGAAGAACTGACTTCCCACCCCAAAGACAAATTAGGTGTCATAACATACCTGCCAGCAAACAGGGCCCCTTAACCAGCATCTCAAAGGCGAACTCATACGGAAAGGGGTTGTAAACCTCTCCTCTGAAGATGTCAGTATCCTTAGGAGGGTTGAGGAATGACTGCTCGCTCTTGAGACCCGTGGACCCAAAGCAACTGGTGGAGCTAAAGGAAGAGGAAAACAGTCATGGCTCAGAGCGCCTTTCATATAGAACAGTACACAGCTGTTCTGGATGTGCAATATATTTTTTTTCGGGAGATCTGCAAACCACCTATTCTGGGACAAGATGTTCTGGACATTATCATCCATCTTGCAATGATGAAGTGTTCCTGGTTTTTCCTACCGATCCTTCCACATTTTCACTTATCACAAAAGTCCGTTACAGAGGAAAAGATGAAAGAGTTGAACAAGGCCTTTGGGTGGCTAGCATGAGACACCCTCTGTCTAGAAGCAGCCCCACTGATACCCGCGTGGGCTCCTGCTGCCATTGGGGAACTTGTGGGTCAGGGATCTGCACTTTGGTGTCAGTGCTTGGGTCAACTCGTAAGTCACAATAAAAAGGGGGGGAAAGAAAGGGCCCTAAGTCAGTGGATCTCGACTTTTCGTACACTGCACCCCATCAATCACTCTGCCAAAGGACTAGAGTCTTGTCAGAAATGAAAGCAGGTCACCTTTCCCAAGAAGGATAGGTTTATAGACATTCTCTTATTACAGTTATCATTTATGGTAGGTTGCTGGACAGAGGGAGCAGAGGATTAAGGGTAGAGTTTGGAGCTGCTGCTCGCATGCCAAAACATCACAGATGGACCATTTGTGGCAGGTGGTCATGGTAGGAGATGGCACATCACACTCGCAAGAGGTTATATGAATAAAGCCGGAGTGGGCAAAGTACAACGTGTATTATGTGACAAAGTTATCCCTTAGCCCAGTGGTCCCCAACCTTGGGCCTCCAGATGTTCTTGGACTTCAACTCCCAGAAATCCTGGCCAGCAGAGGTGGTGGTGAAGGCTTCTGGGAGTTGTAGTCTAAGAACATCTGGAGGTCCAAGGTTGGGGACCACTGCCTTAGCCCACATAAGTTTCCATGGAGCCCAACCAAGAGCCTCTCTGCCACAAACACATTTTTGTATACAATTTTATTGCAAAAGCAATTTTTTTTTCTGCTTCTGGAAGCATCCAGATGCAGCAGTTATTTTTGCAGGCCCATCCAAACTTGTTTCTCCCCACCAAATGAAAACCAAACCAAACCAAAGTGGTCATCCACTCACTTTGTGTTCTGATTCTCGCCCAATATTGGCCGTTGCTTGGGGACAAATATTTAGTCTTTAGCCCCAGCTGAGGTCACCCACCCTGGGACAGAAGGATGGTGCACTCCTAGCAATTACTATGAAAACCTGGCATCACAACCAAGCTACTTCATTTCAAGTGAAGTATCTTCAGCCTCTTCAAAGCCACATTTGAAGCTCCCCATTAAAGGAAGAGTCTTCGTAAACATTCTCTTTGGCCTGTCCACACTGAGCCTTTGGTAAACCTTCCCTGGATCCATGATACCAATGCTGCATCCCAATGTCAACATAATGCATAGTTGAGACAAGTGTGAACAGAGTCAAAGTGAGACCAAAAAAACCCTTGCTTTTTGGGTTTTTTTTTTTTAAAAAAACACCACTCATCGGTGGTCGTTTATTTTTGTTCTGCTTTGCTCCAGTTTGCTCAGGAACATGATCTGCTCACAAGGAACATGTTGTTGTTTAGTCGTTAAGTCGTGTCCGACTCTTCGTGACCCCATGGACCAGAGCACGCCAGGCCCTCCTGTCTTCCACTGCCTCCCGGAGTTGGGTCAAATTCATGTTGGTTGCTTCGATGACACGGTCCAACCATCTCGTCCTCTGTCGTCCCCTTCTCCTCTTGCCTTCACACTTTCCCAACATCAGGGTCTTTTCCAGGGAGCCTTCTCTTCTCATGAGATGGCCAAAGTATTGGAGCCTCAGCTTCAGGATTTGTCCTTCCAGTGAGCACTCAGGGTTGATTTCCTTCAGAATGGATAGGTTTGTTCTCCTTGCAGTCCAGGGGACTCTCAAGAGTCTCCTCCAGCACCACAATTCAAAAGCATCAAGGAACCTAGTACTGCGTTATTCCAAGCTGATCTGCATATGTTGTGGGTGTGTACCCTTTGATGATGTTTCCTTATTAGCGTTTTTCTCCTGGGCAATCTCCACTGCTCCATGCCCCGTGGACAGGTAAAGCAAGACAGGAAGGATGGAGAGTGAAGTGGCTCAGAGAGCAGAAAAGAGAGGCAAAGAGGAAGGCAACCTATGTTAGGAGTGAGACATCAGGGAGCAATTGTGGGTGTAGAGAGACAAGCAGTACCTGGATGACACAATGCATCCTGCAACAAATATGTTTCCCGTATGTGGTGCAAATACTGGGACGATCTATTAAAATAGGCTGGAAACCACCCAGAGTAGTGGCATGCCATCAGATGGTACAGTATAGAAATTTAATAAATAAATAAAATCTGCAACAAAGCATTCCAGAACAACCCAGAATGACTGGAGACAACACTACTGTGTGGACTAGTCTTTTCTCTTTTTTTCTTCAATCCAATAGATATCCCAGTGGGCAAGGCTACCTAGAATGAGGAAAACTCTACTGGATAGAGTGTACCAGGAAAGTGTAATACATTACAAGCCTATTCAAGTTTTGTTATGTCAAAATGCAAATGGAGAACTAGTATGGATCAGCAGTCTACACCCCCCACCTCTGACTCAAGCCATGGCGGTTACTTGCTGGCTCCCAGTGACTCTTGCAACCTCTTTAGACCCCCACCAGCACTCTCGTCTCCACATAACATAGTCTCAGAGAAAGCCAGGAAAATCACCATAGGGCCAACCTGTCGTCACACAAGCCTCTTGCCTCACTTTCACTTTCTGGGATCGTTTCCACGAAAGGCGTGAGAACAGATGGGAAGAGGGCACGCAACGCCCCATTTGGGAAAGTGGCCAGTTCCTGGGTGCTGCTGAAGACCACCGTCAGGATCTCGGAAGGCCCAATGGAGCCGATGCTGGTGATGAATGTAGAGCGTGCCAAGTCTTCATCAAGGACAAGGTGACCTTGTGGAGAAGGTAGAGAGGAGTTAGTTATGCCCTTGCCATTCTCCAGATCCACGCAGAGGACACATCCTTCCCGGTGTCCTTTTCTTGAACCCATATATTTTGAGGAGCTGCTCATACCACAAACTCACCTACAATGCTTGCTTCTGCATGAGAATGATGGTTCTCATCAGAACCCCAATGATAGTTCTGATGAGAACCATCACTGGGGTTTCAGAATCACACTTGAGACAGGAAAACCACCCTAAACACTCTTACTTGAGATTGGTAGATCTGTGGTTTTGGTCTTGGGAATTCTGAGAGTTGTAGTCCAAAGCCCAAATCTACACACTTCTAACACTTACCTTATCATCTCACTGAAGCCACCAGCTGTTCTGTTGACCCTCGACAAACTGAAGAAGATTAGGTTGAAAGCTACCGATTTTACTGTGGCCGTCACAGAGTGCTCTTTGTGGCAGACTCCTAATCTAAATCATATACTGATGCAGACATTAACCTTGTCCTCACTCTGGGATTTAGTTGAACAGGGCAGTCTGACAACAATGCGCTTCTTTAGGGGCATTTCATAAAACCTCCATTATTCTTACAAAAAATCAAAAAGTGTGCTACTTATATACCGCCCCATAGCACTTCAAGCACTCTCTGGGCGGTTTACAAGTTAATTATGCAGGCTACACATTGCTCCCCCCCCCCCCCCCGCGAGCTGGGTACTCATTTTACCAACCTCGGAAGGATAGAAGGCTGAGTCAACCTTGAGCCGGCTACCTGGGATTGAACCCCGGGTCGTAAGCACAGTTTTGGCTGCAGTGCAGCAGTTTCACCACTGCGCCCTATAGTCGATTATCATTACCCACCACCCTGTCAAGGAGGCACAATGGGGAATAGAACTCCGAACCTCTGTAGCCAAACACTTAAACCACAGAGCTATAACCAGCTTTTGGCTCATGTATTTGGCTACTATGGTTAACCCAACCGCATTAGGAGGAAGTCAGTGAGGTCAGAGGAGTTGGGGTTCAAACTGATGCCAACTCCATGGGCTGTATGGGGCTGGAAATGACCATTTTCACCTTTTAAAAAAAGAAGAAGACAGGAAGTGCCAGGATAAGCACTTCTGGTTTTTGTTTTTCAGGCCTTTGACAAATAATCCTGCACTTTCCAGAGGCCTCCATGAGAAGAAATTTGCCAGTTTGTTTTTAAAATATGGAACAAATTTGAAAATTGTTTACGGATGTGTAATTGAATAGCTTAAGTCATTTTGTCTATGTATGTATTAAGCTCCATTTTTTATTTTTGTATTTATGCATTCGATATGTTCTTTAATACTTTCTTTCTTTCTTTCTTTTAAAAAAAGAAGAACGTATTTTCTTAGGAGGTTTAGGAATTGCAAACACACTCCTGGAGGTTGTATGTGTTCATAAGTCATATATTGCCTACCTCTGGTCTAACGGATCGCTGTAACCTGTTTTGAGTTGTAGCTCAGGTGTAAAGTTTTAGAGTCAAGGAGATAAAAACAGCACACAAGAAATCCACCTTTGGTTATTCTTTCATACCAAGAAAAGCTGATATTCATGAAACTGTCCAGAGCTGGTATGTTTTGGTTCACATTTTTATACGTTTCACTCGTACCAGAGACAGGGCGTCACAAAGAGATGTTAAAACAAGCAACCAACCATTACTGCAGTGGATTGGCTGGTTCCCACTCGTGTTACAGCCAAGACAACAGTTTTCTACCCGAGGTCGGTTCTGGATCTGGAATGTGCAGCTTCGTCTTCCTGTCACAGCTTCAAAACCTGAGACGACTTCTGACTCCTCCAGGGGATAAACAAATACTCCTGCACAAAAGAAGCCAAACTGATGTGCAACGAATGGACCATCCACCACAGGCATTCATCATATCTGACTGCTTCTTATTCTTACTCCAGAAAAGACAGAAAATGTCATTCAACCTCATAGTGGTGGAGCACCGGTAAAAATGCTCGGCTTCATTTCTAATTTAATTCATCCTAAATTTACCATCCTAATTTTTTTCTAACATTAATAATCAGAAGACATTGTGTGCCATTTTGTCCATTTCCCCATATTTGATTTTTTAGAATAAAAAAAAATGCAGAAGAAGAGGTGGAGAAAGATGGGATGATTATAAGTGGGAAACAACCTTCGGATCCTGTTTTAAGATTCTGGGAATGCCAAGTGATACAAAAAGTGACATGTAGAAACACCCCAAGAGTGATGGCAACAAAGGACTGGAGTATATGTATATCAGTGGTTCCCAACCTTGAGTCTCCAGGTATTCTTGAACTAATACTCCCAAAAGCCTTCACCACCAGCTGTGCTGCCCAGGATTTCTGTGAGTTGTAGTCCAAGAACACCTGGGGACGCAAGGCTGGGAACCACTAATCTATATCACAAAAAAACATGTGTCTGAAGCAGAAGAAACAGAAAAAGATCAAGAAATCCAGTGCTGCCAATTATGGAGCTGTGTGTTCTACCATTTATGCAGACATAGCTTGCCGCTGTGAATCCAAAAAAGCTCTTACCTTCCACAGGCTGCTGCTCCAGGTTAATATACGTCAGACGGGCAGTGATCCCCAAGGAGTACCCATTGGCACAGGCCTTTACACACGAGCTCTGTAGAGGAAGGGCAGTCCAGGATGGCAGGCAGTACAGGCCTGGCATGATCTTCAGGAGGAACCAATAAATCCTACCACCCGCTGGAGCTGAAGTGAGAAAAGAGGAGAGACACGTACTGACAAAGTGGAAACCAGACAGAAGACAGATAGAAGCCGCTTTCCATCCTAAAACAAAGAATTGACTTGGGGAACAAAATGCAGGAGAGGAGCACGTCAAAGTTTCCTTTTTCGGACTACCATTCTTCAAAAAAGAACTTTTGCAAACTCCATATCTAGAGACAGAGTCTCAAAGGCTTCTTAAGGAGGAAAGTGGATGCTACTTTATAACCCTAACCCTAAATCCACTTTATAAAGCAAACCAATTTGCATGAGCAGGTGAGAGTTGCTTTGATTTATTATTTCTATGGTGAAGTGGCCATGCATTTGTTTTGGGCTTTAGCCTGCTGGTCTGTCAGCTTGAAAGAGTATGGAAAGAGTTCACCCCTGACAACTTGTTTCTGTGTGGCTAAATACACAACCATTGTGTCATAAAATCAGCCTGAATCAGGACTGAGGGTGCAGTTACACATCAAAATACTCCTGGGTTTGTATCAGGTTTAGCACACTTGAAATCTATTTAAAAATATCCATTTACATGACATGCAGCTGAATGCACATTTTTGGGGGCTGGGAAGTGTGATGTCCTTTGTTTGGAAAGCAAGGCATTTTAAACAGTCTCAAAGAGGCTGTTTATTTTAATTCCATTGTGGACATGATTTATTTTTAATAGTTTCTGCACCTGTGCTTATCTGTGTCGGAGTAAATGGTGTCTGTGGGGTTTATCAAGTATGGGACTGGACGCCAGGATCACAGGTTTCAGGCTGCAGGGAAACCTTGCAGTCTGATCTGTTATAATTTTTCTATCTGTAATACTGAACTACCACTATCCCAGGTTACAAGAATAAAAAAGCCACAAATATTAAAAAGTGGCTATGAGAGGCAGCCGGCACAAGGGCAGGCAGGCACAGGAAAAAGCCTCAAATGGAACAATTTTAAAAGTCCATGTAGCCCTCTTGACCGATATAAAACACAGCTTAAAAATGGATTAAAAGTTCTCCCAAGAAGACAAACACACTGGCCCAAAAACCACGTGACTTTAAACTGACTTCAAAGAGCCTGATCCATCACCTGATTTATTTCAATAGTGTGACTGTGCTCTGAAACAGTAAAAACAAACAAACAAAAAACATGCCTGTGTTGAGATGGAGAGCCTGCTCCATCTTGTAGTGGCGATTTCTCTCTAGGGCTTCAAAATTTTAAGCACACTGAATCTACACTCTGAACAGTAAAAGATTAAATCTTTCCTCCTTATACAGTGGAACCTCTACTTACGAACGTCCCTAGCTACGAACGATCCAACTTACGAACAGCTCCGTTCGCTAAATTTTGCCTCTACTTGCGAACGGAGCTCCAACTTACGAACCAAAAAAAAAAAACCTTTCCTGCCCTTTTTTTAACCTTAGGTCATCTTAGGTTAAAAAAAAAAAAATTCCCCCTAGTGGTAGAGTACGGATTAACCGGCTTTGCATTAGTTCCTATGGGAACTAATGCCTCTACTTGCGAACGGCGCCTCTAGATAAGAACGAAAAACAGCCGGAACGGATTAAATGGTTTTCAATGCATTCCTATGGGAAATTTTGCCTCTACTTACGAACGTTTCAACTTAAGAACAGCATTCCAATACGGATTAAGTTCGTAAGTAGAGGTTCCACTGTACTTTGTTGTTTAGTCGTTAAGTCGTGTCCGACTCTTCGTGACCCCATGGACCAGAGCACGCCAGGCCCTCCTGTCTTCCACTGCCTCCCGGAGTTGGGTCAAATTCATGTTGGTAGCTTCGATGACACTGTCCAACCATCCCGTCCTCTGTCGTCCCCTTCTCCTCTTGCCTTCACACTTTCCCAACATCAGGTTGTTTTCCAGGGAGTCTTCTCTTCTCATGAGATGGCCAAAGTATTGGAGCCTCAGCTTCAGGATCTGTCCTTCCAGTGAGCACTCAGGGTTGATTTCCTTCAGAATGGATCGGTTTGTTCTCTTTGCAGTCCAGGGGACTCTCAAGAGTCTCCTCCAGCACCACAGTTCAAATCAAAGGTTTATACAGCACTCTTCCACCACGACAATGGTGCTTGAAGATTTTAAAAAAAACATAGATACATGAAATTTATGTACCGTAGTCATCATTTCAGCTGACCATCAGTTTGTTTCTAACTTGCATTATAGATTCAGAGAACGTAAATGCAAATATACAACAGACACCGGAATATCAGGGAGTAAATGGAGAGAGAGAGATCTTCTAAGAGCTGCCATGCGTATTTTAAAATAGGTAGAGATGTCCCACACACACACACCAATTTTTCATGAATGGAAGTGGACTTCTGGCTGCTTCTAGTTTTGCTCTTTTCGTTTTTTGACATTTCTGGAGACCCCAGGAGCAGAAAACTGGCCTGTGTCCATCCCTCATATAGTATTTTATCTCGATCATGTGTGATCCTGCTGACGTAGAGGTCTTCTAAAATGTGTTTTTCTTCAATATTTGTATAATTGGATGTGTCTTTGATTATTTTTGGCAGAAGCTGATTAACAAGTCAATAACGTAAATAAACAAGGCATGTAACATGTATGAAAAGCATGAGAACATTCAGAAGATCAAGGACCATCTTCGAGCCAAAGGAAAGAGCACTGTTTCTATCAAATGGCTGTGTGTGATCTGCTGCTGGATCAAGTATCCACAAGGAAATTAATTAATAGTAACATTCAATTAATTAATTAATTAATTAATTAATTAATTAATTAATTAAATGATATTTAAAATATTTTTATCCCATCTTTCTCCTTAAAAAGGTCCCAACAACAATAAAAAGACTGTGTTAAACCTAAGAACAGTGAGTATATAATACTAAAAGGATCAAATGAATACAATACTACTAAAAAAAAAAAAAAGATAAGCAACACGAAAGCACAATCAATACAGTAAGGCAGGGGTCCCCAACCTTTTTCACCCCGCGGACCGGCTGGGGAAGGCGGGGCACCCCCTGCGCTTGTGCGCATGAGCGAACGAGCGCTCTCTCTGTCGTGAATGAGCGCGTGTTCGTGCGCATGCGCAAACGGTGGCATGGCGCTTGTGCGGGCGCTCGCTTGTGCGCATGCGCAAACGGCAGTGCAGTGCTTCTGCGGGCGGGCGCTCGCTCGTGCGCATGCGCAAACGGCGGCACGGTGCTCGCACGGGCACGCTGGAGCGCGCGTGCAGGTGCAAACAGGCTGTGCGGGGGTGAGTGCGTGCGGGGGGTGGGTGGGGTGGGAGGTCTGACCAGGGGTTGGGGACCTCTGCAGTAAGGTACAACAATCCATTAAAAAAAAAAACCTACTTGGCAGCCAGTCACTCAGAGAAAACTTGCCTGGAGAGAAAAGGCAGGAAAGATGGGGCCAGGCTGGCCTCCAGTGGGAGGGAGTTCCAGAGTCTAGGAGCAACCACAGAGAAGGTCCTCTCCCGAGTCCCCACCAAACACACCTGTGAAGATGGCAGGATCAAGAGAAAGGCCTCTCCTGATGATCTTAATATTGTTCATTACTAACATCCTGGCAAATATTATAGTACTTTTTGACCACCCAGTTATTGTCTCCTCTTTTGCCTGCTCTGCATGTGAATAAATTACCCAGTTAACTTCTGTGGGAGGCTTATGGGATGGGAACAGTTGACACTGCCTTCAGAAACCAAACAACCCTCTCTCTGCATTTGATCTGTGGAGCATGTCTGAGCAGCACTGATAGTTCAAGTGAACCAGAACATTATCCATATTCTGACAATAAATCTTTGTTTCCTAGGGACCCTGTACAGAGCCATACATGTAGCACAGGTTATACAGAAGAGCTTCTGGCCACCTGCTCCCCAGGTGAAAAATGGCATGGAAAAACAAACAGATGCTATGCAAAGCAACTAATCAAACCTGAATCTACTTAGATTCTGTGCTTGCGTTTCTCTTCACAATGTAAACTCCAACCTGATGAAACAGTGAGTGGCTCTTTCATTAAGGCTGCTGGTAACAGAGAGAACAAGTAGCTAACTGTGTTCTTAAAAACAGCAGCAATCAAACCACATGTATGGCTTCGGGATGAAATCTTGCCAGAACCACGGTATCTATAATGTACAGATTAAAGAAAAAATAGAAATCATAAACGTCAGAAAAGTAATAGAGAATGTGGAATGCAACATGCAAAATAAAAAGGGCTAGTCCTTGATTTAAAGCATTTCTAATCAGAAAACTTCAGCTTCTAATAAATTCTATTAACTGAAACTCGAGTTTTTCTGAAATATAAATGCAAAAATAGGCAATATCTTTAGAGACCAATAAAAAAATCATCAAACAATAAACACGCTCTCGTGGATTTTAAAAAATTGTATTTTATTTTGTTTTGACCACACGGCTACCCTTTACTTCAATTGAGTCTTTCTGGCATCTATAATATATCCTGGCCAGAGAAACTCAGGTCGGTTTTAACAAAAAACCAAAACAACCACCCTCCCCATAAAGTATAAAACTTAAAATATTGTCACATACACTTGGGGTAAAATAAAACACATGGAGGTGGTATAACTCAGCAGGTTCAAGTGCCTGGGGGGCAGGAGTTTGAGTTGGGGGGAGAAGCTATCTGAAGTCACCTGGAATATGTATGGCTAATGGGGTTACGGGTCCTTCTACCTGTGCAACCGTGGACAAGCTGTATGGTAGTCCAAAATACCGTCAGAAGGAAGGACTGCTATACCACCTCTGAGTACTTTAAACACAGAAAACCCTGGGTCACCATAATGTTAAGGTGGACTTTCCTGACGGTGAGAACCATTAAGCAGTGGAACAGCTTGCCTCCTGATGTTGTGGGTGCCCCATGGCTGGAGGTTTTCAAGAAAAGACTGGATAGCCATCTGTCCGGGATGGTATGAGGTCTCCTGCCTCCAAGGTCCCTTCCAACCCTACAACAATTCTATGATTCTATGGCTTCATGACTTGTAATTATAATTAAAATAATATCCACTTATTTGTGGTCAGTCAGCAACCATCCAACAAGGGAAATCAGCTTGACTTTGATGTTGGCTTATCTTGCAAGTTCCAGAATTGGACGGCAACTACCAGAATTCCTCTCTGTGAGACTTTATTGCATCAAATAAGAAATTAACAACTTGTCAGGCAGAGGTGGGCAAATGTCTGGCTTTCGGGCTTTTTACTAGAACCCTCAGATCCATTAACCAAAGCTTTATGTAGGAAATAGTCTGGAAAGTCAACTGCAATTTTATGAGTAGCTTATAGTGGGAAAGCAATGATTTATTAGCAACAGGACACACACACACCTTGAAAAAAAGATCATTTGCACCAGTTCTTATTTATCTGCAGAGCTCCACACACTCAAGAACTTTCTCATTCCTTTTTATGAGTTAAAAAAAATCATAAACAAAACGGAGGGTTCCTGTATGCATTTTCTAGCTCACCACGAAACACCATTTTATGTAACCAGAGCAGGTTTGGGCTACTTGCTGTTAGACTGCAGTTCCCATCAGCCTTACAATTTTGGCCCTTCTGGCTAGGGATGATGGGAGCGACATCTAGAGAGCCAGAGTAAGCCACAGCTGAGGTAGAAGGACAATGCAAATGGGCGTGAAGAGCAGGTAGAGCTGCCACTACTGCACTCTCCTTAAATCTCCTACCTTGGCAACAGTGGGCATTATATTAGATCCAGAAGCGCAGACTGTGTGACGCGGAGTCGGGATGATGGAGAAGTGGAGACAACTCACTACAGGCACCTTGCCAAAGCGTCCCTCAAAACCTGGAGCTGGTATTGATTACCTACGTTGGATTCAACCTCTTTTTCATATCCAGAGCTTATCTTTCTCTGCTTCGATCCAATATCATAAAGCCACTAGAGGACATTAAAAACAGGACTTCCTGCCCTCTTGCATTCTTAAGAACCTGTGCTCTACATGCAATAAATGTGTCTCTTTCTATCTTCCACGACGCTGGTTGGCTATCGCTTCACTGACCTGTTTGCTAAGGATTTATCATGGAGGTTTCACGGGCCGCTTTTATTTTATTTAATCATCAGTACCCTTTACATTTATCTTTCCAAAGTAAACAAGATCCATCTGTTCTTTATATGTTTTTATGCAGGCAGCTGCAAAGCAGTCTTGTCATGAATAAACAGAGACCCACGCATACTCACCCCGTGATTTTCCTCTCTTTTATCTGCCTCTCAGAATACAGAGACCTATGGGCTTATTAAGACAGTGGGTTTCTCCTACATTCACCTAGCAAAAGGTGAATCTTTTTAATTTTTCCAACTGTGGCAACAGTGGTGTGGATGGCGTATGAACATGGGTGAGGGGGAAATGCTCCCCTTTTTATAAACTATATATATTTTCCAAATTGACCCAACATTTTTATACAACCACTTGCATGGCATGCATGGGTAGCTATGATGTTGCAATCTCACAGGTGGGTTTTAATGTGTACAAGTATCAATATTATCTGTCACACATTGGGTGCAACAACACTATATGCACTTCCATGTTTGATGCCACTCTCCACATGGCTCCATCTTATGGGCACTCTGGATTTGTAGTCTGGGGAGCTACACAGAATTTTCTGATAGATGGATCTCATGCGCTCCCCTGAACTGCAGCACACTCTAAATAGCTCACCAAACTACAGATACCAGAGGTCTGTACAACAGAACCGTGACAGTTCCGCGGCTATTTTTGTGCACCGCAGATATTGTTGTTAAGAAATTCTCACCGCACATGCAATACCAGATCCCTGTGTCACATCTACCTTGAGGCCTCCCGATTTCACTGACGAGTGGGACACCTGATACAGATGGAGAAAACAACCCTGTTCAGCATCTCCTTCCCCCCAACAAACAGTGGGATCCTTTCTCTAGCCTTTTACAAAGTTTGATCCTGCTTTTGACACTATTTGAAATAAGCTACTGGTTTTTGTGCATAAAGGTTAAATACGTGCCAGAGGGACAGGAGAAACCAATGCTGGCAGTATTGCCCCACCACCACCAAGCTGAAGCATTTGGTCGCAAAGTGGCTCTTTTGCAGCACAAAAAAGTCTTCGCAGCTCTCTCTCTCTCTCCAGCCAAATTCAAAATGTTTTTGTCCGTTCTACCCAGCAGGTAAAAGGATCTGAGATCCTTCTGAGATCTTCCAGAACAGAGTAAGTACGTACAGCTACTAAAGTGAGTGCCAATATTTAGTGTGCGAGGACAATGCCAGACACATGTTCCAAATGGAAAGAATATCATCATCATCAAGGGATACACTAATGAATACTGACAGCCAAATCAGATGCTCAGCATCCACTGAGATGTGTTCAGAATGTGTAAAAATACAAGTCTGTTTTAGGACAGTCATGAATTCTGTTAGGATATCAGCATTCCCATAATAATATCCAACAAGTGGTGAGTCCTGACTATCATTGTAAGGAGGAAATTAACAAAGAGTTTACACAACGGTCTACAAAGGGCTCTCAACACATGACAACCTGTTATTATTATTTTTTTAAAGAGGTTGCCATCAGTTCCATATTTGGCAAATTTCACCAAAATGAATTACCCGGCTGACTACTACTGGTTACCATGCCGGATAAGGTACTCTGGAAGCTGTAGTCCGAAAAAGTAACTTTTCTTATCCATTTAAAACTCCAACATATCAAAATCCATATGCCCAAATCTGCCCAAATCCTCTTCTTAACAATAAAGTTATTTTCATTATGTAACTAAATTCCAAAATAAAATGGTTGGGTAAATAGATCTTAAACTTCCTTTATTTAACGTTTAAATATATAAATAAATACTGTAAACAATAATAATATTAAATAATTCTGAAGTAGAATTTAAGGGATAGGCCAATACAAACTCAGTAAGACTTAGGGAGCAACTAGATAAGGAGGCTGTTCTGGGATGATTCTGGTGGATTCACCATTTCCTTCAACAGTTAAATTGCTGTTGCTGTGGCCACGAAATGTTTAATTATACTGGCCAATTTAAATTCCTACAGTTCTCACTAGGACCACAGGTCACCATCCTCTTCCCCACATTTTTTTTTAATTGGCAAGTAACATAGCACTTTATTTATTTGTTTGTTTGTTTAAGTTATATGCCGCTCACACTACCCAAAGGTCTCTGGGCGGCTTACAACAATTTGAATACAATAAAAAGATAAAACAATTAGAATACAATTAAAAATACAATGCTCTAAAAATTGCCATCAGGACCCACAGTTGATACTATTTCAATAAAAAACCTTCTGGAACAGGAAGGTTTTGAGACCTGGCGCCGAAACGTCATCAATATCGGTGCCAGACGAATCTCAGTCGGGAGGGGATTCCATAGTCTGGGGGCAGCTGCCGAAAAGGCCCTTTGTCTACAAGCCATCCCTCTTACCTCCTGGAGGGACAGCTCTTTCAAAAGGGCCCCCTGGCTAGATCTTAACTGCCGGGTAGGTTCATATGGAAGGAGGCGGTTCTTCAGGTATCCAGGGCCCAAGCCGTTTAGGGCTTTATATGTCAAAACAAGCACTTTGAATTGGGCCCGGGCAGCAACTGGTAGCCAATGTAACTTAAATAGAATCGGCTTGATATGGTCCCTAGCGGCCCCACCACTCACCAGCCGCACAGCTCGATTCTGGACCAGTTGCAGTCGCCGGACCGTCTTCAAAGGCAGCCCCACGTAGAGCGCATTGCAGTAATCTATGCGAGATGTTACCAGTGCGTGTGTAACTGTCATGAGACTCCGCTCGTCCAGGTAGGGCCATAGCTGGTATAATTTCCGCAGCTGAAGGAAGGCGCCCCTGGCCACCGAGTCCACCTGGGCTTCCAGAGTTAGACCGGGGTCCAGGAGCACCCCCAGGCTGCGGACCCTGTCCCTTAGGGGGAGTGTAACCCCATTCAGGGCAGGGAAATGGCCCTCCAGCCTGTCCGGCGAAGCACCCACTAACAGCACTTCCGTCTTGTCTGGATTGAGTTTCAATTTATTAACCCTCATCCAGTCCATTATCAGGTCCAGACACGAGTTCAGCACAGAAACCGCCTCACCTGGATTGGTGGAAAACGAGAGGTAGAGCTGAGTATCGTCAGCATATTGCTGACTCCTCAGCCCAAACCTCCTGATGACCTCTCCCAGCGGTTCCATGTAGATGTTAAACAGCATGGGGGACAGTATCGAGCCCTGAGGAACTCCATGACATAAATGCCATGGGGCAGAGCAACTGTCCCCCAGCACCACCCTCTGGACATGGTCAGCCAGGAAGGAGCGGAAGCACCGTAAAGTGGTGGATTGGTATAACACCTTGTGAAACTATAGTGCTTATCTGACATAGCATGGAATCAGACATGCACTTTTTAAAAAAACAATTGTTCAGATGAGAGACAGGAGACACTCACTTGAGGGGCCATTCCTGATGTACTGGCATAACTTTCAGTGGGGTTCAATGTGCTGGTACAGTGGGAACATCCCCCTCAAGTCAACAACTTTTCTCTCTCTCTCTCTCTCTTTGTAATATTGTAAGTCTCTTTGGGTCCTCTTGTTGAGAAAGGGAAGGTGTCACCACTCTCGTCCATGCGCTCGTAATCTCGAGATTAGACCACTGCAATGCGCTCTACGTGGGGCTACCTTTGAGATTGATGCGGAAGCTTCAAATGGTGCAGAATGCGGCAGCCAGACTTCTCACTGGGATGAGAAGATACCAACACAGCACTCCCACTCTGGCCGCCTTGCATTGGCTGCCCATTCGCTTCCGCATTGACTTCAAAGTGTTGATGATGACGTATAAAGCCCTAAACGGTTTAGGACCTCGATACCTAGCGGAACGCCTTCTCCCACCTAGATCTACCCGAATCACTCGCCATAGCCAAGAGGGACGGTTGAGGGGCCTAACGCCGAGAGGCCCGGAGAGAAAGAATAAGAAACCGGGCCTTCTCAGCAGTGGCCCCTCGACTATGGAATAGCCTCCCATCAGTGATCCGCCTGGCTCCCTCGCTGGGTGTTTTTAAGAGCCAATTAAAAACTTGGCTCTTCAGGCAGGCCTTCCCTCCTGTCAATACTTGACTTATTCTTATTTTTATCATAATTTTCTGTTTTCCCATCTTGAGCATTACTAATCATTATTGTTTTGAATTGTTTTTAACTGTTTTAGTTATAATGTTTGGTGGAACCCGCCCGGAGTAGACTTTGTCTAAAAGGGCGGGATAGAAATCGAATAAATAAATAAATAAAATAAAATAAATAAATATTTTAAATGATAAACAACCCCAATATAGGGTCATGCAGCCTCCACTTAAATGCTTTAAATGAACATGCTCATCAGTGCCCCAGGCAGTGTGTTTCAGTATTGATCCAGATTCTCCAGATGTTTAATAAAAATCTGCTTCCCTGCAGTTTCCACTCATTGGTTCTAGTCCTCTGCTGGTTCCTCATGGAAATAATGTCTTCTTGTTTGCTCTTCTGATAGTTAAATGGCAAGGTGACTGTTATCTGGTTGCTACTAACTAATGCACAAGGCACATTTGTGCAATCAGAATAAATTATGCAACCACAGAATCTGGCTTCTTCTAGAATACATAGAAACCACAGGGCATTGCAAGTTAACAGATGGCCCCAAGAGATCCTTCAGCTAGTATTCTTCTTCTTCATTCCTGTCAGAAGCAATCCAATGGTGCTTCTCAAGTGGAAGTATCAACCGACAGGGTGCTTTCATGAACTAGGAATACGGTCACAATTAGGAACACTCAGATATGTTCACAATTCTCACATTCTTCAGGAAGGCTCCTTCTGTGTCCGTCCGTTAGAATTGTTAATGGTTATTTAACCAACAGTTCTGCCCAACAAGTGTTGAGATATTCCACAGATGCTTTGTGCTGGGCACTTAAGTCCAAGAAAAGTGCTAGAAACAATAGTTTTCCTGCAGTAACACCACCTTTCTATAATTGTTCCCTTAATCACACATTGTCACTACTTAGTTTTAATCCTACAATCTTATCCTAAGGTCTGGTTCTTTCATCTAATTGCTGCTCTTGTTATGGACGTTTCGTGAATAAATAATAGCAGTAGACATTGCATCCTTCATCAGAGGCATGGACAACAGAATACACAAGATTACTTGGCAGTTTCTTATTGACTGTTGACCACGTAAATTTTTGCTTATTTCCAGAAGCAGAAATTCATCAACCCTCTTCAGATCATCTACGCACTCTGAACAAGTTGCATCTTCATAAGCCACACCCACTCCCAAGAATAAGAGGGGAAAGACATAAGTACTTATAGAAGCTGGCAACCTGGAGAAGTTCTCAAGCACCCACAGCAATACTGCTACAAGTGGCTAAATATATAAACAAGCTATTCACGAAGGCTTTCACGGCCGGGATCTGATGGTTGTTGTGGGTTTTCCGGGCTGTTTGGCCGTGTTCTTAAGGTTTTTCTTCCTAACGTTTCGCCAGTCTCTGTGGCCGGCATCTTCAGAGGACAGGAGTCAGAACTACTCAACTATCCAACAAACTGCACCAGAGCACAGACAGAGTTCTGACTCTTGTCCTCTGAAGATGCCGGCCACAGAGACTGGCGAAACGTTAGGAAGCAAAACCTTAAGAACACAGCCAAACAGCCCGGAAAACCCACAACAACCATATAAACAAGCATTCAAACTCAGTTTCTTGGTAGGCCGCTGAGAAACAGATTAGAGTTAGGAACAACGAGCGGACGAAACAAAGTGAAGAGATTTTTCCTTCCAGGATTTTGAACGGGGATGATCTGAGACACTTCACTAGCTGCTCAGAGTAGACAATGTCTAGATGGGCGGCATATAAGTGCAATAAATAAATAAATAAATGCTCTGAGCCAGCCCTTATTAAATTAAGGTCCCCCTACACCCTGCAAATCAGTTTGTCCTCTTCCCCACAATTCTGGACAGAAGCAATTGTACACAAGGAGTTCTCAAACAGGAAATAAGAGTATTGAACAAAGTAAGATATGCAACTATAAAAGACCATTTAGGCACCAAGTCCCAGCTTTCTGCCGGAATTTGTTCTCCATTCTCAGGCCTGCCATTCAGACACTTGGTGGCTTTTATACTTTAAATATATAGAACCTTCAAACCAAAATTAATGTCCACCAAATTAAGCTTGGATTGGGATACTCCTGGTGAGTCCAGCTGGGGCATGAGACATGAAGATGGATTTTCCTCACTCATCCTTCTTGCAGCAATTGATCAGATGCTGCTAGGGGTGGTTTTTACCCAAACTACTAAGCATTTGCTTCTATGCAAACTTCAGCCTAATATGTCCGTCTGCCAGGAAATTGGGAAAACTCCAACCCACTAGCTTTAGACTGGCACTCTTTCTCTCATTTCTCTTTTTAAAAACCCCCACAGAGCACAAGAACCAGCATCAGTGAATCCTACCTGCCTCCAGTTAAGGATTTTGAAAAGCAGAGGTTCAGGAACATTAACTAATATATTATGAGGAGTTACAGTAAATAATTCATAGGGTACATGTGCAATTCTTAAGTGCAGAATGATCTGCCTGTGATGCAGCAGGAGGAACGCTTGCCAGCAGAGCCGAAAGGTTTGGTGTGTGCCATGTTCCTTTCGCTTCTTTTCCTCTTTGCAAAATGTGGGTCACATCTGCAATATGGGTCTTTCGGTCATTAGGACAGACTTGTAAGATCCACCTTGTAACGAAGCGAACGCTAATTTTCTTGAAAGAAAGGGAGGCGACCCTGGCAAGCTCGAGTTATCTCGCTCAGGAACTGGCCAGCCACAAGGAGTTGTCCCTAAAAGAGGAAGGGTCCCCCGTATCCCTTTCGTACATCCTCAAACAGCCCAGCCCCACCCACCCATTTCCTGCCCTACCAAGTTACCCAACGCAATTGATGGTTAAGGGCTTACCTGGAGAACGAAGGGCACTCTCTCTGCAGTTCTAACCAGCCTGGTTTGGGAATGAATAAATATGACTGGAAAATCAGCACATTCTGGGATGGGCTCCTGCCTTCACGACTAAACAGAGACCTAGTTTATTTTCAGACTCTCAGCTCCGGTTTTTCCCTTCAAAGATCAGAACTGACAGATCCCCCGGTCTTCCTGTGCATTTGCTTGCTCACAACATCCTCGCTCCCTCCCTGGCTGCTGCAGACTCTCTCTAGCACTGGCTTCCTCAGTGCCCTGGCAGCTTACATCTCTGCTTCCTCAGCGCCAGAAAGTCAGGGGACGGAGCAGCTCCAAGCCTGGCCTCATTAAAGGGCCAGGCCTCTTCTGCAAGGCTCTTGACAGCAGCTGGGAGAAAAGGGAGCTGGTTCTCAGCAAGTGGGGCCTTGCTTATTCTCCCGATGATGAAGTCTGCCTCTCCAAGGTAGCTCAGTTAACAAGAAGACAGTCTCAGAAAGCCATCGACAGTCTCTGTACAAATGAAATCACAGCAAACCATCACCAGCGCCAAACAGGTCTGAGAGATGGGAGCTCCTGTATCCAATCGGTCAATCAACCATGCTTGTTTGCAAAAATAGGCAGAGTTTAATTTTTTTTTCTGTAGCAATTACATGGCTGCAATAGTATATTTTTGCATAAAACTGGGCCAGCCGGGACAGAGAAGGAAACCAAGTCAGCTGCAGAGCACTGAGTATAGAACTAAAGTCTGAGCCTAACCATGAGGACCAGAAACTCTATTCAAAGTAACTTGAAATTACGATTTTCGCCCAAAGAAGCAAACAAAGCCTTCTGAGCAACTGCGCCACACCCCTACCTGCCGGTTCCTATATATGAGACAGTGTGGTGTGAGCTGCCAGTCAGAACAGGTACTAGGATAGCTTGATGTAGACTATGTACTGGGTTTTTAACCAGATACTCAGATCAGGTAAAATACAATGGTTGTTGTAGGTTTTTCAGGCTGTTTGGCCGTGTTCTGGAGGTTTCTCTTCCTAACGTTTCACCAGTCTCTTTGGCTGGCATCTTCAGAGGACAGGAGTCAGAACTCTGTCTGTGTCCTGGTGCAGTGTGTGGGATAGTTGAGTATTTGTAGCTGTGGGATCAGCTTTTTGTCCTTTTCAGGAGACTGGGTGATTATGGTGATCAGGGTGTTTTTTGTTATGGGTGTATTGTTGTGATAAGGGGGGAGATGGTCTGTCACTGTGATTGATGGGTGTCGTTAGCTAGTCTTTTGTGTGCAGTGATCACTGGTCCTTGTGGCTGGGTAGAGTTTGGTGACCTTTTTGCAGGCTGTATTTTTCAGTGCTGGGAGCCAGGCTTTGTTGATGGGGCAGCTTACATACTCAGGGTCAAATTACTTTATCGCATATTTATGTATCTGATTTAGAGCCATTTGTCTCCCACAATGAAGGTCCAAGGAAGCTCACAATATAATTAAGAAAGAAGTGCTAATAAAATCACCGTAAATTACAATACCACAACACAATTAAACAAGGTATAATATTAAAACATCAACACTTTAAAAAGGTTAAAAGTACCCCAGGTGCAATAATAACAATTAAAAATTAACTATAATAAAATACAGCATAAAAGCCCAAACCATTCAGGCAGGCAGTAGCCGAAGGCCTAAGTGAATAGACAGAAGAGGGTATCTTAGGTTACAACCATATTGATAAATACTTCAGGATTTGGTCTGGAATAAGCATGGGTGAACTCAAAATATTTTTCAGTGGTCACATGATACAAGGCCAATGCAAAAGTTAAAAAAAAAAAAACAGCAACAACACTGTGGTGAAATGGTAAAGGTTGAAAATGTTGTTGTTGTTAAGTCGTGTCTGACTCTTCGTGACCCCATGGACCAGAGCACGCCAGGCCCTCCTGTCTTCCACTGCCTCCCGGAGTTGGGTCAAATTCATGTTGGTCGCTTCAGTGACACTGTCCAACCATCTCGTCCTCTGTCGTCCCCTTCTCCTCTTGCCTTCACACTTTCCCAGCATCAGGGTCTTTTCCAGGGAGTCTTCTCTTCTCATGAGATGGCCAAAGGATTGGAGCCTCAGCTTCAGGATCTGTCCTTCCAGTGAGCACTCAGGGTTGATTTCCTTCAGAATGGATAGGTTTGTTCTCCTTGCAGTCCAGGGGAAAGGTTTGAAAATACTGGGTGGTTAAAACAAGAAGCGAAGGGAAGAGAGAGTGACCTAGGAGTGACGGTGCAGAAGGGAGGCAAAAAGGCAAGGGAATCTGTGTAGGCAGTTAGACCTCTGGTAGCAATTCTAGGTGTGTGGGCAGGTGATGCCAGGAAAACCCAGTGTATCCCAATATGTCCAGCAATAAACACCCGTCCCGTTTGTTAATGGCAGTATTGGGGTAATCTATTCAAATCTGGAATTTAAAATACCAGGAAGACTCCAGAAGGACTAGGAGAACGCCACAGGGCAGATGAGCCTTTCATTCCTGCACCAACAATAAAGCAGAATAGAGGAAAAAGTGCCTGGCACACAGATGAACAGGGGATAAAGCATGAGTAAAACTTCAGTGTTTCTCTCCCAAAGCTTGGGAAAGTTCCTTTTTTGAGTAACAACTCCCAAATCCCCCACCCAGCATGGGCACGAGCAGCCCTGCTGACTGGAAGCCGCGAGGAGCTGTAGTCCAAAAAAGTAACTTTTAATAGCAAGTGGCAGAACTTGGGAAGAGTGTATTCGTTTCTTTCTTTCATTTTTATACTAGTCATCTGGGGAAAAGGCCACTCTGCGTGGTTTACAACAAAAACCCACAATAAACAGGGCTAAAATACAAAATATGTTAAAAATAATGATAATAATAATAAAATAAAAATAAACAAAACAATTAAAATAGATTGAAATGCAATTAAACCCATGACTACCACTGTCATGTCTGGTTTGATCCTTAGCAGACTGTAATCATGTGGAGAAATTAAGTGATCTACACATGTGTGAACTATATTGATTTTAGGGCAGGATTGGCAAAATGCATCCATCCAGAGGTTGCTGGACTAGAACTCCCAGCATTCATCACCCATGCTAATAATGACTGATGGAAATTGCAATCCAACAATATCTGGAGGGCCACCCTTTCCCTATACCTTAGTCTAGTTAGTTTAGGCATCCTTCAGTCTCGAGAGACTATGGTAACGTGCTCTGAATAGAGGACTTGGAACAGCGTCTAGTGTGGCTGAGAAGGCCAATTCGAGAGTGACCATCCCTTCCACACTGAAGACAAATACAATCTGTCCCCTGTCCAGCTCCCTGGTTTGGCTGGTTTCAGGACTGCCTCTTTGCCTCGGCCGGCTGGACAAGGGTCTCTTCAAATTGGGAGAGGCCATGCTACACCGCCTGCCTCCAGGCTGAACGCTCAGATGTCAGGGTTTCCCATCTGTTGAGGTCCATTCCTAAGGCCTTCAGATCCCGCTTGCAGATCTCCTTGTATCGCAGCTGTGGTCTCCCTCTGGGGCGCTTTCCATGCACTCATTCTCCATACAGGAGATCTTTTGGAATCCGAGCGTCAGCCGTTCTCACGACATGCCCGAGCCAATGTAGACATCGCTGTTTCAGTAATGTATACATGCTAATAATTCCAGCTCGTTCTAGGACTACTCTCTTTGGAACTTTGTCCTGCCAGGTGATCCCAAAAATGTGTCAGAGACAACGCATATGGAACATGTTCAGCTTCCTCTCCTGCCGTGCACAAAGGGTCCAGGACTCACTGCAGTACAGGAGTGTGCTCAGGACACAGGCTCTATAGACCTGGATCTTGGTATATGCCGTCAGCTTCTTATTAAGCCATACTCTCCCTATCCCTACTATAAGAAAATCTGTGTTGTTGCTGTTGTTACATCCCTATGAATGAGCGATCTCCAAATTGTCCTGTCCTCAACTGCCCTCCTCAGTTCTTGTAGACTAAAGCCTATGGCTTCCTTTAGGGAGTTGGGTAAGGTAGTTATTGAACTATGACAGATCATCCTACTCTGATTGCAAATCATGCCCTAAGCAGCTATTGCAGATATTTTCAAGGAAGAGGAGGAGGAGGCAGAGAGAGAAAAAAAAAAGGGGGGGGGAAGGATGCTTTGTGTTTGTGCAAAATCCAAAGTGAATATGTAGTACATTGATTGGACCACTACAATATTAAAACCAGGAGAACTTTCCAGCCCAGCCGGACCCTTCTTCAGGCTGGGCATTCTGGAGCTTGATGGAGTGGGAAAGAAACAGAAAAGTACAAAAATTATTCTGAGCAGATTGTGCCATGTCAAAATCTGTGTTAACACAATCCCAGATAATAACACACCTGTTTCATAAAGAGACTGTCACTGTCAGCCATAGGAAGTAAGCAGCAATTTTTAACACTATTAGATGCTATTACGATAGCTGCATAATGACAATATATTATTACTGTGTTATTACTGAATAGTACAATAGGGTTGTTTTTTTAACTGGTTGCAGTGTACTATGAGTATTACTGTGAACTATGTTTTATTATTTGTTTTGATTCATCTGAAATGTGGTACTGGAGGAGAACTTTGTGGATACCTTGAACTGCCAGAAAGACAAACAAGTGAGCCCTAGATCAAATCAAGGCAGAATTATGTCTGGAGATTGTCCTAACTTCAGGTACATCACGGGAAGGCAGGATTTGCTAGAAAATACAATAATGCTGGGAAAGGTGAATGGCAGCAGGAAAAGAGGATGGCCCAATATGAGATGGACTGACTCCCTAAAGGAAGCCACAGGCTTGAGTCTCATTCATAGGGTCGCCATGAGTTGGAAGCGACTTGACTAATAGGTTTTATGATATTGATGTTCCTCTTCCTTCTGATGTTTTTACTTATTATGTGCTTTGAAGTATATTATAGCAGGACGTAAGAACATAACCGCCACGCTGGATCAGATGAGGGATCTAACGTTTGCAGTTAGAGTCTGTTCACACAGACCACTAGTGGTCGATGGAAAGTCCTCCAACAGGACACAAGTGCAACTCATGGTGTCCAGTGACTAATATTGAGACACATGCTACTTCTGATGCTGGAGGTGAGACATAGCCCTTTTGAGTGGTAAGCATCATCTCCTCTGTGAACTTACCCACCAGTTTATAATTAAAATCTTAAAAACAGAACAGTAGCACAGCTGAAGGGTACTGAACCTTCTGCTCTTTCTCCATTTACCTCATTGCTGTCTCTCACTGTAAGAGCTTTTTTCTGGTGTAGTTTTAGTATTAAACTCAGGAGGAGAAAATACAACCAAAGACAGGTACTCTTAAGAACATAAGCAGAGCCCTGCTGGATCAGGCCAAGGGCCCATCTAGTCCAGCTTCCTGGATCTCACCGTGGCCCCACCAGATGCGTCTGGGAGCCCACGAGACCACAAGATCCCTGTCTCCTGATCCCCCTCCCCTGCATCTGGCCTTTGGAGGTCCCTTCCTTTTAAGCCTGGAGATTATACATCCCCATCATGGCTTGTCACCTGCGATGGACTTTTCCTCCAGGAATCTGTCCAATCCCTTTTGAAAGACATCTAGGCCAGATGCCATCACCACATCCTGTGGCAAGGAGTTCCACAGACTAACAACACGCTGGGGAAAGATTTTCTTTTGTCCGTTCTCAACACTCAATTCGAGTGGATGTCCCCTGGTTCTGGTATTGCGTGAGAGGGAAAAGAGCTTCCCTCTATCCGCTTTATCCATCCACTGCATAATTTTATACGGAAAAGTTTCATGTCATCTGCAAACTTGGCCACCTCACTGCTTATCCCTGTCTCCAGGTCATTGATGAACAGGTTGAAAAGCACCGGTTCCTGGGACAGATCCCTGGGGCACACCGCTCTTTACCTTTCTCCATTGTGAAAATTGCCCATTGACACCTACTCTCTGCTTCCTGGTTTTCAACCAATTTTGAATCCAGAAGAGGACCTGCCCTCTTATCCCGATTGTGGAGTTTTCTCAGCAGCCTTTGGTGAGGGACTGCGTCAAATGCCTTCTGGTAGAGGGAAAATTCTGTTATCCACATCCATGATGGAACCCCCCCATCCTTCTACTATAAGGGACAATTCCAAGTGTAAACGCATGGAAACGCTACCGGCACGGTTTGTTTGGCCCGCTGCTCTTGCTGAGAGCTGGGTATGGCTTGCTGCCAAAATGCCACATTATCCACCAGAACAGGAATGAATAAACAGGTTACAAACAAGAAGTGAATAAATATATCTTCAGGCTCCAGTACTTGTTGTGTGCGTGTGTGTGTGTGTGTGTGTGTGTGTGTGTGTGTAGGTAGGTAGGTAGGTAGGTAGGTAGGTAGGTAGGTAGGTAGGTAGGTAGGTAGGTAGGTAGGAAAACAGCACCTGTTCATCTGTGATCATACAACTCCTCCCCTGGTTTGCAGAAAATAAATTTTTTTGCTGACTCTGGCAGGAGGAGCAGCTTTTCCTTTGGCTTCGTCTCTAAAGGAGATGCATTCAGTACGCCCGTGAAGCACAGCATCACCCGCAAAACCAATTTCATGAGCGTAACCTGCATTAGGGAACAAACCAGTTGTTCTTGACATATTGCTGGGCCCTTCAAGGGCTGTGACAAGGGTGTGGCACATGGTGGAAATGGATGTGTGTGGTCGTCGTACAGATGTTTCTTCTGGTGTCTTTAAAAATACAGTTACAGACCAACAGAAAAAAAACCTGTAAGCTCTTCTTTCTCTAGGCATTTGTTTCATGGCAAATATTAATATTATTATAGCATTTCAGTTGCAGTAAATTTGCATGAAATCTTAAGTGCTGTATCATATTGGCCAATTGGTCATTAAAGGCTTTAAATCTAATGTAGTATACTGTAGTTTACCGGGTAGATTTGACAGAGAGCAACCTGGAGATCCTCACTAAATCTTCCACTGAGTAAGAAAACATGGCAGCTATGCCTTCCTTTGGCTTATTTCACCACAGAGCCCTTTCACTTACTTTTCTCTGCCTGCTGCATCCCACACCTGCTTAATATAGCAGGCACGGAAGGAAGGGGGTGAATGGAATTGAAAGGGATGAAGGTGTGGAAGAACTACAATGGCTTCATCTCAAAGGATGGGGAAATTTCAGGTTGCAACCTTACAATTTTCTCACATTGCCTAATATTTCAATATAACGGATAAGTCATATGAGCAAATTTGAAAAGCTTTGTTTTTTGTCTTGAAATCTCCAAATCCCCAAAGTTTAACTCAGGAAAAAAAAATTTTTTTTTAGGGTAACATCAAAAACAATTTGGACCTTTTCAGATCATCATAATATTATGATAGACAGTAGAACAGTGGTATCTGTAGGATTGGTTCCAAGGTAAAGGTAAAGGTAAAGGTTCCCCTTGACGTTTAGTCCAGTCATGTCCGACTCTAGAGGGTGGTGCTCATCCCCGTTTCCAAGCCATAGAGCCAGCGTTTGTCCGTAGACAGTTTCCGTGGTCAGTGCGACTTAGACATGGAACGCCGTTACCTTCCCACCATGGTGGTACCTATTTATCAACTCGCATTTTTACATGCTTTCGAACAGCTAGGTTGGCAGGAGCTGGGACAAGCCACCGCAGGGTTGTATCTTTTCAAGAGCAAAATTTGCTTTTTCACATAATCAAAAACATTTTAAAAAGCTGTTCTCCCCCTGGTAAATCACTTAAGTATTATTATACTACAGTTGATGAGGGTTTTCTATGTTCTCTCCCCCACATAAATGAAGTGTGAACAAGTTTAAGGCAGCATTTATGGGGTTTTTTTTGCCTCTCTTTGGGTAAGACTTGCTTTGGTAGAACATATCCAATTATGAAAAGTGTTTCCCCAGAGGAAACTTCACGCAAGGTACCAACTGTTGATGGGGAACATATTTGTAACTCCTTGTAGTATGCAGAACCTGTCTCTTTAAATGACCACTCAGTCTCCTTTGTGAATGAGTATGGTTTTCTTACAGCTCACAGTGAAACTGGGAGAAGTTAGTGAGTCAGAGGTGTTATGTTGCTATTGGCTGTTTGTTTTTTGTATTCATGCTTTTTAAAAAAATAATTACCTCAAGTGGTTCAGAAAATACGTATTTTCAGTTCCCAACACTGAGCGGTGTGTTCCTCTCCTTTAAACAGATGGGAACGTTTCCAAAAGAAAGAAAAACAGTTTAAAGCAAAAAGTTATGATCGAAAGTATACCTGCAAAGTAAGGAAGTTAAAACTGTGTCTAACTCAAATCACGAGCACAGTGACATCGCCAGATTATTTCAACAGCTAACAATGTCTACTCAGTAGTCCAGTGGGATCTAGAAACAGGTGAATGTTGGTAGGTTTGTAGCCTATGCTTTAAAAATGTTAAGTTTTTGGAATACTTGTTTTGAAAATAACTCTTTCCTCTTCCCAAGAACCGAGGGGGTTCTGTTTTACGACATCTTGAAGAAATTAAAACACAGTTCTTTGAGAGCAGCTGAAATGTCATAAAACTCAAGATGTTCTGTGTATGTGTTATCAACCACTCTGAGTCTTTGATGTCATAACTGGCCAAATCAAAGGTAAGAAGATATATCAATATATACCCGTAGACCTCAGGGAGATTTGCAGCCGATCAAAAACAGCTGTTTCCCAAATGTCTAATACTGTAATAATAAGTCAAGCTGAAAGCTAGTATTTTAAAAATTATGAGAGATCAGAATTAAAATAAATAAATATTTCAAAGGTAACAACTCTCTTGTCATGGCTGGTTTGACTGCTTATCTCTTAGGTATTCTCTTGATGCTAAGAACGGTAACACCTACAGAAGCCAAAGAAGCCAACATGAAAAACTGAGCTTTCTTGGTCATGGCCTCTTTCCTCTGAAACAAGCTTCCTACAGAGGCTCGCCAGGCATCATCCTTCTCTGGTTTTAGGAAACTAATTAAGGCCAAATTATACAAAGCTGCCTTCTGCTAGTGTAAATTTGTCCAGAATGTTCAATGGGCCAAATGGGTTTTAATTTTGTATTTTTATTTAAAAGTAGTTTCAACTAGTGAGAACGATTAATTGTATTTTTTTTGTATTTATTATATAGTGTTATCTTTTTGTTGCAGACTGTAAACCACCCAGAAAGGGACAACACTAATGGGGTGGTATAGAAATGGAGAGAGAGAGAGAGAGAGAACATTCCTGGCTTGTAAAATGGCAGTATGAATTGGCTCGAAATGTCCAAGTCTTTGCGTACTTTTGCTGTGCACGTTTTGCAAGTTCTCTATTAGAATCTAACTCAGAATGACACCCGTAGGTGGGTAACTGGCTCAAAGAATGCAGCATCACTGTATTCCCCTTACTCATTAAGCTGCAGCCAACTGATTAGTGATGCTCAGAGTTCTAGCGAGAAACAAAATGGATCCTGCCCACTCCTGGATTAAATGAACAAAGAAAATCCATATTTAAAAAATAGAAGAGTATGTATGAGAAGAACGGTTGCTGTCAAGTTGCATCTGATTTATGGCAACCCTATGAATGAGTGACCTCTATTCACATCCCTGCTTAGCTCCTGCAGGTTCAAGGCGGTCGTTTCATTGAGTCAGTCCCTCTCATATTTGGTCTTCCTCTTTTCCTCTTTTTGTTGTTTAGTCGTTAAGTCATGTCCGACTCTTCGTGACCCCATGGACCAGAGCACGCCAGGCCCTCCTGTTTTCCACTGCCTCCTGGAGTTTGGTCAAATTCATGTTGGTCGCTTCGATGACACTGTCCAACCATCTTGTCCTCTGTCGTCCCCTTCTCCTCTTGCCTTCACACTTTCCCAACATCAGGGTCTTTTCCAGGGAGTCTTCTCTTCTCATGAGATGGCCAAAGTATTGGAGCCTCAGCTTCAGGATCTGTCCTTCCTCTTGCCCTCACCTTTTCCCTAGAATGTCTTGTCTTCTCATGATGTGCCCAAAATATAACAAACCCAGTTTCATCATTTTTGCTTCTAAAGAGGATTCAGGCTTTGTTTGATCTAGTACCTACTTATTGGTCTTTCCAGTGGATCATGGTAGGATCAGACAAGGTTGACATTGTTAAATATTATTCTGACATGACATTTTTTCCTCCAGGAGGAAAATGACTGGAAAAATATTAATGGAATTAAAATAACACAGCGGACACAGACTTTAATCACTTATCTCTGGGGATGAACAAATGAGAATGGTATAATAATTTTCAGCCTAGTTCATAATATTTCCTTCTTCCCCCTGTTATGTTGGAATATGCCAAATTTCCACCTTCCTATCACAGTGAGGTAAAATTGGAAAGTTATATGCTTACCCGACAGAACAGGGACATGACCTCCTTTACAGAAGCCATAGATCACCTCCATGGACTTTCAATTAGGAAAAGCAAATCCTATACAGATGGGCTCACACAGCTGGTATAAGGTTGCCCTAGCAACTATAATCTTGCCTTTGGATATTAAGCAGCAGAAGGTGCAAACTGACAGGGATCTGTTAATCCTCAGCCTGCCCAAAGGGAATAAGGTGTTCTACTGGGATCACATGACTACCTGGAGAAAAATATCCAGGGACCTTGTTTGAAGTACAAAGTGATCTTTCTGTATCTGTATGTTAGCACGCAGCCTTTAACTTGCTCAAACTCTAAAATAAACACATACACACATCACACTCACTAAGAAACAAAGAACCTGGAGAAAAGTCCATGAATGTGTTTTGAAACCATCAATATTGTTTGTGAGAGCCAGTGTGGTATAGTGGATAGAGTGTTGGAATAGGATCCAGAATGTCTGGGTTTTTATCTCTGCTCGGTGCTGAAAATTCACTGGGGGAAGCAATGGCAAACCACTCCTTGAATATCTCACATACCTTGAAAATTCGGTTAGGGTTGGCAAAAGTCAGAGGCAACTTAGTGGCATGTAACAACATAAACTTTCTATGAAATTCGCAAATTTAACTATATTACTACTTTTGATTAAGAACCTTAATTTTTTTTTAGTTTTCTCTCTTTGAGTCTGGTTATTCAAACACAGTTTTGAGGACCTATACTCAGTGAAGTCTCAGGTTCAATGGCTTGCATCACCAAGCAAAGTAAGAAAAATTTCCACTTGGAACTCTGAACTAGTCACTGTTAACAATGCTGGGTACCTGAACAAATGGTCTCAGTTTAAGCCAGGATTGTATGTTCTAGATCAGTGGTTCCCAAACTTGAGTAACCCAAGTGTTCTTGAATTGCAATTCCAAAAAGCCTTTAACACCAGCTATGCTGGTTGGTTTTTCTGGGAGTTGCGTTCCAAGAACAACTGGGTTACCCAAGGTTGGGAACCAGTGTTCTAGATTACTAAACCTGAGTTTGACAAGAACTCTTGGAATTACCTTTTTCTTTCTGCACATCCAAACATAATCACATATCAGTTTTTAACATACAACCATATTTTGCCACTTTTTTCCTTTAGCTCTTATGGCTACCAATTATCAGGACAACTCCACCCAGCTAATATAATTACATTAATATTAATGATATTAATTAATTATATTAATATTGTAATAATGGTAGAAATCTGGTACAATGGACTCTTAGCTGTCAAAACAGCATAGAAAATATCTTTGGTAGTGGTCGAAGACTTGGCAACTCCAGGATAAATTTTAAATATTGCCTTTTTAATTATGTAAGCTATCTTGGGTCCTTTTAAGGCAAAAGGCTGGGTAAAAATATTTTAAATAAATAATAAAACATAGCTCTTTCATGAAGTCCACTTGATTTGTTCCTTAAAAGTTACCAGGCGTGACTAACATTAGGAAAAAGCTATGAAGTCCAAATTAACAAGTACATTTAATGTGCAGTGCACACCATATCTTTTCTTGTCCTACTGCGGTAACTACTGGTAGGATGTTGATTAATGCTATGAATGACATCAACAAAAACCAATAGAATGGCTGAAATCTTATTGCTTAAAGTAGCAAGTTGACTCAAGTAGGCCCATTGAATCAATGGGAATTTGGTCAGCCGTCTCTTTCATAAGTACCACTGATTTAAATGGGCTTACCCTAGTTGCAAGAGATTGCCGTAAAACAAGTCACAACTAAAGTAAGCCCATTCGAATCAATAGAGCTAATGGAAAAGGTGACTCAACAAATACCCACTGATTCATTGGGCCTACTCTAGTGAGACTTACTTGGCTGAGCAATAGGATTTCAGCCAGTTCACTGGAAACACAGAAGTACATGATTGTCTTCTGTGTTTAATTCCAGACTATTTGTTCTGAGTTATTAATGGAAGAATGGTTATTTGCATACTACATTGAAACAATACAGCCATGATCATACAATAGACAAATGTAATGTCTTCTGCTTTCTGGAGCATATACACATGGGTCTTGGTCTGTCCACATATCTGTATGTGTTTGTGTGATTATTCTGCTATATAATGTGATCGTGTAGCAGCACTTAAGTTACTGTGCACTGTTCATCAGATTATGCTATTTGTAAAGAGGTCTGCCTTTCCATTTTGCTGTCTTTACATGTTACCTTGCATTTGTTTGCAGTACTGTGAATGTTAGAAAATTCACATACCAAACGTGACAACTGCCAATAAGAAAAAACAAACAATAATTTTAAAAATACGAGACAATTTCAGACAAAGCATTGTATGCTTGTTGTGGACCACATTAGGTCAAGATAAACTGTCCTTCCACAAGACATAAAATGTGCTTCAACAAGATGAGGAACAGCCCATATTTATTTATTCATTCAATTTATATACTGCCCCATTAGTGTAAGCACTATATTGGGAGGTTTACAAAAGACTTATAGTACAGGACCTCACAATTAGAGATGGGCATGAATCTGGATCATTGGATCGCGCTGGATTGTTGTACTGGCACCAGAGGTGCTGCATGGTTCCGTCCCCCACACCCCTGGCTGGAGGAGTGCGACCACCACTCCTCCTCCTCTTTGGTCAATTCACCAGTTGTGGCAGGAGCACAGATTTTAATTCTCTGCCTCCTCCAGCAGCTGTCCACTCAAAGGCAGCACGGCAGCAACCTGCTCCGCCCCCTCATCTGAGTGGGCAGTTGCTGGAGGAGGCAGAGAAGGGATGCCCGTGCTCCTGCTGGGACTGGTGAAACGACTGAAGAGGAGAAGGAGTGAAGCATGCTCCAGTTGGTGAGTGGGGGATTCCGGCCAGGGGTGAGGTGGGGGAAGGGACCGCATGGCACCTGTGGTGACGGTACAACGATCCAGCACGATCTGACAATCCAGATTCATGCCCATCTTTACCCACAATAACAAAAAATACATTAAAAAATATGGCAATACAACGGACAATAATTATAACCATAAAAACGAAGAACCCTATAAAAATCTGGAATTAACTGGAAAAAGTTGTTATTGACAGATTCAGTAATTAAAGACCACTTTAAATATTTAAAATACCATCTTTCTAAACATAAGGAAGGGACGAGCCTGGTGTACCTCTGTACCAGGATACTGTAACACCAAAGTCCTGGAATGCCAAAATATTGTAGCTGTAGGACCTGCAAATTCCACCTCCATATTGACATATTACAACCTAAACATGTTCAACTGTCAGGATTGTTATGGTACCGTGACCTTGCTCTGCTAGAAAGCTGGCTAATTGTTTTGCAATGACTATAGTACATTATTGTTCAAGCCTTTATTTTTGAAGCACTTTCATTCAGGGCTACTTTTTCTACACCCCCCTTAATTATTTTAACACTCTATACACACATTTCAGAGTCTTTTAGTCTGATGTCTCAGCTTTGATCGTTCCTTCTTGGGTGTCCCTGCCAGGACTCATAACAGAATCCAGCAGCTAGAATCTAGTCTCCATTATTCTCAGCTTCCCTGACACAATCAAACCCTCTCATCACATTAAGGTGGGGATCTAGGCTTGAGAAATAATGATTTTCCACAAATAAGGAAGTGCTCCAATGTCTTATGGGTGACCATAGAATTTTGAAAGGGCTGATAGATGACAGAATAGTTGAGTGAATAGCACCCTCTGCTGGTTAACCCTTCTAATGGTCAGCTATCAGGCAAAGAGAATCAGCTTTTTGGGTTGTAAAGCATTTCATAGAATCGAATAGAATCATAGAATCGTCGTAGAATTGGAAGGGACCTTGGAGGTCTTCTAGTCCAACCCCCTGCCCAAGAAAGGAGACCTCATACCAGCCCAGACAGATGGCTGTCCAATCTTGTCTTGAAAACCTCCAGCGATGGGGCACACACAACTTTGGGAGGCAAGCCGTTCCACTGCTTAATGGTTCTCACCCGTCAGGAATTTCCTCCTTATTTCCAGGTTGGATCTCCCTCTGACAAGTTTCCACTCATCGTGCTTTCTTTGAACCAGAAGATTGACAATACTCACGCATATTGCAATGTCTCCTGTGCTTTGGTTTTTCAGTACTTTGTCTCCTGGTAAAAACAAAGGTCACATATTAAAACAACCCAAAAGCTGTTCACTAAAATTAAAAACTGTGATTCATTTTTAAGATTCTGCTAACCTAGCCATGCTACACTGTGAAACAACAAAGACAGTAATGATTAGCTCTATAGATCTGACTTGCAATGGTATGAAAAACTGAAGCTAAAAAAAGGAAATCTGGAATTAATATTGAAGACAATATGAATTTTAAGACTACAGGTTCAGATAAAATATTTAGTACTCTAAAAAAACCTTCCCACCCTCCCTCCACTGAGTTCTTGTGATCCAAAAATGCAGCCGTCTAATGCACTGGACTCTCAAAAAGGAAAGCAGCAGAGCAGAGATGGCTAAACTATGATAAAGGATGGGAACAATGGAAAGAACGAGGAAGAAAACCTACATCCCTCGGTATTCCCAGGGAGTCTTCCATCTGGGTGTAAATCAGGCTGAGCAGCTGGGATCTGACGAAATCCAACATGCTTAGGGTAGTATAGCCATAGACAGAAAAGACACCTGGTGTCAGCCTCTTAATCAAATTCACGTATACCAGAAAGACAGTGACAACCTATGTACTGAAGGAAATCAACCCTGAGTGCTCTTTGGAAGGACAGATCCTGAAGCTGAGGCTCCAATGCTTTGGCCATCTCATGAGAAGAGAAGACTCCCTGGAAAAGACCCTGATGTTGGGAAAGTGTGAAGGCAAGAGGAGAAGGGGACGACAGAGGACGAGATGGTTGGACAGGGTCATCGAAGCTACCAACATGAATTTGACCCAACTCCGGGAGGCAGTGGAAGACAGGAGGGCCTGGCGTGCTCTGGTCCATGGGGTCATGAAGAGTCGGACACAACTTAACGACTAAAGAACAACAACAACCTGTGCGCTCCTACATGCCATGCCTTGGTAGAAGAGTCTCTTGCTCCTTCTTCACTCAACTGGACGTGTAACACTTTCCTTTAGAGGCCATTTCCCCCAAACGCCGAAGCCTAATTCAGGCGCAGCTTTCACCCAAAGACTACGAGTACACCCAGCACACATTTTCACATGCTTCAAAGTGCCTGCAACAGGGTGCCTGAACCGTTGGGTCATTGTTCATCTAAGTAGCGTCACAGCACTGGATGGAAAGGCTGGACCTTTGGGAATTTAGATCCCAGCACACAAAAAAACCCCACAACAACAATAACAACAACCCCCCGCTGCTTACGATCTGTTGTATCCAACCTGTTGTATCCTACCAAGGATCTACGTGGAGCCACCATTCCGAAGGCTGGAGGAAGAAGTCACCGCCTAAGCCATCATCTGCCCCCATCATCTGTCAATGCCAAAGCCACTTGGAGCTCAGACTTGAGGGATCAGTAACCTCCCATCGCTCTCATAAGATTCCACGCCCTGATGTGTGGCCTCTTCTTCTATCAGCATCAAGCCAGACCTGCAATATTGTCTTCCAGTCAATGTCCACTCAAACAGTGAAGGTTCATGCAGGCAGAGCTGCTACTCTGAGGCCTCAGACACACCCTAGTAGTAGTGTGGGTGCCCAGCACAAGGCAAATATTGCTGGGTGGGGGTCACCGCAACATGGGGATGGGGTGTGGGATGCTGGGCTGGAGAAGCCCCCAAGATGGTGCCATGAAGCAACCATTGGAGCTGCTCGAAGTCCACACTGGTGGTGGCGGCGGCGGTTTGGACTCGGACTGCCGGGAGGGGGAAGAGGAACACAAGAGGTGGCTGTGGGAACACGCCGGGGTGTGTGTGTGTGACTCACGTGCCCCTAAGACTGTGGTGCCCAGGTTGGCCACCCCTGTAAACATGCAGGGGAGGAGGAGAGTGTGGGTGGAATGAATGAGCCACGGGCTCATAGGTAAAGGTTCCCCTTGACAATTAGTCCAGTCATGTCCGACTCTAGGGGGCTGTGCTCATCCCCGTTTCCAAGCCGTAGAGCCAGCGTTTGTCCATAGACAGTTTCTGTGGTCACGTGGCCAGCGCGACTAGACACGGAACGCTGTTACCTTCCCACCGTGGTGGTACCTATTTATCTACTCGCATTTTTACATGCTTTCGAACGGCTAGGTTGGCAGGAGCTGGGACAACCGACGGGAGCTCACTCTGTGGCGTGGATTCGATCTTACGACGGCGGGTCTTCCGACCTTGCAGCACAGAGGCTTCTGCGTAGGCAGGGCCCTGAACACGGTGAAAGCCGTGTGGACAGAAAAGTTAACATGGGCTCTGAGCATGCGCATTACTATAATCATGGTTTTCTGGAAGCAATGCATAGAGGCAAGAATTGTCCCCCCCCCCCCCCACAGGCCACTGATTATTATTTAGGGATTTCCAGGGCAGTGTAGTAGACAAGAGTGATGGATTATGACTCTCGAGAGCAGGGTTCGATTTTCTGCTAGGCCATGGGAACTCACTGGAGTTGATCTAATAAAACCAGTCCTTAAGATATCTTAAGGTAACCTGTCCTCAAGATATACCTTGAAAGCCCTATTTGAGTGGCTATAAGTCTGTTCTGACTTGATGGCACAGAATGCACACATATTAAAAAGAAAAGTTCGAATCAGTTGGAATATAGATTTATGGCCGGGGGGGGGAGGGGAAGAACATAAGAAGAGGGCCAAGGGCCCCTCTAGTCCAGATTCCTGTATCTCCCAGTGGTCCCACCAGATGCCTCTGGGAGCCCACGAGACAATTAGAGACCTGTCTCCTGATCCCCCTCCCCTGCATCTGGCATTTGGAGGTCCCTTCCTTCTAAGCCTGGAGATTATATACATCCCCATCATGGCTTGTCACCTGCGATGGACTTTTCCTCCATAAATCTGTCCAATCCCCTTTTCAAGGCATCTAGGCCAGATGCCATCCCCACATCCTGTGGCAAGGAGTTCCACAGGATGTGGGGGATGGCATTTCCTAATTTAAACAAGTGGTCAGCCAAAAAGTACTAAGGCAATTGAAAAAAGAGAGAGCATAAAACACACAAAATGCAGAGAGCTAGATTGCTGTTATCAAGGAAGGAGAAGCAAAAAAAAGAAAAAAGAAAAAAAGGGCCAGGTGGTTATAAGCTGAGCATTCAAGGTGAAATGAAGGGGAAACGAATGGGCAAGGAAGAACCTCAGAAACAGCCATGGAGGCAACAGGACATACACTAGGATGCCAGGCAGCTCTGCTAATCTGCTTCAGCATGTTAAATAAAGCTAAAAAGCAAAATATTGCTGCAGTTTAAGTTTTTTTCTTTTCTTTGCAGCATCCACCCGTCCCATTCAGGTATTATCTAAAACTCTATGACTAAACGTTTCCACGCCTTGCTGGCAATCCACGAAATCCCACGCCGAAACCGACCCTTTTCCTAAACCCCCCAGACTTTCTGTTTCGAATGTTGTTTAGTCATGCAAGCAGAGGCGGGAAGAGAAGGGAAAAAAAAAACCCTCATTCCCCGCCTCGACGCATGCGCAGTTTCCCACTTCGCTCCTCCTCCCCGCACGGGATGGGGCGGAGCCTAGAGAACGCCTAACTCCGCGCGCGCTCCCCCGCGGCTAAAGTCCCGGGAAGTTCTCAGCGGGGAGCCCGCCAAGTAGGGGAGTGCGCGCGCAGGTAAGCGTGTTTGTGCATACGACACGGACCGTGGGTTTTCTCCCCCACTTTTTTTCTTTGCAGACTTTTTCTTTCCCCCACTTTTTTTCTTTGCAGACTTTTGAACGCTTGTGTTTGCGGCCTGGGCTGCAAAAAATATATATATATCTGCCGGACCCATTTTCTCGCAGAGCTGAGTTGCAAACCGAAGAATGGTCTTCCGCTGCTTGCTTTCTAATTTTTTTTTTTTTTTTTGGGTACGATGACTGATCCGGAGCGAAAGGTTTATCTGCGGCAAGGTCGTTATGCTATTCGCCTAGCACAAGTTTGCGTTTTTAATTTTGTGCCCATTTCTGATCATCCTGTTTTATATTCCTATAAAACAGGCTATGGTAGAGTTAGAAACAATGCGGACCACAGGGTAAAGTTTGATTTGAGTTTTGGAATTTTTCGTAGATGTAGAGTCCCGGATCTGAAATGGGGTTAGGGACCTCTTTCCAGTGAGGAATGTTATGTGCTCTGGGTATTTATTTTCTTAAAAATTAAAAAAAAAAAAAAAGACTGGGGACACAGAGTCGAAGTTTATCAAATTACATCATTTTAAAATTAATTGGTCGAGGTTTTCGGAGAGGTAGGGAGGGATGTTGGTCTGTTTCACCAGGGACAAAAACGAAGCTGGAAGTATTTTGCTATCTATAAGAATAAGAGGTTTCTTTGGTGTGAGTTTTTGTGGATTGGAGTCCCCCTTCGTTGTGTTTGAAAAAGTGGGGCTGTAAATCTGCAGAAGAAATAAATTGTGTTGCTCCACAGTATGTCAGATTTCGATTTGATTTTTTGTGCTTGGCAGTGGATGCAGGACAGATGAAAAGCATTTGCTAACACAGCTGAGAATTCATTGCCAAAGGATCGGGTGATACCCATTACCTTGGCTATCCTTTAAAAAATAAATAAATTAGAATAGCTTGAATGTCCCGTAAAAGAAGTTAAGAGTTTGGGATTGCTTAGTCACTTCTGAGTTTTCAAATCCTGGACCATACATAGTAATTGACTTGATGGCATACTGCTGTTGTTTTTATTTGGAGAATAGGTGTGATAGATAAATGGATCCTCCATGAACAAGAGCAGTATTCCTTTCCCCAGGAAGGCAAAAGTAAGGAAAGGGTGGTGCCTTTGTGCCGAGATTTTGGGGGCTTCCCTTAAAATGGGAACTAATCTGCCAAAACTCTTACATTTATTTTGCCTTCTAAATCACTCGCATCCTTACCGTCTCCTGTTCCATTTGGTAACATTTATTTTAGTTTTGCAGAATGTTTGTAATCAAGCCTCACTTGTAATCAAGCCTTAAAAGCGGCTGCTTATTAGGAACGGCTTGCAGAGTGAATGTGTCCTGGCATGTTTCCTCAGCAATGTTATTAGTCATTCTGATGATCCAGGCTTTGAGAACAGTTTCGATTCCCCCTTGCTTGTTTTAGCACATCCATGGCCAGTAAAGGAAGTCTGTTCTCACCGGAATCCCTAGTATCATGTTAATTTATTTATTATTATTATTATTTTTTGGCCAAGGCTTCCTCAAATCTTAAGGACACTTATTGGGAAGAGGGAGGCAATACTAGCCAATAAATGAATTTGGCCAGAGTCCTATCCACTAGGCCTCCCTGCCCCGGCTGGGCATTGTGAAGTTCTAAAAGGTCTAACACCCCCTAGGTGTGAATTCTAAGAGCCAAACTGGATCCATCTTGGAGGTGGCTGGAATGCTGATGGGTGTGGATAATTGATGCTAGCTCAAAATGCTGACAATTCTCAGGAGAGAGCTATCTGGGTTATCAAGAGAGCTGGGGAGTTAACCCAAGGTCACTTTGAACCATCTGAGATGGGAGCTGGAACTTGGTTCAGCTGCATGCAGCTTAGAAAAAGTGGCTGTGTGCAGAACAGCTTGTGTTCTGGAAAGTTCTGTGGAGGCTCCCGGGGATTGTGCTGATGGGTGTCCTCTGAGTATGGGGCTAAAAAGTGTAAGACTTAGGGCAAAGGAGAACTGTATGCCTTGAGATTTCAATTCTACGTTATGATACGCAAGAACTGTGTGAGCTCAGAAATCTGTTGAGATTGGGTCTTCCCAAGTAGGTGGAATCGACTTTCTTTGTTGTTGTTTAGTCATTAAGTCGTGTCCGACTCTTCGTGACCCCATGGACCAGAGCACGCCAGGCCCTCCTGTCTTCCACTGCCTCCCGGAGTTTGGTCAAATTAATCTTGGTCGCTTTGATGACCCTGTCCATCCATCTCGTCCTCTGTCGTCCCCTTCTCCTCTTGCCTTCACACTTTCCCAACATCAGGGTCTTTTCCAGGGAGTCTTCTCTTCTCATGAGATGGCCAAAGTATTGGAGCCTCAGCTTCAGGATCTGTCCTTCCAGTGAGCACTCAGGGTTGATTTCCTTCAAAATGGATTGGTTTGTTCTCCTTGCAGTCCAGGGGACTCTCAAGAGTCTCCTCCAGCACCACAGTTCAAAAGCATCAATTCTTCGGTGGTCAGCCTTCTTTATGGTCCAGCTCTCACTTCCATACATCGCTACTGGAAAGACCATAGCTTTGACTATGCGGACCTTTGTCGGCAAGGTGATGTCTCTGCTTTTGAAGATGCTGTCTAGGTTTGTCATCGCTTTCCTCCCAAGAAGCAGGCGTCTTTTAATTTCGTGGCTGCTGTCACCATCTGCAGTGATCATGGAGCCCAAGAAAGTAAAATCTGTCACTGCCTCCATATCTTCCTCTTCTGTTTGCCAGGAGGTGATGGGGCCAGTGGCCATGATCTTAGTTTTTTTGATGTTGAGCTTCAGACCATTTTTTGCGCTCTCCTCTTTCACCCTCATTAAGAGGTTCTTTCATTCCTCCTCACTTTCTGCCATCAGAGTGGTATCATCTGCATATCTGAGGTTGTTGATATTCCTTCCGGCAATCTTACAGTGTGTTAATTGTAATTTGTACTTTTCTCATTTATTAAAATCGGGTTACTAATCTGAAAGAATTTTCTTTTTTGTAATTTGGCTTTCCTTTTTGATTCGAAAGAAAAATAAAATTTGATTTGTGTGCTTTTCCAGAGTAGGGCTGGGAGCAGTATTATCCTAAGTTCACTCCATAACCATTTGAAATGACACTGTATAAATTACACGAATCATCACTAGTTTAAATTGGGTTTGGCCTTCCTTGCAGGGCAGGTGTTGGCCCTGAATGCAAAGAGTTGCTGGCCCCAGGCCAGGGAGAGTAACTGCTGTGTCACTTGAGCTTCCAGTACTTAGCTGGGATTGGATGGGTATCTGTGGGTCTTTAAAGTATTGAAGGAACCTGGTGTGGGTGTGTGAATTTCCTTGCAGCAGCTTCCATTGTAATAGTTAAGTGGTTGGTTGCTGGACAACATAGTCCATCAACCATTCACCCTCTGCTAGGAGAGTACCAGGTTGGGGATGGCTGTTATGCACCTTTACTTTTCTAGAAAATGTGCACACAGCTTCAGCTGTGAAATTATTTAGATGTATAGATAATATGTGGAAGGAAAGAACAGACTGAATAATTCTGGGAAAAAGAGGATAAAGCGCCATGCATAGATCAGCAGAGCGGGAGCAGCCATAAACTATGTTAAAGTTACTTAATGCTTCACTACTTCACTGAAGCTGAGACTCCCATCTTGAAAGTCGGTCAGTCTGCAGAGATAATGGCTCCTACTTCTGACCAGATTCAGATTTTTAGTTTCTTAACCCATGAGTGGATTTTTTTATGATCTAAGCCTGTTATAGTCTCACCATGTTTTGTGATATTTTCATGATCCTAAAGGTATTGTGTAATTCTAAGTTCTGCTTCTCCTTCTGGATCATGCTTCAAACCTACTCTCAGAATTAATCTTCAGTTATACTAACAGAAATACAAATTCTTTTTCTTCCCCTGCAAGTGGTGCCTTGGCTTTTCTCTGCCTGCTAAGAAATACGTCTTTAAGACGCTCAAGATACTGGCTGCTTAACAGTTTCCAGAACTATATTTTGAAGGAGAAACTTATTTCCTTCCTCATTCTTCCTCCAACCCTCAAAAAGCTCTAAATGAGGAAGAAAATAAGTTTCTTCTATATATATATGTATACTATATTTGATAAGATTACAGCTGCAGACACTTGGAAACTTAATTAGCAAGTATTTCTTCTGCTTTGTGGGTCTGAGACATGAATATGGACAATAGCAAGGATTGGGCTGCAAATTCCAAAGTTTTTGTCATCATTTTAAGATGGGAAAAGGAAAAAATACTGTTCAGTCCATTGAACGAGGCACAGTACCGTTTTCTGCATCACCGAAAATTTTGTTTTCCCACCCTCTTCACTAACATTTTGTTATGTCGTGTCAAGTCAGAACTGACTTATAGGGACCCTAACATGGCTTTCAAGTAAAATATTTAAGGAATGTATCAGTTCCACACCCCCAGTAAGTTTCCGTGGCTGAGTAGGGATTCGAACCCAGGCCTCCTGAGCCATCACTCCATCCACTATGCCATGCTGGGAATCTTCAATAACTGGAGATGATGCCAAGAATCCCTGCCTTGGTGCTCAGTTCACTTCTGAGCACAACTAGAAGACATGGTACTAAACAGGGGTGGGGAATTTTCGCTCCCAATATTTCCAACTGTAATCCCTACAATCCTTATTATTGGCGATGTTAGGTGTGACTTAATGAATGGTGGCTGAAATACATGAAAGCCAGAGATTTCCCCCAACAATCTGATAAATGTTGGGGGCAAGGAGATCTGTCAGATGACTTCTGTATTTTCAGATGCTAGTGGCTGGTCCTTTCTGTAGTATGTTGATGTGGGCATATTTACGTTAAGCTTTCAGCGCTTAGAAGCCATGCAGGGATGGTAAAGATGTTTTCATAAATCTCTGGGCAGAATCCTGTTGTGGATGTGCCGTAGGCATAATTATGATAGCATAAATTGTGGTAGTGAGTTGAAAATGGTGGTGGAGACTTTTTCCTTAAAAAATCTGCCAGAAGGGATATTAAGATGTGAATTATTCATGCCAGCAGGGAAATCAAAACATACACATTTGTCAGTATAGAAAGTTCCAGAACGTGTAGGATAGCTTTTATAGATAGTTACAAAAAGCACCATAGAATAAGTAATTAAAACTAGTACTCCTTTCAAGTTTTCTTTCTCACATAGTTTTCTTTGAAGAACCTTACCGGATGTTTCTCCAATTCTAACATTTCCTTTTGCATCTGTCCTAATTAGTATGACAGATAGTGTATATCTGTGTCCTTAGCTTGTTTATTCAAAGGATAGGATGTCTGTGTTAATTGTTTTATGAGGCTTCTTTGTTGCTGCAAATGCCTGTGTGTTGTCACAGCTTTGTAAGGAATAGCTTTTTCCCCACAATACATTTAGCTAGCTATACTGTGCACATAAGAAAGTACCTTGGCCGTTTTAATATATTTATATAATTGCTAAATTCCAACACATGTAGTGATATCTCAGAAGTTATAATGAGGAGGAATCTTCTCACAATTGACAAGCTACTGCTCACATTCCTGGTCACGGGGAAATTGTGTGACTGGTACATGACCAGGAATGCGAGCAGCACCTTATCTAGGAGTAGTTTTCTGCCAAAGTTTACACAGTTATACCAGCATAAATCTGGAATGGGATTCTGGCACTGAAATTTACTAGTAGAGGTTATTTGTTACTTCCTTTTAAAAATGAAAACAAATGTTCAGAAAACTTAATTCTGAACCAAGTACCACATCTTGTGTCTTTTAAAGCTTGCATAGAATTAATTATGTACAGGACTGGGTGTTTCTCCTTGTGTGTGCATGTGCCCCCCCCCCCCCCAACTTGACCAACCCTCAGTGAGCATCTGTGTCCTCTGCTCATCCCAGTCCCTTACTGAGCTAACTGAAGCTGTTTGATAAAAAAAAAATCATATTCTTTCCTAGTTTCAGCCACCTTTGTATACTCATTGTTTTTAGTTTTAAATACTGTCTTTTAATGGTGTAAGCCACCTTGGGTCCTTTTTCAGCAGAGAGGCAGGGTAAAAATATTTTAAATAAATAAAATGAACAGTTTTTAGTAATGGCTTAGTTCACATCTGGTGGCTTTATTCTCTTTCCTTTGTGTAGTTACATTTTTTTTCATACTTCTTGGTTATTTTCCTGCCCTGGGGGAATGATTTGCAGGAAGAAAATAGGCTTCGGTGTAAATATATGTATACATTCATTAAATCTGTGTCAGGATGAAGAGAACGAACCTCTTTGGATCCCAAGAAGCATCTCTGTCCTAAATACTATTAGTGCTGATAGGGTTTTTGGGGGATTTAAGCCACAAAAGAGACTTTGACTAAGGAAACAGGAATAGATACCAGCTCTCCATCCAGTTTGGAAAAAAAAGAAAGAGCTGTAATTTTATTTCTGTATTAACTTTTGTGGATTTATGTCCACTTCCTCAGATGCTGGAGTACAAATACATGACCTGTATATTTATCCATAGCCCCATGACCAGGTGAAGATATGGATAATAGATAAAGTGAAAATGTCTTCTTAACACAGGAATGGGAGTGTCAAGTCACTCCCTGCTATAAGGTGGGCTGACAAAAATCGCCATTTTAGTTTGTCAATTTAGAGAAGATTGAAGAAACTTGAGCTCTCCAGATTTTTTTACACGTCAGCCTTCAGACCCCATGGCCAACAGAGCTAGTGGTGAGGAATGATGGGTGTTGGTCTTCAACATCTGGAAGGCCAAAGTTTTCCTACCCCTCGTTTAAAGAGATTTAATTGGTTTGTGTTGTGTGTTTGCTAAAGGAGCAAGCCAGGGCAGGACGGAGGGTTTTATGTTTTGAGATGGTTTTTGTGGAGGTAAGGGGTTTTATTAAGAATATTTTTGTTTATTACAGGAGAAAAGAAAACACTTGAATGGAACTGAAGTAAAGGTTTGTGGCCTAAGACAGAATTTGCAAAGATCTTTCTTGTAAACAGTAAGTAGATTTGATTGGT
This sequence comes from Intellagama lesueurii, assembly GCA_037013535.1. Classification (NCBI taxonomy): domain Eukaryota; kingdom Metazoa; phylum Chordata; class Lepidosauria; order Squamata; family Agamidae; genus Intellagama; species Intellagama lesueurii. The sequence continues at coordinate 262,266,901 of JBAJHW010000003.1, forward strand.
CAATATGCTCCCCTTTTTTCTCCCCCCCCCCCCCATTCATCCTTTTGCCATGTTGGCCTCTCTTCCCTCCCCAGTCCTAGTACAAAAGTTCAGCATCCCTTTGTTTTCTTGCTCCTTCAGGGGGTGCTTTCAGTTCCTTAGAGTACTGATTACCTAATGAAGTGACCGATTTTCTCTCTTTTGTTACAAGGGTTTTAGGTGGTGCCTGATTGTCTGCTGGAGGCAGGATTTGGAAAGCCTGCCATCTCAGGAAAGAATAGCTCTAGAAAGGTCTCATCATGGTCATTGCAGACTCACATCATGACCACCTGTCCTAGTTTTGTTTTAAATGCTGGGACCATTAAGATGCAGGCTTTGGGTTGATGACCTTAAATTCCAAAAGCTGAAGAATCCTATGGCAGTTTTAAGAGCAACAACTATGCTGTAATAGGAGTCTATGGGGACTCCTCATGAAAGCATTGGCTGTAACAAATATAAAAATTCTCAGAAGGGTCTTCTTGGCAGTGGAGAACATAAGGATCCCGCAGTGGAATTCCCCGCGTTTGGCTTTACCATCTCCCACTTACAGTTATTGAGCCACATTTGGGGGGGGGGGGGGGGGGAGGGATTTCCACTTGAAAAAGTTAGTGGATTCTCCTTTGCACACATTGTGGAGAATACAGCATTATCGTGCAGAAATTGTAGGATGCTAGCCATCGGTTTCTACCGAGTCTCTGCTTCTTAGATTTCTAGGAATTAGTCCCAAACAGCAGTCTAGCCAGCATAGTAGAGAAATATAAATAGAGATGATCTAAACTGTTTCTCGTAAGCTATCAAGAAAAAAAGGCCATTTAAATTTTCCAGAGTTCTAAATTTTCTGTTTACTAAATAAGTATGTGTATTTGTTGGAGGGTGTAACAAAATGTAAGGAGGAGGTGGGGAGCAGAGCTGCTCCAAACCTTCTCCATCCCCAGGTTAACCTTATTGTCATGCATTAGGGTTGTTGACCTCCTGGAGTCAGAGGTCCCTTGGCATTGTAGCCTTGGGACCTATTATGTACTCTAGAAGGCATCTCCCAAAGAACTAGGACTCTCAGGAAGCAGCATGGCAGATTTTTTCCTCTCCCCCCCAACCCCCTAAAATTAACAGTAAGTAAAAGCCTGAGCGGCCAGTGCAACCTCAATGGTAGGCTCTTCTCTAGAGGAGCAAAAACTAGGGGTGGATGTGTCTATGTTCTAGAACCCTAGAGTTCTGTCTGGGAAATGTTTGGAGACAAAAGAAACCCACAAGGACTTCCCTAACACATTTCAGTAGGGCAGTGGAACCGATGACCTCGAGAGGTAGTGAGTGATCCCACGCTGGAGGCTTTCAAGAGAAATTTAGACCCCCCCCCCCCGCCCCCTGGCAGATATCCTTTGATTTGGATTCCTGCCTTGAGCAGGCGATTGGACTCGATGGCCTTAGAGGCCCCTTCCAACTTCATGATTCTATGATTCTGTAAACACATCAGGCTGTGATACATAGGCACAGAAAACAATGGGGTCTCTTTTTAAACTCTTTGGTATCTCCTCCCTCCTTCCTGTGTCCACAGAACGAGATTACCTTAAACCTAAACAATGGGGAGGCCTAGAAAATCTTCTGACAATGTTGCGTCGCCTCGGCCTGCTGCCACAGCTCCAAAAGCAGCCTCCGCGGTCACCCAGTCTTCTGCTTCATCCAGAACCGCTTCTGCGAAGACCCGAGCACCAAGTGCACCGGCTGTTAAGAATGAAAGCAGCAGACGAGGGGAAGGAGAAAAGCCAGCCTATGTCCCAAGTCCCAGAGGATCAGCGCAAAGTTCTCAGACAAGGTCTGCCGCAGGGCACGGTGGTAAGCAAGGAGACACAAGCCGCGGAGCAAAAGCCAAGACCTCTGCAGCTGCTGGAGACTTCAAATCCCCTGCTTCAGGTACTAAAACCACTACAGGCACCTCTGGGAGTCCGCGGCAGTCTGCTGCCAAACCCCAAAGCAAAGGAACCCATTTTGTTTCGCCCATCTCCACGGAAAAGGTGGCTGAAATCGAGAGGGAGACGCGGGGTCAGCGGAATAACCCCGAGTGGTACAAATGGCGAGAAAACCGCATTACAGCTTCTGTGGCTCCCAAAATTGCCAACAGCAAGTTTGCGAATGATCGGAGCTCTGAAGTGCCTCGGTCGTACCTGAAGGCCGTGGTGGAATCTGGCTCCTCTCTGCAGACGCCGGCCATGTCTTGGGGGGTCAGGAATGAGAAGAAAGCAATCCGTGCCTACGAAGCGCTCAAGTCCAGCAAGGGGGAGAAGCCGGTGAAGGTTGACGATTGTGGGCTTTTCATTGACAAAAAGAAGGCCTGGCTTGCTGCGAGCCCTGACGGGATTGTCCGAGAAGCCGGTACAGGCAAGGACCTTGGGCTGTTGGAGGTCAAGTGTCCCTATAAGCACAGAGATAAGACGGTGACAGAAGCTTGCAAGGACAAGACGTTCTGCTTGGAGAAGACGGGGGATTCCTACGACTTGAAGAAAACACATCCCTATTATGTCCAGGTCCAGTGCCAGATGGGAGTCAGCGGCCATAAAAAAGCCGACTTTGTGGTTTATACCAACAAAGAAACAGCCATTGCTCCTGTAGATTTTGATCCAGCTTTCTGGGAGAAAACTGTTCCCAAACTGGAGAAGTTTTACACCGATGCTGTTGTCCCTCATCTGGAGGAGAAAGAAAGCGCTGCCGCCTGGGCTAGAGAAGAATAAAACAAGTTGTGATCTTTGAGCTTAGAAAAGTTACTCTTTTTTTTTTTTTTAACTTGGGCTCCCAGAATCCTCCAAACCATGACCATGGCTAGGACTTACTTGTAATCCAAGTTTTGAGAAATCCTTATCCCCCCCGCCCCAAGAAGATGTGCCTTCTGTCTGAAGTGTATTCTTGTTTCTTACCCATTTATTGCCAACCAGCACAAAATGACTGATTGCCCTTCTGTGCCTTAACATGCCTTTGCAAATATTCATTGAGCTAACCCAGCATTGCCTGCCGTCAGCTTGGCAGCCAGTTGTACAAAAGAGTATCAGAGCTTCAGCAGCTGAGTTTGTCCTTGTCCGTCTTGAATGAGGCAGAGTGCACACTTGTGCTTCTTCCAGAAGAGATGGTAACTCGTGTAAACGGCCTTCCACTGCTTCTGCTATGAGAGATGGTTCAAATATGATGTCCCTCTAATAAACAAAGTGGTCTGCTAAACATGATAGTAGGTGGGCACTAGGGGTGGGAAGAGCAGAAAAATATAAAATGGATAGTCATTTGCTCACCCCAGATAACTGGCAATTGCATCAGTTCCTTAATAATTCCAGTTTAATTCCTGCCTGTCTGGGACATGGATGGTTCATCAAAGTTTCGTGTTCTATCTTCTAGTGACTCAAAACACACTGCAACGTTCTTGTGACTTAACCTTTTTGGACCGGTGATAGTATTAGTACAGAAGACTCACCATCTTGGCTTTTGAAACAACCTGTGCTTGGAAAGTCTAAATAACAGTTTAGTTTATCTTGAGAAAATGTTCTTGTAAGAATTTCAGTTTTGTTTAGACCTAGAGTTTCTTCTGGTTTACCTTTGGCAATAGGACACCCAGCTTTAAAAAAAAAAAAAAAAGCCAGTTTGCAGAACATGATTGCTTGCTAAAATTTGCCTATAATCTGTTGTCCAAAATGAAGCATCATGTCCAAATAAAAATATTTACTGTTCGCAATGTTGTCTTTTGATATGTTGGGATAAGTGCCATTGAAGCAGAAAGAACAAAGTTGGGATTAGTTATTGTATATTCAGGACTTGGGTATTCTCCAGAGTTGCACCTTCTGCCTTCTAATCACCAGCGGAGCCAAGGGAATGTGATTCTTCTAACACTTAGCAGAAAAACACATTCCTACCATCAAAACAAAAGTATTATGGCATCTTAAAGATTAATAGATGTAGGTCAAAGTAATTTTTTGTGGATTACAATAGCAATTATAAGGGAGTTACCTTGATGCCTGTTCTGGACCACAACTGGCTGGGGAGCCAGAGGTTGAGAGTTCGATTCCCCCACTGGGCCTCCTGCGAGTAGAGCCAGCCTGTGTGGCCTTGGGCAAGCTGCAGTCCCACAGTGCCCCTAGAGGAAGGGAAGGGTAAAGCACCTCTGAGTATTCTCTACCTGGAAAACCCTGAAAGGTCACTGTTTACCATTCAAATGTTTATTTTAGATATATGTAGTATTGTATATTTCTGGCAGAAAGCAGCAGTGACTTGAAATGACTCCTGATGAAAGTGAAAAGAAGTGCAAAAGCAGGACTGCATAAAGACAAAAATCATGACTGCAGAAGAACTACGTAACTTTACTGTTAGCAGTGAAGTAAATGAAGTTAAAATTGCCTCGGTTCAACCATCAAACCAGATGGAGGCTGCGGCCAAAAAAATCAGAAAATTGAGGTTTGCAAGTACAGTTATGAAGGAACTAGATTGAAGGCCTTCAAGTGTCAGAATGTCACTAGAGACCAAGGGTATCAACATTATATTTTCAAATTAGTATACTGAAACGTGGAAGCTAGACCGTGAATGCCCAACTGAATAATTTCAGAATATGGCTGGAAGAAAGTAGAGATGGGCATAAAGTGCTTTGTTGAAATTCGTATGTGTGGTATGTTCCCATCCCCTGGTCAGCTGCCCGGCTTCCCTTTCTTGCCGCCTCCAGCAGCCGACCACTCAAGACAAGGCGGCAGGGATTAGAGATGGGGGCTTCACATACAAATGCAAGGCCTGCTGGCGCAGGTGAAATCCCACCTCCAGACCTTGCTGGACCACCCGGCGCGTGTGGCCGGTGTCATCTTCTGCGCCCCAATTGCCCTGCCGCCCCAGCAAGGAAGTGGGAGGACAAGTCTCCCTGCTGAGCTGTGGAGTGGCTGGGGGAGCAGGGAGTCAGGGCTGCCGAAGCCAAGCTACTGCCGCGATTGGGGTGCAGATGACGTCTGCCACGCGTGCCATGCAGGTAAGTGGTCCGGCATGGTTTGGGGGGGGGGGGAGTGTTCCTCAAGCCAGTCACTTCTGCTAGTGGGCTTTGTATACAAAGATGAAGCCCCCATCTCTAGTGGGGATTCTTGCAGCACAGCTGTTCAGTGGTTGGCTAGGAGAGGTGGGAAAGCGAAGCCCAAGCTCCTGCCCTGACTGGACACATCATGCGGCGTGGACCAGATTATGAGTGGGGCAGCTGGTTGGTAGGGGAGGGAACAAATTTTGATTAAGTGCTTCATGCCCATCTCTAGCAGAAAGCTTTGCAGATACCCTGGACTGCTGGAAAGACAAATAAGTGGGTCCTAAGTAAAATCAAGCCAGAACTGATGAAACTGAAGTTACGCTACTTTAGACTCGTGAAAAGCCACCACTCAATAGACAAGACAATGATGCTAGGAAAAGTTGAAGGCATAGACGCAAGAGGAATATCAAAAATGAGTTGGATTTATTCCATAAAGGAAGCCAAAGGCTTGAATTTGCAAGAATCACTGCAGGGCTGTTACAAATAGGACACTTTGGAGGTCATTCATAGGGTTGCCATAAATTGGGAGCCAACGTAACAGCACTTAAGAATTGTTGCAGGAATTATTTACCGAACATGTGAAACCCTTGTCAAAACCTTTCCACACCCAACTCTTTTCGGTTATTTTGCCAGCTTAGCACTAACACTTTGTTTTTTAAGGTAAAGTACTAAGGCTGGTTTTCTATCGAAATCGGTAATTGCTGGTCATCTTGGAAATGCATCCAACTCTATTCCTGATGGCTAAGTTTGGATTCCATCACTCCTTGAGTTCATTTTTTACTGTAGTCTTAAATGTATGATAACAAAGCATAATATAATATAATCAGTAAGTCTTACTGATTGGCAGAACCTAGGCAATAGACAGGAATTCTCAGTGGCCATGTTCACACAACACAGAAAGTCAGGAAACTGGCTTTTAGTGGATAAGCAGGATGTTAATTGCGACTGCCAATTCAGTTCTGCATGTATTAAGAGACTTCCTGGATGGTTTTTGAACACAAGTACTCCCTTCTCTTTTTTTTAGTAGATAAAGAAGAAAAAGGGACAATGCCTATGTTTGGATGGGGCAAGGAGTCTAAAACCTGGCTGCAAATAGGAGAGGTGGCTGAGCAGAATGCACGGGCATGTTGACCCTAGCCAGAAAATCAGTCTGTAAAAATCCCTGTAGGGAAGTGGGATCTTCCAAAGATCTAACCTTGTTCAGCTTTGGTGAGGAGGCAAGTTTGCAAATACAGTGTTGTGACCATCCAGTCCCCACAGCACCTCCAAACTAATTAAAGTGAAAACTAAGTGACACTAGGAAAAATCAATTATTTCTCCCTTCAAACAATAATTTGTGTTTGCACATAAACCACCAGGCCTTTCATCTTTTCTAACACCTTTCACCCGTTGACATGCTTCTGTTCCGACATTTTCACCTTTATTATTGCAGAATTTCAACAATAATTTTATATTTTATCCAGTGGCCTTGGTTTTCTGGAGACTACATTGTATAGCAGCCATTAATGTCCTCAGAACATATAGAGTGCAAAATTATGTGGTCATTTTGCACGTGTTATGCGCCATCAAGTTGCATCTGACTTATAGCAAGCCTAAATTGGCTTTCAAAGTATGTAAGATATTAAAGGAGTGCTTTTCTATTGCCACCCCCCGCCCCTGTAAGTTTCCATGACCAAGAAGGAATTCTGACTCTGGTCTCCTGAGTCCTAATCTGTCACTCTATCCAGTCAGAATTTATATGATGGCACATAGTGAACACACTGTCTAGTTGTAGGGTTTGGACAAAAAATTGCTAGAAAAGCATCCAAGAATAAGGACAGCATAAAATCATTAAGATTCAACTTAACGAATGTGAGAGAAAACCATTACATTTTATACCGGTTCATGGATGTCTGTAGATTCCACAAAAGTTTTAATTTGACAGGCAAGTTTACGTAAAGCAAAAGCTTGGCCTGTGTTTTTTAATATCAAGAAATACTCCAGCCTCTTTTTCAGTTGCATTAACTACATCTAAGTAAGCTCAAAGTGGGCTTGCACTGTAATAACACAACTGATGAAAAATATTTTTATACATTTCACTCTGGACAATCAACACAAGACAAAGACCAGAATATACTAATTTACATCTTTAATAGAAAGTGACTAACTATAAAAAGTGTAAACGCTTTAATGAGAAGATGTCTTTTGATTGGCTTATGGGGCAGCTCCATAAAATCTTTGACCATGATGACCAAAAAGGCTGCCCTTCTATGTAGGACAGGGCCCATCTCAAGCTATTGCAAATGCCTTATACAACAAAGAAGAGTTGTCACTGTAACCATGGGCAAAGAGGAGGTGGTGGTGCATGTATGGGATGTGATAAACAAGGCACATGGGTCAAACTGAAGAGACTCAATGGATTAGGTATAGAGTGCAGGTTGACCCGTCATTTTGCAAAACAAACATTAGTTTGCTGGCATAACTTCCAAGAACAAGTAGCAGTGGTTTGCATAGTAGACAGGTCTCTCTCTTCCTCATGTGCTATCCAAATTTCACTTGGGGCAAACTTCCGCAGCAGCAAGAAAGCAGTCTGAAAACAAAAGCAGGACCCAATCTGCTTCTTCAGTTCAGCTCACACCTTGAGTCTTCTACAACTGCCCTCCTTTAAGATTTTAAAGCCTCTAGAGCAGTCACCATGACCTCTACTAGTAACAAGGTTTGGTCACTTCCCACAATTCCTCCATTCCTTCAAATAAGATACTAGTGCAACTGGAAGTCTGGTGTGGATGAATGGGGCAAGCAGGTGCAGCTGGACCTTTTCTAGGAATATGTATACAAAATATTTACATTAAGTGAATACTGCAACCTTTCTGCACTTAAGTGACTAGCCTGACTAAAAACTGTAATATATATGAATCTGCGAAGGAAGCAGCCACATTACAGGAAAAAGGAGCTATAACTATAGTGCTGAAGTTTGGTGTCAACTGCTCCATGTTGCAGTTCATGCTAACAGAAGAGCTGTTCTTGTACCTGCAGGAGGTTTCCTTCCAAGCAGTGGGCACTGGAAGACAACGGCCCTCTTTCACTCTGTGCTTTACCTATGAAAATGTTCCAGATGTTTCTCAACTCATATTTTCAATGGGAAGTACAGGCCCGAGGTAAAAATGAACACAAACATTGGGGCACCAATCTACAAATGTAAGTCTGAGTAGCTATCATACCACAAAGAAACTACCTTGGCGCCAACTCCATTAGGCTGACCGAGGAAAGGCACCAATTGCGATCTGCACAAGGGGCTTCTGGCTGACTTAGTGCATTGTGCACTGGAATCTACCAAACCAGTCACTTGTGTCTGCCAGGTACCTTGTACTGCTGCTCTAGTAGAACCCTGAGATCTCAACAACATCGTTTACTGGCTTTTCAATAAGAGAACAGCATGCACATCCCCTCCTCCTCCCACTGTCTTGAGCAAGACACATATTTCACTGACTTGGAAGAACGGGGGTCCCAGTGTACTCCCCCAGGGAAATTCCTGCATTTTGATTGTCTTTCCAAGAGGGGATCCAGTCTCAGTTTAGAAGGAACCCACCCATCACCAAAGTCAGTCACAGAAGCGTTTGCGAGGGACAGTGCGGGCTCTGTTTGAGCGACGAATCTCCTGTTTTGCATCACGGCATCGCTGGCAGATGAAGATGTCAGGCACGTTGGATTTACGTATCTTTGCGCAAGAGAGGTGGATCCAAGTAGCACATTCACTGCACTCTATCATAGGTCTGCCAGCAAAAGGCTTTAAACAGAAACAAGTGATAAGATCCCAAGCATCATCCTCTGCAAAAGAAAGAGAAAACACAGTATTAAAAGGAGAGCCTAAACTGCTTTTCCATATGCATGCTAGAAACAGTCATGGCTTCAATACAAGCCTTTGTACATGCAAGAAATTCTGAACTCTATTTGCTTGCTCATTCTCAGTCTTCATCAAAAGTAAGGTAGTTCTGCTCCTCCAGTTGGAAGCCAGCAGTACTACCACAAACCACTATCCACTTACCATCAGTTTTTGTGTCTGAGGTTGCATTAAACTCCTCACATGTAGCTGCAAGATAAAGAAAACGGAGCACATTAATAGGTGTTTTGTGTCTGACTGATTTTTTCCAGTTCCCCAAGAACCTACAATCCCAACTGTAAGATTATCTTCTCTGTTAATAATCTCCAAACACACACATTTAATTCAAAGCCCAATGACAATGGAAAAATATTATATTTTAGCACACAGATCAATAGCTTGGCAGTACCCAACTCAGTGGCATCTCCAACAACAAAGATTTCACTTAGGGTGAAACAAAAACAAAGAGTGAAATCTTTCCCCCTTAGGAGGGAATGGTGCATGAGACTCTGAGGAGCTGCTTCATCAGGATAAAAAGTACTGGGCTAAAAAGATCAACCTGCTGACTCTGTAAAAAAGTATACTTATTAAACTTCTTTTCCGAAGTTTAATCTGTTGCACACTTACTACTCAGCTGGGAGCCATCTCTACTGAGTTCCTCCTCGTTGCATTGATCTGTGGTGTTCCAACAGGAAGGGATGATTCTTTCCTCCTTGCATGTGTCCTGCTCTCCAAGCTTCTTGGCTGCCTGCAACCCATGGACCCAGTCACTGTCTTTTATGTATTGTTCCAGGAGAGATTTGGGCTGGACCTCTTCTCTTGGGAGACAAGATTCAAGCTCCCCTTCTTTGCCATAAGCCTCCTGTACTGACTCAGTCTTTTCCTGTCTTGTGTCCTTCACAGTCAATGACATCACCCTCTTATCCTCCTCTTGGCCCAAGATGTGCTTCTTTGCTGATGGTTTCCTCTTTTTTGTTTGCTGGGGCCAGCCTGTGCAGAAACTGTTGGAAATGTCAGGACAGTCCAGAAGCAGGTCTCCAGAACCCTTGCATGTAGTGTTCCTATTTCCTCTGTCATCTGACAGCACCTGGGAATCACAGGACTGGGAGGAGGTCCAGCTGTCACTGTCTTGGGTGCTTCCTGTACTGTTCTGGGGGCTCATGTTGCCTCTATGTGGCCAGGGCTCATTCTAGAAAGGAAAAGAGAAGCATCACTCCTGAACCATTTCATGAACTTCAGGTTGTAACTGAACAAGAGTCATGAATGCCTAGGACAAGAAGTTATAGTAGATCAGACATCCAGCTTTATTACTGATAAACTGGAAACTATCTTACCTCCTTTGGGTAAGGGATGTAGCCTGCATAGGCTAGCACAAAGGTACAGAACTGATTGAAGTCTTCCACAGTTCTCTGTCTTTTCTGTGGTGGCTGCAAAAACACAAAGACATGGGGGTTCAGAATCTTAGCTTGATCCTTTTTAAGGAGAAAGGTGGGGTAAAAATATTTTAGGTGAAATAAATAAATAAACAAATATGCACACAATAAGACAAGTCAGTCATGCACAATGTACCCGCAGCAAGGCAAATTGAAATGGGAAATTGTGTTTTTTTTAAAAAAAAAATCTCTACAGCAACACTTTGTGGTATTTAACATGAGGCAGCTCCATTAACAGAATACAGACAACCATTAGGACTGCCGACTCAGATGCATCACTGGTAAGATAGAGAATCTTAGCAATGTATCCTTGGGTATGATCATGTCTGGCAATACATGTTAAACACAGTTTACTGTAGGAATACAAGAAACTGCTTTACACTAAATCAGTCCTCTGGGCCAGTTATTTATTATCTGGCAGCAACTTTCCAGGATTTCAGCTTGGCTTCACAGCCTTACCAAGAAGGTGTCAGTGAGTGAATCTGAGGCTTTCTGCAAGGAAAATATGATCTACCACTAAAAAGCATTTAGCCCCAAAGGACTACTGTCTGCCTTAACAATACAAAGGAAGGGGTTGTTGAAACAAAGCTTGAATGTTAAGCGGCTTCTCACGTTAGCCTATACAGAGAAAGAATATACCGAATTACTAAGATCTCAGTTTCCCACAGCCACAGAACTGCTTTTCTGTCAGATTTCCTGATTCAAAAACCCAAGGGAAGCAAAGCAGATCTTAATACTAGATTTCAGAACAGCAGAAGGCACCTCTCCAGGGAAAGGAATTCTCCTGCTACTTGGTAATAACAACAATAATAGCAGCAGTAGTAGTATAGGAAATATAATTTCCCTCTGGATCCCAAATCTGAGCAAACAAAGCAAAATGTAGTTTAGTCCTGCAGACAAACAAAGGGAAGCAGCAGAAGACCAAATTCCCAGCCATGACACGGGAGGTCGGTGCAGGTTAGCCATCCTCTCTTACATGCTAAGTATGTCACAGCAGCCACTGGAAGAAGCACCATCAGGCCAAAGCTTAGGCTTCCCTTTGCTATGGATGTGCTCAGCAAGAGGGGCTTGTGATGTCTCCCTCACCCCCCCAAATCATGTGAAGCTGGCAATAACAACACCCACAAACAGAGAGGGGAAACAAGTTCCACCCATCGCCTTGTACAAAGACTAATACAATTTCCAGACTTGACTTAAACACACAAACCGAACTGAAATGCCTCTCCTCCTCAGCGACACACAAGGGGCAATTCCTTCTCTTCTTCCTATCTGAGCGCCCACAAGCAAATGCAGTTCATTATTACAGGGGTGGGATTTTTTTAGAGTACAAAAGCACCCTATTCCTACAAGAGATTAAATCTGAGTAGGGGGGGGTTGCCCAGGTGGGAGCTAAATCCTAGGAAGGAATATATTTCAGCTGGACCTCAGCATCAAGGATGAAAGTACTGTACACCGATTCATCCCCCAAACAGGAAAGCAACAGGGGGAACCATTCCAGGCCATTCTCCAGTTCTTCAGTCCACCACCCCATCCACACCCGCTGGCCCTGGGAGTCAAAACCTCAGGCGGACACGAACCCAAGTACAGAAAACCACCTTCAGAGCCATCATTGCGGCAGCACCCTGCTTGCGTGGTGGTGGGGCTTGGAAGAAGGGGAGACTTAATTGCAGTCCCTAGTCAGAGGGAGAGGGAAGGTCTTGTTTATTTAATAAAAGAGCACGGATAAGCAGGCTGCAGCAGCCCAAGCTAATGCCTCCGGATCCGAGGGGTTGGATCCTTTCCGGGGCCACGGGGAGCTCTGGGGCTCGCCTGCACACTTCTCCCGCCGCCGCCCCCTTCCAATCCGACGAGGCCACCCTCCTGCCTCTCTTGGATCGACCCCCAACAACCCCTCTTCCCCCCCCCCAAAGTCTGAGGGGCAGCTGACACCGAGGGATCCCCAGGCCCCTCCAAAGGGCCGCGTCCCCCTTCTCTGGCCCCGCAGGGTCCGGCCTCCCCACCCCACACACATACACACACACACCTGATCGCTCCCAAGATGGCGCCGGCGCCGCTACGACCGTCCCGGGAGGAGAAGGCGAAGGAGGAGGCGGCGGGGGGAGAAGAGAGGGGAGGGGGGGAGGGAGGCGGCTCCGTCTCCTCCTTCCTCCCCCCCCGCCATGAACCTGAGGGAGCCCAGCGTGGTCTCGGCGGGAGGGCCGGCCAGCCCGCTGCCTGTCGTCATTCCTTCTCTCCCCCCCCCCCACGAAGCCACTCGCGCCGCAGCGCCAAGCCGGCCGGCCGGCCCTTCAGAAAACGCGGGATGGCGTCGTTCGTCATCGGCGCCGCCAAGTCCCTCCCCCTCCCCCCTCCCGCCCCGCCCCGCCAAGCGCCGGAGCCGCCCTCGCGCCAAAGGCACCCGCGAGACCCGGCTTGTTTTTGGGGGGGGGGGGGGCGCGAGAGAGAAAGAGAGAAAAAAAAGGGCGGAGGAGGGGAAGGAAAGGAGGCGGCGATGTAGACCTCCTGTCTCGCCTCCCCCACCCCCACCCCCCCGGTTGTCCCCTCAGGAAGAAGAGACCCTTGCCCTGCCACCGCCTCACCCCCCCCCCGGCCTCAGGCTCTCTGGAGAGGGGGGGGCGCCCAAGCCGGGGGGGGGTATGGCGGGGGGGGGGAAAGAACGCGTCAGAATGGGCCATCTTCTCTTGAAACACTCCCCCCAGTCCTGCCTCATGGAGACACCCCCCCCCCGCCGTCCCATACATGAAACGGCACCCCCCCCCTCTCCAAAGGTCCCCCGAGGGGAAAGGGAGAGTTGGCGGGCCGCCTGCCCCCCCCCCCGCCTCATGGATGCGCTCCGCTCCCTCCACCTCCACACAACACACCAACACACACACACACACCACAGGCGCCCCCCTCTCCCGCCCCCCTCTTCGGCCTCCGGCCGGACTCACCTCGTCGAAAGCCGGGCCTCCGGGGCTGGGCACGGGGCTGGCTCCTGGAAGGGGGGGGTGGGGGTGGGGGGAGAAAAGGGAAGACGAGAGAAGTCAGGTGGGTTGTTAGGCTGCCCCGAAGGGGAAGAAGACGCCCGCCCGCCCGCCCTCCGTCTTTCCCTGTCTCCTCTCGAGGGGCTCTCATGGCTGGGGGGATTCTGGGCGTTGTAGTCCCCCCCCCCCAAAGGAACGGGTCTGCCTCCCCCCGCCTCTCACCCGGGTCTTAAGCCTTCTCTTCTTCGCCCCCCCCCCGCCCCTCGGTCCAGGCTTGTTTCCCCTTCGCCCGACCCTTGCTTGGAGGGCCCCCCTTCGCCCAGCCCGCCTGCAGCCATGCCAGGCGCCCGGGCAGGACTTCCCTCCCTCCCTCCCTCCCTCGCCCGCTCCTTCCTTCCGCCTTTTCCTCCTCTCTCAACTCGCCCCCTTTCAACCAACCCCCCCCCCACACACACGCCACCCCCCCCAATTCCCCCCTCCCCCTCGCACCCCATCCCGGCTCACCCACCGGCGTCCTCCTCGGGGCCGCTCATCTCTGCCTCCCCGCCGCCGCCGGGCCCGGTCTTGGGCAACGCGGCCCCCGGAGCAACCGCCCCCTGGGGCCGGCGGGCGAGCGGGCGGGCGGACGGTCCTGCTGGCTGCCCCGCAGCCTCCACGCCCCACAGCCGGGGCAGCACCGACGAGCCCAGCCGAGCGGGCGGCGGCGACGGGGGGCGGCGAGCGTCTGCCCTCCCTCCGCGGGAGCCACCGGGCGCCGCTCGCTATCTCCAGCCGATGCCTCCGGGGCGAGAAGCCGAGGGCGGGCGGGCGGGCGGGCGGCGAGCCGGGCAGGGGAAGCTTCTTCCTCTGGAGCGGGGCGGCTCTCCTCCTTCCCACCCGCCGCGGGAACCGGCGCCGACTCTGGAGCAGCAGCAGCAGCGACGGCGGCGCAACTCCTCCTCCTCCTCCTCCTCCTCCTTCCAAGCAGGGCTGGCGGGAGGCGGAACCACCTGGGAAAGGGAAGGGGCGGCCCCCGGGGCCGCAAGGAAGAAAGGGGTGGGGGCCCGGGAGCCTCCAAACACCCAAACTCCCGCCCCCCCGCCCGTGAGTGGGCACTTGGGCTCGCCCATCAGCTGAACACCCCCCCTCCGGCGGGGCGGGGGCGAGAGGAGGGAGAGGCGGGGCATGGGATTGGATCTGGAGGGGGCCGTGGAGCTCCGCCCCTTGCCCCGCCAGGGTCACCCCCCCTCCCGCCCTCTCCCGGCGACTGGGAGGGTGGGGGGGTGGAGATGGGTATATACAGTATATGTGGGTTTGCTTTTCTTTTTTATTTAGGAGAGGGGAGGGGAGACGCGCGATTCCCTCCCTTGGGAAAAGGGGCCCGAACCTCTCTCCCGCAGGAGGGACCTTCCTGCGGCTCCCCTCTTGCGCGCCGGCGGATTTCCCGCGGTCTGCGCCGTCCTTTGGGCGGGCGCTGGAGGGGCGCGGCGGGATCGGTGGTTCTGGGCCCTGGCGAAGCAGGGGCACCGAGGGAGCGGATCTCGCGCCCCCCGAGGAGGCTTCGCGACCGCACCGGACCCCCCCCCACCCCCACCCCCTTTTCCTTCCCGCCACTGCCCGCTGCCCTCCCTCTTCCTGCAGACTCTCCGGAGCGGGCGTTGCAGGCCTTCTTCGCCTTCCCCGGGACAGAAGGCGCCCCGGCCCCCTTGGGTTGTTTGGGCAGCTGGCTCCTCTGCCCCCTGCGGAGCGGCTGGCCGCGTGGAGGGAAGCGGCCAGACTCGTGCGCAGCAGCACCAGCACGTCAGGATCGGACCTCGCTCGGGAAGGGTTGGGGACTGTAGACACGGGAGAGAGGATCTTGGCATTCGTAACGTGTTGTGCCTGCCCCCTTTCCCGAGGGGCAGGAGCGCCGCCCGTGCCTTCTTTTGCAAGGCATGCACAGAACACACACACCCCCTCTCCAATTGAAATGGGACTTAGACCCACATGGGTCTGCCAGCCATTCTCAGTGGGAGCCATGGGGCCCCCTGGCACATCTGAAGGGGGGCACAGACAGGAAACGATGGGTCACAAACCCCCTTATCAAGGCCATTATGCGGCTCCTACGATCTTGATTCCTCTCGCGTTTCTTTCATTTTGTTTAAGGCCATGGCCAAAAAAACCCAGGGTTGAGCATGGCTGCTTAAAATCGCCCCCGTGTGCTGTTTGGGTCGTTCTTTTATCTCCAGGGATTCCTAGATTTCTGCAGATTCAGGGAATCCCTCTACAGAAATAGCGGCAAGAAGCTGTAGAGAGAGCCAGTGTGGTGTAATGGACAAGAGTGCCAATGGGAAGACCAGGGTTCAAATCCCCACTTGGCCATGGGAACTGATCGGAGAGACGACAGTTGAACTGGTAAAAGGCTTGCTGCATTGAATGTGTTTTGGTGCTGCTTATGTTTCTTGGTTTTCATTGATCCTTTTAGTATTGTCGCTGATCTTAAATGGTTACTTGTCTTTTAATTGTTGTAAGCCATCATGGGCCCTTTTTAAGGAGAAAGTGTGTTAAAATATTTAAAATAAATATCTCACTTTGAAAGCTGTATTAGGGTGACTGAAAGTTGGTTTCGAACCGAGGACTTGTAACAAGAGACTGCTATTTCGGGCACTGACACAGCTTCCCCCCCCCCCCCCCCCAAGACCCTGCTTAGATTTCCTTTGAGCTACTGTTTTGTTTGAGTCCCACAACAGGTAGGGGGACTGATGGAGAGCAGGGAGCAGGCGGATGCCCTGGCTTTGTTTGTCAGCCATCACTCCTGCCCTTCCTTAATTAAAATCAAGGAAAAGTTTTTTTCAGAACATGTGTGAATCTTGAACTGTCCATCTCTTGGATGGAACCCGAAGAAAGTCACATGTTCCCCATCCCTGTTCTGGTGCCTCTTTGCCCTCACTTTTTAGGTGAGACGTGCAAGAATGTGATGCCACGAAAGATGCTACCTGACTTACCTGGTGGCCTGCCCATTAGCCTTGGGCCTTCTGCTTGTCATTGTCATGCCATTTCCTGTTTAGACCTTTCTATGATCTTCCTTACTGCCTTGTTCTGAAGGCCAGTCCCTCACAGTACCACCCTGAACACATCGGATTTCAGAAACATAGCAGGATCAGAGGGAGGGGTAGGATCTGTTCTCGATCATTTTATTTATTTATTTATTTATTTATTACATTTATAGCCCGCCCATCTAGTCATATAGACTACTCTGGGCGGGTAACAACATATGATGTAACAATTTAACAATTTAAAATCATAACAATATATTACTAAATAAACAATGATCCAAGATGGAAGAAAACACAAAATAACTAAATTCAGACAGTGGGTGGAGGGAAGGCTTGCTTAAACATCCCAGAGTGCAGGATACCTAATAATGGGCTCAAGTTACAGGAAGCCAGATTTCAGCTGAATATCAGGAAAAATGTCATAACTGTTAGAGCAGTACGACAATGGAACCAATGACCTCAGGAGGTGGTAAGCGCTCCTCTCATGCCTCAGGTGGCCTGGCTAGGCTTGTTTTCCTAAACAAAGACGACTCAAATCGTACACAATTTGTGCTGGTTTACTTCCGCAGGTGAAGGTTCCCCCTGGAATATGGGATGGGGAGTGGGGAGAAGAGTTGGAGCGTGATGAAGAAACTCCAGATCAGGATGCACCCGGTGGGGCAGGAGACGGAAAGACACAGAAAAACCATCTTGTGTCTTTGAAAACAAGTGGCTCTCAGCCTTTGGACACTCATAAGCTCCAACCAGCACAGCCGACGGTTCGGGTTCTGGAGGTTGGGCCGAAGCTCAACAATGTCCTAGCCTCCTTAAGGTCCATAAATCAGAAAGGAAGATTATTATAAATAGCCCCAAATAGGGTGGGGCTATTTGATTTCTAAGAAGAGATATGAATGCTAGACTCATGTGCGCACACATGCAAATCTCTTTAATTCTAGGAGAGGATGTATTGTGCATTCGGTCGTATTTACATCTCTGTGCTAAACGCGGTGCAGGGATATGGCAGCCCTGTGTGGAGATCTAGGGTCGTCTGGGGTAAGCTGCATATTGTTTGGTAGCCGACATGAGGGCAATGCCTTCTTCCTCCAGGTAAATGGCATTAAAAATACCCATTTCTAGTATCAGGGCAAGACCAGATAGTAGCATGTTTTGAAATTCATTCACCCATCTCTTCATATCTGTGCAGACACAATCAATTCGTTATGTCCAATTATTTTACATTCTTGGAGGACTAGAAACTAGGATTACTGTTAAGGGAGTTTCTTCCTATGGGGAAAACAAAATCTGTTCATGACAAGTCTGCTCTGATGTGAAATTAGCCACCAGTCTCCAAACAGAGATTACGACCAGCTTCCCTGTCCATTTTCTTTGCTCGCCGTGAGTAAACTGACCCGTACTAAAAACATGAAAATAAATAATAAAAGCAAACTCCAGAGTCAGAGAGATCCCATTTTATTTACACAGCAACCTCAATGCTGATGAAGAGTGAGTTGAAAGTTTACATTGCAAGATAAAACCTTTCTCTTTTAATTACCCAGACACGGTGCGTTTGCTGGGGCAGAACATAGAACGTTTAGAACCCGGACTTTTAGAAATCCAGAGACTGGTGCAGGTGTGTGGATCGTCCCTAAGATACAGGCTGCCAACAGCAGAAGAGTCAAGAACTGCACCTTCTGACAAGACAGGATGACTTGCTGCTGCATTTCCTCCACCACCACCACCACCGCGAGGGAAGTGTGGCTGATCCCTTGTCTACCCTCCCTCAAGATCACAGCTAAGGGTAAAAGGGGGTAAGCATGGGCTCCTTCCTCAGTGTACAGAAGCATTACCTCCTGGAAAGAAAAGTGAAATGTAAGCGTAAGTCGTGAGAGAAGTGCTTGTCCAACCAAAGAGGACCCGGCTTGTGTGTTTTCACAGCAGGCGGGATGGCAGGAGAGAAGGAAAACTCCTCACCATGCCAACTCCAAAGGTGGGTCAGGCATCCCTACCTATTTCTTTGAGAGAGTCCTCGGTGTGCAGCACTGAGCAGCACGTTCACCCAAGCAACCTTTCTACGCTCATTGAACATGACAGCAGCAGGTCCAATTCCAGAAATGGACAAGCGGCGAGGAAGAGGGGAATTGCCTGCTGCAGAGGGGCCCCCCTCCCCTCCCCGTTCCGCTCCTCTAAAGCAACACTCAAGGCTCCCCACCTCCTTCAGGACTGTCCTTGGGCCCCTGCCCAGCAGAGACTTGGCACAGATCCAGCAGCACAGGAAGCCGGCCCATTCACTTTCCTTTTCCCCCCCTCTGCAATTCCCAGCCGTCGTTGGGTTTCTGGGAAGGGGGCGGAAGGGTTAACCCGAAGGAGATCGATCGTTCACAGCCAACGTTCACACGATGTAGGTGAAATCCCCAGCTGCACCACCAGGTAAGGACGAGGCCTGCTCCAAACCAGCTCATGCACGCAGTCGGGGCACTGGTTTTATAGAAACCCCTCTTTCCGGAACTGCTCTTGCAGGATGTTTCTGTACTCGTCAAAGCCACCGTCAATGCGTTGTACAGTGCCGTTCCCACATACCCATAGCTCCTGGCACACCAGACGGATGAAACGCTCATCATGGGAAACCAGAATCAGACCGCCCTAGAAAAAGATGGATGGGGGAAAAAAAAGAAGTCTTGTACCAAAGTGGATGAATCACAGGTAACCGGAATCCCTCTCCTCATCCCCACTTTTGGTGCTAAGCCAAGAGCTGGCATTATCTGGATCCCTCATTCCCAATGCCACTGAGCCATCTATCTGGAATGTCCAATCTTAAATTCAGTGGAAAGCATGGCTTGAGCAGACTAAGGTCTGTTGGCCTTAAGACTGCACAGAAGACCTGATGAAGCAAAAGGATGAGAAAATCCATTCAACAGTTAAGGCCCAAATAAAGAACAACAACATGGCTTCATAGAAGCACTGAACAAATACCTGCAGAAACAAATAATTTTAAAAAATCTTTAAAAGAGAAAATACCAGCATAGGAGATGGGGAGGGTGGCACTTGCTCCATCAGTAACTAAGCGTTACCAGTCTACAGGATGGCTCGGGCAAAATCCACACTGTATGAGATGGACCCGTCGGGACACAGAGAAAAGCAGACGTGTTCCTTTGGCCACGTTAAGTAACACGGCACAGAGGGATCTACATGTTCCCAAAGTTAGTAGAAGTTTACATTCTGGCTCTAAGGTATCCACATAGCGACCCAAAATAAGGAGGAATACATGAACGCCTGTTTTGGGTAACCGTGTTGTGGTCTTGGATCCGGAAAGTCCAGGTTCAAGTTGCCACCGAGTCACAAAACCTGCTCTGGGACACTCTCTTCTTCTTAGCCTGACAATACCTCACAGGTCGTTGTAAGGGCAAAGCAAAGAGGAAGCGGAAAAGAGCCATGTATTCTTTGAGACCAGTAGAGGAATGGCGGGACACATGTGCAGTAATACACAGCAGTCCAAGAAATGGGAAAGGGAGGCACAGGAACATGTGCGTGTGGGGGGGGGGGGCAGAAGACTCAGAACTAGGAATGGCTAGTGTTTCCATTCACTTCCTAGTGTTTCAGCTCTTCCTGCTCAAGGCGTCCGCAAAGGTCACCCTGCATCAGCGGCCTCCTTCGTTCTCCTCCCTGCCCCATGATCAACTCAACCTCTGAAGGCTATCCAGATGTACAAGGGGCTCTGCATTCACAAAAAGGCACAGAGGAACAGAGGGCACGGCTGGAAACATACACACCCCAACTCCACATTTCAGACACGCATGCGCTTGGAATTGCATTGTGTTCAGACTAAGGTGTTTTTTAATGCAGAAACAGGTGGAGGGGCTTTTGAAAAGTATCCACACACGTCAATGGCTCCAGCAGGGTGCAAACAGGCCAGCCAGGGGCCAGGTAAGAGTGAGCATCCTCCCCTGTTAGGAATACTGGCTACTCTCAGTCTGTTTCCAGATACAGTTCAGAGTTCGAGAAAATGACCCTGCACAATTTGAGGACCACATTTGCCCACAAAAAAACTGTCCTGTTCAGAGTTTAATGTCCTCAGAGAGCAGACCTCTCTGGGCAGGAACACAAGAGGCCTTCCTAGCAGTTGCTACTGGCCTCTGGACCCCCCCCCCCCCCCAAGGAGGCTAAGCTACCACAATCTCTGTTCCTTTGGCAACCTAACAAAGCCAGTTTTATTCAGACACTGTCATTCTGGCATTAACATCCTGCTTCAGTGGCATCACCTTAACCTGGTGAGTGCCATTATTGCTTCCTTATCAATGCGTTTTGATCTTTTAATTGTAACTTTTCCCCCCTTTTTAATGGAAAGGAGGGATATACATTTAATAAAAGAAAGAAATAAAATGCTTTTTTCAGGGACCCTAAGGCAGCAAGGAGAAAATCCAAACGACTGTCTCCAACAGTAGTCACTATTTGCGGTTCTTTCCCCTCACCCCCTTTTATTATGTGGACAACTGCTTGTTCCACTTAATTTTAAATTACCTATTTTAATCAAAGGATTTTAAGATGGCTCTGAATTGTTGTAAGCCCCTTCAAGGACCTGCTCTGGCTGAAAATTGGAGCAGGCAGTAAGTCTAGTTCGTTGTCTTTCAGAGACAAGTGCCCTGACCATCAGCACCGGGTGATGGTGGTGGGACTAAACATCTCGGTACAGCGGTGCCTTGAGTTATGAACTTAATCCGTTCCGGAATTATGGTCGTAACTCAAGTTGGTCGTAACTCAAAGCACCATTTCCCATAGGAATACACTGAAACACGATTAATCCATTCCGGAAGGGAAAAAAACCCATTCCTGCAGGGACTAAAAATGCTACAACTACACACTGCAAGACCCATCAAAGCACAGAAACACAACCCTCCCAGAATCAAACAAGCCCATTCCAGCAGGGACTAAAAAACACACCGCAAGACCCATCAGAAACACGATTAATCGTTCCGGCCGGAAAACAAACACCATTCCAGCAGGGACTGAAAAACACAGAAACATAACCCCCCCACCCAGCCCAAACCCACGCTGTAAAACCCTGTACAGCCCTCACCCAGAACAGGCAGTTTTTAAAATTTTAAAAAGCAGTACCAGGCAGTCCGAAGCCTCTCTCAGAACGCAGGAGCTACAAAGAAGCAGCCTCTTCACCGACCAAGGATTAGCAGTTTAAATTCCCCGCCTTTCCCCCCACCTTTTTTCAAAGCAAAATTTTGCGACCGGAGCTGGTCGTAACTCGAATTGGTCGCAAGTGAGGACGGTCGTTAAGTCAAGGCACCGCTGTACTCTTCAGAGAGCAAAGCACCAGCAGCCGGAGCAAAGCTGCAGAAAGGCAGCATGTCTCCAGAGGAGCTCTGCTGCCACTCGGAGGAAGATTTACCCGGAATTTGTTGAGCGCCTTCGCCAGAGCCTCGATAGTCTCCATGTCAAGGTGGTTTGTCGGTTCATCCAGAATGTAGAAGTTGGGACTGGAAAGTAAAGGAGATTCGATGAAATTGATATTGGCCTGGAAGAGTCTCAAAATGAGCTTCAAATGCACACACCTGCTGTTTGGACAGAAGCGTCCAGCATTAACAAGGCTGGAAACCCAAGAAGCTGCTCAGCAGTTTTAATACAAGGCCCTTACGCGCCATCAAGTCTACTGAGGCATGAGGTGATTCCCAAGGCATTGTCCTGAACCAGCAGATCCTTGCCTTATGGGGAAGGACCACAACACAGGCCTGGAGCCAATGGCTTTGATTACAGAAAGCTCCAGGTTCTAATACCTAACATGGCCGGAGGAAGCAAGGGCTGCAATAGAGCTCAGCCTCTGAAGAACAGCTCGGAACGGAGCACTAGTCTGAACTAAAATATAGTAGTTCACCCTATCTTATTTCCAAGCGGGCTCAAAAGATTATTCTGCCCAAAAATGAAACAGGAAGGTGAAAGAGCGAGGCTGCGTGCACGCCACCACAAGCCACACAAAGCTGCCTCCAGCCCTAAGTTCTGAAAGGCAAGTCAAGGCCTTACCAAGGCATGGTCATCTGGGCAAAAGCCACTCTGCTCTTCTGGCCTCCAGACAGGGTGGCCACAGGGCGGACAGCCAGCTCTCCAGATACGCCGTAGCACCCCAACTGATGCCGGTACTCCTCCTCGGTCTTCCCTGGAACCCACATATAGAAAATAGGCATCAAGTGCATGGGTTTCATAAACGTCCCCCATACCAATGCATATCTCTTTCTGGAGAGAAGTATCTCTAAACATCCCTTGGTCCATCTCTTGAGCTCAGTAAAATCCACTCTAAACTCAGTAAAATCTATCTTGCCTGGCAGCAGCTCTCCGGCTTTTCAAACAGGGTTCTTTCTTAGTCCACTTGAAGGGTCTCTGGTGGTCTCTCATAAAGCACTAACCGGGCCTGACCCTCATAGAATAATGGAGGGGGCCTATAAGGCCACTGAGTCCAACCCCCTAAATCAAAGCAGATCTGATAGATGGTTGACCAATTTTCTCTTGAATGCCTAGAGCATTGGAGCACTTACCACCTCCTGAGGTCATTGGTTCCATTGTCGTACTGCTCTAACAGTTAAGACATTTTTCCTGATATTCAGCCGAAATCTGGCTTCCTGTAACTTGAGCCCATTATTAGGTATCCTGCACTCTGGGATGATCGAGAACAGATCCTACCCCTCCCTCTGATCCTGCTATGTTTCTGAAATCCGATGTGTTCAGGGTGGTACTGTGAGGGACTGGCCTTCAGAACAAGGCAGTAAGGAAGATCATAGAAAGGTCTAAACAGGAAATGGCATGACAATGACAAGCAGAAGGCCCAAGGCTAACGGGCAGGCCACCAGGTAAGTCAGGTAGCATCTTTCGTGGCATCACATTCTTGCACGTCTCACCTAAAAAGTGAGGGCAAAGAGGCACCAGAACAGGGATGGGGAACATGTGACTTTCCAGGTATTGTCACACAGCAACTCCCATCACCCACTGGCTACACTCGGTGGGGCCGAAGAGAACCGCAGTCAAACATCTAGACTGCCACTGATGCTTCCTGACAAAGTTATACAAAATGCATTTGAACAAAATACATTAAGAAGTGTAAGAAATCAGAGCACGTTGGACGCCGTATAAAAGATTCTTGCATCTTTTGAAATCCTATGACGCTATACAAGTGTTTGACGAATGGATGAAGACAAAGGACTCACTGTCCCAAAGTTCATTAGGAAAGCTTGAATGTTAACGAAGTTGAAAGTAAAAGGGAATGGTAGATCACTTTTGAGTACTCTAGCTAGAAAACCCTAGAAAGGGTCACCCTAAGTTGGAATTGTCCTGATGGCACATAATTTATTTTTGTAGAGTCACTGAAGGGCAGTGAGTCACATCCCTCCCCCGCCACACACCTGGCTACATCAAACCCACCCCAGTTCTTGTCATGAACAAGGTAACTCCATAGAAATCCCTTTGCCTACCTGGGAACTTCTTGGCTAGTAACTCGGTGGCACTGATGTCCAGATCTAGCTGATCCACATGGTGCTGGCTGAAATAGCCAACTTTAAGATTCCTGCCAAGTCAGAGGAGAGAGAAAGCACCTTTACAAGCGCTGCCTTTTCCAGGGACAACCACCATCTGCTGAAAATGTTCAAACGAAAGAATAGCTTTCTTCTCCCGCCTTCCTTCCTTCCCTCCCTCCATGAGTAAGTCTATTGTCTCCCATCCTTGAGAAGAGAGTTCAAGGATCCAACTAACTGTGTTGTTCTTTCTCTTGGCCCTGGAGACCTGTTGGCCATGATCCATAACTTTTTCACACCAGATATTACAAAGCAGGTATCACTAGCTCTCTGAACCAACTCCCAATTTTTATACTCAACTCACAATGGTTAACCCTCCCCTTTTATCTGTGTCTATTCAGGGGGTACAAGCAGCTTTGCCTTAGTTAAGTAACCAACCATTATTCGTTGTTACTATCAATCACATGTGAAAGGCCTCTGGAATGGGGTGGCTGGGGCAATTTATTTGTTTCTTTAAAATATTTTATGTTGTCTTATAGGGAGAAAAGAGCTCACAAAAATAACAAAACAATGAACGTATATCACAGAGAGAGAGAGAGAAAAAGCAAAATCTTCGATCCATAAAAATGTAACCAAATAACAAGCAACAGCAGTTTAAAAGCCAAGTCAATTAACGTAATAAATTAAAAGCAGATTGGAATGAAAGGGTTTAAGGCCTGTTTAAAGACAGCCACAGAGATTTCCACAAAACTGGGACCAATCCATCCCCCACATCCACCTGTCTAATGGAGCCGAAAGGCAGCCTCTCCGAGCAAGGCCTCTTCTGCTGATCTTAAGACCCAGAGAAGTTCACACGAGTGCAGGAGAGTTCTTGAAATGAACCATTCGAGGCAGGAGTGGGCCAAGCACAACCCTCCAGATGTTGTTGACTGGAACACCCATCAGCAGTAGCCAACATGGAGGCCAATGGAGATGAATGCTAAAAGTTGCTGTCCAACATCTGGAGGGGTTGCACTTCACCCAACCCTTACCTGAGGTGCTAAAAGGTAGCCACTTACAGAACTGGGCCCAAGTATGTAATGGCAACCAGCACTGTTACTACTGAATAGGTTTTATATCCCTCAGTCATGTCATCTCCAATATTAACTGCACAGATGCACATTGTATCATCTAAAGCAGCGATCCCCAACCCCCGGTCCCTGGCCTGGGCCAGACCGGGCCGGCGAGAGACCTCCCCGCGCGCACTCACCCCCGCGCAGCCCGTTTGCGCCTGCGCTCCGGAATGCTCGCACGAGCGCCGCTCCGCCATTTGCGCATGCGCGCGGGGCGCCCGCACAAGCATGCGCTGCCGTTTTGCACATGCATGGCCGTGTGCATGCGCAAAATGGCGGCGCTCGCTCGTGCGGGCGCGCACGCCCATGCAAGGGGGGGCGCATGCGCGCGGGGGTGTGTGCCCCGCCTTCCCCAGCCGGTCCGCAGACCGGAAAAGGTTGGGGAACACTGATCTAAAGCTTCCAAGACTGGCCTTCAAAAGTTGGCCTCTTGGCACTGGACTTCAAAGAACGCTGAGTGGAACAAAAGAAACTCATATTACCACTGCCTTCTTCGAAGCCCAGCATGAAGGGGAATATGATTCTTCTGTCCATGCCAGAAGACTCAGGGCAGGGAACACCATGGGCTTCTCGTGATCATCAAGGCATGGAGAATGTAGGGAAGATTTTTGTGCTAGCCATCCATGACAAGTCCATGAGCAGAACTTTTATCCTATTCAGATACCCCAAAATGGGGCCCCAAGGTTTCAATAACTGTGTTTTATCTTGGAGATCAAGCTAAAACGAGTGAAGAATCTAAAACTGTATGCTGCTGAATCCCTTTCAATTAGTATGAAATAGCTTATGCAGAGCAGGATTTGATGTTTCAATTTTCCTACCTCACTCCACTTTCAAAGTTTCTTTGTTCCAATAAGGGGCAAAGCAATAAATATAAATGTGGAGTAGTACAAGACATTTAAGATGGATGGAAGACGTGTAGGATGTAATCAAGCCCTGCACAGTAAAGAAACCCCAATATTTGGTAGCTGGTATTTCTTCTAAAGCCTTAAAATTTTAGACCCATGGTTCCCAACCTTGGGTCCCCTGAAGCCTTCTCTGCTAGCTGTGCTGGCCCAGATTTCTAGCAGTTGTAGTCCAAGAACATCTGGGGACCCAAGGTTGGGAAGCACTGTGCTAGACATTCTAGAGGTCTTCCCATCTGCAATCATAAGGGCTAGAAACTTACTTCTGGAATTGAAAAACATCTGAACATTTCCAGGATTTATAGTTCAGGATCTGAAGCAGCTGAAATTCATCCCATCACTGGGATGAGCCTTCTACCAGATAGAAGGCAATATGAGCTACATACCTGAAACCTGTGCTGTTTTCAGAGCTCAAGAGTTCAGCAACAAGCCTTGTATAGTTTAACCACTCCACCCCACTGCCCTCTTACCTGTGAGCATGCCGAATCCCCCGCACAGGTGCAAGGTCCCCCATCAGGATCTTCAACATAGTGGATTTGCCAGCTCCGTTCTCTCCTACCTAGAGCGGGGGGGGGGGGGAGGAGAGGAACAGAGACATTCTCTTGAGATCTGTTGGTGGATCTGTAACTCTTGGGAGTTGGGAGAAGACAATGTGTGCTAGCATGAATAGCAGCAATTCTCAGCAGTTATCTTAGTTTAGCTCTGCTTTGTGTTATGCAGTCCCACAGCTCCCTTGACAGATTCAGGGTGCACGCAACTTCACTGCATTGTGCATGAGTTGTGTACTCCGGAAAACTGCCAAAGGAAGCCTTTAATCAACAGCCATTTGCTGCTGCTAACATCGCTCCTGTTGCGCACACAGAGCAGCGCAATAGGATTTCAGCCGTAGCCTTTTAGAGGATATGAACTAAAGCTAAAGGGGGCCACAGGAAGGCACCAAATGCAAGATGACGGGAAGTACATCAGAAGTGAGATGCGAAAGGTTGAAGCAAGGCCCAAACCACTTCTGAATAATGAATAAAGCCAGGTTAACTTTGTTCATGCAATGGTCGAAAGAGGCACACTTTTATCAGCTGGGTAGTTTTTCTGAAAAAAATGTATCAGTGAACTGAAAATAAAGTGGCAGCCAAGGGCAAGCAGAGGCTCTAAGGCAGGGGTCTCCAAACTACGGCCCACGGGCCACATCCAACCTGCCTTGTCTTTTTATCTGGCCTGGCGAACGCCGCAGGCTCAGGTCCACTCCCTTCAGCCCATGTGCGTACGCGCATGTGTTCCTTCGGCCCTTGAAAATGTTTAAAATATATGATGTGGCCCTCATGCTGAAAAGTTTGGAGACCCCTGCTCTAGGGTATTTGCAACACTGAAGTGAGGCTTTCCCTTCTGCAGAAAGATCTGAACATCATTAGCTTTAAAGGCTCTTTGTTAAAAATGTTTAGCAGTTATTCAAATCTAAACCAAATCAACATCATGAGCCCAAAGGCTTTGCAATCAAGCACCTGGCAAATGGCACGTTGGGTTTTCTGATCAATGAGATCCCCACAGCGGCACAGCCTCACTTCTACTGAAAACCCGGCTCCTGCAATTCATGGAGAACGGAAGTCCAGGTGCAAAATGTTACCATCACAACCTAGCTGGGCTTGTTTAACGGGTGCAGCTACATTTGTTAAGAAATTCCATGTATCAGTTCTAGCCTAGGATACAAACTGGTTTCTCAGGAGTTCTGTTTCTTTGTTCCCTTTATTTTAGTTATTTTCTTCTTTTTCTGAGAGCCTGCGTGGAGAAAGATGAGAAGAGCAAACAACCCCCTCCTTACCACGCAGATGCGAGACTCGAGGTCTGCTGAGACCGAGAGGGAGTGGAAAATGTAGTTATCGGGCTCGTAGTAAAAGTCAACTTCATCCAACTGCAAGATGGGGGGAGAAAACTTCTCAAAGCCATCTGGGAACCTGCAGGAAGAGGGACAAAGGAGCTCAGCACAAAACGAAGGGCCACAGGGTTGTCTGCTCCATGGCAGGCAACCCTGCTCTGTATGATGTCTTTATTCCTAGCACTGCGTTGGCCCTCCAGAAAAGCATTCTGTGATCATAATATTTAGCAATTCATGTTCAAAGTTCATAGTGCTTTTTGTTATCCAAAGTACTTCACATGCATGTTACAGCAGACTCTCTAAAGCCGTCTTCTGCAGCCAGGTGCCCTTCACATCTGCTAGACGAGGACTCATATTATCCCCCAGCTGTGCTTGGGGATGAGAAAAGTGGTAGTCCCACATTTCCAAAGGGAGAATTTAGATTGGGGAGAATTTAGTCTGAGGTGCGTTACACAACCATCTTCCAGAAACTAAGCAAGTCTAGGTTTTGCCACTTGCTGAGATGGGAGAACCCAACACAGGAAAAAACTGAGTTCCATAGGAAAAAATGTAACATAAGCTTAGCAAGT
Source organism: Intellagama lesueurii (assembly GCA_037013535.1). NCBI lineage: Eukaryota > Metazoa > Chordata > Lepidosauria > Squamata > Agamidae > Intellagama > Intellagama lesueurii. Next base: position 262,295,145 of record JBAJHW010000003.1, read on the forward strand.
GAAGTGTAGATTGTCTTGTTTGAACAGCCCTCTTGTTAGGCAGGCCAATACCGGGATCTCCCTCTAGCAAATGGGAGGCTAAGGCCAAGGCAGAGGGCGATCTGCAAGGCTGGCGGCCCAGAGCGCTAATTAAACTCAATCTGCAACACTTCCTCTTTAGCCATCACCTTACACCAGCTGTCTGGCATACTGGCGGCACGGGTACCAAGGGAATATGTCAGGCACACACACTGCACTCCTCCCAAGTGTTCTGGAAAGAACTGCCGGACAGACCTGAGATCATGCAGCTCTCAGAATCGACAGGTAAGGGTCCTGTCTCTCCCTCTCCCTTGTGTGAAGACAGCACTCGGCTGTCACCTTTCCGTATAAGAGCCACTTACTTAATTATCACTTCAGACTCTTTGTCCACAGGCTTCAGTTTGGGCCTAAGACACAAAAGAATGGAACAGCCATGACCGCCAAGAAGGAACCACATAAAAGGATGAACTCTACCTTCATTGCTTTAGATCTAGGCAAGGTCTTCAGCTGGTGCAACTGCCACCCTCTCTCTACTCCTCACCTCTCTCTCTATACTGCCTCGAGAACTTCAGCCTTTCAGCTGAAGTTCTCGAGGCAGTGTTTTCCTAGCTCCATTCAAAAGCAAACAAGTCCACCGCCCCACTTTCCCTTGGCCCAGTAAGGCAAACGCCTCGGCGGTTCCCTTTCCCTTAATCCCAGAACTTGGAAACAATAATTTTTTTGGACTACAGCTCCCAGGGTTCCCCAGCCAGTATGGCCACGGCTGGGTGATTCTGGGAACTGTAGTCCAGCACAATAGCACTTCCCAGTTCTGCCCCATCTAAAGTGCAGGCAAAAGGCTTAGCTCGGTTTCACAATGCTCAGCCTGAAAATACAGGAAGTGGGGCAGAAAAAAAGAGGGAAATCCTGAGATGTGGGTTCCCGTGAAGGAAATATAGCTGAAGAAATGTTACTACCCTGGCAACAGTTTTTGTTAAAAAAAAAAGGTGGGTTTTTTTTTTTTTTTTTTTGCTATTTCTACCCCTCTAGGTCACCCTTTCAATAGGCACGTGATTTCCAGAGTTATTGGACTACAGCCCCCAGAAGTCTACAGGAATTATCCTAACCAGACTTTTGGAGGTTTTAGCCAAATCTCTGCAACTACATTCAACTGAGAAATAACGGCTTCTTTCAAACAAGACAAAGCTGGAAGTGGCTTGGCAGGGCTAAATTCTATGGGAACGGGCAAGGCATTATGGATCTGGCAGTCTCCCTCCTTATTATGCCCCATATAGGGTACCTCTCCAGAAACTACCAGACCCATCATCTCTTGGGAGTTCCCAGAGAGTACCTAGGCCTTACCCAGCCCCTTCTTCCATCTTAATTGAGTCCATTATTTCTCAGCTGAAAGTGACGACAGACACCTGAAAAGACTCCCAAACGTTTGGCTGGGAAAACTCCTCCAGACCTCTGGGTGTTAATAGTTCATGAATTCCAAAAAATCCCATGCCTATCCATCAATGTGTTCCCGCCATGACTGGCTTGAAGTATTTCATTCTTTATCCTTTTTGCTTGGGCTGAAGAATGGCAAAGGTTTTTTATCCTACTACTTATGTTAATCAGGCCATCTGTGCAAATTTGAGTGCATTATGATCTATGACAGTGGTTTGGACCATTTTCTCTACTTGCAATTTTTGCTTTCCCTTTCTCCCCTGGCCTTCTGGTCTCAATCCATTCTTTTCCAATATTCTTCGCTTAAACAAAAACTTTCCTCCACTATACCATCTGCTTATTTATACTTGGATGCCTACGTCTCCCACTGACAACTTTTGACTATCCACCTTAACAACCATCATTAAGATTTATATTTTTCACCTTCCCCCAAATATAACTTGATACTGTTTGATGTCCTGCAAGATTTGTGGCTGTTGTTTCGCCTGTCCATCTGGAGAGCCCAGAGTTTTCTGTCTCCAGAGAGAACGGATGGAATCAAAACATACCCCCATATTTACTACCTACCCACAATGCAAACTAAGGCGTATACTCACAGCTTCTCCAGCAGTTTGAGTTTGCTCTGTACTTGGGATGCCCGGTTTGCATTATAGCGAAATCGGTCAATAAACACCTATAGGAAAAGAGAAGATCAGAGTCTTGTACAGGAGAAGGAGCCCCCCTTTCAGGGACAAAGCCTAGAAAACACAACTACACTTACTGATTCTAATTTAATTCAATTGTGTACAAGGATATCCTGGTGACTTTAAGTGGACATATTTTTACTTGTTCATTTTAGGATTGTCATGCTACTAAAGAAGTCTTAAATAATCCTACATTTTTAACCCTCAATCAAAACAGTACTGACTGATGGTTTAATTTGGGATCTTACTGTTGATAACTTTGCATAAGGAAAATAGTACAAACCTTGGGAGCAAATCGCTGCTCATTGATGAGGTGCTGATTGCATTCTTAGATGTGTGCCTAATTGCGCAATTGGCATGTGAACTTCATTAGTGTGTGGCAGACTTAGCCCACTTCCTGTATGCAATGGTAAATCTACAATAGGATTCTGGCCACTGATTTGTAAGCAAAGGGGAGGAAAAAACGTCCTTCTATTTCAAACAGATTTCAAATTTACAATGTGTGGTTTGTTTTCCCTTAGAATCTCAGGATTCACTAAGATTGCCCAGAATGTGATTAGTGTTTGTGTAAGGCAGGTGTAACTTGCCATGGCTAACTGTGAATAACGCACCAGACACACACATCAGCACCTCATCAATTAGGTACAGTTAGCCACGGCAACTTATTATAAACCTTGCATGACTATCAGTAAGATTCTAGCCAATACTGTATATGGAAAGTATGAACTGTACAGGCACAGAAATACAACAATTTTGAGAGAAAATATAGACTTACAATCAAAGGACAGGAGACCTCTGAATCTATTACAATTTTGAGAGAAAATATAGACTTACAATCAAAGGACAGGAGACCTCTGAATCTATTATCAGTACAAGAAATGAGCTCAAAGTCCTCTCATGTCAAATCTCATCCCGTTTATTCTTAGCTTCCCAACCGAGCATTCTTCGTTTTCTAGAGTGTAATGAGGAGCGAACGAGGGGACGGCTCCGGTTAAACAAATCTCCAGTGGGGATCACAATTTGCAGCAGGTGAAAACCCACTTCCTGTCTATCACCCAAAGATCTACCACTAGATTCCAGCTTTATCTTCTGCCTGCCATGTTTAAAGTGATGCATGAATGTCCCTCCGGAGACCATGTCTGAGAAGGGGCATTTCTCTGCTCCTCTCCGATGTGGGGGGGAAATGGCTCACAAAGATGGGCCTCACCCTTTTTAGTTACTCCTATGGCATGACGGAGTAGGCACCGCCATGTTCCTAATTGCGCTCTGCTGCTCCTCACCTGGATGTGTTCCCGGTATTGCTGCTGGGCCTCAAACTCGCGATGCTGGTTCTTTAGCCGCTCTTCTTTGATCTTGACGAAGTTCTCAAAATCACCACGATAGCTGTCTAGCCTCTGCGAGTGCAGGTGAATAACATCGGTGGCCACGGCATTTAGGAAGTTCCGATCGTGAGACACCACCAGGATGGTCGACTGCCAAGTCTAGGAGGGCCAGCAACCGAAAGACAACCTTACGCTACCAGACCAAAGGCCCCAAAACTTGTTTCCCCAAAGAGCTATATCATAGTTCTAACATATACATTGATTGATTAGGCATCCTTCAGTCTTGAGAGACTATGGTAACGTGTTCTGTATGGACGTCTTGGAACAGCGTCTAGTGTGGCTGAGAAGGCCAATTCGAGAGTGACCATCCCTTCCACACTGAAGACAAATACAATCTGTCCCCTGTCCAGCTCCCTGATTTGGCTGGTTTCGGGACTGCCTCTTTGCCTCGGCCTGCTGGACAAGGGTCTCTTCAAATTGGGAGAGGCCATGCTGCACCGCCTGCCTCCAGGCTGAACGCTCAGAGGTCAAGGTTTCCCATCTGTGGAGGTCCATTCCTAAGGCCTTCAGATCCCGCTTGCAGATCTCCTTGTATCGCAGCTGTGGTCTCCCTCTGGGGCGCTTTCCCTGCACTAATTTTCCATACAGGAGATCTTTTGGAATCTGACCGTCAGCCATTCTCACGACATGCCTGAGCCAACGTAGACGTCACTGTTTCAGTAATGTATACATGCTAAAAATTCCAGCTCGTTCTAGGACTACTCTATTTGGAACTTTGTCCTGCCAGGTGATACCAAAAATGCGTCGGAGACAACACATATGGAACGTATACATTAAACCCCAATCAAAACTAGAAGGGATACTACATCAGCTTTCCCCAACATGGTGCCCTCAAGATATTCTGAATGACACTTCCCATAAATCTTGACTTCTGATCATGCTGGTTGGAGCTACTGGGAGCCAAAATATAGGATCACAGAATAATTGAGCTGGAAGAGGCCTATAAGGCCATCAAGTCCAACTCCCCACTCAATACAGAAATCCAAATCAAAGCAGATCTGACAGATGATTATCTAAATTTCTCTTGAATGCCTCAAGTGATGGAACACTGACTGCCTCCCGAGGTCATTGGTTCCACTGTCGTACTGCTCTAACAGTTAAGAAGTCCTTCCCGATATTCAACCTAAATCTGACTTCCTGTAGCTTGATCCCGTTATTACATGTCCTGCGCTCTGGGATGATCAAGAACAGATCCCGTCCCTCCTCTGTATGACAGCCTTCCAAGTATTTGAAAATGCTATCCTATCTCCCCTCAATCTTCTTTTCCCATGGCTAAACATGCCCAGTTCTTTCAGTCTTTCCTCCTAGGGTTTGGTTTCCAGTCCCCTGATCTGTTGCCCTCCTCTGAACTTGCTCCATCAAACTGGGGACACCTATGCTATATCTTTTGCTTTCAACCAAGTGAGTCAGCATGATAAAATAGGCAGAGTCCTGAACTCAGGAACCTGGGTTCAAATCCCTAACTCAGTCATGAAAGTCGTTGGGTTATCTTGGGCCAGACATAAGTTTCTCAGCCTGACCCCAACTCACAGGGCTGTTGTGATGATAACACGCTAGGAGGAGAATCATATACTTTGGCTTAAGATCATCAGAGAAAAGGCAGGATACAAATGCATCTTAACAAACAAACCTGCAGATAGTTCTCCAGCCAGATGATTGCCCTCACATCCAGCATGTTGGTCGGCTCTGGAAGTGAACAAAACAAACAGGAGCTCAGAAGCTGAGAAACAAAGGCAAGGTAGCAAATGGAATACTACCCACTGTCTGAGGACACTTTTGGCAAACTGCACCTACAGTTCTGCCCTAACACATATACCGGGCACATGGTCATCCTGGGTTTGGCCTTCCCAAACCCTCAAGGGGTTCATCAACAACAGGTTAGGCATCCTGGAAATGAGAGCGGTCACTGAACTACAGGTAAACCAATGAAAGATCCCCTGTGAAGACTGGGTGGGTAGGTTTTCCCTGTATTTTGGATCAGACCAATAACCACACCCCCATCTATGTGTAAAATTTACAGTCTTGGTTCAGTCCACCAAGTGACTATGGTGGACTCTTAGCACAAAGTCAACAAAACACATTCTTCTGTTAGGATCCACTGGCATTCACCAGCGATGTGCAAGCCTTGAAGCTGAGGAAGCAGTTCTCAAGACTTGAAAATGTAAGAGTTTCTCACATCTCTAGTGGATGAAATAGGCAGATCTGCTGGGCAACAGATGGACTTTTCTGTAGATGTGGGTTTAGGCTAAAGATGATCTCTTTGCATCCTATGGTTCAATAAAAGGATATTACATCCGTTCAAAGTACTCAGTGTGGTACAGTGGATAGAGTAAAAGGCCAGGACTCAGAAGACCTGGGTTCAATTCCCAAACTCTGCCATGGAAACTCACTGGAGGTGGCGGAAGGGTTGAACTGCTAAAAAACACTTCTTAAATACCTCACTTACTTTGAAAACCCTATTAAGATCATTATAGGTCAGTTCTGACTTGATGGCACATAGCATAAGAACATAAGAAGAGCCCTGCTGGATCAGGCCAAGGGCCCATCAAGTCCAGCTCCCTGTATCTCACTGTGGCCCCACCAGATGCCTCTGGGAGCCCACGAGACAATTAGATACGTACCTGTCTCCTGATACCCCCTCCCCTGCATCTGGCATTTGGAGGTCCCTTCCTTCTAAGCCTGGAGATTGTACATCCCCATCATGGCTTGTCACCTGCGATGGCCTTTTCCTCCAGAAATCTGTTCAGTCCCCTTTTAAAGGCATCTAGCCCAGATGCCATCACCACATCCTGTGGTAAGGAGTTCTACAGACTAACAAAGAAAGCTGGGTAAAGAAAGATTTTCTTTTGTCTGTTCTCACTTTCCGAACACTCAATTGGAGTGGATGTCCCCTGGCAAAAACAGATCTGTCCAAAACTGGTTTCGCTTTATGATTGGCCTGTATTTATGGGTTTATATTAAGAGACTCTGGCCTCCTCAGACCCAGAGGAACTTTCTCTCTTCACAGCACTGAGACACACATTTGTATAAGCTATCTATGATCATGCTATAGAAGGTATGGATTTATTCTATAAAACCCCAATTATCACTTAGGCATTTAGTCTGTTAAGGTAAAGGTTCCGCTTGACATTTAGTCCAGTCGTGTCCGACTCTAGGGCGTGGTGCTCATCCCCGTCTCCAAGCCCTAGAGCCAGTGTTTGTCCATAGACAGTTTCTGTGGTCACGTGGCCAGTGCGACTAGACACGGAATGCCGTTACCTTCCCACCATGGTGGTACCTATTTATCTACTCACATTTTTACATGCTTTCGAACGGCTACGTTGGCAGGAGCTGGGACAAGTGACGGGAGCTCACTCCGTCACGTGGATTCGATCTTGCGACTGCTGGTCTTCTGACCCTGCAGCACAGAAGCTTCTGCGGTTTAACCCGCAACGCCACCACGTCCCTTTTTTTTAGTACAGTACTAAATTTACACAGTACTGAATTCTAGGTCCAGTGCAAACCCTTATTTATTTTCAGTGCAAGCTTAGTTACCTATCAGCACTGCATCATAAAGAACCAAATGTGAATAGAAACAGACGTAAATTACTTGAAATTGGATTTGTCCAGGACTAAGAGCTCCTTGGCTCAGTTTAGGTGATGCTTGGAGGCCAAGGGCACTATGGGCTTTGGTGCATTCTCCTCTGCTTTCCAATAAACACCATCTTTTCCATTTCTAGACTGCAAGCTTGTTCAACTCTTGAATGACATGAACCATAGCCTGGGCCAGCTTTCAAAAGTCCTGCTATGCCAAGTTAACTGGCCACATTCAGATGATCAAATCTCAGCTTTATAATCTCTGCACAGCCAACTGAAATGAATGGGAAACAAGTGGGGAAACAGGCCAGATACCTACAATTTCTCATAACTTTCCATTATATCTGTACCATGAACTGGCTTAACGGTTAATGGCTTCCAAACAAGCCAGGATTGGGAAAGCAGCTTTGAAGCATGGTTTCATATTCTGCCTTGTTCATAACCCATTAACCAAATTTTTCTAATTAAGATACAATGATATGCTATGGTTAGAGCAATGGACTAGGACCCAGGAAGCTTAAACTCAAATTACCATGGAAACTCACTGGCAGCTGTGGAACTGGTAAAGCTGCTCTGTAAATATCTCACTTACCCTTGAAAGCCCCATTAAGGTCACTAGAAGTTGGTTCCAACATGACAGAACATAACATAACACGGTTAACTGCAGCTTCCTAGTTCATGCAAAGAGAGGAGTAATGAATTTGGCCAAGAAACTTATATGTATGTCAGGTGTGTAAACTGAGAGTTGACCGCAGCTTCAAGATTACCACTAACCATGATCTGCCTGGCTTCAACAATACAGGAAACTGCTTTAGAACTTCCTGGAAATGGACAAGCAAATCGACATGAGAGAGGGAAGGGGAAAGCATGCGGGCCCATGATGTGGTTCCCTCTCCCATCTGGACTAACATGCCAAGGTGCACAATGCATAGACCCCTTCCTTCCTCCCAGGAGCACACAGAAAAGACTTACCATCAAGCAGGAGGAGGTCAGGCCTGGGGACATCACAACCAGCAAGACAAAAGGAAGGGGCGGTGAGAAGGAGATACAAAGAAAGAGGGAAACAGCATGAATAGGATGGCCCAGCCTGAAGCTGCTTCCACAGCACTGCTTTTTACAACCTCCTGTGGGAAAGCCGAAGCCGGGAATATACCTCACAAAGCATGGGCTGACTGCCCTACCTAACTTCAGGAGTTTTTGACATTTGAACTGAACCATAAGAAAACAAGGCAACTGGATGGGATAAAGAGATGATTATAGATTAAATGGATAATTATCATATCAGTGCCCCACCTTATTCCAGGCAGTTTAAGATGTTACACAGGGCAGCCCAGGGTTTTTAAGCTGATGCCCAACACTGACTACCCTGGGATCGTTCTCCTTTTTTCGGCGGACAGACTGTGATTTGGGCAGGGATGTCAAAAGCAAAGCAAAGCATACCGTCTATACACCACCCCGTTGCACTTAAAACACTACGGCTATCCTCACAATGCTACACACAAACATTCCATGATTAATAAACAGTTGCACAGCTGCAAATATTTCGAGATCTTTCTTGTTCCAGAGGCAAAATCTGCAATCCTTTCAGGTTTGATTGGCGCCCTCTGTTTTTATAGTTATTTTTATAGATATTTGCTTAATTTGTTCTCACTGTCTTTAGTGTTTCATTTTCATCTCTGTCTGATGTTTTATCCATCGTAAACCACACAGAATAGTGCCTTGGCACTAATGGAAGCAATATACAAGATGAATGAATGAAAGAATGAATTGTCCACCAGTGCCATCAGTAGTTTATGGACATGAACCCAAATGGAGCAATAGCCATGAGACATACCTTGCAAAGAGGGCACGAGCTAAGGCCAATCTCATTCTCCAGCCTCCTGAGAACTCTCTGGAGAGAAGAAACAAAGAACAACGACAGCAGATTTCCTGTTAGGCTATAGATTTAGCACGTCGCCTTACCATTCTTAAGGGTACAAAGGTGGATCTCACAGTAGTCTTGGTTCAATTTATTACTTGCGCCCATTGGCACAAAAATCCAAAGGGAAAGGCCACAAAGATCCATACTGCCTAGCCACCACCAGCAGCTAATCACAGCTAAGACCCCCAACATCTCAGATCCCATACAATAGGATGGGGGGGGGACTTAACTTTGAGTAGGGATCACTTACTTGGTTGTCTGTTGTTGCATCTTTGCATTGAATCCCAGTCCAGCCAGAATAACTGATGCTCTGTAGAGAGGAAGAAGAAGAAGAAGAGTGGATATTGAACACAGTCAGTAGACTGGATGACAGAGGCTTACCTATGAAGGTGGGGGCTGATAAAAAGACCCACGGCATAACTGAGATGACATATTAAGACATCAGATCCAGTACAATCATGCCCCCCTCTTAACATTACAGCAACTCCTACATTTTCAAAGTCCTATTCGGGCATTACAAATCATGTGTACCGACCAAGAAGGAAGACAATCACTCTGGCCCTACCTCCTCTGCTACTGTTCTATCACCCCTCTATATGTGAAGGATGACAGTTTGAACGGAAGAGCTTCCAACATCATAGGAGATAATGCATTTATTTCAACTGTACACCACCTTTCTCTCAATAAAGGGATCAAGGCATCTTACAAAATATTTAAAAGATGCATGCATCTAAAATTATAATAAATTACAATATTAAAAAAACGAGTTAGAGGATAAGGGCTGAAATCCTGTTCCTTAGCATAGTAAACTGTAACTAGAGTAGGTCCACTGAACCAAGAGAACCTACAGAGTTCAATGGGCCTGCTCCAGAGCTACTATGCCAATCAACGGGATTCCAACCATTATCAGGTTAAAATAACCACTGAGAACAACTTAAAAAGCATACTGGAGAAAGGTAAATACAGATATCCTCCATTAAGACCCTTTATTTAACTGGTCAGTTCTAAAAGCCTGCCTGAAGAGAATGGTCTTTGCCTGCTGAAGGAAGGACAACAAGAAACGGGGCCAATCTGGTCTCTTCTGGGAAGAAGTTCCACAACTTGGGAGTAGCTACCTTTTCAGTTCCCACCAGGTGCAACTGTAAGAGGGTTGGTACCAAAATAAAGGCCTCAATTTTGGATCTGAAAACCCAGCGAGGTTCATAGAGGGAAGTGCCATTTTTCGGATAGCTTGGGTCCAAATTGATTAGAGGTATAATAAAAAAGCAAAACCAGCACTTTGAGTTGTGCCTGGAAATAAACCAAACTCCAACTCAGATGGAGAAACCCTGTGGATAGGGGGGACTTGCCCATTTAGGCCATTCCCCTCAACAAACAACAATTGGGGTGGGAAGGCTAGAACACTCCCCTTGCCTGCATGATGAGCACCCCTAAATTATAACTCCTGAATAGGGTTCAACTGGTTGCAGGACCCAAACATCACAAAGTGCTTTTAGGCCGTTAACTTAAAACTATGATTTTTTTAAACTAAGAATCGCTTCTCAAAAGACCAGTGGCACTTTCAGAATGAAAGGCTCTGAGCGGTACACACCAACAGGCACTGTGTACCTATTCTGCCTTTCCCACCATAACAACTGTGAAGAAACCAAGGATTTGGAGAATATGAAACATAGAATTCAGTTGCTAGACACTTCTGTGAGTGCCTGGGAAGTTGACCGAACAGGCTGAGATCAGTGTGGAAAAGAGCAATTCACACCTTCAACTTGCCTCCTGTTACTGAACACTTCAAAGAAAAGTCTGAGATAGGAACTGATTTTTCTATGCTTATCTTGTATCGAAGTAGCCTCACAAGGACTCTAATGCCTTAACTACAACCCTTGATTTGAAAAGAGTTAGTCCACTTCTTTCTCAGACAGTTATTCAGATTTTGGTGGTGGGAAAGGGTGCAGGACTGGAAAAAGCTTTTATCTTGATGGAACATGAAAGGGGGTTAAGATGTTGTTTACAATGGTGGTGTAATTGCCCATTTACTTGTATAAAAGGGAATTAGGAAAACCACTTCATCAACCTAGCATATCTCTGAGGAGAAAGTGCTATGTCCCCTGCTGTTTTGCAATGCCTAGAAGAAGCCTAGTCTGACTCCGAGGAGAGACTGATCCCACTTGCCATCCAACAAAACTGTGCTGGGAGGTTGCACTCTGTGCATGTCCCAGAACTACACTATCTCTCTGCTACAGTGTGAACATTAGATACGGGAGATTAGCTTTTATTATTTTCTGGTATATTTCTCTTGAATGCCTTTTAAAGTCTGTCTCTGTATTTGCTCCTGCATTTTGACAAGGCTTCTCTTGTAACCCTCTGGAACTTTTGTCCTTGTCTTCTTTTTTACAAAAAATCCTTTCAAGCAGCTGTCTGGATTTTTGGTGGAGAGGGTTTGTGATACTAAAACCAGACCTTGCCTCAACCATCTACTGGGATTCTTTAGTGTTTGGATGAGGAAGTGGTGGCAGCTACCTCACCAGGTGGGTGCGCTAGTTCTAATAGTCTAGCCTTCGGAATGTTGGTGTGTGTTAAACGTCCCTAGAGCGCTGCTAAATCTGGGAGAATAGGCGGGTTGGCAAGGATACAGTTCCAGTCAACTTCCATAGCCTACGCCATATGGACTCCTACCCTTTGCGTAAGCCTGACTTTCCCTCCGCAAGCTGCTTTCCCATTCATCAGGGGATGAATGAATGAAAGGTGGCAAACAGGGTTGGGAGGGATCACACGCTCTGGCGCCATCTGCAGCCTTGGCCTCAGTGGAAAATTCTCCTCCTCTTGAGGTTAAGACTGCTGGTCCTCCAGGCAAGATTCCAACAAACAGTAGAGCAGACCCTCCCTAACCTGGCACGCTCTCAAATATGCTGTACTAATCATCACCGGAGCTCTCACCATCTCCAGCCAGCATGATCATTGATTCAGCGCATCTGGCTAGTGCCAGGTTGAAATAAAGCAGTACCCGTGTGACCAAGAACGCTGGAGAAGGAATCTGCCCTGCCCTTCAGTCTAGTGCCAGAAATTCAGGACTCTTTTGTAATACAGTGAGCATCTAAAGTGCTAGTTCAATAAGATCCTAAGTCCAAATGAAGAGCACCATCCAACTGCTTTTAAAGAGAGAGCGAATGTGAAAGAGAAACACCCACAGATTAATGTTTCTGCCAAGACATAATGGGATGATGCGGCATCATCAATGCCAATTCTCTGCCATTTCCTTGTCTAAATACAGCCTTACTCTTGCAAAGCTTGTAACAACAGATAAAACCAATTAGTGTGAAGGAGCCATCAGAAACCATTTTTACAGCAGCTTGGTATGTATCGGGGGGGGTGGGGTGGGGGCGGCTAGCAAAGTGCAGCTTGAAGGCTCCATTTGGGTCCCAACCCCCTTGCTAAAAAAAAAAAGTAACTTTTGCTCCCAAATTGCATCGCATGCCCCCTTAGAGGCCCTTGGTTTTGCATTTTAAACATCCCCCTCCCCACCCAATGCCTATTTAATGTTTGAAAACCCTTACTGAGAAAAAGCAATTTAGAAACAGACTGGGTGAGGGGATTCTATTTACAGTCTAAAGCGCGTGCTCAAGAGGTATTGGAGGAATGGGGGCATGATTGCAATTTTGGGAGTGCACGTTTTTGGCAGGTAATGGTGGTGTGGCTCTCCAAGGTCCGGGTGTGTGTGTGTTAAAATGGCCCCTACACACTCTGATATGGCCTACGCAATGACCAGGGCATGGATATGGAAGAGACCAATCTTGCACACCTGCATCCTTTTGCCTTTTCTAGATTTCCCCCCTTTCTCTTCTCCCTCTTCACCAATGAATTTCAACCTGGAGACACACATTACCTGGGGATCGAGGTATGAGTTGATGTTTCCGGGAGCTAGAACACAATTTTAAACATAGCATCTAACAATGAAAATCAGGTCAACACGAGGCAGAAAAATCATCTTGCCACGCACAGAAATGAAGAAGAACAGGAAACCAGCTGGGATGTGGGTTTGGGGAAGAATCCATTTGTCTGACGGTCTTTTCTACTTCCAGTCTATAGCCCTGTTCAGGCTTCAAGGGCGCGTTCTCTATGCACAACATGAGGAGCATAGCGACTTCCCTTCTCTCTGTCGTTGCTTTCAACATGTGAAAGTACGAAGAGTGGGAGGGTTGCAGTATCTGTGTAGGCTCTCCACATGAGCCAACCCTCCTCCTGATGTTTCCATTTTGTGGCTCACATGGATAGTCCACATGGATGCAGCAGGCTACTGCATTCTCAGGCTGAAAGCAACCCAGGGCTGGGGGGGGGGGGGCGCTAGGCGCTTCCCTGATTATGTGTAGAGAACGCACGCTGTAAGAACACCAGACCAGGACCGTTGTATACCTTTTTCTGCACTCTAGAAGTTATTGGAGTTTTTAATCTGGATCTTGACACAGAAATAACGGCATGCACACATTTTTACCAGATCCCGTTAGATAGCTACACTTCCAGTTCCAGGCATCCTTGAGTCTCGAGAGACTAAGGTAAGATGCTCTGAATAGAGGTCTTGGAACAGCGTCTAGTGTGGCTGAGGAGGCCAATTTGAGAGCGACAATCCCTTCCACACTGAAGACAAATACAATCTGTCCCCTGTCCAGCTCCCTGATTTGGCTGGTTTCGGGACTGCCTCTTTGCCTCGGCCTGCTGGACAAGGGTTTCTTCAAATTGGGAGAGGCCATGCTGCACCGCCTGCCTCCAGGCTGAACGCTCAGAGGTCAAGGTTTCCCATCTGTGGAGGTCCATTCCTGAGGCCTTCAGATCCCGCTTGCAGATCTCCTTGTATCGCAGCTGTGGTCTCCCTCTGGGGCGCTTTCCCTGCACTAATTCTCCATACAGGAGATCTTTTGGAATCTGACCGTCAGCCATTCTCACGACATGCCCGAGCCAGCGTAGATGTCGCCACATGTGTGCTGGAAATTTACACTGGCCAATTCTAAACAGAGTACAGGTCGGCAAAGCACCGCCTGCAGGTGAGATTGTTTTCGTGGCCTCTGCCCGCACCGTGTCAAAAAATGGAGAGCGAAACATGTCCTTTCCAACATGATCTGAAATGAGGAGCTCCTCCCAGCCTTCAAAATTAAAACAAACCCAACCCAACCAGAAACTGAATTCTTGAAACCAGAAAAGGCTGGGCTTTAAAAGAAATCTGTCCCGTTTTTCTTTTAAAATCACATTTTTGAGATGTGTCCTGGATCGCCCAAAGTTGCCCACCCCAAAACAGATCCTCCTCTTACCTCGCTGGGGCCTTGTCTGCTTCAATCTCTTCCAGCCTAGCATAGATTTCAGATAACCGGGCGCCTTCTGTGCCTTCTGCCCTGAAACAGGACAGAGGAACAATGTGACAGTCCGCGAACGGCAAGGAAAGGCCAGCTCTGCATCCAAGGATGCCTCTCTCTCAGCTAACTGGGCTGGGCTGGGCGCCGCGAGACAGGGGTTACCTTCCAGAATTGACCTTGGCTGTTAACTCCTTCTCTTCCTTCAGCAAACTTTCCCGGGTGGTGTCACACTCCAGGACGCTCTGCAGGGCTGGCGTGTCATCCCCTGCCACTTCCTGCTCCACGTGGAGAATGCTAATGTGCGAGGGGATGCGCAAGCTGCGGCTTGCAATCATCTTCAACAAGGTGGTTTTGCCCAGCCCATTCCGGCCCACCAGGCCATACCGCCGGCCGTACGCCAGGTTCAAATCGGCACCTGTGAGGAGGACCCTAGAACAACAGAACCAACAGGCCTTTAGGAAATCCAGATCTGGGCGACCAGCCCAGAGCAAGGTCACCCACCCACCCGTGGAAAGTCTCTGAAGCAACCTGCTGCAGGTCCCACCAAGGTGGTGTAGTTTAATGACACCATAACACCTTGTGGTGCAGCTACGAGGAGAACAGCAAGAAGCTGCCTATTAGAAATAGGCACAAACTGCCATCCCACGGTTCGACATAGTTTGGCTGCGTAGCCTCTTCTGTGCGTGCCTCAGCTTCCCAGCCCTGTCTCCTCCTCCAGCGGCTGCCCACTCCGAGGCAGCGGTGCGACTTCTCAGCCCTGCCTTCTCGGGGCGCTGCCTCGGAGTGGGCAGCTGCTGGAGGAGGCAGGGCTGGGAAGCTGCGCCAGCGCCTCTGAGCGAGCACCCAGCAGAGGAGGCAGAGTGAGGAAGCCGTGGGGTGCCCATGGAAGAAGCGGTGCGGCCAAACCACCAAATTGAGCTGAACTGCGGCGTGGCGGTTTGTGCCCATCTCTTCTGCCTACCTAGAAAGCTCTTGGAAGGGGACCATCTACTGCTCCACCTTCAATCCACAAAACATTTCAGCACGGAATGCAATCTAGCCCTGAAAGCAGTCTGGAAGGGGCAGACTCCCTTCGACACAATCCAGCTGGCTTCCACCCACACCCAGCCATCTATCTATCCCTCAGGTTTCTATCTCAGCCCTCTTCCACCTGACTCTCTCCATATGTTTTGTAATCCTCCTTCCATAGTCCCTCACGACTGACCATATTAGCTGGGGCTCTAGTCCTCAAGATTCCAAGGACATCAGGGTCTTCTCTCTTAGGCCTTCCAACAACCTGCCCCCAAAGTTCCCTTTTCATTTCTTTAGAAACCTATACTTCATGGTTCAGTGTAAAACATTTCAAGAAAAGATAAGAGAATGGTTTAAGACCTGAGTAACAATGGACTAAACAAACCCAACTGGAGTTAGATACATTAGCCACAGCAAACTCTCTATTACAGATTAAAAGCCCAACATAAAATGGACTTTGCCTGTCACCAAAAGGTCATTCTTTAGATGGAGTCTCACAACCAAGGAAGCCTTTTTTTCCCCCCAGTCACCACTGTGTTGCTTTTCCAAATGCTGCCACTGCCTAAAGAGCCTACAGAAAATATCTGAATATATGGGGGTGGGCAGTGGGGTGGGTGGGTGGCTCATCCCGGACTGGTCCAAGGAAGACAATTTAATGCTTTTCTAGATGCTTTGTATTTTGGTCACACTGGGAAGTGCTGATGGGGACTGAAATGCAAAACATTTGCAAAGCCAAAATGGGCTAACATCTGGAGTACACAGACCTTCAGATCCCAAGCAATGCAGACCTTTACAAGGAAAGCACCCGCTCTGTATTGCGAGCAGATATAGACAGAGAAATAAGTGTTCCACTAGCAGCATTAAAACAAGATTTAGCCTCCCATTCAGTGGTATGCTCCATTTTAAGTATTTATTAATTAAAATAATTACATCCCAATCTGTGTGTGTGTGTGTGTGTGTGTGTGTGTGTGTGTGTGTGTGTGTGTGTGTGTGTGTGTGTGTGTATATATATATATATATATATATATATATATATATATATATATATATATATATATATATATATATATATATATAATCTCAAGGCAGGATCTCTTAAAACAATGTACAATTTGAAATGTTTTAGAACGGTTCAAATGGATTGAATACCATTTAACAAAATGGTAACTTTAACGCTGTAACACAAGCACCCAGACCATGAAATCTCCTCCCCTTGGAGGCTCGACCGGTGCCGAGGCTGGCATCATTTTGGCATCAAGTCAAACCATACTTATTACAGCCTATGGGGCTTGAGGGTGGTGGCCTGTGCAAGCATTAATGCAATGGTTTTAATGTTTTAAATTTGCATTTTAAACTGTTCAACGATAATAATAATGATGATAATTTTAAACTGTTTCAAAGATTTCATGTTTATAAATTGTTTTATACAATTACGTAGCCCACCCTGAGGTCTTGTGATGTAGGGATGGCTATAAATGGTTTCAATCAATCAATCAATCAATCAATCAACCAACCAACCAACCAACCAACCAACCAACCTAACCTAAACATGCCACGATCTCCAGTCCCTAATCCCTGCCTGTAGGGACTCACCGCTCACCAAAGGACACATCAAAGTTTTCAATGCGCACATCGTAGGACTTGTTCTTGCCCGACGTCTCTAGGCGAGTCTCCTTCTTGCTAGCAGCTTGGCTGGCGGTCGCCTCTTCGAGTACCCTGTCACCGGGCATGAAACAGGAAAGGCCATTAACACAAAGGAAAGAGGCTTCCCAAGCATCAGGCCAGCAGATCTCAAAAGGTCAGGAAGCCTGTTTCTGGGACCCTTCACTTTGGACTCCAACTGGGGGCTCAGTGGACAGACCAATCCCTCCAAAAGGGGGGGGGGACCAACTTCTGACACGTATATGTGCCTGTACTCTACAGCAGCCATTCTCAACCCTTTTCTGAGCATGGCCCTCTTAGGAGCTCTTCTCAGGTTCTAGGGCCCCCTGTCAAAGGAGGATACAACACAAACGGATGAACAGAAAATCCCCTTCTCGCCTTTTAGTTTAGGCCATATGGCCCCCATCGAGAATGGCTGCTCTATAGCCACATCAGGCTGAAACCGCTTTAATTGCCAGGGCGCTGTCTGAAGCAACCTGGCATCTGCTCTCCAACGAGGTGTGCTGTGGTTCAGGAGAAAACACTAGCTCTCCGAAACAGGGAACTGAAACTACCTCATACTCCTAGACACCCGGTGTGGTGTGGTGGGCAGTGTGTTGGACTAGTACACGGGAGATCTTGGTTTGAATCCCCTGCTCAGCCATGTAAATTCACTTGGGGCGTGGAAATGGTAAAACGACTCCTTAAATATCTCACTTACCTTGAAAGCCCTCTTAGGGTTGCTCTAAGTCAATTCCGACTTGATGGCACACAACAAAAACACACTCCTAGGATAGAAACGCTCGCAAGCTAGAACACCGTCCTTCTGCCTGATACAGGTAAAGGTTCCCCTTGACAATTAGTCCAGTCGTGTCCGACTCTAGGGGGCGGTGCTCATCCCCATCTCCAAGCTGTAGAGCCAGCGTTTGTCCGTAGACAGTTTCCGTGGTCACGTGGCCAGTGCGACTAGACACGGAACGCCGTTACCTTCCCACCGTGGTGGTATCTATTTATCTACTCGCATTTTTACATGTTTTTGAATGGCTAGGTTGGCAGGAGCTGGGACAAGCGACGGGAGCTCGCTCCGTCGTGTGGATTTGATCTTACGACTGCTGGTCTTCTGACCTTGCAGCACAGAGGCTTCTGCAGTTTAACCTGCAGCACCACCCACGTCTGCCTGATATACTAGCCTTCTATAAGCAGGAAATGGTTTGGTATGGAGGAGCATTCCATCATCCTGAGATCCACCACAACCCTTCTAGCCTGCCCAGACAAGAGTGACCATTTCAGAAGCTGTTGTCCAGTTGATATAAAGAAACACCACTTCAAGGATTAAGTAGAAATTAGGACTTCAGCTGCCTTCGGCCCAATCTATGGAAAAGCACAGGTACCAACTGCACATAAGAGATGGTCTTGAGTCAGCATCCTTAAAATACTGGCTTTCCCTGCAGCTAAGATAGAGACACTTTGCAGCCTGGGGGCTGACCTGCAATTTTGGATTTGGTCACCGGGGGGGGGGGGGGGGGGGGGCTTCACATTCTAGCACTAGGTAGGATGAAAGTCATGTGGTGGAGTCAAAGAGATATATGAAGTCTCTCTAAGAGGGACATTTTTGTGCCAAGCATACAAAGCACAGCCCAATTCCATTTATGTCTACTCAGGAGTACGCCCTCATAAAATACCCACCCCTGCAAAGCACAGATCAGTCTGAGTTACAGCTTTACGGGTTGCAAAGCACAGCTCACGTCTATGTAGGGTATTTAAATTTTAAATGCCTTTAAATGCTAAATATCAGCAGAAGCTTGCAGGTGAGAAGGGCAATCCCTGTGGGATCTCACAGGCTAGATTTTCCATCCCTGTCCAACAGCCCAGCATATTTATGATCCAGCGAGGACACCCGCTTCATAAGACTACTGAATTATCCCTGCAGACACCTGGGGAAGCATTTTGAAGTAGCCACGTATCAAAAGACCTGCAAAGAATCTACCAAAGCCCAATCTGGGGGTTTCTTTTCTTCTACCACTCATTCAAAAGTCTCCTGGCCAACATTCCCTCTAATTTTCAGCTCTGCTGGGTGGGGCTCAGCCCTATACCCGCGTGACTCGCCCCCCTCACACATGGGGTTCTGCTGTGACCAGAACCAAAGCGGCTGGAAAGACTCACTATGGGTGCACAGAAGAGGAACGCTGCGTGCCCCGTGCAGCTTAAGAGGGAACCTTGCTCCTGGCAGACAAGAAAAACACAGCTGCCAAATGGGATGCAGTTGAAGCAATGACAGGCTTTTGTCAGTCCAAATGAACTGCATGAATTCTGCTAGAACTTTTAAGATGTGACATACAGCACTTCTATGGGGTGAGTCCCCCCCCCCCCCCCCAAAATAGGGCAGGAAACTCTGTCAACACACCACAGCGTTCTCACAATCTGCAGGCCTGGAGCCACACATGAGCACTGCTTAGTTTTCCCTTACCTGAAGTTAATGTGCAGATGAACTGCCCCTGTTATACAGGATCAGCGGGAAACTATATTAAACATTGGGGTCAGACGTTATAAAAGTTCCTGTTTTTAAAAGCAGCCAAACAATTCCAGTTTCCTCAGGGTCTTCTGGCTTCATGGGTCCATCCACCAGGTTGGTATTTCCTTCACCCAGCCGCCACCGCTCTAGACCCAGCCTTCTCTAATTTGGCACCATCTAGATGTAACTACCACTCCCATGATCCCCGAGTCACCCATGTGGTATGGGGGTTGGGAAGGCTTCTTCAGCAATTCCCCAAGAGAATCTATCCTAACAGCAAGACACTCAACAAATGATGACAGTACTGTTGACAAGACTTGATAACCCATGCTTCCAGTTTCTCAGTGATGTTCCCTCCACCAGCCTGGCTCCTAAGAATGAAGACCCAAGCCCTCCATGCTCAAAGCCACGCAGCAACTTCCATACTCACAGGGGGTTGCCAGACTTGGTGGAATCTCGCTCCTGCTTCTTGATCTGCTTTGCTTTGATGCGAGCTTCTGCTTTCTCCAGCTTCTTGGTATTCACCATCTGCAGCACAGAAGACCACAAACATCAGAAGCGCTTATCATCTCCAAAAGAAACAGCTCACTTGCTTGGGTCAGCTGCCCCTGCTGAATTTGCTGGCCTGATTATTTCACTTACTACAATATTTATCTCCTGCTCCAGGTCTAAGGATCTCATGGGGAGGTACAAGCAATAACTATGTTATGACCCCATTTCCATTCAACAACAACACACTGTAGAGTGGAACACACTGGATCGGCAAAACGGGACCCAACAGCCACACGCAGATCCTACGACTGTTTTGGCAGCCCCAGCTTCTCCAGATGCCCTCCCCATTGCTTATTTTTCTTATTCGGCCCAAAATGTCTTTCTCCTTGCTCCTGGAGGCCTCTTAAGAATGGCAGTTTTGTGGTAAAACAGTGGCCAGCGCCAACTAAACTCCTGAAACTCAAAAAAAGCATAATCTGTTCTGAAATAAAACAGAACAGAGAAGGTAAGGAAACAAGAAGCCTCCAAAGCAGGAGGAGACAACTTGGGTGGATCTGGGAATAATTTTAATTTTTTGCTTCCTGAAGCATCCCAGAGCTGCAAAGATGACAGAAGAAGGAAGGAAGGAAGAGGAGGAGGAGTGGCTAGAGGGGTGTAAAAGTGCAAGGAAGGCTTTCAGATTTAAAAGACATCCCCCCAGTCCTGGAGGCCCTCAACAGCAGCAATTCACCCTCTCTCTTTCTTTTGCCACAAAACCAGCCTTCATGAGCCATGGATCTTCTCAGGGCAGCAATTAACCCATCCCTGCTGTCAAGAGTCCGCGGATCCCCGCCACTCCAGCAGTACCACCTGAGTTGACAGAGTAGCTTTTAGCCAACAATAACTCAGGCCCTTCAGCTCTGAAATTCACTTACCGAATTCTGGTCTCTCTTCAGCAGCAGCCCCGGCAGCATGTCCAAGCCGGACTCTGTAAGCAAGGGAGACAGTGAAACACCCACCCCCACAACACCTAACGTCAAGACAAATCCCTTCCCTGCTGGAAGGGAAGGGAAGGCTGGAAGAAGGGTGGGGTGACTGGAAACCTTTGTTGTTCACTGACTCTCTTCCACTTCACTTGCCCTTTCACAGTGCCTGAACTAAAATAAGAACAGCTTTCTCTAACTTGGTTGATGGCCATGCTGGCTGGAGAAGAAGGGAGGTGCCAGCCAAAACATCTGGCGAGCCAACCATGCCCTCAATCCTGACTTAAACTGAGTTGCGTGACCTTTGCTTTGAGGTACAAGGGTCAGGATACTGAGATTCAGATGCCTGTACCATATACAGTCTGTCCCAGCATTTCACTGATACAGTTCCATTTTATATAATGGCTTATCAAATACTTCAGGGCAGTCTTCCTTAACCCTTCTATTCAGATGTGTTGGGTGCAGCTCCCATCACCCCATGCTCCCTTACAAGTGCAAACCAATGCATGTTTTCTCAGGAGCAAGGTTCACTGAACTCAGTGGGGCCTGCTTCCAGGTCGTGTCTACAGTAATTCATCTCCCTGGCTAGTATGGTTGATGGCAAGGGATCATGGGAGTTGTAGCTCAAAGGTAGAGGTGTGCCATTTGTTTTGTTTGCTTTTTTCCCCCTTGGAATTCCGGGAACTCCAGTCAACAAACACAGACCTGCAGACATCTTCATTTCACTCACCTGAACAAGCCTTCTTCTAGGCCTTTGTTTTCTGCTGCAATGCTTCCTGGGAGGAAGCTGCCACAATGTTTCCTAGGGAGCAAGTCTCTGTGATGGGCAATGAATCATGAACGGCATCATGAAGGGCAATGAGACTTCCACCCCCAGGAAGCATTGCTGAAGCTTCTTCCCAAGGAGTATCATAGCAGGAAGTGAAGGCCTAGAAGGAGGACTCAGTCTTGTCAAGGTGAGTGAAATCAAATTGTCTGCAGGTCTGTGCTTGTTAGCTGGAACTCCCAGAATTGTCTTGTAAATTCTGGGAGTTGGGAGTCCAAAAAACCAAATGGCACACCTTTACACAAAACATTTGAAGGGCTCACATTCTCCCACCCCGCGTTTAGAAAAAATTCAAGTTCCACTCCTTGTGTGGACGCAATGATTTTCATTACAAGTAAGTGAGTAGACCTGATAATAAGGAGATGCAGAAATTGGGAGATGCAGAGTCAGAATCACCTTGAGGTTAGATCCTCAGGCCTGTTGCTGTTAGGCTAAGAATATATTTTATTTGAGACAGTTTTACCTTGTTCTTTACCCAGACAGACTTCCAAAATGGCTTACAAATATCAGAAATAACACAGCTGTGCTAATAGTCTTGATTAGAAAAAAAAACCACAACACAAAAGGAAAAGGGGATAGGGAAAACAAACTCAGGCACCTGAGGTCAAAAAACAGAGGCTACAACCTTGAGGGGCTATAAAAAGCTTTGATGGGTTTAAAACGGAATTACACAATTCGGGAGATAATCCTTCAGCAGCTTTTACAATAACTAAATGGAATCTCCAGGAACAGTGGCTGGGAGAAAGAGGAACAAGGTCATTCTTTCTGTGCCCCCACTGAAAGGCATCTGGCTGGTCACTATGGGAAGGGGGAAGCTGGATCAGATGGGCCCTTGTTCTGATCGAGGAGGGGTCTTCTCTGGTTCTGGAGAGTACAGGTATATTAGGCTATGCCTGTCAGTATTACTCACCGCAACTGTCAGTGATTTGAGAAAGCTGAATCGGGGCATCTAAGAGCAGCTGCCTGTTGGCCTGGGCACTTTCGCTGTCCCTGCCAGGAAGAAAAAAGAGAATTAATTAAAGACCCCCCACCTGGAAATGGTGTCTCCTACCCAGTCGTCATAAATCCCTCTCACTATTTCAAATAAAGGTACCATCATGACAACAACCTTATAGGCTCCCTTCCTGCCTTGCAACCCAGGTAAACAAAGGAGAAAGCTTAAACAAGTGTGTGGACAATGTAGAAGAGTAATTTTTGGGGGCCCAGATTACTGGCCGTGCTGAGTGGTAGACAAAAGACACAGTGCAGAAACCACAGCCTGCGAGGGCTCAGTGTTTCTATGGGGCGACTGGGCTTCTGAAATCCCACCAGTATAAAGATCCTTAAGAGAATCTGAAAACCCATCATGGCATCAAAATGTTACAATCTCACCACTGGGTCAATCCTTTGTGCCCGTCCTTGGAAGGAGGCACCCAAGGCCAACATCAGTTGAACGAAACTTACAAGTGAAGGGTGTTGTACATCCGCTGGCAGATCGCGCGGATGTCCTCATCGTCTTTGGAGTCTCTGGACACATCCTGCAGGAGTTCCCCGACTGCTTCAAACAGATCGTCCACTGACTCGAAGTCCGAGCTGCCACTGTGCAGGACTCCTACCAAGGAAATCCATGACATGCCTTTAAAGCCAAACAAGACCAACCAGGCTGCTGGTCAGCAACGTCTTCAGAAGTGCAAGAAGATTCAAAACTGCTTGTTCAAATGACCTGCTGTGAAACCTCCTTGCCATCAATCCTGGTCACACTCCCTTGTGCTTTTTCTGATATTGTCAATGTGAAATGAGATGTCCAAGGGCCTTCATCTACTGACCGTTATAGCCCAAGGCAACTGTAGCACTCTAGATTTTTCTTGCCTTAGAACTCCCATCACTCCTGTCCAAGATATCCAATGGTAAAGAATTATGGGAGCTGCAGTACAAAAAGCTCTCAACAGTCACGGCTGACCAAGGCTAATGCAATTAAACTCGCAAATATGGTGCCCAAGTTCCAGTATGTAAGTAGAAACCAGCACCCGTCCTACACCACCAAGCAGTAAATACTGCCCGACTGTTAAAAGATCGTGATCAAATCAGTTAATCTCTACATTTGAGGGTTTTTTGTTTTGTTTTTTAAGACAGGAACACATCGCAACTCTGCCATTCACATCTCTGTCTGTAGAAAAGGAGTTTTCTTGCCCATCTTAGCAGGGATACAGCAAATATTTTTTACCAGAAAAGAAATGAGTCTGGAAAGAGGCAAGAAAGACAGAGGACGGCTGTGAGGAAATACCTGAGACAAAAGGTGAACCTCAAGTTCATCTCCAAGATATTTAATTCATAGAATGGAAAAGGCCTAGCATATTTCAACAAATATGGTATCTGCATAAAATGTACATTAAAATAGATAGGTTGGTGTTTCTTTTAACTTTAAACAGCACAAGTCTTTAAAAGCTATAACGGTTTACTAAAAATGTTGAGCATTTTACATCTTCGCAACAACTCTTTTGAGAAATAAGCACATATCATGTGGATGAACACATTTTGGTCTCCGTAGGCAAATGTACCGCTTCCTGCTCACCTTCATACCTTGCAATTCTAATTCTCAAAGGCATGGAAGCTGGTTGATTCAAGATCTCCTATTAAGTAGGGATTTCAGGTTTTTATTCAGCACAAGTGAAATTTCACTTGGACAAGTTTCAGGGGAACAAACCATACCCTCACCTACATCTGGGTATCTTTTCTATGTCATTTTTAAGCACCCAAAATAAGTACAGTGGGAACTCTATTTATCTAAAACTTTCAACCCTCTTTCCCTGCACATAATTAATCATCATCAGCAAAACAATGCAGCAGCTTGTTCCATTACAGCGAGAGATAGGAGGAACAGCCAGAAGAATGTGTGGATTATTTCAATGACAAGCTAAAAAGGGAATTATCAGAGATATTGACATCAAGGGGAATATATTACATACTACTCAAGTAAAGACGTCTGTGCATTTACTCTTACTATCTAGGTGGTTAAACAATGTGAGCATTTCCCCCTTCTTGCTTTCATAGCGCGGATCTAAGTTGCAACACTGACTGTGAAAAACTAAACAAAGGAGTTTCCAAAGAAGAACTGAGAAGTGGTTATTTTATGCCGAGTAAAAGAAGCGTGGTCTTGTCTTTATAAGAGGGCTCAGCTTTCTGTGATGTATTCTCCCCTAGTGCAATGCTAGTACACACCACGTCTGTTTGAAAAATAGACTCCTTTCTAGGCCTTAGGTGATCAGAGCCTGCAAGAGTTTTCCAGCAAAAAGCCCCTGGAAGTAAGGCAGAAAGCAAGAAAGTGGGAAAGAAACAGCCAAGTATTTTGACATTTGGAAACTTGGAAGTACTGGCTGACAGAGGAAGAGATCGAAGACTCTGGAGACGAGGCAACTTGCCATGGCTTTGCATATTTGTCTTGAAATAAATCCAGTTGAATTCAGGGGGATTTAAAAACATTTAGGACTGAGGTACAAATGACATGAATAGAACAACACTATGTAAGATACTCAGCTGAGAATCATGAGACAAGCAACTCCTAAGAACAATTTCATACAGTACCATCTGTTAAGTACTTGTGTGCCATGTTAGATACAAAGTGCATACAAGCACATTCTTTTCCATACTTGTTCCTTTAAAATACACCTATTTGTGAGGCTGATCGTTTCCACGTCATCACTCAGATTATGTTGAAAGGCCACGAGTTCAAAAAACATGAGCATGCACTTCCTTTTAAAAAAAAAAAATCATATACGAAACTTCTTTAGAAACAGTGAGAAATCATACACACAGTCAATGAAGGGGCTTCATAACTGACAGCCTGAGATTTCTTACAGCCTCTGTCTGTCACAGAACATGAAGGGTGGGAGAAATCGATCTGTCATCTGGCCCATGAGTCTCTCTACCGTTTGCAATGGAACACACTCAACATTTTTGTTCCACACTGAAGTCTTGTATAGACTGGAAGGAAGCACAGGTAGTACACACTCAAAATACACTGCTCATGGTTAGGAACAACTTGTTAAGCAGGACGCCAATTAAGTGCTTAATAAACCACTGGTTAAAACAATGCATACGCTTTTTTCTTCTACTGAAGGATTTCACTTACAGCTGCCAGGAACCAGCATTTGCCCTTCTGGTTCCCGAACTTGAAGCCCCAGATGTCCTTGGACGACAACGTCCCAAATCGTGATCCAAGAACATCTGGGGCCCCAAAGGCAGGAACCGCTAAAAGATAATGCTTTGAGGAAACGTTTGCCCAGCTTAGGCCAGTTTCTTGTACGTCCAAAGGCAGTGTCCAATTTCTAACAGTAGATCTATTGAATCCAACCGATGAACGGCGCGTCGATGCTAATCATGTAAATATCCTACTGAGTCCATGGAACTGGCAACTGGATAGTGGCCTATTCAGAGCACGTGGTTTCCATTATTAGATGGCTCTCCAAACATCACTCCCCTGAACTTATTAAAATATTCTAAACTGAAGCAAGCACCGGCATTTTAAGCAAAGCGGCCAGCAGGTTATACTGTAGCTCCTAACTTGAATCATTATCTGCCACAGCAATGGAGCGCCTATAAATCAGGGTCTGTCTTTTCCTGTGCTCTCACCTTGAAAAAGTCCTGCTGAACTCAATGGACAAGAAGGACGAATTCACCAGGATCTCTGGCTTTTGATCTCCCTATTTCGAGGCCATGGGTGGATCATTGCCACCTTGCATCCTTTTCTCTTTATGTCTGAGGAACCGGCCTGGTCCATGAAAGCTCACATGGACACGTGTCTCTCTCTGTGTGTGTGTGTGCGTGTATACACGTGACTCTTTAAGGTGTTGTCTTTTTTTTTATTTTTTTTTTAATTTCTATCCTTTTTTATTTTTACCCACCTTTTCTACGAGGGCCACCCTGGGGGGGGGGAAAGGGGCCCAAGAGGACCCTAGAAAGGGAGGGGGACAAAGGAGGGGGAGAGAAAAAAAAAAGGAAAACCTGTTGGGCTTTCTTTAAAAAGAAAGCAAAAGGGGGAAGAAAAGAGAAAAAAAAACACACACACACTTCCCGCTCGCCTGAAAGGCTTAATTAAAAGTGGAAAGGGGATTTATTAATTCAGATCCTGATAGACCGAAGCTTGGTCGGGCCGGCCCGAGTGATGGGGGAGACATGGGAGTGAAAGAAGGGGAGACGGGACGGGGCTTCCAGGTGCCTTTGCCCCCGGGGTCTCTCGCCGCCTCGGCCCCGCCACCACGCTGGGAAAGCTCGGGCAGGTTCGAGCCTCTCCGGAGGAGGAAGGGAAGGGAAGCCAAGCCTCGTCCGACCCGGCCCGGCCCGACCCCCGAAGCCCGGCGACCCTCGTCCCAGCTCCTCAGCCTCACCGGTCACGTAATCGAACATCTCCCCGTCGAGTTCCGGGAACTCCCTCCGCAGGATCTCCGCGCAGGAGGCCGCCATCGCCGCCCGGCCGCTGGGCCTCTGTGGGCCGCCGCCGCCGCCGCCCGGCCTACCCCTGCCCCTGACGACGCCCGCCCCCCCGCGCGGGGCTTGCTGGGAAACGTAGTCCGCGGTTGAAGGAGGACACCACGACGGCCACAGGGCCTCCCCGGGTGTCTTCGCTCGGGCGCAAAGGACGCCGGGAAGAAAGCAGGGAGGGTTCCCTCGCGCGGGCGAAAAGGGGGCGGGGCGGAGGCGCGAAATGGCGCCCGTGAGGGAAGCGGGCGTTGGAAAGGAGAGGGTTTTGTGTGGAGGCGGATGGAGAGAAAGGCTTCCAAATGGGGCTAGAGGTGGGGTGGTGCTTGGCAGTTTTGCTTACCCCGAATAATAGACGATCGTATGGGAAGTTGGCCTCCATGGTGGTTAAAGAGCAGGTGGCATGGAGCCTCCATGGTTCAAGGCAGTGTATCTCTCCCTCCTGAGACACCTCATGGGATACCATGTTTTGTCCTTTGTCCCGCCACCCCCACTTTTTGGGGACAACAAGCTGAAATACAGCCATGTCTGCTGACCAATAATTAAAAAACAATACAGTGGTTCCCAACCTAGGGTCACCTGGGTGTTCTTGGACTGCAACTCCCAGAGACCAAGGTCAGCAGAGCTAGTAGTGAAGCCTTCTGGGAATTGCAGTCTTAAGAACACCTGGGTGACACCCCAGGTTGGCCACCATGTCTTGCATATTCAGTTTAAGCCACTAGATGGCTGTCCTCGGCTTTACTAAGTAAATTAATTGCTGTGTGCTTGTGGACTTTTTTCAAAGAAGTTTGAAAACAATATATTACGAAGGAGGTGTATTTTTATTGTCTTTACGTTGTGTTGTTATGTATTTTTCTGTTGCAGAAACGTTGGCATTGTAATTGTCTATTTTAATACTTTGCGGTAGAAAACAACAAAGGGAATGAATGTTTTTGCTCTGAGAATCGACATTGGGAGCTACGCACAGTTTTGTTTAGAAGTGTAGCTGCGGCTACCTTTGAGCCTTTAAGTTGATCAGTCCTTAGAACTTGGCACAGTTATTAAATGATACTTCCTTTAAATGATGTAAGCCACTTTAGTCCTTTTTAAGGAGAAAGGTGGAATAAAAATATTTTCTCATGCTGAAACATTCCCTGTTTCTTTCAGTCTTTCCTCATAGGGCTTGGTAAAAAATATTTTAAATAAATAATAAATTAGTACCCTGTTTCCCCGAAAATAAGACCTAATCTGAAAATAAGCCCTAGTAGGATTTTTCAGGATGCTCGTAATATAAGCCCTACCCCAAAAATAAGCCCTAGTTCAGTGAAACCCCGCCCTCCACCCTTGTGCAGCAACCAGAAGAAGATGACAGGACTGTCTTTTAATAAATGTAGATGGTTGTACATGAAAAAAATAAAACATCCCCTGAAAATAAGCCCTAATGTGTTTTTTGGAGCAAAAATTAATACAAGACCCTGTCTTATTTTCGGGGAAACACGGTACCTATCTCAATGGATTAAAATATTAGCCAGGAGTTCTTAAGACATTACCAAATGTAAAATCCAGCACAAAGTTATGCCAGGGTGATAATAATTTCCACACCTCTGGCAAGGAAAAGTTCAGATTCAGCACAGCTGGAACGGGCTCATTGTCTGCTTCATTGGCCTACAGCCATCATCTTGGCTGTTTAGAATTGTCTCTTGACTTAAAAGTTCATCAGTTTCAGTGGGTCCATGATATAGTAGGACCCCCTACCGTGAATTGGTTCCAAGCCCCCCCAGATACTGAAAACCACGGATAATAGAAATCTCTCTCCCTCCCTCCCTCTCTCTTTCTCTCTCTCTCATGCTATATATAGCATGATAAATGGGAGAAAAAAACAGGAAAAATTGTTTTCACATGCAGTTCTGGACACTACACTTCAAGAAGGATGCTGACAAATTGGAACAAGTTCAGAGGAGGGCGACAAAGATGATCAGGGGGCTGGAAACCAAGCCTTAGCAGGAAAGACTGAAAGAACTGGGCATGTTTAGCCTTGAGAAAAGAAGACTGAGCGGAGGCAGGATAGTACTTTTTAAAAATTGAAAGACTGATACGGAGAGGAGGGGCAGGATCTGTTCTCGATCATCCCAGAGTGCAGGACATGCAACAAGAACAGTGTGCACCTAAAGCAGAAAGAAAATGAATCGATTACAGCAGTGTAGACACCAAAGCCAGTTTAAATCACCAGAAATGAATCGATTTCCATTCAGTGCATTGTGAACACAGCCACCGGTTTAAATACCACGACTTGAACCTGATTTTTAAAAAGTCCAAACAGAAATGGATTCAAATTGCCAGTGTGACCACAGCCTTAATATAGTAAGTTGCCCACTGAATCCGTGGGAATTTGGTGAGTCAACCCTTCTGTAAGTTTCATTGATTCCAATGGCACCAACTCTAGCTCTGACTGGGCAGGATTTTAGCCATTTTATGTTTACTGGCAGAGAGAGGAAGAAGTATTTGTGGAATTTTCTGTCTCTGGTGGCAGAAATAACTTGGTTGGCCTTGGTACTGTGCAATTTGGTGGGAGAAAGAGGGCCATTTGTTAATCTTCCTAAAATGGCAGAATGCCTTCTGCAGTCCTGCTTACAATAAGTCTTTACAACATCCCAGAAGCCACCAAAAATGTTTATCGAGATGCTAAAGAAAACACTCAAGTGTTTGGTATGAGAAGGTGTGATGAGAACCATCGGGCTGGAGAACTTAGCATTGTTCCCTTGCCAAAGACAGAACACCGATTCATAAGGTTTACACTCAAGTCTCTGCAGTGGTGAAATTTATTTATTTTTTAAAAGTTATTTTATTCCACTTTGTCATTCAGAACTAGAAATCACTGAGAGCGGCTTACAAAGCATAAAAACAATAACAAATCACTAGAATAAATTAACCAGCTAAAGATGCGGCACATACACACAAAGCCTAACAGACAATAAATAAAACTTAAGGAAAGTAGGGTCAGATGCTTGCTCCCAGAGAAATCTTCACACTTGCTGGTGAAGCATATATAAAGTGGAAGGGGTGTGCGTTCTAATCTCTTGAGGCCGGGGGTTCAGCAGATGGGGTACCAGTATCAAGAAGTCCTTTCCAGTACTGCCGTTAACTGTGTCTCTGAAGGTAACGATGCTATCCAAGAGGGTGTAGGACCTGAACTTAAAGGATGTATAATTTTCCATGTTCAGTCTCCAAGGTAACAATTGCATTGTTGACACAAGGGACAAACTATGGAAACCAATGCAGGATTTAACACTTGGTAATAACTTAAGAACCCTTGATTGCTATTCAGTCCTGTTAACTGGGTCTCCAATGTCCCTATGTACCTTTATCTCAGTTGTTTCTCTTTCAAGTCTTGTTTGGTAGCTAGAGAACCATTGCCATTTTGTCCACGATCTGTATCCTCACCTGGTCATGGGGCCATGTATAAATATAAGCGCCGTGTCATCTCATTCCTATGTCCGAGGAAGTGGGCATGATCCATGAAAGCTCTCATTTAAAATATAGCCACTCTTCTTTAAGGTGGCACAACATTTTTGCCTCTTGGGTTTGTGTGTATGTGTGTTTTTGTTGTTGTTGCTTTTTTGGTCTGATATGCTTGGACAGATCAATGCAGCGACTTCTTTGAAAACTGTACATTTCTGTAGGTTTTATGATGAGCCTCAACGGGGAATAGCACACAGCTTAAACGGATGGGGATGAAAGGTCAACCCCATTGCAGGTTCTTGATTGAGTTCTTGTACTCCTTCCGGCAGCTGGAATCTGAAAGTCCTCACCAAGTTGGTAAAGAAAAGGAAGAGTTCCATCTTCGCCATCTGTTCCCCCAAACACATCCTAGCTCCTGCAGAGGAAAAATGCAGAAAACAGCAAGTGAGGAAGGTTCCACGTTGGCCATTCTCCAGCCCAACATTGTTGGTCAACAACCAGTTTTGACCCTAAGAAAAGAATTTCGATTGATGGCCTCATAGTCACCTGCCCTTGAATCCCATTCATCTGCTTCACAACATTTCCTTCTGCCCCACTGGGGCTATTGCTGCCACAGTTGCCACCAACACTCAGTGCCAGCCTGTGTGGGCAATCACCAGTACCCTAGAACCCTGTGAGATCAGGAAGCAGAACATTTCAAAAGGTCCAGTCATGGAGCATTTTAGGAGTATTTAAGAAGGCAATTTGGGGGTTGTGCCATTCTCGGTAGCAGCTCTAATTTTGGCTGTGCAGCTACTGGTTGAGGTCAAGTCAGCAGCTGTTTTAGCAGGAAAATAAAACCCAACCCATACTCCACACATCCACCCTCTCTCTTTTTCTCCCCTGGTTTCTCTCCCTTTTACATCTCATTTAGAAAATAAGTGTCAGTCCATCTAAAGCACGGTGTATGTTTTTATTTCTGTCCTGAATTCCATATTTCTTTATTCCAAGCTCTTGTTTGCTTGCCTATATAAGGATCTGGCATGGAAAGGGGCTCCTTTTTGCTATTATCCTTAAACTAAAAGTAGCATTTTTATATCTTCCTGTAAAAGGCTGTTGAGGCTGTCTTAAAAGACAATGTCCTCTCAAGATGGGTTGTAAATATACTGCAAATGAAAAAAAAAAAAAAACAACCCACTAATTATCACAGGTAAAATATATCACAGCTAAAACAGGAAAGGAAAAAAGGAATTTACCTTTAAAGTATTATTTAACCCTGTTGATGAATAATAACCAAAATATGAAAATAGCTGGTGGTAGCTCCATGCTATGTTTGCTAGCATCCATGGGGGTGGGGGCTTGGAACCAATCCCCTGTGGATATGGGGCTCCTACTGCACCTGAATGCAATGCACCTGGGAGAAAGGTCTAAGTTACAAGACTTTCCAGCTGAGGTGGGCCAAGCTCCACCTAAGCTTCCTCCTCGGAAAGAAACCTAGCGCTCAGGAAGGAAGCTTGGCTTAACTGAACCTCAAAGCCACCTGACGTGGACCTTTCTCCCAGGTGCCTTGCATTCAGATATTTGTCACGTGCCTGTAAGACAGAATTCCCAGAATGGAGAATTTTGGCGTTTGTAGTCCAGAAAATCCAAAAATCCTATTGCTAGCTATAGCATTCATAATGGAAAAAAGGATCACCAATAAAGATAAATCAGTTGACAATCCCACACCATGAAAGGGAGGTGACTCCAGAGACATGGGGCCACCACTGAAGAGGCCTGGTCTCTAAGACCTAAACCAGGTTCTGGTTTTAACAGTGATCCTGCAAGCAGGTACTCTGATACCTGTCTTAGGTGGAGCAGGTTGATACAAGGAGGTCGTGTTCATCTTAGGAACATTGGATGAGACACACTGAGATCTTTAACTGGTTCTTGTGCAATTTTTAAAGGGCGAAATGTAGCCATCGTATGGCCGATTCATGCAACTGGCCTTTGGTGTTAGGGAACGGGGGATTTAACTTCTACTATTTCCCCAAGCAGAATAGGTCTTCTGGATATACCGTTTGTTCTATTAGATAGAAAGCATCCCAAGATAGATGGGATAATTCATGTTT
Organism: Intellagama lesueurii; assembly: GCA_037013535.1. Classification (NCBI taxonomy): domain Eukaryota; kingdom Metazoa; phylum Chordata; class Lepidosauria; order Squamata; family Agamidae; genus Intellagama; species Intellagama lesueurii. Next base: position 262,327,918 of record JBAJHW010000003.1, read on the forward strand.
GGAAAATGCCATGGAGGGAAAGGGTAAACCCCTACAGCACCAGAACACCATTCTGATTTAATGTTTTACAGACCACTAGGGATCCCTTGACAGACTTGCCACCTTGATCTCTTTGAAATGAACTAGTAAAGATGATGGTAACGTTTACCTGCTCCGAATGGCAGAAATTCTTCTCTAGACATAAAATTTCCTTCCTTGTCCAGAAAATGGTTTGGGTTGAACTCTCCAGGTGTCTCCCATTGCTTGGGATCAAGGAGAACAGAACACAGATCTGGGATAACAATGGTCCTCTGAAAGGAGGAAAGAGCTGACTCAAATTCCATCCATAGCAACAAATTGTCCAGCCAAAAGCTGTAATAAGCTAAATACCTAATTTTTAATCTCTGTCTTTCTCACATCAGCAGACTCTCATTGCACACAGACGTTCATAACCAAGTTAATAAAGTTTCCAAGACACATTTTTAACCCACAAGGTGTGGTGTGGTCCGTAGTATTGTATATTGTGCTGGAGACATTGTGAAGGCGCTAAAGAAAAATGATTCTGCAGTTATTCTGAAATTACCTCAGTTCTTCCTTGGACAGAGAAAACATATTACACAAGGCTTGATTTCAAAAACATATTGCACAGTGCTTTATTTCAAACCTCCAGCCTTGATTTTGGTGTAGAACATATAGCTGTTTATGAAATCAAAAGAGGAAGGATATTGTGAAGGGCTTTGTAGGTGTCATAAACACCTTGAACTTAGACCAGATGTGTGCGAGCAACCAGTAGAATTCTTTCAGAACTGGTGTCGTATGGGTCTTGAAAGATTTTAGTGGCTGCAGACTAGCTAGCTGCCCTTGCTTCAGCGCCTATGTTGTCTTTAAGGACCGCCCCATGTAGAGTGCATAGCAGTAGTCTAACTGGGAAAGTCATTTGTATAGTCAGGTTGGGGCCCCATGGAATGCTGTGTGACAAAGAACAATGATGTGAAAACTGGGGAGAAATTCATTGGGAACATTGCAGCCAGAGATAAGAGATCACTTTTTGAGACCCCAGCATTTGCTAACCAGGCTGGCTGGCATATTCTCAACCCTGTAGTCCAGGGTTGTTGTTGTTGTTTATTCGTTAAATCATATCCGATTCTTCGTGACCCCATGGCCCTCCTGTCTTCCACTGCCTCCCGGAGGTCCAGGGTAATTTTCCCCATTTCTGATCGCAACCTGGTGGCAGCAATCAGGACTCAGTTAATGTACAGAACTAAAGTGTCAGCATATTGTATCGAAAGAGATACCATTTTTAATGCTCATAAATTGAAGGAAAGTGAATTATCCTGCAAAGTTTTGTTTAGATACCAAATTTTCATTCCAAGCCACCAAGAAACTAGGTAGTTCAGTGGATTTGCTAGGCAAGTGGATTTGCTTGACCTCCCGATTTTTGTAAACGGGTGGAAGCTTCCTGCCTTTCAGATTTCGTACACTATGGGTACTTCTTGTACTGAATCATCTCTTCAAGGGCCACCCATTGATGGTTTTTGCTCATGGGATATGCAGGTATGTCCATCTTCTGTACCTTGGGAATAGTGACACCATGCATGTTCACATCCTTTACACTTCGTCTGGGGATCCCAACGGGTAACATAAACTTTGCACGCAGGACCTCATGAATCACGGCGTGGGTGAAGGGCAGCCTCTTTCTATCTTCATAGCAGATTGAGTGAGAGGAACCCAAAACATCTTCAATTTCCTTGTAGACCTTTCCTGAGGGAAGTGGGAGAAAGGAAAGTTTTATCCTGAATACTGATTATATCCAGAAAAATGAGACGGGGTCAAACTAGACAATACATTTAGCATTTTTTAAAGAATAGAATCTCCCCCAGGTGGTGAAATTACCCAAGGTGGTGTAATGAGAAGATCTGGGTTCATATCCCGGCTCAGCTATGGAAACTCACTGGGGGTGCACATGGAACGGGCAAAACCTCTCCTTAAATGTCTCACTTACCTTGAAAGCCCTGCTCATCATCATCATCATCATGTGTTGTCAAGTCAACCCTTTTCAGGGTTTTCCAGGTAGAGAAAACTCAGAAGTGGTTTCCCCTTCCCTTCTTCTGGGGGCGCCCTGAGACTGTGCAGCTTGCCCAAGGCTCTGCAGGCTGGCTCTTCTTCCAGGAGGCCCAGTGGGGAATTGAACTCCCAACCTGCAGCTCTACAGGCAGATATGTAAACCACTGAGCTATCTATCCCGCCAGCATAGGGTTAGGGTTGTTATAAGTTAGTTCCACCTTGACAGCACATAATACACACACAAGTGATGAGATGCTGGTTTGTCATAGTGCAGTATGTAATGGTCCTCAATTATGTAACTAGCACTTCATAGAAATCATAGAAAAGTGAAGTTGGAAGGGGCCTACAAGGCCATCAAGTCCAACCCCCTGCTCAATGCGGGAATACAATCAAAGCGTACCTGCCAGGTGATTATCTAAATTTCTCTTGAATGCCTCCAGTGTTGGAGCACTCACCAACTCCCGAGGTAACTGGTTCCACTATCGTACTGCTCTAACAGTTAGGAAGTTTTTCCTGATATTCAACCGAAATCTGGCTTCCTTTAACTTGAGCCCACTTGGTGTGCTTTGTTTCAGCCCTGTGATACTGTTGGTCATCGGAAGGTAAATATGGGTTGAATTTGCAAGTCTGCTTGGTAAGGCTCATACAGTATTTCTGGGGGAAAGCCCTTGTAGGAAGGAAAAATGGGTTTATAGGAAAATTGCATTCCACTTTAGATCTAGTTGGACCCAATCATTGCGAGGAACATCTGTGCTAGAAGTGATTCTGTGTAGTTACATTGCAACAGCAACCGGGGCACTGGTTTAGGTTGGTACACCAGATTCCTGCCCCATAGACCCTTGTGAGCGGGATAACATAAGGTATGCAATCACGTTATCATTAAAGGGATATGGCCATCACATCTCATGTTGCCCTCGCCTTCTCTGAACCACTGGACAGAGGTTTTCTAGCCACTGCTTTGGCTGGGGAGAGAGAAGACTTTGTTCCCATCCTATTGCCCTCCAAAAGGAGTGAAACCAGGCACACTCAACCAGGATTTTGAGAGCTACCGTATTTTTCCATGTATAAGATGCTACTTTTTCCTAAAATCATTACACTAAAAATTGAGGGGTGTCTTATACACAGAAGTAAGCTGAGAACATGGAGAGAACAAAACAACCTGTACCTTGCCTTTGTAAACAGGCTTCCTTCAGTCACGAGACTTAGCCTCCTCCAATCACGAGCCTTATGGAACTGATGTCAGCTGATGCTGAACAAATCAATTGGAACACACCTTGTTGGAGGTGGAGCCTGTAGGTAGTGCTCAGATACAACAGGGACTCGTAATGTCCGAGCATTCTGAGCCCAGAGGCTGAATCCTCAAAGCTAAGTTTTCTTAATTTTGGGGCTGGAAAAGTGGGGGGGGGGGGGGTCTTATAAGCAGTGGCATGTTATAAATGGAAAAATACGGTATGTTGGGCAGGCACATTCAGTGGCTAAGATTTGTTTACCCAGATTAAGTACTTAAGATTTGTTTACCCCAAGAAGATGCTCATGATGGGCCATCTGTTAATTTCTAGGTATTCAGAAGAGGTTGGAATAGAAGTACCGGCATGCACTTGTATAGAGGATGCTGACTTTTTGTGCAATAGTTTCAAAACTACGGCATCTTTAATCTTAGAACTGCATTGCTGGAAGGGACCCTATGGATTACTGAGTCCAGTTGGCTGCTGAAAAGACTGGTGACGGGTAGTGCAACTGACAGTGGAGCTGTAGGCTTACCGATAAGATATATGATCTTATTCTACTAAGGCTATAATCCTAGCCACATTTAACAAGAAGCTGTATACTGCTTGCTTTTGCATCTGAACAAATGTATGATTTCCTGTCCCCTTGAATGCCAGGATTCAAGGGGAAACGGGAGACTTTACTGTAATGTGAAGAAGGCTCGAAGATAAATCACAACAATACACCACAGATATATGTGTATTGGGTGACAGATGCTCATCATCCTGAATGTGTTAACTGCCCTAATTTTGGCCATGATGTTTGTGTTAACACCAACAATTCTGTTAATGGCCAGTGTCAGTAACTGTCACTGTCAATACATTTTGCATCTAAATTTGTGCTGTCATCGTGATCAATGCCCCACTACAGTGATGTGAAACGTTTATGTACCAGGACGTCTAAGAGGCTAACGCCATAATAATCAGTCTGTTAACCTATAATAAGCCTGCTAGTCTAACAGGAACCTTCCTTTCAGTTCACCGTCTTCTCTTCTTTCAAAAACATGCACCATAAATATATTTTACTTTTGAAATTCCTATGAATTCAATGACACTCTTCTGGTGGATGATGGGAGGGGGGTTTGTGGTAGTTGCTTTTTAGTTATGGGTAAATTGCTAATCATCCCTTCAGTGTGGAATCTTGGAGGGGCTACAAACCAAACTGAAAAACCCAAATCCCGCCCTGTAGGTATCTCTCCTGCTTTTACCACACATGTCTCTCTCACCTTGGATATCTGGATAAGCCAACATGACCACCAGTGCCCACTGCAGAGATGTGGCAGTGGTTTCTGTCCCCGCAATAAACAGGTCACAAATACACTCAGCCAGATTATCTTCGTCGTAGGTAGAGGTGGGGTCATCCTTACTCTGTTGTTGTTGATAATAATAATAATAATAATAATAATAATAATAATAATAATAATAATAATAATAATAATAATATATCAAAAGACTGTGGAAACTCTTAAAATCAAAATTAAATGGGGAAATGCAATCAAAGCCATAAACACATGGATCATTCCAGTAATTAGATACCCAGCTGGAATAATAGATTGGACTCAAAACAAATTAGAAGAATTGGATCGAAAAACATGGAAACTAATAAACATGCATCAGGCACTACATCCAAAAAGCGATGTGGACAGATTATATTTGTCACGAAAAATCAGAGGCCGTGGATTACTGCAAATACAGCAGGTAGTAGAGGAGGAAAAAAGAAGCCTAAATTATTAGATCAGTACAAGCAGAGAAAAATTACTAAAAGCAGTGAAAATGGAGAATATTTGGAAAACAACAGAAACAAAGGCTCAATATAAGAAACAACAATTTGAAAATAAATTAAAGAGCTGGAAAAATAAACCACTACATGGACAACACCTGAGAAATATTGTTGGAAAGCATGATCATAATTCATCATGGTCAAAACTGGGGACCCTTAAGAAAGAAACCGAAGGCTTGATTTTTGCTGCACAAGAACAAGCACTCCAAACCAATGTGATGAAAGCTAACATCCAAGGAATTAGTGCTAACAGCAAATGTTGCCTCTGCCAAGAAAAATATGAAACTGTGTCACACCTCATCTGTGAATGTCCAAAGATTGCACAAACAGATTACAAAGTTAGACATGTTAGAGTGGCAAAGTGAGTGCACTGGTCATTATGCAAAAAATATAACTTGCCGGCCTCCAAAAACCCCTGGGAACATCAGGTAGAGAAAGTGTCAGAAAATGAGGAAGTCAAGATCTTGTGGGATTTCCAGATCCAAACGGACAGACCCCTTGAACAGAACACACCAGACATAGTAGTACAGTCAACCCTCGACTTACGAACGGCCCTAGTTGCGAACTTTTCGACTTATGAACCGCTCTGATAGAAAAATATAGCCTCGACTTGCGAACTTTATTTCGAGTTACGAACCGAAAAAAACCCTTTTTTTAAACCTAAGTCATCTTAGGTTAAAAGGGAAAAAAAGAAAAAAAAATGCTGCCCCTAGTGGTAGGAACGGATTAACTGGCTTTGCATTAGTTCCTATGGGAACTAATGGTTCGACTTACAAACCGCCCCTCGACCTAAGAACCAAAAACAGCCGGAACGGATTAATTGGTTTTCAATGCATTCCTATGGGAAATGCTTATTCGACTTACGAACTTTTCGACTTAAGAACGTCCTTCCAGAACGGATTAAGTTCGTAAGTCGAGGGTTGACTGTAATAGAACGAAGAAATGTCCGTATCATTGACATTGCAATTCCAGGGGATACCAGAGCTGAAAATAAAGAATTGGAAAAACTAACAAAGTATAGAGACCTGGCCATCGAAACATCTCGCCTCTGGAAGAAACACACTCCAGTGGTCCCCGTAGTCATTGGGGCTTTGGGAACAATATCAAGAAATTTCACCCGGTACTAAAAGCAGTTGCAGATCTCAGAAATCACACCATCAGAGCTCCAAAAAACAGCAATATTAGGAACAGCATACATACTGCGCCGATATTTAACAGATACTTAGGTTTTTGGTTAAAAATTGTATCTTTTATATAATATCAGCTGGACCATAAAGAAGGCTGACCGCCGAAGAATTGATTCTTTTGAATTGTGGTGCTGGAGGAGACTCTTGAGAGTCCCCTGGACTGCAAGGAGAACAAACCTATCCATTTTGAAGGAAATCAACCCTGAGTGCTCACTGGAAGGACAGATCCTGAAGCTGAGGTTCCAATACTTTGGCCATCTGATGAGAAGAGAAGACTCCCTGGAAAAGAACCTGATGTTGGGAAAGTGTGAAGGCAAGAGGAGAAGGGGACGACAGAGGACGGGATGGTTGGACAGTGTCACCGAAGCTACCAACATAAATTTGACCCAACTCCGGGAGGCAGTGGAAGACAGGAGGGCCTGGCGTGCTCTGGTCCATGGGGTCATGAAGAGTCGGACACGACTAAACGACTAAACAACAACAATATAATATCAGCAGTTTACAGCAGATCCAAGCTGCCCTTGTAGTCACACTATCAGCGAGCTTCATCGCAAATTGCTTTGGCATAATAACGCAGGGAAAATACTGTTACCTCCTCAAATCCCATGTAAGTTGGCAAATTCCTTGACCAGGATGTCTAACCCATCCAGATGAAGGAGAGGGTGTGTGGAATAATGTCACTGTTGGCAGATATTATTCTTTTCTTTTTAAAATCCTTACTCCATGGTAGTCACCTGTTAACTACTTCAATGATTATACCCTCAACATTTTAACCATTTGGTGTGACTTATTGGCCGGAATCCTGTTGCTAAGTTTAGCCAAGTCTAAGAGCAGGAATCCGTGGGGATTTAGTGAGTCAAATCCTCTGTCATTTCCATTGATTCAATAGCCCTAATCTAGTTGCAATGTACAATGCTAAGCAACAGGATTTCAAACATTGTTTATTTTACACTACACTATGTCCTCACCTTCTCACACAATTTTGTATATGTTTTTGCCATACTGGCTGTTATGTTAGTTTGACTGTTATTTCAGTAAATCCTAAACAGATTTTTCATTACTGGATGTAGCTTTAGCTCAAAAGTCATTCACAATATGGTCAATTGATCAAATTATTGTTTGAGACAATAATTTGATCAAGTGATTTAATCAATTTGAAACAAAAGAAATGACTTGAGTTTAAGTTATTGTTGTTATTATTATTGTTGTTGTTTTGACTTAACCCCCCCCCCCCCATAGTGCTAGAGCACTTTCTGGGCGGTTTACAACATAATTATGCAAACAATGCTTTGCCCCCCCAGCGAGCTGGGTACTCATTTTACTGACCTCGGAAAGATGGGAGGCTGAGTGAACCATGAGCCGGCTACCTGAACCCATTGGAATCGAACTCAGGTCATGAGCAGAGGCTTAACTGCAATACTGCAGTTTAGCCACTATGCCATGAGGTTTGCTAAATTGAGCAAAGAACCCACCTTGCAAATATTGATTCTATAGGCAACTAATATTTGCATATCATTCATACGCTTACACATTTGCTGTGTTTCAAAATGAACACTTCGGGCAGAATTGTGAAGCATGGCCCTGATAGGAAAGGGTGAAGACAGAAACTTAGACGTGAAGCGTGTTCTGCAGGGGTGAGCAACTTCCAGAGATCTCTGGGATGCCCATGCGCCAGCCATTCCCCTTCCAAGGGGAGGCGCGTAATGAATTGAAGGATACTGGGAATTGTAGTCCTATAAAGATGGAGTCTGTTAGGTTCTGAGTAAAATGAGTTAAAGGCAATGGAATGTGTGAGACTGTTTTTGCAGAGTTACTTCGCCTGATACGGAGATAAGAAGGCAAGGCCAGAGGGGCCTAGAAGGAAGACCAGACAAGAATACCGCTTAACTGGAAGCGAGATCAGACACCTCTGGCTCTCATGTGAAATAGGGATGGAGAGTGGTGTTAAGCTTTCTTGCAATTAATTGGTTGACAGCTAGAAAGTGTCAGGAAGGAGGAGGTCTCAGACATGTAGAAAAATGATGGTTTGTGTATGTGAAAGGATGGTTCGTGGCATGTTGAGGAATGCTTGCAGGATGTGAGAGAAAAAAGGTTTGCCTTTTGAAAAGAGGAGAAGGGGGAGTGAATAGCCCAGCTTAGTAGCCAAAATGATTACTTAGTAGAGATTGAGTTGTTCTTATTGTATCTAGAAATAGCAGCTTTATTTAACCATTGTAATGGTTCGATAGGTTAAAAGCTTATGCCTTAATGCTACAACTGTATACTAATGAAAGTCTTTTATTTTCTTAATCAAAACCAATATAATTCTTAAGCAGAGGACTGGTCTCTGGATCACAGCAGGACTTACACCTAAATCCAGTGGAGATTTGAGAAGGTCGCTAAGTAGCGACCATTGAGAGGTCCTACCTTACAAGGCTGTTGTGCTGTCTAAGGAAGCACAAAGTCAATGCTTGGTTACTTGGAAAGTAAGCAAAGGTTTCCTTTTAAGGTCAGGATAGTCCATGGGGCTTATGCTACGCACTTCTGAGGCCTAGAGGACCAACCTCAGAGATAAAGGTGGTAGATTTGCGCCCACAGTGACTCCCTGTCTAAACATCTCTTCAGGGAGAGGTGATCATGACACCCCACACCAAAAAAAAAAAAAAAAATTATTGCAAAACTCAGGGTGTTTAAACTGAAACATTGCTCTTGCATCATAAATAAAATGGGGGATGAGGAGGTGTTAGGGAATGGCATGTCATCCACCCCAATGTACTGTCTGGATGATGTTCAAAGTGTTGGCCCTGGTGGTCATGTTAGTGATTTAGTGTCTCCTTCTGGCTGCAAAATGTCTCAGGGTGTAACAGGACGGATACTTAACCTTCTCTATTTGAAGGAGATAGAAATCAATGAAATCCTGGGGTTCATGTAGGGACTGTCGCTCCTTATGTTTCTCAATCTCTCTCCTCGTAAAAGCAAGCACCAGCTCTGCGGAGCACAAGGCCTTCTGTTGAGGCCCTGGCAATTTTCTCATCAGCCATGGGAAGATTTCACTGATCTGTAGGGAAAAAGAAAGCCAACTCGTTCTGCTGTCCTATGAAGGCTTGGCAGTGCAGTCCAGCCATCATTTCCTTTGGATTAACACTCTTGTCCGTTTCGTCTTCTCTCACATACGTTTCCATCCAATTTATCAAGGAAACTTTGGTAAGTTCTTACATGGACGTAAACCGCACAAAGTTCCCAAATTCTCCATCATGGCGGCTATGTTTAATATTGAAAGTAAAACCTTGTATTTGCTTCTCATGCAGCTATTAAAGATGGATCGTATTCTACCTGCCTGCCGTGTAGCTAGCAGAAAAGAGGGACAGCCACCCTAATTCAATACCATATGGATTGGAAAGCATAGATAAAAGAAGAGTGTGAAGGTCCCATTAGGGAATGGAGAGATTAGTAACTATAGCAATTCTGGTAAATCCTTTTAAGTTGTTCTTTGTTGTTATCTTCTTCTTTTAGTATAATTGTGTTTTGTTGTTGTTTAGTCATTAAGTCGTGTATAATTGTATAAGTGGATGTAAAAGTACTCTCTCGCTCTCTGGAATTTTACCTTTTCCCTACCCATACCTATCCCCTCAGCCCCAAAATCCTCTCACCCCCAATCCTGTCCCCATTAAAAAGGAATAAAAACGAAACAAAACATGGGCTGAATACAAAGGATTCAAAGCCTGACTTTTAAGGACTAGACTCTCTGCTGGAATAACGTCATTGGTCAGATCTGCGTGCGCTCACATTAAAAGTGACATATTTCCAGTTTTTTTCTTTTTCTGATGAAGAAATAGTTGAAATTTTGGAAAGTTCTGGTCAAGAAAGGAACTGAGAAGACCATGAAATGGAACCCAACGATGTGGATGAACAGATCGTCAAACCTGGGTTTTTTCCTTGACAAGTCCGAAACTTGACAAGTCTGACGTTAGGGTTCCATGAACACCCATGGACTCAGGAAGAGAGAAGGAGATAACTCACACCATGGATGAAGCTGCCTCCAAATTTTAGCAGATTATCAACAGCGGCCATCAGCCTCTGGAATTCTTCATCTTCAAGAGAAAACCGGTATCCAAAAGCCAAGACACATATCAGACTGGAAACAGCATTAGTAAGAGCTAGTAAAGGATCAAACGGCTGCCCTGGAAATAAAATAATTTTGGTTAACGTATAACTATTATTCTGCATCGCCTGTTACTGCAGAAATGTGTTATGATGGAGCTTCTGTTGCAATGGGATGCAGTTTCCCCATTACTACCAAGTATCATGTACCTTTTGTTTTTGCAAAGATTTCCACCAGCTGGAGGGCCTCCTCTTCTATCTGGTACTCCATGCCTTTTTTCCCCAGTCCTAGAGCACGCATAGTAGCTACGCCAAAATGCCTCTGCTGTTTCCAGGTGTGCCCATTTGAAAGTACAATACCTGAAAGGATCAATAACGAGAAAGAAATCATTGCATGCAAACAGAATTCGTTTTAGGTTAGTGCAACCACCCTTAGCCTCCCAATGAGCATGCCAGCGTTTGGAGGACTGCAGCCAACGTGCACCTCAACCAGGGAAGTGAGTAGAGCTTCTAGACTCATAATGAACAGAGCATCCTCTCGGTTTAATAGAACGATTTGTCCTAAACGAAAAGGGTCCAAGAAGTTTGCTTTTGGAGTTCGAGGCTCACTCTCTCTGTGTTTTAGCACTGTTGGCTTGCCTGTCTTGGAAGAGTTGGACAGCGAACCAACTTTAGCAGAAATAAAAGCGGCCTTGGATTCCCTTGCAAGGCACCTGGGAAGGACAACATCCCTGCTGAAGTGCTGTAAAGAGATCATCACCACCGAGCTGTATGAAATCTTTTGTCTTTGCTGGAGGGAAGGTGGAGTACCACAGGACATGAAGGATGCAAACATTGTCACATTGTACAAGAACAAAGGCGACAGGGGCAACTGCAATAACTACCGTGACATCTCTCTTCTCAGCGTTGTAGGGAAGCTGCTTGCCCGTGTTGTGCTGAAGAGGTTCCAGGTGCTCGCAGACAGAGTCTATCCAGAATCACAGTGTGGATTTTGAGCAAATAGATCCACTGTTGACATGGTATTTTCCCTCAGACAGTTGCAGGAGAAATGTAGGGAACAATGACAGCCACTCTTTGTGGCCTTCATAGACCTTACAAAGGCCTTTGATTTGGTTAGCAGGGATGGCCTTTTTAAAATACTTCCCAAGATTGGATGTCCACCTCGACTCCTTAACATCATCAGGTCCTTTCATGAGGAAATGAAGGGCACTGTAGTTTTTGATGGCTCAACATCAGATCCCTTTGACATCCGAAGCGGAGTGAAACAGGGCTGTGTCCTCGCACCGACCCTGTTTGGGATCTTTTTTGCGGTCATGCTGAAGCACGCCTTTGGAACTGCAACAGAATGTGTCTATCTCCGGACTAGATCAGATGGAAAGCCCTTTAATCTCTCTAGATTGAGAGCGAAGACCAAAGTCCAGCTGAAATGCATGCGGGACTTCCTCTTCGCCGATGATGCAGCAGTTTCTCTCTGCTGAAGACCTCCAACAACTCATGAATCGTTTTAGCAAGGCCTGCCAAGACTTTGGATTAACAATCAGCCTGAAGAAAACACAAGTCATGGGCCAGGGCGTGGACTCACCTCCCTCTATTACCATCTCCACGCAAGAATTGGAGGTTGTTCATGACTTTGTGTACCTTGGCTCAACGATCTCTGACACTCTCTCTCTAGATGTCGAGCTGGATAAACGCATTGGCAAAGCAGCTACCATGTTCTCTAGACTCACAAAGACAGTATGGCTTAATAAAAAGCTGACGGCATATACCAAGATCCAGGTCTCTAGAGCCTGTGTCCTGAGCACACTCCTGTACTGCAGTGAGTCCTGGACCCTTCGTGCACGGCAGGAGAGGAAGCTGAACACGTTCCATATGCGTTGTCTCCGATGCATTTTTGGCATCACCTGGCAGGACAAAGTTCCAAATAGAGTAGTCCTAGAACGAGCTGGAATTTTTAGCATGTATACATTACTGAAACAGCGACATCTACGTTGGCTCGGGCATGTCGTGAGAATGGCTGATGGTCGGATTCCAAAAGATCCCCTAAGTTCCAATGAATCAAATGGGCCTACTCTACTTGGGACTTACTTTATCATAGTAAATGGAACTTTTGTGCATGTGGAACATCGAAACAATGTAGATAAATAAAGTATGTGGAATTAGAAAAGCCAATGTTGCCTGGAACCATTGCAACAATGAAAATACCTTGATACTGATATGAGTTCTGATATAATTGGAAATGGGTGTCTGATTTCATTCTGGAATTAACACTAAAAGGGATAAATGCCAGCTGTGACAAACACAGGTTTCTGATTTCCCCTCCCTAGAGGTTTATGAAGTTCTGTGCTGTCAGGTCAAAGAGTCTGATGCCTGAACATCTTAGGAGGATGTTCAGGTGTCAGGCTCCCTGACCTGACAGAACACAGTTCGACTATGCAATTTGCTACCACAAGACAAGGCCATGCCCACCAATCTGGACAGCTTTAAACCAAGATTAGAGAAATTAATGGGGAACAGCAGCAGCTCCTAATCACAATGGTTCCAAAGAATGGTAGATCATATATTGTGAGAAATTATGTTTTTACTTCCTCAGGGTACACAATCTGGTGGTAGTTTGCCAGCCTTAAACTGGACAGTAACATTTTCTCTCCAGGCATGCAAATCTTTCAGTGCTGCATGCCTGAAACATCAGACATGCAAATGATATGTCCCACAACGAGCCATTACATAATGAAAGCCGGCTAATTTGCCAAATGCAGATAGAGCAGAACTGAGGTAAGAATATACATGAATAGTAGACAGATTTTTCCTTTTAACGCAACTCCGCTTCTAATGATATTGTTTGGAATACAATTAATAATTCCTGCTTGAGTGGAGTTGATTTTTTGAATCAAATACATCTCATTTAGTCGAGAATTTTCTTAGAAACAACGTAGTATTATGTAATTGTGCAGTTGGTTTAACATACAGTATATCACAGAAGTGAGTACACCCCCTCACATTTCATAAATATTTTAGTATATCTTTTCATGTGACAACACTGAAGAAATGACACTTGGCTACAATGTAAAGCAGTGAGTATACAGCTTGTATAACAGTGTCAATGTGCTGTCCCCTCAAAATAACGCAACACACAGCCATTAATGTCTAAACCGCTGGCAACAAAAGTGAGTACACCCCTAAGTGACAATGTCCAAACTGGGCACAAAGTGTCAATATTTTGTGTGGCCACCCTTATTTTCCAGCACTGCCTTAACCCTCTTGGGCGTAGAGTTCACCAGAGCTTCACAGGTTGCCGCTGGAGTCTTCTTCCACTCCTCCAAGACGACATCACAGAGCTGGTGGATGTTAGAGACCTTGCGCACCTCCACCTTCCGTTTCAGGATGCCCCACAGATGCTCAATAGGGTTTAGGTCTGGAGACATGCTTGGCTAGTCCATCACCTTTACCCTCAGCTTCTTTAGCAAGGCAGTGGTCGTTTTGGAGGTGTGTTTGGGGTCGTTATCATGTTGGAATACTGCCCTGCGGCCCAGTCTCCGAAGGGAGGAGAACATGCTCTGCTTCAGTATGTCACAGTATGTGTTGGCATTCATGGTTCCCTCAAGGAACTGTAGCTCCCCAGTGCCGGCAGCACTCATGCAGATTATGACACTCCCACCACCATGCTTGACTGTAGGCACAACACACTTGTCTTTGTACTCCTCACCTGGTTGCCGCCAAACACGCTTGACACCATCTGAACCAAATAAGTTTATCTTGGTCTCACCGGACCACAGGACATGGTTCCAGAAATCCATGTCCTTAGTCTGCTTGTCTGCAGGAAACCGTATGCGGGCGTTTTTGTGCATCATCTTTAGAAGAGGCTTCCTTCTGGGACGACAGCCCTGGAGACCAATTTGATGCAGTGTGTGGCGTATGGTCTGAGCACTGACAGGCTGACCCCCCCCCCCGACCCTTCAACCTCTGCAGCAATGCTGGCAGCACTCATCCGTCTATTTCCCAAAGCCAACCTCTCTCTATGACGCTGAGCACGGGCACTCAACTTCTTTGGTTGACCATGGCCAGGCCTGCTCTGAGTGGAACCTGTCCTGTTAAACCACTGTATGGTCTTGGCCACCATGCTGCAGCTCAGTTTCAGGGTTTTGGCAATCTGCTTATAGCCTAGGCCATCTTTATGTAGAGCAACAATTTGTTTTTTCAGATCCTCAGATAGTTCATGACCATGAGGTGCCATGTGGGACTTCCAGTGACCAGTCTGAGAGAGTGAGAGCGGTAACACCTGCTCCCCCTTCACACCTGAGACTTGTGACACTGACGGGTCTCATGACACCAGGGAGGAAAAACGGCGACTTGGGCCCGATTTGGACATTGTCACTTAGGGGTGTCCTCACTTTTGTTGCCAGCGGTTTAGACATTAATGGCTGTGTGTTGCATTATTTTGAGGGGACAGCACATTGACACTGTTATACAAGCTGTATACTCACTGCTTTACATTGGAGCCAAGCATCATTTCTTCAGTGTTGTCATATGAAAAGATAGACTAAAATATTTATGAAATGTGAGGGGGTGTTCTCACTTCTGTGATATACTGTATATGTCCCAGACTTTGTGGACATATATGATTGTATCTCTTTAGTCAGATAAAAAATGGTCTCTGCTGTCTTCTTATCTGAGTGCCTAATGAGATAGCTAGCAAACAAGGTGCAATGGCAGAAACTCCAGCTGACTGATGCCTCCAGAGATTTTTCTTTTGCTGAAAGAAATACTCCTTCTTCCTCTGTTATTTCACTGGAGGAAGTAGTATTAAAACACTGCACACTTCACAAACACTTACCCTTCTTTTTAAACGTTTCCTTAAGCATAGGGGTCACTGGTCTCCCAGACAAACCTTCTGAATGGTTGATCAGACCTTCTTTCACTGTTTGGTATCCAGACAGTACCACGATGGGCGCACGGCCTATCCATACAGTGTAAATGTTCCCATATTGCTTAGCCAACTGCCATGCGGATCAAGTTAGAGAAAAGATAGGTCACATTCAAACCAAGCAGATAGAGCATTTCAAGTTATTAAGCAAATTTCACCTTTTCTCAGCTTTGCAATGCCTGAGTGCATGTCATAGAATCATAGAACTGTCGTAGGGTTGGAAGGGACCTTGGAGGTCTTCTAGTCCAACCCCCTGCCCAAGAAAGGAGACCTCATCCCATCCCGGACAGATGGCTGTCCAATCTTGTCTTGAAAACCTCCAGCGATGGGGCACGCACCACATCGGGAGGCTAGCTGTTCCACTGCTTAATGGTTCTCACCGTCAGGAAATTCCTCCTTATTTCCAGGTTGGATCTCCCTCTGACAAGTTTGTTGTTGTTGTTGTTGTTGTTGTTGTTATTATTATTATTATTATTATTATTATTATTATTATTATTATTATTATTATTATTATTATTATTATGCTCCATTTCTCTTAACAAGGGACCCAAAGCGGCTCACAACATTAAAATTTACACAATTAAAAACACAATAAGTTAAATATTAAGACAAATTAAACAATATATGATTTAAAATTAAATTAAAAGATTAAAACATGGAAACATGGAAAAGATTAAAATTACCTGCAAAAATGGGGTTCAGGGATTCAGTTATAACTGTTAAAAGCCTGCCTGAAGAGATGGGTCTTTGGCTTTTTTCGGAAGGATAACAGGGAAGGGGCCCTCCTCATCTCCCGAGGGAGAGCGTTCCATCGACTGGGAGCTGCCACCGAGAAGGCTCTGTCTCATGTCCCCATCAGCTGGGCTTGTGCTGGCAATGGGACCGAGAGGGGGAGGTCTCCTCTGCTGATCTTAATTGCCGAGAAGGCACATATAGGGAGATACGGTCCTTCAGGTAGCCTGGACCCAAGCTTTCCAATTGGTGGAAAAGAAGACTCTTGACCTGCTTTTCCACTGCACTGTCCACAGAGATAGGCAGCTTGTGACCAAAGCGAGGGAAGCCCACACCCCCAGCTGGCAAGGTGAGGCACCCTTCCCGCAGGCCAGAGGCTCCCCTTGGACTGAAACAAGGTGACTTAGACAATTTTGAAGCACATGAAAATGCAATTGCAATTTTAAAAACAAAACAGAAAACAGCAGTATCTGAAACTCCCCACCTACTGAGTACAGCTTGATTCAGCCAAACACAGGCTAAGTGGGACATGGTTTAGGTGGTTCCAAAATGTATCACTGTCACCAGCATACAGACCAGTAGCCTGAATTTGGTAATTGTTGTCGAGGGAACAGGTTGGCTTCCCTTTTGTTCAGTTCTGAGCAACATCTGCGATACTGCCTGACATCTTCTCTGCCAGTGCCCTCACGTCTCCTCCCCTGTTGCAAAGCTCACAGCAGCTTGAGTTTTGGGTATTTGCACAGCAAAACGTAGGGCAGTTAGACTTAGCAAATTCCTCAAGAATTTCCCTTATAGAAGTAATAATTTATAACTGTGTGCCATCAAGTCGATTCCAATTTATGGCGACCCTTTCCAGGGTTTTCAAGGTAGTGAATACTCAGAAGTGGTTTCCCATTCCCTTCTTCTAGTTGCACCCTGGGATTGTGCAGCTTGCCCAAGGCGACACAGACTGGCTCTACTCACAGGAGGCAAAGTGGGGAATCGAACCCCCAACCTCTTGATCTGTAGCCAGACACCTAAACGACTGAGCTATCCAGGCAGCTATATCCTTATGTAAGTAGACCAGCAAAAATAGTCAGCCAGACAGTCGTAAAAAGAAGCAATACTTAAAATATTATGGGCTCAAAGCTTGACATGAAGACATGGGTTTTTTACTATTAAAAAGAAGTATCATTTAGTTTGTTAAAATTATGACTGAGAAGAGAGAACATCTGTTAAACTGGTACTAACTGGCAAGAAACTGACTGACATTAAACTGCCTCAGAGGGGAAAAAAATTATGCCCCCTTAGTGGCAGGAAGTAAAAATTGCTCTTGGTTAATTACTTAAGAACAAACAAGTTAGGTTTTCATACATAAGCATGCTGGGTTGCTATATGTATTTCAACTCCTCCAAGGGGTCCTATATCCTCACCCTGCTCAGGTCTTGCAAAAGGTAAGCTGTGGCTTCTTTAATGGAGTTAATCCAACTCATCCTTGGCCTTCCCTCTTAGCCTGCTGCCTTCCACTTTCCCTCACATTGCAGTCTTTTCCATTGAGCCTTGTCTTCTCATGATGTTGCCAACAGTCTCTCTGTCTAATCTGGATTTAACTTCAGTTTATGACCTTTCATTTCGGATGCCACAGTAGCCAGACACCAGTTAATCTTCTCTACCTTACCTGCATCTAAGGAAACAGACAAGCAGGGCTGTGTGTCATCAGAACACAAAGCAAGGATGTAACACCTCAATGGTCCAGCTAGCCCAGAATCAGCTGACCTGACCTGATCCTGTTCATGTATCTTCTGTACCCGTGTTGGGCTAGTTAGCCATCCGTGTGCCAATCAATGCGCTAATCCCCAACCTTAACTGCTCATTTTTTTCTTTCCCCCTTAAATTGCGAGTCTGATGGACACGGTTTTCTTCAAAAATGAAGGATGAATTACAATCAACACTGCATTCTAAATCCCTGGGTAACCTCAAAAACGGGTTTTCTGTACCTGTTAAATAGCACTACCTCCAATCCCCATTAAATTCCTCCTTTTTGCCTTGAGATCCCAGGATGCTTAAATGAATCCACCTCTGAAAGTGAATTTTGACCAGTAGATACTAATGTTAAAAGAGCCCCATAGTGTAGTGGTTAAACTGCAGTACTGCAGTCAAGCCTCTGCTCACGAACCTGAGTTTAATCCCGATGGGTGCAGGTAGGCAGCTCAAGGTTGACTCAGCCTTCCATCATTCCAACATCATAAAATAAGTACCCAACGCACTGGGGGGCAAGTTGATGTTTGCATAATTATGTTATAAACTGCTCAGACAGTGCTCTAAGTAGTATGGCACAGTACATAAGTCGAAAAACAACAACATTGTAAATTAGTACTTAAAATTAGACAGTGTTTGATACTATACAATTTCAAGGTTGTGTGGCTTTTTCCCTGGAGTATCTGGTAAGGGAACTGACTTCCCAGAAAAGAAGTACCAGATCTGAGCCTTCTTACAAGATTAAAAAAGTGTACTGTGGGAAAGTATTTAATTTATGTGAAGAAACTGAGGAACGGGGGAATATGGAACATGAAATTAAGTTACTGGAAGCTTTGATGGTTCTTTGTGGTACTGGGAAGCTGGCCAAACAAGCAGAGGTCGGTAGGTGCCCAGAATAAAAGGACAATTCACACCTTCCATTTATCTCCTGTTAATGAACACATCAAAGAAATGACTAAACAGGGAACTGACACCTCCATGCATATTTTTTATTAGAGGGCATATCAAAGCAGCCCCGAAAGGAATCTAATGCTTTCACTTTAATTCTGGATTTGAAAAAACAAGTCCACTTTCCTCCCCTGGAGTTATGGAGATTGCAACTGTGAGAAAAGAAAATCGGAAGGAATATATGTTTGTTCTGAGGTACACGAAAAAGGATTGAGATGTTGATGGTGACAGGTATGTGATAGCTGGTTTATTTGTATAAAAGGCGATTAGGAAAACTAGTTAGTTTAGTTTGCCTCTAAGGAGCAGTCTTTTGCTTACCTACTGTTTGATGAAGCTATACCAGGGAATGATGCCTTCTGTGTATGCCCCAGATCCAAGCTACTGCTCTGCTAAGGTGTATTAGGTAGATAAATTTAGATGTTGTTTTCTGGTGTGTTTCTCTTACATTGCCCGAAATGGTCTCTGTCTTTTGCTACAAGTCTCTTTTGCAACTTTCTTGTAATATTTTGGAACTTTTACATTTTAACCCCCCCTCCCGCCCCTTTTAATAAAATACAAAAATCCTTTCAAGCAGCTGTCTGGATGTTTGGCTGAGAGGGTTGTGGTACTAAAACCAGGTCTTGCCTTGACCCAGCTACCGGGATTTTGGTACTTGTGAGTAGGTGGGATGACAGCTCTCTCTACCTTGCCAGGTTGGCGCATGCTTCTTATGGATTTTTTTAACTCCCTGGAAACACGGCCAGGGCAGAATAAATTGGAGTGTTTGGGAATAATACAGTCTGGTTCCTTAGTCTCCTCTCCAGCTAGCTTTCCCCTGGTCTCATCCACCTCAAGAGAAAAAGGGCATTGCGGCAGAGTGGCTATAGAGGAGGGTCTGGACCAGGACCATGAGAATTTATAACAAGACGGAAGCCAGTTTCATTAGCTGAGGGTCATTGGATCTCAGCGGGCAGGATAACAAAACTACAAAATTACACATTGTCACTAGTGTCAAACTTTTGACAGGTTTGGGCTTTAATGAGACTATGGGTCTTAATGAGCACTTAATGAGTGCTATGGTCTCAGCTGTTATTTTGATTAAGTGGAAGAGCATGCAGAGTAGAATAAGGGTGGTACACCATAGATATTTCATTTGATCCCAGAAAGTTCTACTTTTGGTTCCACCTTAATCGGGCTACCAGTTGACACCCCCATTCGTTTCTATATAAGTCAATGGGCATCGTTCAGTTTAATGGAAGAAAGTAAATCAAGCCAGTTATGTAGCTGAGTATCTTGCCATTACATAATAAAACAAATTATTATTGTCAGAGAAGTAATAAGTCGAATAACATGATTGATAAGACAGAGTCACTAGAATGAAATCCTTCCCACATTAATAGCTCTGTGTACATGTATGTATCCCTGGGATCTAGGGTGGCTCAAGGACCAGGGTGCCTCACTTCAAAAATTCAGGAGGAGGAACCCACCCTGCCCCAGTCATGAACCCTCTCATCTAGGATACCGAATATTTGTGAAATGATCCACAGTTTCTTGAAAGAGACGACACATATCACAAAGCATGCTGTCAAAGAGAAGTCTCTAGTCCCCAAGAATCATTGTCTAGAATGCATTGTTAATACAACACATTTACTATCACCATAACCATTGGGAACAAATGTGAGCCCTAATTCTATCCACTAAAGCTGATTATGATTCCCCCCCCCCCCCGAGGGAGAAGTACCTTAATGAGAAGGTCTGGAGTCAGTCGGATCCCAGTTCTCCAGATTCCTCCAATGATAGGAAGCGGGAAAGGTCCAGGAGGGTAGCTTCTGTGTAACCGGAGCTGTTTCACATAGTGCTGAACCAGAAGACCTGCCATCAACACCATCAAAAATTCCCAGATGCCCAACATTTCCCTTATCTTTTAAGGTCCTTTCTCTTTCAGCCAGTCTAGCAGAGGTGGAGTATTGAACGTATTTCCTCCAATGGATTGTCTTTCTTCTTTTCCTTTCTCTGGGGGGGGGGGGGGTGTCAATTCTGTTCTTCTCTGTTCTTCCATCCACGGAGTAATGCAATAATGAATGGGATTTGTTCTTACTTGCCAAGGAATATTAATGTCAGGGCTGAGATGGTTATACGTGATATTTTTCAATTAAGTAGTTGATGGAAGGACAGTTTTGCTGAGCAATCCTACACCCCCATTTAATGGGAAGGGAAGAAAGGAGCCATAGCTTGTCTACACCAAAGCAATGTTCACCAAATCCTATAATTACACAGTCTAGAAAAGGGTGAGTACACTGCTCTGAAAACTAAGCACCAAAGGATGATGGTGATGATGATGTCTTGGTTTTCCTCAACACTACAGTCAATACTTATCACAAAGTAAGTGATAAGTATTCCTTCCTTCCTTCCTTCCTCCCTCCCTCCAATCCTCCTTCCTCTGGGGAGACCCTGGTTTCAGTACATTATTTTCAAGCCCTTTGCCAAACACATCCTCCTTTGTGAATTTTCTGTGTGAAGTTCTCCTATATCTTACATCTGGAACCTAGGGCGATGTCTCTTCTGATCTCCACCCAGCTCCATGGAGTCTGTTCTTTCAAAAAAAGGCTTGACTCCCCCCCCCCCCCCCATTTTAAAATTATATAGATACAAAGCTGGATACACAGGGCATGCCTAGACAGATATTTGTCCCGCCGTGTATGCTGTTTCTCATGTTCTGATATGTGTTCCATTGTCTACATGATTAACCCCGCGCAGATCCAGCCTTTTGGCATGTGCATGTGGTATATTTTGTCACTTTGCCACCTGGGCTTATCATCTGGTTTATTTTAGTTTGTTGTCATCTGGTTTTTCATGTGCTTGATGACATTATTTCATTCGTTTTTATATATACCCTGCCCAGAATAGTGCTATGCACTAACAGAGCATTATATAAATGTCAGAAATCTATAATAAATAAATACATTGTCCAGCCAGCAGAGGACTTGTGCTTTCTTCGTAATGTTTCCAATTGCATTATTTACTGGTAAAGACTACAGTTGTGATGCAATTTGAAAACTGTAATTATATACATATAATTATTCTCTCCCTCACCCCCAGTTTAGCATTTTATCACTAAACCGATACAGCACTAATTCAATCATTTACTAGGTCTTGTCACTTCAGCGCTATTTTATTTGCTAAACATAAAATAATAATAATAAAAAGAGTGGAAGGCCAGCAAAAGGGGTGGATAAGAAGAGGGTGGTGATAATGGCAGAGAACAGTCGGGGGGTGGGGAGCTTGTGTGGGCTCTTGAAATGCACTTGGCTGAGAAAATCAAATATTTATGTGTGAACCACGGCAGCGATTTAAATGCACAGATATTAACATCAACTTGGGAAAAGCATCGGTGTGGTCATGCCCTCAAGCTGTCTTAACTAGTCTGGACTGGTGGGTGTTTCAACAGGATAAGCCCTGCTAGTTTTGCTCATTATACCAGTTTCACTCTGGCTCTGATATAGTCTGGTTCATATTTTATACATTCCGTGAGATTAATTAAACTTTCCATTTTATAATCTTGGTCTGCAAGAATTATCCTGCTTTAATGAGGGCAAACAGACTGCGGTACAACGCAACACCACATGATGAGTGGCACAATAGGAAAACAAACACATGCCATTTTTAAAATTAAAATTTATTCTTCTAATAAATAAATATATACATACATATATCTCAGCACCCTTCTTCCTTCCCACCTTCCCTTTCCCATTCCATATGACAGCGTCATATCCAAATTCTTATGAGGCTATCCTGGGAGAATTAAAATCATATTCCAAGTACATTATAAAGACCAATAAATTCTATATGCATCGGGGAGTCCTATATTATCTATTCCATTCATATACACAATAAAAGGATGCCAGTCAATTGCGAAGGAACCCAGATGTTTTATCCCTATCAACCCTGAGTGCTCACTGGAAGGACAGATCCTGAAGCTGAGGCTCCAATACTTTGGCCATCTCATGAGAAGAGAAGACTCCCTGGAAAAGACCCTGATGTTGGGAAAGTGTGAAGGCAAGAGGAGAAGGGGACGACAGAGGACAAGATGGTTGGACAGCAGTGTCATCGAAGCGACCAACATGAATTGGACCAAACTCCGGGAGGCAGTGGAAGACAGGAGGGCCTGGAGTGCTCTGGTCCATGGGGTCATGAAGAGTCAGACACGACGTAACGACTAAACAACAACAAAAGTTTGGTGGTTAATTTTTCTTGCACATCTACCTGCCATACTCTAGAATACCATGCTGTGATTGATAATCACTGCATATTTTCCCACCCTTCAGCTGTAGTCTGTCCTGCTGCTACTAGAAGATAGTTCATTAAGAGTTTGGGTGAAACATTCTCCCCTAAGAAAAGGGTAAGAAGTGCTAATTCCAGGAATTTAGTAATCAACTGATTTGTGATTTTGTTTATTTCATTAAACATCTCTTCCCAAGACTGGTCTACTTTTTGGCTATACCACTGGAAATGTTGAAATGATCCCTTACACTTACAGTCTCTCCAACACAGAACTGACATTACAGGGTTGATATGTGAGAGCCGAAGTGGGGTCAAATACCATGTTTGGAGTATTTTCGACACAGTCTCCTTAACAATAACAGAGTCCCCTTTATATGAAAATTTTTCAAACATTTCTGACCACTTCTCAACATAATATTCCAGTCACATTCCCACCTCTTCTGCAACTCCAGTGATGAGCCTAGATCTGCCTCAATCAACAATGAATAAAGTTTGGACTCTGCTGCTTTATTTATTTCAGCTAGAGAACAGAGAAGATCTTCAAAGGGAGGGAGGCAACTCATGGCTTGCTTCATGATGTCGGCTTGTCTAATAAAATTACTTAGGGCCCGATCACACGTGCCAAAAGATCCCCAGCTATATTGATTTGGCCGTTCGTTAGATCGTTTCAAAATTTTCCGTTTACATGACACACAGTCAACATCAGGTCACTTGCCCGGGGAAGCAGTTTCTTTCCTCTTCGCCGGGAGGGTTGTGTTAAATTGTAAGAATGATGAATTGCTTCATTACATATTGTTTCATCATTGCAGGATATAAAGTGCTCCCGACAGTTTGAAGCTGACATTTTAAGTCCTTTTTCACATAAAGGACCAGATAGGCCCCCCATGGCACGAACTGTGAACTGGTTCATTTTGGAATGGGTGGGTTCATGACTGTTCATGGTTCGTGGTTTTCTGGTTCATGCCCACCTCTAGTGGAGACTGACCACTAGAAATACACCCACATGGAAATGTCATCTAATGACACCCACCCGCAAATTATGTGGATTAGCGTGGGAGAATGTGGTACCAGGACCCACACAAACAGATCATGCAGTGAAGGAAATCAGAGCAAAGAAAACAAAATATACTACTAACCAGGAAAGTAAGTTATTTTTTTTAATCTTGCTTTGACTCTTTGACTTGCTGCTCCACTTCTCTCACTTTTTCTTCTAACAATTACCTTGAACGTACCTGGGAAAGTCCACTAATACTTTCACCTATTTTCAAAAATTGAAAAATGTTGCTAGAGGCCTCCCCCTTGGCCTTCCCCATCGAACTGTGCTCTGTTAGGAATTAGCAATCAAAGAGGAGTGACACCCAGCTGTATCTCTCCTTCCACCCTTCTGCAGAGGATGCCATCCTGTTTCTTGAGTGCTGCCTGGATGCCATGCTGGAGTGGATGAGGGATAATAGATTGAGACTGAACCTGGACAGATGGAAGTACTGAGAGTGGGTGCCCTAGTGTCTGCAGATTGGGAACCTCTTCCTATTTTTTTTGTGTGAGGGGTGGCTATTCTTTCTGCTAAGGATGAGGATCACAGCTTGGGGTGTACTTCTGGACCCAGTGCTATCAATGGAGTTCCAGATGGTATCTGTGGTCCACACCACCTTTTTCCACCTGAGGCGGATTGCCCAGCTGCATCCCTGCCTTGACACCAGGTCCCTGGTCCATGCATTGGTAGTCTCAAGATTAGACTACTGTAATGCTCTCTATGTAGGGCTGTCCATGAGGCTGCTACGGAAACTTCAGCAGAACATGGCAGCCAGACTATTGTGTGGAGTAAATAAATACGATCATATCTCCCCTACTCTGGCCACTGATTTCCTGTTCATTTCCATGCCAGCTTCAAGGTGATGAAGATGACATACAAAGCCCTAAATGGTTTGGGACCTCAATACCTGGCAGAACGCCTCCTTCCAATGAGATCTGCCTGTCCCACATGATTTTCCCAGGCTGGGTGGTTGAGAACATTGTTAGGAGAATTGTGTTTGACTTATTCAGAGAAAAGAACTGGCCCCGTAAAAGCGGGCCCGACCCCTCCCTTCCTTTTTGCTTTTCCTCTTGACTCAAGGACTAATGTTTCCTGAAAACAAGAAGGGCCGTTTACTGAAAAACAACACGCTTGTAGTAGATAAGAATGGAATGCAGGGGCCCCAGGGAGAGAAGAAGATCCGTCTATCTGTTCTGCGCATGTTTAAAAGGTGTTTTTACTAATCCAATGAATTTTCGCCAGCTAACTTCCTGACCTTTTTAGGAGATTGTGCGCCCACCCCAAATCGCCCGGAAGGGACAGGTTATAAGAGATTGTACCATTCCCTTTGTTCCTTGGAGAAAGCCTTTGCCCTGCGTGGTAAATTGTTTTTCTCCCCACTTTCTGCAGCAGGCGTTTTCCTTTGCAATAAAATAACCTCACAAGAAGCCTTCGTGTCTCAGTTGCTCATTTTGGGAGCTTTCCTTCTTGAGAGAACCGGATAACAGTTTTGGGGGCTCGTCCGGGATGCTCTAAACTGCCCCGATTGGGGCTGGGCATCAGTCCAGTTGAGGTCGGGCAGAACGAGGGTGGCGGTGAAGTGAACCGGAGGGTACCCCTGTCTCCTTTTTGGCAGCCGCTTCCTTCCCGACGCTTCGGCTGCTCGGCATCAAGAACTCGGAAAGAGGCACGAACGCAAGAGGTCCTCCAAGCCGGCCGGCCAACGGACATTGGTAAGTTAAGGTGGGGAAACTCCGAATGGGTTGGTTGTTGTTGAATGAGTGAAGGATTGAGTGGGCCTGCAGTTCCCTACGGTAGCCGTTGTGTGATCCGGTACCCTGGGTCAGGTCGAGAGAGTGGTTGTTGCAATCCTATTGTGTCTGCGTTCAAGAGACCCCTTACTCTTGTCGCAAAACCCCTTTCCCTTTTGTATTTGTCTCCCGCGGGATGGGAAACCAGATGTCTAGGAAGGAAAAGAGGTCCAGCGGGGACCAAAAGAAAAGGAGGAATTTCGAGGGGGACGCCCCGGCACCAACTCCGAGAGGCGGAGAGGAGCTAGGAATTCCTAGCAATAGCCCGTTGGGGAAGCTGTTGCTACATTGAGAATCGGTGAAGGTACAGGAGTTTCAGTCAGAGCAGGAAATGGTCCGTATGTGCACAGAGGTCTGGACCAATTTAGAAATCAGTCCAAGATGGCCAAAACTCGGATCCAATAATTTCGATGATATTAAAAGGGTGGACAACTTCTATGTTGCTCATCCGCCCCGTACTGCCTATGTCGACTCCTGGATGTGGTACATTATAAAGTTTGGACCAGGAGTTAAATTGGCAGTAAGCAGAACCCTATTAGATACCAAGCTGAAGGGTGAGGAAATGTCTAAATTTGACCCCTTAGAGTTTGTTAATTATCAGCAGCCCATAGCACCGCCAACAGCACCACCAGAGGCTGCTGAGCAGTTAGCAGCGCCTCCTTCTTACGAAGAGGCAGGGCGGGAGGGTAGAAATTTGGGCCCAACTCAGACCAGTCCCTTAAGCGCTGCCTCCACCATAGAGTATTCCCCTTCTGTAGACCCAATCAGAAAACAAGTTAATATACTGAAGAAGGTCATAGAACAGATGGAGCAGACCCCATCTCGACCAAACACCAGGTCCAGGACACGGGCAACAGAGACAGCTGAAGTAGCAGATGAATGCCCCGGCGCATCAGCCCAGTACCCATTAAGGGAAGTCCCAATGGGAACCAGGGTTGGATATGTAGAAGTCCCTCTAACTAATTCCGATATTCGGGTAATAAAACAACAACTGCCTAATCTTCCAGAAGACCCCATTGGGTTCGTGACAGGACTCAGGGACGCTCTAGGGACTATGGTTTATAAGCCCACTGAATTGTTACATATTTGCAAACAATTAGCAGGAGTAACGTATACCAACCAAGCGTTGGGTCATGCTAGAAGGCTTTGGCAGGCGCAGGATGGCGCCCGAACAGAACAGATGGCTAGGGAGAGATTCCCTGAGATAACCCCGGGGAACTGGGACTTTCAGGCTGATAATATTAGGGAGCAGTGTGGGGAAATGAAAGATTTCTTATTAAAGGGACTAGAAGCAACAGTCCCTAAAACCGTTAGCATGAAATTAGCCTTTGGACAGCCCCAAGGGAAAGATGAGAGTCCAGTCGAGTATTTAGAAAGGCTAAAACGAAATATGCGACGGTATACCGGACTAGACCCAGAGGACCAAGCAAATGCAAATATTCTGAGGTTGGAGTTTGTGTCGGGGTGTTACCCGGACATAAAGTTCAAACTACAGAAGATTGATGACTTGACAACTAAACCTATAGGAGATTTGTTGACGGAAGCCCAGAAGGTAGTGGCAAGGAGGGAAGAGGAAAAGGAGAAGAGACAGTTGAAACTGATGGCACAGATGGTGGAAAAAGTTGTAGAGAAGAAGATCCCCGGAAGTAACCCTCCATGGGTCGGGACTCGTGGACGGGGCCGAGGGAGAGGAGTGTACAGCAACCAGGCAGGTAGAGGAAAGTTTGTGGAAGGTAGAAAGGATGAAGGGGGACAAGGGCAGGTGAAGGAGGCACGACGGCCCCCGTTGCCCCGTGACGTGGTGCGCGAAATGTGGCCAAAATGGGCATTGGAAAAGAGAATGTTATTTAAACAGAACAGAGGCAGAGGAGTTGACAAGGCTGGCAGCCTGTTATGAGGACTGCGAATAGGGGTGTCAGGGCTGCCTGGTAAAAAGTCCTGCCTGCGCAGAGCCCTTGTTAACTTTGCAGGTGGGCAAAGAGGGAACAGAAATCGAATTTTTGGTAGACTCAGGAGCCACGAGATCTAGCCTGAGCCAACCTACCTGGGAAGGACAACTTCCTCTTTCTGGGGGACATTGTAACATAGTAGGTATAGAAAACCTAACGCAACGGGTTCCTGTTCTAAAACCCCTAGAGGTGCTAAAACCTGGGTCACATGAAAAGCTGTGGCATGATTTCGTGTGGACCCCAAATTCAGGAGTGAACCTACTAGGTCGAGATTTAATGGCCAAATTAGGAATACAGATATTGCTTAAAAACCAGGTGTGTGAGGTCAGGATGGCCGCCCTCAGGACTGAGGATGAAGCCGAAATTGACCCAATAGTATGGGCGAAGCCAGGAAACCCCGGCCTTATGAAAGTTACTCCAGTGAAAATGCATTTAAAAACAGAGGTACCAGTGTATAGACCCCAATATCCCATTAGACCAGAAGCCGAAGAGGGCCTTAAGCCCGTAGTAAAGGAATTGCTGGATGATGGCCTTATTGAACCCAGCGATTCGCCTTACTGCACTCCTATACTACCTGTAAAGAAACCTAATGGGACATGGCGAATGGTTCAAGATTTGAGAGAAGTAAACAAGGTAGTGATCCCTAGGGCGCCCATAGTACCAGATCCCCATACGATCATGCGAAAGATCCCCGACACTCACGTTTGGTACACAGTTATAGATTTAAAGTCGGCTTTCTTCTGTGTGCCCGTGGACTCAGTGTCGCGCCCAATATTTGCCTTTCAGTGGCCTCACCCAGAAACAGGTAAACTAACCAGATGGCAGTGGCGCGTATTAGCTCAAGGCTACACAGAAAGTCCAACTATTTTTGGGGAAATTCTAGAAGAATTGCTTCAAAAATGGACCCCTCCTCCGGGAGTACTTTTAACGCAATATGTGGATGATTTGCTCTTGAGTGGAGCGGAAGGGAAAACAGTCAGAAAGGCCAGTATTAGCCTCCTTAACTTCTTAGGCGAACAGGGACTCAGAGTATCCCAAGAGAAATTGCAGTTTTGTGAGCCAGAAGTAAAATACCTGGGATTAATACTAAAGCAAGGAACTAAGTGCATCAACCCCGAGAGGTTGAAGGGAATCCGTAGTTTGGAAATGCCAAAGACTAAGCGACAGCTCAGGAGCTTTATCGGAACAATTAATTTTTGTAGACAGTGGATTGAAGGTTTTTCAGAAATAGTCCAACCCTTTTTGAAGAAATTATTAAAGGATGAGCCCGAAGTATTGGTGCTAGAAAGGTCAGACTATAAGCTGTTTGAAAGAATCAAGGAGATTTTGTCATCGGCCCCCGCTTTGGGGCTATCAGATCCAAAGAAACCTAGCCACCTATTTATAACAGTGGGTAATGGAGTTGCCAAGGGAGTACTAGCTCAGAAGAAGGCAGGACGATACCAACCGATTGGATATCTATCTAAACATTTGGATGTTGTAGTACTAGGGTGGCCTACTTGTCTACAGGCCTGCGCGGCAGCGGCAGAATTGGTTAAATTAACTCGAAAACTATATCCTTTCAAGGCAATTGTCCTGCATTCTTCCCACCAACTTAGAACTATCCTCACCCATACGGCTAGGCGGTGGATGACGGATAGTAGGTTGTTACAAATTGAGGCTATTCTCCTTGAAAAACCCGATCTGGTGCTAACCACCACTGAGCACTGTGGTCCAGCTGAAGGGTTATCAGAGACTGTCAGGAAAGAAATATGTAATGAGCATGATTGCATTGCCCTAACTGATCTGCAGACCAAATTTAGAGAAGACCTCCAGGAAGAAGCGATAAAGGAGGCATGGAACTTATACACGGACGGGTCTTCCAGAGTAGTGAATGGGAAAAGAATGACAGGATATTCAGTGGTAGAGGACAGAGGACTCGAGGTTGAATCTGGACCCCTTCCCCCGTCCATGTCTGCTCAGACTGCAGAGTTGTACGCCCTCAAGAGAGCTTTAGAAATTGGGAAAGGAAAATCCGTAAATATCTGGACGGACTCTAAATATGCTTGTGGAGTAGTGCATGTTTTCGGAAAAATTTGGAGTGAAAGGGGGCTACTAACATCCCAGGGAAAGAATCTAGCCCATCATCAGTTAGTACTAGAAACTTTGGAGGCGTTGAGCCTCCCATCCAAGGTGGCTATCATTCACGTACCAGGCCACCAAAAAGGAAATGCCCCAGAAATAGTTGGAAATCGATTGGCTGATGAGTTGGCAAGAAAAGCAGCAGAAAAAGAGTTAAACCCTGCTCTCTTGGCAGCTCTCCTACCTACCAGTAAAGAAATATCCACCCCTTTGGTATATTCACAAAGAGAGTTGGAGTTGGCGGAAGCGCAAGGAGCTACAATGGTAAACGGCATACTGGAATTAAAAGATGGAAGACAATGGCTACCAGAGGGGGTGATCAGAGAAGTCCTCAAGGCACTGCATGAGGGAGGACATTGGGGAGTTAAGGCTTTGATCTCAGCCTTTCTACAACGATATGTGGGGAAGAAAGTGTGGTCACACGCCAACACCATTTTGGCTCACTGCATTCCTTGCCAAAGAGTAAATAAGAACAACCCGAGAAAGGCAGAAATGGGAGGAAGACCTTTGGCCGTCCACCCTTTCGAACATTTACAGTGTGATTTCATTGATATGCCCAAGTCTGGAGCGTGGAATCATTGTCTGGTAGTAACTGATCAACTCACTGGTTGGGTGGAGGCTTATCCTACGAACAGGGCAACGGCAGGGACTGTTTGCAAAATCTTATTAGAACAAATTATTTGTAGATATGGATTAATCCAATCAATAGATAGCGATCGCGGGACACACTTCACTCAGAGGGTGCTACAGCGAGTAGCTGATACTTTGGGTATAACTTGGAAACTACATACCCCGTGGCACCCTCAGAGTTCAGGAAAAACTGAGAGGATGAATCAGACCTTAAAGAGACAAATCATCAAATTGATGCAACAGGCGCAATTGCCCTGGCCAAAGGTTTTGCCCCTAGCCTTATATGCTATAAGGACCAAGCCGCATAGCACTACAGGACTCTCGCCCTTTGAGAGTCTGTATGGAATGGGAATTTGGGATGTTAGCACACAGAGAATTAGCCCCAACCTAGAACTTTTCAAAGATGCCTTTATAAGAAAATACCTGCTGGCTCTGTTCTCTATTCTCTCCTATAATAGGGAACGAGGCATCGCGGTGCAGCGAACGCCATTGGAGGTAGCAGTGCATTCCTTCCACCCCGGGGATTGGGCTTACATCAAGGCATGGAAGAGTGAACCGCTCGCCCCAAGGTGGCTTGGCCTGTTCCAGATCTTGTTGACAACAGAAACTGCCGTCAGGACCAAAGAACTAGGCTGGACTCACCACACTCGCGCCAAACACGCAACTAATCCTGAAGGACGGTGGGAAGCCGTGCATGTGTCTGAGGACGGACTAAAGACTATTTTTAGGCGACAAAAGTAATGTCCAGCAGGCAATTGGCGCATAAGTGTTGCCCCTTCTTTAGTGTGTTCCTGGAAGCAAGGAAGGTCAATAATCTGGTTCAAACTTGGAAGGTATCCTTAAAAATTAGCAGGAGTCGGTGGGGGTTCTATTTCTTTAAAGGGTATTCAATTGGAGACCAAGTGGTATTGGAAGACGAGGAGACAATCGATAGGGAGGAGGAAAGAAGAATTTTTAACGGGGTTTTTACAGAATTGTGGGATTCTCAGTGGTGGCACAATCAGTACTGTAAGGTCTGCCCTATTACGAAGAATCAAGAACTGTGCGAAATTACCGATACTGAGAGTAGTTCTGAAGAAGAATCAGAGGAGGAGTGTGTGATTTCACTATCTGATGACGAAGAGTTAGATGAGGATTGCCGAATTTCATTGTTTGGACGGATATTGTAGAGTAATGTCCATAGTTCCCCATATAACAGGTAGTGTTTGCCCCTGGTTTTCCTGTTCAATCAGTCGAACACCAAAGGGAGAGGTGGAGGCGTGGATAGTGCGAATACAAACTACTTCCTATTGGGACACTGAATACGAGGGGTTGGCCTGGGGCAACCAGTTGATGGTATACAAAAGAGTCAAAGGCAAGGGCCGTGGGACCTTATATACTAGTACTAAGCTGGCCTCAAGCTTAGAGTTTTGGCATACTCGAGACTGTAAGAGGTGCCCCCTTGTCAAAATTAGGGATAGCAACATCGACTCTGGATCAGAGTCAGATTCCGATTAGGTCGTTCCCCGAAGGGAGTGACCTTTCCGCTCTCACACTTTCACCTCCCGGCAGCTTGTTCGGAACTCCAGGCGATATCCGGAACTTTAAAGATCCCTTGCTAGGGATAGATCCCTTTGAGCCCCATTGTCTACTATATTGTCACTTTTGCCCTCACCATTGGTGTGCCAGAATAACCAAATTTGACGAAAGCCCGACATTGAGGTGGTATGTGCTGAAGGTGGGATATTCCGAGAGGTTGTGGGCCGAAAGTCTGTGGGCTGTGGAAACACCAGTTGCAAGCTATCGGTGGAGGGTTCGACCCGATAGCTCGACGCAGGCAAAAGCCATTCCTAAGGGATGGCTCCGCTACGCATCTTCGGTACACCACGAGACGTGTTGGAAGTGCAGGAGCGAAAGCCCTTGGTCCGTGCCCAGCCCAGACTCAGAGGACGAGGAATGGAACTCCCACTACCAGTGGCGGTAAAGCCTACCCCTCTGATGTCTTGGAAGAACATCAGGCAGATGCTTATTGGTAGACCAAGGGTAGACGGCAAAGTGATTACAGTATTAGGGATCTTTCTGAGCTTTATTCTGCAAGCGACAGGGTCTACTTGTCCTTGTGTGATAACTACCAGGAAAGGGAATCAGGAACATCAAACATTGCTCTACAAGTCCGTCTATAAATGCATGAGCAATACCTCTGTATGTCGATTTAACAATGTAGAATATACTGTCTGCAGTAAAGGGAGTCAGGAGCCAGTTTGTTTTGATCCTAAGGAAGATCCTGAAAGGATCTGGGTGGAGGTCTACGCCCTGGCAACCCTTCAACGAACGTTGGTAGCTAGAGCTGAACGAAGAGAGAACCACCCTATATCTCTCATCTTTGATGCATGTGTCGCAATTAGTCATGGAGCCTTTCAGTTCACTAAGTGTGGGGGAATGGAATGGGTAAAATACTATAAGGCACAGCACAAATATATGGGATCCACTAGAAAATGCGGCCCCATGGGGGACCATGGATTCGGATTCTACACCAGTCCGACTTGTACAGTATGGGCTACCTGGTCCACTGCAGATAAAACTGCAACTTTGGAATCAATACCTGCAAAACCCGGCTGCACTTGGGGTACCTGTAACTTTGTTAACTTTACCATATTACAACCAAAGATGTGGGATGAGAAGAACAAATGGGGAACTTCCATGTGGGATCAGACGTTCAGTATACTCATAGAGGGAAAAGGAAGCAAACCTAAAGCGTTCCTTAAAATTGTCCAGACTAAGGAATATAAAATAGGGGAAGATTTGAGGAGATACCAGACCTTCTGGAGAGAGATGGAAACGGATCCTTGGGAACAATCTTTGACTCCCAGGACAACTAATCTGTTTGTTGAACTGGCACAAACAATAGCTACCACTATGAATGTTTCAAATTGCTACATTTGTGGCGGTACTCTTAAGGGAGATCAGTGGCCTTGGGAGGTACTTGAGTGGAGTCATACTGTACCATACAATCTCTCAGGGATACCCGAACACACTATCAAAACCAGGTGGGAATTGTCTAATAATCTTTTAGGAATGTTTTGTATCCAGCGTACTCCCGACATAATAAAGCGCCCTGTTAAGTTGGGAGATTCCAATTGTCGAAACATTCGCATCATCAATGGTACACAGCTACTTACTTGGGGAAACGTATCTATTAACCCTTGGATCAATTTAACAAAGGAGGCTGCAACCCTCTGGCATAATGGTAGCTTAATGGGAGATGGGCATGCTCCTGCAGGGTTGTATTGGATATGCGGGAAAATAGCATATTCTCATCTAGTGCCTAATTGGATCGGGACATGTTTCTTAGGACACTTAAAACCATATTTCTTCATGATTCCACTGGAAAGGGGAGTAGACTTGGGATATGTTGAGCAGTCCCTGGCTAGAAAGAAACGGGAGCTAGAGATAGGACAGTGGAAAGATGACGAATGGCCCCCTGAACGGATAATTGCTTACTACGATCCTGCAAGTTGGGCTCAAGATGGTTCATATGGATACAGGACCCCAATCTATATGCTCAATAGAATTATAAGACTCCAAGCTGTAGTAGAGTTGCTCACTAGGGAAAATGAACAAGCTTTATTATTGCTAGCTAAACAGAACACGCAAATTAGGAATGCTATATATCAGAATAGATTAGCTCTAGATTACTTATTAGCTTCGGAAGGGGGTGTGTGTGGAAAGTTTAATTTGACAAATTGTTGCCTTGAAATTGGAGATACACAGGACGCAATTGCAGAAATTACCGGTCAAATGCGGAAATTGGCTCATGTCCCTATTCAAAAATGGGCTGGAATTATGGATGACACTGGGTGGTTAGGAGGGATCTTCAACAACTGGAAACAAGCACTATTCTTCCTAGGTATGATTATGTTTGGACTAATGCTGTTACCCTGTATT
Source organism: Intellagama lesueurii (assembly GCA_037013535.1). Classification (NCBI taxonomy): domain Eukaryota; kingdom Metazoa; phylum Chordata; class Lepidosauria; order Squamata; family Agamidae; genus Intellagama; species Intellagama lesueurii. The sequence goes on from JBAJHW010000003.1 coordinate 262,362,318, forward strand.
ATACCTCTTCTTAGAAGCATGATTAATTCAACAGTTCAGGCGGCAATGCCAAAAACGCAGATGACTGTAAGAGAATCTGAAATAAGTTATAAAATCATCCCAGCCCAGGACGAAATTTATAATTGTGAATAAGTCAAAGTATGCAGAAAAAGAAAAGGAGGGATTTGTTAGGAGAATTGTGTTTGACTTATTCAGAGAAAAGAACTGGCCCCGTAAAAGCGGGCCCGACCCCTCCCTTCCTTTTTGCTTTTCCTCTTGACTCAAGGACTAATGTTTCCTGAAAACAAGAAGGGCCGTTTACTGAAAAACAACACGCTTGTAGTAGATAAGAATGGAATGCAGGGGCCCCAGGGAGAGAAGAAGATCCGTTTATCTGTTCTGCGCATGTTTAAAAGGTGTTTTTACTAATCCAATGAATTTTCGCCAGCTAACTTCCTGACCTTTTTAGGAGATTGTGCGCCCACCCCAAATCGCCCGGAAGGGACAGGTTATAAGAGATTGTACCATTCCCTTTGTTCCTTGGAGAAAGCCTTTGCCCTGCGTGGTAAATTGTTTTTCTCCCTGCTTTCTGCAGCAGGCGTTTTCCTTTGCAATAAAATAACCTCACAAGAAGCCTTCGTGTCTCAGTCCCTCATTTTGGGAGCTTTCCTTCTTGAGAGAACCGGATAACAACATTGACCCTGAGAGAGGCCCCAAACTAGAAGTCCAAATACCGAGCCTTCTCGGCAGTTGTCCCCCATTTCTGGAACAACCTCCCACCCGAAATTCTCCTGGTCCATTCACTGGGAATGTTTTAATTGTCCTTGAAAACATGGCTCTTCGGACAGGCCTTCCTGGAGCCCATAACATCATAACACAGTGGTTGTCTCAGTGTTCAAATTATCAGCTCCTCTACCTTGCCTTTAAGCTACCTTATTCATTTTTAGTTAATTTTATGTAGTTTTGTCTATGTTAATTTTGATTGTTAACTGTGATGTTTACGGTTTATGTTTACTGTTTTAAATTGTTATCTATTATGTTGTAAACCACCCAGAGCAGCCTTGGCAGCTGGATAGGTGTTATGAATGAATGAATGAATGAATGAATGGAAAAGATGCTGCCCTGTTGTTTTCCTCTTTCTTTGTTGATAATGGTTCGACATGTTGGCCAAAATGTTGCCAGGTTGTGAAATTTATTCAAACGAAGGCACTCATGCTTCCACAATGCAAGGGATTTTAAACAGCAGAGTGCTGTAGCACGTGTTTGATCCTCTTTGAAAACCGTTGAACAAGTCCAATCCACCTATTCTCAGCATGGCTGCATTTGGAACTGTCCATCCAATGGATGGTGTCTTCTGTTCCTTGGAAGAACTTTATAATGAGACTCATTACCACAACCTGTGTAGGCGAAGTCCATGCAGTTCAACTGTATGGGACTCACGGTGATGAAATTGGAGGCTGAGACCAAGTAATGCATAAAATGGACCTTATCTCTGGAACACTTGAGAAAGCCTTGGGTTGTGTGGGAGGCTATATTGCCAGTACTAGTTCTCTGGTGAACCCTCTTTGATCCTATGCTGCTTTGCTTCATCTTTGCAACATCACCTGCCACCCATGGCTTTATCTGGTGTGTGAGAATATCTGTGAGAACTCTGAAAAAATGCCAAGGGGCAAATTCTTTACCAGCACAGCCTCAAACTGGTGAGGCAGGTGCTGTGGGATGCAGGGCTCCTTGTAGTGCATCGTCCCAATCACATCATTCTAATCAGGGTGGCAGAGGCTGCTACAAACACTGAAATTTGTGCCACAATGATGAGCCAGCCTATCACCTAGGTCCAAGCAATATACTGTTCCACCGTGCCATAGAATCATAGGATAATGGAAGGGGGCCTACGAGGCCATTGAGTCCAACCCCCTGCTCAAGGCAGGAATCCAAGTCAAAGCAGATCTGAGAGATGGTTGTGCAACTGTTTCTTGAATGCCTCCAGCGTTGGAGCGCTCACCGAGACCTCCCGAGGTCATTGGTTCAATTGTTATACAGCTCTAACAGTTAAGGAGTTTTTCCTAATATTCAACCTAAATCTGGTTTCCTGTAGCTTGAGCCCATTACTATATGTCCTGCACTGTGGGATGATCAAGAACAGATCCTGCCTCTCCTCTGTAGGACTACCTTTCAAATATTTGAAAAGTGCTATCCTGTCTCCCCTCTGTCTTCTTTTCTCAAGGCTAAACATGCCCAATTCTTTCACTCTTTCCTCCGAGGCCTTGGTTTCTGTGTCTGGCTAACTCTGGGTCTCCTCTGACTGGATGCTTCCTCCTTTCCATCTGTCATCCACAGCCCTTCTGGAAATCATCTAAGTCCAAGCAGGATGCTAGTGTCTCTGCTCTCCTGGAAGAACCTTTCACAATAGCTTCTACCTCCATCGGTGTCCCATCTAATCGTGTGCATCAGGGTGCTGTTCGTCCTCCGTAAGTTCCATTGATTCAATGGCCTACTCCAGTTGCAGCTTCCAATGCCAAGCAACAGGATTACAGCCAGCGCGTCCAGAATTAAGAGAGTTTAACATGGTATGGCAGTCACTTGTACACACATAATATGTGAGGTGGGTAAGTGGGTAGAGGCAATGCTTGCGGCAGGGAAATATAGCTGAATTAAAGGCAGAATTTCCTACTCCTGGGAGCTCAATGCACACACTTTTCAGGCTTATTGCTGTAGCAGCTGAGCATCAGTGCCATGGAAATGAAGCAACACTTTTATCAGTATTTTCTCCCCCGAAACTCAGTGTTTTTTCTCCATCGAAAGATTGCTTAAGTGCCTCTGAGCAATGAGGGTGAAATGATGGGGTGGAGTGCAAGAGAACAAACCGGCTGAGGTGCTGAATAATCTTATCAGCTGTCACGAGAAGCCATTTCAAGAGCTGAGAAGAGACTGGCAAGGGGCTGATCTAAGTCAAGGATGGGCTTTGGGCTATAGATTGGATTGAGCACAGCTTGGTTTCTGCAGGGTGCTATTCCCTTCCAGAATAACCCCATCTCAGTGGCTGACCTCTAAATTTCAAGATGACCCAAGAGGACATTGAAAGAACCCATAAGTTGCTGGGCAGTGGCCACAGAATGGGAATCAGTGATGGGATAAATGTACAATATTTTGCGAAAAACCATGCATGGTTAAACTGCCCCTACATTGCGCTCTCCTCTTTCACCCTCATTAAGAGGTTCTTTAATTCCTCCTCACTTTCTGCCATCAGAGTGGTATCATCTGCATATCTGAGGCTGTTGATATTTCTTCCGGCAATCTTAATTCCGGTTTGGGATTCCTCCAGTCCAGCCTTTCGCATGATGTATTCTGCATATAAGTTAAATAAGCAGGGAAACAATATACAGCCTTGTCGTACTCCTTTCCCAATTTTGAACCAATCAGTTGTTCCATATCCAGTTCTAACTGTTGCTTCCTGTCCCACATATAGATTTCTCAGGAGATGGATAAGGTGGTCAGGCACTCCCATTTCTTTAAGAACTTGCCATAGTTTGCTGTGGTCGACACAGTCAAAGGCTTTTGCGTAGTCAATGAAGCAGAAGTAGATGTTTTTCTGGAACTCTCTGGCTTTCTCCATAATCCAGCACATGTTAGCAATTTGGTCTCTAGTTCCTCTGCCCCTTCGAAATCCAGTTTGTACTTCTAGGAGTTCTCGGTCCACATACTGCTGAAGCCTACCTTGTAGGATTTTGAGCATAACCTTGCTAGCGTGTGAAATGAGTGCAATTGTACGGTAGTTTGAGCATTCTTTGGCACTGCCCTTTTTTGGGATTGGGATGTAGACTGATCTTTTCCAATCTTCTGGCCACTGCTGAGTTTTCCAAACTTGCTGGCATATTGAGTGTAGCACCTTAACAGCATCATCTTTTAAGATTTTAAATAGTTCCACTGGAATGCCATCTCCTCCACTGGCCTTGTTGTTAGCCATGCTTTCTAAGGCCCACTTGACTTCGCTCTCCAGGATGTCTGGCTCAAGGTCAGCAACCACACTATCTGGGTTGTCCGGGACATCCAGATCTTTCTGGTATATTCCTCTGTGTATTCTTGCCACCGCTTCTTGATGTCTTCTGCTTCTGTGAGGTCCCTACCATTTTTGTCCTTTATCATGTCCATCTTTGCACAGAATGTTCCTTTAATATCTCCAATTTTCTTGAACAGATCTCTGGTTTTTCCCTTTCTATTATTTTCCTCTATTTCTTTGCACTGTTCATTTAAGAAGGCCCTCTTGTCTCTCCTTGCTATTCTTTGGAAGTCTGCATTCAGTTTTCTGTAACTTTCCCTATCTCCCTTGCATTTTGTTTCCCCTCTCTTCTCTGCTATGGATCAAAGTAGCCACCTGCAAACCATCCCCCTATTCACAAGTGTCCAGATGGAGGGAATGACAGTTTGGCAGCCATGATTCCACTCAAAGAAGAGCTCCCCCCCCCCCTCTGTGTGTGTGTGTGTGAGAGAGAGAGTGTGTGTGTGTGAGAGAGAGAATAACCATAGCAGCAGGAAGGTGTTCTTGCTTTTATTTTCCCCCTCTAATTTTTAAAAACCTCCAGATAGCAATGTGAAATTCTCTCAGGCTCATTTGCGTTGAGTTTTTCAGTTTCTCCCCTGCATTCTCACTCTGTTCCATTTATGCGTTGATTACAAGACTTCGCTCTCTCACATCCCTGTAAATTTGTGTATAGCAGAGTACATTTTATACAGTTTGCGAATAAAATTCTGTGTTGGCTGCAATGATATCACTGCTTTGTGGTGACGACCAACCTCTTTCAACATCACTTTCCCATGCAGGAGACTCATACCATAAGATTATAATAAAATGGTGTGCTGTCAAGTCAATTCTAACTTATGGCAAAACCCTTTCCAGGTAAGAGATTACACAGAAGTGGTTTACCATGCTTTTCTTCTGGGGGCACCCTGGAACTGTGCAGCTGGCCCAAAGCCCCACAACTTGGCTCTTCTCCCTGGAGGCACCATGGGGAATCGAACTCCCAACCTCTGCCTCTGCAGTCAGGTACCCTAAACCACTGAGCTATCTATCCAGCCAAGATATTCTGAGAGTAGTAATTCAAACAAGGAAACTTTTCCAAGATCTAGGTTTAAGAAGCGGGTTAGACAAAAGGGAGAATCCAGCTCCTACCAGGATAAGTCCCCTCCCCTCTTCCTGAAACAGCATGAATTGTTTAACCTCAATTTTCATGTCGTTTCTGAAATGGATAAAACAAGAACAGATTTTAGGTAATGAAATCATTTGAGAAATGGTTTTATGATATGTATGCCTCAAGTTCTTACATGGCTCATAAATTGTAACGGCTAGGAGTTAATGTGAGCAAGCCAAGGGTGAATGCTGGATGAAGCGGGGAAAAGAACGACACAGATATTAACGGAAATAAATAAGTCCCTATAATTATTTTCCTGGTGAACCATTGCGGGGAACAGCACACAGCTTATAAGGATGGGGGTGCATCGTCAACCAAACCACAGGCTCTGTCCTGATTTTTTTCACTCCTTTTGGTAGCTGGAAGCTGAAAGATCTCAGCAAGCTGGTGAAGAAGATGAATATTTCTATCCGTGCCAGTTGCTCCCCGAGACACACCCGAGATCCTGTAGAGAAAATAAAGGACAGACATGCAGTGAGTAAGATCCTGTTCCAGCTACTTTCTAGGGCACTGTTTCCCAACCTGGGGATTGTGACCCTCAACAGGGTCACAACATATTTTCTGGGGAGTTGTGGGTCACTTTATATGTGTTGTAGTCTTTGTTAAATAATCATTGTACTCCCAACCTCTGGCTCTGTTTCCTTTCTTCTGGGGGCGCCCCGGGACTGTGCAGTTTACCCGAAGATGCACAGGCTGGCTCTTTTCCTAGGAAGCACAACGGGGAATTGAACTCCCAACCCTTGGCTCATCAACCAGATAGTTAAGGCACTGGATTACAAACCTAATCTTTCCCAGTCAGCATTTACCTGCACCAAACGCAAGGAACTCTTCTCTATCTATAAAATTTCCATCCGTATCCAAAAAATGATGTGGATTGAACTCTTCTGGGGTGTCCCATTGTTTGGGATCGAGAAGAACAGAGCGCAGGTCAGGCATAATAAAACTTCCCTGAAAGGAAAGAACAATTGGCTTAGAATATGTTTGGACCTACACACGTCAGATTCATCCCTCACCATCTAAGAAGAGTATGAAACATCATTGTTTGTTGGCCCAGCCGTATGAGACACATCTGCATCTGATTTCTAAAATTGCTTTGGGCTCGTCTTTCACTAAAAGCAGCTTCAGAATGCCCTGATAGGGACACGCATGAGAGCTCACATCTGTCATTAAAAAGGGGATTGAAAATAAAACAGCCAACATTAGAATGCCATTGGACAAAACGCTGGTCAGGCCGCACCTGGAGTATTGCGTCCAGTTCTGGTCGCCGCACCTCAAAAAAGACATTGTGGAACTGGAAAAGGTGCCGAAGAGAATGACTAAAATGATGACTGGGCTGGGGCACCTCCTTTATGAGGAAAGGCAGCAGCGTTGGGGGCTCTTGAGTCTAGAGAAAAGGCGCTGGGGGGGGACCTGATTGAGACGTATGAAATTATGCAGGGGATGGATCAAGTGGATAGAGGGAAGCTCTTTTCCCTCTCACGCAAGACCAGAACCGGGGGACATCCACTCCAATGGAGTGTTGGGAGAGTGAGAACAGACCAAAGAAAAGATTTCTTTCCCCAGCGTGTTGTTAGTCTGTGGAACTCCTTGCCACAGGATGTGGGGATGGCATCTGGCCTTCATGCCTTTCAAAGGGGATTGGACAGATTTCTGGAGGAAAAGTCCATCGCAGGTGACAAGCCATGATGGGGATGTACAATCTCCAGGCTTAAAAGGAAGGGACCTCCAAAGGCCAGATGCAGGGGAGGGGGATCAGGAGACAGGTATCTAATTGTCTCGTGGGCTCCCAGAGGCATCTGGTGGGGCCACGGTGAGATCCAGGAAGCCGGACTAGATGGGCCCTTGGCCTGATCCAGCAGGGCTCTTCTTAGGTTCTCACAGAGATGCAGGACGCAGCTGACGCTTTTAGCTTATACTGTTTTACCAGCGTTCCTTGAATTGTATTATCAGCTGCAGCAGAAAAGATCAACCCATCCTTTTGGGGGACTAACTATGTTAATTTGCTGCAACAGAACAAGAAAATTCTTATGTGGCACTTTCAATGCTAGTAAATTTTATTTGGCATAAGCTTTTGTGGACTGTGGCCCATTTCAGTGACACATCTCCAATTTTAATACTTCCTTTACTTAATAAATATTGTATTTGCAAAGCAATATACATCTTGAGATATTAAACCATGTGTTGTATAGGGAGGATATCTTTTTAAAAATAAACATTAAAAACCAGCATTTGCTTAAAATAGATTAAAAAACTCTAAAAGCTCATTTTAGGGCCACTTTTGCACACCAGACTAATCCGTATAGTCTTGGATGCTGATGGAAGCTCATAAAAGGTGGATCAGGCCTGGTGACCCTTGAGATGTAGAGTGAAGAGTAAAGAATCATGTTTCCGCTCCTTTGAAATTCTTAGCTATAGGAAAATCACTGGCCGTTTTATCCCAAACTTCGATCTGAACTCTCATGTACAATCTGTATTAGTTAAATCAGAAGAGAAAAGGTTAGACTAAACGTTTATTTCTTGGGTCTTCCTCCTGCTTCAATGAAGACTCAAAAAATGTCTTGCAGTAAATGTGTTAAATCCATAAAAATGTTTTGAATTGTGATGTGCATCCAGTTCTTTCAAGATACACAAAGGACAAAATCCTGTGGGTTCTGTTCCATTGGTGTAAATGAGATTGGGTTCTGGGGGAAAAATAATTTAAATTTATTTAAAGCTTCTTATCTCCCCCATCCCGTTTCAGCTTCTGAGACTCCCCTTTTGCCCTGGGAAAGCTTTTGGGAGCCTTGCGACAGGGGAGAGAAACTTCAGCTTGGGAAGTTGAAACAGGGAATAGGAAGCTTCAAATTAATTTAAATTAATTCTTTCCAGCGCTCCAATCCAGTTTACACTGGTGCAAAGTCACACAATAAGATTTTGTCCAATATGATGTAGGGGTCAGCAATGATGATAAACCCTCCTCCATCTTGCCTATGGATGGGTGAAAATATTGTTTCAGTGAGTTTTTATAAGAATGTCTCAGAATTTGCAAATTAATTAATATTTTGAATCAAAGAGCTTGAAACTAAAGCTTCAAACAATTGAAAGAACTTGAGCAGAACGGGGGGGGGGGGGGGAACCACTCAGATTCAAGAAGGTGGGCATGCTAGCATCTACCACCAAAGAAAATTGGGCTTTTAATCAGTTTTCTTGTAGAAATCAAGGAGAAATTCAATTCCGTTTACCTTTGATGAGAATATATCTAAATTTTAAAAATTTCTTCCTAGAAAGGACATGTGTGTTTTTAAAAAATGATTTTGGCAAATAATGAAACTGATCAACATGTCTACCTGGGCCTATGGGTGCTGAGTGCTCAACTCTTCAAAGTCCAAGGTTGAATCCCTGTGCATTTGACCATGTTAGCATTAAATTAAGGTTGCTACATCTTTTTTTCTCAGAGGCTCATCCTTAATCATTTATATCGGAGGGCAAATACAGCATGGCTCTTCCCATGATAGGAATAGCTACTTCTATTTAATTTGGCTAATGGAAACAAGGAAGACTTTCATTTCTGTTTTCAAAGAGATAGCTGTGCTAGGGAGTGGCTACATTGACAAATAATGCTAGAAACGCTCCGGGATTGGAATTGTCAGATTCACATTTTTTTTTCATTGACTGTATGGCATACAAGTCAATGTGAATCAGCCCAGAGTTCTTCCCCGCAACCCATAGTGTTTTTATCTCCACTGCTGGGGCTTCTACTTTTTTGGAACAGAGTGCATTTGCATCGGCTCAGATGGTGTGAACGAACACTTTAGTCAATGTGGAGAGATTTGTCTCAGCCGCCCAGAGTAGACTTCGGTCTAGATGGGCGGGGTATAAATTTAATAAATAAATATTTGTAGCTGTTCTGTCTGAAGCCATCACATCTGGCTACAGTGGGGAAACTGGCTGCCATTTGAATCCTCTCTTCCCTAAATCTGGTGCCTGGATCTGCTTGTTTTCCTCTTCTATTCCTCTTCCATTCCATTCCATTCTGTTCCCTTCCTTTTTTTTTCTTTTAAAAGCTCGCTGTCCTAGCAGTAGGACAGCTAGATGATCAAAGAAGAAAAAGAGAGTGAAGAGTCAGCAGAGAGAGAGAGGAGGAAGTTATCAATCAGCCTTGTTTACAGCCTGTTAAGGTAGTTGTCCTCTAGTCATGCCACTTGCAAATCTGGATGGCCAGAGAAAAGCTACCTTAAAAAGTAGCAAACAAGGTTGACTGATAACAATCTCCTCTGCTGACTCTTATATTGCCACCTGAAACAAATTAACTTAGGGAAACATGACTTCCCATGTATGACTTCACAGCAGATCCATTTCTGTTTTTTTTCTGCTGTGTAGTTGCACCCTTAGTCTGTTTCAACCCATATAACAAAAATAAAATAAAATGGTCAGAATCCTATTAACAAGGTTCTGGTTGCATTCCTGGGGAAATGCCTAATTGCACAATCAGAAACATGTTGAGGAACTGAACCAGCACATCATTAATGAGCATCAAGACTTAGAGTACATAAGGAAATCAGCAATAGGATTCTATCTAACAAAAGGACAGAAACTTCTATGGATGATACATCTCTTAATGTAGAACCCTCATATAATTTATTGCATATTGTCCTCAACTGGTAGGCATAGGAATCTGCAGGGGAAAGTGGAAGTCATGGGGCTTAATGGTCCTGAAACGCTGATAATATAACCTATACCTTGGGAATCAATAAACCAAGTAGGTTTACATCTTTCATATTTTGCCTGGGGACCCCCAGTAAGAAGACGTATTTGGCACGCTGAACCTCGTGAATCACAGCATTGGTGTAAGGCAGTTTCTTCCGATCTTGATAGCAGATTGAGTAAGAGGAATCGAAGACATCATCTATTTCCTTCTGGACTGTCTCTGAGAGAAAGGACAGGCAAACGAGCTCTAATTTTTATAGAGTTTTGTGATTCATCTCAAGAACAGTCAGTGATTTTTCCATACAGTTCAACTTAAGAAATCTATAAGAGGACTCATATGGTTTAGCTCCTGGTTATCTGAAGGACTATATTCTCTCATACAAACCTACCTGGGCTCTGAGATTTTTAGGGGTGGCCCTTCTCTCAGGCTGGCCACTTTCATAAGGCTGTTTTTAAGATCTACAAGAGAGGGTCTTTTTGGTGGCTGCTCCCAATCCATGGAACGGCCTTCCATAGGGTGTGAGGTTGGTCCACTCCATTCTGTCCTTCCAGTGGCAGGCAGAGACCTTTTTATGTCGGCAGTCGTGCATTAACTGACGGGCTACTGAGAAAGGGTGCTTTCATGAACTGGTGCTATCCTGTTTTACCCATGTATTATTTAACTGATTTCTAATGAAATACTGTTTTAATATTATACCTTAATGAACTGTGCTTTAACATTATAAAGTTATCTGTTTTATCTCTTTTAAAAAAACAGTACTCTTTTTGTATCTTCTTGCGATTGGCCTTGATTCCTGGGCCTGGAGGATAAGCAGGGTATCAATCAATTAAATAAACCAGAATAACAACTGAGCTACAGAAGAAATACGGAAGTAGATTTTCCATTACAGGGGTAATGGACATTTGTTGGCTTGTTACCAGGACACTGCATGAAATAAGAGCAACACCATAGACTCACAGGATAATGGTGTCCTCTCTGGCTTGGCCATGCCTCCTAGTAGGCATCCTTCAGTCTCGAGAGACTATGGTAACGTGCTCTGTATGGAGGACTTGGAACAGCGTCTAGTGTGGCTGAGAAGGCCAATACGAGAATGACCATCCCTTCCACCCTGAAGACAAATCCAATCTGTCCCCTGCCCAGCTCCCCGATTTGGCTGGTTTCAGGACTGCCTCTTCGCCTCAGCCTGCTGAACAAGTGCCTCTTCAAATTGGGAGAGGCCATGCTGTACCGCCTGCCTCCAGGCTGAACGCTCAGAGGTCAAGGTTTCCCATCTGTTGAGGTCCATTCCTAAGGCCTTCAGATCCCGCTTGCAGATCTCCTTGGATCACAGCTGGGGTCTCCCTCTGGGGCGCTTTCCCTGCACTAATTCTCCATCCAGGAGGTCTTTTGGAATCCGACCATCAGCCATTCTCACGACATGCCCGAGCCAACGTAGACGTCATTGTTTCAGTAATGTATACATGCTAAAAATTCCAGCTGGTTCTAGGACTACTCTATTTGGAACTTTGTCCTGCCAGGTGATACCAAAAATACGTCAGAGACAGCGCATATGGAATGTGTTCAGCTTCCTCTCCTGCCGTGCACAAAGGGTCCAGGACTCACTGCAGTACAGGAGCATGCTCAGGACACAGGCCATGCCATCCAGAGCCTGAGGAAATATCTCTTTCACTGTTCACCACTCCCAGAACAAGTTGGTTGCTTTTAATGTTCCCCCAAAGAGAGGCACAAACACAAGAACATGAGGGAAGGTCAGAACCCTGGAAGCAGTGAAACAGCTGCCTTCCTCCTCAACTCCCCAGCCCTGGGCCACCTCTGGGGTGTGTGTGGAAAATGCCTGTGCTGCTGCCACAGAATACCTTAAACAATGTGTAAAATCATATTAGGATTCAGAGAGAGATTAGATTTGCAGTAGTGGGTTTCTGACATTTAATGCTGTTGTCAATGGTTTCATTCGTTACTTATATGGACACTTACATATTTTTTTCTATTACCTTAAGTTGTTCAGAACAGATAGACTTTGTTTTCCCAACACTGATTATGTCCTTATACATTAAAAAACAGGGAAATTATCAAACGGAAGGGAAAAATAACCCTACAGCTATACTCTGAAAAGAAAGTCATGCCACTGATCAAGCCCCCTCAAAACATAAGCCTATCAGTGGTCCTCTTTTGTACCTTAACTTCTACCCCAAATAAACACAAGAAGTTTTCTCTGCTGTTTGATTCCCAAAAGAAAAAAAAAATCAGCTTACCATAACTAAGCCAATTTAACACAAAGAGATTTCCTTGCTCTAGATACTGTATGATTCAACTGGGACAAGTTAAGATTTCGTAACGATGGATTGGACTGCGTTGCAAACTTATTGATTGTAAATGCCTTTCACAATCAAAACCGGTGTTTCATTTCAACTCTTCAGTACCATTAGTAACATACTATGTAGGGAGTGGTTACTGAAATTATGTTGTAGTGTTTACTTGGGGTGGGTACAAGTTAAGATACCAAAAGGGTTCATCAGTGTGATCTGATCAGGGCTGTGAATGATAAGATAATGGGAGGTCATGAATTCAGAACGTTTTCGTAAGGTGGAAGTGAGACTTAATGAGACACTGGAACAACAACTAGAACATATCCTTGTTTTCAGTGAGAGGCGTTGATCTGTGACCTGAATTTCTTTGGTGTGTGTGTGTGTGTGTGTGTGTGTGCACTTTGGATGTTGTTGGACTGAATTTCCCAGCACCCTTCACTACTGGTTATGCTAGCTAAAGCTGATGGGATGTGTGTAGGCCAGAAATATCTGGAGGGCCACAGTTGCCTACCCAGTCTTAGAGAAATCCAAAGCCACCACTACAGGATTAATGCAACAAACAAATAAATAAGGCTTGGCCTTACCTTTGTTACACAGATCTCTCTTACCTTGGATGTCTGGATGGGTTGCCATCAGGAGCAATGCCCACTTTAGGGTCGTGGTTGTCGTCTCTGTGCCCGCACCAAAAAACTCAATAATACACTCAGCCAGGTTCTCTTCGTCATAGGTCGTATCGGGGTCATCTTTACTCTATTGTTGAAAATAAGAAAGAATTCTGTTTTAGAATATACTGCACCATACGTTGTTGATAACAGTATGTATTTCAAGCACTAATGCAAGACCCAGCGTCATTGAAATTGTCATCAACAAGAAGAGAGACATGTTAAAGGATGGGTAACGTTCAATCAGTATTTAAGGTTACTACTATATACAGATGTGGAAGCTGGACAGTGAAGAAAGCCTATAGGGAAAAAAATGATTTGTTTGAAATGTGGTGTTGGAGGGGAGCTTTACCAATACCATGGACTGCCAGAAAAATAAATAAGCGGGTGCTAGAGCAAATGAAGCCTGAACTTGCCCTGGAAACAAAAATGACTAAACTGAGGCTAGTGTACTTTGGGCATATCATGAGAAGATGAGACCTATGGCAAAAGACAATAATGCTGGGAAAAGTGGAAGGTAGCAGAAAACGAGAAAGCCTGAATATGAGGTGGATTGACTCAATAAAGGAAGACGTGGGTTTGAGCTTCTAGTACTTGAAAAAATTGTTAATGCTAAAACTTTTTGGAGGTCATTCATTCATAGAATAGCTTTAAATCAGAATGTGCTTGATGGCACATAATAACAATAGCAACAACAGTGGCAAGATTCAACAATATGAACAGCAATGTAGATATCAGCTGTTAACCATGGACATAAAGCCATTATAGGCCAACTCATGGGATGGTTTACTAGCAGCTATGGAGTGTGTAAGGAAGGTCTGAGAGGAGAGTTGTAATGCTACAGTCTTAAGGGTTGGTTGAATCATGTGGCAAAGAGAAGACCCATGTGCTTCTGTGTGTCAGATCTGGTTTTCCTGTTGCTGGAGGTGGTTGTAGGACCTCATGGGCCTAATGCAGCCTATGGCAAGGATGTTGGCAGGTCTTTGGGTTCAAGTCCCCAGGTCCAAGTCTGAGCCCAAGTCTTTAATACCAAGTCCCGGGTCCCAAGCTCCAAGTCCAAGTTCCTATTAAAAAAAGCTTTTTCCCCTAGAAAAAAGGGAGGGGGTGGGTGGCTTCAAAGTTGCGAGTCGAGTCTGAGTCATTGAAAAAAACAACTCCCAAGTCAAGTCCAAGTTGAGTCATCGATGTGACATAAACCCAACTTGACAGCGGGTCCCGTAACTCAAGTCTCCATCCCTGGTCTATGAACAGTTTGCACCCAGCCCATGGAAGGAACAGGTCCACCTTCCCAGAATCCTGCCCCCTTTCTGGCTAGGAAAAGGCATCCCTACAGTTAATTCCGACTTCTGGTAGAGAAAAGAGCAGGCATTTGGCTGTATGTCACTTCCCTTGCCCGTTCCTAAGATCCCTGAATCAGACCTGGAAAACTTTTGTTCTCATTCCGTAGCATGTACAAAAGTCTCTCTTCTCCCTAAAATTTCTGGGTAAAACTAAATGTGAACTTAGTCACATATTTCACCCTGATTTTAATTTCCCAAATCACAAATGTTTACAATTGGGATTAAGTGTTAAGTGGCCTGACCTGGTTTGCTGTTGCTTAATATACAAGGAAGGACTTTTTCCCTCCTTGTTTTGAGAGGTGAGGTTCTCTCCTGCCAACTCAGGGAGGAAGAGTTGACATGTAATTGATACTGGCACATTTATGTGAATGCACAATATGTAAATGGCCCGTATGTCCCCCAAAGGGGGAAAAATGCTAGACACGTTTTGTGCAAACTGTGGAAATCAGGATCATGAAAAGAAAAGAAGAACTTGCTCTCGTCTCATGTGGCAGACAAGTTCTCTCACAATGGGGGCGCCGGGATCCTCAGGAAGCTGTCTGGCAATATCAAGACTCAAGACAATCTGTCTCCATCACAAACTAAAAAGAGCAACAACAACAACAAAAACACCCCAAGGCATTGTCAACATTTCTTCACATCTTGGAAAGGGGGACCTAGTTTGGGATATGCTGTAGGGCAATAATAATAATTGTGTGTACAACTAATACGAACAATAATTGTATTCGATCACAGTAGCAAATTTGTTGAACATCCACGCAGTAGATACATACTTTCTCTATCCGAAGGAGGTAGAAGTCAATGAAATCCTGTGGTTCATGCAGGGACTGGTGCTTTTTATGTTGCTCTACCTCCTTCTTTACAAGTGAAAGCACCATCTCTAGGGCAGACAGTGCCTTTTTGTGGGGGCCAGGCAGATGTTTCATGAGCCGTGGGAACAGTTCATAGAGCTTAAAGGAAAAGCAAAAGCAAATTACTCTCGAGGAGAAGGAACATCAATTCGATTGCAAGTCAAACTCATTGGGTTATGTCTTTGATAACAACTGGTCTGAACTATTCTTGAAGGCTAATGCATTAAACTTACCTTGAACTGAGAGTGTGTCCACCCTGGCATTTGTCCCGCAGTTTGGTGCTCTGATGGATTGAGTTGGTCTGTTCTTTCCGGTGTCCATGCATGGACATGACTGGAGACAACCAATCTGCTTCAACTTGCACTTTTTGAACCTCTGTCTGAGGGTTCTACTATTTTGATGTTTCTTGGAGAGCTCCAGCTTAGTCCATTCCCAGTGTGTGTGGTTGTTTGGAATGGATTAAACCAGAGCCTTGCAGCTCCTTCCAATGTCAATTTCCGGTATCCTGAAGTGGCTTACAAGTTGTTTCAGGATATCAGAAATTGAACACTTCCCCTGATCATCTGAGGAGGGTTGGAGGAACTGAAATTATTTGTTATTGCATCTACTAGATGGTCGCTGATACAATAAATCACTTCAATCAAATTAAATATATATTTTTATTTGTGTATTGACAATCAAAACTGCGGCTGCAGGTAGTTTCTCAATCAGCAATACACAAAGAAAAAATATTTTTTAATTTAATCAAAGTGATTCATTGCATCTAGCAGACATGGGAAAAATTTCACTTCCCCTGAGCCTCAGCAGATGATCGGGGAAGTGTTTAATTAACATAAAAATGGATATACCATTGGGATTGGAGGAGCATGCCAAATGGTACATAATTCCTTCCTCCGAACATCACTGACCCTTTGCACTCCACTCTGGCCTGCACCAAAATGGCCACTCTGGACAGGCCCTAAGTGAACAGCAGGACTAAGTTGGAGCAGGTTCTTCTGAATTTTATATCTACTCCATTTTGGGAGTTTATTCTGGTAGAAATGGGCTTTTCTGGATACAGCCTCAAGATCCCTCTCAGATGAAATAGCAGTGTTACTGTATTTTTTGAAATATACATCCTGTTTTGCCTTCTAAGACTAGTGAGGGATGACTGTTCCAGTCTCCACTCTCTTATACTGACTTGTCTTCGTGCCATTTGCTCCATCGGCTAACATGCCTAGTAGGTGGTGCTTTGCTCATGTAACAAATTTCTGAAAGATCTCTTACATTAATCTGTGGGTATCTGAAATTATGGCACTGCGGGTTAAACCGCAGAAGCCTCTGTGCTGCAAGGTCAGAAGACCAGCAGTCGTAAGATCGAATCCACGCGACGGAGTGAGCTCCCGTCGCTTGTCCCAGCTCCTGCCAACCTAGCAGTTCGAAAGCATGCAAATGCGAGTAGATAAATAGGTACCACCTCGGTGGGAAGGTAACGGCGTTCCGTGTCTAGTTGCGCTGGCCACGTGACCACGGAAACTGTCTACGGACAAACGCTGGCTCTACGGCTTGGAGACGGGGATGAGCACCGTGCCCTAGAGTCGGACACGACTGGACTAAAAAAACTAAAATAAAATCCTAAATTTTTAGAATTTTATTTTAGTTTTGCTAGTTGAATTTTGTTAAGATTTAAACTGCAATATCTTTTGGAAATGTAACTTATGCTTTGCTTATGCAACAAACTGAATATCTCTAAAGACTTTATTTTTCAATAAAAAATTATTCTTAAAATCCTTAAGATTGGTCTCTTGAACAGCAAGACTGCTGAGCCTGCTTCCAGAAGAGTTGTTAGGCCACAGAATGCTACAGAGTCCTTTTGCCTGAGCTTTGTTCGTCCTGGCAGACTCCAAAGCTCATGAGTTTTCTCTTTTGTTTTTCTTGCTTAAATTACTTAAGTACAAGCAAGGGTTTTCTTTAGAACAGACTTGTGGTAAGGGGTTTGTGTTACGTCCTGGCTGAGTCACCCGGACTCTACTCAGCTATTTGGGAGTGCACATACACCCAGACACCCTCTGTTCGGGAATCGAGCAATCCTTCATCGGATGCTGGGTTCTGACATGCAGCACAGAGGCTTCTGTGGTTTAACCCGCAGCGCCACCACGTCCCTTCAATGGTCTTATAGACCCCTTCAAACTCAATTATTCTGTGATTCCCCTAGTTCAGAGGTGGGGCCTCTTTCATGCATCTGTGAGACATTTCCTGACCTTTGAAGCCTCCACACTGCCTCCAATACCTGAATACCCACAAATTGTAAAGTGTACCCCCAGCAGCTTCAAGGGGGTGGACACTTAAATCATGACATCTTTTAAGCTTCAAAGTGCCTCTTTAAGAAACAAGAAGTGACCAGGCAATTTGAGAGCATTTGGGGGCAGTAGGGGTTCAGAGAGAGGCTAGGGGCACATTGGATATTCTGGGGGCTGCACGCAGGTGGCCTGAACTTTGCCAAACCATGCCCCCCAGATCAAGAGTAAGCAGCCTGTGGGCCAGGCAGCCTCCAGTCTGATTTTAAAGGTCTTCATCATGTAATGTGTCTTTGTTTCTGGCAAGGCAACCCTTCCTTTCCCCTGCAATCCGCTAAGTAGCAAGGAAAAGACTGGGAAAGTGGCAGAGAGGAAGTCCTGCCTCGTTTGAGCTTTGGGTCATCTACTTTTGGAGGGTTTGGTTCCTATCCCAAGCATCCCCAAATGCAGCATCTAAAGAAAGAAGTCCACTCACAACATGAAAGAAGCTTCCTCCAAAGTTTAAGCCGAACTCAAGCGTTTCCAACAGTTTCTGCATGTTTTTGTCTTCGGTAGAAAACTGGTGTCCAAAAGCCAAAGCGCATATTACATTGGAGACCGCTTTCGTGATAGGTCGTGAAGGATCAAACGGCTGCCCTGCAGAAGAAGTCATGGAAAGCCATATTGACATCAAGCCAAGACTGGGGTCTCATGGTGGGGCGAAGGGGAACGGTAGGATCTCAGGCCATTGACTTTTCTCATAAGCAAGAAACTAAACAGATCAAATTCCAGATACAGTACAAAACGCACAAAGAACTCCACAAAACAGGACATGGATTGGGACCCAAGCCAGCGCCATCCCCAGATATCACCTACCCTTGGCACGTGCGAAAGTCTCCACGAGTTGGTGGGCTACCTCTTCTATTTGGCGCTCCACGCCTTTCTTGCCCAGTCCCAGCTTCCGCAAGGTAACCAAACCGAACCGTCTCTGCTGCTTCCAGGTGTGGCCGTTGGAAAACATAATACCTGAGGCCACCAGAAATCAAGGATAAATTATTGTCACAACAGGAGAAAGAAACGTGCCAGCTTCCTGTCATGATTATAAGAAGCCAGAGGAGGAGTACGGTTTAAGTCTATGCAATTCAAGGACAATCGGCTATTTCAGAACAACCAGGCTCACGCAGAATCATGGCCACGCAAGAGAAGATGACGTTCAAACAAATGGCAAGTTGATGAATGAATCTGAAAAAGTAGTTATGAGGCACGGGCGGTTTAATCCAGATCAGGACAAGGGTGGGAGGACAATGGGCTTCAATCTTTTGCTGCCTTCTTTGGTCCTGATCCAGATTCCCCCACCCTCACATGGATGCGATTTGAATGGATGGATATATTACACTTTTAAGTTCTGTGGGGCTATTTGCTTACTATTGATGAACCTTGCAAACACTGTTTCACAGAATAAGTCTCTTCTTGTTTTGCATTCATATAACAGCCAACACGAACCATTATAACAACAACAAAATGCTACAATTGGTGCACCCAAGACCTTGTCAACAGTACCAATACAGAAGTTGCTTGTAGAATTTGCAAAGTTCAAGGGTCCTTTTGATTTCTAAGTCAGACAAAAATCCAAGGTATCTTCCTCAGCTGGGTTGGGTATCGATAACACAGAAGAATCTCCAGAACCCTAAACCAAGTTGGCAAGTAGTCCAACTGGCAACAGCAACTCCGGCCTCTTTGGCTCTCCCACTCTTTCTAAGATTCAAACCTCTTATTCACATCCTTTCTCTTTCGTAGTCCCATCCCTTTGGGTTGAACCAATATTTCATAGGGGTTATATTGGGGTGGAGCTGCTGCTAACACCAACTGAAGTCTCACTATCAATGGCCACTTCTATTGTCAATTTATGCTGACATATTGGAAATCACATAAATCTTGGTGGCAAATTATCCCTTGAGGTGTTAGGGCATTCCTTGGCATGTGCCTGCTATTGAGATCAGATTCAGCTTCAGAAACACCCCAAGCACTTTATTCATGAACAGCAATTTGCCATCAAGATTTACTGTGGTTTGGGGTCTGAAGCCACCCCTGTCACTCAGATGGGTCTGATCCATGCTTGTCAGCTACCCCAGCCATGCTCATGGAGTCGCCAAGCCTTCTCCACATTGTATAGGGAGACTGTAAGAAAGGAACACAGCAAATCAGCCTGTGACATGTTATCTTCTACCTTGGCTGATGCTGCATGATTTAGAGATACAGCCGAAGATCAGTTAATCCACTTCCCCCAGATTCCATGGAGGTCTAAAGCTAGAGAATTGGTTTTCTACTAGCTGCCTGTGCAGTGCCTAAAGGGAAACCTCTAAATCCTCTCTCTAGGTCAGACTGGTTTAGGAAGATAAGATCAACAGCTTGAATAAATAAATTGATTATTCCTTTTCTTCTGATTGTTGTTGAATGAATGGAAGAAATAAAGGTGCCAGGCTTTCTCTGTGGTGGCCACCTCTTTATGGAAGGCTCTACCTGTGGAGATGTGCCAGGTCTCTTCCCTCCTAATATTCAGGAAGCACACAAAAACTTTGCTTTTCAGGGAGACATTTCACGGTATCCCTCCTTTATCATTGTTGGTCATTTCGTCTTATTTTGACGATTATATCCTGTAATCCTTATCTTGTGCATTGTCGCCATCTTTTTAGATGTGTTGTTTTGTTATATACAGTATCTTTTATATTTTTGGTCTGGGTGGGATTTGGCTGTTCTTTGTATGTTTATTTTACTGCTGGAAACTGCCCAGAGGAGCGGTAAGGCCATTAAGATGGTGTGATGTAAAAATATAATTGTTATGCATTAGTGCTTTGACTGGGTCTTTAGTACTACTTGTGTTTACCATTTCTCAGAGTGACATTTGTCTGTTCCTTTTTAATATGTGTATACTCATTGTCCTTAGCTTTAAATGTTGTATTTTAATGATGTAAATCACCATTGTAAACTCATTGTTTTCAGCTTTAAATCTTGTTTTTCCATTGATGTAAACCGCCTTGGGTCCTTGTTAAGGAGAAAGGCGGGGTAAAAAATATTTTAAATAAATAAATAGAAGTAATAAAAATAAAATAAAATAATAACTGATGAAACATATGAGAAACTGAGATTTATTTAGTATTTATTGGAATCAAGTCTTCAACATAATGTAAGTCCATCCTTTTTAACCTTTAATAACCTTAGAACTGCAGATCTGCAAGGGACCGTCTCAGTCATCAAGTCCAACCCTTCTCATGGAGGCCCAGTGGGGATTTGAACTCCCAACCTCTGGCCACAGCCAGAGGCCTAAACCACTGAGCTAACCAGCAGTTGTCTTGCGTCTTTAAGTTTATACATATTCTTCTGATTAGATTGCTAAGTCGTCAATTTGATACTGTCTTTCTCTTTACCCTTTTTGATAAGGAATGTAATCTGTATGTTTTCCCCATTTTCCCCACTTGTAAAAATAAACACACACACACACACACAATACCTAAC
The DNA here is from genome assembly GCA_037013535.1 of Intellagama lesueurii. NCBI lineage: Eukaryota > Metazoa > Chordata > Lepidosauria > Squamata > Agamidae > Intellagama > Intellagama lesueurii. The sequence goes on from JBAJHW010000003.1 coordinate 262,383,097, forward strand.
TTGAAGATAAAGAAGACTGCTTATAGTTTTTGGAGATGCACAGAGCAAAAACTGGAAAAAAAAAGTTACTTTCATAAAAATGTATTTAAGGATTGAACAAAAATCTACTTGCATCCTTACTGTGTGTGCTGAAGAGGTTGGAGGGCATTTGTTGAATTTACTGTCATCATCAATATGAATAATTTTAAGGTTTTAAATTATACACAATAATCTTAAAGGGAATGCAATCTAATTTCTAGCAAGTCAAAAATGTTCCTAAGTAAACACGCCCAAACAGAGAGGTCTGGATCTTTTTGAGAGAACACCACAGTCTGTATGAAGCCATATTTAATGATCCAATCCTGACTGACTTCCAGGTCGGTGGGCACAGAATTCTACCCTCACCCTGGGAGATAATAAATGGCCACAGCTAGGGCACAAGGGCTTCATCAGAGCCATAACGTGACCTCCCCCTGCCCCCTAGTGGAAGTAAAACATACAACCAGGTTGCAGAACTTCCAAAAGTTCCTTTTTTTAAAAAAATTATAACTCCCAGCATCATGAAGCCAGCATGACTACTGGTTATTTCGGCTGTGGGATTTTACAGTTGTTTCCCTTCTCAAAAGTAACATTTTACAAAGTTGTGGCATCCAGAAGCAATAAGCAAGGGAAATCCAGTGGCATAGTCCAGAAAGCCAGACACACAATTTACACATTCCCAAGACAGACAGACAGACAGTACAACGGTCATTGTGAAACCTTTATGCAAGGAATTTTCTCAGCTCACAGTAAATTCCCACATCAACTTTGTTGTCTTCTGCTTTATGGAAGAGTCTGTGATGCAGATTACGTGGTAATTAATGATGTTGCTGGAAATTCACTACAACTACTTTCAGAGCTGACCACCACCTGATACAGCCAGGGCTTTACTGTGTCCTCCTTTGCTTGCTGTTACATTAATTCTTTAAGGATGTGTAGCAAATGGACAGTAAGGTAAAGGTTCCCCTTGACAATTTGTCCAGTCGTGTCCGACTCTAGGGCGCGGTGCTCATCACCGTTTCCAAGCCATAGAGCCAGCGTTTGTCCGAAGACAATCTTCCGTGGTCACGTGGCCAGTGCGACTACACACGGAACGCCGTGACCTTCCCACCGAGGTGGTACCTATTTATCGACTCGCATTTTAACATGCTTTCGAATGGCTAGGTTGGCAGGAGCTGGGACAAGCGACGGGAGCTCACTCCGTCACGTGGATTCGATCTTACAACTGCTGGTCTTCTGACCTTGCAGCACAGAGGCTTCTGCAGTTTAACCCGCAGCGCCACCACGTCCCCTAAATGGACAGTAGGGCCCCTTTATCTGCGGGATCACTATCTGCTGATTCACTTATCCACGGTCTGAAAATTCTGGCCACTAGAGGGAACTAGAGAACATGCTATATATTGCATTCCCTGTTATTGTATAATAGTGTATAATAGTGTTTGCTATAATCTGTTTTTTCCCCCCAGTATCGACTGGGGGTTGGAACCGATCCCCATGGATATAGAGGTCTTACTGTATTCCAGTTTGGATTTTTAAAAATGCATTTGTTTAATTCTGCATCTCCTGGACCAACTGCTTAGAAATCCACATTTTCATGCTTGTAATGACTTCCAGTAAAAGTTTGGGTGGGTGGGGGGAGAGCATGAGTTAACCTCCATAGTGCGGAAATGTCCAAAAAAGACTGTGTGTATTTCTTTATTGTGCAGAAACATTTGTTAGTTAATGGGGCATGCATACATGAATGACTATTCTGTATTTATTTGGAAAATGTGCAAAACTTTTAAAGGTTCCCCCCCCCCCTCATAAAAATAATATATAAATACATATTGAACTGGCTATGGATAAAAAAAATGAAGTGCACAGATTTGACAGATCCTGCCTGTCTCAGATTTCCCAGGATAGAACCTTGGTATAAGCTCATAACAACTTACCTCTATGTTTTAATGCAGCTTCAAGGAAAGGAGTCGTTGGTCGGTCTGCTAAGTCTTCTGAATGGGTGATCAGGCCTTCTTTCACTGCTTGGAAGCCAGACAAGAACACAACAGGTATGTGTCCAATCCATAAGGTGTAAACCTCGCCATAATGCTTTTTCAGCTGCCATTCAGATCAAACGAGAAAACAGAACTATTACACATAAATAACCAAGTTATTATACAAGTACTAAACTGCTTATCTTCTACAGAAATTTCACCTACAGTAGGACCCCCCCCTATCTGTGGGATTAGTATCAGCTGATTCACTTATCCGCTAGCTAAAAATATTAAATAAACCCATTTATATGTATTTCCAGGGTGCATTTTCCAGAACTGGCCATTAGGGGGAGCCAGAGCCCATGTAATGTATGTTGTTGTTTAGTCATGAAGTTGTGTCCGACTCTTCGTGACCCCATGGACCAGAGCACGCCAGGCCCTCCTGTCTTCCACTGCCTCCCGGAGTTGGGTCCAATTCATGTTGGTCGCTTCGATGACACTGTCCAACCATCTCATCCTCTGTCGTCCCCTTCTCCTCTTGCCTTCACACTTTCCCAACATCAGGGTCTTTTCCAGGGAGTCTTCTCTTCTCATGAGATGGCCAAAGTATTGGAGCCTCAGCTTCAGGATCTGTCCTTCCAGTGAGCACTCAGGGTTGATTTCCTTCAAAATGGATAGGTTTGCTCTCCTTGCAGTCCAGGGGACTCTCAAAAGTCTCCTCCAGCACCACAATTCAAAAGTATCAATTCTTCGGCGGTCAGCCTTCTTTATGGTCCAGCTCTCACTTCCATACATTGCTACTGGAAAAACCATAGCTTTGACTATGCGGACCTTTGTCGGCAAGGTGATGTCTCTGCTTTTTAAGATGCTGTCTAGGTTTGTCATCGCTTTCCTCCCAAGAAGCAGGCGTCTTTTAATTTAGTGGCTGCTGTCACCATCTGCAGTAATCATGGAGCCCATGTAATGTATAGCCTTCGATAATTCTGCATTTTTAAAGCACCCATGGGGGCTTGGAACCGACCCCCTGTGGATACCACGGTCCAACTGTAGTTCATCTCTCCTTTCTATCCATTCTCTCTCCTAGTTATTACTTCCTTCTCCGATCCCTGTCTTCTTTCTCTCTTATTTCATTCTTCCATCTAAAATTAGCTTGTGGATCAAGAGGTTGGAGAAGGACGTCACACCAATGTGTCAGGAGAGGTACTTTCCCTGCTTGGTCTACTTCCAACCAAGCTGCAACATTTGATTGCATTTACAGAGTGTGGAGAAATTAAAAGATTTGGGACCTATAATTTTTTTTAAAAAAAATACAGAGCATAAAGAGTTGAACTCTTTACCCTGGAAAAACAGCTGCGTTCCTACCCCTTTGCTATTTCCTGTATATCTGGCACAGAAGAAGATGTTTCAAAAGACCTTGAGATCAAAAGGAGTTTATTCCCTTGAACTCTATCCTGGCCCAAATGGCAGAACTCTTCGAGTTAGAGATTCAACAAGAAACATCCCAGCTAAACAAACTGCAAAGGATTTAAGATTTTCTGTGCAAAGCTATGGGATTAAAGTTTCCAGTTCGGAAAATTCAGCTGGTGCAAAACTCTGCAGCCAGACTACTGACTGGGGCCAGCTACAGGGAGAATATAACGCACTGGTTACAAGAACTGCACTGGCTACCAGTCCGTTTCTGGGCCCAATTCAAAGTATTGTCATTACCTATAAAGCTCTCTACAGCTTGGGTCCAGGCTACCTGAAGGACCATATCTCCCTATATGTGCCTTCTCACCAATTAAGATCAGCAGAGGAGACCCCCCCCTCTCGGTCCCATTGCCAGCACAAGCCCAGCTGATGGGGGCACAGGAGAGGGCCTTCTCGGTGGCAGCTCCCAGGCTATGGAACGCTCTCCCTCGGGAGATCAGGAGGGCCCCTTCCCTGTTATCCTTCCGAAAAAAGCTAAAGACCCATCTGTTCAGGCAGGCTTTTAACAGTTATAACTGAATCCCTGAACCCCACTTTTGCAGGTAATTTTAATCTTTTCCATGTTTTCATGTTTTAATCTTTTAATTGTATTTTGAAACTGAGGCTCTCCTACTTTAGGCACATCATGAGAAGGCAGGATTCTCTGGAAAAGACAATAATGCTGGGAAAAGTGGAAGGCAGCAGGAAAAGAGAAAGACCCAAACACGAGATGGACTGACTCCCTAAATGTTTCCATGATGCTGATCAGGGCTGTTGAGGACAGGGCGTTCTGGAGATTGCCCATTCACAGGGTCGCCCTAAGTCGGAGGCGAGTTGGTGACCCATAACAGCAACAACAAGAAAGTACCTTAGTGAAAGTATCCCGAGAAAGCCAGAATCCGAGCCGCCAGAGGCCTCCAATGAAAGGAAGAGGAAACGGTCCAGGAGGGTAACGCCGGTGGGACCAGAGCTGTTTCACATAGTGCAGGATCAGTCGCGGGACCAACGTCACCCAACCTCCCAGTGCCCTCAGCATCCTCCTGCCTTCTCTTTTTCTCTCTTCTCCAGTCCATCTGGTCGGGGCTGATCCTGACTTCTTTAATAGCTACTTGTCTCCCTCAGAGGCGATGCGGCTTGTCAGTTGAGCTGCTAACACCTGTTATTTTCAGACAGGTGAGCAACGTGGTTTCTTGCACCACATCGAGGTACGTAGTGTTGGAATGCGATCCGACAGGCAGGACACCCTGAACTGCAGCACATCTGCCACTTAACTAGGTTCGTTGTTATGGGAAGAGGTGACCACAGCAAAAGTTAGTTTCATCCAAGCCTTGTATGTTCTAAATATAAGCTCACTGTGTGCCCGTGAATCATGACATATCTGTGGCATATACTTCATAGGACACAGTTGCCTTTATTACACAAGTGATCACCCTCGTTTTCTCATCTGGCCCCCAAATGATGCAATTCCCTTCCGCAATACCTTCGTGTGGAACTAGAGTTGGACAAATTCGAGCGAGACCTAAAAACCTACTTGTTCAACCTGGAACCATAGGGGTTGACCATGGAAATGGGCAATCATTGGGACAGAATTACTGTACTTCAATTATTATATTGTTATTATAGTTATTTTGATTGTTGTTTATTGTCTTATGGAATGATAATGGTTTACTGTATGTTTTTATCATTGTAATTATGTTATGGTTGTACTTTAACTGTTTTTGACTATTGGAATGTGCTCTGGTATAGAGTGCAATATAAATCATCATCATCATCTTTGAATTGCAGAATTGGAAGGGACCTTATGGATCATCGAGTCCAGCCCCTGTCAAGGAGGCCCAGTGGGGGAATTGAACTCCCAACCTCTGGCTCCGCAGCTGGATGCCTAAGCCACTGAGCGATCCAACAGTTTATGTGTCTGTCTGGTAAAGCAAAGCAAAGCAAAGTGTGTTGCTTATATACCACCCCATAGCACATAAAGCACTATCTGGATGATTTACAAATTTATTGTGCAGACTACCCAATGCGTCCATCCCTGTGAGCTGGGTACTCAGTTTACTGACCTCAGAAAGATGCAAGGCTGAGTCAACCTGGAGCTGGCTACCTGAGTCCATCGGGATCAAACTCCAGTCATGAGCAGAGTCTTGACTGAAGTTCCGCAGTTTAACCACTGTGCCATGAGGTTTCTCCTGGTAAGGTGTGTTTTGTATGTGTGTTGATTGTCCTTCTCCCATCAACCCCCCTGAATGTGTAATGTGAGTAGATCTTTTGCCAATGTGCCTAGTTCTCACCATTAAAAAAAATCACCATTAATAAAAAGATAAAAGATTTCTTGTGTATTCTGGAGACACAGCGATCGTGTGATTTAGATATGTGCGTTTTATGAGAAGCAGGACTTGTGCTAAAGAAACACACTGTTTATTCTGCATAAAGCATCATGAGGGCCATCTTCTTAGTAGACCAAAAGAACTGTTTATCTTTTGACATAAAGTCTGAAGAGTGAAATGAGCAGTTGCAGCGTGAATTAGAGAAGGCACCAGCTTTCTGTTCTCAGGCTTTGTGGCATTTGAGTCCTCGTGAGACAGCCTTAATTCTCGTGCCAAATTGCCAGATTTTCTGACGATTGAATTTCCCTCAGTTTTGAAAAATTACTGTGTTGGCCATGATTTCCTTTCAAGATCAACGTTGGACTTTACTATGAGTTTCCGTGTGCACCTCAAACAAACAATAACTGCAAGTTAGTCTTGTCCTAAAGTCTGGTCATCAAAAACAAATGAAAGAATAAATAATAGGCCAACACCATGATCAGGCGTTAGCAAACATCACAAACTAGGGATCCAGCTTTTGAATTATCTGGAAGGCTTATTTGGTGCTGAATTATAATTAAAAGGGAGAGTCTAGAGATATTCAGCGAAATACACCCTTCCAGTAGTTTATAATGAACGGTGTCAATTGTGACTGGATGTGACAATGCTAAGCTGATTTACTTGATGGACGATTTCACTAAACAAAATACATTTCAGCAACGTTGGGTGGATGTGGCCTTACAAACTTGTCTAGCTGGATTTCTAGGGCCATTTTCTAATTGACCTATATTACATTATAGGATTATGGCTTATAGCAGCAGCAATTTGAACCACATTTTTCTTTCCTGAAGGCAAAGGGCTTACTTGTGAAGTATTTCCATTCCCTTCCTTTTCATTTCACTTTCTCTTTTCTCTGTTCACTGTAAACAGATGCTGTTTTCCACCTCACTTTCTATATTGCTATATGCTGTCAAGGTCACCCTTACCCCATGAATGAGTGATCTCCAAAATGTCCTTTTCTGAATAATCCTGTTCGGCTCTTGCAAACTCAAGCCTGTGGCTTCCTTTAGGGAGTCGGTCCATCTCGTATTTGGCCTTCCTCTTTTCCTGCTGCCTTCCACCTTTTCCAGCATTATTGTCTTTTCCAGAGAATCCTGCCTTCTCCTGATGTGCCCAAAGTAGGACCATCTCAGTTTCACCATTTTTGCCTCCAGAGATTGCCTCCGAGCTTGATTTGATCTATGACCAACTTGTTTGTTTTTCTGGCAGTTCAGAGTATCCACAACGCTCTCCTCCAGCCCCACATTTCCAATGAATCAATTTCCCCCCATCAGTTTCCTTAACTGTCCGGCTCTCACACCAGTCACATGGTGACTGGAAATACAATCATGTGGATGATCTTGGTCTTTCCTTTCTATGTGAAGGTGGTCTAATCTTCTGTCTCACATATAATTTTACTGAGCCAACATAGTATATACTCTATCCCGTACAATTATGTGGGCATAAACCAGGCTGAACCCTGATGGGCTTCATTCCTTCCCTTCTGTCCCTCCTTCCAGCAAAATCAAGCCAGAGTGGAACCAGCCCCAAATTAAAATGTCAAGATGAACCCTCTGTGTTTATACTCCTATAAGCCAGAATCATATTTATAGCTCCATTTGCAATAAACTTATTAAATCAATGGAATTCTTCTAAGTACTGAATTACTGTTCAATGGTTGATTCAGTGGCTTTTTGTCAATGGGAACTAGCAAAAGGTGTCTGCTGTTTTCTCTTCCACCACTGGTTGGTGCTCTGGATTCATACATGAATTTTCTCTGATATACACCTTGGATCCTTACACTGGGAGAAAGGTGGGGCATATATGAATGTATAAATAAATGTAAAAGATTTGCAGCATTTCCAGGTCAGAGAATTATCCTGAAAACACCCCCTACCTCATTAGCTGGGGAGATACATGAAGATGCCCCTCTAGGATCAGAAAAGCTTACTCCTGAGTAAGCATGCAAAGGACTTCACCATATATAGGAAGCAGAACCAATGCAGTGTTGGAGGAATCTTTCAAAGTAGCCGCTTCGAAACCCAAAGCGTTTACAAAAAATAATAATCGTCATCCCAGAAAGATGGGAAAAGTAAAAAGTTGGCGGTAGGATGAAATAATCATTAAATTCTCATTGGCTGGTTTGGGAGAGCGTGATGAAGTCATTCAGGTTCCTCACCGATGCTTGTTGCAGTAGCACCGAGCGAAGAATGCCACATGGGCCTATTGATTGCCTAGACTGCTCCGTCATTTAATAACATCTTTATTCAAAGTTTATGCAGACTTTTTCTTGTTACCTAGGGTGGCCAGTGCCAGACGAAGAGTGGGGGAAACAGCCTCCTTTGGGGTTCTTTTGGGAGTCTCTCCAAATAAGGGCTGCCATCATGTACCTCCTTTATCATCTGCACCACTTTGGGGCTTTCCACCTGAAGCGACATTGTTATCTTCTCCTCTTGCTGGTGACTCTTTCTAGTGACATCTCCGTTCATAGTTCACTTTACAGTTTGTAAAATGTTCCTTCTTAACAGGGTGTTCCTGTCAAGGTCAAATGAACATAGGTCGCCCGAACAATCACCTCCAAGCACGACAAAACTCTGTCATGCTCTTTGATCGTTTCTGCTTTATCCCTGAAAGGTTTAATTTCAGTGTGAACTTTGATTTTTCTGAGGATTGTACAGGATGTTTTGCTTTTTGGAGGCTTCATCAGTTCTGAAGCGAGAACCCTTTGACCAATTCCACAGCCAGCCTTTTAACTGCTCACTGATTCTGCTTCTCATAACCTATTCATAACAAGAAGGATAGGGCTAAAAGGGTAGCAACGTCCTATATTTAACAGAATTTCGCCCTGTGTGAACTTTTGCTCTCAGTTCGTCTCTTGGGTTTTAAGAGTAGAACCTCCATCTCAAGTGGAAGTGTACCTGACAGAGGGTCCCACACAGAATAGCAAAGGCATGGCTGCTCGGAGGGGGTAGGTGGATATCTATCAAATTCAGCCGTATCCCCCTCAAGAGTGAATACTTTTTGAGCCCCTCTCACTCCACTGGTGCAGAGACTGAATTCTTGGTTGGTCAAAGTATGTCCAAATTAAAAAGTCTTTGGAAAAAAGGAATGACTTTTACACCCTTTTGATTGGTTTGGCAGGCATTGGAATGGTGCTGGGAATTTATCCTTCCTCATCTCTTCTGTCAGGAGGAGCTGAAACGGCTTCTACTCCACCCGATCTGGTTGGAACAAGTCGGTGGAGAGGCGTTCACTGTTTTTCTCCCTGGGAAACATTTCAGAACCTGAAGGCATCTCTCTCCTGTTTCCTTTTGCCCAAGGTGGCTGTTAAGAAGGCTGAGGATATGGTCTGTGGAAAGTTGAATCCTGAATCTAAGTATCCATCACATGGATTGCTTAGGTTTTATGCTAGAGATGGACATGAACCGGTTCATCCCAATTCATGCCGGTTTGTAAAGGCTGGCCCCTCCCGTACCTTATCAGGCCCAGCTTGCTTGCTTTTTCCACCTCCTCGGTTAATCTCCCAGTCACGAGCAATAGCCCAGACTTTCTCTGCCCCGCCCTTTGGTCTGAGTGGGAGATCAGCCAAGTTGGCGGGGCAGAGAAGACTGAGCTGTTGCCAGGACAGGGAGATCAGTCGAGGAGGTGCCGGAAGCTGGCACCTTAAGCCTGGTGAGGGGCTGATGAGCCAGAGGAGGTGGGGGGTCCTTATGAACTGGGATGAACTGATTGGTGCCCATCAGTCTATAACAGTGATGGCGAACCTATGGCACGCGTGCCCCAGGTGGCACGCGAAGCCCTTTCTTATGGCACGCGAGGTATTGGCCCACCCACCATCCCTTGTGGAGGCAAACCTTATGAGCCGGCTGCAGCCGGGATTCCCCCTTCCGCTGCCACTTCCTGGTCCTCTGGGTCCATCGCTATGATCCCCCCCTTAAACTTCCTGTTCCTGGTCCTCTGGGTCCTTCCCTATGATTCCCCCTGAAACCGCCACTTCCGGTTCCGGACTTCCGGGCGGCACGACAGCCACTGGTTTCTCTCCCCCCCCCCCCTCATTTTGGGCACGCGAGCCCAAAAAGGTTTGCCTCCACTGGTCTATAATAAAGAATAACATTAGAATTTCTGTTGGAATATGAAATGTTTTCCCCTTCTCTCAGGGTGTGATGATGGCCTTTGAGGATATGGCTGTCCATTTCACAGAGGAGGAATAGGCTCTGTTGCATGAAGGCCAAAGGGCTCTGCACCGAGAAGTCACGGAGGAAAATGTGCCACTCTGATCTCTCTGGGTAAGCTTGGTCTTCCAGCTCCCTTTGCTTCATAAAACCCATTTTGCAAATAGGATCAAAGAATAAATCCTTTGTGCCTAAAAACTTTCTACCGTTTACTTAGGTTCGTTCCCTGATTGAGACTGCTTTTTCCCACTTCGGTTCCACTTTGATTCTTTTTCTCATTTCAGTTTCTGGCATGAGAGGAAAGAGGAGTGAGGAAGAAGAAGAAGAAGAAGGCACCCTATTATTGCAAGCTGTGATGGACGAAAGATGGGGAAACCTCTTAAAAGGCAGTAAGATCTTCAGTGGTGGAAGCCTTCTTGCTTCCCATCAGCAATTCCATGCGGGAAAGATGTTGACATGTTTGGATTGTGGAAAGAGCTTCAGGCAGTGTCTGTCTCTTGCTTCCCACAAAAGAATCCACACAGAGGAGAAGCCATTTCAGTGCCAGGACGCAGGAAAGGACTTCAGTGAAAACCCAACCCTTGCTTTCTATGTACCATTTAATTGTTTGGATAGTGGAAAGACCTTCAGTCACAGCACAGGCGTTGTGCAATGTATTAGCATCCACCCAGGGGAGAAACCATTTAAATGCGTGGAATGTGGAAATGCCTTCCTTCAGAGAGAAAAACTTGATTCTCATATGAGAATCCACGCAGGAGAGAAACCATATAAATGCATAGAATGTGGGAAGAGCTTCAAGCACAATAGTGATCTTAGTTCACATCAAAGACGTCATACCGGAGAGAAACCACTTCAATGCATAGAATGTGGAAAGGGTTTCAGTCAGAGTGGAAATATTACTTCGCATATGAGAATCCACACAGGAGAGAAACCATATAAATGCTTAGAATGTGGAAAGGGTTTCTGTCATAGCGGAAATCTTACTTCGCATATGAGAATCCACACAGGAGAGAAACCATATAAATGCTTAGAATGTGGAAAGGGTTTCTGTCATAGCGGAAATCTTACTTCGCATATGAAAATCCACACAGGAGAGAAACCATTTGTATGCTTGGAATGTGGGAAGAGCTTTTGTCAGAGAGAAAAGCTTGATTCCCATATGAGAACCCATACAGGAGAGAAACCGTATCAATGCATGGAATGTGGAAAGGGATTCACTCAGAGTGGCAGTCTTGCCTCTCATATGAGGCTACACAAAGGGGAGAAACCATTTATGTGCTTGGAATGTGGGAAAAGCTTTAGTCATAGCTCAAACCTTGCCTTCGCATATTAGAATAAAGAGGACAAACCATTTGAATGCAGAGAATGTGGGAAGAACTTCAAGCACAATAGTGATCTTAGTTTACATGAAAGATCTCACACGGAGGAGAAACCATATAAATGCACGAAATGTGGGAAAGGCTTCAATCGTAGTGGCAAGCTTTATTCCCATATGAGAGTCCACACAGGAGAGAAACCATTTAAGTGTCTGGAATGTGGAAAGGGCTTCACCCAGAATGGAAATCTTTCCTCCCATATGAGAATACACAGAGGGGAGAAACCCTTTATGTGCTTGGAATGTGGAAAGAGCTTTAATCAGAGCTCAAACCTTGTTTCCCATATGAGAAGGCACACAGAAGAGAATCCATTTAAATGCATAAAATGCGGGAAGAGTTTCAAGCACAAGAGTCATCTTAGTTTACATCACAGAACTCACACCGGGGAGAAACCCCTATCAATGCCTGGAATGTGGAAAGAGCTTCAGTCAGAGCAGTGCCCTCAGTTCACATAAAACAACTCACACAGGGGAGAAGAATCGAATCCACAGAGAGAAAGGATTCAAATATTTGGAATGTGAAAAAGACTTCTGTCAGTTGGATAACCTTAGTTTGTATGGTTTTCTCACACAGGGGAGAAACCCTATGAATGCATGGAATGTGGAGGGAGCTTCAGTCAGAGCAGTCACCTTCATTCACATAAAAAAAAACACCTACAAAAGAAACTGGATCAGAAAATTTGGCAAGGGCTTTCATGAGATCACAGACCTTTCTTGTCCTCAAAGAAGCTACACAGAGGAAAAGCATGTAGATCAGGAAATCTGAGAAAGGTTCCTGGTCACTCATCCGGCATCCCATCAAAGACTTCATGGAGCTATGGTGAAACTGTCTTTATTGCTTGGTACATGCAAAAACCTTTAGGCAGAAAAGACATTTGACGTCACATCACGAAATCCACCATGGTGTAAATACGTGGATCTTTTTCCGTAGTCTGAGCGTTTTTTTCTAGATCCAGGAGGAAATGATGAATTTTGTAGAGGTAGGAAGAACAACAAAGATACATGCAGGGAGGTTTTGGACAAAGGCATTGATAGCCATTTGCTTATACGGTCATATGAAGCTCATTGAGTGGGAAATATACCAAACATCCTTACTAGAGATGGGCACAAACCGTGTCTTGGCAGTTCAGCCTGGTTTGGCGCAATGTCCACACAAGTTTTCTGCAGGCGCCACATGCTTCCCTCCCCGCCTCTTTGTTAAAGTTTAAAAAACTGATTTTATGAGGTGCAGAGGTATTGCCCTAAAATTGAAAAGTTCAGAGAGATACGTGAAAAACAAACGTATTATTGAAATACTACAGCTGGGGACAATTGTTTACAAAATAGCCCGTTTTTTTGGGCAACATAAAAGTGATAAGATAACAAGGCAGTAGTTGCTCATTCAGTTTTGTGCCAGTTTCATAGTGAAAAATGTAAACAATGGAGTGTTTACTCTGTTGAAAAAGCTAAACAATCATCTTACTCTAAACAGAGACAAAAACAGGGGGGGGGGAAAGAAAAAAAATTAAATTATTGCTTGAGTTGCATGTTTAACTATAATGTTAATTAGCAAAGAGGTATCACAAATACATGTGTAAACCTGTGTTGAATTAGAATAACCATGTATTGTATAAAATAAGTTTTTACAGAAAAATGTAAAAGGAGAAAAGGATGAATATTATTTAAAGCAGTTTGTTTAGTAATAAGCAAGTAAGGGGAAAGAAGGCGTCATTTGTTTCAAAAGGTTTTAATCTCGTGTTTAATACTAATGTAAGTTCTGAAAAGGGACATGGTGGCGCTGCGGGTTAAACCGCAGAAGCCTCTGTGCTGCAAGGTCAGAAGACCAGCTGTCGTAAGATCGAATCCACGCGGGGGAGTGAGCTCCCGTCTCTTGTCCCAGCTCCTGCCAACCTAGCAGTTCGAAAGTATGTAAAAATGCGAGTAGATAAATAGGTACCACCACAGTGGGAAGGTCATGGCGTTCCGTGTCTAGTCGCGCTGGCCACGTGACCACGGAAACGGTCTATGGACAAATGCTACAGGAGCCCCCTTGGGAATGAAACAGGAATAAACTTTCCTGCAGTCTTGGGCTACTTTTTACCACTTTTGCAACTGCTCATATGCTGCAGCTCTGTTCTGGTAAAAGGCAGAAAGGTCACCAGCAGCAGAGGATTTTGCAGCCCAGGCAAGCACACTCCTCTTTTTTGTAATGCTTGCTGCTCGGGGCCATTTGAGCTGGCCTCCCTCCTCCCTCTGCCCAAGCCCCTCCCGCCCCCACCTACGGAAGCCTCCACAAGCCTCCACGGAGGCAGCCTCACCTCCAAGACACCACCACCAGCAGCAGAGGATTACTCCCCCTCCCTCTTTTTTGTAATGGCTGCCGCTGTGTCCCCGTGGCCCAGCTGATGTCTCCTCGCAGACCGGCACCGGGCCGCGGACCGGGGGTTGGGGACCCCTGATATAAGACAAGAAACACCTGTGCTCCAGAATGAAGGATTTTAATGCTCAGATAGGAAAAAGTGCACAAAGAGATTTTTATTGGAAAGTATGGAGTGGGACTATGCAGTGAACTCAAGAGAGCATGTGAAGAATCGCCGAGAGTTCCCATCCCTCCTGTTCCTGGGGGTCAAAGCGTCTCTGAAAGCTCTTGAGGGCCGGTCTAGAAGGAGAGACAGATGGTCTTTGGAGCTCCATCGGCTCACAGTCTCTTCCTGAAGGTCTCCAAAGAGTTACAGGGGGCTTCTACCTCCTCTATGGGCTCATGGCGCTCGGGTGCAATGAAGGGGCACCTCCTCAGCCACACAGTCTGGCCAGGCTCACCACAAGCAGGTGCCGCTTTTTTGCCAGCCCAACAACTCCTGTGCGAGTGCATCCTGATGAAGTCACCAAACAAGGCTGGTGTGTGGGGTGGCAGAGCGAAGGGGACCAAGGGATCCCTCTGTCTCTCAGGAGAAAGGCGTCAGGGGAGCTGCCTCTCTGCTTGGCCTCTTCTCTCCCCTGCAGCTTTGATGTGACTCGTTATGAGCAATTTGGCTGTAACTAGCGATGTTCTGAATAATGAGCAATATAACAAGTCGTTACAAAGTCGTGGTAAACTAAAGTAAGAAGCATTTACAAAGTTATTTTTGGCATAAACAGTTACTTTTAAAAGGCATCTTGACAGGGATTTTCCAGGTATATGACATTCTTCTAAACCTGATTACCAAGTTTTGCCTTTTGTCTTTATGTAAATATTTGTAAAATACAATATCAGAACTGGCCACCAGAGACTATATTTCTGTTTCTTAGATGCTATTAACAATATTCCAAAATACTAACAGCGTGTAACATAAGATATTAGCTGCACTATCCACAGCAATAAGTAAAAAATAAAGGTATATGCTTGTATATAAATGTACGGCTAAATATTGCGAACCAAATGTCTGAGTAAGTGGACTGTAATCCACAAAAGTTGACAGTGCAAAGAAACTCATTTGTCTTTCAGGTGTTAGAATACTTCTCATTTCCTTGACTGTAGTTTATTTCTCTCCCCGCAACGAAATGTCGAAACCATTCATCCCAGGCCTGGGAAATGGTTGATCTACAGATGTTCTCAGACTGCAAGACCCATCAGAATCAGTCATCATTGCCAATTGTGAGAGATTCAGTTGAAATTTCCAGCCATCGTAGAGAGCCACAGTTGTTACGCTTCCATGCACTTACACCCACAAGCACAAAGTTTGATAAATTGCTTTCTGGAAGGGGCCAGTTAAAAAGTGGGTGGTGGGGCCAAACGAGTGATGCTTACAAACACCAACATAAACAAATCTTGATAAGATGCATCTTGCACAGGTCTGATCATGCATGGTGACTCTTAAGCTTTTGTATGTTTCCGAGGAATAAACTGTTGGGTTGGAAATAAAAAATATGTAATGCCGCTGGAACAAATAAGAGAATCAGAACAGGAATGTGGCTTGAAGATTATTTTGAATTTAGGAAAGCTGGTCATCTGTCAGGTGTTGCCATCATTGGAGGAATGGAAGCAGAGGCTAGGCGTCCATTGAGCAGAGACGCCGGTGCTTGCACCCGGCATTGCAGAGCGCATAATGTGCAGGGGGGTTGCACTCGGGGGGGGGGCAATGGCAGGGAAAACTGGAAGGAAGGAGAACTAGAGAATGCTTTTCCCTTTCAGCCAGAGGGGCGGGGGGGGAACATTGATGAGAGCTCACGGGAAGCAAGGGAAAAAAAGAAGAAAAGAGGGAGAAAGGAAAGAGGAAGATACTACAATGGTGCCCTCGACTTATGAACGCCCCTACTTACGACCATTTTGAGTTACGACCAGCTCCGGTCGCAAAATCTTGCTTCGACGTGCGGCTGGAGCTTCAACTTCCGAAAAGAAAAAGGCAGGGGAAAAGGGCGGGAAATTCAAACTGTTGGTGGTGAAGAGGCTTCTTCTTTGTAGCTCTTTCGCCCCAACGGTTAGGGAAAGGGATGCGCCTCCCACCGGCGGCGGTGGCCAAGCGCCAGGAGGCTGAGCCTGGTCGGGGTGCTCCTTCTGGCCGCTCGCCTCCTGCGGCGGTGGCTCAGAGCTGGGAGGCAGGCCCCTGGCCGGGGTGCTCCGGCCGCTTTCCTCCCGACGGGCTCCAATGAGGCCGGGGTCAGCGCTCATTGCAGCCGTCTCCAGGCCAATGCCGCCGCTCATGCCCGCCGCCTCCTTGGGCACCGGCGGCGGCATTGGCCCATGGAGGGTGGCGAGAAGCGCCGACCCCCGCATCGTTGGAGCCCATCGGGAGGTGAGCAGCTGGAGGCAGCACCCCTGCGGGGCTCAGCCTCCCGGCGCTGCACCACTGCTGTCGCCGCCGGGAGGCGAGCGGCCGGAGGGAGCACCCCGGTCAGGCTCAGCCTCCTGGCGCTGGGCCGCCGGGGAGGCAAGCGGCTGGAGAGAGCAGCCCGGCCAGGCTAGGCCTCCTGGCGCTCAGCCTCCTGGCCGGGGTGTTCCCTTCGGCCCGCTCTCCTCCCGGCGGCAGCGGTAGCCGAGCGCAGGGAGGCTAAGCCTAGCCGGGGTGCTCCGGCTGCTCACCTACTGACGGGCTCCAATGAGGCTGGGGTCGGCGCTCCTCGCCGCCCTCTCCAGGCCGATGCCACCACTCGTGCCCGCCGCCCTCCTTGGGCATCAGCAGCGGCACTGGCCCACGGAGGGCGGTGAGGATCGCTGACCCTGGCATCGTTGGAGCCGGAGGGAGCACCTCAGCCAGGCTCAGCCTCCCAGCACTGGGACAACCGCCGCCGTTGGGTGAGGATCGCCGACCCCGGCATCGTTGGAGCCAGAGGGAGCACCCCAGCCAGGCTCAGCCTCCCAGCACTGGGACAACCGCCGCCGTTGGGAAGCAAGCGGCCAGAGGGAGCACCCCGGCCAGGCTCAGCCTCCGGTGCTGGGCAACTGCCGCTGCCGGGAGGCAAGCGGCCGGAGGGAGACATCCCGGCCAGAAGGCTGAGCACCAGGAGGCCTAGCCTGGCCGGGGTGCTCCCTCCGGCCGCTCGCCTCCCGGCGGTGACAGCGGTGGCTCAGCGCCGGGAGGATGAGCCTGGCCGGGGTGCTCCCTCCGGCCTCTCGCATCCCGGGGGTGACAACGGTGGTCCAGTGCCAGTACGCTGAGCCTGGCTTGGGTGCTCCCTCCAGCCGCTTGCCTCCCGACGGGCTCCAATGATGCCGAGGTCGGCGCTCGTCGCCGCCCTCCATGGGCCAATGCCACCGCCAGTGCCTTGTTGGAGCGGCGGCATCGGCCCGGAGACAGTGGCAAGGAGCGCCAACCCCCGGCCTCGTTGGAGCCCGTCGGGAGGCAAGCAGCCGGAGCACCCTGGCCAGGGTCAGCCTCCTGGTGCTGAGCCACCGCCGCGGGAGGCAAGCAGCCGGAGGGAGCCCCCCAGCCAGGCTCAGCCTCCCGGCGCTGGGCCACCACTGCTGGCGCCATCGCCAGGAGGCGAGCGGCCAGAAGGAGCACCCCAGCCAGGGTCAGCCTCCTGGCGCTTGGCCACCGCCGCCGGCGGGAGGCGCATCCTTTCCCTAACCGTTGGGGCGAAAGAGCTACAAAGAAGAAGCCTCTTCGCCACCAACAGTTTGAATTTCCCACCCTTTTCCCCTGCCTTTTTCTTTTTGGAAGTCGAAGCCCCGGCCGCACATCGCAGCAAAATTTTGCACCCGGAGCTGGTCGTAACTCGAAATGGTTGTAAGTAGCGGTGGCCCAGCACCAGGAGGCTGAGCCTGGCCGGAGGAAGCACCCCAGTGAGTGGCCGGATGGAGCACCCCTGCCAGGCTCAGCCTCCCGGCGCTCAGCCTCCCGACGCACCTCTGGGAGGTGCTGGTTCCGGAGCTGAAGCGCCATTGGGCACCATCAGCATTGGCGGCATTGGCTTGGGACTGTCTGGTAAGGTAAGGTGCCGGTTTTAAAAAACTGTTCTGGGTCGGTTTTGCAGGTCTGGGGGGTGGGGGGTGGGGTTATTTTTCTGTGGGTGTGTTGTTCGTTTTTTGGCATTTTGTTTTTTGCAGTCCCAGCATCGGACTTGCTCTGTTTATCTTTATTTTATTTTGGGGGGGGGGGGGGCGGAACGGATTAATCGCGTAATCCTATGGGAATGCATGCTTTGACTTACGACCATTTCGATTTACGTTCCATCTTCTGGAACGGATTATGGTCGTAAATCGAGGCAACCACCGTACTATATATAAGAAAAGGGGGAAATAGCTGACAGTAATGAGGGAGGGATTAAAGAAAGGGGAGAAGACATGGGAAAACGAAAAAAAGGGAATAAAGACAGTCCCCACCAACCCCCCAAGGAGATGGGGACAGTTCAGTGGAAGAGGGGAAGAAGGATGGAAAAAGGAAGGAAAAAGAAAGTTGAGAGAGAGAGAGAGAGAGAGAGAGAGAGAGAGAGAGAGAGAGGTGGCTGAGCGGAAGGGATTCCTCTCCATGGAAGTGGCTGCCTCACCTGATCATTAGGGGCTCCATAGAGCTGGTCTTTCCTAGTTCTTTTCTTGGAGAGGCCTTTTATGAAACGGATGGAGGAAGGTTTCATTCTAGGTCTCTTTGAACTCCCAGGAGAAGCGAGTACAGTATTCTGTGGAGCCCGCTTCCCCCCTTCTTGGGGAGGAGTCAAGAGCCCTTCTTCATCTTCATCCTCAAAGGACTCCGAAGGGGGGGGACTCTACGGTTTCAGAGGGTGACGCCAACATCAGCGAGGCAGCCGCAGAGTCCTGCTTTGGGGGGCTCTTCTGCTTCTTCTGCTTCTTTCTCCGTAATTGAGCACAGGCTCCCAGGCAGAGCACCAGGCGTCTGAAGATGTTGGGACGAGGCTTCTGGGGAGCCTCGGGCTGGAAGGGTCCTTCTCCCGCCGGGACGGGCTTATGCAGACCAGGAGTGCGTTTGTGCTTTGCCTGGTTTCATGGGGGACCTGGGAGCGGGTGCAAAGCTGATCTTTGGGTCTCTGGGAGCAGCCCTGTGGCCTCCGGGCCTTGGGGCAACGTCTTGCGCGGAAGGCTGCCCACCCAGCCAGGGTGTCCTCTCTGGTCCTCGAGGCTCAGGATTCGTGGTGTCACTCTTTGGGGGTCTGCTCCTGCCCCCGGCCCTTTCGGGCTTGGAGGGCCCGGTCTTTGCCCGGCTGCCCCTGGCAGGCATCCTTCACCGGCACGCATCCCCACCTTCGCTGGACTCGGCCACGGTGAAACTCAGGAGGAAGCCCGGGCTCATACGGACCTCCCCTTCCTGCACCATCCGCTGCGGGTAGACCATGAGGTGAAGGCTGTGCCGCAGGTGAAGGTGCGAGCAGAACGGGGTGCATCGGCAGCAGAGCAGGCAGACGGGGTACTCCACAAAAGGCCGGTGGGGCCCTTCCTCCAGCCCCTTGGCCAGGCACAGGTGCAGGTCCCGCATGACTTGCTCCTTATCCAGGGACTCGACCACGGCGTGAGCCAGGCACAGAGGCCTGGCAAGCGGGCTGCACAGAGGGATGGTTCTCCTCGCTGCACCTCCAGAAGGCATGGCAACTGAATAGCTGCTTGCGGCACATGAACGCTGGGTCCAAGAAAGGCAGGTGACTGGCCGTGGCTTGCTTGGGGCTCCCCCTGGTTGCCTGGCGGAAGTCGGGCTCGGTGGAATTGGCCCAGCTGAGCCGGCCGGCCTGGTGGTCAGCGCCGGCCCTCCTGCCTGCTCCCTGTCCGCTTTGTTGGCGCGTCCTCGTTGTTTGCACCCTGCATGGCAAACTTCTCTCGCGATGGCCTGGGCTTTTCCCACGTGGGATCTGGTGCTCGGGGCTAGCTCCATCAGGTCCTCAGCATGGCTGGCGCTGACCTTGACCGGATAATAGGTGGGACCGGTGGCTTTGAAGCGCATGGAGCCAAGGACTTGGCATGGAGGGCCCCGTGGCTGGCATAGGGCACACGGGAGTCCCATAACCTTCCCAGATTGACTTCAGGGCGCAACGAAGGTTTCACGTGTTTCCTGCAGATGTGCCACTCTATGAGCTCCTGTTCCTTGTAGGCGAGGAAAGGAATCCTTTGCCTGGCTGCAGGGAGAGGCCTTTCGGAACAACATGTTGAGCACGAGGCACAACTGCACAGGGAGCTGCTGGAATCGATAGAGGTCCCTGACGAAGAGCGGGTGATCCTGCAGGGATGGGGAGTGGGTTCAGAAGCAGAAAGAAAGCAAGTGAGGGCTTCTGCTTTGTCCTGTCCTCTACTTTAGAATCTCTGGTTTACTCGAACAACTGTACAGTCAAACCTCGACTTACGAACGTCTCCACTTGAGAGAATTTCGAGTTACGAACTGCTCCGCTCGTAAAATTTTGAATCGACTTACGAGCGGAGCCTCGACTTACGAAGGGAAAAAGGCAGGGGAAAAGGGCGGGAAATTCAAAACTCAGCCTCCTGGGGCTTGCCCATCACCATTTCTGAATTTCCCGCCCTTTTCCCCTGCCTTTTTCCGTTCGGAGGCTTGGAAAAAGGCAGGGGAAAAGGGCAGGAAATTAAAAAATGGTGCTGGGCAAGCCTCTGAAAGCGGCGATCGCCGCGTGGGGGGACCCCCGCCAGTCCTCCCATGGTGCAGGGGAAGCCTTCGGAAGCTTGCCCAGCAGCATCGGAGGACTGGCGGGGGTCCCCCGCAACCGCGATCGCCACTTTCAGAGGTCCCCCGCCAGTCCTCCGATGGTGCTGGGCAAGCCTCTGAAGGCTTGCCCAGCACCATCGGAGGACTGGCGCCCCCCCCCCCCGCGGTGATCGCCGCTTTCAGAGGCCTCCCGAGGCTTGCCCAGCACCATTTTTGAATTTCCCACCCTTTTCCCCTGCCTTTTTCTGTTCGGAGGCTTGCCTCCGATGGTGCTGGGCAAGCCCTGGGAGGCCTCGGAAGGCGGCAATGGCGGCAGTGGGGGACCCCCGGGAGGCTTCGGAGGCTTCGGACCGGTAAGTTGCTGCTTTAAAAAATTGCTCTGGGTGGGTTTTGGGCTGGGGGGGGTATGTTTCTGTGTTGTTGGTTTTGTTTTTTTTGGGTGATTTTTTTTTTTTTTTTGCAGTCCCAGTGTGGGACTTGCTCAAATGTTTATTTTTGGATGTTTTTGTTTTGTGTGTGTGTGTGTTTTGCAGTCCCAGCATGGGACTGCAAGTGTTTTATTTTTCATTTCTTTTTTGGGGGATATTTTTTTCTTCGGCTGGAACAGATTAATGGGTTTTCAATGCATTCCTATGGGAATGCATAGTTCGACATACGAACGGTTCAACGTACGAACGTTAATCCGGAACGGATTAAATTCGTAAGTCGAGGTTTGACTGTATTACATTGCAGAGGTATAACAATTTTATGCCATTTCTATTGCCAAGTCTCTGTCCTACAGAACCCTGGGAATTTTATTGCAGCAAAAGTAGTTTTGTGCGCTTGCCTGAACTATAACACTACAACTCTCTAACAATGAATTCCAAACTCCAGATCTTATGCAATTTAAATGTATGATAAATCAATTACATTTAGACAATATCACAACAGTGTTAATAAATTAAAGTATAACACAGCAGATATCCCTAGGTTGTGGTACTAGAGAAGGTGTCCCCTTCTAGAAAAGAAAAATTATTTGTGGCATAAGTTCTAAAGTTAGGCTAAAGCTTAGTTTATTTGCTGATGATATTTCATTAACAGTAGAAAATCTGTTAATGGTTATGGATAGGGTAAAATCATCTTCAAAAGGATTTGGAGAGATGACGGGGTTACAGTTAAATTGGTATAAATCATAGACAATGTAGTTTAATTATAATAAGGAGGAAAAAGAGATAATTAGAAAAAACATGACAGTAATATTCAGAAGATATTTAGGTATAAATATTCCAAAGAATCTAGAACGATTAAAAGAGGAAAATTGTAAAGGATTGAAACAAGAAATTAAAAATAAGTTAGATAATTTTAGGAACATTGAACTTTGGTGCCTCGGTAGACTATCAGTATGCAAAATGAAGATTTTTACGAAGATATTTTATTTATTTATTATGCTAAAGATAACTGAAAATGAGTTGGCAAAATAGGATTAATACATTTGGTAATGGAGATAAAAAGGCAAGGATTTATAAGAAGAAATGGTATAAATCTGAAAAAACTAGGAGGGTTAGGTCTTCCTAATTTAACATTATGTTATATACACTTAATATTATATCTCAGTCAAGTAATTTAATATGGCTAAGTATAGGACTGCAGGAACTTCATTGGAACCCCGAGAATATTTTTTATACAACATGGATATAGTAGAGAGAATTGAAATGATTTTTAAAAAATATGCCTTTAATTTAGAGTAAGTATAGAAAATTTTAGTTATTTCTTTACCAAAAGGGTACAGACATAATTAAGAACTCCAAGTTGCCCCTGCTTTGAATGTGGTTTTGGTGTTATTTTTATTTTTCATTTATTTTGTGTCATATGATCTTTTAAATATTTGCATACTTACTCATTTTAGCTTTAAATATTATCTCTTAATGATACTAGCTGCCTTGGGTCTTCTTTAAGGAAAAAGGCTGGGTAAAATATTTTAAATAAAGAAATAAAACAGGTACTTATTTTCATATGTGGTGGAAATGTGAGAATATACTGAAATTTTGGCAGTTGGTTTTTAAGGAAATAAATGAAATATTTAAGTTAAATGTAGAGGTATATTCTAAAGTAGTGCTTTTATAAATATTTGATAAAGAGGAATGGCATTGAGCAATGAAGAAAGAGCTTTTAAATTTATTAAGAGCAGCAAGATTATTGGTGGCAAAGAATTAGAAAATAAAGCATGATGAACGATTTAAAGATGTCTGGAATATTATTAATGATAAGTTTACATGTAATATGAATGGAAAGAATGATTTGATAATTAAGAATATTTTATTGGTATTTGGGGGCAATTTATTTATTTGGTATTAATAAAGGGGAAAGGTTGTGGATCTTATTTTTTTAATTTTTATATTTTATTAAACCAGCATCCAAACTAAACAACATAAACCTAACACCACAATAAAATACGATTACATTTTAATACACCAGTGCCACCTTCACCCTCAGGGGTAGCATTAATAATATTTTTAAAATTTGAAATAAAGGGGTCACCCAGCTGTGCAAACACAGCTGGGTGACCCCTTAAAACCAAAAGCCTGGGCATATGATAACATTGCTGTCGTTATTTAGGATGACAAGGAGTTAAAGAAAAGAATATCACCTGTGATATTTTGGAAGTCTGTGCCGCTTTTCTTGACCTGGGGTCACACTGCAAAAGGGAAGCTGCCAGAGGAGAAACAAGAGGAAAAAAAAATTGACTAACCATAATCAATATCTCAAATCCAGCCCAGTTCCTCCCAGTCCCAATACTGACCTTTTCCCAAAGTTTAAACCATAGCCACAAAATCGAAAGAACAGTTAACATGAACAGAAGGTTGAGCATCATGGTGACCAGCTGGTGCTGGGTACCAAATTCGCTTGCTCTGAAAACCTGCCTCCAGGCTGGCAGATTTTTAGGGCACCTCTGCTGACATCATCCTTTGCATCACAAGTGTCCTTTGAGGCACCCAACAAGCCTGGTTTGGCTGAAGGCTGTGCTCACCAGGTGACAACTGCCTGGGTTGTACCAATGGCATCTTCCCACCCTGCCTGGACTGGCCTTAAAGGAGCCAGCAGTGGCCCTAATAAAAAGGGGAACCTAATTTTTTTTCTAATTGGCCGATAGTTTCTGAGTTCTTGGAGAAGCAGTCAAGGCGACTAAAATGCCCTTATTGACATGAATGAGATTTGAAGTCCTTCAGAAAATATGTTAGAAATCCACTTGGCTGCTATAGCTTCTCTTCTGAAACCTCTCCCCCCCCCCCCCACTTAAAGTGTTTGTGTGCTAATTAAAAGTTAATTGAAAGTTTTTGAAAAGCAGGCTGATTGCAGAAATGAACTAAACAATAGGAAGGGTTGCAGCACTAAACTCTGTCCCTCTCAGAAGAAATCAGGAGGTGCTTTGCAGCAGGAATGAAAAAAAAATACAAGAATCACAAGAATATATGCTCGTGGTCATGAGTTTATATATAAAATTATATATATATATAAAATTCCTTCTAGTTGAACATTGAGAGTCAATCCCTCTATCTGACTTGGGTTAAAGCTGTGGCAGCTGAAAGGATAGCAACACCTGGAGGTCAGTACACAGCATCTTTGCCAGACATCTGTATACTTCTTTGGCATTTTGGGTAAAAAAGAAGAAAAAAAAAAAGGAGCAGGTCTCACCTTCCCAGGCACAAATAAATCAGAAGATCAGTCAGGACTGCCTTGCTATTATGACTGCAGGCAATATATATATATACAGTGGTGCCTCGCTAGACGATTGCCTCGCAGGACGAGGAAATCGCTAGACGATGCCTTTTTGCGAGCGCTACTGCGCTTCGCAAAACGATGTTTCCCTATGGGGAATTTCGCTAGACGATGAGGTTTCCCCATAGGAGTGCGCCGACTAGTGGTCAAAAGCTGTCAGTGCTGCTGTCAGTGCATTCCTATGGGGACCCTCACTCGCTAGACGAGGTTTCCCTATGGGAAATTTCGCAAGACGACTGCGTTTTCCCTTGGAACGCATTGAAGCGATTTCAATGCATTCCAATGGGAAAACGTGCTTCGCTAGACGATGTTTTCGCTAGACAGCGATCCTCGTGGAACGGATTAACATCGTCTAGCGAGGCACCACTGTATATATATTAAAAAAAAAAAAAAGCTCCGGGGTTCTAACAGGATAGCTCCAAGTTAAAAGTTTGGCTCCTCTACTAAAAAAAAAAAATTATTAGCAATATGTTTATTTGGCACAATCTCCTGATCCACCCTCTTTTCCAAAGCCAGATCTTAATTTGACAAGGACCACTAAGGCAGAATCTGTTCCACGTGCTGGTGAACAAAACAAAGGTTCTTCTTACTCAGAAAGAAAAATGAGCCAAGCTGAGCACCAGCACTTTCACTACAATGCCCACCACTGCATGAAGAAACCTTCCCATCAAGGGACAACCAGTACTGCCAGACTGGGCAATACTGGGCAATTTCCAATAGAAGGGGGGGGGGGGGAAGAAACACTGAAGCGGGAGATGGACAAACCTCTCTCTCCCCCCCTCCCTGATCAGTTGGTGAAACAAGGAGTCTTTCAATGCTCTGGAAACCCTGGACTGGGCATGACAAGCATGGTACAGTAACCCCTGGCACCTGGGCATCTCCTTGAAAATGCACGCATGTATTTTAATGGTTCAAAGAATAAAGGAAACATACAGGACTAATTTCACAATCTGCCTGACGCAGCTGGAAGGCTGGACTTGGGAGGTGGAGTTTGTGGGGTGGCAGGCAAAATATGGGGCAGCAACTTGGTTTTGGCTGCTTGGGAGCATAGCCACTGTAGCGTGCACCCTTGTTAGGTAATATAAGTTATGCATTATTCATGTTCTATGCTAATGTGGTTAAGAGGTGGGGACACAAGAGATGTGAGAAGGCGAAGCCTGAGAGAGGAGGAGTCAGTCGAGTCTGTGTTGAGAGAGAGAGAGAGAGAGAGAGTTTGGGGATCCGAGGAGTGATTAGTCTGAGGAGTGATTAGTAACCTGTGAGATTTAATATAGAAGATTAATATGGATGCTTGGTGAAACTGAAAGAATACGCTTATGAATTATTCTAGAAACCATCTGTAATCGATAAACCTGTTTTATTAAAAAAAGTCAGTGCTGAATGGACCTTTGTCTTTTCTGAGTAAACTAAGTTGATAAAAGGGATCAACTGGTGGCAGCGTGTCAAGAGGTGTTTTGGTTTGCCTTTGTGAGCTCTGTGTTTAGTGAGACAAACAGGGGCCACGAGGGGCAAACGCCACAGCCACCAACCTCCACTTTATATCCCTTTGCCTCTCTTAAGTGTGTGGCTATAAAGACCCCCCCTTGTGAAAAAAACAGAGAAAAGTTCTTAGGCAGAGATCTGGAACAGGGCACCGACATGGGCCTAAAACTGCCGCTGAATAGCTATTTCTGCTCCAAGTCTCACACATATCCAATCCTGTACATATTTTTATTCTATGTCCGGGAGGGTTACAAAGAGTTATGTCGTTACAGTACGTGTTTTCTTTTCTATAAATAAAGCCGCTTCCAAACGAGGCTCAGAATTTGGAAGGGTGACTTTCCCAACGACAGCTCCCAGAATCCTTCAACTGGAGCTATAGAAACCTTCCCCCCACAAAAAAAACACCCCACAACACAACAAAACAAAACGAGAACTGTGTCTTCAACCCTTTGGTTCCTGTTGTTCTTAACAACCTCTCCTCACGGGAGGCTTTACAGCTCTGGAGGCCAAGCTTGGCCCCAAGATGTCACACCGCTCCGTTCCTCTACAGGGCGGCTGAACCTGTCTGGAAGGGTCTTCTTAGGAACACTCTGGGTTCTCTCTTCTTAGGAGTGGGACACATCTGGATAGCCCAAATCCCTGTTGTTTTGAAGGATCCCTCGGGAAGGATCATGGGGCCCAACGCAGGCCTTCACCGCAGTCCTGGTCTGACCACCTTATCGATGATGCCTGTGTTCCAGCAGGGATTCGAAATCCGGAGAGCAGACCAGCTTGTGCTTCACATGGCCCAGCACGATCCTTTCACGGCTCCGGTTGTCTCCAAGGCCCACAGACACCAGTTCCTTCCAAAAGCAAAGAAGAAACTTGATTATTATTTTTTTTTAAAAAAAATTATTTTACAACTTTCAATTGATAATACACAATAACACGGCAATTAAAAAGGCAACAGAAAAAAATTCAACTCACAAAACAACTTTTAAAAAACGACGCATTTATATTAAGAGGGAAAATAGATTGTCCATATTCCCCCCTGTGCTCCCCACCACCCTCGGGACTAATTTACTTATTTGTTTTTCTTTACATTTTATACCTGCCCCACCCACATTGAAATGAATGACGCTCGGTTTGCTATTCTTTGGAAGTCTGCGTTCAATTTTCTGTAACTTTCCCTATCTCCCTTGCATTTGGTTTCCCTTCTCTTCTCTGCTATTTGTAAGGCCTCGTTGGACAGCCACTTTGCTTTCTTGCATTTCCTTTTCTTTGGGATGGTTTTTGTTGCTGCCTCCTGTACAATGTTACGAGCCTCCATCCAAAGTTCTTCAGGCACTCTGTCCACCAAATCTTGTTCCTTAAATCTGTTCTTCACTTCCACTGTGTATTCATAAGGGGTTTGGTTTAGATTATACCTGACTAGCCCCGTGGTTTTTCCTCACGCTCGCTCGGCCTGCTTTTCGAAAGCTACCTGTGAAGTATTTCTGCTGCCCATCTTGGAAGCCCATTTATTTTCCTGGAAAAGAGGGGTGATCATGTTAATTAAATCAGAGGGACGCTCAGGAGTCTCTTCCTATTATTTTAACTAGCCATGCAGAGGTATAACGATGTCGCGGCTTGTCAGGGATGATGGCTGATGACACGGCGTCCTCCCTGGCGCAGCAAAGAGGGCCGATTCCTCTCCCCAGCGGTGGCCGGAATGGGTTTGGAGCTCAAAACGGGTCTTGCCACAGCAAGCCACAACATTCCGGGCTTCTTGAGAAGGTCACGTGGTCAGTGGAGCCCACCATGTGTTATACTGGAAATGCAAGCAGAAATTCTTCATCAAATCCTTCCAAAAGCAACAACCATAATAATAGAGATGATGGCGATGATGATGACCACTGTAAGAAGAAGCATTTGCAAGATCAGAGAGCTTCATGTACATTCTGTAATCTGTACGAGAGCCTTATAAGATGGGCCGGTGCTCTCACCTGGATATTGCAGCCAGGCCAAGGAACAGAGGGGGCGGAGAGGGAAGTTTGCGCAGGGCCGATAAGTCCAGGGGTCACACAAGATTTAAACTGGTGACCCTGGTTCCATCAGGTCACAAATCCCACATTCAGATCTTGGTCGGGTGCTGTTTCAGCTTTTCTTCCTTCTAAACCAAATGAATTCTTTTAAGCTCTGCTTGCATTGTATATCCATGTTCGTCCCTTGAACAACATCCTGGCAGGGTTGACACCTGCGTGCTAAGGAGACGGGCTGCAGGGGAGAGCAACTGCTGCTCGTGCCGCCGGTGAAAAAGCTTGAGTAACGTTGAAGGACAAATGGAAGATGGAAAGGGAAGCGACAGAGCGGCAGAGGATGAGGGCGAGGATGCTTTATGCCCAGTCTTTCTGCACTAGGTGCCCAGGGTAACAAACAGCAGCCCTTTAAACATACTATTAAAAATGATGGAAGTCAGTCACTGGTGGAATTCATGATAACTTAAAAACTGGCGCAAAAGAAACAAGAACACAATGCTGTCACAAGTAACAAGCAGACTTTTGAAAAAGCAGACTGCGCGGACAGAATTGAACTTGTGAAATGAGCGGCTGCAAGATGTGAATTCTTCTGATGGGCGATGCCTCTGAAGCGGGACTAGGGCCCATGTCAGGACCAGTGGGGGTCCTGCAACCACCATTCTGAGAGGTGGTCTGTCTTTTTATTATGATTGTTTTAGTGCGCGGCCTAATTCTCTTCAGGGATTGGTGGTAGAGAGTTCCTGAGCCCCCTCTATTGACAGTTATCTGGGATCTGAAGGAATCCAAGACAAATGATTAAGAGGATGGAGTTAATAAAATTTGAAAAATTGAGACCTGTCACTCTGCTAAACTTTTTTCAATACCACCGACAGAAACATATTTCCCCAATGAGTGACCTTATGCAGCTGCTCAGGTTCGGTCTTGCTGCCACGGTGCTAGCAGTGAGTCGGTGGGCTATTTATCAAATATTATAAGCGGTGCGGGGCACTCCTTCTATGAGCAAAGTTGACAGTGGGAGGGAGGGTGGGGGCTTTACGCGCACTCCCCCAGGCGTTGCCCAGGTGTTGATTCCCTGCCAGAGACAGGAGTGTGGGAGGTGACAAATGGGGCCCCATAAAGACGCTGAAATATTCCCCCCCGCGCACTCAGCGGGCGCACAATAGCTAGTGAGGACCCCATGGCTGCGTTTGGAAGGCCTGTCTGTGGGACCAGCTGTCCCTGGACCGCGGTGGAGGCTGTGAGGTTAGGCTGGGGCTCGTAGGGAAACCAATGGCTCTCTCGGTGGTGGCCCACCCGAGCGCCCTGACACACCGTGTTATTTATGAAAGAATAATATTTTATTGCCGTTTGTACCGGAGGTGGAGATTGACCGGTTGTACGAGCCTGGTTCTGTCAATTATTGCAGCAATTAGTCAAGTCGTCAAAGCCATTAACGGGGGAATTAGACCAATATTGGTTAGCCGTTATTAATAGATCAGCGGCCAGAAGTTTAGGTCTCGTAAGAGGGTGGTGGAGTTGGCCTCGCGGATGTACTCCTGCTGGGGCGGAGGAAACCACCTCTTCCTCTTCTTCCTCTAAGCAACAGGCACATCCAGATGGGTGGCAAAAGAGCACGAGGAAAGGGTAGGGGACCACGTGGGTCACTGTCTCTTTGAAAAGATATTGAGTGGTCAGGAGAGGCAGTATATAATCCCACCTGTTCCACTGATCTCCTTTATTGGATGTGACAAGGGCTCACAACAGAAATTACTCCGTGCCGGGTGTTTATGGAGTGCACTTTTCAATCTGTAAGCAAACAGAGATCTCTTTATGCTGGATCTTGGACCTAGCTAATTTCTGTCTGTCTCCCTGTCTGGCTTGGCCTTCTCTGTTTCACTTGGGTCCAGAGGAGAAGATAAGCCCGCACTGGCTACCCAGTGGCCTTTACAGGCAGAACAGGATCAGAGGTTGATGCACTGAGAGGCGAGGTAGGAGATAAAATGTGCACTTCAAAAAATAGCATAACTCCACAATGGAAATAAATGTACTCTCCTCCCCCCCCCTCCATGCCACCTGTTATGACTCCCTGTGGTCTCCCCAGTCAGGCCTTGGCCTCTCGCATCCCGTCCAGTTCGCTAGGGTCAGTCTAGAGAATTTTTCCGGTCCTCCCTTTCGCTGGGAACAAGAGAGATGAGCCCTCTGCATGCCAAGCAGATGTTCCTAACCCTGTGTGTCTTCTTAGGTATAGAATTTAAGTGGGACAGGTTACTTCTTTTGACTACAACACCCAGAACTCCTAGCCAGTGTGACCAGATAGGTGGCTGGTGGATTCTGGATTTTCTAGTCCAAAGAAGTAACTTTTCCAGGGTCTTGAGTGGGCACACCGTTTCCGAATAAGAATTCCTTACTCGCCTGCGAGCACTCAGCTAAAAACCTGTTCTTTTACATGAACAGCCTGTGCAACTGTGTGACACGTGGTGTGCATGGACTGTGTGTTGTTGGTTTTCCCCCCCCCCCCCCTTGGTGATTCTTGAGTAGGAGATGCCGAATCCCGTTCCCCTGAGGAGAAAAGGTGAAGTGGAGGTCCCTTGCGTTTGCTAGCTGAGTCTCAGGGCATGGCAAGCGGCGAGGAGCCAAGGTGATTCACTCCTCCTGGACCTAGCTTTGTGCGGCAGGAGAAAGGGAAACTTCCTTCCTGCAAGTGTGCGGTGCAACTGCTTGGTCTCCTCCGCTGGTACGCGTTGCTGTTGCCCAAGCCCTATTTTCTCCTTTGCCATCAAGGCCTTGGTTTGGAGGGGGGGGGGGTGCTCACGTACCCATGGCGCCTCCTGCCCTTTCTAGCCCAGGCCTGTGGTTCGTGCTGACCTCTCCCTTTCGTCGGCTCTCTCGGTATCCGTCTGGGTCACCACTGGTGGCACATGGTTCTTTTTGTGGTCCCAGGCCTGCTCAGAGCCCTGGTTGAAGAGGACCCGAGGTAGCTTAGAGGCTGTAAAGCGGCCCGTCATCTGATTCTGTCCCACACCTTCTGTTCCCTTTCTTCCTTTTCAGGTGCCAACCCCTTGCAGAGAAACGAAATGGGGCACACGCCCATGGATTACTACGCCCGGGAGGGAGAAGTCATGAAATTCCTGAAAGCATCAGCCACAAAGGTGAAACATTTAAAGAGTCTCTCTATGTCTCTCCCTCCCTCTCTCTCTCTTTCTCTCTCTCTATATATCTATCTCTCTGTATCTGTTTTTGGTGAGCTTCTCTTTCTTTCTCTCTTTAATCTTAAGCAGGACATTGAGGGTGAGAGAGACACACTGGTCTCCCAGAGGAGGCTGCAAACATGCTCTGTGTTCTAAATTCGAACCCACCCCCTTCTGATCTTAACTAGCTTTGCAGAGAAGTTCCACCGAGCAGCTTTTCACGTCAACCCAAGTTGCTCATCTTAAGTGCCCGTTCTGTCCTTCAGATACGGGCAAGGGGGGGGGGCATGGAGACGCAGATAAGCAGATCTGTGATCTTGCTTATCTGGTCTTGCCCCAGAGGGGGACGGGACAAGCTCTGTGGCTGATCCCGTTCATGCCGAAAGCGGGGCTTGCCTGCGGGCGTCCTGCTGAGCATGCCCCCACCTGCACTCACCCGGGGATAGAGCTTGGATGCCACGGTGAGACGCTTCACATTTTTATAAAGAAGGCATGAGCAGTTTCACTCTTAAATCTGTACGAGCAGCAAAGAGAGAGAAGAGAGAATGGCTTGCTGAGTTTAAGGGGTCTCTGGAGCTTGCCTCTACGAAGCCGAGCTGCCTGTTGATTTATAAATAGTTGGAAAACCATCGCCTACAAACCCTTTGGACAGTGAATAGGCGCATCAGTGTTGCTGAAACCACCCTATCCATCTAGGCGGGCATGTTAAAAAAAAAGTGTTCTTCAGAGCCACTCAGTGGTGAATATAGGCTCCCCGCCCTGCCAAGAGTCTTCGAGAATTTACTACCCATTTTCATCGCTGCTGGAGAATGAGGTGGTGGTGCTATTAACAAGATAGACACACCCCATCAATTTCATTTGCATGCGCTGGTGACAGAGCAACCACAAATATCCATAGGTGGATGCAGTTTGTTCTTAGGAGGGTCGTCTTCTCACTCATTCAAGGAGGGTCTTGCTGTCGTGATTAGCAACATCAGCATTCAGAGCCACCTCTGGCGTAGGAGGTCAGTGAGCACCGGTTGGGCTGGCTGATGACCCGATTGCATGCGGAGGCTGGGCACCGGCCCCCTCACCCTGCTGCTCCTTGTTTCCGCCGTCGCAGGTTTTTTAATATGTGTTTTATTCATTTTTTAAAAACTTATATACCACCTCATGCACTATTCTGGGCAGTTTACAGCAAGTTTGAAAAACATAATAATAATAATAATAATAATAATAATAATAATAATAATAATAATAATAATAATAATAATAATAATAATAATAATAATAATAATAATAATAATAATAATAATAATAATAATAATGTGTTAAGTAAAAAACAGATAAATACAAAAATTCCCAAGAGGCATATGTTGGAAAATAAAACGTGGAGCGCAAAGCATGTAAACGCACAAAACAAACAGGAAAAACGCCTCTTGGTAAAGCAGTCTTTGTTGTTGTTGTTAGTTGTTGTTGTTGTTGTTGTTCGAATGTGGGGGGGGGGGGCCGAACCAGGCGCAGCTCCGTCTGAAGTTGGCTCCCAAGTGTTGGTGGTGCCACAGCAAAGAAGGCCCTATTTCTGGTGGATGATTTCCTGGCTTCCTTTGGGTGGCTACTCAGAGGAGCATGGCCTGGGAGGACCCGATGGAGCCCGTAGATGACTCTGGGGAAAGACGTTCCGACAGGTCACGTGCTCCCAATCCTGGAAGGGCTTATAGATGAGCATCAGTACCTAGAATCTGATCCAGGATGCAACAGGTAACCAGTGAAGGCAAGCCAGGACTGGGGAAACGTGATCAAACTTGCTCACTCCAGTCTGGCTGCTGCCTCCTGGACCCGCTGCAAACTCAAGGGAAGGCCCACAAGGAGAGCATTGCGGTAATTTGTAGGGGGATGCAGTAGCTTTATATGGTTAGTAGCTTTATGGGACTGAATGTCTCTGGATAGCCAGCTGCCTCACCTCGGAAGCCATGGGTATGGGGTGGGCCATCCAGGCCCCTCTGGACACGGAGCTTGGCCTCTAGGGTGCTTGTGATCTGCTGCTGGTTTAGACGGAGAGCTCGTGTGTGAAGGGGATCAGAAGCAATTTTCCCCTGGAGATGAACAGACTACCATTGAATTCGAAGGGCCTCTAGAGTAGAAGGCCCTTGGCAGTGTCTGAAATTATCCCTACATAGCGGTAGACCATCGTTTGGAACCTTCGGAGAAAACCCTATAAAACCATCAGTTCTTGTCCTGCTCTCCTTGCGTGAGGCCCTGTACAAGCCACGGGCGAGAGAAAGGCTGTCTTCTGTCTTTTCCGACTATAGCAGCTGCAAAAACCGCAAGCTTCCTATGATTTCGGGACACACGGCGTGGTAGCCAGGCCAGCTCCTTGTGCCAGTTGACACATCGGGTTTCCTGATCCAGGAACTCTGTGCCAACAGTGCAGTTGTTAAACAGCACCTGCTTCTCTGGGGGTTCTCCAGTTTGTGTGTGTGTGTGGGGGGGGAGACATCCAGCTCCCTTCTTTCTATGGGAGGTGGAATCTTCTCTGCCCTCAGTACCTGTCAGAGCACCTCTCCCTCCGGCCATCCTCCCACCCCTCCCAATCCTTGATCCTTTGGGTGGCCACGCCAAGAGAGGCCCAGGGGTCGCCAACCAGAAACGGGGCCTTCTCGGTGGTGGCCTCCCCACTCTGGAACTCTCTTCCTCTGGAGGTGCGAAGGGCTCCCTCCGTCCTGAGCAAGTTCAAACCTGGCATTTTTCCCCAGACCTTGACAAGCTTTTCCCTAATTTTGCCATAAGTTTGTGCTGGCTCATGGTTTGCCACTCTGAGTCTTGGGCTATTTGTTAGACCGGAGGCTTGATAAGGGGTTTTCCTTTTTGTGTGTTCATTTTAAAAATTCTGTTAGATACTCTTGTTCTTTTCTGGAAGTCGCCCAGAGTGTTGGCTTGTCCAGGAAATGGGTGGGGTATAAGTCTAGACAAACAAACCCCCTGGCAGGTTGCAGAGCCCGGTTTTCCCTTACTGTTTTGCAGAGTACAGACAGGTTGCCGCAATAGACTCTTTCTCGTCTTGCATTCTTGCATTCATCTTGTTGCCACGAGAGAGTGGTTGGTTTGCTTCCTCCAACTTTGCCCACTTGGCAGTCTTTGACCGTTGCTTTGGTTCCAAGGGCTATTGCCTGATTTGCCCTGGGATGGCGGACGCTGCCCAAACAGAAAACCCCACGGTGCCCATATTTTCACCTGCCAGGCATCTGTTGACAGCCTGAAAGCCTCCGTGAACAGAATTCTAGATGTTTTCATGAATGTTCACTTTCAGAGGGATAGCGGTGTCAGCCTGCTGCAATCAAAACGAGTGTCTTTCACAGCTTGCTTGAAAATGAGCAGGTTACTGAGGGAGAAGCCTTCCCAGGCTGGAACCTGCCAGGTTGAGTGCATTAATACCTTGAAGATGGTCTCTGCCTCCACCCCAGTCCAGGAGTTTGGTTTTGGAAAAGCCACTGAATGCTGCAAAGCAAATGACGGGGGTTTGATTCAATGCTTCCCCCACTCCTGGGCCACGTTCCCCATCTTTAGGACATCTTTCCGTAAAGAGTTTTACCATTTCTGTTTTGTTTTCTCTCCCTTAGCCCTAAAGAGGTGTACAGCTCCTCTTTAGAAGCGGTAGCCCAGTTAGTCTGTGTTAGCATGTCAGGCAAAAAAAAAAAAAAAAAACTCAGAATTTTTTTTAAAAAGAAGACAAAAATGTTGTGGCACCTGACAGACTAACTCTTTCCTTCTCCTAGTCATCCATCCTTCATCAATGATCTGTCTGTCAGGCAAAGTAACTTACATCAACCCTGAAAATGATCTCATTTCGCCTCCATTGACAATTTCCTACTGCTTCTCACCTTTCTCAGCCTGCCCATAAGAGAACTTCACTGTCCACAATTTATCTGATAAAAAGATCCAGATAAATTGAATGGGCTGGGCTGCTTACTGATAGGAAAACAGCCATGAGCTAGTCTTAGCAAAATGTTGACTATCTAATGCCATTCACAAGCCCTATTTATTAAACAGCTCCTAACTCTCTAGAATCCCCTTCCTTATCCCACATCTTGCCTCTTACAAAATTCCTACTTTTAATAATGGGGAATGCCCTATGCCAATGGTTCCCAACCTCGGGTAACCCAGGTGTTCTTGAACTACAATTCCCAGAAGCCTTCACCACAGAAGCCTAGCCGCAATTTCTGGGAGTTGTAGTCCGAGAAGACCTGGGTGACCCAAGGTTGGGACCTACTGCCTTATAGGAAGATAGCATCCGGAAAAGCCTCCAAAACCCTTTAGCAGGTTGTCCTTCCTAGCATCATGGAGGGGTGAAAATCCACACAGTAAATTCATGCATACACAATTGAATTGATGTTTTATTCTAGGGTTTTGAGGATTCTGCATGTGGGCTGATTCTTCTGTGTTCTGGATACTCAATCCAGTTGAGGAATTTATCTTGGATTTTTGTTTGAATTTTAATTTAAAACGACACTTCAACTCTGCAATTTTACAAGCAGCTTCTGTATTGGTGCTGTTTGTCAAGGGTTTGGGTGCAGAAATTGTAGCATTTTGTTGTTATGATTGCTCCTCTCGTCTGCTATATAACTGTGAATAAGAGACTCATTTTGAGAAATTGTGTTTGCAAGGTTATCAATAGATATCTAACTAAACAATTAGCCCCCAGAACTTAGAAGTGTTACACTAGAAAACCTGGCATATTTGTAGACTTCAAGACGGTTTGTGTTTGGAAAGGTATCCATTCGACAAACAAAATTCACAACAGTGAAGGTTCACAACAGTAGTTTTTTGACTGATTGAGTGCTTGCTTGATTGCGCAACCTTAGCTGAAAGAGCAGTGCTGTGCCTTTTAATATTCTAATTTTTAAGTTTGGTTCTAGGCTAACATGTGACACAGCTGGGTAAAACCACGCTGCAGACTGCCCGTGGCTATCTGAAAGAGTGAACGGCCAAAGCAGAGAACTCTAGGCAAGTACTGTAAAAGAACAGATTTCACAGACAAGATCTAGTTTATGGCCACATGGATAATAAATCTTTCAGAGCATACATGGACAAATTGACTCTGTGACAATACCCAGGTTTTGATCTAGCCACTATGTCATGCTACCTCTCACATCCTAAGTGTGTGAGAGACTCAGGCAGGCTGACTGACCCCTGGCGACAAACTCTAATGGTAACCTCAGTTCCAAGCACATATAGCCTGGCTCTGAATAGGCGGTGACCCCAGGGACTCCAAAACCCATAAGTCTGTGCACTTTCCTTGCAGACCAGTCCAGGGATAAAAGAGACTGTTACAACACACACACTGTGTATGTTGTAACTCCTGATTGATGGATTAAGGTTGGATGTAGTACCAAATTCCTACGCAATAACCAGGCTTTAATGTGGAGAAAAGATTATATTTTATTCAAAAACAAGAAGGCAAAAAGAACAAGAAATAAAAAAGCAAGACAGATTTACAGAAAACAAGAGGACGTGCAATAAAACAATTAAGCTAATCTAATTCTCTAACACTTATTTAATGTGAGGACAGCATAGCTTCATTTCTGAAGTGAGGCAAAACAGCAATAGAGCAAAGCTTCCTACTGTTAGGATAGCTAAGCACCCTAAAAGTAAGTTCTTGAGTCCCCATTATACTCCAAAAGTTCCCTTCTAAATCATTCTCCCATGTCTGCCATCAGATCCTCATTTCCCTAGACTTTTCAAGAAAACAGCTGCTCTTTCCAGCCCCTCACAGCTCAGCTGATATAATTTCTTATTCATTAGGATGACTAGCTAGGCAAAACATGTATTGAAGTTTGCTTCTCAGGAGATAAGAGAATAAGGCCTTGATTTTTGGCAGCTGAAGAACATTCCAAGAGAAACAGCTGGAAATCATTTCAACAAGAAACACAATGCAAAAGGGAAAAAAAAAGAGAGCTTTGTTATACCTTAAAGACTAACTGCTATATTTTAAGCTAAGTTTTCGTGGAACATGGCTGCTTTCTCAGATATATGAGTTAGAATACAGAGACTAAAACATTTACATATGACTCTAAGACAATGGTTCCAATCCGTGGGTCTCCTGATGCTCTTGGACTAAAACTCCCAGAAGCCTTCACTTCTAGCTGTGCTGGCCAGGGTTTCTGGGAGTTGTAGTCCTTTCCAGATGTGCCTTCTCCTGGAGAGGTCTGATCTGGCCATGATGACGCATGCTGTTGTTACATCCCAACCGTATCACTGTAACATGCTCAACGTGGTGCTGCCTCTGGAAAGTGTCGGGAAACTTCAACAGATCCGAAATGCAGCAGCCAGATTGCTGACGGGGGCTGGTTATAGAGATCACATAACCCCTTTATTACAGCAGCTCCACTGGCTGCCGATCCACTGCTGGGCACAATTCAAAGTGCTGGTCCTCACCTATAAAGCCCTAAACAGCTTCGATCCAAGCTTTCTCAAAGATTGCATCTCCCTCTATGAACCTGCTCGGGTGTTAAGATCATCAGGGGAGACCTTCATCTCAGTCCCTCCACCCTCACAGGTGCGCTTGGTGGGGGCACGCGTGAGGGCCTTCTCTGTGGCTGCTCCCAGACTTTGGAACTCCCTCCCACTGGAGGCCAAACTGGCCCCATCTGTTCCTGGTGCATCCAGAGTGGATCCTATCTCCCATGTCCCCCAGTTTCTTAGTTTCTTCATAGACCCTGCCCTAGCCCAGGGTTGGATTAGACTGGCTGAAAACATTAGACTGTTTTGTCCGTGATTCCTTTAGTGACGAATAATAGCATTAACCAGACCTGGTAATGCAGACTGATGGTGCAGGAAAAATAATGTGCTAGGATTAGTATTGCTGTAATCATACATGCCTCATTCCAAGCCTCCTTGCCTCTGGTGTGGGGAGATCTGCTGCCTCCTTTTTCCTAATAGGTAAATGATATAAAAGGGTGTTCCCAGCGGAGACTTGAAAGACAGGAGGAAAACAAAGCCACCGGAGGAACAACACCCAGCACACTGAGAGAATTACACAACCAGAGACAGAGTAATGTCAGTGATACAGCTATTTTTTATTGCTGTGCTGGTGGGTCTTCTGATTCTGCACTTTCTGAGACGGCTTTGGTTGCGGAAAAGCTACCCTCCTGGGCCATTTCCTCTTCCCGTCTTTGGGGGCATCTGGAGGATTGCGATCAGGCTTTATCAAGACACTCTCACTAAGGTACTACTCTCAAAATAATAATCTGAATGAAGGAATTAGGGAAGAAACAACAGTCAGTTGTTTTCTTCCTGTGATCATTGTGGATAAACGCGGAACTTGGGAAAAGTTACATTCTGGGGCTACAACTTGAAGAATCCTGCAGCTCGCGTGGCCACGGGCTGCTTGTGAGATTCTGTGAGTTGTAATAACAGATGTAACTTTACTGTCTCAGTCTGCAGGGAATTCCAGGTGTTGGGGGCCAAAAAACCTAAATTTTCTGTAGGGCATTAAATTGTAGCGGTAGGGATTTATGGCAATAGTAGGGATCTGTGTTTAGCATAAATCTTTTTAGGGATATTCAGTCATTTGTGCAGAAAAATGTTTTTTACAGCTCTTGTGTATTGTTTCTACAACTTTTTAAATTTACAGAACATTCTCATTTTATTTAGGCTTAGATTTAAGTAATCACAGTAATTCAGAGTACCTTCAGTTAAGGTTGAATTGCCCCCCAAATTAGATAATTTAATTACACATAATTATTGGTTTATTAAGGGTCCAATTTTCTCATGATTATTGTCTCATAATTTTCTTCCTCATATTTACATATTCACATTCTATTCATTCCATCTATTCATCTATTTTTAAACATTTGTTATACAGCAAATATTAATTCATTTCATCTTTGTAATGAAGATTGCCAAGGCATAAGAACCTAAGAAAAACTATGGTGGATCAGACAGACTAAAGCCTATATATAAGGCGTCTTACACTGAACAAATATAAAATAACACACAACAAAGCAAACCATAAAAACATTGAATTCATGAAACAACAATAGCACAGGGAGAAACCGAAAAGCAGAATCAAATTTATTATGATAAATTATTAGGATTGAACATCTGGGGAAGGGAATGTTATTTCACTCGACATTGTTATCAGAATTTGGAGAAGTTACTTTTTTGGAATTTCCCTGCTACCAGGGCCAGTGGCTCTGATTATAATGCAGCATGGGACAGTAAATGAAGTGCTATAAAACTCAGTAGTACAAATGCCATGGAATACAGAAGCCTTCCCCAAGCTGGTGCCCTCTAAGTGTGTTGGACTATGACTCCCAGAATCCTCCATTCATTATTGGCAGGGAATTCTGGGAGTTGCAGTCCAAAACATCTAGTGGGCATGAGGTTGGAAAAGGCCCGACTAGAGCAACAATAGCAACAGTAACAACAACAACAACTTAAATAGCATTATCTGGACCATTTGCTAGATCTTTGTACATGTGGTAGGGCATACATTTCATGTGTGTAAGTGCTGCATTGACTGAATTTCTCCACAGTCACAGAACATTTATCCAGTATCCAATAGCCCCTTAAGCATGTCCAGAGAGGAATGAACATCTTCACATAACAAGTAAAAACAACAGGAAAGGTTCATAAAATCATAGAATCATAGAATAATGAAGTTGGAAGGGCCATCAAGCACAACCTCTGCTCAGTGCAGGAATACAAGTCAAGGGATATCTGCCAGGGGGTTGTCTAAATTTATCTTGAATGCCTCCAGTGCTGGAGTACTTACCACCTCTCGAGCTAATTGATTCCATTGCTGTACTGCTCTAACAGTTAGGAAGTTTTTCCTGATATTCAACTGAAATCTGTCTGCCTGTAACTTGAGCCCATTGTTGCATGTCCTGCACTCTGGGATGATCGAGAACAGATCTTGCCCGTCCTCTGAATGACAGTCTTTCAAGTATTTGAAAAGTGCTATCATGTCTCCCCTCAGCCTTCTTTTCTCAAGACTAGACATGCCCAGTTCTTTCAGTCTTTCTCCTAGGGTTTGGTTTCCAGCCCCCTAATCATCCTGGTTGCACTCCTCTGAACTTGTTTAAATTTGTCAGCATCCTTCTTGAAGTTGGGTGTCCAGAACTGGACACAGTGCTCAAGATTAGGCCTAACCAGTGCAGAATAGAGGGGGACTAGCACCTCATGGGATTTGGAGACTATACTTCTGTTAATACTGCCTAAAATAGCATTGGCCTTTTTTGTAGCCACATCACACTCTTGGCTCATATTCAGCTTGTGATCTACAGCAACTCCAAGATCCTTCTTGCTTGTAGTATTTCTTGATTGTTTGTTGAACAAACTTGGTTCAAACCATAAGAAGCAGACCACAAAGATATAAGCTCAGAAAATTTTAAAAAGAGTGGAAGAGGAAACAATAAAATCGGGCAACACCTGTTTCTTTGTAATTAGTTTGTTTTAACTCAAAACAAACTAATTACAAACTTAAAAATCAGCGGAGATGCATTCCAAAATCTTTGAAAGCATGTTCAATGTATGCCATTGAACACCCATTTATATGGACTATTTATCTCTTTCAACATGTTAATGATCCAATTATATTTAAAACCAGGCAAATCATACCTGTCTTGAAAGTGGGTGAAGCAGCTGCGGTGTATAACTATACACACACCTTTCCTTGTTCCATGTGTGGCAAACAACAAACAGCACTCCTTATTTCCATCTGCTCTCCTTTTGTTTGATTGCAACACAATACATTGTGTG
Source organism: Intellagama lesueurii (assembly GCA_037013535.1). Lineage (NCBI taxonomy): Eukaryota > Metazoa > Chordata > Lepidosauria > Squamata > Agamidae > Intellagama > Intellagama lesueurii. The sequence continues at coordinate 262,423,622 of JBAJHW010000003.1, forward strand.
GTGCAATCTGTTCTGAGTATTGCTGCCTCATAATATCAAATCTGACCACTTCTCCCTCCAGCAGATCCTCTTGACACCCTAAACTTACAGCAGCCAAACCGACATCTCAAGCAACTCACAATAAAGAAAAGCGAAACGAGTAGAGTTGCATTCCACACATCCCTCTCCATGCATCGCCTTCTCTCATTTCTCTAATAATCAGCTTCTGATTCCTTCATATAATTTGCTAGCATGCTAAGGTCTTGAGGACAGGGGGCTAAATCCTAAATCAGGGTGGGCAGCGTCTGAGGGCCTGGTACCCCTCTGGTACTCTCCAAAGTCTGGAGCAGATTAAAAACATAATTACAGATGCCTCAATAAAAGATAGAGCCAGTGCCTGAGCATCCGTCAGAGTTACATGCCAAAGGTCCACCTCAATATAAAGAATTAATTTGGGGATGGGGATAGGGGGAGAATCTGAAGAACCTAACATTTCTCTTTGATCCAAATGGCAGCCCACAAAGGAATCCGGAAAAACAGAACAACCAGCAAGACACTTCCTTCAAGTGGCAACCATCGGCAAGGGTAAGTTTGTTGTGTAGATCAGCCCTTCTCGGGAGGGGGCAGTGTGGGGAGGGGGCTCCACCAGCACCAAGCCCCCTCCCCTGCCACTTCCCAAGGCCACCTTGAGGGGGCACAATCCTTGCCTTGCTCTGGGGTACCGGCAACCCATGCTACGCCACTGGCCTGTCCACACTGGCATAGAGTTACGATATATGGTTCCCTGATAGCACTGTTTGGGGAAAAAAGACCTCATCAGCTTGTGTTTCTACTTAAAATAATTCGTTCTTCCCCTTTAAGAGCTGTAACACACTTTTCTGGCACAGGACTTGGGCATGCAATCTTTTGGGAATGATTCATTGAGATGCAGAATAACTCTTTGTTCTGCCTTCCCAGAGAGGTACTTGAGCTAAAATAGATCGCACTGAAGATAAGGATCTTTTAAGCATGGTTGGATCACACCAAATTTCACAGGGTGGACAGGCCCGACGTGAGGTGTTTAAGGAGTGGTTTTACCAGTTCCAACTCCTCCCCCAGGGAGTTTCCATGGCTGAGCAGGGATTCGAACCCACACCCTCTTGAGGCCTCGCTCGCCACTCTGTCCACTAGAGCATGCTGAGTGTAATGACCTTTCCATCGTCCTATTTCTCCAAAAATCGTGTTCCAAAATAGATACAAAAAGAGTGAATCAGGGCAAAATGCTTGAGAAAAATGTGTGTAAGCGAAAGGATGAACAGAAATGGACGTGGATGTCCATGCAGGTGAAAACACCCAGGTAGATTTTTGTGGATTTTTCTTCAACAGGCTAGAAAAGAACAGGATAGAAAAGTCTTGCTCTTCCAAAAAACATGAGCATTGTAGAAAGCAAAACAGGCAAATTTGACTGTTCATCCCTGAATATTTAAGTCATGTAGAGACTTAAGATTTCCCCAGTGCACCAGCTCTGGAAATAGCAAGTGCCCTATGTATTTCGGTATCAAGATTATCATGGGACACGACTTTAACATTCACCCAGAGGGCAATGTTCAGTGTGTCTTCAGTGTGGAAGGGATTGTCACTCTCAAATTGGCCTTCTCAGCCACACTAGACGCTGTTCCAAGACCTCCATACAGAGCACGTTACCATAGTCTCTCGAGACTGAAGGATGCCTACTACAAGAGGGCAAGAGTGTGTTCTGAACTTCTGTCGTCTGTAGTTCTATTCCTTGTAGCAGATGCTGTACGTGTTTTGACGAATTCGTAATCATAGCTCGGTAATAGATTATTACGGTTCCTGAACAGAATGGCATTTCTCTTGCATAGGAATCCCCAGGAGACAGAAGAGGAAACCAGGGGGATGTGCTGACTCCCACCTTACCATTAATATTTGTGGCTCTTGTATACTAAACCACTGTGTGGGGTGCGTGTGAAAATCACAATGAGGCATGATTTCCATATTCCACACCTATCTGTAAGTCATAACCTCCCAAAAGATTTTTCATATCCCCTCAATAACTGATTGCTAGATAACAGTCCCCTTAACAAAGATGATAAGGGGACTGGAGGCTAAATCCTATGAAGAACGACTAAAATAACTAGGTATGTTTAGCTTAACGAAGAGAAGACTGAGGGGAGATATGATAGCTGTCTTCCAATATCTGAAGGGTTGCCACAGGGAAGACGGCATCGATTGATTCTCCATTGCGCCTGAGGGTAGGACAAGAACCCATGGGTGGAAACTCGTCAGAGGGAGATCCAACCTGGAAATAAGGAGGAATTTCCTGACAGTGAGAGCCATTAAGCCGTGGAACGGCTTGCCTCCCGATGCTGTGGGTGCCCCATCGCTGGAGGTTTTCAAGAAAAGATTGGACAGCCATCTGTCTGGGATGGTCATGAGGTCCGGGATCATATGAGGTCTCCTGCCTTGGGTAGGGGGCTGGACTAGAAGACCTCCAAGGTCCCTTCCAACCCTACGACAATTCTACGATTCTATGAACATGTAGGAATACTTTTGCAAGCATGCCTCAAAAATTTTATTAATGGATTGATTGATTTGACCTGATTTGATGTATATACCATCCCACGGGTGCAAAGCACTATTCTGAGTACTTTACCACAACAGATAAAGCATAGAGTACTAAACAGTAAGTACACAAGAATGAAAACATTAGTAGAAAAGGAACGTAAGGCACCAAAGACAATTCTCTGTATGACAGCAGGACAGGGAGTGTAAAATCAAACCGAGTCGGTGTGGAAAGCCTTCCTGGAAAGCAACGTTTTAAGTTGTCTTCTGAACATTATCAGGCAGGGCTCCAGGCGTAGCTGTACCGGGAGCTGGTTCCCCAACATTAGAGTCACTGCAAAGAAGGCTCAACCGAGGTTGGCGTGGAGGTTTGCGGCCACCCTCCTTTATAGCACTCCCTCACAACATGAAACAGCCTTTAAACTGTGCATTTTTGAAATGAATCATTTCTCGCTGATTCTTATTCACCTCAGATGTCTTTTCACCTGTGCACATCTGGGAGCAGCAGAGACAGATCGGGCAAGCGACTCTGCAGCAGCTGGGAAGGGGGAAGAAAAGCGTTGAACACCAGATAGGAGAGGAAGCTCATCGCCTTGCGGAAATCTTTGCACAGGCCAAGGGTATGTAACATGAAGATATTAAGATGCTGGCACAGAATCTGCTCTTCACCTGTTTTTTCCCTGCACAGCTTGCAGCGAAAATCAGAAAACCATTTCCATTATATTTTAATAGAAAAAGTTTATTCAGCCTCACCTTGAAACTCCCCTCTCAGCATAAAGAAGGGAGCAGAATTAAAATATCTGCCATTTCCTTGGTCTTCAGGGGAGCCACTGGATCCTTTGTCACCCATCATTAACGCCGTCTCCAGTATGGTGTGTGCCATGGCTTTTGCACGTCAGTATTCCATCAAAGACGAACATTTCCAGAAACTGACTGAAGAACTGGAATGGGCCTTAAAATCCGGAGGCAGCTTCATTTATGCAGTAAGTAGTGTTCTACTTTACAACCAATGGTTGTAGCTCCCTCTCAGCATCCAGAGAACCTCCGTGGTTGGAACGAAGCAAGGGGAGAAAACGTTGAAAAACCAGAAAGGATACATAGGTGTTTTGGTTCAGAGAGAGAGAGAGAGTTGGGGGAGAGAGAGAAAGACAATGGAATAGCACAGAGAGAGAGAGAGAGAGAGAGAGAGAGAGAAAATGTGGAGGGAGGGAGGGAGGGAGGGAGGGAGGGAGGGAGGGAGGGAGGGAGGGATGGATGGATGGATGGATGGATGGATGGATGGATGGATGGATGGATGGATGGATGGATGGATGGATGGGTTAGTCGATGGATGGATGGATGGATGGATGGATGGGTTAGTGGATGGATGGGTTAGTGGATGGATGGATGAACCTTTGTGGTTGGAATAGCACAAAGAGAGAGAGAGAGAGAATGAGAATGGATGGATGGATGGATGGGTTAATCGATGGATGGATGGATGGATGGATGGGGAGGTTTCCCTACCCATTTTTGGCACTGCTGACTTTATCACCCCAAGGGATTAAGGCCCTCAACTTGGGGGGAATAAATTTCTGTTGATACCATAGTGATAGCCCAAAAAGGAGTTGAGTTGTGGACCATTTTTCTGGGACTCCTCCTAGAGTTGGAGTTGCCGGACTCTGCCTTTGTCTCCCTGTAGCTGAACAGAATGTTCCCATTGGTCATGAGTTGTCTCCAAGGGCCACAGAAGAAAGCATTGTCGGCAAGGGAGTTTGTGCTTTCACTTATAAAGAAGGAGATAAAGAAGCATAAGGAACATCGCCAGCCTCATGAGCCACAGGATTTCATTGACTTTTATCTCCTTCAGATGGAGGAGGTAAGTATCCACTCTGTGTATGTGTGCAATGGTAGCCAACGAATAATCACTTTCTTTGCTTAGCAAAAGCTGCAGAATCCTTCAACAAGAGTCGTCTCTGGGCTGTGGATGACGTTTGTGTTCAGTTCTTGTCTCTCCTTGCAGCCCATCTGCTAGGTTGTCAGCCATGAAAGTACAGCTGTCCCTTGAATTGCATGGATCTGAGCAGCACAATTTTGGTTATATACTCCCCCAATCAATCAATCAATCAATCAATCAATCAATCAATCAATCAATCAATCAATCAATCAATCAATCAATCAATCAATGTTTCAACAAGTAAATAAATAAATATTTCAAGAAATAAATATTTCAAGAAATATTTCAACAAATAAATAAATATTCAATAACGGCTGCTATTCATTTCCAGAACTGGCCTGAGAAAGGTGGGTCTGTGGCTTATATAAGGCCCTGTTGTTGGCCGTGTAGTAGCCCCCAGTCTGATAGCAGTGGTCTGACTGGCCGCTGTCCTGTCATGGTGGCTCCATGTGGTGGCCAGAGAGGGTGCTGGGGCATGCTGGGAGGCTGACACGGGGTCGGGGGAAGTGTGTGTGTATGTGTGTGGATCAACTTTTTATGCTTTGCAGTTACATTTGTGGGGGGCATAAGAGTCATACACGGATTTTGAACTACTGTATATGGTGGTCTGGTGCTCCCAACCCCAGTGTTGTGGAAGGGAGAAATGTCGATTATATACCTTCCCCAGTAATTATCCATTGAAAATACTGTCATTAGAGCCTTTGTTGGGGATACAGTTAAGTAGTTTAGGTAAAATGGCCTGGGGTGGGGGTTCTAAAATAGCAGCATATGATTTGAGTGTTGAAAGATATTTTCATGGTTTTAGCATTATTCTAATTCATTTTAAGGATTAATTTCCATTCCTATCTCAGTCAGGTAGTGAAACAGCAAGAAATAGCATATTCTTTTCACCAGAGCTTAGAAAATCGCTCCTTTTTCACCAGAAAGGAGTACTATATCTGATCTTTTAAAAATATTTCTTGCAAAAGTAACATTAAAACGTTTAGACTTTACTACAAATATGTTATTCTTTAGATGCATCAGTTGGTTTGTTCCCTTGTTAATGCAAAAGTAGTGATTTTAATTAAAAGACGCCTGCTTCTTGGGAAGAAAGTGATGACAAACCTAGACAGCATCTTAAAAAGCAGAGACATCACCTTGCCGACAAAGGTCCGCATAGTCAAAGCTATGGTTTTTCGAGTAGCGATGTATGGAAGTGAGAGCTGGAACCTAAAGAAGGCTGACCGCCGAAGAATTGATGCTTTTGAATTGTGGTGCTGGAGGAGACTCTTGAGAGTCCCCTGGACTGCAAGGAGATCAAACCTATCCGTTCTGAAGGAAATCGACCCGGAGTGATCACTGGAAGGACAGATCCTGAAGCTGAGGCTCCAATACTTTGGCCATCTCATGAGAAGAGAAGACTCCCTGGAAAAGACCCTGATGTTGGGAAAGTGTGAGGGCAAGAGGAGAAGGGGACGACAGAGGACGAGATGGCTGGACAGTGTCATTGAAGCGACCAACATGACTTTGACCCAACTCCGGGAGGCAGTGGAAGACAGGAGGGCCTGGTGTGCTCTGGTCCATGGGGTCACGAAGAGTCTGACACGACTTAACGACTAAACAACAACAAGTGATTTTAATGTTAACCCTTTAAATCTTATGTGTTATTTCCAAGCCTTGTGTTTAATCACCTGTGCAATTTTAGTTGTTACAATTTTGTTTCTCTGTTGTCAACCACAGAGGAAGGGTGACGTCACCTCCACCTACAATGAGGAGAACCTGGCTGAATGTATTCTGGACTTCTTTATCACAGGGATAGAGACTACCGCCACTACTCTGCAGTGGGCATTGCTTCTCATGGCAACTCATCCAGATATCCAAGGTGAGAGAGCTCTGTGCAAGTGGAAGGAAGAACTAGTAATGGTCTCAATGTTATTGTTATCTACTGTCAAGTTGCCTCCAACTTATGGCAACCTATGAACAAGGGACCTCCACAATGTCCTGTCCCCAACAGGTCTTGCACACTTAAGACCATGGCTTCCTTTAGGGAGTTAGTCCATCTCACATTTGGTCTTCCTCTTTTCCTTCGCTCTTCAACCTTTCCTAGCATGATTGTCTGTTCCATTGAGTCTTGCTTTCTCATGATATGCCCAAAGTAGGACATCCTCAGTTTCATCATTTTTGCTTCTACAGAGATTTGATGTAGCATCCACTTTCAGTGAATAAAGAAGACTTTTTTTTCCCCAAGTGAATGAGTTTGCAATTAGGAATTAGAAAGGTAAAGATTTCCCTAAGAGATAATAATAAGCCTGTCTGTGCACAGGTCCCTTGATTCTAATGTTGATTTGACACTATGGATCAGGACCCAATTTGGTTTGGAGCAGTCTGGATGCTCCCTGATCTGATCTGGACTCCATATTCAAACCAATCCAAAAATCTGCAACTCTTCAGTTGCTTGGCAGACCAGAGACTTATATAGATGATTTTTTTTGTGGGGGGGGGGGATTGTGCAATGGAATAAGATTTGAGGAGTGAGGTAGAGACATCCAATGGACCTCTTCAAAGGACTGCTGTCTACTAGGCAAAATTTTGAGGTATTAAAGTGATGTGAAGAGAGGTGGGAAGGGAATCGTGAAGGGAAGAGACGTACCTCTACCTTATAAGAGAGATACTACATGGCTTGAGCAGCTAAAGAAGAGGAAGGCAGACAGAACCCTGAAATAGGACATACAGCATTCCTCTTTCTGATGACCTCTGTTGGTTAAGCAAACTGAGCATGATGGGAATTGTAGTGCAACACATCTTGTGAGGAGCAGGCTGTGGAAGTTTGGCACAAAGCAGACACACCCTTGAAGTAGAATACTTTGCTTTAATGGCCCTTTCTTCAAGAAAAAAAAACACTGATTGCCTCAGGTCGCGCACAGTTGAGGGGCAGCAGCTGTTACTTGATTTCTCTGGTGACGTAAATTAGTGTAAAGCCACATGCCACCAGAGACCAGTAATTCCTGCATGCATTACTTGAAAGCAAGGGAAAGGAGTAACGCAGGGGTGATGGGACGTGGCGAATCATTCTGAATTGTGAATCCTGACGTAATTTTGCAAAAGTACTGTTCACACTTTCGATGTTCTGCACGCTGACACTGAAGTACCTTTCCATGTTATTTTTCTATAGAAAAGTTTTTCAGAAATATAGTAGTCTGAGGATCTTTAAATGAGAAAGCCGCTTCACAGAAACCATAAAAGGTCCCGCAAAGATGGGACCAGAGGAAGGAAGGAAAAGAGGGAGGGTATGGGTTTTCCAGTGTAGTCACACCCTAACTTCCTGCCACCAACCTTTAGCTGCTCATATCTGTGTGTATGTTTGCTTCTTTACTCAGAACCTTATAACACCACTTCACATAGCCAGCTCTCCTGCACTGAACTCAGCACCACTCCGTGTGAATAGAACAAACGTGTTCTTATTAAAATAGCAGTTTTAAAAAGAATGTTGTTTATTCCTAGCCTTTAAAATCATCCAGCACAGTCTTTTACCCCATCATCCCTTACCCCTGTCAATCTCTCTCTCAGACGTCTCTCTCAGACTCGAGCACCAGACTGCTCTACATCAGACTCTAGACCGAACTTTCTTACACACCCTGAAAAAAAGTTCCCATAAGTTAGAATTGACGTGAGGGAATATGATTCTTATTACTATTATAGTCCAATTAGGTATACTTTAGATGCAGTAAATAGAAAAGTTTCTGCAAGTTAACACCTGTTAACAAAATAGGTTGAAATCATTAGAGATGGAATACCTTTCTGTCCGTTGTTGCTTGAGATGATTCGATTGTTCAGAATAAAGGGATTGGCATTTTCCCTTTCACCATTTTCTTCAGATAAAGTCTACAAGGAGATGGAAGATGTTTTTGGTCCGTCTCAGTCTTTCTTCCACCAAGACTGGCACAAATTGCCCTATACAAGCGCCGTCATCCATGAGACCCTACGTGCCAAATACGCCTTCCTCTTCAGGATCGTCCGACAATGGGCAAGAGATGTGAACATCCTTGGTTTTCTCGTTCCCAAGGTATATTCCCAACAGCCACCAGGAATTAATGGCTCTCTAGTAAAGTTTGTGAGGTCCTTCCCTATGCAAAAACCCTCTCTTAGCAAGTCTCTTTCACTCTGGAAATGAGCCAGCATCTTCAGGAAGCATTTCTCCAGGTACTAGCACAGACAGCTTTGCCCACTCACAAACGTCCATTGATGTCGGATGGTGTGTGGTGGCCACGGCTGATTCTCAAGTCACCTTAGAACCTTGAGGAGAGATTTCTTGAAGATGCAACTGAGAAGGTTTTGCCACTACTCACCTTCTTTGTGTGATGAAGCTGATGGGCAGGTAAAATCTACTGGAGGATGGCTGGCTGGCTGGCTGGCTGGCTGGCTGGCTGGCTGGCTGGCTGGCTGGCTGGCTTAGTCGATGGATGGATGGATGGATGGATGGATGGATGGATGGATGGATGGATGGATGGATGGATGGATGGATGGATGGATGGATGGATGGATGGATGGGTTAGTCGATGGATGGATGGATGGATGGATGGATGGGTTAGTCGATGGGTGGATGGATGGATGGATGTCCCAACTTTCTCTGAAAAAGGACTCAAGGTGGCTTAAGTATTAAAAAATAAACAGTATTAAGATCTAAAAACAGTAAATTACTACCAAAACATATTTAAAAATAACAGAAACAAAATGGCTCTATTCTAAGGGGAAAAAAACCCCTTAGACAGCAGGTTATTAAGAAAAAGCCTACCTGAAGAGAAAGGTCTTCGCCTGCTTGCGGAAGGACAACCAAGATGGGGCCAGCCTGGCCTCCAGTGGGAGGGAGTTCCAGAGTCTGGGAGCAGCCACAGAGAAGGCCCTCTCCCGTGTTCCCCATCAGACACAATTGTGAAGGTGGTGGGACTGAGAGACCCTGGGCAGGATCATAAAGGGAGTTCCCATCTAGGAAATAGTGTACATCATCTCTGAACATATGTGTGGTGTAACTTCTGGTGACTAGTTGATCATCAGGACCCAAGAAGCCCTTCTGTCTCTAATAAATTGCCCCCAAATATCTTTCTACTGTCCAACAAAGAATTACTTATTAAAATACATTTACACAGAATTTTCTCCCTTTTTTTTGCATCAGCAGTCACATTCAGAAATGAGGATTTCAAACAAAAATATGCCTTATAGAGGTAATCTGGATAATCTATCCTGAGGAGAGCGAGGATCTTAGCCTTGCCTGTTTCGTTGCCCTTCATATGTAGAGAAGGATCGTCTGAAGCAAACAGCATGCAATTTAACTGTATATAGTTTTTTTAAAAATAAATGAAACCAAATCTGTTTGGTTTTCATCAGAGGTGCAACACTGATGAAAGCAAGCAAGCCTGAGCATTCCAGGTAGATGAAGCCTGGAAACATACAAATCTTAATATTGAGACGGTGAAGGATAAAGCTGGTGGTTAACTACCGACCAGTGGCGAACCTCCCTTATTTGGGCAAAGTGTTGGAGCGGGTTGTGGCCGGGCAACTCCAGGCGCTGCTGGATGAAACGGATTTTCTGGATCCATTTCAATCGGGTTTCAGGCCAGGTTTTGGTACGGAGACTGCCTTGGTCGCCCTGTACAATGACCTTTGCCAGGAGAGAGACAGGGGGAGTGTGACCCTGTTGATACTCCTGGACCTCTCAGCGGCTTTCGACACCATCGACTATGGTGTCCTTCTGGATAGGCTGGCTGGGTTGGGAGTTGGGGGCACCGCTTTACGGTGGTTCCGCTCCTTCCTGGCTGACCGTGTCCAGAGGGTGGTGCTGGGGGACAGTTGCTCTGCCCCATGGCATTTATGTCATGGGGTTCCTCAGGGCTCAATACTGTCCCCCATGCTGTTTAACATCTACATGAAACCGCTGGGAGAGGTCATCAGGAGGTTTGGGCTGAGGAGTCAGCAATATGCTGACGACACTCAGCTCTACCTCTCGTTTTCCACCAATCCAGGTGAGGCGGTTTCTGTGCTGAACTCGTGTCTGGACCTGATAATGGACTGGATGAGGGTTAATAAATTGAAACTCAATCCAGACAAGACGGAAGTGCTGTTAGTGGGTGCTTCGCCGGACAGGCTGGAGGGCCATTTCCCTGCCCTGAATGGGGTTACACTCCCCCTAAGGGACAGGGTCCGCAGCTTGGGGGTGCTCCTGCACCCCGGTCTAACACTGGAAGCCCAGGTGGACTCGGTGGCCAGGGGCGCCTTCCTTCAGCTGCGGAAATTATACCAGCTACAGCCCTACCTGGACGAGCGGAGTCTCATGACAGTTACACATGCACTGGTAACATCTCGCATAGATTACTGCAATGCGCTCTACGTGGGGCTGCCTTTGAAGACGGCCCGGCAACTGCAACTGGTCCAGAATCGAGCTGCGTGGCTGGTGAGTGGTGGGGCCGCTAGGGACCATATCAGGCCGATTCTGTTTAAGTTACATTGGCTACCAGTTGCTGCCCGGGCCCAATTCAAAGTGCTTGTTTTGACGTATAAAGCCCTAAACGGCTTGGGCCCTGGATACCTGAAGGACCGCCTCCTTCCATATGAACCTACCCGGCAGTTAAGATCTAGCCAGGGGGCCCTTTTGAAAGAGCCGTCCCTCAAGGAGGTAAGAGGGATGGCTTGTAGACAAAGGGCCTTTTCGGCAGCTGCCCCAGACTATGGAATGCCCTCCCGACTGAGATTCGTCTGGCGCCGACGCTGATGACATTTCGGCGCCAGGTCAAAACCTTCCTGTTCCAGAAGGCTTTTAATTGAAATAATATCAACTGTGGGTCCGATGGCAATTTTTAGAGTATATATTTTAATTGCATTTTAATTGTTTTGTCTTTTTATTGTATTTTAAATGTTGAAAGCCGCCCAGAGACCTTTGGGTAGTGTGGGCGGCATATAAGTTAAATAAATAAATAAATAAATAAAATAAAAGCCATACTATGCTGATCCAAATGCATGTTGAATCATCTGTTTCTTCTTTTCAGGGTACTTTTATTAATCCAAACCTGAATTCCATTCTTCTTGATCCAAAGCAATGGAAGACACCAGAAGAATTCAACCCAAATCATTTTTTGGACACGGATGATAAATTTGTAGCTAGAAAAGAATTTCTTTTGTTTGAAGCGAGTAAGTAGAAGATTGTGATTTATTACCATGTTTTTCTGGATGGGTTGAATGAGACCGAGATTCATGTAGGGCAATTGTTTCAAAGAACAAAAGAATATTTGGTGAGCTTTCATGGATAGCTACCATCTCGAATTCTGTTCTTAACTCAAACCTGGTTGATGATCTGAATGAACGCCCTGAAGAATCCACTGCATAACAATGTCTCATTTCCTGCCTTCCCTTTTTCTCTTCCACAGGTGACTCTGTGAGTTTGGAAGAGCAGTTGGCAAGAACTGAATTTTTTACCTTCTTCACCACTCTGCTACGGGCATTCCGTTTCCAGCTGCCAGAAGAAGTGAAAAAACATCACCAAAAAACTAGAGTTGGACTGACAACATATCCCCATTCTTACGAGCTCTGTGCTGTTCCTCGTGGCAGTTCATCACAAACTAGTATAACCCAGTAGCTGCTAAGGCAGAACCAAGGGTCAACCAGAGGCAGAATTTAGGGTCCACCAGAAACTGTGTGAATTCATTGTCGCTAATATTTGTAACTTGGTGCAAAAGGGGAAGGCAGAGCATACTTGTGACCATGTGAACATGAATATTAGGGGAGAGCTATAGGCATTTGTATCTCATCCTGTAATACTTCTGAATAGTTTTTCATTTTGAATTAAGGGTGAGATTCAAATAACAAGAAGTACAATGAAACCTCAATAAGTGACACATGTTAGAGAGATGGGCACAAACTGCTGGTTCGTCGGTTCGTGCCAGTTCATCCTTTGGACGAATAGATGTTCGGCTGTTCCCAGCCCCGCCTTCTCAAGCAGGTGCCCACTCAGAGATGGCGCCCAAGCTTCCCTGTCTCACCTCCTCCAGGCTCTTGTTCCCCAGCAATTCATTTACAGAAGTGTGATATACAGGATGTGATATATAGGCCTTCTAATAAGTTGCCAGTGATATCATGTTGTTCTTTAGTCGTTCAGTCGTGTCCGACTCTTCGTGACCCCATGGACCAGAGCACGCCAGGCCCTCCTGTCTTCCACTGCCTCCCGGAGTTGGGTCAAATTCATGTTGGTCGCTTCGATGACACTGTCCAACCATCTTGTCCTCTGTCGTCCCCTTCTCCTCTTGCCTTCACTCTTTCCCACTCTTTCCCAGTGATATCATAGTCCTCCATAAATGTATCTAATCCCCTTTTGAAGCAGTTAATATTTACCACAATAAAAAATAAACTGACAGACTTCCATGTCCCAGTTTTTTCTTCTCCCTAAACCATCTCAATTGTTGCCATTGGTGTCATCAACATTCAGGCTGCCCTTTGCTACGTAAAGCTTGGCATCCTTTTTCGTGCTGGCAACACGGGCATGATATTGTGCAGCAATATCAGTCCATCCCCTGGTGTTTTGAATCATGGGTACAGAAGCACAATGACCCACATTCGTAAACCGGAGGCTTTTTGAAGAATTGAATGTCCTGGCTTTTTAAAATTGAAGTTTGAATACACACATTGTGTAGGCATCCTTCAGTCTCGAGAGACTATGGTAATGTGCTCTGAATAGAGGACTTGGAACAGCGTCTCGTGTGACTGAGAAGGCCAATTCGAGAGTGACAACCCTTCCACACTGAAGACAAATACAATCTGTCCCCTGTCCAGCTCCCTGATTTGGCTGCTTTCGGGACTGCCTCTTTGCCTCGGCCTGCTGGACAAGGGTCTCTTCAAATTGGGAGAGGCCATGCTGCACCGCCTGCCTCCAGGCTGAAGGCTCAGAGGTCAAGGTTTCCCATCTGTGGAGGTCCATTCCTAAGGCCTTCAGATCCCGCTTGCAGATCTCCTTGTATCGCAGCTGTGGTTTCCCTCTGGGGCGATTTCCCTGCACTAATTCTCCATACAGGAGATCTTTTGGAATCCGACCGTCAGCCATTCTCACGACATGCCTGAGCCAACGTAGAACACATACTACACACATGCTATACAGATAAAGGTAAAAGGTAAAGGTTCCCCTTGACATTTAGTCCAGTCGTGTCCGACTCTAGGGGGCGGTGCTCATCCCCGTTTCCAAGCCGTAGAGCCAGCGTTTGTCCGTAGACAGTTTCCGTTGTCACGTGGCCAGCATGACTAGACATGGAACGCCATTACCTTCCCACTGTGGTGGTACCTAATTATTCGCATTTTTACATGCTTTCGAACGGCTAGGTTGGCAGGAGCTGGGACAAGCGACGGGAGCTCACTCCGTCACATGGATTCGATCTTACGACAGCTGGTCTTCCGACCTTGCAGCACAGAGGCTTCTGCGGTTTAACCCGCAGCGCCACCACGTCCCTTACTATACAGATACTACACATAAATTCCAACAGAAACTTCCCTCACCCAGTGCTAGAAGATCCCAGAAGATGAGCACATGATCTGTTTTATGGTTACTGGGAGAAGCAAGGGCAGCTTGGACGTGGCTCTAATCCCTCTGCGCCACAATATTTTGAAGGGATGTATTGGACGCAATGAAATGCTGAAGCAAAGGTGGGAATAGATATAAAATGGAGAATGAAGAAACATACACACCCTTTAACCTCTTGGGTAAACTAATGTGGCCATGCCCACTCTGCCAAATGCAGACTGGAAAGCTATGTTCCAATTTCCAAAACTTCTCTCTGGGATGGCATTTGGAGGGATTGTTTTCTGGTGGCTCCAGTCCTTCCTGGAGGAGAGAACTCAGAAGGCAGTGCTTAGGGGACTCCTGTTCAACACTCTGGCCACTGGCCTGTGGGGGTCCCTCAGGGTTCTGTTTTGTCTCCTATGTTATCTAACATCCACATGAAACCACTGGGAGAGGTTGTCCAGAGTTTGGGGGTTTGGTGTCACAAGTATGCGGATGACACCCAATCTCTCCTCGCTATCTTAAGCTGAGGAGGCTGTTTCCAAATTACGGTCTGGTATCAGTGATGGACTGGATGAGGGTGAATAAACTGAAACTTAATCAAGACGGAAGTGCAAAGGTAGATCAAGGAATAGGGTTGCAGCCTGTGCAGGATGGGGTGACACTTCCTCTGGAAACACAGGTGTGCAGCTTGGGGGTGCTCCTGGATTCGTCTCCGAGACTGGCTGTCCAGATTTTAGCTGTGGCCAGGAGTGCCCTTGCACAGTTAAAACTGAGCTGGCCACAGTGACACATGCCTTAGTTACATCCGAGCTGGATTATCAATCAATTAATCTTTATTTGCGGTCTCCGACCCAATAGGATATATACATGTAATATTTAAAATAAATGGAAGCAATTAAAACATTTCAAGATACAGTAGCTAAAACAGTATGTTAATAAAATAGATTGCCCATACATTGTTTTTTATATTAATATTATATACAATCAGTCAATCTTTATTTGTGGTCTCCGACCCAATAGGATACATACATGTCATATTTAAAATTGTTGTTGTTTAGTCGTTAAGTCGTGTCCGACTCTTCGTGACCCCATGGACCAGAGCACGCCAAGCCCTCCTGTCTTCCACTGCCTCCCGGAGTTTGGACAAATTCATGTTGGTCGCTTCGGTGACACTGTCCAACCATCTCGTCCTCTGTCGTCCTCTTCTCCTCTTGCCTTCACACTTTCCCAACATCAGGGTCTTTTCCAGGGAGTCTTCTCTTCTCATGAGATGGCCAAAGTATTGGAGCCTGAGCTTCAGGATCTGTCCTTCCAGTGAGCACTCAGGGTTGATTTCCTTCAGAATTGATAGGTTTGTTCTCCTTGCAGTCCAGGGGACTCTCAAGAGTCTCCTCCAGCACCACAATTCAAAAGCATCAATTCTTCGGCGGTCAGCCTCCTTTACGGTCCAGCTCTCACTTCCATACATCACTACTGGAAAAACCATAGCTTTGACTGTGCTTTGAATATTTAAAATACATGGCAGCAATTAAAACATTTCAAGATAGCTAAAACAGTATGTCCCCTTCACGGATTGCTGCCTTGTCGTGTCGAAGGGGCTTGAGTAATTCAGAGAAGCTATGGGCTATGCCGTGCAGGGACACCCAAGACGGACAGGTCATAGTGGAGAGTTCTGACTAAACGCGATCCACCTGGAGCAGGAACTGGCAAGCCACTCCAGTATCTTTGCCAAGAAAACCCCATGAACAGAAACAAAAGGCTAAAAGATATGACGCTGGAAGATGGGCCCCTCAGGTCAGAAGGCGTCCAACATGCTACTGAGGAAGAGCGGAGGACAAGTACAAGTAGCTCCAGAGCTAATGAAGTGGTTAGGCCAAAGCCAAAAGGACGCTCAGCTGTGGACGCGCCTGGAAGTGAAAGGAAAGTCCGATGCTGCAAAGAAGAATACTGCATAGGAACCTGGAATGTAAGATCTATGAACCTTGGTAAGTTGGATGTGGTCAAACAGGAGATGGCAAGAATCAACATTGACATCCTGGGCGTCAGTGAACTAAAATGGACGGGAATGGGCAAATTCAATTCAGATGATTACCATATATACTATTGTGGGCAAGAA
This sequence comes from Intellagama lesueurii, assembly GCA_037013535.1. Lineage (NCBI taxonomy): Eukaryota > Metazoa > Chordata > Lepidosauria > Squamata > Agamidae > Intellagama > Intellagama lesueurii. Next base: position 262,439,726 of record JBAJHW010000003.1, read on the forward strand.
TCCCGTAGAAGAAATGGAGTAGCCCTCATAGTCAACAAAAGAGTGGGGAAAGCTGTACTGGGATACAATCTCAAAAATGACAGAATGATTTCAATACGAATCCAAGGCAGACCTCTCAACATCACAGTAATCCAAGTTTATGCACCAACCACCGATGCTAAAGAGGCTGAAATTGACCAATTCTATGAAGACCTACAACACCTTCTGGAACTGACACCAAAGAAAGATGTTCTTCTCATTATAGGGGACTGGAATGCTAAAGTAGGGAGTCAAGAGATAAAAGGAACAACAGGTAAGTTTGGCCTTGGAGTTCAGAATGAAGCAGGGCAAAGGCTAATAGAGTTTTGTCAAGAGAACAAGCTGGTCATCACAAACACTCTTTTCCAACAACACAAGAGGCGACTCTACACATGGACATCACCAAATGGGCAATACCGAAATCAGATTGATTATATTCTCTGCAGCCAAAGATGGAGAAGCTCTATACAGTCAGCAAAAACAAGACCTGGAGCTGATTGTGGCTCTGACCATCAGCTTCTTATAGCAAAATTCAAGCTTAAACTGAAGAAAGTAGGAAAAACCACTGGGCTAGTCAGGTATGATCTAAACCAAATCCCTTATGAGTACACAGTGGAAGTGAAGAACAGATTTAAGGAACTAGATTTGGTGGACAGAGTGCCTGAAGAACTATGGATGGAGGCTCGTAACATTGTACAGGAGGCAGCAACAAGAACCATCCCAAAGAAAAGGAAATGCAAGAAAGCAAAGTGGCTGTCCAATGAGGCCTTACAAATAGCAGAGAAGAGAAGGGAAACAAAATGCAAGGGAGATAGGGAAAGTTACAGAAAATTGAATGCGGACTTCCAAAGAATAGCAAGGAGAGACAAGAGGGCCTTCTTAAATGAACAATGCAAAGATATAGAGGAAAACAATAGAAAGGGAAAAACCAGAGATCTGTTCAAGAAAATTGGAGCCATTAAAGGAACATTTTGTGCAAAGATGGACATGATAAAGGACAAAAATGGGAGGGACCTTACAGAAGCAGAAGACATCAAGAAGAGGTGGCAAGAATACACAGAGGAATTATACCAGAAAGATCTGGATGTCCCGGACAACCCAGATAGTGTGGTTGCTGACCTTGAGCCAGACATCCTGGAGGGTGAAGTCAAGTGGGCCTTAGAAAGCATGGCTAACAACAAGGCCAGTGGAGGTGATGGCATTCCAGTTGAATTATTTAAAATCTTAAAAGATGACGCCATTAAGGTGCTACACTCAATATGCCAGCAAGTTTGGAAAACTCAGCAGTGGCCAGAGGATTGGAAAAGATCAGTCTACATCCCAATCCCAAAGAAGGGAAGTGCTAAAGAATGCTCCAACTACCGTACAATTGCACTCATTTCACACGCTAGCAAGGTTATGCTCAAAATCCTCCAAGGCAGGTTTCAGCAGTATGTGGACCGAGCACTGCCAGAAGTACAAGCTGGATTTCGAAGGGGCAGAGGAACTAGAGACCAAATTGCTAACATGCGCTGGATTATGGAGAAAGCCAGAGAGTTCCAGAAAAACATCTACTTCTGCTTCATTGACTACGCAAAAGCCTTTGACTGTGTGGACCACAGCAAACTATGGCAAGTTCTTAAAGAAATGGGAGTGCCTGACCACCTTATCCATCTCCTGAGAAATCTCTATGTGGGACAGGAAGCAACAGTTAGAACTGGATATGGAACAACTGATTGGTTCAAAATTGGGAAAGGAGTACGACAAGGATGTTATTTAACCTATATGCAGAATACATCATGCGAAAGGCTGGACTGGATGAATCCCAAGCCGGAATTAAGATTGCCGGAAGAAATATCAACAGCCTCAGATATGCAGATGATACCACTCTGATGGCAGAAAGTGAGGAGGAATTAAAGAACCTCTTAATGAGAGTGAAAGAGGAGAGCGCAAAAAATGGTGTGAAGCTCAACATCAAAAAAACTAAGATCATGGCCATGGGCCCCATCACCTCCTGGCAAATAGAAGGGGAAGATATGGAGGCGGTGACAGAGTTTACCTTCCTGGGCTCCACGATCACTGCAGATGGTTACAGCAGCCATGAAATTAAAAGACGCCTGCTTCTTGGAAGGAAAGCGATGACAAACCTAGACAGCATCTTAAAAAGCAGAGACATCACCTTGCCGACAAAGGTCCGCATAGTCAAAGCTATGGTTTTTCCAGTAGTAATGTATGGAAGTGAGAGCTGGACCATAAAGAAGGCTGACCGCCGAAGAATGGATGCTTTTGAATTGTGGTGCTGGAGGAGACTCTTGAGAGTCCCCTGGACTGCAAGGAGAACAAACCTATCCATTTTGCAGGAAATCAACCCTGAGTGCTCACTGGAAGGACAGATCCTGAAGCTGAGGCTCCAATACTTTGGCCATCTCATGAGAAGAGAAGACTCCCTGGAAAAGACCCTGATGTTGGGAAAGTGTGAAGGCAAGAGGAGAAGGGGACGACAGAGGATGAGATGGTTGGACAGTGTCATCGAAGCTACCAACATGAATTTGACCCAACTTCAGGAGGCAGTGGAAGACAGGAGGGCCTGGCGTGCTCTGGTCCATGGGGTCACGAAGAGTCGGACACGACTAAACGACTAAACAAAACAGTATGTATTAATAAAATAGATTACCCATACATTGTTTTTTATGACGGGGTTAGGTAGAGGTCAAAATTGTCTTTTGTATTCTTTGGGCAGAGAGAAGGAATTTGGCCACTGATTCGGTGGCTATTTTGTTTGTGTCGCTTAATAAATATTTTGTATGCCAAATCAGAGTCCTACCTGGGAAGACATTCATTATGGGCTTGAGGAATTTGATACTCTCATTTCTGTAAAAATTACACTCCAAAAGGACGTGCTTCAAAGTTTCAATATCTCTATCCACAATCTTTTTTCATAAGGGGTGCCAGAATATCGCCCATCTAAAATTGCGGATTGGAGACAGTTAAATCGGGCTTTTGAGAAGACGGGGCTGTATTTTGGGATAATCAGATTCTCCAAATACCTAGCACTTTGGGAGAAATTATAGTTTAGGCCAAGGTGCAAGATGGAGCATATTTTGCGAGCCGCTGAAATAGAATATTGAAAGTCAATGTCCCTAATCCACTTTTCTAGGATAGAATTCGAGCTGGATTATTGAAATGTTCTCTATGGGGGGGCTGCCTATGGAAAGTGTCAGGAAACGTCAGTGCATCCAAAATACAACAGTCAAATTGCTGACTGGGGCTGTTTACAAGGATCACATAACCCTCCTTTTACAGCAGCTCCACTGGCTTCGAATCCATTTCCGGGCACAATTTATGTTATTTGTTGTAAACCGCCCAGAGTGGCCTTGGCTGCCAGATGGGTGGTATATAAATCAAATAAGCAAATAAATAAATAAATAAATTCAAATGCTGCTTCTAACCTTTAAAGCCCTAAAAGGCTTGGGTTCAAATGATCCCAAAGACGGTGTCTCCTATTATGACCCCGTCCGGATGTTAAGAGAAAGAGGCCTATCTCTCAGTTCCACCACCTTCACAGGTGTGTTTGGTGGGTACACAGGAAAGGACCTTCTCATTGCCACTCCTAGACTTTGGAACTCCCTCCCACTGGAGGCCAGCCTGGCCCACTCTTTGCTGTCCTTCCACCAGCAAGTGAAGACCTTTCTCTTCAGGCAAGCTTCCACTCAGTGACTAGATCCCTGAGTGAAATGCTTAAATGCATTGTTATGTCTTACTGCTTTGAATGTGTTTTGTTACGCCTTAGAGAGCTTTGGATTTATTTTTAGCATTGCTTTTGTTTACCATTTCTCAGAGTCATATTTGTTCTGTCCTTATAGTATCAGTATACTTATTCTTTTTAGCTTTAAATATTGTATTTTAATGATGTAAGCTGGTCTGGATCCTTTTTAAGGAGAAAGGCAGGATAAACAAACAAACAAACAAACAAACAAATAAGGTGGATAATGGACATAAATAATGATGCCATTTTTCAAATAATTTTTTTTTAAAAAGCTCACCCTAGGTGAAGCAATCATTACAGTTGTGATCAGACTAATTCTTCTTCTTCAAAAGAACTTGATGAATGCTATGAATATTATGGGAAAGGCATTTCCCTGTGCCGGGTATCCTAAAGGCTTGCCCTAAAATGTAAACTTAACATAAGAAAGTAAATATGTCTGCTTGATTTATTAGGGCTTCATGGCTGGACAAGTCGAACTGGTCTACCTCCCCTATAAAAGCTAAAGTCCTATAATCCAACCTTCATGAGGAAATTTTCTTTCCATGACAAGGGAGCGACAAGGATGAGCTTCCCTACCCAAAAATCACTGTGACCTTATCCAGGCAAAATAAAAAGACAAGGATTCTTCTGATTCTTATACATGAGGTCTGGCGGTTCATCAGAGGTTGCTTTGACAACGGTAAGCTTCACGTTGATTCATGATTAGAGCCACATCCTATAATAACTTCTGTACAGTGAGTGCCAGCTCATAGTTCACACGCAGATGTTCTGTTTGTCACAATATTTTGCTGTTACATACAGTGGTGCCTCGCTAGATGATTGCCTCGCAGGACGAGGAAATCGCTAGACGATGGCTTTTTGCGATCGCAAAACGATGGTCTCCTATGGGCGATTTTCGCTAGACGACGAGGTTTCCCCATTGGAATGCACCGACTAGTGGTCAAAAGCTGTCAGTGCATTCCAACGGGGACCCGCGCTCGCTAGACGAGGTTTCCCTATGGACGATCTTCGCAAGACGACGACTTTTCCCTTGGAACGCATTGAAGAGATTTCAATGCATTCCAATGGGGAAACGTGCTTCGCTAGACGATGTTTTCGCAAGACAGCGATTTCCGCGGAACGGATTAACATCGTCTAGCGAGGCACCACTGTATTATCAACCTAAGGACGATAGCAGAAGCAAAAAACTAATGCTTTAAACGGTTTTCTTCTTTTCCTTTTCCCTCAATTTGAGTGTGATCCTGCTCACAACGGGACTGAAAATGGGTCTTGTTTTAAAGAGTCGCAGACAAAAGCAGTTACAGACAAAATGGTCCAAACGGTTGGAATGGCAAAACATATTAAAGCACATTATTGTGTATAAAAATTCTAGTTAAAGAGCAATTTAAAGCACTTTTTTTTTAAAAAAAAAGCACAGTACCAACCCTTGGTTAGACAGCACCTCTTCTTAGCAGTTAATCAATAACAGGAAATCAACTTGAATGAAAAGTATGTACAAACTGATGAGTATCTATCATCACAGGACAAGTTGGAGGAGCTGCCTCTCCTAGGCCAGAATTAATTACAACCAATTCCATCACTAACACAGTAGACCTTAATGTAAGCTGTGGTCATGTGGAAAAGCCCTGAGGGCTTCAGACAAAATTTCCAGACCCAGCAGCCTCTGGAGAGTAACACTCTCGGGACATGGCCAAAGTGGAATGGCAACAGCCAAACCATAGAATCATAGAATAATTGAGTTGGAAGGGGCCTATAAAGCTGCTATAAAGCTGGCTGGATAGCTCAGTGGTTTAGGTATCTGACTGTGGGGCCTAAGGTTGGGAGTTCGATTCTCCACTGTGCCTCCTCAGAAAAGAGTTAGTCTGTGTGTCCTTGGGCAACCTGCACAATAGTCCCAGGACATCCACCTAAGAAGGGAATGGTGAACCACTTCTGAGTATTCTCTACCTGGAAAACCCAGAAAAAGTTTGCCACAAAGTCAGAATTGATTTGACAGCACATTGTTGTTGTTGTTAGCCATTGAGTCTAGTCCCCTCCTCAGAGTAGGAATCCAAATCAAAGTATATCTGACATATATTTGTTTAATTTTCTCTTGAATGCCTCCAGCATTGGAGCACTCGCTATCTCCTGAGGGAATTGGTTTCATTGTTGTACTGCTCTAACCCTGTGGAACGATTTTGAAAGAGATGCTGGTTTTTTCAAGAGAGAAGTGGGTTCTTTACAACAACCCCAACCTTTTCCGGTCCGCGGACCAGCTGGGGAAGGTGGGGCACCCCCGTGCTCGTGCGCATGCGCAAACGGCGGTGAGGCGCTTGTCTGGGCGCGATTGCGCTCGTGCGCATGCGCAAACGGTGGCGCGGTGCTCGCACGGGCGTGCTGGAGCACGCGCGCAGGCGCAAACGGGCTGTGCAGGGGTGAGTGCGTGCGGGGGGTGGGGTGGGAGGTCTGTCTCGGCGGCCCGGTCCAGCTCAGGCCACGGACCGGCACCGGGCCGCGGACCACGGGTTGTGGACCTCTGCTTTACAAGGTAGCATTGGATGAAAATACCAATATTGTTGTTTAGTCGTTAAGTCGTGTCCGACTCTTCGTGACCCCATGGACCAGAGCACGCCAGGCCCTCCTGTCTTCAACTGCCTCCTGGAGTTTGGTCAAATTCATGTTGGTCGCTTCGATGACACTGTCCAACCATCTCGTCCTCTGTCGTCCCCTTCTCCTCTTGCCTTCACACTTTCCCATCATCAGGGTCTTTTCCAGGGAAAATACCAATATACTACATGCCAATTTGTCACGAGGCAACATCAAAAAGCACAAAGGGGTGCGGGATCAATGCTCCATGTGGAGAAGCCCTGTGTGACACACATAACAATTAAGCGTGTTGCTTAAGACAGTGTGTTCCTATGACAGATGCCCAAAGGGCAAGATCTTACGAGACATAGCTGTTGCATGTTCATATATCCATGGTTGTTGCGTATTAGCTTTTAATAAGTACTTGTTTTTAATAACTGTGATACGTAAAAAATATATTGGTCGGGGAAAAAGCAGGAGATGTATCAAGCCACTGTAGAAAGAAGATTCAGGCTGCCTTTTCCATCCTGCTTCCTAGTAGAAAGACCCAAGGAGAAAAGAAAGATGAGCACATGGGCATTTTTGGTTGCTCTCTTGGTGGTTCTTCTTATTTTCCTCTTCCTGAAACAACAATGGACGCGCAGACACTACCCCCCCGGACCTCTGGCTCTTCCTGTCATTGGAAGCATGTGGCGGATCGGGACAAGATTTTATGCAGATACTCTGATACAGGTATTTCTTTCTCAGTTCTTAACCATTAACACGTTAAACAGAGAGAATGAGTAAAGAGAATTGTGAACCCTTTTCTTGGTATGGGGACTGTGGACGAAAAATGGTGAGTAAGAAATGTTCCGGCAGAAATTTGACATGAAAAAGGGTTAATGGCAATAATATCGCTATTATCAGTAGCATTGTTTCTTTTACGAATTTCTTTCTTTAATGCTCAAATGGTATACTTGAGCAAGAAAAGTACAACGAAGAGGGGAACGTCATGTCCCTTGAGCAAACTGCATTTGCAACCGGCATTTCTCCCTCCCTTCCTCCCTCCTCATTCAGCTCCTAGTCTGCCCAGCCCTCCAGAGTAGAAGTTGATACTGGCCCACAGACTATGGGGAATGGGTTAAGGGAACGGTTCCCTCCCAGTTCTGCTGGCAGAAACCATTCTCCTCGGGATATTTCACTTCACAAAAATAAGAGTGTATGTGAAACATCGGAGAGTTAAAGTTCTTTGTTCAGCAATAATTTTTAAAATACTATCCGTTGTGACTTGAAATGGGCAAAAATCACAGATCATTTTACAGGGGTTTTTAAAAATTGCTTTTTTTGCAATGTTTTGTTGTGAGGGGGTCATATTTTCCCAGGCCTCTAATAGGCAAGTGAGAGGGATGACAGGTGCCTTTGACCAAGCTGGAGGATGAGGACAACCAGTGAGGGGGAGAGGGCGAAGGGGAGGCTGGGATAAAAGAAAACAACCAAGAGCGTTTGGGGGGGGGGTTCCTTCAGGGAAACAGGGAGAGTGGTGGAGACTGGGGAGGAAGAGGAGGCATGGGGAGAGGACACTGAGGCTTTGGACCCACAAATTTGTGCTTCGGCAATGGTGGGGAGAACCTGGGAGGTGGCGCCCAAGGCTCAAATCCCCAAGCCCCAGCCTTTTAGTGCGGACACAGGACAGGGCCTTCTCGGTGGCTGCTCCCAGACTCTGGAACTCCCTCCCACTGGAGACCAGACTGGCCCCCATCTTTGCTGTCCTTCCGCAAGCTGGCAAAGACCTTTCTCTTCAGGCAGGCTTTCCCTGAGTGATTTGTTATCTGAGAGGGTTTTTTAAATGGAGTGCTCTGCCTCGTGGCTTCGAATCTGTTTTTGGTGTTGATTTTGTTTACCATTTCTAGTGTACTATCTGTCTGATTCTTTTTAATATTTGTATACTTACTGTCTTTCGCTTTCACATATTGTCTTTTAATGATGTAAGCTGCCTTGGGTCCGTTTTAAGGAGAAAAGTGGGGTAAAAATATTTTAAATAAATAAGTAAATCAGATAAGTTCATTACATGATCCTCATGGTCAATTAGAGCAGGGCTTTTTGATGAGAACTTATCTGATCTACTCTTGACACATAGGTCTCATGCGTTGCTTCTGGAGAAGTTAAATACAGAACAGGTCCCTTGGCAAGCTCTCATCCCTCTGTTTCCAACTCAAGCAGGGGTTCAGAATGTTTCACATAGCCCACCATCTTCCTCCTAGCTTTATCTTTTATTAATTATTGGAGATAAGAGAGCTCCTCTCCTCTCTCCCACATGAAGAAGCCTAATTGCAGGATGAAGGCATTTTGAGAATGGTCACATTACAAGAGGGGAAAAAATGAATTCTCCTTTCCTGGAAATCATCCCTTTGATAGTGTGGTGAGACATTTTGTTGTTGTTTGTTGTTTAGTCGTTTAGTCGTGTCCGACTCTTCGTGACCCCATGGACCAGAGCACGCCAGGCCCTCCTGTCTTCCACTGCCTCCCGAAGTTGGGTCAAATTCATGTTGGTCACTTCGATGACACTGTCCAACCATCTCGTCCTCTCTCGTCCCCTTCTCCTCTTGCCTTCACACTTTCCCAACATCAGGGTCTTTTCCAGGGAGTCTTCTCTTCTCATGAGATGGCCAAAGTATTGGAGCCTCAGCTTCAGGATCTGTCCTTCCAGTGAGCACTCAGGGTTGATTTCCCTCAAAATGGATAGGTTTGTTCTCCTTGCAGTCCAGGGGACTCTCAAGAGTCTCCTCCAGCACCACAATTCAAAAGCATCCATTCTTCGGTGGTCAGCCTTCTTTATGGTCCAGCTCTCACTTCCATACATCACTACTGGAAAAACCATAGCTTTGACTATGCGGACCTTTGTCGGCAAGGTGATGTCTCTGCTTTTTAAGATGCTGTCTAGGTTTCTCATCACTTTCCTCCCAAGAAGCAGGCGTCTTTTAATTTCGTGGCTGCTGTCACCATCTGCAGTGATCGTGGAGCCCAGGAAGGTAAACTCTGTCACTGCCTCCATATCTTCCCCTTCTATTTGCCAGGAGGTGATGGGGCCCGTGGCCATGATCTTAGTATTTTTGATGTTGAGCTTCAGACCATTTTTGGCGCTCTCCTCTTTCACTCTCATTAAGAGGTTCTTTAATTCCTCCTCACTTTCTGCCATCAGAGTGGTATCATCTGCATATCTGAGGTTGTTGATATTTCTTCCGGCAATCTTAATTCCGGCTTGGGATTCATTTGGTGAGACATTTAACTCTCTCCAAATATGTAACCAAAGCATGGGTGTTGGGGTGGGCCAATTTGCTGATGAGTGTTTAGATCTCCGGGGGGGGGGGGGGGTTGAGTGAATGGGGTCTTGGCAACACATCCTAGCAGTAAATGTTCCAAACTCAGCGGTTAAACCACTAAACCACTGGACTTGTCGATTGGAAGGTTAGTAGTTCAAATCCACGCAACGGGTGATCTCCCATTGTTCGTCCCAGCTCCTGCCAACCTAGCAGTTTGAAAGCATGTCAATGCAAGTACCTTCCCTTGGTGGGAAGTTAGTGGCATTCTGTGTCTAGTCATGCTGGCCACGTGACCATGGAAAGGGTCTATGAACAAACGCCGGCTCTTCAGCTTACAAACAGGGATATGAGCACCGGCCCCTAGAGTCGGACACGACTGGACTTAATTGTCCAGGGGAACCTTTACCTTTACACATGCTTGGGACAAAATCAGTCATGGGCGCAAAGAGGTTATTTCCATTGGGGAAGCAAAGACAAATACAGTGGAGGAAAGAGATCTGGAGAAGAGAGGATCATAAATGAAGTGTCACGTTTGAACGGTAACAGTAACAAAGATAAAACTCTACTGGCTGGTGTGTTGTAATCAGGTGCCTTGAGTGAGGAGGAAAATCAGTGGAGCATGCCTCTGGATTTGCATAGGATTGCATTGATTATTATATTTGCTAACTTCTCAAAATCTAGGGCCCCTTAATTATAGGGATGATGGAAAAACAAGCCCTTAAAATAGCCTGTATTTATGAATACCGATCTTGAGGATACAAAGAGTGTTGACAGCAAGGATAGTAACAAAGCAAACTACCTGGATTCTTTAAAGAGTCGATAGTATAAAAGGCATTGGGGAAGGTACAGAATGGGAAAACCAGGTGAAATGTTCTACAGAAATATTTAAAAAGAGGTGTAAACATTTGAGAAAAGGCGTGATAAAATAAATCTGGATTCCCAAGGGTGAAGTCAGATAGGGCACCTCGAAGGAGGCCCAACAGCCAAGGCTGACTGAATCTGGCTATGTGTGTTCTTCACCCCTGCTAAAAGGTGTGTTGTAACCTTTTTGAAACATTCCAGAAGGCAGTTCTATGTCAAACTGTAGAACAGATTGCAAGTGGTCCTCAAACTTGGGTCCCCAGATGTTCTTGGGCTGCAACTCCCAGAATCCTGGCCAGCACAGCAAGTGGTGAAGGCTTCTGGGAATGGCAGTCCAAGAAAACCTGGGGACCCCAGTTTGAGAACCACTGGAGGTCACCACCCCGGGACATGCCTTTCACGGAGATTCCAGCAAGTTCCTTCAACCAACCAAGTTTCCTTCTCATCGCTAACCTAACAACCCTTCAAAGCATCGTATTTCATCACCGTCATCCTCGTTTTCATTTTATGCCTTTCTGTGAGTCATACCTCCCACCCTTTCCAGACACGTTGAGATTTTATTATATGCCGCCCACACTACCCAAAGGTCTCTGGGCGGCTTACAACAATTTGATTTCAACAAAAAGATAAAAACAATTTGACAGATGACATACAGGAGATGGTGACCCAGCTCTATCTGGCCCCAGAACTTGAATCACTTACCTTTGATCTACAAGGTGGGCTGGAAGGTTGATCAATCGGTAAGCAGGGTGGTGTTGTGGTGAAGAAGGTCATATAAGCCTTCTGTCCCCACCCCAACGCCAATCATGTGGTAGAACCATAACATTGTCATTCCATAACCCTGCCTTTTCCTGTACAGTTGTTGTTGTTGTTTCAACTTAGATACCACCCATAGTGTTTAGAGTATTATCTGAGCAGTTTACAACACAATTATGCAAACAATACTTTGCGCCCCCCCCCCGCCCGCCCGCCCTGCAAGCTGGGTACTCATTTTACCAACCTTGGAAGGATGGAAGGCTGAGTCAACCTTGAGCCGACTACCTGAATCTCTCAGGACTCAACTCAGATTGTGACCAGAGGCTTTAGTGCAGTACTGCAGTTTCTGTTGGTTAAACTGCAACCCCATATGATGCCTTTATCAGGTTTTGGATGGGAAGGACATTTCTGGGTTGGGGTTGCTGTCAAGTCAATAGCAGCCAATTGTTTGCCTCTGTGTCTCACAGCTCTTTTTCCTGCTTCTTTTAACAGTTACAGTCAGGATGTGATTCAATTAAAGTCTGTCAGTTAGAGTCTGTGTCATGGAGTCAGCAGCGAGCAATTAGACTGAGATGTTAAGTCAGCAAGTAACCAGTCGGTTAGTTAAGCAGGAAGCTAACTGAGCAGTTCAACTCAATCATGCAGCAAGTTAACCTTTCCACAAAATGTTTGCTTTTATATTTGAAGGAATCTAAGTAAATGGAAATATTTCATTCTTCCTAATTTACGAGAGTCTCCGAACAAATGTTTTGAAACAAATAAGTGCCAGTTGAGGTAAATGAAGCAATAAGAGGTGATCTACTAAGGGAGACTGTAGTTTAATCTGCTCATCGCCCTCCAACAAACCAAAAAAAATCCCACCAGTTTAACCCACTGCACCACAGGTGCACCAGTGGTGGCCAAGAGGCCTCTCCGTGGTCCAATGGTCCTGGATGGCCACTTACAACGCACTAACAGCTCGGTGGTTGTGAAGAAAGCTTTGGCAGTTACTGGCTTGCCTACGTTTTACTACAATGGGTTGGACTGGTGTGTTCCCGGCCAAGGTGAGGCAAGCAGGAGGAAGGAAATGAAATACACTGAGAAACACATTCATTCCAACAAAAGAGAGCCTGTTCCAGGAGAACGAAGGGAAGATCTTGGCAGAAAACGGTGGAAGGTGGAGGGAAGAAAAATCTGGAAGAGAGAAAGAGAGCCCAAAGATTTAACAAAAGTCACAGAGATGAGAAACTAAAGAAGGCTCACATCTGTGGATTCACCTGGAATATTCTGTTGCATTCGATCGTAACGTTTTTTCCTACGTCGATCTACTTTAATTGGCAAAACAACAAGGCAGGACATCCATGTATTTGTTGGAATTTGCACAGCCTTCGCCTGCTGCCTTTATGAGGTTTTGGCTGGGAGGGACCTTTCTAACTGGGGTGAATGCAAATCGTTCCAGCGGGGACCAATTGTTCCCTTCTCTGTTTCAGATTTTGAAGAGAGCCATCCCTCTTTACTGGAGAGTTCTTTTCCTGCTCTTTTTCTGTTGGTAGACAGTGGTCAGTTAGTCAGTATGTAGCCAGTCATGTAGTCATCAGAGTTTGCTATGTAGTCAGTATGAAGCTAGTTAATTAGTGAAGCTCTGTTCATGTGACCAGTCACAATTTTTCTACAATATGCTGTATTTTGATCTACTCAGAACTGGAAGTAAATGGAACTTTTTATTCTTTCTCTTACTTGCGTCTCTGAATGAGTTATAGAGACAGTAAGTGCCCGTTGAGGATTACAAGACAACAAGGAGTGGTCTAATGAGGGGAGTTGTTGTTGTTTAGTCGTTAAGTCGTGTCTGACTCTTCGTGACCCCATGGACCAGAGCACGCCAGGCCCTCCTGTCTTCCGCTGCCTCCCGGAGTTTCGTCAAATTCATGTTGGTCGCTTCAATGACACTGTCCATCCATCTCGTCCTCTGTCGTCCCCTTCTCCTCTTGCCTTCACACTTTCCCAACATCAGGGTCTTTTCCAGGGAGTCTTCTCTTCTCATGAGATGGCCAAAGTATTGGAACCTCAGCTTCAGGATCTGTCCTTCCAGTGAACACTCAGGGTTGATTTCCTTCAGAATGGATAGGTTTGTTCTCTTTGCAGTCCAGGGGACTCTCAAGAGCCTCCTCCAGCACCACAATTCAAAAGCATCAATTCTTCGGCAGTCAGCCTTCTTTATGGTCCAGCTCTCACTTCCATACATCGCTACTGGAAAAACCATAGCTTTGACTATGCGGACCTTTGTCGGCAAGGTGATGTCTCAGCTTTTTAAGATGCTGTCTAGGTTTGTCATCGCTTTCCTCCCAAGAAGCAGGCGTCTTTTAATTTCGTGGCTGCTGTCACCCTCTGCAGTGATCATGGAGCCCAAGAAAGTAAAATCTGTCACTGCCTCCATATCTTCCCCTTCTATTTGCCAGGAGGTGATGGGACCAGTGGCCATGATCTTAGTTTTTTTGATGTTGAGCTTCAGACCATTTTTGGCGCTCTCCTCTTTCACCCTCATTAAGAGGTTCTTTCATTCCTCCTCACTTTCTGCCATCAGAGTGGTATCATCTGCATATCTGAGGTTGTTGATATTTCTTCCAGCAATCTTGATTCCGGCTTGGGATTCATCCAGTCCTGCCTTTCGCATGATGTATTCTGCATATAAATTAAATCAGCAGGGGGACAATATACAGCAATGTATAGGGGAGACTTGAAGCTAATTCTGCTCTGCAAGTCCTTAAACCTTTTTCCACTGCCTACCTAGATGTTTTCTAGCCAAAATGTCGCACTCTCTCAAGAGTATTAGCCTGAAATAATCTGTTTTGTTTGATTGTAAGTTAACATTTGTTGTTGTTTTTTATACTTTGATCCAAATGGCAGTTGGCAAAACAATATGGAAATATTTATACTCTATGGATGGGACATATGCCTATTGTAGTGCTCTCGGGCTTCCAAGCTGTGAAAGAAGGACTGGTAGACCATTCGGAAGAATTTTCTGAGCGACCATTGACTCCTTTTCTTGAAACTGTAGGAAAACAAAAGGGTAAGTTGTCAGGAATAAGTGTTTGTATTTGGTTCATCCCAAAGAGAAAGGGGGAGGGGAGGACCAGGAGACATCTCTATGGAAGTTTCAGTCTACCCAAGATAATATTAGTAAGTGAATTCTGATAATAGCCATCGTACTTGACTTACCAGCCATTTTATGAGGCACCAAGATTACCCCGGGTCGTGGTGGCGCTGCTGGTTAAACCGCAGAAGCCTCTGTGCTGCAAGGTCAGAAGACCAGCTGTCGTAAGATCGAATCCATGCGACGGAGTGAGCTCCCGTCGCTTGTCCCAGCTCCTGCCAACCTAGCCGTTCGAAAGCATGTAAAAATGCGAGTCGATAAATAGGTACCACCTCGGTGGGAAGGTAACGGCATTCCGTGTCTAGTCGTGCTGGCCACGTGACCACGGAAACTGTCTTCGGACAAACTCTGGCTCTACAGCTTGGAAACAGGGATGAGCACCGCGCCCTAAAGTTGGACACAACTGGACTAAATGTCAAGGGGAACCTTTACCTTTACCTAAGATTACCCCACCGACAGCGACTGACATTACCGAAGATCAGGAGACAACAAAGATGGCATCAGTTTAGTGCGATAAGTATATTTCTTTTGGCCCAGCACCTGTCCTGTCTTTTGTGCCTGCCGGTCAGAACCATCTCAAAAACAACTTATGAGCCGGACCTCCTGATCTGGGATGGTTCACAGAAGTAGACACAGTCATTTCTGACATAGATGTTCACTGGTGTTTTAAAATATGGGGATGTTCACATGGGAGTGTTTGTCGTGACATCTGTCAGTGTAACTGGCAGCGTAAAATTAAACAAGCTTTCTCCACAGCGATCAGAACCTGTAGAACCACCCACAAACGTCAATTACATGAATTTCTGGGATCACTGCATCCATGTCTAGCATTAACACAGAGATGAGGAACTGCTGGATAGCTCAGTGGTTTAGGTCTTTGGGAGTTCGATCCCCCACTTTGCCTCCTTTAAAGGGGCTGGACCGGATGATCCATAGGGCCCCTTCCAGCTCTGCACTTCTAAGATGAATAAAGAACGAATAATCCGTACTTCCTAATTGGTGGAGAATTGTATGAATCAATCCTGAATATTTCAGGAGACCTCTTCTAGTCTGGAAAAACTTACAATTTTTTATATGAATTCTATATTGTTGTTATTTATTTATTTTAGTTTATCATGCAGGCTCTGCCTTTCTCCCTGCCAAGGTGAATTCTGCGAGTAATCATTTCTTATTGATTCTTGGTGGTCAAAGGTATTATTTTTTCCAACGGCCACATCTGGAAGCAGCAGAGACGATTTGGTTTGGTTACCTTGCGGAAGCTGGGACTGGGGAAGAAAGGTGTGGAGCACCAGATAGAAGAGGAAGCCCAGCAGCTGGTGGAGACTTTCGCACGTGCAACGGGTAGGTGATAGGAGGAGCAGCAGTGTGGTGGGGGCAGAGCTCACAGGGATGAAACCCAGGGGTTTTCTGAGTATCAGAAACTACAACAGCATTCGCCCCCACCTTCGGGCTCCCCCTTTACCCCCTGAACTTAGTAGCAACCTGAGAGAGAAATAGCTTTTTCCAGGAATATTATAGGGTTGTGAGAAGTCCCTCTTGTCATCCAAATTATCTGAATGTGGTTTGGTCACATAGGGATGTGGTGGCGCTGCGAGTTAAACCGCAGAAGCCTCTGTGCTGCATGGTCAGAAGACCAGCCGTCGTAAGATTGAATCCACGCGACAGAGTGAGCTCCCGTCGCTTGTCCCAGCTCCTGCCAACCTAGCAGTTTGAAAGCATGTAAAAATGCAAGTAGATAAATAGGTACCACCACGGTGGGAAGGTCACAGCGTTCCGTGTCTAGTCGCGCTGGCCACGTGACCACGGAAACTGTCTACGGACAAACGCTGGCTCTACGGCTTGGAGACGGGGATGAGCACCGTGCCCTAGAGTCGGACACGACTGGACTAAATGTCAAGGGGAACCTTTAACCTGGTTTGGTCATGGTGGTCAAAGGTATTATATTTTCCAGTGGCCACATGGCACAGCAGTTAAACTGCAGTGCTGCGGTCAAGACTCTGCTCATGACTTGAGTTCAATCCTGACGGGCTCAGGTAGCCGGCTTGAGGTGGATCTCTTTCTGAGGTCAGTAAATTGAGTATCTAGCTCATTGGGGTGGGGGTGGGGTGATGAGTAGCTTGCAAAATTAAATTGTAAACTGCCCAGTGAGTCCTTTAAGCCCAATAGGGTGGTATATAAAGCAAAGTGTGCTGCTTATATACTGCCCCATAGTGCTTCAAGCACTCTCTGGGCGGTTTACAAGTTAATTATGCAGGCTACACATTGCCCCCCCCCCCAGCGAGCTGGGTACTCATTTTACTGACCTCGGAAGGATAGAAGGCTGAGTCAACCTTGAGCCAGCTACCTGGGTTTGAATCCCGGGTCGTGAGCACAGTTTTAGCTGCCATACAGCAGTTTAACTACTGCGCAACAAGGAGAACACTTTGCTTTTTTGCTTTTTTGCTCTTGTTCTTAAATGGCAGCAAAGAGTTCCTAAGCGTACAAAAGACCTGCTCCTCGCTTGTTGATCAGGACCAACCCATCTGCCTGAATTTTTGGACTCTCCTTACGGAGAAGTGATGGTTACAGAGAATGTCATGATTAGAGATGGTGGTTCGTAATAGTTCGTTCTTTGGACAGACAGGTGTTCCGTTGACACCCCAACTTCCCTTCCCCACCTCCTATGGTGGGCACCCAACTCAGAGGAGGAGCCGGGGCAGGGAAGCTCAGGTGCCCTTGGAATACCTGTGCATATGAAGAACGAACCATTACATCTGAAGACCATGCCCATCTCTGGTCATGATTAGGGTCTACGCTTCAAAGTTTATCCCTACACCACTGATTAAGGAATGGTGCAGCTTCCAGTCTAAAGAAATATCTGTGTACACTCTGTGACAGAAGTCAGTTTTTCTTCCTAGATTGTAAACACAAAAATAAATAGGAAATCCCACAATATTGACAGGAGAGATTGAATTAATTCCAATATAACTTTGTTTGCAGGGCAGCCAGGTGACCCCTCATTACCCATTGTCAATTCTGTCTCAAACGTCATATGTGCCCTGACCTTTGGACACCGGTTTGCTCTTGAAGACAAAAACTTTCAGAAACTGGTTGAAGCTGTTGACAGCAGCTTAAAATCTGCAGGTACCTTTTTTCATATTGTGAGTAATCTTCTTCTTTGCTACTGTGATAGAAAGACTTCCCAGGACACTGTGTTTGTAATTCTGCAGGGACCCCAGAAATGTGCTAGCTCTCAAGAGGAGGGGTGGGGGAGAAATTCATCCAGTTTGTAAACTTACATGTCTTGAACCAGTGGGTAGCCTGAAGCACAATGATCTATTCTGGTAGGGAGTAATCTGAAATAGACAGATTTATTTCGTATATGTCTCCTCTGCTCAAAGTACTCTGGGCACATCACGAAAAGACAAGACTCATTGGAAAAGACATTCATGCTGGGAAAAGTTGAAGACACCAAGAAAAGTGGAAGGCTAAATAAGAAATAGATTGACTCCTTAAAGGAAACCACAACCTTGAGTTTGCAAGACCTTAGCAGGGCTGTTGATGTCAAAATTAATAGGATTGTCATAAATCAGTAATGACTTGACAGCATGTAACAACAATAACAACACATCTACAGTATTCTGCACTTAGTAGGTACATTAGCACTTGTGTTTCTGTCAAGTCAGAAGGTCTGATGATTAAACATTTATCCAAAGAGCTCTATAGACGTTTATAGATGTCTAGGAAAAACCAGAAGCCTGTGTTTATCACCGCTAATCACTGACCTTTTCCTTGTTAGGCTTTCTTTCAGAACGAGCCAGATCAATGTTCTGCATCTTGCAAAATTTACTTCTTCTAAATATCCCTTAAATTTCTTGCTCCTTGCAAGTAGATAAATTGACTGTCCAGAAGAATCCTTGTTTTCTCTTCTTTTATTAAACAAACATATGCGAGTAGACATGTATATGATAGGATTTCTGTCTTTTGAGTATTTTTAAAAATGTAACTATGAAAACGTAATAAGGAGTTTCAAAATGAAGCATTAAGCACTGAACTGAGTATCAACAAATGAAACCAAGCTTTAAAAAACCCTTCTCAATTAAGTCATGTTGATTTTAGTATCTTGGTGTCTAAAATATAAATACGGTAGTTTCACAATCAGATCATGCACAATTTCAATATTCTTATAAATTGCTACCCCTTGGCAGAGTTTTTGCTTCTCTACAGATGTTCTCATCTCATCCTTTGCTCCTGGCTTCCTTTTTTTTTTTTTTTTTTTTTTTTTTGGCTGGCTTTATACCTTTCTGATTTTATTTATTTACTTTCTCAATTGTCAAAATCTGAGGTCTGCCGATAGGGTGATCTCTTAACCTACTAAAATGCTTACTTCAATTTTCTAAGAAAATCTGGGTGGCTTTTGCTCTCCCTGCAGAATCAGAGAGAAGCAATTAAAATTTTAGCTTTGATTTCCCCCCCCCCCCCCCTATATGCCTGCCAGTCAAGCAAAATGCAGTGAGATCAAACTGCTTCTGCAATTATCTACTTAGCTAGGACTTTGCTGAGCTGACAAGCAAATACTGCCATGGAATGTTTATGGAGAAATCCCGGGGAGCGGTGGATGAAAACAATGTGATAGAACTCTATTATGGTGATCTAGTGTTCTAGCGATCTCGTGTTTTACTATGTTAGCAGAATGCCATTTAGTGGACATATTAACACATTGATCTGCATTGTAACTTTCTGTTCTCATTTTAATAATGATCTTGGAACTGCAGAGCTGGAAGGAACCCCATCGATCATCGAGTCCAGCCCCTGTTAAGGAGGCACAGTGGGGAATCGAACTCCCAACCTCTGGCTCTGCAGCCAGATGCCTAAACCACTTTTTGTATACAGCTTTTTGCATCCTGTAAGGCAGCTAAGCATACATTTCTACCCTTTTGTCAACATTTAAATGGGTTTACGCACACAGTGTTTCCATTTTGATACTCCCAGAGAGAGCTACTGAAAAGACCTGTAGAAGCTGTTGCTGTCGTAATAGTGCTATTATCTGTATAATATAATATGCTCATATTAATGACTGACTGGGTCAGATTCAGAAATAGGTTTTCCAATGGTCTTTTCTTTACCTTTCCCCAAAACCCAGAAAAAGAGTAAGCTGCAAACAATTTGAGTTCAAGCTAAATTCAGAAGCCATCTTTCCTCCAGGAATGACACTAAAAAGTGTGTCAAGAAGATACACCTTCCATGAGCACTCCGTCATGTGAAAAAGAAAGTACACCCGCCTTGAATTCCATGGTTTTACGTATCAGGGCATAATAAAAATCCTCTGGTCCTTAGCCGGTCTGAAAATTACGTAAATAAAACTTCAGATGAATAACAACACAGGACGTACCCTGTTTTCCCCGAAAATAAGACCTAACCTGGAAATAAGCCCTAGTATGATTTTTCAGGATGCTCGTAATATAAGCCCTACCCCAAAAATAAGCCCCAGTTGAGTGAAACCCCGCCCTCCACCCTTGTGCAGCAACCAGAAGAAGATGACATGACTGTATTTGAATAAATGTAGATTGTTGTACATGAAAAAAAATAAAACATCCCCTGAAAATAAGCCCTAATGCGTTTTTTGGAGCAAAAATTAATACGACCCTGTCTTATTTTCAGGGAAACACGGTATTACATCGTGTCATGATTTGTTTTACAAAAATAAAGCCAAAATAGAGAAGCCCTGTGTGAAAAACTCCATTTTGGCTTTATTTTTTGTAAAATGAATCATGACACTGTCTGATATGTCATGTGTTGTTGTTCATCTGAGGTTGTACTTACTTAATTTTCAGACCTGCTAAGGACCAGATTATTTTTGTTATGCCCTGATCCATAAAACCATACAATTCAAAAAGGGTGTGCTTTCTTTTTCACATATTGTACGTGCCTACAGTTTTTCTTAACAACTGTTTGAATGTTACGACGACTTTGGAATGATTTATTCGTATGGATGATAATAGTAATTATTATTATATGCCATCAAGTAAATTCTGACTTATAGTGAACCTTTCCAGAGTGTTCTAGGTATAAGAAGTAGACAGCCATTCCTGTCTTCGGGGTGTGCTCTGGGACTGTGTGGCATGCCCAAGGGTACATAGGCTGCCCTTACTTCCAGCCTGTGTATCTCTGGGTCATAGTGAGACACAGAGTGAAATCAAACTCCTGACCTTTGGCTTCACAAGCACGTATCCAACTCACTGAGCTATCCAGCCAGTGAGCTGGGAAGCAACTACTTAATGCTCCTGTGACAATGAATCTGTTAAACCTGGAAAACAACGCAGAGGTTTGACACTCAAGTGCTCATCCAAATAAGTTGACCCACACCCTGTTCCCCCCCAAACGTCTCTCAGGGGCAGTGACTGTTTTTTGCTTTCCCTGCAGCTATATGAAATGTTCCCATGGCTCATGAAACATCTCCCAGGACCTCATCAGAAGGCCTTGTTCGATATGGAGATGACGCTTTCCTTTGCAAGGAAGGAAATCGAGAAGCATAAGGAGCAACAGTCCCTGCACGACCCCCGGGATTTCATTGACTTCTATCTCCTTGAGATGGAAAAAGTAGGTACACGCTGCACATTGTGTTTGAACACTGATTTCCAAGGAATTGTTGTATTCTCTGCGGTGACTGGAGAGCAAAACCTGCTGGGAGACCATCAGCTGCATGGGAATCGTCATAATCTCTCATCATATCTACACTTAATCCTTCTCTCCAGTTTCAACCCTATTAAATTCAGGTGCTGGGGAACCTGCTAACTGAACATTTGCTTCTGCCACTGCATGTGGTTTCATGATACCCTCAGAGCAATCCTATGATATGGATCTGTCTAAGAGTAACTGGCCTCAGATCATTCATTTAAGCTTCTGCCTGCCTAGGGATGTGGATCTGTGTCACATGATCTAAGACACTTAGCTGTGATATCAAAATAAAGGGTGAAGTGTGAAAAAGGAACATGGGAAGGGATGTAACTCAGAGGCAAAGCATCGGCTTTGCATGTAAAATGTTTCATTCCGTCTGACTACACTCATTGGGCAAGACATTGCTCTGAAATAATGAAAATCAATTCATCCCCGCCTGCATCTGTTTGTTTGTTATTTAAACTTATATACTGCCCCATAGGGCTAGTGCACTCTCTTGGTGGTTTATGATATAAATATGCAAACAACAATTTGCCCTCCCCCCCCCCCCCCAGCAAGCAGGGTACTCATTTGACTGACCTCAGAACAATGGGAGAGCTGAATCAACCTTGAGCTGGCTACCTGAACTCGACGGAATCAAACTCAGGTTCTGAGCAGACGCTTGACTGCAGCACTGCAGTTTAACAACTACATCACGATGTATCCACCAATATTTTTTTTAAGGAATGAGGGGCAAAAAAATCAACCAAAGGAACGCAAAGGGAAAGGAAAGGTTGAGTGTCAGCTTATAATTTCTCATTTCTATTGGTTCCTCTTGTCCGTGGTCCATACCAGAGCAAGGATGACCCTGACTCTGCCTTTAATGAAGAAAACCTGGCTCAATGTATCCATGACTTCTTTATCGCTGGAACAGAAACGACTGCTGTTTCTCTGAGATGGGCACTTCTCCTTCTGACAAATCACCCAGAAATCCAAGGTGAGAGAGAGAGAAATATACAAGGGCAACCGGACTGCTACTCTTGATCCCTATTGTGTGGACCGTAATTTTTTAAAAAAGATTTCACAGTTATTAAATGGTATGCTAAAGTGAAAAGGAAAAAATAATCACATCCACCTTCTGGTCTAATCATGTCCTGGCCACATAACATTTTCTTGTGGAGGGCACACTGAGGCATCCACCATTTTTTTAAAAAGGAATGAGGGGCAAAAAATGAACCAAAAAAAGAGATGGACTATGCCTCACTGCAGAGTGTAGATGAATGTACCACATCTATTTCACGCCTAAAAAGGCGGAATGGTGGAAGAAGGTTTGAACCATTGTCACGGGATATACGCCTTGTGACCAAAACGCACAACACAGACAGCATAAGAAGCAAGAAAAATGGGGTACATTCCTACAGCGTGGCCTAAGTTGATTCTGACTTATGGTGACCCTTTTCAACATTTTCTAGGTATAGAGCAGCGGTCCCCAACCTTTTTGGAACCACGGACTGGTTGGGGGGGGTTCCATGCGCGGAGGGTGTGTAGAGCTCGCGGGGGGCGTGTCACACTCGTGCGCATGCACACGAGCGTGACACCCCCTGCAAGAGTGACACGCCCCCCGTCAGTGTGACACGCCCCCCCGCGAGCGCGACATCCCCTGCGAGAACAACACGCCCACCATGCGTGCGGGGGGGGGGTGGAGATCCGTCTCCATGGCCCATTCCTGGGGATCCCACGGACCAGCACCGGGCCGCGGACTGGGGATTGGGGACCCCTGTTATAGAGCATTGGTCCCCAACCTTTTTGGGACCACAGACCTGTTTGGGGGGGGCAGGCTCCATGTGGGAGGGCGGGGGCGACACGTCCCCCTGCGCGAGCGTGACCCGTCCACCACAAGCGCAACATGCCCCCCGCAAGCGTGACACACCCACCGTGCATGCAGGCAGGGGGCGGAGATCCGTCTCCACAGCCCAGTTCCGGGAAGCCCATGGACCGGCACCGGGGACCCCTGGTATAGAGGACTCAGAAGCGGTTTTACCATTCCCTTCCACTGGGGGGTGCCCTGGGACTGTGCAACTTGCCCAAGGCTACACAGGCTGCCTTTTCTCCTGGGATACACAGCGGGGAATCAAACTCCCAACCTCTGGCTCCACATCCAGATGCCCAAATCACTGAGCTAGCCAGCCAGCTATAAAGGGCTCTACTGTCAGTTAAATCAGAAGACAGTACTGTCGATTTACATTTGTGTGAGTAGAAGAGGGACACTAAGGACTGAGAATAGGACTGAAATTCAATTGGTTCTCATTTTAATGTCAACTTCCCTAATTTTGCATTTTTTAAAGGAATACCTAAACAGAAAATGTTTTTGAATGGGCCCTGCTCTGATTTTTGCAGCGGAATTCTCCAAACAGTGTACAAATAAAGGCATATATTAGGGAGGCATGTGTGCAAGAATCCCTGTTTTCTAGGAAATAACATTAAATAATGCAGTGGAAAAATTGATTGGAAATTATTCCTGTTGCAGCAAAATTGTGCACAAAGTGCATGAATTAGAAGTACACACAAAAATATGTACAAAGTTCCATGCACACCTCTCCTAGCACTCTATACAGCTGCTACGTATTTGTTTTTATTTCATTAAATGAACCACAGGGATGCTGGCAAGTCCCAAGTACAAGTCTTCGGGACCAAGTCCTAAGGCTTGAGTCCAAATCTCAAGTCACTTGTTCCGCCGCCGCCCCCCCCCCGGGTTTGGGACTCACGACCAGGACCCTCCCGCCACCGCTGCCCCCCACTGCTACCACACCTCTGCAGCCCCGCCACCATCGAATGGTCCTGACGGACCAATGTTGTAGCACTTAGAATGCGGGAAAGCATGTTAATATTCCCATAAAACCATGAAATTGACCTGAGTTTCTCCGCTGAAAAGGAGATAGAAAGATAATAAACTGACAATCATTCAGGATTCAGTAATAGAACAATTTCTCGTAGTATAAATATCCATCATGGTTTACTCATTGTAAGTAATCGTTGCTTACTTTTCTGAAAGTAAAATATGTATTTCTTTATATGTGTAATATTTAAAATATACCTTTCATCCCTTTCTATCATTTTGCTCAGATAAAGTCCACAAGGAGTTGGAAGATGTTTTGGGTTCTTCTCAGTTAATCTCCTATCGAGATTTAAAGAGACTCCCTTACACTAATGCGGTGATTCATGAGATGCAGAGGGTCAAATATGTCTTAATTCTTGGGGTCCCAAGACAATGTGCACAGGATGTGAACATGCGTGGTTTTCTCATTCCCAAGGTATGGAATATAATTAGCGCTGCTCTCCCTACATCCCAGAAGCAATGAGGGTCATAAGACGGTATTCTGAGAGGTGTCAGTGCAAAGAAATACAAACAGGAATACAAAACATGAAAATAATTGTTTTATGGGTTCAAAAGAAACAAACCGGAAAGATTCTTAAGGTACATCTATAAAGATCCCATATTTATTAGAGGTGGCTGGACGAGATGGTTGGACGAGATGGTTGGACAGTGTCATCGAAGTGACCGACATGAATTTGACCCAACTCTGGGAGGCAGTGGAAGACAGGAGGGCCTGGTGTGCTCTGGTCCATGGGGTCACGAAGAGTCAGACATGACTTAACGACTAAACAACAACAACATTTATTAGAGGAAGAATGGATGAGAACCAGGAAAGAACTATTCACCCTTATTCCTCCACCTTTCAAGTGTTCTGGTTATTTTAAAAATGAGCCCTGGAAAAAAATTGAAATTTTGTCGAGCTGCTTGCCACTTGCGGCTAAATTTCTCCACTCCTTTCCTTTTTAGATGATTTTTGTGTAGGCAATCGTAAGTGGGCTGGCTCTTTTGCTTCCCTCCTCCTTCTTTAAAGTCATGGACAATGGCTTGCAGGCAAAAGCAGCCATCTTTCTGACCCGGGTTGCATTTTTCCAACTGCGGTGTATCGCCCAGCTGTACCCCTATCTGGACATTAGGTCCCTATAACAAGATTGGTCCATGCACTTGTAGTTGTCAAGATTTGGGGTGTGGGAGATGGTTCAGAGACAAGTCAGTCTTCCAGGTTGACAGCAAAGAGACTCACAGAGATGGTAGGTTCCTTCACCAGCAGTGTATTTGCAGACTATGTCCAATGGAACTATGGACATCAGTCAACAGACTCAATACTACACTCTCAGTAAATAAACGAACAGCACTTTGTGCAGCAACTCTCCAACACAACGCTCCACACAGCACCATAGTGTGCAGCACTTATATAGTTTGAACAACCCATCACTGGGCACATCACCTGATGTCTTCTCCCAGACATTTCCTCATGTCCAATACACATTTCATGGATTGCATCAGCTTCGTGTGCTGACTCTGTGGCTGCATACCTGTTTTAAGATGGATGCCTATTAACAAAATTTGGTTCATGTACTAAGAGTAAATTCTCCATGGTGGGTCATAAAATCCTGACAGCAGTCTCGAAAATGGACTACTGTAATGCGCTCTACATGGGGCTTCTTCCCTTGAGGCTGACAGGGAAACTTCAAGAGGTGCAACATGCGGCAGCCGGATTGATTGCTGGGATGAGGATATATGATCATATCACCCCAATCCTGGCTAGCCTGCATTGGTTACCCATCTGCTTCCATGCCAGGTTTAAGGTGTTGGTTCTAATATACAATGCCCCAAATAGTTTGGGACCACACTACCTGTCTGAACGTCTTCTGCCAAGTTCAGCTGCCTGTCTGACCAGGTCCTCACTGACCATGTGCCTACAAATCTCAACACCTTGAGTGATCCAGGAAACAACAACCAGGAGCTGGGCCTTCGTTGCTGTGGCACCTTCCTTGTGGAATGTACTGCCACAGGAATTATGCCAGGCGCCCACCGTCCCGTGCTTTTAAAAAATAACTTTTAAAAGGGGGCTTTTAAAGGAAGCCTTTGGGGTAGTTCTCCTCAGTTGACTGAATATGTGGAGGAGGAAGAAGGGTGGTATTTTGGGTTTTTTTGGGGGGGAGGAGAGCATCTAACAGTTTCTTGCTACCTGTCTTTTTTTGACCTTTGTATTTCAGAATGCGTTCTTATGATTTCTGCTCTTGTGTACAAGGCCCAAAGTAGCAATTTGCTGGATGGGTGGAATAAGAATTGAATGAATGAATGAATGAATAAATAAATAAATTTCCTCTCAGATGCAGTCTGAGGTGAGGAATTTGGGTGGGGCAGCTGCTCTTTCTTTAAGACATTTGTCTTAAAGGGGAGCACAGTGATGTGAATTTGGACTTTTCTTGTCTTTGGGTATTAAAGAGGTAATTTTTAAAAAAATCTCTCTGACATGGAACAACAAGCTTGCTTGCTTGCTTGCTTTCGCTTCCTTCCTTCTTTCCAATCAGTCTACAACACAATCTGTGCATTATTAAAAATGCAAGCACTGAATGGGTTGTTTGTGTCTTGGGGGGAAAAAACACTGAATAGTCTCATCAAACAGAGATAGCCTGTTTCACGAAATGAGACAATTACAGGTATTTCAACTTCTGGAGGTGTGGGGGTGGGGTGGGAGAAGCCTTTGTATGTGTTATGGCATACACAGAAATGTATTTGAAAAGGAAATGGGATTCAATGGGATTAAACTGTGACCAATAGGGAAAAAGTATCTATCCAAAAGAGTGCAATTACCAGCAAAAAACAAAGGAACACATTTGCAGAAAATGTAACATGCTGATGTATGTAGAGTGATGCAAAATTAGGGAAAAATGTAATCTTAAAAAAAAAAGGATAATATATTTCACCTGGAACAGACAGATACCAAATGACCTACATTGTACCTGCTAAGTCTTCTGTCTTGGTGGATGAGAAACCTCAGGGTCCCTGGTCTCCACTGGATGACCCTTCATCTTTAAAGCAGATTCAAACTGGACAACCCTTCAAACTGAAGGCATTTTAAAGGAGAAGATTGGTCTCCAGCAGACCTTCAAATAGAGGTCTTGCCTCTATAAAAGTGGGCACATGGCCACCCTAGAAATGTTTCACCACCAAGCCTGTAAACCAGCACCATATTTTGGCAAACTACATGGCAGGGCTATGGCAGCCACTCAAATGGCTCATTCCCAGGGAGTCATTAATTCTGTGAGAGGTATAGATATGGCCATATGCTCATGCACATGAGGAAATTCCTTCCCCCCCCACCTCTTTTTTGCAGGGGACGCTGATTATGTCAAACCTGCGCTCTGTTCTTCTTGATCCTGAACAATGGGAGACGCCTGAAGAATTCAACCCAAAACATTTTTTGGATGAGGATGGAAATTTTGTGGCCAGAGATGAATATCTGGCTTTTGGTGCAGGTAAGGAAAGAAGTCTAAGGGTGGGAGCAGACGGCTGGAAAGCCACGCACTTGGTCGCACTGAAAAGGATAGTGTTGGTGGGACCAACCTCCCTTAAAAGTGATTCTCTCCAGCCTGGTCCCCAAAAGTGAACCAAAAAGGTTTGGCTTCGGCATGGTTTTGGCTGGAGGTCATTTCTCTGTAGGTTGTTGGTCAACAGGAAATAGATTGCCCTGGATCTTTCTACAAGCTGTCCAAAAGGCCATCACACCCTTAACCAGCTTGCAATGTACAAGTATGATCTGTGGGTTGTTTGCAGGACGGGATCTACCAGGGAGCCCCTATTGTTTGAAGAGCTTGCCGTTTAAGACTACAACTCCCATGGTTACCCAGCCAGCATGCTGTCAGTAGCTTCTGGGAGTCATAGTCCATGAATTAATGTTTCCAAACTCTGATAATTTGTAGTGCATGCTATCTGACTTCCATCCAGGCATGCCTAAAACAATACAGCCAAGTCTGACATAATGGGGTGCCCCATCCCTGGAGGTTTTCAAGAAAAGATTGGACAGTCATCTGTCCCGGATTGTATGAGGTCCGGGGTGGTGTGAGGTCTCCTGCCTTGGGCAGGGGGTTGGACTAGAAGACCTCCGAGGTCCCTTCCAACCCTACGACGATTCTAGGATTCTATGAAACAGTCTAAATGGAGGGCTTCAGTAGACAAGCACTGAACCCAGCTAACTGGGTCTGATGAGAAATTTGAACTTCCTTGTTCTGCAATAGGGCTTGAACGTGTGTTGTTTTCACTCACAACAGAAGGCTGCAAGATGTGTACTTAGTACCGTTAAACTATGGCACATCTGAGGATTAAAAATAAACAAACTGCAACTATTTATTTAGTCCAGTGTAACCGGGGTGTTAGTCCAGAACAATTGGTATCTCTAGGTTCTCCTTCTTACCTTGCCATTTTCTTTTCTTCTTCTTCTTCAAGGACCTTGATTTTGGTTTTACTCAGTGGGACTACACGACGAGAGAAATGTGAATTCGCTTGCTGTGAAGTTACACTGGGGAGATTGGGTTTTCCCGGGTCTGTTCAAATAAACTGGACACATAGGGAAAGGAGGAAATTGGCTTGTTAGCACAGCTACAGAAGAGCTACTAATAAACTGTAGGCATGAACAGAGTGCTGATTTTCTCCTGTCGTTTCCTTTTCTTGTCCTTTTTTTTTTTCCTGTTTAGGTGCAACAATGCTGGCACCAAGCTATTTAAAAAACCAAAAAAATAAAACCCAAAGAATAAATAGCATCCTTGCCAGGATGGGAACAGTGGAGAGTGAGGGATCAATTCCTGAATCAGTACAAGGGATCAGACCATCTGAAACACTGCAAATGCAGTTTTTGCCTCTTGAGTGGTGGAGGCGAAAACTATGGAATGAAAGGATAAAACTCCAGGCTGATCCAAATTTCATTTTATGACATGGGGTCATTACGGGGGGAAAACATGTGAATCAGCCGGTCCCAATCCTGGAGCGTTAGTCACATTTTTTACCAATGGAGTCACACCCTCAGTCTGGGAAAATGGGAATGGAAAACAGCCCTCATTACTTCCCAACCCTACCTATTTCCATCAGTTTGATCTCCTGTTCAGCATGACCACTGGCATGCTATGCAAAAAACCCATACTTTTAAAGGTACCAACTAATCTCACTCTATTGGGTTAACTCCTTTAAAAAAAAAAACAAAGTGTGCTGCTTATATACTGCCCCATAGTCCTTAAAGCACTCTCTGGGTGGTTTACAAGTTAATTATGCAGGCTACACATTGCCCCCCATCCCAGCAAACCAGGTACTCATTTTACGGACGTCAGAAGGATGGAAAGCTTGAGCTGGCTACCTGGGATTGAAACCTGGGTCCTGAGGACAGTTTTGTTGCAGTACTGCAGTTTAACCACTGCACCACGAGGCTCCTTACTTGCTGACTGGGTTACAAGCCCTAGAAAACAGGCTGCCGCCCATTGACTGTCTCTCCTTTATCTCTTCCGCAGGGGCTCGGGTGTGTCTGGGGGAACAGCTGGCGAGAATTGAGGTCTTCATCTTCTTGACCAGCCTGTTGAGGACTTTCCGTTTCCAGCTGCCAGAAGGAGTGAAAGAGCTCAACCAAGACCCTGTTCCAGGGTTGTCAACACCCCCCTTTCCTTATAAAATCTGTGCTGTTCCACACAATAATTCCTTCTAAAAAGTCAAAAGTAGTCAAAGTGCCTTATTTGTTACTGTATTTTTCCCCCCACTAACTGTTCGTTTAATCTAATATTCACCCATGAATTCTTCTGTTTGTGCAGTCCTAACGTGTGAAATACATGTATAACTATTATGCAGGGGATGGATCAAGTGGATAGAGGGAAGCTCTTTTCCCTCTCACGCCATACCAGAACCGGGGGACATCCACTCCCATTGAGTGTTGGGAGAGTGAGAACAGACCAAAGCGTGTGGTTAGTCTGTGGAACTCCCTGCCACAGGATGTGGGGATGGCATCTGGCCTAGAGGCCTTGAAAAGGAGATTGGACAGATTTCTGGAGGAAAAGTCCATCGCAGGTGACAAGTCATGATGGGGATGTATATAATCTCCACGCTTAAAACGAAGGGACCTCCAAATGCCAGATGCAGGGGAAGGGGTATCAGGAGACAGGTCTCTCGTGGTCTTGTGGGCTCCCAGAGGCATCTGGTGGGGCCACTGTGAGAAGCTGGACTAGATGGGCCCTTGGCCTGATCCAGCAGGGCTCTTCTTAGGTTCTTATGTAACCTATCGTTCTTCCAGGTTGAGCATTTGTTCTCCATATTATATCTGGTTCATCACTGATTTTATTAGTTGAATTTTAAAAGTATAAACAACAAAGACACGACCCTAATAGGGCTTTCAATGTAAGTGCGAGGTTTAAGGAGTGCTTTTACCAATTCCCCGTCTCGTGTCTTCACCAAACGAGCTTGGGAAGGTAGTGGAACTCAGAGAAGAACCTCCCCAGAAGGTTTTAAAAGCCGAGAAGGCTCATATGGGGTGATATGATCCTTCAAATAGCCCAGACCCAAACCGTATAGGGCTTTAGAGCTAATAACCAGCACTTTGAATTGGCCCTGGGAACCAACCGGCAGCCAGTGAAGCTCTCAGTACTTAATTAGGGTTGCCGCAGCTGCCTGGCATAGAGCAAATAAGCAGACAGAGTAAAAACAAATCTAAGCAAGTATCAAAATATAGTTACAGTTAACAGTAACTATAATAAGGTAATTAGAACTTCTCTGATTGAAATATAATTTTAAATGGGTGTCAATTGTAGGAAAAAAAACACTTAGATTTGAGTAGATGCCTAAATAACACATCGAATCATAGAATAATTAAGTTAGAAGGTGCCTATATGGCCATCAAGTCCAACCCCCTGCTCAATGCAGAAATTCAAATCAAAACAGATCTGACAGAAGGTTGTCCAATTTTCTCTTGAATGCCTCCAGCATTGGAGTGCTCACCACCTCCCGTGGTCATTGGTTCCACTGTTGTACCCCTCTAACAGCTAAGAGGTGTTTCTTGAAATTCAGCCTAAAATCTGGCTTCCTGTAGACTGAGCCCATTATTACGTGCCCTGTACTCTGGGATGATCGAGAACAGATCCTGCCCCTCCTCTGTCTGACTGCCTTTCAAGTATTTGAAAAGTGGCATCATTCTTTTTTTCCTCAAGGCTGAACATGCCTGGTTCTTTCCTCCTAGGGCTTGGTTTCCAGTCCCCAGTCATTCTTGTTGCCCCCCTTTGAACTTGCTCCAGTTTGTTGGCATTAACTAAAACATTTTCTCCCTCCCCCTCAACATGAGAAGTCTCATGTTAGAACAGTCTTTCACTATTCACATATTACAACCTCCTCAAACCTTTATTCAACATACACAGACCTTCTTCAATGTACTCAAACCTTCTTCCAGCCTGCTATGTATCTGTAGATACCCTTCCAAATACAATGTCAAGAATACAATTCTATCTCTGATTTCTCTGCTTAAATCTATCCTATATCCGTTTCTTCAGACCAACATATTCCTCCGAACTAAGTGCAGAAACACACCAATCAATTAGATGTTGCAAATCCAGTTCATCCATTTCCAATTTCCCCGGTTGTGTTGATTCATGGGTTTCTAGGTCATCCAATGTTATCTTCAGAATCAAACAATGTTCCCTGCTGGGAACCTGGAGCAGTCCAAGAAATCTACAGTCAGAAATATTTCCCAGTCACAAAAATGGTACCCATGATGTTTTTACTCTTCACAAAATATTTTTCATCAGTAGTTGAATCTGGGTCACTTTCTTTCTTTTCTTCTAATTGTTGTTGTTCTGGTTCTTGGATGTTCAGATGAAATTGGTCTGGGGATACTTGATTTGTCATGATATTCATCCAGAACCAAATAACATTCTGTGCAGACCGATGATTAATCCTCAGATCTCACAGAGTATACTTGAGAATGTGCAGGAGATGGTGGTGAAGTGACAGGAGACTGAGACTGTCTGGAGTTTTGGGGTTCCGTGTCATCTGTATATGGGTGACACCCAACTCTATCTCTCCTTTCCAACTACATCCAAGGAAGCTGTTTCGGTTCTAGGTCAGTGTCTTGTATCAGTAATGAACTGGATGAGGGGGAATTAACGGAAACTCAACCCAAACTGAGCTTTCTCGAAAGTCAGATCGAAGAATTGGGATTCAGCCTTTACTTGATGGGGTTACACTCCCTCTGAAAATGCAGCTTGGGGGTGCTCCTGGATTTGTCTCTGAGCCTAAATGCTCAGGTTTCAGTGGTGGCCAGGAGTGTATTTGCACAATTAAAACTAGTGTCCCAGCTATGCATGTTTCTTGAGAGGTCTGATCTGGCCACGGTGCTACATGCTTTGCTTACATCTTGGCTGGATTACTGTAACACACTCTACGTCGCTCTGCCTTTCGAAAGTGTTCTGAAACTCCAGCAGGTCCAAAATATCACAGCCAGATTGTTAACTGGGGCTGGCTACAGGGAACATATAATTCCCCTGTTACAGCAGCTCCACTGGCTGCCGATCCATTTTCAAGAACAATTCAAAGTGCTGGGTTTAACCTATAAAGTCCTAAACAGTTCGGCTTCAAGCTATATGAAAGTCTGTCTCTCCCTCCATGAGCCTGCCTGAGTATCATCAGGAAAGGCCTTTCTCTCGGCCCCACCACCTCCGCAGGTGCATCTGATGGGGACACGGGAGAGGGGCCTTCTCTGTGGCTGCTCCCCAGACTTTGGAACTCCTTCCCACTGGAGGCCAGACTGGGACCACCTTTGCTGTCCTTTTGCCTCTTCATAGAGGCTTTTCCCTATAAATGACTGGTTGATGAAGGGGATTTTTAAATAGGATTCTTGTATTCAGTTGTTTTGCTTGTGCTTTTAATGTTGCTCTTATGCATAAGTTGTATAATGGTATCTGTTTAATTCTTTTAAATATTATAATAATTTATTATTTTAGCTTTTAACTTTGTTCCTTTTAATATTGTAAGCTGCCTTGAATGCTTACAGTATTGTTTAAATACTTAAAATAAATAAACAAATAATATTGCTAATCAAATGAGATATATGAGGGACATTATTTCTCAACCCAATAAATTAATATGAACAAGGGTAGAAGTGGCAGCCATTTTTGAAGATATTCTTTTTAAACAAAGCACAACCTTATAAAAAGGATAGAAAACGCCTTCCTTAGAAAGATGTGGGAAATTTGGAACAAGTATAGGGAAATCTTTATTTCTTTACTCACTCCAGTAGTGCAATTAGAAAAATTTCCATGAAATTTAAAAGAGTGGTTATAGAGAAGAAATAGATTAATAGGTTGAAAGATTGGTTGAAAAAGATGAATAATAAGGAGAAAATAAGAGAAGCTTCAGAATGAGGGAACTTATCTTGGTTTAATACGATTCAATTGAAACAATGGAAAAATGGGAAATGTAGGGATCTCACAAAATTTGGAGAGATAATGTATTAAAGTAACAACAAAATGAGACAGGAAGAGGGACACCAAGTATAAAATGTTAATAGAGATAGAGAACCAATATGACACTTTTAGAGCATTGTGGGAAAATGGATTTGGAAAGGGAAATAAGTACTAAAGTGTGGAAAAATATTTGGGGTGAAAGAATATTAAAATGTATCTCAGTGTGGAAAAATATTTGAGATAAAAGACTATTAAAATGTATCTCATTGTGGAAAAATATTAAATATTAAAATGTATCTCAGTGAAAATAAAAGAATTTTTCATAAATTAGTTGGGAAATTGTAATTAACACCGGTAAAACTGAATTGTTTAGATAGCAAGTTTCCGAATTTATGTTGAAGATGTGATCGAGATGTAGGTACTTATGTGCATATGTGATGGGAAGATGAGAATGTATCGGAATTTAGAAGGTTGGTTGTTGTAGGTTTTTCGGGCTGTTTGGCCGTGTTCTGAAGGTTGTTCTTCCTAACATTTTGCCAATCTCTGTGGCCGGCATCTTCAGAGGACAGGAATCAGAACTCTGTCTATGATCTGGTGCAGTTTGTGGGATAATTGAGTATTTATAGTTGTGGGATCAGCTTTTTGTCCTTTTCAGGAGATTGAGTGATTATGGTGATCAGGGTGTTTTTTGTTATGGGTGTATTGTTGTGATAAGGGAGGGAGATGATCTGTCACTGTGATTGATATATTTGCATACAATAGCATCAATAGCATCCACCCAAATATACAATTCACCATGGAAAAAGAAATAGAGGGCCAACTCCCTTTCTTAGATGTCATGGTCATACGCAAACCTGACCTACTGGGACACAAGGTCTACAGAAAACCCACCCACGCAGACCGGTACCTACACAAAAACTCCAACCACCACTCATGACAAAAAAGAGGCATAATCAAAACACTGGTAGACCGTGCAAATCGGAACTGTGAAGCTCAATTTCTCAGCACCAAACTGAACCATCTGAATTGGGCCCTACAGGCAAATGGCTATTCCAAGAATGAAATCACAAGAGCCATCAAACCAAGAAAACAACACCAAACTGAAGAGGAAAAACAGCCACCCACAAACAAAGTATTTCTGCCATACATCAAAGGGGTCACGGACCACATGGGGAAACTTTTGAAAAAACACAACCTACAAAGAGTATTCAGACCCACCACAAAAATACAACAAATGTTACGGTCAGCAAAGGACAAAAGGGATCCCCTCACCACTGCAGGAGTGTACCTGATACCTTGCAGTTGTGGCCAGGTATATATTGGGACCACAAAACGCAGCATCCACACCAGAATCAAAGAACATGAGAGACACTGCAGACTAAAACAACCGGAAAAATTTGCAATAGCTGAACATGCCCTGCAACAAGCCGGACATGAAATTCTATTTCAAAACACAGAAGTACTGTACAACACTAGCAATCATTATGTTAGACTGCACAGGGAAGCCATTGAAATCCACAAACACCAGTAGAGCTTCAACAAAAAAGAAGTCTAAAACTCAACAAAGCCTGGCTCCCAGCACTGAAAAATACAGCCTGCAAAAGGTCAACAAACTCTACCCAGACACAAGGACCGATGAGCACTGCACACAAAAGACCAGCTAACGACACCCATCAATCACAGTGACAGATAATCTCTCCCCCTTATCACAACAATACACCCATAACAAAAAACACCCTGATCAACATAATCACCCAATCTCCTGAAAAGGACAAAAGCTGATCCCACAGCTATAAATACTCAACTATCCCACAAACTGCACCAGAGCACAGAAAGAGTTCTGACCCTGAAGATGCCGGCTACAGAGACTGGCGAAATGTTAGGGAGAAGAACCTTAAGAACATGGCCAAACAGCCCGAAAAACCTTCGTCTCTGGTGATGGATCAAGACATGGAAGAAGGCGCCATTGGAGGGGCAGTTGGTGATCTGCACAGTGATTTGACAGACAAAGAATAAACTAAAAAGAGGACACAGAAGAGGGAACATGATAGAAACATGACGCATTCATGTGCCCCTCTTTCATGAACACGAATCATTAATGTTTTAGAGGCAATTGACAAAAGAACACAAATTCCATGAAAGAGAGCCTTTTTCATGTTTCGGATCTTTCACTAAAGCATGAAAGGTCCATTCCTACTGGGCACTACAGTTTAAGAAAGATATTGACAACCATATCCAGGTGAGGGCATCATCTGGAAACCAGGCTTCCTGAGGGACCAGTGTATATTAAGCCTGGAGGAGAGAAAACTGAGACATATTATGTTAGCCAACCTCAAGTAGGGTGTCCATTCATTCAAAATTCATTCCAAGTTTATTCGTCTTCATCCAAGCTATTGTTGCCTCCAGCCGCTGTTGCTATTTGATTGTTGCTAATCCATCATGACATCAGATGATGAGGAAAAATATAGCTCAGTGTCATCAGTGTACTGAAGACATTTCTCCTCTGGCACCCTGACTTTCTCTCCCAGTGGCTTCACAAGGATATTTAAAGAGCATGGCAAAATATGTATTAAACAAATATGGCAAATTAGACCCACATGTATCGTTTCCAAGGTCAGGTAGATAATAAATATGGACATAAATAATGATGTGCTTTTTCAGATGAAAAAAGGCCCACCTTTTTTCATCTGAAGCAATAATTATAGTTGTGATTAGACTAATGACTCTTTAGTCTAATCTTTAGATTAGACTAATGATGTTAATGACTCAGGATAGCCATTCTAAGGAAAAGGCATGGCCCTGTGCCAGGAATCAAAGAGCTTAACCTAAAATGTAGACTGTAAACAAGTACATGTGCTTGCTGGATTTATTATGCTCTATGGCTGGACAAGTGAAACTGGTCTACCATCTTTATAAGGGCTAAATTCTTATAACCCAACTTTCACAAGGAAATTCTTGCTCTCCTTCTTCTGGAAATTCTGACAGGCTGCTAACAGCCCTTCTGACAGTATCAAATGAAAAATTTCTGAGGTGATTTGACAGATAAAGGATAAACTGAAAGAGTACACAAAAGAGGGGACATGACAGAAACATGACACTTTCATGAGCCCCTTTTTCATAAACACAAATCATTCTTGTTTTAGAGGCAATTGACAAAAGAGCACAAATTCCATGAAATATAGCATTTCTCATGTTTTGGATCTTCCATTAAAAAAAATGAAAGGTCCATTCCTACTGAGCACTACAGTTTAAGAAGGATGTCACCAAACACATACAGATGAGGACAATCTGGATGGTAAAAGATGTGGAAACCAAGCTTCATGGGGAGCAGATGAAGGAGCTGTGTATATTAAGCCTGGAGAAGAGAAAACTGAAATATGATAGCCAACTTCAAGTATCTGAAGGGATCTCACATGGAAGGCTGAGCACGATTGTTTTCTATAGCTCCATAATGTAGGACCCAAATTAATAGATTCAAACTGAGAGAAAGATTGTGTTAAGCATCCTTCAGTCTCGAGAGACTATGGTATCATGATGTATATGGAGGACTTGGAACAGTGTCTCGTGTGGCTGAGAAGGCCAATTCAAGAGTGACAATCCCTTCCACACTGAAGACAAATACAATCTGTCCCCTGTCCAGCTCCCTGGTTTGGCTGGTTTCGGGACTGCCTCTTTGCCTCGGCCTGCTGGACAAGGGTCTCTTCAAAATGGGAGAGGCCATGCTGCACCGCTTGCCTCCAGGCTGAACGCTCAGATGTCAAGGCTTCCCATCTGTTGAGGTCCATTCCTAAGGCCTTCAGATCCCGCTTGCAGATATCCTTGTATCGCAGCTGTGGTCTAGAGAACGTGGTAGCTGCTTTGCCAATGCGTTTATCCAGCTCGACATCTAGGGAGAGAGTGTCAGAGATTGTTGAGCCAAGGTACACAAAGTCATGAACAACCTCCAATTCTTGTGTGGAGATAGTAATAGAGGGAGGTGAGTCCACGCCCTGGCCCATGACTTGTGTTTTCTTCAGGCTGATTGTTAGTCCAAAGTCTTGGCAGGCCTTGCTAAAACGATTCATGAGTTGTTGGAGGTCTTCAGCAGAGTGGGCAACAACAGCTGCATCATCGGCAAAGAGGAACTCCCGCATGTATTTCAGCTGGACTTTGGTCTTCGCTCTCAATCTAGAGAGATTAAAGAGCTTTCCATCTGATCTAGTCCGGAGATAAACACCTTCTGTTGCAGTTCCAAAGGCGTGCTTCAGCATGATGGCAAAAAAGATCCCAAACAGGGTCGGTGCAAGGACACAGCCCTGTTTCAGTCCGCTTCGGATGTCAAAGGGATCTGATGTTGAGCCATCAAAAACTACAGTGCCCTTCATTTCCTCATGAAAGGACCTGATGATGTTAAGGAGTCGAGGTGGACATTCAATCTTGGGAAGTATTTTAAAAAGGCCATCCCTGCTAACCAAATCAAAGGCCTTTGTGAGATCTATGAAGGCCACAAAGAGTGGCTGTCGTTGTTCCCTACATTTCTCCTGCAACTGTCTGAGGGAGAATACCATTTCAGTGGTGGATCTATTAGCTCAAAATAATTGTAATTCTGGAAGCACTCTGTCTGCAAGCACCTGGAGTCTCTTCAGCACAACGCGGGCAAGCAGCTTCCCTACAATGCTGAGAAGAGAGATGCCACGGTAGTTATTGCAGTTACCCCTGTCTCCTTTGTTCTTATCCAATGTGACGATGTTTGCATCCTTCATGTCCTGTGGTACTCCACCTTCCCTCCAGCAAAGACAAAAGATTTCATACAGCTCAGTGGTGATTATCTCTTTACAGCACTTCAGCAGGGATGTTATCCTTCCCAGGTGCCTTGCCGGAGGCGAGGGAATCCAAGACCGCTTTTATTTCTGCTAAAGATGGTTCACTGTCCAACTCTTCCAGGACAGGCAGGCACTCAATGTTATTTAGTGCCTCTTCGGTTACTACATTCTCTCTGAGTACTATAGCTCAGAGTAGTGCTGCACCCAGCGTTCCATCTGCTGTGCTCGGTCCTGGATGATCATGCCTGTAGCAGACTTCAAGGGAGCAGATTTCTTTTGTATTGGACCTAAAGCCTGCTTGATACCGTCATACATTCCCTTGATGTTACCTGTGTCCGCTGCTATCTGTATCTGAGAGCAGAGCTGAAGCCAATAATCATTGGAACATCTCCTGGCAGCCTGTTGGACTTTGCTACAAGCAGCTCAAAGAGCCTGCAAGTTGTACTCACTAGGACAGGCTTTGTATGCTGCTAGAGCGCTCCTCTTTTCCTCGATGGCTGGCATCAACTCCTCCGAATGGGCTTCGAACCAGTCTGCCGTCTTTTTGGTCTTCTTGCCAAATGTGGACAAGGCAGTGTTATAAACAGCGTTCCTGAAATGTTCCCATCGTTCAGGTGCATTTGCATCAGCCGGGCCTGGAAGGGTTTCCTGAAGCGCTTGGGCAAATTCCTCCACTTTTCTCTGAATGCGAGTATTGCTGATGTCAATACGTGGTCTTCTTTCCTTTTTCGTGTGATACAATCTCTTTGTTCGCAGTTTTACTCTACAACACACCAGGGAGTGATCAGTATTGCAATCAGCACCCTGATAACTGCGTGTGATCGTAATACTAGGAAGGCTAGAACATCTTTTGTTGTTATTGTTTAGTTGTTTAGTCGTGTCCGACTCTTCGTGACCCCATGGACCAGAGCACGCCAGGCCCTCCTGTCTTCCACTGCCTCCCGGAGTTGGGTCAAATTCATGTTCGTAGCTTCGATGACACTGTCCAACCATCTCGTCCTCTGTCGTCCCCTTCTCCTCTTGCCTTCACACTTTCCCAACATCAGGATCTTTTCCAGGGAGTCTTCTCTTCTCATGAGATGGCCAAAGTATTGGAGCCTCAGCTTCAGGATCTGTCCTTCCAGTGAGCACTCAGGGTTGATTTCCTTTAGAACGGATAGGTTTGTTCTCCTTGCAGTCCAGGGGACTCTCAAGAGTCTCCTCCAGCACCACAATTCAAAAGCATCAATTCTTCGGCGGTCAGCCTTCTTTATGGTCCAGCTCTCACTTCCATACATCACTACTGGAAAAACCATAGCTTTGACTATGCGGACCTTTGTCAGCAAGGTGATGTCTCTGCTTTTTAAGATGTTGTCTAGGTTTGTCATTGCTTTCCTCCCAAGAAGCAGGCGTCTTTGAATTTCGTGGCTGCTGTCACCATCTGCAGTGATCATGGAGCCCAAGAAGGTAAACTCTGTCACTGCCTCCATATATTCCCCTTCTATTTGCCAGGAGGTGATGGGGCCAGTGGCCATGATCTTAGTATTTTTGATGTTGAGCTTCAGACCATTTTTGGCACTCTCCTCTTTCACCTTCATTAAGAGGTTCTTTAATTCCTCCTCACTTTCTGCCATCAGAGTGGTATCATCTGCATATCTGAGGTTGTTGATATTTCTTCCGGCAATCTTAATTCCGGCTTGAGATTCATCTAGAACATCTAGTGAGGATCAAATTGAACTGATGCCAATGCTTCGATCTTGGATGTCTCCAGGAAACTCTGTGTTGAAGCTTCGTATTAAAGAACGTGTTGCTGACACAAAGACCATAATAACAGCAAAACTCCAGCAAGCTTTGGCCATTTTCGTTCATCTTCCCGATGCCAAAATGGCCTAGACAAGTGGGCCAAGAATTGTCATCAGCACCAACTCTAGCGTTAAAGTCTCCGAGAATGAACAGTGGCTCTCTCTCGGGGACTTTTTTGATAGTAGCTGCCAGATCATCGTAGAATTTGTCTTTGACTTCTGTTGTGGGCGACAGTGTTGGTACAAATGCACTAATGAGGGTGACCGGTCCTGCTGATGAGTGGAGCTGCAGAGACAGGATTCTTTCACTCCCCACAGTAGGTGGAACAATGGATCTCAGCAGAGCATTTCTGACCGCAAAGCCAACACCATATTCCCTGGTGTCATTCAATGGTTTTCCCTGCCAGAAGAATGAGAAGTTTTTTAGCTTTTAAATAATATAGAGGATAGGCTGTTACCCAAGCAGCAAATCCCCCCTCTCCACATCGCTGAAATAGTCCAATGGAAAGGCAAGAGCCAATACAACTGGTTCCAGTGATGTCGCAGGAGTTGCCAGAACGACACGAACTGCCTCTGGGACTCCGGCTCCGGATTTTGCCTCGAGGTTAACTCCTGAAGCCTTTTTCATCGGTGGATATAGCCACAAGGCAGTGGAGGTTTGAAATCAGAGTTTTCCTTCTCCTAGATGGGCTGCCTTCCAAGGCTGACGAGCCCCACCTAACCGGCCTGCTCCCTAAGAGTGCGGATGTTAGAACACAGGCTTCCAGCTGTTGGACCTTGTCTTCCAAGAGGACCACCAACTAACACTTAGAGCATTTCTACCCAGGCACCTCATTGGCAAGAAAACAAACATGCCACAGGTGTTACAAGTGCAACAGATCCTGCACTCTCCATCTCAACTGAAAGATTATGGGTAATTGGCTGCTGTGGAAATGGTGGGCTAAACAGATGTTTGGCCTGATCTAATATGATGCTTCTTATATTCTTCTGATCATGTTATGATGCTTCTTTATGTTCTTAATATGATGCTTCTTATGTTCTTATGATCATATTATGATCTAATTTGATGCTTCTTATGTTCTTCCATGGTATTCACCATGCTCTGGTGAATATATTGATGCAATATATCATCAAATGGTTCCAGTGAAGAATATGGCAATTTAAAACAGTTAACGGAAACAATATTCTTGCACATCTAGTTAATAAATGTTAGAGATAATTTCATTTCACTTTCTCCGATACTTGAAGGTTTTAAAACCTTAAGTTCTTTCCATTGAATTGACTAAGAAAATTATCAGTTAAGGACGATGTTACCAAACACAAGCTGTATAACATCCTTGACCATCTGCTCTGACCAACATCAGCAAACAGTCAGCATGGGGACAGTCGCATTGGCTTTGTAGGGCATGTAGTTCTGACAAAGAGGAGAAAGCAGACACGCACAGAAAAATGTGACAACCCTATTTCAGCCCACAAATGTGGTTATATATTGAGGTGTTCATGCCCACATTTGTAAGTGCTCATTGCAGCCAGAGCCCTTACCCCGTAGGGCAAATCTGCCTGGTTTGCTGTGGTCTCATCCTCCGATCATTTAAACCAGAAGTTGAAATAATAATTAAATATCAAATTATTGCCATGAAATGTATGCCTTGGTGAATCTTAGGTCATTTCTAATTTCTGAATCATTTTGAACCCCATGTGAAGCTCACGACAATCTCTAAAAGAGATAATCAGATAACGAGTGACTATGGCTAAAGCCCTATTGTCCCAGACTCACCCTTTCTGGTGCATCGCACAAAA
Source organism: Intellagama lesueurii (assembly GCA_037013535.1). NCBI lineage: Eukaryota > Metazoa > Chordata > Lepidosauria > Squamata > Agamidae > Intellagama > Intellagama lesueurii. Next base: position 262,481,422 of record JBAJHW010000003.1, read on the forward strand.
TGAACAAACATGTCCCGCGGGTCTCCTGTGTCAGCGGGACCTCCTGTGGCAAAGCTGAATCAAACAGAACTTCCTCCCAGTCTATGCAACTGTTCTTTTAGCGGCCGTTCTATCCCATTGAGAATAGATTGTCTTTCCAGCTCGGAGAGCCAAGAACACAGCCACTTCTAGAATCACCATCCGTTCAAAATTCATTCCAAGTTTATTCATCCAGTTCGTGGCTGCCTCCAGCCACGTGGCAATCCATCATGACCTCCGACGAGGAGGAAAAATGGAGCATGTCCGGGATCCTGACTCTCTGCCCCAGTGGTTTCGCAAGGATATTTAGAGAGCAGGACAAAACAAGTGTCACACCAATGTGGCAATATAGATCCTCGTCAATCATTTCTAAGGTCAGGTGGATAATCATCTCCTTTTTCATAGGAAATAATCATCTCCTTTTTCAGAGGAAAAAAGGCCCACCCTACATTGGAGCAATAATTATAGTTGTGATTAGACTAATTATTCTTCTTCATAAGAACTCAATTTTCCGTGTACTCCATGGAACAAAATTTCATACGAACAAAATTTCCTAAGAACAAGATACTTCCTAAGAACAACATTTTCCAGACAACCAAAGCTTTCTCCGTTCCAACATGTGGGCTGTCATATCAATTCTAACTGTGACTCTTTTCAGGGTTTTCTGGGTAGGGAATACTCAGAAGTTTTTTTGCCATTCCTTTTTTATTCTCTTTTTGAGAATCTAATTGGCTACTGTCCTTTTTACTTAGTGCGTTCTCTGCTCTTGCTGCCTCTCGCACTGTCTCTTAGCTTTGGCTGGCCACCTTATTGTGGCGTGCCCTCCTCTGTTCTTTCATTTGCTTTTTTGCTCCTCTCAGCCTTTCTTCTTTTTTCTCTCCCCTGTTTTCTTCTTCTATGGCTCTTCCTTCCAATCCCGGAGTCCCTTTTCCCCTTTCTAAAATTTTCCTCACCTCTTCTGGAGACAGCAGCAGGCAAAGGAAGGATCCCTCTAGCATATAAATAGGCAGGAATAACTGGAGAGAGAAGACAAATCAGACAGCAGCAGAAGCCAAGCAGAAAGTGGGGAGAAAACCCTCCCCAAAATCAGACACGAATCAAAAGGAATGAGCAGGAGAGAAGTGACGATAACCGACCCCCAGAGAAATTCATTTCTAAAAGATTTCTTCAACGTTCCGGAAAGATTTTGAAAGAGATGCTGATTTTTTCAAGAGAGAAGAATTGGGTTCTTTAAAAGGTAGCATTGAATGAAAACACCAACATATTACATGCCGATTTGTCATAAGGCAACATCAGGAGAGCACAAAGGGGTGACATATACAGTAAATGCTCCGTATGGAGAAGACCTGAGCAACACACATAACAATTAAGCATATTGCTTAAGACAGTGTCCCATGACAGATGCCCAAAGGGCAAGATCTCACCGGACATAGCTGTTGCATGTTTATATCCATGGTTGTTGCGTATTTGTTTTTAATAAGTGTGTGTATTTTTAATAACTCTGATGTATATAAGTATGTTGATTGGGGGGAAAAGCAGGAGATGTATCAAGCTACCGGAGAAAGAAGATTCAGGCTGGCTTTTCCATCCTACTTCCTATTAGAAAGAATCAAAGGAGAAAAGAAAGATGAAGACATGGGCATTTTTAATTGTTCTCTTGGTGGTTCTTCTTATTTTCCTCTTCCTGAAACAACAATGGACGCGCAGACACTACCCCCCTGGTCCTCTGGCTCTTCCTGTCATTGGAAGCCTGTGGCGGATTGGGACAAGCCTTCATACAGATACTCTGATACAGGTATTTTTTTCTCAATTATTAACTGTTAACTCATTCAATAGACAGAACGAGTAAAGAGAATTGTGAACCATTTTCTTCAACAAATTGGATGGTAAAAATGATATAAAAATACAATGAAGAGGGAAATGCCATGTCACTTGAGCAAATTTCCATGCGTACAACCTACCTTATTCCCTTCTCCCCTCCCCATTTATCTCCCTGTCTGCCCAGCCCTCCAGAGCAGAAGTTGATATGGGGTGTGTGGGGGGGAACTATGGGGGGGCAGGTTAAGGGATGGCTATGCTGACAGAAACCATTCTCCTCGGGATATTTCACTCAATAAAAATAAGAGTGTATGTGAAACTCAGTGGAAGACAAGAGGGCCTGGCGTGCTGTGGTTCATGGGGTCACGAAGAGTCAGACACCACTTAACGACTAAACAACAACATGTGAAACTCAGAACAGTTAAAGGTGTTTTTTTTGTTCAGCATAAACTTTTAAAATAATACCCATTGTTACTTAAAAGGTGCAAAAATCACGGATGGTTTTCTGGGATATTTTAAAATATAATTTTTTGGAGTATTTTGTTGTGAGCTAACTAGCTAGGTGTGGGCTGGGGAAAACAACGATCAGGTGGATACACCGTTGGTTACAGAATCATACTCAGAGAGTGATTACCAGTGGCTCCTTCTCAAGCTGGCAGGAGGTAATAAGTGGGATATAACAAGGCTCCGTCCTGGGCCTGGTGCGCTTCGACATTTTTATTAGTGACTTGGATGTGGGAGAGCAGGGAATATTTATGAATTTGTAGATGGCACAAAATGACTAAGGCTTACCTCTTACAACGTGGTAGTACAGTTCTGAAGTGAAGAACACCAAGAGAGGGAGGCAGCGCTGAGAATTAGCAGGCAGCAATTCATGATTGCTCACAATCTTTGGGCAACGTTGCCTCTAACCACCAAAAATGTTGGGTGCGACCTTTCCTAGAAAGCCAGGATTCCACTGCTGTGATGTTTTGCTTTTATGATTCGAAGGCCACAAGGCCTTCTAACCTGCTCTACAGTCTGACATCAAACTGCCTCTGGGTGTGTTTTAAAAAGTTCTTTTCAAAACTATGTAGATTCTTCACGTACATAGTACTTCACCCTTTTTGCAGGTGTGAAGAATGAGCATAGCCGGATTCAGTCAGATTCCCCGTTGGCTATGTGCCTCCTTCAAGGTTCTCTTTTTAAATTTCCACCACTGGGAATTAAGATATATTGTGTTAGGCTTCTCCTGAAATGTTTACACCTCCCTTTGAATATTTATGTAGAATGTTTCATCTGATTTCTTGATCCTACTTCTGTACTTTCCCCAGTCCCCTTTGACTCCTTAAACAATCCAGGCATTTTGTTTTGACTGTCACAGTCCTTTATATCAACACTCTTTGTATCGAGTTGCTGAAGATGGGTATTAATAAATATTAAGCTATTTTGCAAGCTGGCTTTTTCCAACTTGCCTATACTTAAAGGGACCTAGATTTTAAGCAGGTAGCAAATATAATTATCAACGCATCCCTATGCAAATCAATTCTGAGGCACGTCCCACTGATTTTCTGTGGAAGTCAGGGTTCTTGATTACAACACAATAGGCAGTAGATTATTGTCTTTGCAACCATTACCATTCAAACCTGAAACCTCATTGATGATCCTGTCTACCCAGACCTCTTTCCTCCGCTGTATTCACCTGTGCTTCACCAATGGAAATAGCCTGCTTCCTCCCATGGCCAAATTGGTTCCAGGCAAGTGTACCAGCAGTGGGGGTCAACCTACCCCGAGTTTGGTACATTCACTGCTAGGATGTGTCCCCCATTGGTGTTGCCTAGACCCCATTCACTCAACCATGTATAGATACATACACTTATCAGCAGATATGCCCGCCACAAACCCAACGCTTTCGTTACACAATTAGAGATATCTGAATACCTCAACACACTATCAGAGGGATGATATCTGGGTAAGGAGCATTAATTATTTATTTATTTATTTATTTATTTATTTATTTATTTATTTATTTATTTATTTATTTATACCCCGCCCATCTAGACCAATGGTCTACTCTGGGCGGCATTATCTTTTCCCTCTTGTAATATGACCATTCTCAAAATGCCTCCGTCCTGCAGTTAAGCTTTTAAAAGCTTCTGAGTGTGGGGGGGAGGAGAGGAAGTCTATTATCTCTAAGAATTAATTGAAGATAAGGCTAGAAGGAAGATGATGAGCTGGATGAAAAATCAAAGATTAAACATTCCCTTAAGAAAAGCCCTTGCTTGTGTTGCAAGTAGAGGGACAAGAGCTCGCCAAGGAACCTGTTCTATATTTAACTTGTCCAGAAGCAACGCATGAGACCTATGTGTCAAGAGTAGCTCAGAGAAGTTCTCATCAACAAGGCCTGCTCTAATTGACCATGAGGATCATGCATTGAATCTTATGAGGCACAAGTTTTATTCCACGGTGTTGTTAAGCCTCTGGGTTTGAAATGTGTATTTAATGTTGTTAGTTTTTCTTGCGCTAAAGAGTGGCCAGTTTCTTCAAGGGCATCCTCAAGAAAAGGAGGAGTTCATACATGTCTTCTGAGCTATTACAGCAGGATGGGCATTGGGAGTTAGCAATTTTCCACAATTCCAGGTCCTCATCTTTCATCATCATCATCCTTCTTTTCATTCTGTCTTTGGGTCCTATCTCCCACCCTTTCAAGGCATGTTGATGTTTCATGACTGTGATTAATGGGTTCTTGGAACTCCCCGTATAATATAGTAGATAGAATGATGGGCTAGGACTCTGGAGAACAGAGGTTGAATCCCTGCTCAGCCATAGAAACTCACTGCGGGAGTGGAACTGCTAAAAACCACACCTTAAATATCTCACTTACCTTGAAAGCCCTGTTAGGGTCACTATAAATTGGTTCCGACTTGATGGCACAGAACACTGACAATGGGCTCCCACCATCAATACATGTCAGATATGCTACAGTACAACCATATGGTCCTTTTCACATTATTTGGTCTACCCCTCCATCACTTCCCTTGTGAGCCAAAGGGTACAATCAAATGGGCACATAATTCACATTTTGGACAGGTTGTGACATAGTCCAGTGTGAGCTATTTTCTGGTGATCATACAGGAGATGGTGAACCAGCCTTATCTGGCCCCAGATCCAGAATCACTCACCCTGGGCTCACAAGGTGGGCCAGTAAGTCGATCTATCAGCGAGCAGGCAGTGGTGGTGGTGGTGGTGGGGAAGATCATGCAAGCCTTCTGTCTCCACCTCCAACAACAATAATATGACAGAGCCATAACGTTGCCACGCCATGCCCTTGCCTTTTCCTGTGGGGTGACAAAGAGGTCTCCTCGCACAGCATCTCTATAATAATAAAAATAATCTTAGAACTACAGAGTTGGAAGGGACCTGAGGGATCATTGAGTTCAGCCCTTGTCAAGGCAGCACAGTGGGGAACGGGACTCCCGACCTCAGGCTTCATAGCCAGATACCTCAACCATGGTCCAGTGGTCCCGGAAGGCCACAATAGAATACACGGATGGGTGGGTGGTTGTGAGGAAGACTTTGGCCGTTCCTGGCTTGCCTGCTTTTTACCACAAAGGGCTGAACTGCTGTGTTCCTGGTCAAGGGTGAGGCAAATAGGAGGAAGAATGGAAGAAGGCCTGTTCCAGGAGAACGAAGGAAGATCTTGGCAGAAAACTTGGAATTCGGGGGGGGGGGGGGACAAGGAGCAGATTACTGGAAGTCCCAGATATGAGAAACAAAAGATGGCTGACATCCATGTGTTAATCTAAAATGATCTATTTTGCTTGATTATAATTTTTATTTCTTCTACGTTGATCTAAATACAGTTGGCAAAACAATACGGAAATATTTACACTCTGTGGCTGGGACATATGCCTGTCGTAGTCCTCTCGGGCTTCCAAGCTGTGAAAGAAGGACTGGTTGACCATTCAGAAGAATTTTCTGAGCGACCATATACTCCTTTCCTTCAAGTTATAGGAAAAGAAAAGGGTAAGTTGTAAGGAATAACTGTTTGCATTTGGTTCATCCCAAAGAGAAAGGGGGAGGGGAGGACCAGGGGAAGACAAAAGACATCTCTATGGAAGTTTCAGTCAACCCAAGATAATATTAGTAAGTGAATTCTGATAATAGCCATCGAACTTGACTTACCCACCATCTTGTGAGGCACCAAGATTACCCCATCAACATTGACTGACATTTCCGAAGATCAGGAGAAAACAAAGATGGCGTCAACTTAGAATGACCAAGGTCTTCCTGGTTTGAAGAGTCTGTGTGGAAAGCTCAAGGCTAAGGCAGAAGGAAGCACCAGGCGTGCATGTAGCTTTATGAAAAGAGAGAAAATGGGTCCTTCAGGCAGATTCTGCATCAAGCTGTGGTGGTCTCTGTGACTTCATGCTCTTGTACAAGGCAGAAACGAATCCTCCATTAAGAACACATTTCATAATGGGCCATTCTTCAGTTCTACAGCTGTGGCGTCTTCTAGGCTGGCAACCTTATCATTTTAATAGGATTTCTTTATCTATATGCCTTTCTCTCCAAGAGGGTCGAAGGGGAATTCTGTAACATCTCTTATTGATTCTTGACGGTCAAAGGTATCATTGCTTCCAACGGCCACATCTGGAAGCAGCAGAGACGGTTCGGTTTGGTTACCTTGCGGAAGCTGGGATTGGGGAAGAAAGGCGTGGAGCGCCAAATAGAAGAGGAAGCCCAGCAGCTGGTGGAGACTTTTGCACGTGCAAAGGGTAGGTGATAGGAGGAGCAGCGGTGTGGTGGAGAGAGTGCTCACAGGGCCAAAAGGCAGGGGTTTTCTGCAGTGACAACCGTCACCTTTACTCTCGTGCTCTCCTGTTCCCCCTTAGCAGCGATGGTCACAGGATCTGGGAGAGAAATAGATTTTTCCAGGAATAATAGATTGTTGCAAGATGTCACTCTTAGGATGCAAAGTTTTTGAACGTGGTTTGGTCTTGAATGGCAGCAAAGAGTTCTTAACCCTCCAAAAGACCCCCCCCTTCACTTGTTTAATAGGATCAAGGTAAGTGATGGTTACAGAGAATGTCCTGATTAGAGTCTACACTTCAAAATGTATCACTACACCACTGATTAGAGAGTAGATTCACCTCCCAGTCTAAAGCAGTATTTGTGTGCACTCTGTTACAGACAGTTATATGTTTTTTATTAGATTTTATACACAGAAATAAGTAGAAAATCCCACAATATCAACAGGAGGAACTGAATTAATGCCAATATAACTTTGTCTGCAGGGCAGCCCTTTGATCCTTATTTTCCCATCATCAATTCTGTCTCGAACATCATATGCGCCCTAACCTTTGGACACCGTTTTTCTCTTGAAGACAAAAGCTTCCAGAAACTGGCTGAAGCTACTGATAATGCCTTAAAATTTGTCAGTAGCTTTTTTCATATCGTGAGTAATCTTCTTTATTACTGTGACAGAATAGCTTCCTAACAGAGTGGCACAGAGCTGTTTATAGTGTTTGTTTAGGTATAAGAACTCCAAACATAGAGCCGTGCAGAGACAAAATGAAAACACAGGACTCAGGGTGAGTTCCCTTCACCACTAGAGCTGTATTTACAAAAATATATACTTACAATCACCTCTTCAGAATCGGCAGTACAGATAATCACAGTCCAGTCCAGTCCAAAATCCAAGTTGCTGATCGACAAAGGGACAAGCTGCTTCTCCATGAATAACCCGACAACTAAGCATTCCTAGCATCCTTCCTATATACCTGAATATGATGCAATGCTGATTCAGCAAATGGAGCACTGCACATGTGCAGACATGTCACCTTGTTCTGCTAAATACCAACCAGAATGACTCAGCCTTTCTTCTTCTGCTTAGTCATTCTCCCAAAATGAAATAAGACAATTCCATATTTTTCATCATATGTCAACATATGGCGCTCTTTTTGAAATTCTGCAAAGATCCTACAAATGTGCGAACTCTCAAGAGGAGAAGTAAGGGAGAGTTTTTAATGTTTTCAGATTTTGGATAAGCAAATCAGCGTGGAAAAGGGGTCCTCCTGTATTGGCAAGAAGCTAGAGTTCAGCTCCCAGAGATCTTAGAAGACTGGGAAGCAGACTATAGTGCAGGGAGCACAAGAACCTTGTGGTGCAGTGATTAAGCTGCTGTACTGTGGCTAAAACTGTGCTCACAACCCAGGGTTCAATCCCACCTAGCCAGCTCAAGGTTCACTCAGCCTTCCACTCTTCTGGAAAATGAGTAAAATGAGTACACTGGGGGGTGGGGCAATGTGTAGCCTGCTTATTAACTTATAAACTGCTTTAAGCACTATGTGGTGGTACATAAGTAGCATGCTTTTTACCTAAAAGGCAGGCTCAACAAAATTCTCCAGTATCTCTGTCATCACTGTGTAAATATTGGACAGGGTGATTAATTGTTTCCTAAATTAATTCTGAATTTGTGAGGGAAGCATAGAGCTGTTTCTCCATCATTTACTCTAATCTGCAGATGATCAGCTAAGGTGGGAGGGGGAACAATCGAAGTCACTGGCAAAGACAGGGGGACAGTTGCTTACTTATGCAGCGACAGCAGTGGTAGTGACTGTGGTAAGGTTACCTTCTCTGATGTTGGAGGGATGGGGGAAGGAAGGAGGCTGCCGTATCATCAAGCACATCCCTGCTCAAAAACTTTGCTGCTCCCCAGCACACGAGCTAAATAATATTTTCACTCTACCTCCTTCCTTTAAAAGTCCACACCTTTGTTTTGGCAGGGATTCCTGAATTGTTAGCAAGGCTTTTGTTAATGGCTTGCTTCTCAGACTTACTTCCTCCGCTGCTGGGCTGGTGGGATAGATTGCTTCACTGGAGAAGGTCCGTGTGCTGTAGTCTGCATTGTGGTCGTCTAAGATTTCTGGGAGCTCTACTCCAGCCTCCTGCCAATACAGTAGGGCCCCTTATCCATGGGATCATTTCCCACTGATTCATTTATCACTTACGCACACACACACACACATATATATAAAACAATGAAGTTACCAGATCTAGTCACTCGAGGGAGCTATGCTATGTCTACTGTTTGCTAGAGAAATATATTTCCACAATGTCATTACCAGAACTGGCCACTAGAGAGAGCCAAAGATGAAACTATATATCAGTGATGGCGAACCTATGGCACGTGTGCCACAGCTGGCACGCGGAGCCCTTTCTGCCAGCACATGAGCCATAGGTCGCCAGATCGCTACTGCCCCCCCTGCGCAGCCAAACCTGAGAAGGCGGCTGCAGCTGCGGTGCTGGCGCTTTGGCAGGTGGATCCGGAGCAGCTGGTGCTGGCAGCAGATCCGGAGGGGGGTCTCAAGGCACCTCCGTGCCGGGATTCCCCCTTCCGCTGCCACTTCCGGTTCCGCTGCCACCGCGGCATGCCGTCCGCTGTTGTTTTTTTTTTTAACCAGTTTGGGCACGCAAGCCCAAAAGGTTTCACCACCACTGCTATATATAGTGTTCCCTATTATAATAGCATTCGCTATAATCTACGTTTTTCAGCATCCGTGAGGGGATTTGGAACTGATCTCCTGCAGATATCGGGGTCCTGCTGTACAAGGCACAGCCAGGTTGTGGAATTATTTAAAATTGGAGGCACAACGTTCTTTTGGATTTTAGCAGCCAACTTAGGACAAGCTGTTCTCAAATGGCCAACATTTTACAGGTGCTGACATAGCAAAAGAACCTCCCAGAGTGGCCTTAGTAGCCAGATGGGCGGTATAAAAATCCAATCCAATCCAATCCAATCCAATCCAATCCAATCCAATCCAATCAATCAATCAATCAATCAATCAATCAATCAATCAATCAATGCTCTGTTCAAGACAGGGCAGTGACTCATTTTTGCTTTCCCTGCAGCTATATGAAATGTTCCCATGGCTCATGAAACATCTCCCAGGACCTCATCAGAAGGCCTTGTCCGATATGGAGATAACGCTTTCCTTTGCAAGGAAGGAAATCGAGAAGCATAAGGAGCAACAGTCCCTGCACGACCCCCGGGATTTCATTGAATTCTATCTCCTTGAGATGGAAAAAGTAGGTACACGCTGCACATTGTGTCTGAACATTGTTTTCCAAGGAATTGTTGTATTCTCTGTGGTGACTGGAGAGCAAAACCTGCTGGGATACCACCAGCCACATGGGAATCGTCATGATGTTTCATAAGATCTGCATTAAATCCTTCCCCCCAGTTTCACTCCTGAAGAACCATTAAGTGTAGAGGGAAAAAGTCAATGCGATCTTTTTGAATATTTTAGAATATTCTAATCCCAATCCATCCATTCTGGGAGTCTGTCCTACTTTTAAATTTTTAATAATATCTTTTTTTCTCTTCTTCTCTGACCTGTTGTTCCATCATTTCTCTATCTATTTCTTGAATTTTATTCCCTACAATGCTTTCAATTTTTTGTTTCATGACATTACACCTTTTTCCATTCCATTTGTTAAGTATGCAGGCTTCATGCTATCAAATTCACTTCCAAACAGTTCCAAATCACTTTAAACACAGATAGATAAGATGGCAACTCTCAAACCATCTCTCTTTCTAAGCCGCTGGGATGTTGCAACCCACTCTCCGCTCCGACGAGAGACAGATGGCTAATAGCATTCCTTAAACCACCTACTCTTACTCCAGCTGCTACGGGAAAGAAGAAATTTGTACTCACTCAGCTATATAAGAATTTTACAAAGAGTTTTTTCTGAAAATCATTTTGAGGTGTCAGGAAGCAGTGAGTCAGCATCCAGATGTCCCTCCTGGATTTTCTTTGTCTGATAGCAACACATTGCCTGAACGAAGGCTGTCTTATATCTCATTTATTCTTTCACAAATGAGATCTCTTTTTACTCAGTTTGGGAATATGATTTGCTCCTATGATAACAGAGGAACACAAAGGGAAAGGAAAGGTTGAGTGGCACCTTGTAATTTCTCATTTCTATTGGTTCCTCTTGTCCATGGTCCATACCAGAGCAAGGATGACCCTGACTCTGCCTTTAACGAAGAAAACCTGGCTCAATGTATCCATGACTTTTTAATCGCCGGAACAGAAACTACTACTGTTTCTCTGAGATGGGCACTTCTCCTGCTGACAAGTCACCCAGATATCCAAGGTGAGAGAGAGCTCTACGCAACCAGGACCACTCTTGATTTGTATTGTTTGGACAGTAATGCTTTTAAAGATTTCACAGCTGTTAAATGGTATGTTAGAGTGAAAAGGAAAAAAAAGATCACATCCACCTTCTAGTCTAATAATGTCCTGACCCACATAAGATTCTTACGCGAATGGCGCTAATTATGTCAATTGTGAGTTCAAGTTACCCTTTTCAGCATTTCCTAAGTATAGAGGACTCAGAAGTGGTTTCACCATTCCCTTCCACTGGGACTGTGCAGCTTGCCCAAGGCTACACAGGTTGCCTTTTCTCCTGGGATCCACAGCGGGGAATCGAACTCCCAACGTCTGGCTCCACATCTAGATGCCCAACTCACTGAGCTAGCCAACCAGCTATATAGAGCTCTATTGTCGGTTAAATCATAAGACAGTACTGCCGATTTACATTGGTGTGAGTAGGAGAGAGACTCTAAGGATTGAGAATGGGTCTGAAATTCAATTGGCTCTCATGTTAATGTCAACTTCCCTAATTTTGCATTTTTTAAAGGAATATCCAAACAGAAAATGTGTTTGAATGGGCCCTGCTCTGATTTTTGCAGTGGAATTCTCCAGTCAAACAACATACAAATAAATGCATGAGGAGACGTGTGTTCAAGAATCCCTGTTCTTTACGAAGCAGCATTAAATAATGCATTCGACCAATTGCTTTGAAGTTTTCGCTGATGAAGCAAAATTTTGCACAAAGTGCATGAATTAGAAGTATGCACAGTTTCTATGCACACATTTCCGAGCAGTCTATGGCGTTGCTACATATTTGCTTTTATTTTACTAAATGAACCACTTTTTACATGAGATTAAGAGGCCAAAACACAGCTTTGATAAAAATGCAGGATCCTCCAGAAAAACTAAGTATGAAAAATGCCAGATAAAAACTGGCAATCATAACTGATCTGACAAAAATGAAAACATTTAAAATAGCAAAGTAGTCTTCACTGTTTTCTCCTGTTAGTTTTTTTTTTCCATCTATGGTATGGTGATAATATCCAATAATTGTCTTGACCTGCTAACCAAGGATCAATGTTGTTAGAATGTTGTTTGAGTTCTATGGGGGAAACCATGTTAATATTTCCATAAAACCATGAAATTCACTTGAGCTTCTCCGATGAAAAGGAGATAGAAAGATAATAAACTGACAGTTGTTCAGGATTCAGTAACAGAACAATTTATTGTAGTAGAAATACCGTATTTTTCTGTTTATAAGACGACCCAATGTATAAGACGACTCCCCCTTTTCTAACCCCCAAATTAGAAAATTTGAAAATTTGCACGATCGCACCCCTTTGGTCCTGAAGCCCTTTCATGGCTGCTTCAGGATCAAAGGGGTGTGATCCTGCCACCCTTTCACGGCTGCTTTACCCTGTGGCTTCGCAAAAGGCAGGGAAAGCGGCTGCCTTCCGTGTATAAAACGATTCTCAATTTTTTTGTCTAATTATTTAGGTAAAAGTGTCGTTTTATACACGGAAAAATACGGTATCCATCATGGTTTACTCATTGTAAGTAATTGTTGCTTACTTTTCTGAAAGTAATATATGTATTACTTTATATGTGTAATGTTTAAAATATACCTTTCATCCATTTCCATCATTTTCCTCAGCTAAAGTCCACAAGGAGATAGAAGATGTTTTGAGTTCTTCTCAGTTAATCTCCTATCGAGATTTAAAGAGACTCCCTTACACTAACGCTGTGATTCATGAGATGCAGAGGGTCAAATACGTCTTAACGTTTGGGGTCCCAAGACGATGTGCACAGGATGTGCACATGCGTGGTTTTCTCATTCCCAAGGTATGGAATATAATTAACGCTGCTCTCCTACTGTGGAGAACATTTCACTTAAGAATTTAGAATGAGGCATACTGAGGGTTTAGGGAAGCATTTATTCTGACCGGCCGGAAACAACAGCCATAATTACGACAGCAATGTGTGTAAAGACAGTCTACAAAACCAAAGATAGTATATTGCTATGTAGGAAACACTCAAAGGGCCATAAAATCGGTAATTTAAATTAGTATTCCTTTGAACATTCTTTCTCACGAAGTTCCGTTGACAGCGAGTTCCTTTGAAATCACTTTCTGAGTGGTAGTCCTTTGACGTTCCTTCTGTTTTATGGTACCTTTGCTAAAGATCGGGAAGTTATGTGTCTTTATGCTTCTCAGACAATGGCAGTCTTCCCATGGCTCATTGAGAGATACTATATATTGGGCTTTGCTATACATATGAAATATATTAGCTATCTTTATATAATTGCTAAATTCTAATGTATATTGCGATTGGGGGGGATCTCCTCACCACATCTCAGGAGCAAGGAGCCTCACAAGATGGTGTCACTGCAAAGGAACATTTTATTTATTTTATTTAAAATATTTTTACCCAGCCTTTCTCCTTAGAAAAGGACTCAAGGCAGCTTACAGCATTGCAAGACAATATTTAAGAACAAAACAATGAGCATACAAAGGTGACGTACGTCATTGAAAGGCAATATTTAAAGCTAAAAACACGAAGTATAGAAATATTCAAAAGGAACAAGCAAAATACAAGAAGGACAAGCCGGGGACAAGCTTGCTCTTTTAAGCTTGCTTTGGGTCTGTGGCAAGAAAAAAGAAAGAAAAGAGATTTATTTATTTATTTGGTCTAGCTCTCAATGCCAGACTGGTCTCATCAAATGGGGACAGCCTGTTTCAAGAAAGGAGACAATAACAGGTATTTTAAATTCTTGAGGTGGGGTGGTGGGTGGGGGAGAGAGAACCAAAGAAGCTTTTGTATATGCTATTGTTTGCACAGGAGCTTTTTTGAAAAGGAAATGGAATTAAATCGTGTTCAACTGTGACCACCAGGGGGGGAAAGCATCTGTCTGAACAAGGACGATTACCATAAAAACACAAAGAAACACATTTGCATAAAACAGCACCTCCTGATTTATATAGAGTTTTGCAAAATTAGGGGAAAATAGTAATCCAAACCAAATGATAACACATTTCACCTAAATGAGGCAGACATAGACTAGGTGACCTATATGACAGCTACTGAGTCTGCTGTCCAAGTATTAATCTTGGATGGGCAACCTCAAGGTCTCTGATCTCCACCGGATGAACACACGAGGTATGTGCACATGTATAAGAATGTGACAGGGGATTGTGTTATTTTGAATTTTTCTGCTCCTCCACCAGAGGTCTGTTTATTTTAAGGTGGATGTAGAATTGATTCATTGCAATAGATTCCACATACGTGAACGCCTCTTAGTCCGTCTTATTATTTTTAATTCCTGCTATATCAGGAACATACAGCGCTATACCAGATAGCAATAATTTTTTAAAAAATTAAAACATTGTGGTCCACGTTCTGAAGCCCTGATCAGCTGACCGGTGGGGCTAGCTTCTTCCCAGTGTCCAGCCCCTTAATAGGGGATGAGGTAGGGAAGGATGTGGGGCCCGCTCTGCTGGCTGGGGTGCAGGACAGGTGGCCACCGGTGGAGCAAGAGCAGCAGCCGGAGGAGGTAGGAGCAACTAGTTTCAGCCTGTGTGTATTTCTCCTTTGCCCAGGCTGTGTTGGTAAAGATGCAGACACGGTCCAAAAAGTTATGAAGTACCACATGACTTAATGCTGAATTCAAAAACAATGATAGCCTCTGTAAAAGTGGGCACATGGCCACCCTAGAAATGTTTCACCACCAAGCCTGTGAACCAACTCCATTTTTCAGCATATTACACCATCGGGCTAAGGCAGCTAGTTAGCAAGGTCATTGCGTCTGAGCTCTGAGAGAGACATAGGTACGCATGAGTGTGCGCCTATGTTTACGTGCATGTCGAAATGCTCCTTTTTTCCCCCCAGGGAACTCTGATTACACCCAATCTGCGCTCTGTTCTTCTTGATCCTGAGCAGTGGGAGACACCTGAAGAATTCAACCCAAATCACTTTTTGGATGAGGATGGAAATTTTGTGGCCAGAGAAGCCTATCTTCCTTTTGGTGCAGGTGAGGCAAGAAATCCAATCAGATGGCTGGAAAGCTGCGTGCCAGGTGGCACCGAAAAGGGTTGTTTCTAGGGAGTGCTCGCTATTAAAAGTCTCCTTCCCTCTGTTGAGGAATCTCTGCAGTCTGGCCCCCAAAAGTAATAGCACAATGGCTGGACCAAAAAGGTTCAGCTTGGTCATGGTTTGGGTTGGAGGGCATTGCCCTGTAGGTTGGGTGATCCACAGGGGAGATGGCCATGAACGGCTGATTCAGCATTTGTGCCAATGCGTTTAGTGGCTGAACAGAGGTTCCGTGCTTCCCTGCCCCACCTCCTCTGTGGGACCTATTTGGAGGCGGGGACCTGGCTTCCCTGGGGGCATTGCCTCTGAGTGGGCACCCACAGGAGGAGGCAACTCTAAGAAGCACCAGACACCTGTTCAGCTGCTAAACGAACCAGCACAAACTGTCAAACTGGCGGTTTGTGCCCATCTCTGTCTAGGCATCCTTCAGTCTATGGTCACGTGCTCTGTATGGAGGACTTGGAACAGCGTCTAGTGTGGCTGAGAAGGCCAATTCGAGAGTGACAATCCCTTCCACACTGAAGACAAATACAATCTGTCCCCTGTCCAGCTCCCTGATTTTGTTGCTTTCGGGACTGCCTCTTTGCCTCGGCCTGCTGGACAAGGGTCTCTTCAAATTGGGAGAGGCCGTGATGCACCGCCTGCCTCCAGGCTGAACGCTCAGAGGTCAAGGTTTCCCATCTGTGGAGGTCCATTCCTAAGGCCTTCAGATCCCGCTTGCAGATATCCTTGTATCGCAGCTGTGGTCTCCCTCCGGGGCGATTTCCCTGCACTCATTCTCCATACAGGAGATCTTTTGGAATCCGACCATCAGTCATTCTCACAACATGCCCGAGCCAACGTATCCCACTCCTGGGCTAACTTCTTACTTGCTGACTGGGGTATGGTTCCCTGGAAAACAGGCTGTTGCCCATTTACTGTCTTTCCTTTATCTCTTCCGCAGGGGCTCGGGTGTGTCTGGCGGAACAGCTGGCGAGGATTGAGATCTTCATCTTCTTGACCAGCCTGTTGAGGACTTTCCGTTTCCAGCTGCCAGAAGGAGTGAAAGAGCTCAACCAAGACCCTGTTGTAGGGTTTTCAGCAACCCCACATCCTTATAAAATCTGCGCTGTTCCACGCAGTAATTCCCTCTAAAGAGTAAAAGTAGTTAATACGACTTATTTGCTACTCTATTCTTTTTCAATAGCATTATCTTGATCATTCACTAGATCTTCTTTTATACACGTGATGGGGCATAAGTTGTAGGCACATAAGCGTTGCATTGATTGAATCTCTCCCATGACAGAAAATTTGTCCTGTATTATTCTTTGATCTTCCCACTTGACTTCAAAGTTTAAGTAACTTCCAGATGGTCCAGTTAAAGTCTTGTTCTAGGGGGGACACACAGAAGAAGCCTTGCCAAAGAGTGGGAAAGCATTGTGAATACTCGGGTGTCCCCCAGGCAACGTCATACAGCCAGCAAATCCTTCACTTTCAGAAGCGTTGCACTATAAACTTGATGTTCAACAAAATGAACCAATGGGACTTGATTTCTATTAATATAGAGGGCATTCCTTCAGCTGTCAGCCAGGGGATTCTGCTCCACTCTTTCTCTGGCTTCCTGGGCGGTACCAATCAGCTGAAGATCTGCCCTGCCCATGAGAACACGAACAGTGATTCAAAACCACGTGACTGTCACGTGGTTTTTCAATTGCTATCATCTGCATCAATACATGAACAATGTCGATTCCTTCAACTGTGTGCAAGTATAGCCCCAACCAAATAGCACACCAGCTGCTCCTGGCAGGGAAGACCAACCAACGCATAATAAAAATAAAACGTAAAAGGGTTAATCACTGATCTTATCGTAGTTCCCATGATGTAAGACTTTTCTCAGTTAAAACAGTGGCAAAAATATGTTACTTTCTGGGTTTTTGTCCCCGTGTGAGGCGTGACTTGTTTTTAATTTCTGTTTGTCCTGGGGAACAGATTTTAGTGCTGTGGTGCTGCCCAGATGAATTTTATTTCCCTAATCAGAGCTTTTCAATTAAATGATTATTGTGCACCATACGTTGGTGAGTAGCTGGTCACAGGTTGTAACAACCCCTTCTGTGCAATAGCTGGACATCATTCGGAATGTAGTGATAGGGCTTTTAGAGACCTGTGTGCATTCTGGTCTGCATCTTGTTATTCCGCCATGCTGGTGTCTGCCACATGAGCAGTAAAAACCTTTCCCAGGAGCACATCAGGAACTACTGAGACCAGACAGGAACACATAAATGTGCAGATCTGGCAACCTCAAAGGAGGTCCAGCTGTGAAGCTATGATATGGTTCTTCCAGCAGATGGTGTCATATACATTGGTAACAGGGTCCTTAGGCAACAGCCTATTATGGAAATCATGGCAGATGAGACAGGATTTGAAGGCTTCAGCTACAAAACAAATGGAAATGAGGTGGGTAGTAATCTAAAACAGAGAAGCCATTGGTATGATTTGATTTTGGTGGTAAAAGGCAGAACTTGAACCTTCATAAAGAAGCGAATGCTCTGTTAACATTCAGATTCCAGACTTTATAAAATTTGTATGAATAAAAGGGGAAAGACATTTACCTTCGCAAGAAACATTGCAATTCTGGAGGGAATAATGGGCTCCCTTATATTAAATGGAAAACTGAACGTATCCTTATTGGTCCTGGTGAAACTCATTGGATTAACTATGAATGTTAAGTATGATTAAGCTGGTTGTGTTATCTATTGTTTTTAAGTCATGTTATGTGTTAGTTTAGTTGTATATTTTGGCATGTGGTTTTTTTCCCCTGTTTATTTTCTATTAAGTAAATAATTATCTTCTAATAAGTAAATAAAATTTGAAAAGAACTTTATAGACCTCCAGGGAGAAATCAGAAGCCTGTGTTTTTCACAGCTGTGTTTATCCACCCCCAAAATGGGTAAATCCAGACAATCATTGACAAGTCAGTGGACTTGGTTATGCAGAGGTTTAGGAACATGATCTCTCAAGTCAGTTAAGACAAACTTAATAAGAGATTGAAGGAGGAGAATTGTACTGAAGTACAAGTCAGAAATAATGATAGTAAGGTAAAGGTAAAGGTTCCCCTTGACATTTTAGTTCAGTCGTGTCCGACTCTAGGGGGCGGTGCTCATCCCCATCTCCAAGCCGTAGAGCCAGTGTTTGTCCGTAGACAGTTTCCGTGGTCACGTGGCCAGCGCGACTAGACACGGAATGCCGTTACCTTCCCACCGAGGTGGTACCTATTTATCTACTTACATTTGCATGCTTTCGAACTGCTAGGTTGGCAGGAGCTGGGACAAGCGATGGGAACTCACTCCGTCGCGTGGATTCGATCTTACGACGGCTGGTCTTCTGACCTCATAGCACAGAGGCTTCTGTGGTTTAACCCGCAGCGCCACCACGTCCCTTATAATGATAGTTGGTTACCTTATCTAGAGGGGAAAGATCCCATATTGTCTAATTCTACAAGCTTTACAACCCAGCTTTTATTTAATTTCACCAAAAGGATTGGTATATCTACTACTGTATGTTACAATATCTTTCCCTGCAACTCATTTTGTTTCCGTCATGGTTAGCCGGCACGCTCCCATGGTTGAAATATACTACATGTCCTAAATATACTCTTTGAACGTTGGCATTCGTTTATCTAGAAAGACTGGGCCACGTAACTTGCATCTAGACAGAACGGTCTATAAAGGGGAATTTTATTAAACACACAGGATTCAAAAGACAGACCACGATCGCATTAGAGAATATATGATACAGAAGAGCTTCCTAAAAAGCAAGTGATAAGTAAAGAAACAAAAAAACTAGATTTGCTTTGGAATGGGGAAATATTCGTTGCCGGGAAGCCAGGCCCACTGCGTCCGCCCATCTGCCCACCTACTCGCGGAGTGGCGGGATCATGTGCAGAGGCAGGGGGCCTGGTTTCCCTGCAAGGAGCCAGGTCCGTTGTCTATGAGGGTGGTGGAGGTGCTGGCAGTGGTAAGACCAGGTTGGGAGGTGGTGGGGGCACTGGGAAGGGGGCAGGCGGGCATCCGTTTGGCAAAGCAAAACGAAGCACCAAGGGGGGGAAAGTTTGGTGTTTCACTTTGCTTCAGCACAATGGGATCCCCGAGCAGGTGGGTTGTGAACCAAACCACGAACCAGCCCAGTTGTTCCAGTTCGTGGCTCAGTTCATACCCATCTCTTAGAATCACACAGGAAATAACATATAATGGCTTTTAGTAGTTCATGGGGGCCAACGTCTGTCTGTAGCAAACACTGCTGTAGAAACCAAGGGGGAGGATCCTTTTGCTTGTGCTTTCCAAGGGCTGCTATACCAACACAAAATATACAGAGAAGAAGTACTGCGAACATGAGTATTATAAGCCCAAGGAGAATCTTGTTGTTACTACTGGTAACAGAACAAAAATAATAGCAATATTCTGCTGCCCTTGCATTCGTATTTGGGAAGGTACATGGGATAGGATATAATCCTGTCTATATCTTCAGTCAGAGATTATAGGAAGATTAGCCTTGCCTGGCTCATATTACCATCGGAGAGAGTGAGTGGGGGGGGGGGGTTGTAGATATAAGCTACGTCCAAGTTTTGTTTCCACGATTCACGCAACCATGCTGCTGGACCCAGGTTTGCCCGTTTTGAGCGAAGTGGCCCTGTTAATCTATTGCCGCAAAAATGAGGACCCTTGTGGCCCATGAAAGAAGGGGGCAGGGAGGTGGAGGATGAAGAAGAAAAGGACATGTTAAACTGGAGTTGAAACCGCTAAAACAAAACACCGATTCCCACAAGAATCTCTTTGCGTGAAATAGCCACAAGAAATGGAAGAGTGGAGGGGACTGTTACTTACAGCACCCATGTGTACCATAGAGAGGACTGCCAGTTGGTGGACCAGAGTGTCTCCACTCATTCCCAAGGCAAAGGCCACAGCTGGTTTGCTGCAGCACCATCAGAGATTTCTGAGGGGCTGGTTACCAAGGTGACAGCATTTTCATTACTTTTAGTGGTGAAATGTTGGTAATAGTGACAAAGGGGAACATTAATAGCCACAAAACCGACCTGAGGCCACAAGTGACCCAGAAATCAAATGTTGCTTCTCCTTGACTTAAAGTATTGTACAATGGGGGTGGGGGTGGGGTTGCTTTTATGCTCCTCATGGCTACAAAGCCGTAACAGGCATGACTATGGCTGACCTGCTTTATTTCTGTCCCTGAGGGCATCTGAACGGCTTTGGAGCATTGTATTAGCTATATGAGTGGAGTGTATAAATCATGTTTCTTTTGTGATTCTTAGTATACAGTACTGACATGCTTGCTTGACTAAATTTGCACAATTTGAAGCTAATATGTCTGAGTTCTGTCTCTTGTTCATCTTTTCATTGGAATCTAAGCAACATCTCTGGGGGCTAAACTCCATGTAAGGCAGTGGTTCCCAACTTTGGGTAATCCAGGTGTTCTTGGACTGTAACTCCCAGAAATCCCGGCCAGCACAACGGGTGGTGAAGGCTTCTAGGAATTGCAGTCCAAGAACAGCTAGGTTCCCCAAGATTGGGAACCACTGGTGTAAGGCGTTAATAATAACTGTGTGCCATCCAGTCAATCTTGACCTATGGCGACCTTTTTCCGGGCTTTTTAGATAGATAGAGAATACACAGAACTGGTTTACCATTCCCTTCTTCGGAGGGTGTTCTGGGAGTGTACAGCTTGCCCAAGTCTGCACAGGCTGGCTTTTCGGGGATGCACACTGGGGAACTGAACTCTCAACCGGATACCTAAACCACTGAGCTATCCAACCAGCTAAAGAAAGTAAAGTATTGCAGTGTGAAATTTAGTGTGAAATCCTATCCAATTCATCATTAATTAAAGAATGCACAATGCACTGTAAATTGAGGGGGGGGGGACACTCAAAGGGTTTATTAAAGAAAAATATTGTTTTTGTCTTTGAAAAGTACATAATTCATACATCCTGAAAATTCTAAAGTGATCATAATAATAACTGTTTGCTGTCAAGTCAATTCTGACTTATGGCGACCGTTCTCAGGGTTTTCCAGAGAAGGAATATTCAGAATTGGTTTCCTATCCCTTCTTCTGGGGGCATCATGGGACTGTGCAGCTTGCCCAAGGCCACCCAGGCTGGCTCTTCTGGGATGCACAGTGGGGGATTGAACTCCCAACCTCTGGCTCCACAGCCAGATACCTAACTCATCCAGCCAGTTTCGCTAGGCCAGTAGGAAAAATTACATTTGTCAGGAGGTCATGATGGATTTATTGCAGTCCCATACTTGATTACAGGGACATGGTGGCACTGCGGGTTAAACCGCAGAAGCCTCTGTGCTGCATGGTCAGAAGACCAGCCGTCGTAAGATCGAATCCACGTGACGGAGGGAGCTCCCGTCGCTTGTCCCAGCTCCTGCCAACCTAGCAGTTTGAAATGCGAGTAGATAAATAGGTACCACCTCCGTGGGAAGGTAACAGCGTTCCGTGTCTAGTCGCGCTGGCCATGTGACCACGGAAACTGTCTACAGACAAACGCTGGCTCTATGGCTTGGAGACGGGGATGAGCTCCGCGCCCTAGAGTCAGACACAACTGGACTAAAATGTCAAGGGGAACCTTTACCTATACTGGTTTACTCTAAGTAAACCCATCTAGGCTCAATGTAGCTTACTCCTGGGTCACTATGTAAAGGATTTCTTCATCAGTTTCAATACAATCTGTCTGAAGAATCTGGAAGTTCTAAAACCAAGCTAGTTGATCAAGTCAAGGCAGGATGCTGGATCCGTTGAAAAACAAAGGAGGCAGAAAAATCCAGTCGCTAACAAACCACTTTAATTCATTTTATATATTATGATGCACTGTTGCGAGGAACAGCACAAATTTTATAAGGATAGGGATGAACTGTTAATCCTATGATACATTTTTGGCTGAGTCGTTTTACTCCTTTCGGCAGCCGAAAATTGAATGATCTCATCAAGATGGTGAACAAAATGAACAGTTCAATCTTTGCCATCTCTGCCCCAACACATAGTCGAGCCCCTAGGGAGAAAACAGAGAGTAGGAAGTAAGTCATACCATCTACACTATTATTTAGTGCCTCTGCTCAAGTAACCTAGCAATTTTGATCAAGAGAAAGACATTTGAGCTAAGAAGCGAAGGCCTTATCTTCCTACTTCTGGATGTGAATCTTGTAGACTTATTTAAGAATGGCTCAGAAGGAGTGCTGAATAAATGCAGCAAGACTGCATTGAAGCAACCAGTCAGGATTAGAGATGGGCACGAACCACCAGTTTGGCGGTTTGTGCTGGTTCGTTTCTCAGCCAAACAGGCGTTTGACTCTTCAAAGCCCCGCCTCCTCCGGTGGGCGCCCACTCAGAGCCAGCAGCCTGGCTTCCATGCCTTGCCTCCTCCAGGTGCTGCCTCTGAGTGGGTGCCCACTGGAGGAGGCGGGGCTTGGAAGCAATGAACCAAGAAATGAACCAGTGGTTTGTGCCCATCTCTCGTCAGGATATGACGAATATTCATGCATTTTCTCATCTGCGACAAAAAAAAAGGGGGTCAAGATTTCCTGTTGAAAAAAAATAGGCAGTCACTGTGAGATTTTTTTGCTCAGCATGACAACAAAAAAAAGCTTTTACTTTTTTAATATGAAAATCTTTTTTTTGAAGGTTAAAACTTTGCATTTTGCACAAAATACAAGATTTTCTATGCAAAATACAGTTTTGTGCAAAACAACAACATCCAATTGTTTGCAATTGTTTCCATTAATTGTTTGCAAAAAAGGTGCCAAAATGCAAAAGTAACAGACAAAAATAACAACAACAACAAAAAGCACCAAAACCCTTGGAATTTTGCCCAGCAGAAAAATAGCTTCTGAATTTTTTTTCATTCTTGCTCCTGATAACAAAATAAGCAAATGTTGACATTCCGAGTAACTAGTGTACGAGGGAACAACAGACTAACAGGTAGCCAGGTGGGTTCAGGTATTTTGTTTGCTCTTGATTATTTACTCATCACCCTTCAGTCACTTTTTTCTCCTTTCAGGGAATAGCCCTTTGCTTTCTTTTGTCTGCAATGAACGGCGAGCAATGAGACTTTGGGCTTGGCTAGACGGCTCAACCGGAGCAGGCTTGAGTGGGCTAAATAGGGTCAGCTAGGATTGCACAGAGCCGAGGTATTTTTATTTATTTATTTATTTATTTATTTCATTTATATCCCGCCTATCTGGTCAATTATGATTGACCAAAGGTATGCCATTTGGTGCGCTCTTTGCATCCACATGGCATATGCACCTCAAGCAACCCTATTTGGCCTGCCTCCCTTTCAAGAAAGAAGAAATCTAACAACAACAAAAATCCCACTCTTTGCCTCCTTATCTCTCTGCCCCCATCTGGGAGGAAGCTTTCGATTTTGTTTTTTCGAAAAGGTAGAGTATATCAGCACTACCCTAATAGGGTTTTTTAAAAACGACTTTGCTTCCTCCCTCTTCCCATGGAGGAGCAGAGGAAGTTTTTAATTTCCTAATATTGTGAAGTGGTTAAGCTGTGTTCTTAAGCTACTTAATGATATTGGGAAATTGAAAGCAGATGGGAAATTGACAGCAAGCCATCTGCTTTTGGTTCGATCCCAGCAATCTCATGTGCTGGAAATGAACCAAAAGGGAAAGATCCTGCTGACACCTAAAAAAGAGTAGCCCCTGACAGGAACACAAAAAGGTGCACTCTGGGGATGCGCAGGTTCACACTGGCACTTACATTGTGTGAACGCCTGGAAAAGGAGAGAACGGGTCCAACCCCACAGCAGACCAAACAGTGGGATGAGTGTCCCTCGTCTCTATGGGGGCCATCAGCATAACAACACACATGGAAGCCCCTCAGCTTGTATCCTCCAGTCTAGGTTTATCCTGTCATATCACAAATGGTTTCTTAGACTAAACTCTTTTTTCCTTTTACCTTAGTCTCAGCGTCCAGAGGTATTACTCTCAATTCCTAGCCATAAGCCAAACTAACCTGGCACGCTCTGCTACCACAATTAACCACAGCAATTTCCATTAAGAACTGGAGAAGAGCCATGCTGGATCACACCAAAGGGCTACTTAAGCCGGCGCTCTGTTCCCAGTACGGCCCACCAGGTGTCTATGAAAACCTGTCCCCAAACAAATGTGAGCATAGCAGCATTGTTCTGATACCACCGTTACTACCATTACTGCTGCTCCCACACCTTTCTCTCTCTTATTTGGGTTCCCAAGCCCCACAAGACTAGCTTGGGGTCAGGGGCCATCAATGCCGGGCCCCTGTATCAAGAAGAACTCCTAATCACAAACTTGGGTTTGAGTTAAGGAAGAAGAATGAATCTTTCCAAAAGCATTCTGTTTTCCTGTCCTCCTTTGATCTCTACTTCAGCAGCAGTAAATCACAGGTCTCAAACCTATTGGGTTTCTACACTAGCATAATGCAATTGGCTTAAATTGCCACTAGAGATGAGCATGAACTGTGGTTCGGCAATTTGGTTCGGTTTGGTGTGGCACCTGCACAGGTTTTCCACGGTTGCTGGGTGCTCCTGTCCCCTACCTCCTTTGTGCAGTCACCCATTCACTGGCAACAGCACGCTTCCCTCCCCTGCCTCCTCATCTGAGTGGGTGGCTGCTAGAGGAGGCAGAGGAGGGAACCACACACTGTGGAGGCAGGGGACGGAAATGCATGGTGCCCACATAACACCTGTGCAGGTGCCATGCCAAATTGGGTGGAACTGCCAAATTGTGGTTCATGCCCATATCTGATTGCTGCTAGTTAACATGTTAACACAGGTATTTCCTGTTATGTGCTGAGTCATGTTACATCACAATTGCCCGCACCAGCAATAGCAGGAACACCAGGAATCTGGCAGGTAACTTCTAGGACTGCTGCTTAATGATCATTTCTGAATGCCCCAAACCAAGAGCAAGTATTGTTTTGTCATTTCTCCTTGAAACAATTTTGTAAACCTCACATTCAGCTGTGCAAATCTCCATAATACCTGCTCCAAATGCCATAAATGCTTCTTTGGTCACAAAATTCCCTGTTTGGTCCAAAAAGTGATGTGGGTTGAACTTTTCTGGAGTCTCCCAGTGCTCAGGATCAAAAAGAACTGAGCGCAAATCTGGAGCAACAATGCTTCCCTGCAAGGAAGGAAAACATTAACCTAGAAACACATTGACCACAAAGAATAAAAACAGTTCTATCGTCTTGCACCTTCATTGGTGGCAGGGAGATAAAATAAAATACACAGACCAACACATATAAAACAGAAGGAATTGTATAGCTATAGCTATAGGTATCGGTATAGGTTACTGGACTGAATTCAAGGTGTTGATTCAAATCTATAAAGTTCTAAATGGCCTGGGTCCAAGCTATCTCAAGAACTGGATCGCCCCTCATGAGCCTGCTTGAGTGTTAAGCTCATCAGGGGAGGCCTTTCTCTCGGTCCCACCACCTTCACAGGTGCATCTGATGGGGATACAGGAGAGGGCCTCCTCTGTGGCTGCTCCTTTAGACTCTGGAACTCCCTCCCACTGGAGGCTAGGCTGGCACCATCTTCATTGTCCTTCCTCAAGGAGGTTCTTCAGGCAAGCTTTCTCTGAGCGACTGGCTGCCTCAGTGGAGGTTTTACATAGATTGTTGTACCTTACTGCTTCAAATGTGTTGTGGTGTTGCTTATGTTTTTTCGATGTGGTATCTGTTTGATCCTTTTAAGTATTTGTATCTTCACTGTTGTTAGCTTTAATACTGTTTTTTAATCATGTAAGCCGCCTTGGGTCCTTTTAAGGAGAGAGGCGGGGTAAAATTGTTTAAATAAATAAATAAAACACACACACATGAGATACCCTCTCAATAAAAGAATGACGTCAGCTTGTCATAGCATGTGATTTTCTTCATCTTTGCAACTCGCGTTAGCTTTGTTTCATAATTGGTCAGCAGAAGGTAAACATGGGCTTGCAAGTCCGATAATTATAGTAATTATAATCAATAATTATTGAGGCACGTGTATCTGAGATTCCAGGAGGCGAAACAGGGGAGTCACAGGGAATAAACATTCCCCTTAACGTCGAGTCCGGCTTTGAGCTTTTTCCAGACATCTCCTCCAATGCAAAGTGCAACATACATGGATAAGACACCAGACTCTTATGCCTGAAGTGGACCACGTTCCATGGAAGCTCACATTAAAATACAGCAATTAGTCTTTCATGTGCTACCCTGTCCTTTTTCCTCCCTTTTTTATTTGTTTTGCATTTCTTGCTGAAATGCTTGCATGGACTAACATGGCTCCAACTCTGAAAATCGATGGATAAAGAATTTTACATAGTTAGAACTGGGAACAAGTACAGCCTACCCTCACCCTAACAAACCCCAAAAGGTAGCAGAGAAGAGTTCCTGCTATAACCTAGGCCTTTGTCCAGTCAGGGCAAAATCTCAGAAAGAAAACTCCCAGCCAACACCAGAGCAGGAACAGAACGCTTGGGCAGAGCTGGGCCTCGCTAATCCTCAATTTACGTTTCCAATTTAGGAATGCACCACATTTAACTGTTTATCAGGGGACTGTAAAGGAGGTAGGATTCACACGAAAGAGATTTACACTATTTGCAGTCCAAAAAAATCCACAAATCCCCTCCCTATTGAACCTGATTCGAACCCAAATATATCCTAAAACATCTGGTATTGTTTTTAAAATGTTTATGTTTGCCTAGATGGGAATTGTGAAGAAGGTGGATCTGTGACTTTGTTTGTAATTGCTCCTTGAACGCTGGCCAGTATCCTGTTCGATCTTTACGTGGGTGGAGCTGCAACTTCAGAAGCTGCCGTGGTGATCTGATAAGAGGTTGGTTGCATGCAGTTACACATTTGACCTCACCCTGTCGCATCACCATCTTATTTTCAGCAGGTAGAGTTCTGTATGTGTAAAAGATAGACCAGGAACTTGGCCAAAAACTTCTTCCTGGGAAGAAGAAACTAAAAATATGTCACAATCTGTTTTATTCCTAATCTTCATATTTGGTTTTT
This sequence comes from Intellagama lesueurii, assembly GCA_037013535.1. Lineage (NCBI taxonomy): Eukaryota > Metazoa > Chordata > Lepidosauria > Squamata > Agamidae > Intellagama > Intellagama lesueurii. The sequence continues at coordinate 262,508,523 of JBAJHW010000003.1, forward strand.
AGTCACATCTAATTGATGCTTTTGAACTGTGGTGCTGGAGGAGACTCTTGAGAGTCCCCTGGACTGCAAGGAGAACAAACCTATCCATTCTGAAGGAAATCAACCCTGAGTGCTCACTGGAAGGACAGATCCTGAAGCTGAGGCTCCAATACTTTGGCCGTCTCATGAGAAGAGAAGACTCCCTGGAAAAGACCCTGATGTTGGGAAAGTGTGAAGGCAAGAGGAGAAGGGAACGACAGAGGACGAGATGGTTGGACAGTGTCATCGAAGTGACCAACATGAATTTGACCAAACTCTGGGAGGCAGTGGAAGACAGGAGGGCCTGGCGTGCTCTGGTCCATGGGGTCACGAAGAGTCGGACATGACTTAACGACTAAACAACAACAAAACATCGAAGAGAAGAGCTGTGTATATCTTCTCTTGGAAGTCAAGGTCTTGTACTGGGGCCCCTTCATGTTTTGGACACAAAGCCATCTTCTGTAGATGCATCAGTAAAACTGATGTTTCACCTGCGGGAGTGGCTCATGGACCTATTTAGAAGGAGGAGCACCCCACTGATGCATTCATTTTGAGGAGCACCCCACTGATGCATTCATGAAGTTGCCACTCTTGTCATTCCTGTGACACTCCTTGCTTTTAGAATACATGTGTTTAGCCACATCAATCTTCTTTACCTTGCGAATGAGATAACCTCCCACAACAACATCCTTCACGCATCGTCTTGGAATCCCAAAGAGTAAAATATATTTGGTACGCATGATCTCGTGCAACACGGCATGAGTGTAGGGCAGTTTCTTCCGATCCTGATAACAGACTGTGGAAGAGGAGCCCAAAACATCATCTATCTCCTTCTGGACTTTTTCTGAAGAAAACAGAAGAAGAGGAAGTTTATTACTGATGAGACGGTTACAACTCGTTGCTCAATCACCCTACCTCATGCATTGAATTGTACAAGAAATTCTGGTAGAGTGGAAAGGATGGCTGGTGGGCGCATGGGAGGTGGCAGAAGTAGCCCATGAATGTTCAACTCTCCCCTTCTCCTGAGAGAGCTCAGAGTTTGATCCGGGAAAGAAAAGGTGATTCTTCTGAATCTCAGATCGAAACATGACTCAAGAGGGCTCCCAAGACATTCCTATAAGTGCCTGTACACCCCAAAACGTATTCCTGTAAGTGCCTGTACACCCCAAAATGTATTCTTTTGCTTTGACACTCAATGAAGGAGGCTCAAACTTTAGCTCAAACTCAAAGCTCTGTTGGCCATTCTACTGGCCATATTCTCCCAATCTAAATAAACTACTGGCCATGACTGATATATCAGTCAGCTACCCAGTATAAAATTACATGCTAACCAAGGGTTCTTCTCTACTTGATTTAATGGTCCTTATTTCCATTGAAGGGGACAACAGAGGACAAGATGGATGGACAGTGTCATCGAAGCTATCAACATGAAGTTGACCAAACTCTGGGAGGCAGTGGAAGACAGGAGGGCCTGGCGTGCCCTGGTCCATGGGGTCACGAAGAGTCGGACACGACTTAACGACTAAACAACAACAAATTCCATTGTAGCAGCTTATCTCACCTTGAATATCCTGATGAGTCACCATAAGAAGCAGGGCCCACTGGAGAGAAGTGGCTGTTGTATCCGATCCTGCTATAAAGAGGTCAAATATACACTGAACCAGGTTATCTTCATTATAGGTAGAGTTAGGATCGTCCTTGCTCTGTTGTCAATAAAAAGAAAAGTGGAATGTAAGTTTATAGGCATGTTCCTATTATTCACAGTGCTTATTGGCTTTTCTTTTCCATTCTCCACAGATGTGTTGGAGTACAATTCACCTAGCTGGCGAGGGATGATGAAGGAAGTTGAAGTCCAACACATATGAGACAGGGAAAGCTAATACAGGCAGTAGCTGGCTGGATAGCTCCTTGAGTTGGGTCTCTGGCTGCAGAGCCAGAGGTCGGGAGTTTGATTCCTAACCATGCCTCCTGGGATAAGAACCAGCTTATGTAGCCTTAGGCAAGCTATGCACCCTCAGAGAGCAACCCCTATAAAGAAAGAAAGAAATAGCAAACCACTTTGAGCTCTTTATAGCCAGAAAACCCTGGCAAGAGTTGGGATAAGTCCGAATCAACTTGGCGACACTTAATTATTAACCATGTAGGCAGCAGACAATGATGGCTGGGTATTATGGATGTTGTGGCTCAACCTATCTGAAGGGTACAAGGTAGTTATGAGCAGAGGGGGTGTAATTCCAGGTTCCTGAGTCCATTTCACAATGGCTACAGTGAATATGAACACATGGGTGGGGAGAAACTGAAGACTCCCACATGGGAGTTGTAATCTAGCAACGACAACCTCCTCAACCTTGCTAGAACAGGAGATACAGTGTGATCCTGGGAATCGTTATAGTGCCTGTTCACATATTCTTATTGCACTTTTATTTCATTGCATGAAAAAAAATCAGACTTAAAAAAAAGCCCAGTAGCCACAGAGGATTTGCTTCTAGGCAAGGGAGAACATGACAGGAAATGAGTGGGGTGCTAAAAAACGGGAATACAGTTTGAGAAAATAACTTTTGAGACTACCACTTCCAGAATCCTCACAGCTAGCATGGCCAGTAAGGCTTGAATCTTAAGAGAAGTTATGAAAGTTCACACCAGGGACACTTCCCTTCCTGCGAAAGACTTAGGAGGAGTTGTAGCAGGAAATGCAACATTCCCAGTTAATTTCCTTAAATTAACTTATTTCAAATTCTAGATTTATTCAAGAATGTTGTGTTCGCAGGTGAGTAAATACATAAAACAGACAAACGGTATAGGAGACTCTCTAAAGTCAAGGTTAAGCTGTTTGCCATTACAAGTCCCAAAGTCCAATTGCTTATAGAAAGTAGGCCTGTTTAGCTCATAAGAGGAAATGTGGCACCCATGCTCTATTTGGGAATGCGTCAAATTTTATGTGGCAAAATTTTGCACCAGTATAGCCAATTTGCAAATCCTGATAATTGGTAAGATTTACCCTTTTCACTCCAGCACAGTTTTGCTCTCAGCTTTCTGGGAGGCCTGTTAATTAGGTATAGATCGTTAAGGAACAGGAGAGAAGAAAGGGAAAGGGAGGAAAAGTGGAGTAATCCTGTGTAGGTTTACTGAGGAATAGGGTCTTTCTAGAGAAATCTATTTGCCTGTGTTGCTTCTGTATCACCTTATTGCAAAAGCAGAAAATATGGCAGGGCTGTTTTCTCTGTCCCGGGACAAATATTTCTGTGTGTACACATGGAAGGAACATCTTGATCTTTCAGCCTGGAGCTTATTCTACCTTACCAATGCTCTTCCAGGAAGGGGTGGGAGGAATACAACCCTGCCAGATGAGTTACCAGTTTAATTTTGAAAGGGGGCAGGCGGGCCAGGAGACTAAACATTGACTCTGACTGACAGGTAGTGGTTTGTCGAAAGTTCTGCTGAAGGGGAAAGTGAAGGAGTGGAAACTGAATTCTAGTTGCAATTCTTGTTCTGATGCCTTATGTCTCTGGAAAAAGCAGTGGGAGACTGTCATTCTACGAAGGTCATTCATCATTCCTGCCAATAGAGCTGGGCAATTTATTGGTCTTAGAGAAAATCAAGCCTGAAGTGTCTCTAGAAGCCAAAAGGATGAAACTGCTGCTGTTATACTTTCAGCACATCAGAAGACTCACTGGAAAAGATAAGAATGCTAGGAAAACGGAAAGGATCAGGAAAAGAGGAAGAACAAACATCAGATGGATTAATTCAATAAAGGAAGTTGCGGCTATTAATGGTAGGACATATTGGAGGTCACTCATCCATAGGGTCACGGTGGGTCAGAGGTGACTTGAGGGCACACAACAACCATGAGAAGTCATTGGAGTTACCACCTACCCCCAATTTTCTTATTTAAATGTAATAAATTGTATTTCATTGGATGGGTTAGGGATGCTGCTTAGTAAGTCAGAACAGAATTGCTGCCTCTAATTAGAAACCCACTCCCTTTGTTACAAAGTGCAGGAGGTTTCAAATAAACCTTTAATATTTTTTTTTTATTTAGAATATTTTTAACCCACCTTTCTCCTTAAAAGGACCCAAAGTGGCTTACATCATTAAAAAGACCATATTTAAAAGTTAAAAACAGTAAGTATACAATATATCTGGAATCAATTTCTATCCAACATCTTAGTTATCGTTACTACAAGCATCTCCTTCTCTTCTCCCAGTCACTCCATCCTCCCCCCTGGGGAATTTGGCCTGAAGGACCAAGGAAAAGTGTGGACACACGGAAGAAATGTTACATGGAAAAGCAATGTCTGTGACATGGTGCAGCATCGTTCCTGATCTGTTAAGGCACCGGTCTTAGCTGCCAGGTTTCAAGACAAAAATCCAGTCGGATGAATTTACACACACACACATAGCAATTTCGCCTCCCTTCTACAAGTTGCACACCCAGTTTCAAAACCAGTGCAAGATCAGAAACATGAAGAAGAATTTTGCTGGAAGGAGGAAATAAGATTGTTCTTACGCAACTGGCTGAGTCAATGGGATTCTGGTCCGAGCTTTGTAGAGCTTGAGCAACCATGCAATACAATTAACTCTGACCTTAGACTGGCATGTTTTTAGAAGTCTAACAGAACAAAGTTTGAGGAAGTCTTGTTACTAGTTCTCCAAACAACACCATTCCATGACAGGAGATATGATTCCTGTCATTTCTTGGACAAGGAATAGCCATACATGAAGGAGACAATCATAGAATCAAATATCGTTTGTCTTGGATTCCTGCAATGAGCAAGGGGTTGAACTCAATGGCCATAGAGGCCCCTTCCAACTTTATGATTCTATGACTTACCTTCTCTATCTGGAGCAGATAGAAATCAATGATATCTTGAGGTTCATGTAGGGTTTGTTGCTCCTTATGTCTTTCTACTTGCTCCCTTGCAAATGAAAGAATAGTCTCAACAGCAGATTTTGCCTTCTGGTGAGGTCCTGGAAGATATTTCATGATACACGGGAAAACTTCATAAACCTACAGGAAAGAGGAAAGGAAATTTCGCCAGTATCAGAAAGAGCCTCTGTAACATGGGGGATGCCTCACAAATCTCTGTGCTGGTATCAACAGACCCTTTTCATTTCATATTCTCCTCCCCCCCCCCCCAGAATGTCCGAATCACCCTTTAAGCGTCAGTCAGAGGGTACAAAAACCATGTCCTGTTAATATGTCAAATTGGGTGAAAGAAAAATTGAGTGTAACATAAACCCCTGTTACAGTCTGAGGGTCAAATTAAACAGTGCCCAAAATTTATTTATTTCTTAATTTTGTTATTTCTTACACTTTTGTCCTGCCTGATAAGTGTGAGGCAGTACTCTGGGTGGTTAATAGTCAAATGAAGGCCAATACAATAATATAACAATTAGAGACGGGCACAAACCACCGGTACGTCAGTTCGTGCCAGTTTGTCCTTTGGCAGCGCCCCAGCTTCCCTATCTCGCCTCCTCCGGGCGCTGCCTCAGAGTGGGCACCCGCAGGAGGAGGCAGGGCTAAGAAGCGCCGAACACCTGTTGGTCCAAAGGACAAACCAGCCGTTCAGACCCATCTCCAAAAAGATTAAAAATAAAGCAATGAAGTGATAAAATCAAATAGAACAACGTAAGAGAGACAAACCAAGAACATCAGGCAATAGTGGATGGCCAGCACAAATCTGGCAGATTAATGAGAAGATGCCATTGAAAGCCTCTGTAAAAAGCATCATCTTAAGCAACCTCTTAAAGGTTGGGAGGGAGGGGGCCAGGCACAGCTCTACTGGGAGCCCATTCTAGAGGGGTGGTGCCCCAGCCAAGAAGAGTCGATTGCTGGCCTGTGTCTTTCTTCCTTCTCTCAGCTTTGGCTACCCATAGGATCATGGCCTGCGAGAATCTGGTGGTGCAGAACAATATCCTGTTCATGCCAATGTAAAATTATGCTGGGGTGAATTGACTGGGAGTTGCGCCTGGCGACAAGGAATTGCACCATGCAGTCAGGTGCTTCTCCACAGCACAATCAACTGTGCAAGTGCTTCAGGGATAGCATTTCTGCCTTGGTGCACGTGCAGCTCCTGTCGGTGCAACCTTAAGTTGCATGCACATAATTGTGCAATAGGATTCTGGCCAGTGTATATACCATATTTTCAGAAAGAGTCGCTCCTTCAACTGATGAAGGAAAAGAGTCAAAGTAAGTAAATTTCACCAACATCTCTTGCATTCAGTGTGCTTTGCTCTCGAATTGGTCTTTGGAAGATAAACATAGGTGTCCTCTTTAACTCTGATGGATGAGCAGGTCTCTGAGAAAATCCCATTATGGAGGGATAAATGTATTCATCGTAGGGAACACGTATTCCTTTCAATATCTCATTTTACCATCCCATGAGGGGACAAGCAGCTGTGTCCAGATGTTGCTGAAGTGCAGCTCCCTTAAGGCCTCACCATTGGCTATACTAGCTAGGGCTGATGGGAACTGTAGTTAAACTGGATTTAGATGGACACATGTTCCCACCTATGGTGTATGGACACACTATTTAGGCAAATATTTGACCGAGAGATGTCCTTGAATGGATCTCACTGTAATAAAATGAAGACGTCTACTCACACCATGAAAGAAACTGCCTCCAAATTCTAAAGTAGATCGAACGGCTCCCATCAACTCCAAAAATGCTTTGTCTTCCACAGAAAAGCGGCATCCATAAGCCACAGCACACATCAGGTTGCAAATTGAATTTGTAATGGGTAACGAAGGATCGAACGGCTGCCCTGCAAATTAAGTTATTTGTGTTATTTCCACTTAATTTGTTCATTTTATCCGTAGAGATGGACACAAACCACCCACATGTCATTAAGTGACTTCAGCCAAGGGACAGCCAGCAAGCCACTTTGATTTGATCCTATCCATCACACATCCTGGAACTGAACCCAAACAGTGCAATCTTATCCACAACAAGAACAAGAAGAACAACAACAACAACACACAGTGGCCCCTGACAGGGACCCGAAAATGTGTGGGTAGGCATCAATCCGGGCCAGCTGTTTCATGATGTCACCTGAAAAAGAAACGAACCAGCCTATCCCCACCCATCTGATCGGAACTACTGTTTTATTTTAGTGTGGGTAGGATCACTCTGTTTTAATTCAGTTTCCAGCATGTGTGATCACGGATACTAGAACAAAGAGCCACTGTTCCCCTTAACAATTCAGCGCTATGTCACTTGGGTAGCAAGTCAATTAAGTGATCTGTTCCTTGCCAATGTACCGTGTTTCCCCAAAAATAAGACAGAGTCTTATATTAATATTTGCTCCAAAAAAACGCATTAGGGCTTATTTTCAGGGGATTATTTTTCTTCATGTACAACAATCTACATTTATTCAAATACAGTCGTGTCATCTTCTTCTGGTTGCTGCACAAGGGTGGAGGGTGGGCTTTCACTTCACTGGGGCTTATTTTTGGGGTAGGGCTTATATTACGAGGGACATGGTGGCGCTGCGGGTTAAACCGCAGAAGCCTCTGTGCTGCAAGGTCGGAAGACCAGCCGTCGTAAGATCGAATCCACGCGACGGAGTGAGCTCCCGTCGCTTGTCCCAGCTCCTGCCAACCTAGCAGTTCGAAAGCATGTAAAAATGTGAGTCGATAAATAGGTACCACCACGGTGGGAAGGTCACGGCGTTCCGTGTCTAGTCGCGCTGGCCACATGACCACGGAAACTGTCTTCGGACAAACGCTGGCTCTACGGCTTGGAGACGGGGATGAACACCGCGCCATAGAGTCGGACACGACTGGACTAAAGGGCAAGCTTTACCTTTACCTTTACCTTATATTACAAGCATCCTGAAAAATCATACTAGGGCTTATTTTCAGGTTAGGTGTTATTTTGGGGAAAACAAGGTATAAAAAACCAATTCCAGCTTTCTCCTGCGCCCTGCAAGGAGTGACAGGAGATGCAAGATGCAAGGTCCCCCCCACCGCCCGCCACTTTACAATCCAGCACTGTTTCACTTAGGTAGCAAGCTGATATAGTAATGTGTCACAATTTAAAAAAATTTCCAGCTTTCCCCCAGTCCTACTGGAGGGAACGACAGGAGAGGATAGTAAGGCATAGAGGCTCAGAAAGAGGATGGGCTAAATTGGGTCGCTCTAATATGCGGTGTGTGCTGAAACCACCCAATCCTTGCACGTGGACACAAGGACCATTCTAAATCTTACACTGCTCTTCCAAATGATCTATTTAGCCTGACTCAGCCTGGGATACCCTCACTGTCTGGTTCCGTTGATGGCTGAGCAAAGTAATAACTTTGGGTTTTGTCTTTTTAACCTTTATTTCTACACCTAGATGATTGAATGAAGAGTGTGAGCCTTCCGTAATGGGCCAGGTTTCTCTGCTCCTTGCTGTTTTCTACTCTTAGATCCTGCCCCGCTCATCATGCTAGATGCTGTTTACCCCTGCATCCAACCCCAATCACCAGCCCATACTCATTAAAATTGGGATTGCCACTGCACCACCTAATCCAGGATGCAGCGACTCAGTGAAACTCCACTTTCTACCTGCTCCAAAGAGTGCTGGAGCAGCAAAGGGTACTCCAGGATATGGCACTGAACATTTCCATCAGCATGGCTGCTTCTCTGGGCAGAGAAGAATGGGAGATGATGGGTCAAGTGCTCTATGTCTTCCAAAGAGTTCAACACAGGTGTGATTCTTTCGGGGATTGGGAGCCATCTGCTGGCAGAGAGGAACAATTACATTTGAACACAATCAAGAACAATTACATTTTGCCCTTAAAATGGCTCCCACAGACAGTTTGTGTCTGAAGAGGGGCTCATCTTGAGGAGAGGTAGTGGGCTATTTGACCTAACAGATAAGTCTACACTGGCTGGTAGGATGGAACATCTCTGGGGATAATATGGCACTGAAAGGTTCCACACTGGAGAAACCAATATTCAATTTCGGTGACGAATACACGAGTGGATAAGGGCACATAAAGATTAGTGCAGACTGGGAAATGTGGGAGCATCATCTTCCAATATTACATACCTTTCGCACGTGTAAAAACCTCCACAAGCTGTTGACCCTCATCTTCTACTAGATGCTCCATGCCTTTCTTCCCAAGTCCCAGCTTCCGCATGGCCGCTACAGCAAACCGCCTCTGTTGCTTCCAAGTGTGACCATTTGAAAATACAATACCTGAAAGACCATCAGGAATGGTTGAGAAATTCAATCAGATGGAGACCAAAATCGGGATAACAAATTTTAGGCTACTTGCCTGGAAAAATAACAATGCAGTTGATGGCAATGATTTCAAAAAACTCAGCACTGCTAGGCTGATACAAAATTAATCTTTGTATAACACATTGGCTGGAATCCTGTTGCCAGGAGTGGCATGTCAATTTGGGGGGCCTTAAAGATTGCCTGCCTGTATTCTGCAGCTTCCATAGGCTTCCCGGGCACACAGGGGATCCCCAGAACCTGGGGGTGAATAGGAAGCTTTTAATTCCCCCCAAACCAGCATGATTGATGATGTCATCACAGTTGCACAGTGTAAAGTTGCGCAACAGGATTCTGGCCACTAGTATATCTCTCAGAAATGGGATGTGAAAAGCAAGACCCTCCTCTTTCTCTCTCTTTCTTATTGCATTCAAACATTCAGTGCCGACAGGGCTGAAATCAAACAGGGACACTGAGAAACAGTAGGGTGGTATCAGCCTGTCCAGAGGAATCTCAACATTCTGTCTCACTTTTGTGCGTGAAGAGATTCAGGGCTGCTTTACATAATACAATAAATATAGCAAATAAAAGAAAGAATACTTTTGTCTCCACCCAAGCACACCTCTTTTTCTCTTTCCCGTGTTTTTGTTGATACTTCAGACAGATGATTACAGATTTCAGTGGTAACAACGAGTTAAATCCAACTGTTAGCACTAGAGATGGGGATGACTCACCATTTAGCCTGCCTTAAGGGAATCCAGGCTGTCCTTTGCAAAGATGGCAGCTGCAGCTTCCCTACCCTAAATGAAGCTGCAGCTGCCATCTTTGTAAAGGGCAGCCAGTCTCCCTTTTTACATGTGTGGCTGGGAGGCCAGAAACAGACCTCGGCAGCTGTGATTAAGGTAAGGGGGTATCGGTGGGGGTGGGAGAGGTCTAAGGTAGGGAAAGGAAGGGGTGGGGGAGTAGGCTGTGGGTTTGGGTTCCTGTGGGGGGAGTGGCTGCCTTTCTGCCACCGATCAGCTGATCGGGGGCTGGTAGGCAGAATGGTGTTTTTTGATTTTTTTAAAAAAATAGGAAGGGGGTGTTGGTGGGGGTGGGGGAGGGCTAAGGTAGGGAAAGGAAGGGGGTGGGGGTAGGCTGTGGGGTTGGGTGGCTGTGGGGGGTGGCTGCCTTTCTGCCGTCGGTCAGCTGATCGGCGGCTGGTAGGCAGAATGGTTGTTGTTGTTTTTAAATACGAAGGATGAATAAAAACGGGTCAATATTTGTCCCTTCATATTCGTGGGGGTCTCTGGAACCCACAAATATGAAGGGACGAATATTTAACGAATCGGCTATTTTCGTTGAAAAAGCCGATCCGTTTTTATATTCGTCCCCATCTCCACTTTGCACCAACTACAGTAGACCTATCGAATCAATGGGATTGAGACAAAATTTGTTAACACGTCTACGGGTGTGATCAGAGGGTTCTTTAGGATTGCTTTTGGAGCACCGAGGCCATGGTCTGGTTTGCTCTATTTGCCGGCAACCAGACAATGTAAACGAGATCGTGAACCAGTCTGACCCTGTTGGCCCAGCAACAGCCCCGTGTTTGTTTGTTTGTTTGTTTGTTTGTTTGCTTGCTTGCTTGCTTGCTTGCTTGCTTGCTTGCTTGCTTGCTTGCTTGTTTGTTTGTTTGTTTGTTTTGGAGCGGGCTGGTGCGATCACGAGTGGATCATATTTGGACAGAAGGGTCACTTTAAAGATCACACCCAGCAAAGCAACCTTTTCCGATGCGATCCATCCCAGTCTTTATGTTGCCCTCTGATCACATCCTAAAGCATTTAATTAGCCTGCTTTTGTTTCTACTAACAATGAGATTTATCACAGGTCTCCAAAAAGGGACATTTCTTCTCTGTGCATCATTTTTAAAAAAAATTACCACAAACAATCAAAAAATAGAACGAGACACAACTAACCAATAAACCATTAATAACACAAAAACACAAAAATAACACAACAATACAAAAAAGTGCCCCCCAGGGACCATTATAATTTTTCCTTCACTACAGAGCCCCATTCCCCACCACATTGATTCTTGTCAAGCTACACAACCTTTCCCTTTTTAAATACAAACTCAGTAAATTCTCCCCATAAATCAACCCTAACAATCCCTTTTTAATTTTCATATTACACATTAATTTATCATTAATAGCTATATTCCAGACTTCTTTATACCATTTATCTAATTTAAAAACATGCTTAACTTTCCGATTCATTGCTACCATTCATCTTGCTGCTGTTAATACATTTGAAATTAATTCTTTTATTGCCCAGCTCCATGGCTCCTTATCAATCTTAGGGCAAACCTCTTCGTTTGACTTAATTATTTCATTTATTATTTTGAAGACCATCCTCTAGAATTTCAATATATTCTCACATTCCCAACACATATGGAAATAAGTATCTACCTACAATTCTAAACACTGATTATAATGGGGAAGTTAATCAAATAAATATTTTTCTTTTTTTGTTCCAAATTCATAACAAATTTATTTAAAAGGATTTTCAATTTTTTAACACTTATTATTTTATTCTAAAAAGTATTCTCAAGATAGTCTAGTCTCCGGACTAGATCAGACGGAAAGCTCTTTAATCTCTCTAGATTGAGAGCGAAGACCAAAGTCCATCTGAAATGCATGTGGGACTTCCTCTTCGCCGATGATGCAGCCATTGTTGCCCACTCTGCTGAAGACCTCCAACAACTCATGAATCGTTTTAGCAAGGCCTGCCAAGACTTTGGACTAACAATCAGCCTGAAGAAAACGCAAGTCATGGGCCAGGGCGTGGACTCACCTCCCTCTATTACCATCTCCACGCAAGAATTGGAGGTTGTTCATGACTTTGTGTACCTTGGCTCAACGATCTCTGACACTCTCTCTCTAGATGTCGAGCTGGATAAACGCATTGGCAAAGCAGCTACCATGTTCTCTAGACTCACAAAGAGAGTATGGCTCAATAAGAAGCTGACGACATATACCAAGATCCAGGTCTATAGAGCCTGTGTCCTGAGCACACTCCTGTACTGCAGTGAGTCCTGGACCCTTTGTGCACGGCAGGAGAGGAAGCTGAACACCTTCCATATGCGTTGCCTCCGACGCATTTTTGGTATCACCTGGCAGGACAAAGTTCCAAACAGAGTAGTCCTAGAACGAGCTGGAATTTTTAGCATGTATACATTACTGAAACAGCGACGTCTACGTTGGCTTGGGCATGTCGTGAGAATGGCTGATGGTCGGATTCCAAAAGATCTCCTGTATGGAGAATTAGTGCAGGGAAATCGCCCCAGAGGGAGACCACAGCTGCGATACAAGGACATCTGCAAGCGGGATCTGAAGGCCTTAGGAATGGACCTCAACAGATGGGAAACCCTGACATCGGAGCGTTCAGCCTGGAGGCAGGCGATGCATCACGGCCTCTCCCAATTTGAAGAGACCCTTGTCCAGCAGACTGAGGCAAAGAGGCAGTCACGGAAGCAGCCAAATCAGGGAGCTGGACAGGGGACAGATTGTATTTGTCTTCAGTGTGGAAGGGATTGTCACTCTCGAATTGGCCTTCTCAGCCACACTAGACGCTGTTCCAAGTCCTCCATACAGAGCACGTTACCATAGTCTTTCGAGACTGAAGGATGCCTAATATTCTCAAGATAGCCACCAACTTCCTGCAATTTCAACTTTATCCATATTGAACTATTAGGCTGAGATATATACAGTATATATCTTAACCTTAAATTAGTAAGACCTAACCCTAAATTGTGGGACGTGCTGGCGCTGCGGGTTAAACCGCAGAAGCCTCTGTGCTGCAAGGTCAGAAGACCAGCCGTGGTAAGATCGAATCCACGAGACGGAGTGAGCTCCCGTCACTTGCCCCAGCTCCAGCCAACCTAGCAGTTCGAAAGCATGTAAATGCGAGTCGATAAATAGGTACCACCACGGTGGGAAGGTCACGGCGTTCCGTGTCTAGTCACACTGGCCACGTGACCACGGAAACGGTCTATGGACAAACGCTGGCTCTACGGCTTGGAAATGGGGATGAGCACCACACCCTAGAGTCGGACACGACTGGACTAAATGTCAAGGGGAACCTTTACCTAACCCTAAATTAGGAAGACCTCCTAATTTTTGAGATTTATACCATCCTATTTTAGTAATCCTTGACTTTTTATCTCTATTACAATATCTATTAATCATATGTTGTCAGTCTTTCAACTCTTCTTCTGTTATCTTTGAGAAGCATCATGAAAAAAATTAATCTTAGGTAAAATCATTTTACTTACTGCTATTCTACCAATCCATGAAAGGCCAATCTTTCTAAATTCATCTAACTTATTTTTAATTTCTTGCTTCAATTTGTCAAAATTGTACTTTTTCAAACATTGTAAATTCTTTGGAATATTTATATCCAAATACTTATTAATCTTTCTTATATTAAGATCAATTTTTCCTAATTATCTCCTTTTCCTCTTTATCATAATTACAGTGGTGCCTCCACTTACGACCATAATCCGTTCCAGAAGATGGACGTAACTCGAAATGGTCGTAAGTCGAAGCACCATTTCCCATAGGAATGCATTGAAATGCAATTAATCCATTCCGGCCAAAGAAAAAAAAACACCAAAAAAAAAAATCACTGCAAGACTCATTGGAAACGCAATTAATCCCTTCCGGACGAAGGGGGTGGGGAGAAAAGCAATCAAGCGTGCAAGACCCATTGGAAATGCACAGAAAACAAACGGAGCAGATCGGAAATGCACAGAGAACAAAGGGGGCAGGTCAGAAATGCAAATAAAACAAAGGAAAAAGCAAGGGAAGCATGCAGGACCCATCGGAAATGGGGGAAAAAAACCCAAAAAGCAACCAAACCCCCCAAGACCCATCAGAAATGGGGGGGGGGAGCCAAAAAACAAACAAACCCCCAAGACCCATCGGAAATGGGGGAAAAAACCCCAAAAGCAACCAAACCCCCCAAGACCTATCGGAAATGGGGGGAAGCCAAAAAACAAACACCCCCCCAAGACCCATTGGAAATGGGGACAACCCCCAAAAAAGCAACCAAACCCCCCAAGACCCATCGGAAATGGGGGGGAAACCCAAAACACAAACAAACCCCCAAGACCCATCACAGCACAGAAACATAACCCCCCCAGCTCAAGACCACGCTGCAAAAACACCCAGAACAATTTTTAAAAAGCAGAAAACAGCACCTTATCTTACAAGGCAGCCCGAAGCCTCCCTGCAAACACACACACAGGCTCTCAGAAGCAGAAGGAGGCAGTCCCAAGCCTCCGACGATGAAGCACACTCTCTAACTGCTGGGGTGAAAGAGCTACAAAGAAGCAGCCTCATCGCCACCTACAGTTAGAAATTTGAATTTCCTGCCTTTTTTCCCCTGCCTTTTTTCTGTTCGTAAGTGGAAGCTCGGGTCGCAAGTAGAAGCAAAATTTTGCAGCCGGAGCTGGTCGTAACTCAAAATGGTTGTAAGTAGGGACGTTCGTAAGTCGAGGCACCACTGTAAATAAATCATCTCTGATTTATGCCAATTTTTCTGTAACCCTGTTATCTCTCCAAATTATTTCCAATGTAATCTTACCCAATACATAACCATAAATGGATTCTCTATAAAGTATCATCAGTAAATAAACTAATCTTAACCTATCCTTTCTCTTCTCTAATAAAATTTCTAACAACTCTTTAACTAAAACAAACAATATTGGGGAAAGGGGGCATTCCTATCTAGTATTTCGGCCTAGGGCAATGTTCCCTTTAAATTTTCAGGCCTGCTGGGTGGGACTCTGCCCTGTGCATGCGCAACTCTGCCTTCCTGCACAGGTTCCATCATGACCAGAACCAGAGGGGCTGAAAACAATTGTTGTAGGTGTATGAAGGAGGAGGAATGCTGTGTGGAGGGGGGCAGAGTCACACGTGCACAGGCGCACACCTTAGCAGGAACCTTGACCTAGGGATATCTGTTTTGTTATACCATCATTCACTAACACAATTGCAATGTTCTCTGATTATAATTAATTTATCATACCTTAAAATCTTCCCCCAAACCTAGTATCTTTATGATCATTTTTAATGTTGGCCATTCCACACAATCAAAAGCTTTAAAAAAAATCTAATGAAATTATTCCCACTTTCAATTTTTGTTTTCTTGTAATATCTATTACCTTTAATACCTTCCTAGTCAGCTCTGCCATTTGTCTTCCTACTATAAAACCACTTTTATTCTCCTGTAATATATTTAGCAACAGAAGTGTTCGTTCTTTTTTGCTAGTAATGCTGTAAACATCTTAGCATCCTGATTTATTAAACAAATAGGTCTGTAAACCCCACAATCTGTGGACTTTTTATTTGGCTTGGGGATTAATATAATTAATTTCCAAGGTGATGGAGTCTTTTCCCTTTTCAATCTCTATCCATCTCTTGAAGTCTATTCCCCACATTTTTCTTGATATATCCTCTAATTTTCTAAAGAGAAAGCTTTCCCTTCAAAACACTTCATCAAATTGCACTTTTTAATCATTTCATCTTTACTCCAATTGAACTCCAATTAAACTTTTCAAAATTCATGTGGATCTGGCCAACATTCTCAAGTTCTTATTGCTGAATTCAAAATAATCTCTTTTCAAATATATTAAATTCCTCTGAATTTTTCCATTTCAGTATTCTGCATCTCTTTTCTCTTTGCTTCTGTTTCTGATAAAATTTACCATTCATTCATGTCAAAACTCAGCCATATGCAATTGCTTTGTGTTCAGGTGATAAGTGGTTAACTGAGGAAAAAAGGAGCCAGCTTCTGGGGTCTTCCTTGCTTGGTGTCACTTTGTGAATGGTATCCTGCACAAGAGGGTATCCTGTAGACCATCTTGACTGCTGCCCTTGGTGTTGTCAACAGACTGCCCACTGATATGTAGAGCTTGGCATCCTTTTTCCTGCTGGCAACGTGGGCATGATATTGTGCAGCAAGATCGACCCGTTTCCCAGCATTTTGAATCATGGATACAGAAGCACAATACAGTGGTGCCTTGACTTACGACCATAATCCGTTCCAGAAGATGGACGTAACTCGAAATGGTCATAAGTCGAAGCACCATTTCCCATAGGAATGCACTGGAACGTGATTAATCCGTTCCGGCCAAAAGAAAATTACCAAAAAAAAACAAACAAACAAAAAAAAAAACACAGCAAGCCCCATCAGAAGGCGCTGGGGATTTTAAAAAAATAATCAAAAACAAACAACACAGCAAGCCCCATCGGAAGGTGCTGGGGCTGGAAAAAAAATCAAAAACAAACAACACAGCAAGCCCCATCGGAAGGCCCTGGGGCTTTAAAAAAAAAACCAAAAAAACAAAAACAAACAACAGAGCAAGCCCCATCGGAAGGCGCTGGGACTGAAAAAACAAACACACCAAAACACAAAAAACATCACACCACAGAAACATAACCCACACCCCCAGCCCAAACCCACCCTGCAAAACCCTGTAAATGTACTTACTCAGAAGCAGAAAGCAGCACCAGGCAGTCCCAAGCCTCCTCCGATGCACACTCTCTAACCGTTGGGGTGAAAGAGCTACAGAGAAGCAGCCTCCTCGCCGACCAATGGTTAGCAATTTGAATTCCCCGCCTTTTTTCCCTGCCTCTTTTGATCGCAAGTCGAAGCTCCGGCCGCAAGTCGAAGCAAAATTTTGCAGCCGGAGCTGGTCGTAACTTGAAATGGTTGTAAGTCGGGACGTTCATAAGTCGAGGCACCACTGTATCCCACATGCATAAACTGGAGAGTTTAAATTTTTTTCAAAGAATTCTACAAATGATTGAAATAGTCACAAGAACTCTTTTTGTTCTCTTTTGCTTGACGTTCCTCTACAATTTCACTTGGGAAAAACCCGGCCAAACACCGTGCAACAACTTACCTCTTTTTTTAACTACAGCTGCAAGGAAGGGTGTCACTGGTCGCTCAGCAAAGTGTTCTGAATGGTCGATCAAGCCTTCCTTCACTGCTTTGAATCCAGATAATACTACAGTATCTAAATAACCTAGCTTTATTGAATAAATGTTTCCATACTGCTTTGCCATCTGTCATTCAGGAGAAAGTAGAGAAGAAAAATGTTATATTCAAACAAACCAATTGTTTCAAAGCACGGTGCAGACTTCAGAACTTCTTCACCCCTTTGCAGAGTCAGACCTTGTTCCACTCTGCTCTGCCCAGCCGAGCTCTCTAGTCGTCTGTTTGTTCTCTTCCTGTTTAGAACTTTTGCTTCTTCCCTTTTTCTTTCTCTTACAGCCTCTCAATCCATTGCAACCCTTCAGGATTATTGGATTTGTAGTAAAACACAACAACACGTGCCTATATAAATAAGCTATCACAATGAAGGCCATTTAGTGACCACAACATCCCTATCTGCATTTCAGTAATTCATGTGCTTTGTTACTAGGATCCACCCTCTATCTCTAGTGTAAAGATATGAGGTCTTTAGAGATTAGCCATCTCATGCCAAAGGATTCATTTTCCCGCACTGTATCATATCCTACAGATGAGTACAAAGGAAAACCTTATCTCAGTTTAAAAAATGTTGTGTTTGCTCCGTTCATGAGCAGGGGGTAGGACTCGATTATTCTGAGATTCTATGATTCTATGAAAGCTGGGATCCAGTGGATCTAGAGGCCAAAAGTGGTGGAGGTCCTAACAAGGACCAAATTGACACAACAGTCCTTTTAATGTGTCCTGTTTCTCCTTTGGAGAGGCACGCGTCACAAACACAATGGGGCAGCCACCTTTGATTCTTGCCTGTGATTGTTCTGTTTTGAACACAGCACCATCGTTCTAATAATTGAAGTAAAACAAAACCTTAAGACAAATATATATACTTCAACCTGACGTTGTGTCTGTAATCCACGAAAGCTCGCCCTGAAATGAATTTGTTAGTCTTAAAACTTTGGTGGGTGTTCTGCACTTCCATTTTGTGTTTGTCATTGCTGAAACAAATGACTACCTCTCTGGAAACCGTTCTATCCATATCCTTCCGAAGAGACACCACAGGAAGGCACTCATTCATTTGTGTCCACCCGGATTCAATGAGAGAGTGATACATCGGAAGGAAGCGTGCTACCACAATGCCTCTTCCACTGGATTGTGTTGACTATGACCACAACTATTTTCTTGTTACACCTGACATTCCATGGTACATGATCTATGTTTAGCTAAGAAGAAATGCTGTAGGCTGGTCAAGGTAAGTTGCGACACTGAGGTCTATGTTAGAACAACAATATTAAGGGGGAAAACAGATGGCAATGTTAAGGCTTCCATGTGCAACACTACAAAAAAAGAAAGAAAGAAAGTTCACTTCAATCCTGTGCATCATGAATGGGTATCACCTTGCAAGCATTCAAGATTGCAGCTTAAGTCATTGTTTTGAGTTGGAAGCCACTAGGGCTTTGCTTTTTGACGTTTTGAGGGTGTAATTCCCAGAATTTTCCAAGAATTCCAGGAACTGCAGCCTACAAACCCAGATCAGCACATTACGGGATTCACCCCTTTAGAGAAAGGTTTTGGGGGGAGTTATGTGTACCATGGCTTCCATGGCTCTAAACACACTCTAACCTTGCCTTGATGGATGACCTACAACGGGAACTGGACGAGGGGGATGGGTCCCTCTTGGTTCTGCTGGACCTCTTAGCGGCTTTCGAATAATAAATCAATCAATTAAAATTGCTAAAATGTTTACATTTATCATATTTATATTCCTATTTATACTGATTGTTAGGAGAAGGTGTGATACCACACATAATGCTCTCTGAGCGAGATAAGATTGATTCTACATTCCTTTTCCAAATCAGAAGCCAAAGATATGACAGCAGATCTAATCATCAGACGAACAGCCATAATAAGGCCCTGGATGAAACAAGACCAACCAAATTGCAGCTGAATCATGACAAAGCAGAAGTCTATTTTGGTGGGTGGTTCCTTGACCTGGGAAGAGCTGTTCATCCCATTCTGGGCAGTATTTTACTCCTACTACAGGATGTTTACGTTGCTTCTAGATCTGGTAATCTGGATGCTACCTCTGTGCCACAAAGTGCCTTCACCCTACCTGTGAACCTTTCTGAAGCCTTCTGTTCTGCTCGCTGTGATAAACCCAGAGGGTAATCCTGCCATGTGCTGTATTTCTAAAGACTGCTCAAAGACTGAAGTTGATCAAAAACCAACCCTTCAGACGGTATCTACAGACGTCTGCCCTGTAAATTTCAGTATAGTTTCACATTCTAAGTTATAAATGATTGATTTCATGTTGTGAAAACAATAAACTGAATCTAGGTTTGATAAGAAAGTCATAATTGTTTCTGGATTATTTTTTTATTACATTCATGTCTTTCCACAACAGACTAGCTCTCAAGGCAATTTACGGCCATGATGGAACAATAGAGAAGCAGCAAGAAGAAACAGATTTCAGCCATAAAACCATTCAAATAAAAGTCAGTTTTAACGATCCACAGGTAGTTAAAACCATTACTATAAACAAGCCAATTTTGTAAGCCACTTGTAAGCATGCCTGATTATGCAATCAGCTGCCCAACCAGTCCTGAAACCAGAGCATAAGAAGGGGTGGCAGAACGGGGTAATAGGGTCATTGCTCTTCTAGAGCTGCAAAATATAAGAAGAAACTGGCCACAGAAAATAGGCTCTCTTCAGCATATCCTTCGAGCCAGGCTCTGCAGGTGTCATAGTATTAAGAGAACCTTTCCAGAAGATATCAACATCTGGGCAGGTTCATCAGGAGACAGGATGTCCCTTAGATAGCAAAGTCCCAAGCTCCTTGGGGTTGTAATGGTTAAAGCCAGCACCGTGAATGCAGCAGAGTATGCAAGCAGAAACCAGTGCAGCTCTTCCAAGACCGTAGAATCATAGATCATAGAAACATAGAAAAGTGAGGTTGGAAGGGGCCTACAAGGCCATCAAGTCCAACCCCCTGCTCAGTGCAGGAATACAATCAAAGTGTATCTGCCAGGTGATTATCTAATTTTTTCTTGAATGCCTCCAGTGTTGGAGCACTCATCACCTCTCGAGATCATGGGTTCCACGGTCTTACTGCTCTAACAGTTAGGAAGTTTTTCCTGATACTCAACCAAAATCCGGCTTCCTTTAACTTGAGCCCATCACGGTCGTATGATATTGATTAGAGATGGGATATCACCACCACAGGTGGCCGGGCCAATTGGACCTTCCCCCCAGAACCGGGCTGTCCACTTACCGCTTGCGGAACGGCGCGAGTGGCCATTGTTACTCGCACTGTGCCAATCATGGAAGTAGCCCTGCCAGGACTTCCCTGCCTCCCTGTGCTGCCGACCCATCTGGCGAGCAGGTGGGATGATGATTCTCTCTGTTCAGCCGCTGAGTGGTCAGCAATGCAGGGAGGTGGGGAAGTGCTGGTCAGACTACTTCCGCGATTGGTGCATGATGTGTGAACAATGACGGCCACATGCACCATGCTGCAAGTGGTAAATGGACAGCCCGGTTCTGAGGTAGAGTCCAATCAGCCCAGCCATCTGCGGTGGAAATATTCGTATTTGTTTCCCCCAGTAGACGAATACCAATGTCCCATCTCTAATAATGATACTAGGCATCAGCTGGTAGCCTAGCTGTGCCTACTGCACCAAGGTGACCTTCAAGGGGAGCCCCATCTAGAGCAACACTGTTGTAGTACAGCTTGGCTCGCTTGCAGTTCTCTTCCCTGCTCACCTAGAGCAGAGAAAGGCTTCTACCTCCCCAACGGGCTCCACATTTTCCAGACATGTTAATGTCTGGTTGAAAACAAGATTGCCTCTATTTTGTGTTTTCACTACCCCTGCTACTGAAGGTATAGCCAGGCTATAGAACTGTGTAAGATGAGCACCTCTGAAAGCTAGGAAACCTATGGTCTTGCTTGCTTGCTTGCTTGCTTGCTTGCTTGCTTGCTTGCTTGCTTGCTTGCTTGCTTGCTTGTTTGTTTGTTTGTTTGTTTGTTTGTTTAGGAGAAAAAGTGACCAAATCAATATGAGAGAAACATGTAGAAATAGAGAGAGACAATGAAAAATTTGATACAACTAGACACGGAAGTTATTCCAAGGTGGATCAGACGAAACAGGGCCAGATGCAGTCTGACATATGGAATGATCCTTGCATTCACACACAAGGATCAGGTGGGTTTCAGGGCAGGAAACCGCACCGCACCTCAAAGCAACCCTATTCAGCCCGTTCCTCCCTCTCAGCCACACATCCTCTCGTGTCTCCCCCTCTATGGGAAGTGGGGGGGAAAGCTAGAAGTGTGTGTGTGTGTGTGTGTGTGTGTGTGTGTGTGTGTGTGTGTGTGTGTGTGTGTGTGTGTGTGTGTGTGTGTGTGTGTGTGTGTGTGTGTGTGAAAGAGAGAGAGAGAGATCATTTCACTGGCTTGTCACTGAAATGACACAACATTGTAGAGGAAAGAAGAAAAGGAAAAAGATTCTCCTCTATCTCCACTTCTCTTTCTCCCTCTACAAGGAGCAGGGGGAAGGTGTGGTGGTGGTGGGCGGATGAATCATTTATTGATAATCATAGAATCATAGAAAAGTGAAGTTGGAAGGGGCCTACAAGGCCATCAAGTCCAGCCCCCTGGTCAATGCAGGAATAAGTCCCATCTCACTTCATTGGGTTGGCACCGAAGTGACATAGCGCTGAATTGTTGGAAACAGCTACCAATGCCATTTTAATTCAACACTGGAGATCACACATGTGGAAACCAAACTAAAAGGGAGCGATCCTACCCACATTTAAAAAGAAAAAAAAGGGACCCACTGCCAAAGATCCAGAAACGAATGGATAGCCCTGGAAAAGGTTTGGACAGGTTCTCAATTACCAGTACATGGTGTAGTCACAAGAAAATAGATTGTACCTAACCGTATCAAAATAAGTCAAATGCATGAGATAAAGTGCCCTCTGATCACACCCTTATACAAGTGAAAGTGACGTTCAATACAGGAAGATCATGGAGAACTATAAAGTGATTCTGCCCCACTCAAAATATTCCAGCTTGTGGTCGTCCAGTAAGACTGACGGGGAACTAAGCTGTGGAAAATCAAAAGAAAGCATATCTTCACACAATGCATGGTTATTAAGTAGAATATGGGTCATGGGGAGATTAATGAATGGTCAGGAAAATATGCGCTTCTCTGACATTGAGTTCATCGTCATATGCGGAAGAAGGTACTGTACACCCTTCCGCACTGGTCAACATATTAGGATCTCTGATCAAGTCAATGAGAAGGCATGCATCTCTGTGAAAGAAAGTAAAGAGTTCTAATTTGGGATGTTGTTAGCAGGGCACCAAATATGCCCCCATCTCGCATGGCGTTTATCACTGGCATCTCCACTCCACCCTCCTGGAGATCAAAGAAGTTTGCAATCTTTTCTAATAGTACATTCATAATCAAGTCGATTCAGAATCAAATGAATGTAAAGTGAAAAAAACAACAATGAATGGAAAGTGAAAAATACATTTCTCTCTCTCTCTCTCTTTATAGATATGTATATATCCCATCTCTAGTGTGTGTGTGTATCTATATCTACAGTATATCTATATCTACACACAAGCACACACTAGAGATGGAATTTTCATATTTGCATCCCTGGAGTCATGAATATGAATATCGGCACCATCTTCCTTCCTTCCTTCCTTCCTTCCTTCCTCTCCTCCCTCCCTCCCTCCCTCCCTCTTCCAGCTTCTCTCTCCTTCCTTCCTTCCTTCCTTCCTTCCTTCCTTCCTTCCTTCCTTCCCATCTTCTCTCACCTTCCTTCCTCCCTCCCTCCCTCTTCCATCTCCTTCCTTCCTTCCTTCCTTCCTTCCTTCCTTCCCTCTTCCATCTCCTTCCTTCCTTCCCTCCCTCCCTCCCTCCCTCTTCCATCTCCTTCCTTCCTTCCTTCCTTCCTTCCTTCCTTCTTCCCTCCCTCCCTCCCTCTTCTCTCTCCTTCCTTCCTTCCTTCCTTTCAGTGCATTGCACCATTTAAAATTATACACATATATGAAATATAGGTAAAATTTAAAATACAAATTAAAATGTTAAGGTAATTAGACTGTTTTTGACCAGAGGTGGGCTACTTCAATATCTTGGCCATTGCTAGATCTTCTTTTATACACATGATGGGGCATAAATTGTATGCACATAAATTCTGCATTTGATTGAATTTCTCCACAGTCACAGAAACTTTGTCCTGTACCCAAGTAGTCCCATTTTACAAGTAAAAGGAGAATAATACTGAGAAGCGACTACTTCATTGTCAAGTCAATTCTGACTTATGGTGACCCTTTCCCAAGATTTTCCAGGCAGAGAATACGCAGAAGTGGTTTCCCCTTCCCTTCTTCTGGAGGCATCCCTGGGACTGTGCAGCTGGCCCAAGGCCACACAGGCTGGCTCTTCCCCTAGGAGGCACAGTGAGGAACTCCCAACCTCTGGCTCCTCATCCAGATACCTAAACCACTGACCAATCCAACCAGCTTTATTGCTGTAGTTACTATAAATTACTAAGATAAAAGTAACAGTTTTTAAAAGGTACACTATACTTCCAGGATGACATGGAGACTGAGAGAGAGCAATTTCATTGAATTTTTTAATGAGAACCCTGCACCCAATCAACACTCCACCTACGAGTCCTACCAGTGCTACCAACTGCTGGATTAGGCAAAGCCAGAGGTTCTGAGTTCGATTCCCCCACTGAACCTCCTTGACAGGGGCTGAATTCGATGATCCATAGGGTCTCTTCCAGCTCTGCAGTTCTAAGATGATTGTTGTTGTTACTGTTGTTATTCACAACTGTCAGCTCATTTAAAAGGACATTGTTATGTACACAATCCATCATCCCCCCCTCCCCCACCATTTACACACTCCACGGTTAGATAATCATTTTTAAGTCTTCTATTCGTAGTAGAAGACGGATCCTTTAGAAAGACAAACCTTGATGAAAGAATCCACATGAAGCATAAACCCAAGCCGCCAAGCGCCTCCGACGAGAGGAAGCCGACAAGGACCGGGAGGCTCACGTACATGTGACCGAAGCCCTTTGAGAAAGCGAAAAATCAGGCGTGGAATCAGAGTAATCAAAGATCCAAGTGTCCCCAACATGGTCTTCTTTTCTCTCACTTTCCCTGTCGTTGGATCTTTTTTTAAAAAACAGCTGGAGGGGGGGCGGATGCTCTTTGGCCACGGTGGGGTGCTTTCTTCAACAAGGTTGCCAGCTGCCAACTTTCTGTTGCTGTGTTTGCACCTTTATATATTCCCCTTATGAAGGCATCCTGTTTAAAACACTCTGTTTAAGATACCATCTGACATCTTGTCCAAGAAGGCCTGGAATGTAGTCCTCCAGGCAGGCATTATAGTGGCCAGATACAGCTGTCAATATGGTTAATCGTCATATCTGTCACTCCAGTCATGGATGGGGAATCATTCAAGGCACTCTAGCCCAAGCCTGGTCCAGCACAGTAGCAATCAGGTGTCACATGCACCCTAGAAAATTAACTTACCATGATGTGTTTATGAAATATAGGAAGTGAGTCTTCATTTCCACAGTCTCTTCTTTTGCCACTCTCATTTATACAGATTATTGGAATGTCTTGGCTAACTTTCTTTTTCCAAACAATATCTATATATGGATCCTACTGTATCCCATACCTGTGTTCTTTGTTGACAGTTCAAACTCAGCTTACAGCAAACCCTAACAGGGATTTCAAGGTAAGTGAGATATTTAAGGAGGGGCTTTACCAGTTCCATCACCATACCCCCATGGCCAAGCGGGGATTTGAAGCCAGGTCTCCTGAGTCGTAGCTCATCACTCTACCCATTACACCACACCCCTATGTCCCCCGAAAGACCCTCGCACAAAGAAAGGTGCATAGTATCATGGTGAGCAGTGGTGGACCTACATTTTTGGGGCCTTCAAGCTTGATATGGGGGGGGGGGCATTTTACAACTTGCAAATAAGGTCTGAGTAACCACTGTTATACAGGGGACGTGGTGGCGCTGCGGGTTAAACCGCAGAAGCCTCTGCGCTGCAAGGTCAGAAGACCAGCAGTCGTAAGATCGAATCCACGCGACGGAGTGAGCTCCCATCGCTTGTCCCAGCTCCTGCCAACCTAGCAGTTCGAAAGCATGTAAATGCAAGTAGATAAATAGGTACCACCTCAGTGGGAAGGTAACGGCGTTCCATGTCTAGTCGCGCTGGCCACGTGACCACGGAAACTGTCTATGGACAAACGCTGGCTCTACAGCTTGGAGACGGGGATGAGCACCGCCCCCTAGAGTCAGACACGACTGGACTAAACGTCAAGGGGAACCTTTACCTAACCACTGTTATCTTCTTCAATGAGGTTGTTCCATGGCAGATCAACTCAAATATTTTTTTAAAAACGTGGACCAGAGTCACTTCCTGGGCCCCTCTAGAATTAGGGCTCCTAAACTTAAGCTTC
This sequence comes from Intellagama lesueurii, assembly GCA_037013535.1. Lineage (NCBI taxonomy): Eukaryota > Metazoa > Chordata > Lepidosauria > Squamata > Agamidae > Intellagama > Intellagama lesueurii. Next base: position 262,534,251 of record JBAJHW010000003.1, read on the forward strand.
ATTAATTTCCTAGTAGATCCATCCCTAGTGGTTGGTCACCAACACATGTGTTGACAATGTCAGTGTTCAGGTCCGATGAACAACACATACACAGATGGAGGGGATTTTCACAGCTGGATTGACAAGCACATGCTCATAGACTTTGCTGGGCATTGTCAGGTACAAGCTCTACTTCTGCCTTAGTTATGTCTCCAAATGTATAGTTCCTAAGTTTAACTGAATATGGTAGGATTGACTTGTGAGCAGACATGGACTGGATTGGCTGCCCATCACACATGTGACTTCATGTGGGTCTATGCACTGCTACCCTTGCACTCAGCTGTAATCCTCACGTTAGGAAGGAAAGAAATGTATTTTCCCAGGAATGGAATATTGCTGCAATCTATTGTCATGCAAAGTATTTGAGAGTCGTTTGGTCTTGAGTAGAGATGGGCATGAACCGTCAATTCGGTATTTGTGCTGGTTCGTCCTTTGGATCAACAAGAGTTTGTCGCTTCCCAGCCCTGCCTCCTCCAGTGAGCACCCACTCAGAGGCAGTACCAAGAGGATGTGGGGCAGGGAAGCCTAGGCGCTGCCTCTGAGTGAGCGCCCGCCAGAGGATGCGATGCTGGGAGACGCCAAACACCTGCTCGTCCAAAGGGTGAACGAGCACATCTCTAGTCTTCAGAGGGCAATTAAGACTAGAGATGGGGGTATTCATATACGTATATGAATACGAATATCCCCGCGCAGCTGGACTTAACAAGGGTCCAGCCCCCGGGCATCTTTCTACAGTGCCAGTCCCACTCAATCTTCCAATCACACCTGGAGCGCCGCTTTCTTCCCACTAGGCTGGCCACTCTAGGCAGGGGGAGGGAGGACGAGTCTCCCTGCATGGCTGACAAGTGGCCAGCCAAGCAAGAAGAGAGCGGCGCTGGGTGTGATTGGAAGGATGAGAAGGACCAGCGCTGCAGCAGGATGCATGAGTGGGTGGTCCAGCCCCAGGGGCCAGACCCTCATTAAGTCCAGCTCTGCTGGGATATTCATATTCGTATACTATTCGTATTCGTATACAATTCGTATTGTATACAATTCGTATTTGTATACAAATACGAATACCCCCATCTCTAATGAAGACCCATTACCTTTACAGAAGTCATGCTTCACATTTGCTGGTAAAAAAGCAATCCAGCTCTCTACATTTTGCACTTCTGGGAGTGGGCTACAGAGACGGCCATAGTGAACACCTACACTTCCAGATTTACTGCTACCTCGCGGATTATAAGAGGAGAAAAACTCTGTCTAGCCAGTTTACGCAAAAGCCTTTGATTGTGTGGACCACAGCAAACTATGGCAAGTTCTTAAAGAAATGGGAGTGCCTGACCACCTTATCTACCTCCTGAGAAATCTATATGTGGGACAGGAAGCAACAGTTAGAACTGGATATGGAACAACTGATTGGTTCAAAATTGGGAAAGGAGTACGACAAGGCTGTATATTGTCTCCCTGCTTATTTAACTTATATGCAGAATACATCATGCGAAAGGCAGGACTGGATGAATCCCAAGCCGGAATTAATATTGCCGGAAGAAATATCAACAACCTCAGATATGCAGATGATACCACTCTGATGGCAGAAAGTGAGGAGAAATTAAAGAACCTCTTAATGAGGGTGAAAGAGGAGAGCGCCAAAAATGGTCTGAAGCTCAACGTCAAAAAAAACTAAGATCATGGCCACTGGTCCCATCACCTCCTGGCAAATAGAAGGGGAAGATATGGAGGCAGTGACAGATTTTACTTTCTTGGGCTCCACGATCACTGCAGATGGTGACAGCAGCCACGAAATTAAAAGACTCCTGCTTCTTGGGAGGAACGCAATGACAAACCTAGACAGCATCTTAAAAAACAGAGACATCACCTTGCTGACAAAGATCCGCATAGTCAAAGCTATGGTTTTTCCAGTAGCGATGTATGGAAGTGAGAGCTGGACCATAAAGAAGGCTGGCTGCCGAAGAATTGATGCTTTTGAATTGTGGTGCTGGAGGAGACTCTTGAGAGTCCCCTGGACTGCAAGGAGAACAAACCTATCCATTTTGAAGGAAATCAACCCTGAGTGCTCACTGGAAGGACAGATCCTGAAGCTGAGGCTTCAATACTTTGGCCATCTCATGAGAAGAGAAGACTCCCTGGAAAAGACCCTGATGTTGGGAAAGTGTGAAGGCAAGAGGAGAAGGGGACGACAGAGGATGAGATGGTTGGACAGGGTCATCGAAGCTACCAACATGAATTTGACCCAACTCCGGGAGGCAGTGGAAGACAGGAGGACCTGGCGTGCTCTGGTCCATGGGGTCACGAAGAGTCGGACACGACTTAATGACTAAACAACACAAGCCAGTTTGGCCACTCCATATAACATTTTGTATCCTATTATATCCCGCTTGCACTTCTTTTTCAAGCTGACGAGATCCATTGGTAACATTTCTTGATAAAGGAGTTTCACTGCCTCCGTGATCATTCCATCTAACCTTTTCTATCCTTGTTCCAGATCTATCATATCCCTTTCAAGATGCATTGACTAGAACTGTACAGGTGTGCCTACATAACTACAAATTTACACCAAGGTGTTATGATAAGGATGTTTTACTTCCATTCCTAATGATCCCCAGAATTTTCATTCCTGACAGTATGCTTCTGAACACTTCCTTATAACAATGTAGTTCTGAAAAGTTAAAAGGTGGCAAAGATTAGGGGTGTTTAGCTTCTGTGATTTGGGATTTCCAAATGCTTTTGCCAAAATGTCCGTAAAGTCTAAAACTGCCTCTTAGCTGCATTTCACTAACAAACTCTTGTGGAACTGCCAGAAAAATTGAGGCTCGGCGAGCTAAGACAGAGGAAGAATGCAGTAAGCATATGGTCTGTACTTACAGAGAAAAGAGAAGAGGCAGGCAAGTCACATGTGTGTTCTCTTATCCCTTCCAGAACTATGTTTAATTGCTTCTCTAAGGCTCATTTCCTCCCTTTCTTCCTCTGAGGTCATTTCCTGATTAACGATAGGACTTTCAGGTTGTAACTAATGAAAAACAACATGAAAGAGTCTTTAGTTCTCAGATTCTTTCATTCGTTTCCAAAAGAGAGCCTCTGAAGTCCAAATCATTTTGTTTAACGAAAATAAGAGCAACTTGGAAATCTGGATTCCTTCATTCACATTACCTCTGTTTGACCCATCGATGTAAAACCATCTCACCCATTTCTGAGGCTAGCCGGCATAGTCTCTTGCGCTCCAAAAATTACCCACATGATCCGAGAACTTGTACGTGGTGTGGGTGGCACTGGACACGGGCAGCAGCCTGCCACGATCCTTGATGGTGTTTATGAACTGATGATGAAAAGTGGTGCCACCCGACGGAGGTCTGATGATGATCATGATTTCTCTTTCTCTTCTGCACTGTCATATGCTGCTGCTAATCAGGACTGTGATGTGATGAAAAATGTGGACCTTAAAGTATTGTTAGTGGCTGCACAGGCCTTGTGATGAATGGTTTTTCTTTCTCCTAGATTTTTGTAGTTTGCCTGCTTTTGGAGTGGATGATTGTCTGTTGCCTTGCCCCTGCTTTTTTGGAGTTATTTCGTGGCTTCTGTAGGGCTTTACATTGTCTAGTGCCAGAAACACGAATGGGGAAAAAATGAAACAAAGAATCTGAAAGAGCCCATCCCTGTTGGATTTAACAAAAGGACCAGCACCCAAGTGACCTGAAAATGAATGAGGTGCTCCTCGAAAGAACACGAAAGATATGAAACGTGAATGTTTTCCCAATGCCCATCCCTATTCCTGATTTTTTTCCCTCCTCCTCCTAGTTCATTGGTTCCCCAAATTGGGGGATGGGGGCGACCAATGAAGCGCACCAAGACTGGAGATTTTCAAAAAGAAGATTTTTTTTTCCATTACCTTAAGCAGATTTCTCTGACTTTTTTTTTTTTTTTCAGAATTCAGGATTTCTCAAGAAAAACTTGTATGTATTCTTGAAGGCTTTCACGGCCAGGATCCGATGGTTGTTGCAGTTTTTTCAGGCTGTTTTGCCATGTTCTGGAGGTTTTTCTTCCTAACGTTTCGCCAGTCTCTGTGGCCGGCATCTTCAGAGGACAGGAGTTAGAACTCTGTCTGTGTTCTGATGTAGTGTGTCACTCAACCATCCCACACACTACACCAGAACACAGACAGAGTTCTGACTCCTTTCCTCTGAAGATGCTGGCCACAGAGACTGGCAAAACGTTAGGAAGAGAAACCTCCAGAACACGGCCAAACAGCCCGAAAAACCTACAACAACCAAAAACTTTTATGCTCATTTAAAAAAAATAATAATAATGTTTTTCATTTAAAATATTTTTGTTATTACTATTTATTAAGTTTGTGTGTTTATTTTTATGTGTAAATTACACAGCTAAATTTTTGTTAAAAACAGGTTGTATATTAGTAAAGGAGAGGTGTGGGAATTATAGGGGATTTTAAAAATCAAAAGGAGAGCATGATTCTAAGCCCTAGTTCATCTCAAGGCAGAAAAAGGCCAATGTATGTTTCTAAATGGAAAGAGTCTGACTCACATGGTTTCTCCATAATGGCCTGCGCACAATCTACGACTTTCTACCCTACACTATTTCTGGACAGAATTTCTAAAGCAATATATTTAGACTTCTAATTTTTTATCTACTTCCGAGTTTCCAAAGTAGCTACTCACATTTAAAATCCATAGGTTTGCAGATTATCTGCTCCACTCTGTTGCCATAATTACAAAATGTTCTTATAAGGAACACACCAGGCATTTTCATGGCATCTAGGTACGAAATCTCACCTGGCTTGAATAGATCAGTGTTCATACTGGATTCTCAGTGTTCCCAGTGCTTTTTTCCACATTTCCGCTCAATCTTCAGATTTTTCAAGCAATACTTTGCCTTAACACTTCATATTTTTAGGGTGACACTGTTCTTTCATTTCTCAGCATTTATTTCCTTCACACTAATGAATTATGCTTTCAAGATAAGCCTGCTGCAGCTCCAGAAAACAAGTTTCACTTTCCATAACTAAACTTACCGTGGCTCCAGGAAATAATTATTATTAGTCTGCCATGCATGACAGGTTTCACCTTAATATGTTGAACTGTGATAAATCGAGAAATTTGCTGTTGGTAACAGTTGGCTTACAGCTTAGGCAGTTCCTACTTTTCCATACAAGCCTTGATTTCCTGGGGGCATGGCCCCGGTCCCATGATACGTTCCAGTTGCCTGAGGCCCTAAAATTATTATGGGAGACTGAAGAACAAGATTTCTAGTTCAAGCCCCACTGCTTGAATGAAGGGGTAGGAATACTAAGTTCAGGCTTTTGATATAAAGGGAGAGGGAGGAATGACCTCCAATTATCCCCTCCCTCCAGCATAGGCTCTTCCAGAGACCTCTTGAGCAAGCAACAAGAAATCTTCTCCCTCTTCCTAACCATCCAATTCTCATTTGGTTTCTGGTTTTCTGCCAACACAGGGGATCCCCCCCTTTCCAATCTCTACCCTGAACAGCTGTCCTAGGGTCAAAGGATGATTGCATCGGCCCTTTACTTCGGAGTTTGTGTTGGACTGGACACAGAAAAATTCAAATTAAAAGCCAATGGTTACGTGAGGGAATTGGGTTGTGGAATTATCTCTTTTTGCTCAGCTGGCAGGGTGGATTTATTTTGCTCCGATTGGGCTCACGCTGCTTTTCTCCTCTTTCTGCCCTGTGTGATCCCCTCATCCGATCTGCAAAGAGGCACTTGTGGGGCTGCCAGTTCGCCTCAACCGAGTGCCTGTTGTTTTTTAAATGCTTTTCAAGGTAGTGCTGATTCAGATCAGTGCTGTGTCATCAGGGGTGGGGGACAAAGGAAAAGGATTCTTTTAGTGAAAAACAACTGCCTTTGATCTGGCGTCTTGCAAGATCAAAGGCAGCTTCCACTTTTAGAGCTCCGGGCAAACACATCAGTCAGCTTTCTCCGTCTCTGCCCCTGCTGACTCCTGCAACAGAATAATGGTTTTTCACGTGGATGGGTGCAGCAATTTCACCTGCAGAAACTAGCAGGGACCCAATCTGAAAAATGGTGGATCAAGGTGGTGTAGTTGCGTCCTCATTTACAACAGCAAGAATGTGGACAAATCTAAGTATTCCTAGGACTAACATTTATTTCCTCTTGTCTATAGCAGAAGAACTACATATGGCACATCAGCCTGTTTCCTCCCAGTCCTTACGATGAACAGCCAGAAACTGTGTTATTCACTGATAAAATAATAATCTGTATTGAAACATGGGGGCTGTGTTTTATACAAGACAGAACATGATCGTACCTCCCTTTGTCAAAGAGACACCATTAACAAATTATGATCAGACTGCTGAAGCCCTACAGTCTTTCCAAGGGCTGTGGACCAGTTTAGATGATCTGCACCCGAGGCTCATAGATCCAGTAGCTTCTCCAGATGTTCTTGGATTCCTTTTGATACGTAATTGTTTTATTGAACTTCTGATAGCTCTCGGACAGTAGACAGCTAGTCCAAGTGTGAGAATGAAGGCCAACCAAGGTACACTAATGAGTCTAATAGCAACTATGATTAACACTTCACACTATGATGGCTTTTTTCCTATGTGTCTGAAAAGAGCTGTGATTACCTGTCATTACGGAAGAAGCCAACATTTGTAAATTATAGCCATTTGTCTATTTTGGTTAAGTTAATCAAATTATGCAGCAGCAGGCCAGCTATAGTCATTCACTGGTGATGCACAGTATTTTGATTCTTATCAGTCTAATTTCCAGGATGGCTCTGATATGAAAAATGTTTTGATTGTCACTGCAGGTGACTTATGCTGTAAGAGGATGTGGGAATCTGATGCTGCCTCATTTCCCAGGGTGTCTCAGCAGGCTTCAATAATATTGAATAATATTCAACAACATCTTTCTGGACCACTTGTGTTGGAGTTGAGGTCAGAGGGACTTCACGGGAGACATTTGCTCCTACCATAACTAGAACAGGGAGGTGGTCCTCCAGAGAAATCATAAGAGAGGTAAGTCAGAGATGCCAATAAAGCAGTGATGGCCCCAGAACTGCTCCACTTGCTAGGATCTGCTGGCAGACCCACATGAAGAAGAATGGAAAGTGATGGGGTGAGGGAGGAACAGATTTATTCCAGGTCCAGACCTCCTGCAGCTGTGCAACTCAGTCAATATGCTAGCACAAACATACACCACAGCTAAGTTAGAATCCTAGAATAGTTGGAAGTGGCCTCTAAGGCCATCAAGATGATTTGGATTCAATGCAGGAATCCAAATCAAGCAGATCTGACAGATGGTTGTCCAGTTTTCTCTTGAATGCCTCCAGCACAGGAGCATTCACCACCTCCTGAGATAATTGGTTCCATTGCCATATTGCTTTAACAGTTAGGAGGTTTTTCCTGATATTCAACCACAATCTGGCTTCTTGTAACTTCAGCACATTATTGTGTGTCCTGCACTCTGGGATGACCGAGAACAGATCCTGTCCCTCCTCTGTATGATAGCCTTTCAAGTCTTTGAAAAGTGCTATCGTATCTTCCCTCAATCTTCTTTTCTCAAGGCTAAAAATGCTTGGTTCCTTCAATCTTTCCTCATAGGACTTGGTTTCTAATCCCCTGATCATCGCTGTTGCCCTCCTCTGAACTTGTTCCAGTTTGCTGACAACCTTCTTCAAGTGTGGTATCCAGAACTGGATACAGTACTCAAAATGAGGCCTAACAGTGCTGAGGAGAGGGGAACTGGTGACTTTAGATTTATTTCTCTTAATTCCAGTGTTTTTTCTCCCCATATGTGATACTTCAAACAGTTTTGGCTTCAGTGATGCTTGGATCCATTTGCATTGATTCAGACAACATGATTGCCTGAAATGATACAGAAATGTTTGATCCTTGTGGTTGGTACAGTGGTGCAGCTGCTGGAGGTGAGTGTGAAGTTGTTTCTTTCACTCAGAAGAGTTCCAGGGAGATGTTGATGGGGTGTTTTAAAATGTCTCTTTTTTAAAAACCAGTCAGAACTGGGAATCATGGGGGGGAGAAGGACTGATGATGGAGAAGAACATTCATACGCTCTGTCACACTTGTAGATTTAGATATTTTGGACAAGGAGACTGTTTTGTTGGTTGGTTGGTTGGTTGGTTGGTTGGTTGGTTGGTTGGTTGGTTGGTTGGTTGGTTGGTTGGTTGGTTGGTTGGTTGGTTGGTTGGTTGGTTGGTTGGTTGGTTGGTTGGTTGGTTGGTTCGTTCGTTCGTTCGTTCGTTCGTTCGTAAACCTCTTGACTTGGTGCTGAGCACTACTCTAAGCAATTTACAACAATAGATAATCCTACCCACATAGACCGATATACATACCCACAAATAAACATAGATCACATTAAGCCGAAATAGTGGCAGCCACAAGAAATACAGATGTAGTTTTAGAAGAGGTAGCCGTGTTAGTCCATCCAAGCATGTCAGGCAAAATCAATTTTACAACTGAACCCTAAAACAAACATGGGTCTAATTACTGCATGTAGCTAATGAATATTTAGAATATTCTATTTGTGAAACTGATATTTCATCCAAAATTTCATTCTGTTTCCATATGTTTGACAAAGTGGACGTGTCCACGAAAGCTTACATTAAAATATAATAGCTAGTCTTTAAGGTGATACTTTTTGTTTGTTTGTTTTGTTTCTTTGGATTTTGCCTGATATGCTTTGGAAATACAGATATGCAGTAACTTAAACGAGGTTGTCCTTAAGTGCTTCTCAAAAAAGCCTTCAACATCACCTTAAATGACAGGAGAGAGGGAACCTAGCACACTCCTAGTGGTAGTCCACTCCATAGAGATGAGGCCACAACAGATAAGGCACGACTTCTCATAACAAGAGGCAAGACCTATGAGCAATGGGTGGGACAGGCTGATGTTCTGAGGGACATAGGCTCCAACAGATAATGCAGTTCCAGACCGCGGAGCTGATCGGCGGGTACATAGACAGGGCAAGCCTGGCTACCTGGAGGGAAGGGCTCCCCCATGGCAATGGAATGAAGCTAGACTGCCAGAATGGGAACCACCGTTCCAACAGTCTAGCTTCTGTTCCAGGTGGAGGTGGTGGTGCAGAGGTGGTGGTGGTGGTGGAGGATACGCAGGACAAATAAGGAGGCAATGAAGGCAGTGGGAAAGGGGGCAGGGTGTGGGAGTGGGTGGGTCAGCCCCCTTTTTTTTTTAGACCATCACAGGCTGTCAAAAACAACAACAAAAGACCAGGCAAACCAACAAATTGATTTGTGGTTCATCGGTTCACCATGGGGAAATGTGTGGTCCATGGTTCGCCAACCTTGATGAACCATGAACCCAAGACGAACCTTCCTTATCTCTAACCATGAGCATGCAGAAAGATGGCATAAAGGTCTTTGCAAATAGTTTTTTCTTTAAAAAACAACCCATTTTGGTTCTAGTGTTGTTACATTGGAGCACCTAGATACCAGAAAGGAAAGGAAAAAAAGGGGGGGTGGGAAATAGAGAAGGAGAAGAGGAAGTTGCCATTCAGCCCTTGTTTACAGGTTATTAGGTACTGCCCTACTAACTGTACCTCTTGCAGGGCTACTGGAGAAGTATATTAACAAGCTGCAAACAAGGCTGCTTAGCCAATTTCCTCCTCTTCTTATGTGTCCAATTAACATGAACAGACCTAGGAAAACCCTAATTCCCAGTGTGCCTTCCTGATGAATCTGTATTTCTCTCACTGTATAGGCTAACCGTGCATCCTAAATTGGCACCAATTGAGATTTAATCAACACTCTCTTCATTCCCTTTGCTTATCATAATTTTTGACCAATTCTCAAAACCTCCACTACATATCTTTGTCAGCATGTAAATCAATTTTTATGAGTAAATCTAGATACTTTTAACTTAGATGGTGAAATATGTCTGTTAAAACACATATCATGAATGTACTGTAGTGTGGTTTGTTCTGTCACTAGATACTGGAAGGCTGAATGGGTTTAATCTGCAGGTCTGAATCATGACACAATTATCTCTGCTTGCTTATACATGCTCCAAATGGCAGAAATCCTTCTCTGTCCATAAACTTTTCCATCCTTGTTCAAAAAATGATTTGGGTTGAATTCCACAGGGTCTCCCATATTTCACAAAGAACAGAATTTAGAATGGAATTTCTGCAAGGAAGAGAACATTATTTATTTATTTATTTATTTATTAAACTTATATGCCGCCCATCTAGACAATGTCTACTCTGGGCAGCTCACAACAATTAGATTTAAAACAATTAAAAATAACAGCAATATCACAACAATAGAAGGTCATTCAAGATGAAGAATAAGAGAATAGATTAAGTGGTGCCCGGAGGGAAGGCCTGCCTGAACAGCCAGGTCTTAAGTTGGCTTTTGAAAATACCCAGCGAAGGGGCCAAACGGATCTCGGAGGGGAGATTGTTCCAAAGACGGGGAGCCACCGCCGAGAAGGCCCGGTTTCTTGTTTTTTCTTTCCGGACCTCCCTCGGTGTCAGGCTCCTCAGCTGCCCCTCCTGGCTAGAGCGAGTGATACGAGTAGATTTACTCAGAATACACCTAGACATTTCACTCTTCCAGAGCTTGGAGATCATTAAGTAATGCTTAACAACTGGAACAGATTACTTTTGCCAAGGGTGAAGGCATTTGTGTCCTCTGTTGATGCAACACAGCAAAGCACTGTCGGTGCTCAAGTAACATCAGAGAAGGTTCCTCTGACATGATCAAGCTCAGGAACTACTGGGTCATGTCTCACTGGAGGAGGACATCACTTTTAACCACGATCATATTGTCATAATTTCCGACTGGTCTGTTTTGTTTTGTTTTGACGTACTATCCAAAATATTATTTGGACATACCCAGATGAGTTTACAATTCACTGAGCATTACTAAAATCATTGAGAACTAGCTTTGTTTCTTTTTGTTTTGAACACACACAGTCAAATGCATGCACCGGAGAGGGATGTATTTAACTGTTTTCCATCTGCCATGGCTCTGTTGACGTCCATTCCCTTTTGCATGCTGAAAGCTGCAATGAGGTGCCAACACAGTCGAATCAACCAACAAATCATTGGAGATGCTGTAATGTGTTGCGATACCTTTCTGTGGACACAGAAAGGAGGCGCTGTGGTTTCTTGTCCTTCAGCAATGCGGATGATCTAAGAGCAGATCATGGCAAAGCAGACTTACTCCAACCGGTCTTGCACTCCCTCTCCTGTGAGATTTCTTCTGATTTCATTGCTACACTAACAATTAAAATGTATTACGTTCCGGCCCCAAATGTACAAAAGAATCCACTCTAAATGTTCTGCCAGCAGTGCTACTCAAGTGCATTTTGCAAAATAACTAATGCACCTAGGGCCATGATGAAGGGAATGGGAATCAAGGAGCCAGCGATTTCCACTCTGGTCAATGCTTATGCTTCTGAACAGCCAAGCTGCATTTCTCACTGGAAAGCAATAGCTCTTGCAATGTCGGTGGAAGGGTTCATCATCATACATTTGGCTGAGTGCACAGTTTCCCTTTACAAATACTGGGATTGTGGCCATGGACACAGAGAACAGTTTGTGTTGGCTCAGCCTTCCAGGTTCAGAGGGGAAAACTAAAGGACTCTGTTACAGGTTCAACTTCAATCTAAGTTTTATACATACTTGTTCTGCAGGGCTGGGCCCAGTGTGGGAAACACCACTAATATACAGCCAGATGTTTTCTGTTTACATGCCTTCCTCCATCAGCTGGGCCAGTGGGTAGAAACATCAAAGAAACAGGCTTTCCAGATGGGTGTAAAGTGTGTCTAATGATCCAGGGACAGTTGTTTATGCTCTCTGTGCTTCATTATGAGTTTCCTGTAGGACATGTCCATTTTTCTCCCCTTTAGGAATCATAGCAAGTGGAGCTTATGATGGGAATTGTTGCTCACCTTATGCCAGGTCACATAATGTATTTGCCTAAATAATTGTTTGAGGCTCCTCCAGACGGAACATTTGCTCTACTTAATGCATGAAGTTCCACATTGATGTTGTCTCCCTACCCCCATACACATGAGAGACATTTTATCTAAATCCATCCCATTACTTTTCTCAGGATTTCACGCGCTTTTTAGTCCTCAAGTAAGAAGGGTTTCTTTTTAATCTCCCTTCGTTCCAGCAGGCATAGTTTCGTGGTGTGGCACTCTGCCTCCTGCACAGCAGTTACAGCTTGTGCGGGGAATTCTTGGCACTAATATGAGGCCCATCAAGACTGTGTGTGTCATGGACTGACATGGATTGCAAGCATAGTCCTTTCCCCCCAAAAATCCAGATTCATTCACTCCAAGCTTCTATAACTGTTTTCATTTTGACTTCAATACAATCTGTTTTTTCCTGGCTCATGTTTTCACACTAATGCAGTCCCTCCTTTCAACTCCCCTACATCTCCCCCATCATTCGCTCTCATGCGCTTCCCATTCTCCACTCCTCGTTGCCTTATTTGGCAGTGGGAGGTCCCATTGTGAACAAGTGGGTGTTGTTTTCTTACTAATATGTAGGAAGGTCTGCCGTTTGAAAGAGAGGCTAGAGGAAAACCGGCATACTTTTTAAATGATTCTGCCCGAATCATTAAAGCAGAGGGCGAGAGGCAGCAGTGCTAATGAGAACTCCTCACCTCCCTGACCCCAGTGTAGAGAGTCAGCCCTGCTCCTATTGAGTTTTAATTGGGATTCCTCAGGAGAAAGAATGAGATCGAGAAAACAGATCTGGAAAGAGCTGGGTTGCCACAAATAACCCAATTCCCAAGCGGGGCAATATAATCTGAGTCAAAGCACAACTGAAGCCCCTCTTCAACTGAGCGAATACTGGTGGATATTCCCACCTAGCTGCTGCTGCAGCCATTCTCTTTGAAATTTGCTATGACCCACAGATTAAGAAGCAGTTAGACCTTTTGAGGTCTGGGGGAAAAATAACTCCCTCCCTTCAGATACCTCATGTATATTTGTTAATGTGTATATGTATATATGTGATACCAAGTGTGGTATAGTGGATGGAGTGATGGACTAGGGCTCAGGAGGTCTGGGTTCAAATCTCCGGTCAGCCATGGAAACTCACTGGGGGGTATGGAACTGTTAAAGCCACACCTTAAATATCTCGCTTACCTTGAAAGCCCTCTTAGGGTCAGTATACGTTGGTTCCAATTTGAGGGCACATACACATATATAAATATATTGTTAGCTGCCTTGAGAAATCCAGTTGAGGAAATTAGTATTGTAAGCTGCACTGAGAAGCAAGGTATAAATTGCAGGCTAATAAACAGACATATCTAAATAGGTATTGAACAAGGAAAGGAAAAAGTCTTATGGCATCATGAAGACTAATAGATATCTTATGGCAGAAGCTTTCCTGAACTGAGAAGGTGAGTGGTAGGTGGTGGGTTGTTAAGCTAAAGAGACAACTTTTTTTTTGGTCAGCCTGAGCTCCCTTAAATGGGATTCATCTCAAAGGTTGGAGTGTGTGTTTTGAGTAGTCCTTCGCTTGGCTGTTTTGATAAAGCAAGGAACCGTATTTTTCTGTATATAAGATGCTACTTTTTCCTAAAATCATTACACTAAAATAGTTGAGGGGTGTCTTTTACACAGAAGTAAACTGAGATAGCTGAGGAGAGAACAAAATGGCCCGTACCTTGCCTCTGTAAACAGGCTTCCTTCAGTCACCAGGCTTAGCTTCCTACAGTCAGGAAACTTAGCTTCCTCCAATCATGAGCCTTATGGAACTGACGTCAGCTGATGCTGAACAAACCAATTTGAACAGACCTCATTGTAGGTGGAGCCTGTAGGCTCTGAAGCAACAGGGACTCAAAGTTTTCTGAATTTGGAGGTTAGAAAAGGGGGGGTAGTCTTATAAAGAGGGGCATGCTATGAATGGAAAAAATACGGTATATGCAAATTGGTGCTCTTGAGATATTTTGGATATTTTTGATCACAGATTGTGGTGGCTGAGGGTTATAGGAGAGACATTACGTTGACTGTCATTGTGCTTGGCTATTGTTGGCTACATCCAGTAACTGTGAGTTGTATCAATGAGTATTTATTTATTTTATTTATTTTATTTATTCGATTTCTATCCCGCCCTTTTAGACAGAGTCTACTCAGGGCGGGTTCCATTAAACATTATAAAACTAAAACAGTTAAAACAGTTCAAAACAATAATGTTAGTAATGCTCAAGATGGAAAAAACAGAAAATTATAATAAAAATAAAGTCAAGTATTGACAGGAGGGAAGGCCTGCCTGAAGAGCCAAGTTTTTGTAGCTTGTAATGGTGAGTTTGAGGTAAGGTGATAATCCTTTCTCCAAATTCCCCCCCCCCCTGCTCTTAACAGCTTTTTCTGGCCCATTATTTACAATGGCTTGAGGCAGAAGTGGACGACCTGCAGCCCCCCAGCATCTCTTGGCCCTTTGCTGTCTACAAGGAGAACAAGAGGGAGACCCATGGCTCAGGTGTGTGTGAGTGGGTAGATATATGGGATGCGTGTGTAGGTAGGTGTCAAAGGGTGGGAAACAGAGGGACGACAGTTGTGGTGGTGATCTTACTTTATTACAAAATTTCAAGAGAGAAAAAGGCCTGCGTCCAATTGGTCCATCCAACTAGGGTAGAGCCCTCGAATCCATAGGATTTGCATACATGTTGAGTCACGATGGGGAGAAAATTGACTCCATAGCTCTATTCTCGTTGAAGACCTCTTTCAGCCTATCTTAGGCAATGTGATAGGGGAACCACAGCTCACAAGATCAAAAGCCTTCTGATTAGCAGGAACTAAGACATCATCCACCGCCAAGCCTACCTCTCTGTTCCGTCTGAGGTTAGGGGAGGAGATAATGGTGGCCACAGCTGTGGGGGCACAGCAGCTGCCAGAAGGTGGAAGCTGTGTATTGCCCTCATGCCCTTCATCTTTAGAAAGCTTTGCTTCAATGGATTCTTGGCACTAAGACACAGTGGGAAGAACGGCGAAAGAAATCACCTGCATTCTGCAGGCCCCTCGGAGCAAAGAATTCCCAAGACATCTGCCTCAGGCAGCAAAAATGTGGTGGCGTTTTTGCCATATGTCTTGTTAATGTGCATCTCTCCAATTTGGGGGCAATTGTTTGGGCCCCATCATGTTCCCATTTTGTTTTCATCATCATCATCCTGTGCCATCAAGTCAATTCAGACTTCCAGTGACATTTTCTGGGTTTTCCAAGTAGAAAATATACACAGAAGTGGTTTACTATTCCCTTCTTCTGGGGGCATCCTGGGACCATGCAGCTTGCACAAGGTCACACAGCTTGGTTCTACTCACAGGAAGCAGAGTGGGGAATCGAACTCCCAGTCTCTGGTTCCGCAGCCAGACACCTATGTTGTTGTTTAGTCGTTAAGTCGTGTCCAACTCTTCGTGACCTCATGGACCAGAGCACGCCAGGCCCTCCTGTCTTCCACTGCCTCCCGGAGTTTGGTCAAATTCATGTTGGTCACTTCGATGACACTGTCCAACCATCTCGTCCTCTGTCGTCCCCTTCTCCTCTTGCCCTCACACTTTCCCAACATCAGGGTCTTTTCCAGGGAGTCTTCTCTTCTCATGAGATGGCCAAAGTATTGGAGCCTCAGCTTCAGGATCTGTCCTTCCAGTGAGCACTCAGGGTTGATTTCCTTCAAACAGACACCTATACCACTGAGTTAATAACTTGATACTTCTAGCAATCTGGGAATGTGCTGGCAAACGTGAACAGAGACCCACCCTGCCCTGTCGCCATATAAACCCCCAGGGTTGATGAGTTAATACACTGATCTGAATATGGGTGACAGACAGTGAACCACTCTGTTGAGATTGGTCTGAGGTGGGGTCAGGGGGCCACACGAGTCCATGGGTCTTGTAATCCAGGCCTAACCTGGATTTGATATTGATCTTAGTTACCATTTCAATATAATACTAGTTTAATTCTTTTTTAAATATTTGTACACTTACTGTTTTAGCTTTTAAATACTGTTTTAATGATGTAAGCTGCCTTGGGTCCTTTTGGGAAGAAAGGCTGCATAGAAATATTTAAATAAAATAAATAAATCAATAAATAATAACCGGGAACTTTTCAAACCACCTGTATGTTAAAGTCTAACCAATGGGTCCGACACCCATTTTACACAGCCGTGCATCAGCAGAAGTGTGAATTGGAGAAATAAAGGAAAAACAGGTGAAGTTGAGCAGAAGGAGTTTTAAAATGCACGGCAGCAAATTATCAGCCACTCCATTTTTCTTTCTTGCGATGGTCTTTGAGGCACCACAGTTTAACGAGGAACAGCACAGATCTTAAACGGCCCAGGGTGTACCACGGGACCAATGACAGGATGGACATCTTTGCCTTTTCCTCCCTCTGGCGACTGGAAAGTAAATGCTTTCATGAGGGAGGTGAACATAACAAAGAGCTCGCTCTGAGCCAGCTGCCTCCCCAGGCATGCTCGGCATCCTGTGGGAAGAAGACAAAGCAGGAGGTAATGCATATCTCATACCTGTGCGACTATTTCTTTACCTGGTGACTTAACACTAAGCTATCCTTAGAGCCCATGCCACACACGTGAACTGACATGCGTCATCTGGCACATCATTTCTTGTTTTCTGGAATTTACATGTGAGTAAATATCAATAGAATCAGGTCTTAGGTTTCTAATATAGAAAGTAGCCCTGGCTTAGGTGTGTTGGGGGGAATTTTGATCATCACACAAAAATAGTGTGTGAGGAAACTTCAGCGTTTCCAAAATACGGCAGCCAGACTAGGGCTGGTTACAGGGATCACATACCCCCCCCCCCCCCCCGTTACAGCAGCTCCAGTGGCTGCCGATCTGTTTCTGCGCATAATTCAAGGTGCTGGTTCTAACCTATAAAGCCCTCAATGGCCTGGGTCCAAGCTATCTCAAAGGCCGTATCTCCCATGATGAGCCAGCTCGAGTGTTAAGATCATCAGAAGAGGCCTTCCTCTGATATGAGCTTTGTTATGTAAACTGCTTCTTAACATTGTGCTTTGCGTGTTATTTATTGTTTTAAAATTTATAAAGTAATTTTTATATAATATATTGCTGTTATATTTTATGGGGGAATGGGGCCTTTTTTTTTTCTTGTGGTTTAATCTAAAAGTTCAGACCTTCGCCATCACAAGTTCCAAAACTGTGCCCCCTGGCCAAAAGTGAAGAATGTCTTCATGTTCTTAAAAGTTCAACGAGAAACACAAAACAAAACAAAAGCCAAAAAAAAGAAAGGAAAAAAAAAGCCATCGTGGCCCCTTAAAGATGAACTGCTATATTTTAATGTAAGCTTTTGTGGAACATCATCCCCTTCCTCAGATAGATGAGTTTGAATTCAGAGACTTTATGCAAAGCTCTAAGAGGTACATAACGCTACATTTAAAATCCGAAGGCTTAACTAGATGAGACAGAGCCCTATCTGAAGGACAATAAAGTCTGTGTTCTGCTGGGAAAAATACACAAAGTTAATACGCAAAGTTAAGCCTGTCCACAAGGACTCTTCCAGAGAAGCAGAGTTTTTTCTGCTGTCCTGCCAAAGGTCCATGTCATTTGAGGCGGGTCGACTCTGCATATGCGACCATCCTGCTTCGTGGTTCTTTGCTTTTCGACTAGCCGCCCGTCAGCCAAGCCCAGCCTTCCTTCCGTCCCCTTTCAGCCCCCACCATCTTCCTCCGCTTCTGCCCCATCCCTCAGCCAACCTCTTCTCCTCACCCCCTCCCAATCCTTCCTGTTTTCTGTTCCCCTCGATCACCAGCCGTCACCCTCACCCCTTGCCCCTCTTCCCATTTTGGTGATTTACAGTATATATAAAATCCATGGGGATCTATGGGGACCCATGTTTCTCTGGTTTGGGGTGACCTTACATATAAAAGTAGCAGGTTTGCGGGGGGTACCCTTGGCCCCTTCTAATTCATCCTCCTCCCCTTCCCTTTCCGGTTTTCCCCCCTTGCCCTCCCCTCAGAGCCACCTAGCAGGAGATGAAGGCAGCTGGCACAATGCCATTAGTGGTGGCAAGGGTGATCACGCGCATACCGCCACAGCGGACTAAATTCCATGTGACTTAAGCACGAATCCAAAAAATACAGTTGCTCTGCTGGTTTATTCCAGCAGTGGAAACAGGTCCATAGTGGCTTTACAATTAGAAGTGGAGTTGTCTTAGAAGGTAAAGGGAATTTGATTATCCTCCACTGAGGTTTAGCTTCTCTGCAAAGTGAAAATGAGCATGCTTTTGTTTTTGGATTGGTCATCCAGAGATAAACAACAGTCTTCACTGACGTGGTGATTGTGCAAATACAACAGCTTTGAAGAACGCTCCTCTGGAAAGACAATGTTCCATCACTTTCTAGTTTGGCCCACGGCTGAGTCAAGGGAAAGCAGACTCAACGCAGTCAAGTAACAATGGGACCACTCATTACATAAGATTTGGAGTGAACGGTGGGCAAAAGGTTAGTCTTTCACAGCCCATGTTTCTTTAGAAATGATATGCTAAGTGAATCCTGCAGGATTACTTTCAATGGTTTGTCATTCATTTTCACACTCTTGCTATTTCTCCGAACACTGGAAGCAACAAACCACAAGAAATGTGTTGGAAAAAGAGTGATTTTTTTTCCATAATAAAGGTGCAACAAAGTTACACTTCAAAAACAACAGAATGAGAGGGAAAGTTCCTATACTGGTATAACAAGTAACTCTTGCTAGTTACTTTTAAAGAGAATGAAAGCATTTTAGAAAAGTAGCAAGGAATTTATTAATTTTTTTTAAGTGTTGCAAGAAGTAATGGCTACAAATTACTGCCAGCAATGAGGATGAATTGCTTTTAAAAACAGCATCCCAACATACTGTTTTTCATGTTGTTCTTCTTCTTTTATTGTCTTGTCAAAACAAACAAAAATTATCCTTCAAAATCACTGGTAAAGTCTATAATGAATGCCAGAAACAGACAGTGCCCAAAATCCTGTTGCTTGGTGTCGTGAGTCACAGCGGGGACCTGGAGACTCAACTCTTTCATAACTCCCATTGATTCAAATGGGTCTACTCTAACTGAGACGTATTTTAGCATATAAATTGTAGTTAGAGTAGGGCCACTTGAATCAATGGAATTTACAGAGGAGTGGACTTTCCAAATGGCTACTGATTCAATGGGTTTACTCTAGTGCCATTTGCTACACTAAGCAACAGGATTTTGGCCATTAGATATAGCCGGTAATGAGAGTTAGAAGCATGCTGAGGTTGCAGAGAGATGATGGAGGTGGTCTTTCCATGTCTCTGAAGTCAAACTTCAAAGGATGCTGGATGCTGAAGACCAATACTTGGAGACCAATCTGAAGACCAATCACCAAACAAAGTAAACTGACTTGTTTCATCCCACAGAAGCTCACACTGTGACCCTCAGAGGCTCACGTTAGTAAGCAACCCCCCTCTTTTAGTTGTGAGCTGTCTCTAATGCTTGTTTTAAGATTACCTGCTCCGAATGCAAAGAATTCATCTCTTGCCATATATTTTCCATCCTTATCCAAGAAGTGGCTAGGACTGAACTGTTGAGGTGTCTCCCATTGCTTGGGATCAAGGAGCACCGAGCAGAGATCTGGGAGCACCAGAGTATCCTGCAGAGAAAGAAAGAAGTCTCAGGAGTACAAAGATCCTAGAATCCTAGAAAAACAGAACTAGAAGGGACTCCAAGGGTCATCCCCTGCCCCTTATCTTCTTCTTCTTGTTGTTGTTAACCCCTCCTGCAGAGGTTAAGCCCCTCCCAAGCATCTGTAGATGGTATTTTGGTTACATGGGCAGTTGGGGCATGATGATCAGGTCTGGGGGAACACGTTCCCACATTACTCCTTCTCCACCACCACCTGGTCATCCTCCGAATTCTATTTTTAATTTTATTTTTTTTCATATATGAGACCCATCACCTTATTGCTGAGTCCTCATTCTTATTTTTACTTTTCCCATATTTATGCCTCATAAAAGGATTGCCAGAGGCAGGACCAGAGGAAGGAAGAATCGGCAGAGGCAGGACTAGAGAAAGGAAGGAAAGAAGTGGGGGCTGTGGAGTGGAATGCAAATTACATCACATCCAGTATGAACAGTGAATTCCTAAATCAATCCACAGACCCTGGGTGAGCACCGGCTACAATTTCAAATATAATACAGGCTGCAAATCAAATTGTAACAAAACTGAGTCACCTTGATTTCACTTTCCAGTGTAGTTGCACCCTCAGTCACATAAGCCTATCACTGCAGGGAAGGAAGGCCCCAGCCTTTGCATCTGGTCATGCAGGCACACCTGAGTGTGTGGCAATAACTATGCACTCAACCCAATGGGTATACGCTAAAGTTCCTATGCACAGCTGGAGCCCCTTTGCGACTATAGCTAAATCACATGAAAATGTTAAAGCAGTGCTTCCTTTTTTTTAATCACCCCATGATCTGATCAGCCTTGCCTTTTCTTCAATTTTATATTGGATGGACACATGTTTTACTTTACTGAGCCATAGCTGATCCCTCCTGACTAACAATGATCCAGTACACTCCTCCTCACCCCATCCATTTTCTTGGGAAACAGGGTGATACCAATATAAAATGCCCCATACTTTTGGAATAAAATGGCCAAACAGATTTAAATCTTGGATGGAGAGTCTGGGTAGGCCAAATAATACAACAGTGCTGAAGCGCTGGATCTCATGGATCACGGCACGGGTGTAGGGCAGTTTCTTCCGATCATCGTAGGAGATTAACGTGGGAGAACCCAGAGCACTTCCGATTTCCTTGTGGACTTTCTCTGAGGAAGAAGAAGAAAAATAAGAACACTCTGATACACAGATGTGAGAAGTGTCATCTTCAAGAAGCCTTTCTGAGTTGAGTACCTCAAGCTCTGTTTTGCTATTTATTCAAGTGGCAAAAAACCCCAGAATTTAGAAAGTTCTCTTTAAGAAGATTGGATTTAATGGCATGCTGAAACTGTACATGACTGAGCAATGTTAGGATGATACTCTGTGAACCAGAGCATCGTCCTACGGTTGCTTAGCTATGGGCCTCTCCCACAGGATCCTATTTCATTCTATCTAAAAAGTAATTTTTCAAGCTCTGCTAAAAAGGTGAGACAGTAAACTTCAGTGACACAGGGTCTCTAGATAGTCTACCAAGAACTAACTGAAAGGAATATGCAGGACTGGAGGAAAAACTGACGGGAGACGGGTTGACTCAAATAAGGAAGCCTTAGCTTTTAGTTTGCAAGACTTGAGTAGACCTGTTCATAGAAGATCTTTTGGAGATTGTAAATTCATAAGTGTCATAAATCAGGAGTGAGATGGATGGATGGATGGATGGATGGATGGATGGATGGATGGATGGATGGATGGATGGATGGATGGATGGATGGATGGATGGATGGATGGATTCATGAGAAGAAACTTCATTGTAACTATCAACTATAGATTGTATGCCATTATAAGTGACCTGCAAGAAAGTGTTGTGCTATGGAGTGCTCCTGCTTAGAGTTCCAGATCAACCCTATCTTTTCCCATGGCCCTCTCTTCTGTTTTCCATGATTTTCCACAGCTTTAAACCCAACCGTTGCTTGCATGAAGCCATGCTGAAATGTAGCATTAAAAGTGACACGCAAATGATTTTTTAACAACACAGCAAAAGGTTTAGTCAATTCCTTTACATGGTATTTTCAAGCCTATGGATTGCTATGTTACTGTAAAAACCTAACAAAAACATTTAAAAACAAAAACAAGACATTTTGTTGGTCCCTAAGCCTGGCCCGTTTTGCCCACTTCTCAACTTAAACTCACTCCATCTAATTTTTCTATGTTTGTACATCTGCAAACCTTAGGAGTTCCTCCAGGCTAGGCGACACCTCTCTTTTGCTCATGTATGTATGTATGTATGTATGTATGTATGTATGTATGTATGTATGTATGTATGTATGTATGTATGTATGTATGTAGGGTTAAACCGCAGAAGCCTCTGTGCTGCAAGGTCGGAAGACCAGCCGTCGTAAGATCGAATCCACGCAACGGAGTGAGCTCCCGTCGCTTGTCCCAACTCCTGCCAACCTAGCAGTTCAAAAGCATGCAAATGCGAGTCGATAAATAGGTACCACCTCGGTGGGAAGGTCACAGCATTCCGTGTCTAGTCGCGCTGGCCACGTGACCACGGAAACTGTCTACGGACAAACGCTGGCTCTACAGCTTGGAGACGGGGATGAGCATCGTGCCCTAGAGTCAGACACGACTGGACTAAATGTCAAGGGGAACCTTTACCTTTACCTATGTATGTATGTATGTATGTATGTATGTATGTATGTATGTATGTATGTATGTATGTATGTATGTATGTATGTATGTATGTATGTATACCCCACCCATCTAGTGCCAAGGCACTATTCTTTGGCTATATTGGCACTCAACAAATGTTTTTACTCTTAGCATATGGGACATCCCCAGCTACGATGGTTTTGCTTCACCGAGCTTGAAAATACCATAACCATCCTTCCCATTTGTTGCGCGAGCTCTTCTCACCTTGAATGTCAGGATGAGCCACCATAAGAAGTAGAGCCCAGGATAGCGTGGCAGCTAGTGTGCCCGTGCCCGCCATAAACAGGTCAGCAATAACTTGAGCCAGGTTGTCTTCATTAAATGTAGTTGTAGAATCCATTTTCTCCTGTGGATGAGAAGGACACAGTTGCAACCCAAGACGCTTAAGAGTTCTGTGGTCCCTGTTGCAGCTGTTCTGGTGGTTTTTTCCCTTTCACACCAAATGCAGTGCTTGAAACTTTGTTTGCTGTATGGGGTGGGGTATATTTTTTTCACGTTTGTGGAAAATTCAGAACTTTCTAATATGGGGGCCAATAAAAGCAAAATAAACATGTTAATTTAGGAATGGAACTCAGGGCTGTAAGCAAGGAACATCAACGAGGTGTTTGACTTACTATGCTAAAGTTCGAGTAGGTCCATTTGAATCCATGGAACTTACAGAGAAGTTGACAGCAAGTCCCTATTGATTCAATAGACCAGCTGTAGTGCAAGTTACTATGCTAAGCAACAAGCTTTTGGTACCTGTGTGCTTCATTTCTCCGAAATGCCCCCTCAGACATGGAAATGAGTGAATTCTCTACTTGGGGTGTGATGCTTTTCGCCATGAGTCTTCAGAGGGGTAAAAAGCCTATTCTTGTCATGATGGTCCAGTCAGATTTCTCCTCCATCCCTATTTGAGGAGAGATTGACCAAATGCACCTGCCCTATGTTTGAGGTCCCAGGCAGGCAGCAACCCTCCCCCCAAATTCCTATTGAATCTCTAATGGGTGAACCCCGCATGGCTGCTTTGTGGTCTTTGGCTGGGTAGATCACATGGAGGGCAGTTTAGACACTGCCGAACAAAAGCTTACTCTGTTGATCTGTGCCAAATAGAAGTCAGTGAAGTTCTGCGGCGCATGGGGTACCCCGTTCTTCTTATGTTTTTCCACCTCCTCCCTGATGAAGGAACGTATAAATTCACAAGAGGAGAAGGCTTTCTTGTGAGGTCCAGGAATAAGCTGCATAACTGAAGGGAGGATGTTGTAGAACTGTGGAACAAACAAAAGAAAGTGATGTGGATGTTGCTGAAATCTTCGACATGTGATCCTTGTGTCACTGGTTGGCTGACATTCCTGTCTTGTGGTCTGGATTGCTCATATACTGTACTGATGACCCTCTTGCTTAAGGTAAAGCCTGAAGATGATAGAACAAACTGCCATTTAATGATTAAACGAGGCATTACATTAAGTACATAGGATCTAGCTATAGTATCTTGCCTTCTTTATTCACAAGAACAATGTGAGTGGAGAGCCTGAGCAAGAGTAGGCCAACCACTGGGAATGTAAAGGATACAGTAGGACTCTCTTATCCGCGGAATCGGTATCTGCTGATTCACTTACCCATAGTCTGAAAATATTAAAAACATATATTTTTTAAATTCCTAAAATATATATTATTAACAATGAAGTTACCTGAACTGGCCACTAGAGGAAACCAGAGATCATGCTATGTATAGCATTCGCTATTATAATAGCGTTTGCTACTATCTGTGTTTTTCAGCATCTGCGGAGGGGCTCGGAACCATTCCCCTGTGGACGCGGGGTTCCAATTGTACTTGCTAAATTCTTCCTTCTCATCCATTTCAGTTGTCTCAATAGCTTCATGAGGATTTTTCCAGCCTCCTCAAGCCTTTGCTCTTCCGGGCCAGACAACGAGTCTGTCATTTCTTCAAGCTGTCTCTTTGTAAAACGAGTATCTTTTCATTTGTAAAAGCAAAGAGCACATATGCAACAAGCCCAAAGGGTCCGTCTGACTGCTAAAGAAGTGGCAAGCAAACACCCACCCCCTCTTGCATCTAATCCTTAAAAGTCCATGCCTGAAACAAGAGGAACCGCAATCATTTTGCACAATGCAGGCTGCTTGCATTTAAATCGTTATCTTCCACTCAGATTTAATTGAGCAATTTCTGCTAAGTGTGTGCAAAAATAATTGCCTGCTCTTGCTCTCGTCTCTTGCCAAGAGCAGCACCAATTTAGGTTTAATAGCCTATGGGCTATTAAACCTAGATAAACTTGTACTTGAGTACCTCACCCTTTTGCAGAGAGAGGAGAATAATTCTGTGGGTTCCTTATCCTCACATATGTAAAGCATGTCAAACAGGAATAGCTAAACCTTCTCTGCATGCCAGTTGTTTAGACTAAGCTCACACACAGAGACACCCACCCACGCCTGGGCTGAAAAGTAGAGCAATCTCTGTCTGTGCCTACTGAGGCTTTTCTTCTTTACTTTAACTCCTATGCGGGTGGGAATTTAGTTTTAAAAACTGGCTGGAGGGACACATTTCATTTACCTCTATACGCACCCCCAGGGCTGGCTGAGGGATTCAAACAAGTAACTTTTTCAGGCTCTGAGTAAAAGACACAACTTTTTGGATCCTTTTGCAGAACGTCTGCAGAATAGCTTGTATACTTGGGGAAGGGGGCAATTTGTGCCCAACTGTGATCTAGTTATAGGACCCAGTGAAGAAACAACTCTGCTATTTATTTATTCCATTTGGTGAAGGGTATACACTTGGGGGACGTGGTGGCACTGCGGGTTAAACTGCAGAAGCCTCTGTGCTGCAAGGTTGGAAGACCAGCCATCGTAAGATCGAATCCACGCGATGGAGTGAGCTCCCGTCGCTTGTCCCAGCTTCTGCCAACCTAGCCGTTCGAAAGCATGTAAATGCGAGTTGATAAATAGGTACCACCTCGGTGGGAAGATCACGGCGTTCCGTGTCTAGTCGCGCTGGCCACGTGACCACGGAAACTGTCTTCGGACAAACGCTGGCTCTATGGCTTGGAAACGGGGATGAGCACCGCGCCCTAGAGTCGGACACGACTGGACTAAATGTCAAGGGGAACTTTTACCTTTACCTTTATACACTCTAAAGTGCCCACCTTCAGTCCCTGGAAACTCCAGGTAGTGCCAGGAAAGGCCAAGCACAGTTTGCTTCTGTTTTGCCTGTTCAATTTTTTTTTGTTTTGTTTTTATTTGTATTTACGTTTGTGTTCCTGTTGTTTTGGTTATCATGATGGAACATTGCAATTTTGACCTTGATTTTGATTTTTGTATAACTATTATGTCTGATTTTTTTTTAACGTTGGTGTTCTTGTTTTCTTGCTTTGTTTTTGTTTGTTTGTTTTTTAACCTTGTAAACCACCCAAAGTGGCCTTGTAGCCAGACGGGTGATCCATTAAATCAATCGATGAAATAAATACATGTTGTGTTTAATCATCAGAGAGCAAATATGGGATTCCTGTAAAAGGCTGATTTTGCTTTGGAGGAATCCTATGTCTGGAGGGAAGACATAAAAGCAGGAAATATGCATTTTCCTTCAAGTGTCCAGAGAGCACAGCAGCCATTAAAAAAAGAACCCTCTTGTTTCCCGGGCAATCTTTTCCTACTCACCATCTCTCCAACAGTGCCCTTAAATTTTGCAATCACGTCAAGGTGTTCGGTCAACTTGTGCAAAGCTTCGTCTTCAACGGGGAGTGAATGTCCAAAAACGACACCACAAATTACCCTGGCCGCTGAACGCATGGTCGGCAGCGAAGGATCCAGCGGATGTCCTGCAGAGAGAATGGCAATCACAGCAGTTCCTTCCAGCGCTTAGGGAACAGAGACCACACCCCTACACCCACACCACACCCACACACACTTGCTTTCTCCATGCAGTTGTACCTCTGGGTACAAGAGTATGTGGAGAATCCTTTAATGCAGTGGTTCCCCAACGTCGTGGCTCCGTCCCGGAGCCTCCCCAGTGCAAAAAGAGTGTTGTGCTGCTACCGCAACTACAGCCACCACCACCGCCTCTGTCTTTTCTCCTCCTGCACAGGTGGGTGTCGAAGGACATGGGCACAGCTCACCCCAGGGTCTGAGTCTAGTCACCGGCTGGTGGTTAGGCATGATCCTGGCCAGCACGCAGGGAGACCCACCAGCCAAAGGGAGTGGGGGGGGGCAGCAGCAAAGGACGAGAGGATTCTGTGGTGCCCCTGGCTGGGTCTGGCGGTGTCCCAGGGCGCCGCGACATACACTTTGGGAACTCTACGGCTTTAGTGTGAATCCAGAACCTCTTACACAGGGACAGCCATGGTAGAGACTGAAGCCCCCCTCAGCATTAAGACAAACTAAGGCCCAAAGGCTCCAGAATGGTAAAATCTGCAAATGTAAAAATTACATGAGAAAAAGTGAATTCAAAAGCATCTGGAGGCTCCTTGTTGTGGAGGTTCCTGGTTATTCTTTCAAGATACCTAGATGCATAAGGTCCTTGGCTGAGCTGCTGGTAGTACCAGATCTACAGTAGACCCTTGGTCTAGATGGGCGGGATAAAAATCTAATAAATAAATAAATTAAATAAATACAGCCGTGGCCATTTCCCACGATCACAACTGGCCCTTTTCAAGAAGTTACAGCCACAGAAACCAACCAAGGCGGATTCTGTGTAAGTTGCAACTCCAGAATGAAGTTTCTCCATGCATTCCTGTACTCAAGTACTCTCTCTTTCTCTCTCTCAGAACTGCAGAGCTGGAAGGGGCCCTAGGATCATCCAGTCCAAACCGCCAAGAGTGTGTTTTAAGCACTGTGGGGAGGCATATGAGCAGCACACTTTACTTTAATCTTTTTTTTTTTTAGCTGGGCTGGAGTGATTCCCATATATGTGGAAGGGTCACATTAAGAGAGATTGCTCCCAGTGACGCTTTCCAGCACAATCAGACACGATCCTTTACTGCTGTCTCATCTCACCCTCTTGTCTCTCTGTAAGGATGGAAAAAGCATTTATACATGTCTCAATCCAAGGATATTATATACGATGACAGCACAGAACGCCCATCTTCAGAGGACTCTACAATTAAATCAGCTGTTGCCGTCTCACCAGCCATTCCTGACATGCCCCGGATGGAGTGTATGCCAGCCTAGATAGCCTTTGAGCATATCAAGCTCAGGATGAGTTGCTTGCGTGCTGCTTGCAGCCCTTGGAAATCCTCATTTTGGAGGCTACCAGCCCCAGTCTCTCCCACGCCACCATGGAGTTGCAAGCTGTGATTTTTATGTCTCAGGATAACAACTCCAGGACAGTTGGCAGCCTGACTCGAGGGCATTTGCCTAGAAAGTGGTAACGTGCATTTTCAGGATTCATACTGTATACACGTGACCTGCCTTACGACTGTATTCCACCTCCTGCTGTGCCCTGTGGAACAAAGCAGCTGTTCAACAATGAAACAGCTGGTTGGCCAAAGTCAAAGAGGTTAGTTAGAACAGCAGCTTGCACATCATCTTTCAGCTGTTACATCCATACCCTTTTCCTGAGCAAAGGTCTCCACGAGCAGTTGTGCTTCCTTTCCTATTTGATGCTCCAAACCCTTCTTCATTTGAACCAAGGTCAGCATGGTAGATTGGCCGAAATGCCTCTGCTGTTTCCAGGTGTTGCCATTGGAAAAAATTATCCCTGTGGACAATCAAGAATGATCAGTGGGCTTTTGACAGGAATCCACGGGCCCCCGTCAGATCTACCTCCCAAAGCAAATTGATCTGCAACACTGAGGCTACGACACTTTGCTGAATCTTCAGCGGTCAAGGCCAGAGGTTATGCTGAATTGGGGAGGGAGAAAGTTTAGTTCTAAAAAAGGAACTTCTCAATCTCCGGAAGGGGTGACTCCATCCAGCAACTTTCACCAATACTGTCGTTGTGCATCCGGCTGACTGAAGATCAAACTGTATGTTCCACATAGCGTGGTTTAGAAGCACATTCGTGTTCCCGAGATTCTGGCAGAGCTTTGTGCTCAAGCAATCCTATTTGCAAATGAAGCCCCTGTTTGCCTCCCGATGGCCAATCACAAAACAAAGCAAGCTTGCTGGCAAACTACAGGAGGTGAGAAGGGCTCAGGCTGTGCACAGTCGGCATCAGCGTCAAAGTCCAGAGATTTTGTTCATGGAAATCATTAGGGATGGGACTCTCAGAAAAAATAAACTCTGCATCCCATAATTTGGCAGAAACACTCTAGACGGAATTATGGGACTGGGTGTTTCTTATTTTTCTGAAAGTCCCATCCTCGAAATCGTTCAACTGCTTCTGATGTCTCTTTTCTTACCAAAAGCTTTCTGAATTAATTGTTGAGAACAGAGAAACTGGTTTAAAATACGGTGTGACTTATCTAGAGAAAGGAAAAACGAAAGGCAACTGTTCCCCTGCTTTGAATCTCGGAGCAGGGAGTTGTATTTGAGAACAACTTTCCAGAGAAGTGATAAGAGACACTGAACAACTGCTGTCTTTGAATCAAATGTAAAGACGTCTAGAGTAGAGCAAGTCAGATGTGACTCTGAATGCTTTACATTATACTGCACACAATTCGTGCGCCAACTGCACCCCTTCCTGGACAGGTCTGATCTGGCCATGGTGACACAGGCCTCGGTTGCATCCCAGCTGGATGACTGTAATGCTCTCTATGTGGGACTATAGAAGGTGTCAGGGAACTTCACTGAGTCCAAAATGCAGCAGCCAGATGGCTAACTGAGGTTGGTCACAGGACTCACATAACCCCCCTGTTGCCACAGCTCCCTTGGCAGCTGATCCAATTCTGGGCTGAGTTCAAGGTGTTGGTTCGAACCTATAAAGTCCTCAATGGCTTGAACCTAAGCTGCTTGAAAAACCTCATCTCCCTTTATGAGTGTGCCCAGATGTTTTAAGATCATCAGGAGAGCCCTTTCTCTTGATCCCGCCACCTTCACAGGAGTGCCTGGTGGAGACTCGGGAGAGGGCCTTCTCTGTGGCTGCTCCCAGACTCTGGAACTCCCTCCCACTGGAGGCCAGCCTGGCCCCATCTTTGCTGTCCTTCCGCAAGCAGGCAAAGACCCTTCTCTTCAGGTTTCCCTCAGCGACTGGCCACCTGAGTGGAGTTTTTAAATGGATTGTTATACCTTGCTGCTTTCAATGTGTTTTGGTGTCGGTTATGTTTTTAGTAAAGTACTTGTCTGATCTTTTTTAGTATTTGTATAATCGCAGTTGTCAGCTTTAATATTGTCTTTTAATTATGTAAGCCACTTTGGGTCTTTTTAAGGAGAAAGGTGGGGTGAAAATGTTAGAAAGAAAGAAAGAAAGAAAGAAAGAAAGAAAGAAAGAAAGAAAGAAAGAAAGAAAGAAAGAAAGAAAGAAAGAAAGAAAGAAAGAAAGAAAGAAAAGGGATGGATATGTTGTTAACCGGTATTAATTGGTTCCAGCCTAGCCAACTGGATGAATTAATACTTGGTGCAATTAATGCCTGCAAGCCATTCAACATACACTGAGGCTGTTCAAACTGAGAAACAGCTGTATCAGTGTATGCTCTGAAAATGGCAAAAATGAATATTTTTCTCCAGTATGGAAGTCAGGAGTGAGTTTTGGACGTGATACCAAAGACTCCACTTGTTCTCCATTTCTGCCATCTGGTGGAGTAAAAGCTAAAGACTTTTTTCTTTGCTATTCCTGAGGATGCTTTTCACATCATTACTCAGGAGGCTCTTAACTTCACTGCCACAGGGAGACATGTGGAGTAGATTACAAGCTATGTTGTTATTCTCACGACCTTAGCCCTCTTGTTTAGCAAGTTATCGTTTTGTATTGAGCCTGTCTTTCCAAAGTAGGCAGGAAGATAAATGTGTTACTCTCTACTAAGTACAATGAATAATAAAAATTGGGTGCCCTCAAGTGAATTCTGACTTATGGGTGACCCTTTTCAGGATTTTCCAGCTAAAGAATACTCAGAAGTAGTTTGCCATTCCCTTCTTCTGGGGGTGCTCTGGAACGGTGCAGCTTGCCCAAGGAAGGCCACCCAGGCTAATTCTATTTATAAGAGGCATAGTGGGGATTCGAACTCCCAACATCTAAAACACTAAGCTACCCAGCTAGCACAATTTGGTGAAAAGTTATTGATAATTCACTCTGCCTGTGAGAAAATAGTTAGGGCGGTTGGCAGTTAGTGCCAGTTTAGCACAATTATGTAAACAAAACAAAACAGCTAAGCACCAGCTAGGAATGTTTAAGAAAGACTGACTGAACGATAGACAAGCCAGTAAAAAAAAAACCATAGAGATCTAGATATAGCTCAGTTAGATAGATAGAAGAGAAAATAAATTGGCATCATGCTTTACAACATATGATTTTTATCTTGGTCATTTATGCTGGTTTGGGTAAGAAACTTTCTGTTTAGAATTTCTGATTTTGCTCTTTACTTTTAAAAATATGGCTGAAATGTTTTTTTCCAACTGTACTTTTTATGGCTACACTATTTTTACATTTTTGAATCATCGTTTTCTTGTACAGCAGGATCCTCTTATCTGCAGGATCAGTATCCGCTAATTAAAGTATCCACAGCCTGGAAACATTAAAAATATTAAAAGAAAAATCCCAAAAATATGTTTTTAACAATAAAATTACCAGAAGTGGCCACAAGAGGGAGCCAGAGACCATGCTTTATGTAGTGTTCACTAGAGCAGAGGTCCCCAACCCCCAGTCCGTGGCCCAGTGCCGGTCCGTGGCCTGAGCTGGACCGGGCTGCCGAGACAGCCCCCCCCCGGCATGCACTCACCCCCTGCACAGCCTGTTTGCGCCTGCGCGCGCGCTCCAGCATGCCCGTGCGAGCGCCGTGCCGCCATTTGCACATGCGCACGCGCTTGTTCGCGCATGCGCACGAGCGCAGGGGGGTGTCCCGTCTTCCCCAGCCAGTCCGCGGACCGAAAAACATTGGGGACCGCTGCACTAGAGACATATATTTCCATGATGTCATTACCAGAAGTGGCTACAAGAGGGAGCCAGAGACCATACTATGTACAACATATATTATTATAATAGCATTTGCTATAATCCATGTTTTTCTGTGGGGAAGGGGGCTTGGAACCAATCTCCTGCAGATATGGGGGTTCTGCTGTACATGAAATACAGATTAAATAAGAGCATATAAAATAGCATCCGCTTGGCTGATTCATGTTTCTACTCAGAAATAGTAGAATGAAAAAACAAAAATGTCTGGAAAAAAGAACTGTCGCACCCTGAGTGATAGACAACTTATACTTCTGCCTTTAAGAGGAATGAAGCATTTCTACAAAGATACCCAGGTGAGAGTTGCTATTTTAAAGTGCTAAGAACTCTCTAACTTCACACAAACAACATTATCTCTCACGCAATACCCGAACCAGGGGACATCCACTCTCATGGAGTGTTTCAAGAGTGAGAACAGACAAAAGAAAATAATTCTTTCCCCAGTGTGTTGTTAGTCTGTGGAACTCCTTGCCACAGGATGTGGTGATGGCATCTGGCCTAGAGGCCTTTCAAAGGGGATGGGACAGATTCCTGGAGGAAAAGTCCATCGCAGGTGACAAGCCATGATGGGGATGTATATAATCTCCAGGCTTGGAAAGAAGGGACCTCCAAAGGCCAGATGCAGGGGAGGGGGTATCAGGAGACAGGTCTCTCATGGTCTTGTGTGCTCCCAGAGGCATCTGGTGGGGCTACGGTGAGATACAGGAAGCTGGACTGGAGGGGCCCTTGGCCTGATCCAGCAGGGCTCTGCTTATGTTCTTCTCTTCTCTTGTGGAGAGGAATGTCTGCCATGTAAGAGCGGGCTTTCTTCAGATCCCTTGAAGTTCCCATGCCAGCAGGCAGTTTGGGAGAGCTAAGGAATGGGGTAAAGTGTTGGGACCCTACTCAGACATTAGCGCTTAAGGAATCCCCATGCCTCACAGCATAGTGGCTAAAACCTTGTTTCCAAAAGTTACACCACCAAATTCCAATCCTGGATTTTAGCCAATGTGCAATGAGAAGAAAGAAGCTCAGCCTGTTTCACCTGCTTACCTTTTTTGTTTCCCAGTACTTTGAAAAAAGGGAGCATTGGTCGGCCAGATAATACTCCATAATCCTTGCTTAGTCCTTCTTTCACCGTTTTGAATCCAGTCAGGACAACCATAGGGATGTGTCCTATCCATAAGGTGAAAACATCTCCATAGCTGCTTGCAAGCTGTAAGTGGGATCAAAGCAGACAAAAGAGAAGTTACACTTGGGGCCAAACTCAGGTATGAGCCAATCTGCAATGTGATTCTGCCGCCCCCCCCCCCCCCATCGTGGCAGTATCTCGTTCAGGATATGATCCCACAGACCTATTGCTTGCATTTTGGACTACTTATAGCATGGTCTGCTGTGAGATCTTTCCCAGGGATATTTCACACGACACATGGGGAATAGCACTCCAGCCTTACCCAAATCTGTGCCCAAGCTGGACCCTTTTGGTCCAGCAGTAAGGCTACTAGTTGCTGGGGTTGAACTAGGCTGGGGCGAATCCCCAATGGACAGAAGGATCACTTTACGGGAGGTCACGCCCAGCAAAGCAACTCTTTCTGGTGTGATCAGACTTGCACCTTTCTCACCGCCTGATCACATCTTCACTTGCCAAATAAACAATGCACACTTCAAACCTTTCTGCTCACACTGTTTCTGTCCTTACATTCTTGATTTGTTCAAACCACATGTCTGTTTTGGGTTGGGTTGGGTTGGGTTGGGTTGGGTTGGTTGGTTGGTTGGTCGGTCGGTCGGTTGGTTGGTTGGTTGGTTGGTTGGTTGGTTGGTTGGTTGGTTGGTTGGTTGGTTGGTTGGTTGGTTGGTTGTGGATAATGCAGTGAACTAAAATACGGTGCAAGTGAGCAGTCTAACACAGCAAAACTCATTCAGCAATTTTCTTCCTGCTTTCGTGATAGGCAGAGGAGGGAGGGAAGGAGAGAGGGGATCTGTGGGCAGAGAATAGTCTCCTGTCATTCTTTTGCCAACTGCAGTTGACAAGAGAGTAAAATCAGCTTTATATTTGTGTGTGTGTGTGTGTTCTCCAATGCACATCAGGGCCTCACTAGACACAAACTGTGGCTAAAGTTGCCCAGTGAGGTGGTGGTGGTTGTGTGCCATCAAGTCACCCTCGATTTATGGCGACCCTATGAATGAGATATCTCCAGAATGTCCTCTCCTCAGCAGTTCTGCTCAGCTCTTGTAAGCTCAAGCCTGTGGCTTCCTTTAGGGAGTTGTTCCAACTCGTATTTGGTCTTCCACTTTTCCTGCTTTCTTCAACCTTTTCCAGCATGATTGTTTTTTTTCCAAAGAATCCTGTCTTTTCATAAGACTCTGAGGTCTGTAGTCCCTCAGACTTCCCTGCCTTGTCCCCCTGTGGGCACCCAGTGTCTCCTTTGGACTTCCGTGGATCTCAGGTCTTGAAGAAGTCCTCTGGTGGGCCTGTAGAGGAGGCTGACAGCCTTTGCTCACGACAGAGCATTCTTTCTTATTAAAAAAATTCTTCCCATTAAGGAGACGATACCTGTGTGCCACCAGGCAGTTAAAGATAAAGAACTTGGCTACTTTCAGTATCAGAAAAAAATGCAGGAATTTTCTAAACAAATTTTCTAAACAAAAAAAAACATTCCAATCTCTTAGCCTGGATGGATGAATCTGTCTGTTTTCAGTTTTTTTTCCCACATTCAATTTTTTGAATGCCAATTTTTTTTCTGTCTTTCTATCTAATGCATGAAGCGATTTGTAAATGTTGTGAAGCTCTTATTTTTGAAAAATTGATAGCAAAGGAAGCAAACAAAATCCCCAACCATTCTAATCTACAGCAAATCAGCACCCATGCTGAAGGCTTATTTTGCTTGCTTCTACTTACGAAGTCTTCTTTTTCTTTTTCTTAAGCATGAATGAACACGCAACCCAAACCATCACACTGAAGGCAATAAGATTATGTGGATCAGTCACCTTGCTGAATCTAGTAATTTCCTGGACAGCTTTAATCCATGATCCGCTCAACAGCAGACTTCAGAATGAGGCTGCCTGAGGACAGCACCTCTCTAAGCCAAACACAACTTTCACTCTTGTCGAAGTAAAGCCCTGGGCACATTTCTCATGTCAGAGAAAATTGTGATGCCTACTCCCTGAAATAATCCAAAA
This sequence comes from Intellagama lesueurii, assembly GCA_037013535.1. NCBI lineage: Eukaryota > Metazoa > Chordata > Lepidosauria > Squamata > Agamidae > Intellagama > Intellagama lesueurii. The sequence goes on from JBAJHW010000003.1 coordinate 262,568,825, forward strand.
CCAGATCGGCAGCAGCTGGAACAGGACTGCTTCTCAATGGTTTCCCGTAAGGAACCCATTCAAGTTGTAATGGGCAAGTAAATTCATTTGACGGTTGTCAATATGTGACGTCTGAAAGAATTGCAGAGCTTTCTGCTCTGTGGCGAGTAGCAGGTAGCCCACAGACAGACAGACGTGAATATTACTGCACCAGCAGCTGGTGACCCACCTCACTCCAGGATTTCAGACCATGGACTGCTCCAGCATGAGGATTTTTAGCATCAATTACTAACGAAGCGAATAAATTTAAGCTCCAGCCAAATTGTCACAGGTTATATTTTGGATTTTGTATATTCTTTATACTTTATCCACCCTCCACATTTACATCTAGGTAGGTAGGTAGGTAGGTAGGTAGGTAGGTAGGTAGGTAGGTAGGTAGGTAGGAAGGAAGGAAGGAAGGAATGAAGGAAGGAAGGAAGGAAGGAAGGAAGGAAGGAAGGAAGGAGGGAGGGACGGACGGACGGACGGACGGGCGTAAATATTATTAGCAAAGGTCCAAAATTCTTGCTGATCTCTCAAGATGTTTGAGGGAAACTGACGCCTGTGAGTGCTCCTTTGCTTCCTCTCTCCCCACCCCATCAACCACCTGCATCCCTGCACACACTTTTCAGCACAATTAGACAGCCTGGACCAATGGAAATGCATTTGCTGCAAAAAAAGAAAGAAAAGTTGAAGTCCCAATGGTGGAGGGGCGGAAAGGGGGGGTATTATTTCACAGGGGCCTCTGTGATAATCTTGGGGATTGAAAAAAAAATGGTATGGGGATGCAGCCCAGCCATGCTGTATCGGCAAACATCTGCACTATGCAGTTAAAGCAGTTTGATACTGCTTTAACTCCCACGGCCCCCTCCTGTGGAGACCTGGCATTTCTACCTTGGGGAGATCATCAAGGTCACACTGTAAGATCAGAGATACAGGCCTGGGCAATCAGACATGCCAGTTAAGCCTTTGTTTACCTTATTCCAGTGGCTAATTCCAGAATAAAGCAGAATGGAAGGCAAAAAGGCAGAGATGACATGCTATGCCAAAGAGATGTTTTTCACAAGCTAAGGGAGCACCGCCTCTAAATAAGAGCTGAGCATCTCATATGGCCTTTTATAATTCACTGGTCTAGCGCTCAAGAGAATCCCCCAGGTGACAGTAGAGAATTCTAAGCACCTCACCATATGACCAATTCCAGGAAGATGGACGGGCAGCTAAAGGGATACCAACCTGTTGTAATTGGGTAGCATAGACACCTGAAGCATCCTGTGTTCCTGGCTCCAAAGCATGTTCTCATGCTCCCCACAGAACTGCTGCCTACTCAAGGAAGTGGCAGAAGAGGAGGGAGCAAATGCATGGCTTATTGCTCAGAAAGCCCTCAAGCCCAAGGGCCTACAAAGAAGCCGGAGACCTGTTCTTCCCGTTCCGTAACCTGACGGCAGTGGATGTAAAATAGATGGTAAACAAGGTATGCAAGCCATGTCTGAAGGCAGGCTATACACTGAAGGGTTTGATTTTATTTTTTACGTTTATTTGCTTGCATGTCTTGGCTTTTGGGAGGGAAGTGTGTGTGCATGCATTTCATTTTGCTATTTTTTTTCCTTGTGTGTCTTGATGTGTGAGCGTAGTTCCTCTGAAAGATTTTTTTTTTAATTGTTCATTAATTTACTGTGTACTTACTCGATCGAAGGTGGAGTTTTTTGGGGAACTGTTCTGTTTGGTGGTGGCTGTGGTTGGTTGTACTGCTTTTGGGGTTGATTGGTTCTCTGTCGTTTTGTTTCTGCTTTATAAAGTAGTTTTTATGGTTTTTAAAAGGCGTTTCTGAATTAGTACCAGAAAAAAAAAGAAACTAATGGGAAAAACCAAAATGAAAAACCCTCAAGGAGATGGATCCCTTTAACATAAAACAAAGACTTATACCAAAAAAACCCACACACAAAAAAAACCCATAACAGCAAAAGAGGTACCCCTCAAAAGGACTCAAAACTAAACAAAATGTTTTATCATGCTATTATCTCCAATGATATAGAGATCCTAACAAAATGATCCTACACCGGGCATTGCTGAGCGTTTAAAAAATGCAGGACATAAATCTGCATCTAATCTGAAAATACACTCTCTCACTCTCTCTCTCCCTATAGAGCAGTGGTTCATTCCCGGCCTTTTTTGATTTGTGTGCCTCTTTGACCTCTTGGAGGAGAAGGGGACGACAGAGGACGAGATGGTTGGACAGTGTCACCTAAGCGACCAACATGAATTTGACCCAACTCCGGGAGGCAGTGGAAGACAGGAGGGCCTGGCGTGCTCTGGTCCATGGGGTCACGAAGAATCGGACACGACTTAACGACTAAACAACAACAACCTCTTGGACTCCTATTTCCATAAATTATACCCTTCCTATTAGGGAAACGGGGCAAAGGGGGGGACTCTCTGCCTTCTCGTCTTTAGGCCACTTCTTCATCGTCTCTGGTAGCATGCACGAGCACAACAGCGAAGGGGTTCAAATCCATCAGGAATTTTGTCCTGTACGAACTGCCATCAATGGGAAAGGAGCAGGCGGCACAAGCCACTGAGTTAGTGGCAGAATAAGAACTCATGCCAACTTGGGGTGAAAGCCAATTGGCTGGGCTCTCATACAGTGCATGGAGAGAAAAGGAAGAAGCGGAGAGGTTTTTCACTGCTCAGGGCATAAATAAGTGACTTACGCTGTGGACGGATCCACCTTTTTCTGTCATTATTTTTTTTAAAATTGAGTACCCCTAATTGTCCCGGTTTGTACCCCTGAGGGTACGCGGACCCCAGGTTGGGTTTCACTGATATATAGACGTATAAAGGTAAAGGTTCCCCTTGACATTTAGTCCAGTTGTGTCCGACTCAAAGGGGCGGTGCTCATCCCCGTCTCCAAGCCGTAGAGCCAGCGTTTGTCCAAAGACAGTTTCCGTGGTCACGTGGCCAGCACAACTAGACATGGAATGCCGTGACCTTCCCAGCGAGGTGGTACCTATTTATCTACTTGCATTTGCATGCTTTCAAACTGCTAGGTTGGCAGGAGCTGGGACAAGCGACGGGAGCTCACTCCGTCGCGTGGATTAGATCTTACGACGGCTGGTCTTCTGACCTTGCAGCACAGAGGCTTCTGTGGTTTAACCCGCAGCGCCACCACGTCCCTGACATATAGAGGTATACTGAGAAATAATTACTCAGATTCATTTACATTTCATAGAATTCAAAGGCCGCCGGTTCATTTGTCATCTAAATCACCTCAAATGAATAATCTTCACTGCGCCCCAGATCACCCCAAATCAGAAGTTAATCTGCAGTGGCATAAACAAATGTAAACAAATAAGTGACCACGCCCAAGATCTTTCACACACCCACCACACACCAGCCCCCAAACTGCCCATATTTACCCTAAAATGGAGTTTTTAGGAATGGACCTCAACAGATGGGAAACCCTGACATCGGAGCGTTCAGCCTGGAGGCAGGTGGTGCATTATGGCCTCTCCCAATTTGAAGAGACACTTGTTCAGCAGGCCGAGGCAAAGAGGCAGTCCCGAAACCAGCAAAATCAGGGAGCTGGGCAGGGGACAGATTGTATTTGTCTTCAGTGTGGAAGGGATTGTCACTCTCGAATTGGCCTTCTCAGCCACACTAGACGCTGTTCCAAGTCCTCTATTCAGAGCACGTTACCATAGTCTCTCGAGACTGAAGGATGCCTAAGGAAGGAGTTTCAAAACTTGGTCAGGATGGTCCTAGTCCTCATCCATTCATCACCCCATTCACCAGTTATGATTGCCTCCATGAACTGAATTCAAAATGAAGTTGAGTCCTGTACAATTCCGTGAGGGGAGTGGATCATGTGCTGGGCAGTAGGAATAATAAAAACATGAGAATGGAGCAAAGGTAGCAGAGGGAAACCAAGAGGGTGGAGCAGCCAGCTTCCATGAAGGGGATCAGAGAGAAGGTCTGGATGGACCAAGATCTGGATAGGAGAATGGAGACAGAGGAGGCGTGGAAAGAGAAAAAGCAAAAGGGGAAGAAAGAGGCCATGGAGGTAGAAAAGTGGAAAAGTGGCTCTCTGCTTTTCCTTGATGCCCACATGTTTCAAGGGTAGCCTCTTCATGCCGCGGAAACAAGGGATTTTCCCCATAAACATTGATTAGATGAGGCATCCTTCGGTCTCGAGAGACTATGGTAACATGCTCTGAATAGAGGACTTGGAACAGCATCTCGTGTGGCTGAGGAGGCCAGTGCGAGAGTGACCTCCACACTGGAGACAAATACAATCCATAAACATTGACGCAGAAAGAAACAGACGAAGATTCAAGCAAAGCAGGTTAAAAATGAGCACAAGGTGCCACTGGCAAGATACAAAAGTTAGGAGGATCTGTACCAGAGAGAGGAGGGAGGGAGAATGCCAGGAGCGAATACATACTAGCATTTCTGGAGAAGGACCTCTTGTCTTGCTGTCTAAATGTTTAGGTAAACACGTTTTCCTCTTCTCTTCACACTCCTTTCTCCCTGGGTCACACATACACAGAGAGGGAAGACCTGCCTCCACTTGATGCTCCTGAACCTCGAAAAAGAAGCAGCTTCCGCTGTTTGTAAATTTGGGGATAGAAGGGAGAGCACGGTAGGCACGAGGGGATGATGTTGGTGTCCAACATTCCTTTGATATAAGATCATTAGTACAGGCAATTCTCTCTGTGTGTAGTATTTGCGTTTCTATTCCTCTAGGTTTTCCTCCCACCATTCTGTGCCAACGTTGATCTATGCTTGGACGTCCTTCTCACCTCCCAACTACTGTTTGTTGGACAACCGCTGTGAAGATACTCATCTGTGTTTGCATCCTCTGTGCCTATATCTCCCTCTCCCTCTTTCTCTCCCATAATTATGCGCTGTCGATCATTTCTACGTCATAGCAACTCTCGGATGGTTTTCTTGGTGTGAAGTGTTCAGCCATGGTTACTAGAGGCATGTTATTTATGGGGAGTGGGACTGGGGGTGGGATTTAGGTTTTAAGTTTTTGTTCAATTTGGGTTTTTGTTTTTTTTTGGACTCCAGCTCCCAGAATTCCCCAAGCAGAATTCTGGGAGTTCTAGCCCACAAACCTATACTTACACACACCTATATTTCACTCACCTGGAACTAGGCCTATCCTCCAGGCTTCTTGCCTTGCCAGGCCTACTCAAGCCCACTATTCTTAATGTACAGAAAAGAAACTGCTCGTTTGCTTCCTGGAAGGACTAGGTTTTCATGGGAAGCATAGTTCTTCGGGAGGTACCTTCCCATTAGGTCCTAGGCCATAGGCCATGGAAACGTATGCCAGAGTAAACCTTGGTAGGCTTTGCTTCAAGAAAGCCTCTAGAAAGTGTTCCACTGTTAACCAGCTTGTACAATCAGGAAATTCAGCTGAAGTACATTGGTTTGGGTCTCACCGATCTTTCCGTCAGAGTGTCCCTCTTAGTCCCACTATCACAGAAACAAAAAGCTCCCTTTTTCTGAATAGGACATTTCCGTTTCAGGCATTCTGTTATTTCTCATTTAGTGGCTGAAATCCTGTTGCTTATCATAGTAAGTCACACTAGGAGGCTTATTGATTCAGTAGGCCTGTTGAGTTGCAACTTCCTATGCTAAAGGAAGGCACAACTAGAGTAGGCCTTTTTGAATCAGTGGTACTTACAGAGGGGTTGACTCACTAACTCCTTAATCATCATCATAGATTCATAGAATGACAGAAAAGTGAAGTTGGAAGGGGCCTACAAGGCCATCAAGTCCAACCCCCTGCTCAATGCAGGAATACAATCAAAGTGTATCTGCCAGGTGATTATCTAAGTTTCTCTTGAATGTGTTGGAGCACTCACCAACCCCCAAGGTAACTGGTTCCATTGTCATACTGCTCTAACAGTTAGGAAGTTTTTCCTGATATTCAACCGAAATCTGGCTTCCTTTAACTTGAGCCCATTGTTGCGTGTCCTGCACTCTGGGATGATCGAGAACAGATCTTGCCCTTCCTCTGTATGACAGCCTTTCAAATATTTGAAAAGTGCTATCATATCACCCCTCAGTCTTCTTTTCTCAAGGCTAAACATGCCCAATTCTTTCAGCCTTTCCTCATAGGGCTTGGTTTCCAGCCGCCTGATCATCCTTGTCACCCTCCTCTGAACTTGTTCCCATTTGTTAGCATCCTTCTTGAAGTGTGGTCTCCAGAACTGGACACAATACTCAAGGTGAGGCCTAACCAGTGCTGAATAGAGGGGGACTAGCACTTCACGGGATTTGGAAACTATATGTCTGTTAATGCAGCCTAAAATAGCATTTGCCTTTTTTGTAGCCACATCACACTGTTGGCTCATATTTAGCTTGTGATCTATGACAATTCCAAGATCCTTCTCGCTTGTAGTTTTGCTGAGCCAGATACCCCCCATCTTATAACTGTGCAATTGGTTTCTTTTTCCGAGGTGCAGTACTTTGCACTTATCCCTGTTGAATTTCATTGTGTTGCTTTCAGCCCAGTGCTCCATCCTATCAAGGTCATTTTGAATGTTGTTTCTGTCTTCTAGGGCAGGGGTCCCCAACCCCCAGTCCGCGGCCCAGTGCTGGTCCATGGCCTGGGCCGAACTGAGCCGTGGAGACAGATCTCCCACCCCCCACCCACACTCCCGCCCCCTGCACAGCCTCTTTGCACATGTGTGCGAGCACACACGCGCAAGCCCCACCCCATCCCTTCGTGAGTGTGCGCGAGTGTCCCCTGAGTGCCCCCGCCCTTCGCACCTGCACGTGAGCACACCTGCGCAAGCGCACACCCGCTCCTTCGCGCATGCGCGTGAGCGCGGGGGGGGTGCCCCACCTTCCCCAACCGGTCCGAGGAGTTAAAAAAGTTGGGGACCGCTGTTCTAGGGTATTAGCTAGTCCACCCAATTTGGTATCATGTGCAAATTTGACAAACATTCCCTGCACTCCCTCCAAGTCATTAATAAAAAATATTGAAGAGCACCGGGCCCAGGACTGAGCCTTGGGGTACCCCACTAGTTACCTCCTCCCAGTCTGAGAAGGACCCATTAATCCTCACCCTCAGAGTACGATTCTGTAGCCCATTGTGTATCCACCTGACCCTTGATCGATCCAGCCCATGATGTTGCTGTCATCATCATCTTAGAAGTGCAGAGCTGGGAGGGACCCTATGGATCATCAAATCCAGCCCCTGTCAAGGAGACACGGGGGAATCGAACCTCTGGTTCCAAAGCCAGATACCTAAACCACTCAGCTATCCAGCAGTTCTACTAGGACAAGCAATAGGATTTCAGCCAACGTTACAGGAGTACTTGTTAGGAACGATCACAAAAACTCTGCCTCCCATCCCAGCCCCTTTTCTGTCCTGCCAATGATGCGTGAGAGACACAAACAAATACAAATATTTTAAGCAGGTATCATTTCATCTCTCAGTCTCCAAATTAAACATGCTTGACTCCTTCAAGTTTTTTCTGATACTATACTCAGGACGTTATCCATGGTGGTTATTCAAGATAGCTTTTTAAAAAGGAAGCTCCTTCCCAACGATGCCACCAGCCACAGCTCAACCAGTGGTGGGACACACCGACAGGAGGCCTTCTCCAGCCCACCATGGTAAGGGTAGAACCGTATGGGGTAGCAGGCTGATTAGACTGCATCAGAGTGCTATTACACTAAGCTGGAATCTGAGCTTCCAAATGGTGGTGGTGGTGGTGGTTCTTCTTCTTCTTCTTCTTCTTATTAGATGTCGGTGAAATCCAAAGATCTGTTCTAATGGCATGTAAATGATCAAATACCCAAATAATCGTGTGCCATCAAGTCAATTCTGACTTATGGTGGTGACCCTTTCCAGGGTTTTCCAGGTAGAGAATATACAGAAGGGGTTGACCATTCGCTTCTTCTGGGGGCGCCCTGGGATGACCCAAGCTTGCTCATGGCCACACCGGCTGGCTCTTCTCTTGGCAGGCCCACTGGGGAATCAAACTTCCAACCTCTGGCTCTGCAGCCAGATACCCAAACCACTGAGTTATCCATTAATATTAAGAGTCCATTTAAACCCAAATAAATTTTAGTGTCACGCTGAATATTGTCACAGTGCCCCTTTTCATACCCCCATCATCATCACCTAATGATGTGAAGCAGCAGCTAAGACAGAGTGACACGGGTAGCCACACAAGTCATGGTATACAAATGGCCATAAACAGAGGCGGAATGACCACGAAGCAGCTCTTGTTTGGCTTGTTCTGTGATGCTTAATTCTACACCTGGACATACTCCCACAAATCTTTGTTGTTCCGTGAGCTGTCCTCTTAACAGGAGTTGCCAAGAAGAAGAGGAAGGAAGGAAGGAAGGAAGGAAGGAAGGAAGGAAGGAAGGAAGGAAGGAAGGAAGGAAGGAAGGAAGGAAGGAAGGAAGGAAGGAAGGAAGGAACCCATTTCTCTAGACATGAAAACCTTTTTGCTATCAGTGTAATAACCCCACTCCTAGTTACCGTGCTGCTGCTTTGGTGATTCTTTAGAGAAGACAAATACCTTCATGAGAGTGTCTTGTCGAATCTTCCAGCCAACTCTCCATAAGCTTCCAATTAAGGGGAAAGGAAGAGGTCCGGGAGGAAACCGCCGTCGAGCCCACAGAAGCTTAACAAACTGTACAACCAGCAGAGTGAGGAGGGTGGCGACGAGGAATCCACTTGGCCCCATCTTTCCCGGACTCTTCTCTCACTGCTAAAGGTGTCTCCGAGAGATGTATTAGATCATTGGTTCTGTTCCAAGACAGTGGCTTGGTGCTTCTCAGAGCTTCATGGTGTTGTGCTTATTCTTGTTTTATATCCTACTGCATCATACGGGTGAGATGCTAGCCCGAGATGTATTGACTTGTAATTAGGCAGGCAAACAGTCAAGGCTTCTGGCATCTTTTCAGATTCATTTACAGCCCAGGAATGTGGCCTTCATGATTTACGTTGCTTTGGCATGTGCAGGCTGAATTGTTAGATGTTCGGATGAAGCAAATTGCTTTTGGATCATATGACCTACTAGAAAGTTTTTTTTAATTTATTTTTTTAACAGCCTTCTCTTTCTAGGTTTCTGTAGTGCTCAGAGCTAAATGTAAGAGATATGTGCCTTTTGTGATTTAATTTATTATTCAAAAATACCAGGCACTGTCAATCAAAATTATAAAAACAGTGACTGGTAGTATATAACAGATATAAGTTTTAAACAAAAAAAACCCCTAAGTATATGTTAAATATCGGCATACAGGATGTAAGGTAAAGGTTCCCGTTGACATTTAGTCCAGCCGTGTCCGACTCTAGGGCGCGGTGCTCATCCCCGTCTCCAAGCCGCAGAGCCAACGTTTGTCCGTAGACAGTTTCCGTGGTCACGTGGCCAGTGCGACTAGACACGGAACGCCGTTACCTTCCCACCGAGGTGGTACCTATTTATCGACTTGCATTTTGACATGCTTTCGAACGGCTAGGTTGGCAGGAGCTGGGACAAGCGACGGGAGCTCACTCCATCGTGTGGATTCGATCTTCCGACTGCTGTTCTTCTGATTTTGCAGCACAGAGGCTTCTGCGGTTTAACCCACAGCGCCACCACATCCCTTAATACAGGATGTACGCTGTTCCTAATATTACTGTTGTTTGTAGCTCTGATGGTGTGATTTCTGAGATCTGCAACTGCTTATGATACTGTGTAAAATGTCTTGATATTGTTCCGAAAGCTCAGATGACTACGGGGACCACTGAAGTGTGTTTCAGCCACAAGCGAGCTGTTTCAATTGCCAGGTCTCTGTACTTTGTTAGTTTTTCCAATTCTTTATTTTCAACTCTGGCATCTCCTGGAATTGCAATGTCAATGATCCATTTGTTCGTTCTATTATTCCTATGTCTGGTGTGTTATGTTCAAGGTGTCTATCAATTTGGATCCAGAAATCTCACAAGATCTTGACGTCCTCATTTCCTGACACCTTCTCTACCTGATCTTCCCATGGGTTTTTGGAGGGTGGCAAGTTATATTTTTTACATAATGACCAGTGCACTAATTTTGCCACTCTATCATATCTAATTTTGTAATCTATTTGTGCAATCTTTGGACATTCACAGATGAGGTGTGACACCGTTTCATCTCGTTGAATTATGATCATGATTCCCATCAATATTTCTCAGCTGTAGTCCATGTAGTGGTTGATTTTTCCAGCTGTTTAATGTATTTTCAAATTGTTGTTTCTTATGTTGAGCCTTTGTTTCTGTTGTTCTTAAAATATTCTCCATTTTCACCACCTTAAGTAATTTTTCTCTGCTTGTACTGATATAATCATTTAGGCTTCTTTTTTCCTCCTCTACTACCTGCTGTATTTGCAGTAATCTGCGGCCTCCGATTTTTCGTGGTATATATAATTTGTCCACATAACTTTTTGGATGCAGTGCATGATGCATGTTCATTAGTTTCCATGTTTTTCAATCCAATTCTTCTAATTCATTTTGAGTCCAATCTATTATTCCAGCTGGGTATCTAATTATGGGAACTGCCCATGTGTTTATGGCTTTGATTGTATTTCCACCATTTAATTCTGATTTTAAGATTTTCCTCAGTCTTTTGATATATTCCCTTTCTGTCAGTTCTTTAACTTTTGTGTGCAGGATGTTATCCGCTTCTAGTATTCTAAGGTATTTATAATTTTCATCATTTGATAGTGATTTTATATTATTGCCATTTTTTAACTCCATTCCATCTAGTTTTTGGATCCTGCCACATTGTATAGACAGAGCTGCACATTTGTCAATTCCAAATTTCATTGCTAACTTCCCCAATTTCTTCACCATAGGCCATTAAGACAGTTTTTCATTTTTCTTGAGAAACTTCTCAATGTTTTTACTAATCCCCAAAATTTTTAGGCAGGTGTTAATCCAGCTGTGTGGCAATGAGTCAAATGCCTTTTTATAGTCTATCCAGGCCATGTTAAAGTTTGTTTTTCATCTTTTTGAATTCTTCAGGATCATTTTATCAATAAGCAGCTGATCTTTTGTGCTTCTTGACTTTTTAAAGTTCCCTTTCTGTTCAGTTGGGTATAGGGAGTTTTCAGTTAAGTATTTAAGTATTGATCTTGCCAGTACTCTTGTGAGGATGTGTTCTTGAAGGCTTATACGGCTGGGATCTGATGGTTGTTGTAGGTTTTTGGGGCTGTTTGGCCGTGTTCCTGAGGTTTTTCTTCCCAACGTTTCACCAGTCTCTGTGGCTGGCATCTTCAGAGGACAGGAGTTAGAACTCTGTCTGTGTTCTGGTGTAGTGTGTGGGATAGTTGAGTATTTGTAGCTGTGGGATCAGCTTTTTGTCCTTTTCAGGAGATTGGGTGATTATGGTGATCAGGGTGTGTTTTGTTATGGGTGTATTGTTGTGATAATGGGGGGAGATGGTCTGTCACTGTGTTGATGGGTGTCGTTAGCTAGTCTTTTGTGTGCAGTGATCACTGGTCCTTGTGGCTGGGTAGAGTCCATTGACCGATTTCCCGGTTGTTTTAGTCTGCAGTGTCTTTCACGTTCTTTGATTCTGGTCTGGATGCTGCATTGAACATTGTTGGATGGCATGTAATTGGTCAATAATTACTGGGTTCATTGCCCTTTTGATGATCTTTTAGTATCAGAAATGTGCGGCCTGTTGTCATCCAATCTTCAGTTGTGGAATTTTGAAGTAAGTGGTTAAATTGGACTGCTATACATTGATGGAGACTTTAAATGCTTTAACCAAAATCCATGCAGCTCATCTGGACCAGGTGCACTCCAGTTTTTCACATCCTTTACTTGCCTCTTAATCATTTCAGTTGTTATTACAGTATCATCCACTAGTTTTCCTTGAGTTTCTCTACAAATGTTTTTAATCCATGAGGCGGTTTTGTTATGTCTAGTTGGGCTTTCCCACATTTCTTTTGCTCTGCATTTTCTCCTAGTAATACATAAAATAATCATTGGTTATTTCAGAATTGTGTGTTTTCTCTATATTGTTTCAAGCACCCATCATATCTTTCAATTTTCTTTGCTGTAGCTGTTACCCGTTGTTTTAATTCTTCCTTAGTTTCAACAATTGTTTTCCTTTCTAGGTCATATATTTTGCAAAGTCTGGCTTCTACTTTTTCATTTTTAAGTTTCAAATCTTTCAAGTGTTTTAAGTTGCTAATATCTGCACGTAATTTTTTTATTTTTCTTTCCAGCCAAATTTTCCATTATGGAGTTACGGGAGTTTTCTGGGTTTTTTTGCAGCTTGTAAGCATGTTCTGTGGTTATTATGGTAGCTGTACTATACAGGAGCTGGTTTGTTTCCTTTAGCGTGTTGGTTAGGATTGTTCTGATGACTACATTTGCATCACTCAATAGGTCTTTTACTGGTTTACTTTGTAATTGGTGCAAAGTGGGGAGCCTTTGTCTTTCTGTGTTCTGGCTAATATGGGTTACTATTTTTCCCTCAGCGATGTTTGCTGTTCTATCAACTCATAATTTCTGGGTTGTTCCATAAGTTGTTCCTTTATTGATACATTTTCTTCCACTGTTGCATCTACCTCTACCTTCCATTTGACTTCCATACTATGGTCATTGTTCTGTGTTGATATTTTTTTTTACCACCTTTTCTAGTTCTTGCAATTCCAGTTCTGAAAACACTTTACTCCGGATGATAAACCTTCTCTGGTCCATTAATCGTTGTTCAGTTATGTCACTAATTGGGTGTTTCCTTTTCCAAATTTCCATCTGAAAACCACGGGCTGTTGGGTTTGCCTCATAATAAATTTCTTAATTTTCTTGATTTTCGGTGAGAGTACAAGTTTTGCATTTACGTTGTTCCAGAAGCTTTGCAGCAGCCTGTCCTGATCCCTCAACAGGGTCTGCTGAGCCCTGTAGCCTATTTGTCACCAGATGCCAAGGGGCTATAGCATCTGACGCGGTCCTTGTTGACCCGGGTGACAACCGATCCGGTATGGATTTCTGTTTATTTCCTCTCATCATAATTGATGGTTGGTGGACACAGTTGGTCTGACTTCTCAGCTGAGACCTGTCTGACTTGGAAACCCTTCAGCATAGCTCTCAACCTCACTGAAGTGTGCAAGCCCCTCCACCTCAACAAGGCCTTTGCCCATAGAGAGGATGATGATGATGATGATGATGATGATGATTATTATTATTATTATTAGTAGTAGTAGTAGTAGTAGTAGTAGTAGTAGTAGTAATTTCTACTAAAAAAAACACTGCAGATAGCTACCAAACATTAACACAACTCCCATTCTCTCCTAGCCATATGTGAGTGGGTTCAAATTTGGGAAAATCCCATTCAATCCTCCCACCTTCAACTTCTAACCCTTCTATCTCACTTTGTTTGTTTCCTTTATTTAGAATTAATTTGTTTAGCCCCTCCCAATCGCAGCCTAATAACATTTCTCTTGCTAGGCCTGGGACCACCCCTACTTTCATCCATCTTTTTTCTCCTTGAATTTCAACATCTGCCCATGCCATACAATACAGCTTCAGGTCCCCATGTACACATCTAACCAGAACCCACTCTTCAAGTACCTCCCCCCATAGTTCCCGAACCAAAGTCTTCCCGCAGCCCGTATCTACAAGGACTCTCTTCACTTCGTTGTTGACTCTGGCCTCAACCTCCCAGCCTGTCTGTGCGTTCCCGCAGACCTGAGAGTGGGCTGTGTAGGTATCAACCCATGAGACATCCATCCCCAGACACTCGCCTCGGTAGTGTCCTTCCAGGCCACAACCAAAACAGATGTATCTTCTTCCTCTCCGTGCGCTGCATCTGGCTGGAGGTTCCAAGATACAGCGGTCTACGGTCACCGGTGGCCGAGATCGTTTCAGACTGCCTTCGGTGGCTCCTGCACCCCATACGCTGCGATTTCTTTGTCCCAGCACTGGAACCGGACCTCGTGGTAGATTGCTTGTCACCATCTTGTCTCGTGGTTTCTGTTTCTTGCCGACAGAGGTGTGTCCTAAGTTATATCCTTCTTCTGCATTCCCATAATCCTCTATGAGCCTGATGGCCTCCTCCAATGAAGCGGGTCTATGCTTATTTACCCACCTCTTTGGGGCCAGACTCAGGGTAGTCACCAGTTGCTCCATTACAATAGCATCCATTAACTGCTCCTTAGTTTTCTCTTCTGATTTAAGCCAACGAATGGCATTGGCTCACAATCTTTGAGCTAATGGTCTGGGTGGTTCCCCTGTTTCAATTTTAACTCTCTGAACCATCTCCGGTACGCTTCCTCTGTCAAATTAAGCGTGTGTAAAATTGTGTTCTTAACAGTCTCATATTAGGAGGCTTCCTTGATTTCATGCAACAGTCCCGTAAGACAGGGTGTCAAATTGAGTGCCCAATGTTCTTTGGGCCACCCTGCTGCCATCGCCACTCGCTCAAATGTGTGCAAATAGGCTTCAGGGCCATCCTCTGGTCCCATCTTTTGAACTCTGATTGGTGCAGGACCTCCAACCCATGTTCCCAGGTGTGACCTCGATACATCTCTTCTCCCACTGCCTGAGTTTTGAGTTTCATTTGAATTATTAATAGCCTATTCTGTTCAGTTATCATCTCCATCAATTTCTCTTATCTTTCTAATGTCCATTGTAGCCATTGTTTAGGGGTTTCTTCGGTTTCCCATCGAGCCCCACATTGAGCGCCGTTTTGAGTGGGTTCAAATTTGGGAAAACCCCATTCCCTTTTGTTTCCCAAAAAGGGAAGATAGTCCTTTTTCACAAACACTTCTTTTATTTTCAAACAACAGAGTACTATGAATAACAACTTCAGTTGGAGCAACGGGTCCCTCAGTTTCTTTACATTTAACATAACCGTCCCTTAACTCAGGCGGCATGAAAGAGTTCACCATCAGGGTTTCACTCCAAACCGTTCGCGATCTGTGGGCTTTCTCGTGGGCCTCCTCAGACTGGGACATAGGGTGCCGCAACAGGGGTGGTCTCAGCGTCTATACGCTGTCTCGTATCCCTCTGTGGTGGGCACTGGAGGGGACGGCTCACACTCCTCTTTTCTGTTGGGAAGGGGTTCCTCCTCACACAGTACCACAGTTTTATATGAGAAAGTCAAGCTAGTGTTGAGACCTTTTACCTTAGAAAAATAACCTTGGAGGCAGGAGGTGAAAGAAAGAAAGAAAGAAAGAAAGAAAGAAAGAAAGAAAGAAAGAAAGAAAGAAAGAAAGAAAGAAAGAAAGAAAGAAAGAAAGAAAGAAAGAAAGACATGACTTTTTCAAGTAAACATAACTTGGAAAATTGCATTTCTTAGCCATTTAGCTATCAGCCCAGCTTGTGACAAGATTTGTCTTTTCTGTTCCCAGGACTAAGAACGTTCTTGGCCTGCAACAGAAAGAAACATGACAGTACTAATTAGTTCATTTGCTTACAGCAGAGGACATACAGAGGCCATGTTTATGATGGCACGTTTTGCTTTTGCATACACCAAGCTGGCAGGTTTTCAATAAGACATTGCCTTTGCATTAATGCACTATCTATATTAATTGGTTTACTACTGAGTGTGTTAAAAGTTAAACGAGGAATTCCTCAATGGCAAGAGACTTCTGTATACAAGTGGAGAGGAAGAGACAGCTCCATTTGCATCAGATCATACATGGGCCTGTATAGATCTATCTGGACCAGCATTTCCATTATAGAAAGCCCACTAAGCAGGACAGCAAGATAAAGGTTCTGTCCGGCCATGTGTGCTCACACAGCTAGCATTCAGAGTTATACTGTCTTCCAGCATGGACATTTGAGTTATATACATTTGCTAACAGCTGCTGATTAAGCTGTTCTAGAATTCATCTGATGATTCTCCTTTGTCTGAAATGTGTCTCAATTCTTATCTGAGCTTGTGGTTCAAGCCTAACGGCAGTGAATTCCTCAAATTAGTCACATCATGGCTGAAATACACCCTTTCTTTTGTCTGTCCTTAGGCTCTTCTCTGTCAGACTTCTTGAGTGTTGGCGGGACGTGGTGGCGCTGCGGGTTAAACCGCAGAAGCCTCTGTGCTGCAAGGTCAGAAGACCAGCCGTCGTAAGATCGAATCCACGTGACGGAGTGAGCTCCCGTCGCTTGTCCCGGCTCCTGCCAACCTAGCCATTCGAAAGCATGTAAAAATGCAAGTAGATAAATAGGGACCACCTCGGTGGGAAGGTCACGGCGTTCCGTGTCTAGTCGCGCTGGCCACGTGACCACGGAAACTGTCTTCGGACAAACGCTGGCTCTACAGCTTGGAGACGGGGATGAGCACCGCGCCCTAGAGTCGGACATGACTGGACTAAATGTCAAGGGGAACCTTTACCTTTACCTAGGCTCTTGTCTGTCAGACTTCTTGAGTGACTCTGAGTTTGAGAGGTCGGAGAAATGGGAAGGGTGTCTCTGTCCACTCTCTCCATACCATTTCTCAGAATTAAGAGCCGCAAACCTCCTCAGCATTTCCTTGTATATAATTTGCTCCAACCCTGTGATCAATCTGGCTGCTGTCCTCTCCACTTCTTCTTAAAGACTTTTTCAACTTGTATGATATCTTTTTAGAGCAAGCATTTTCGCATCACGACTCCCTTTTATAATAGCCAAGTAACCTGCAACCCCACCACCTTAGATTAGGCATCCTTCAGTCTCGAGAGACTATGGTAACGTGCTCTGTATGGAGGACTTGGAGAGTGTCCTCTCCAGAGCACAAAGCCTGGGTAAAATAATATGGAGGATAGGCTGTTACCCAAGCAGCAAATCCCCCCTCTCCACATCACTGAAATAGCCCAATGGAAAGGCAAGAGCCAATACAACTGGTTCCAGCGACATCGCAGGAGTTGCCAGAATAACACGAACTCCCTCCGGGACTCCAGCTCCGGATTTTGCCTCGAGGTTCACTCCTGAAGCCTTTTCCATCAGTGGATATAGCCACAAGGCAGTGGAGGTTTGAAATTGGAGTTTTCCTTCTCCTAGATGGGCTGCCTTCCAAGGCTGACGAGCCCCACCTACCCGGCCTGCTCCCTAATAGTGCAGAAGTATGGTCCGACCCCTAAAACTTTCCTGCCCCCCAGGTGTATGCAATGCTATTTGGCTTTCCTATTTACCAGATTAGAGTAAAAAAATAGAATTCGCGCTTCTGCTCGCACTCATTTAAAGCTAGACCCCCACCCCCTCAGACCATGTGGTCAGGGAGAGCAAAGGTCAGCCTAGAAAAAAATCCCTCACCAAATAAAATATGCTTCCAAACACAGCTCACCTTCTGCCTCAGCTTCCTCCTCAGGAAAAGGGCTTAGAGCTTCTGCTCGCACTCATTTAAAGCTAGACCCCCGCCCCCTCAGACCATGCGTTCAGGGAGAGCAAAGGTCAGCCTAGAAAAAAATCCCTCACCAAATAAAATATGCTCCACCATGTTTGCATAAAAAGGCATTCTAACAGGGCAAAGAAAACACATTCAAATAGATTTTTGAGGTATTGCAGTAACACAGCAATATGTAATTATGGAGGGGGTGTGTGTGTAAATCTGCCTTTACCAGATAAAATTTGAGAAGGGAGAGATGTCAACAAACTTTGAGTATAATTTACTTCTTTTGGGTGTGGAAATGACTCACCCTTCATGCCTGGTCCCCTCCCCAAAAGCCCCCCAGTGAGGAGCCCCCACCCCTCAAGCCCAAATAAACCCCTCCCCTGTGCCAACAAGAATGATCAAGGGGCTGGAAACCAAGCCCTGCAAGGAAAGACTAAAAGAGCTGGGCATGTTTAGCCTTGAGAAAAGAAGACTGAGGGAAGATAATATGATAGCACTTTTCAAATACTTGAAAGGCAGTTATACAGAGGAGGGGCAGGATCTGTTCTCAATCATCCCAGAGTGCAGGACACGCAACAATGGGCTCAAGTTAAAGGAAGCCAGATTTCAGCTGAATATCAGGAAAAACTTAGTTGTTGTAGGTTTTTCGGGCTGTTTGGCCATGTTCTGGAGGTTTTTCTTCCTAACATTTCACCAGTCTCTGTGGCCGGCATCTTCAGAGGACAGGAGTTAGAACTCTGTCTGTGTTCTGGTGTAGTGTGTGGGATAGTTGAGTACACACACTACACCAGAACACAGACATTGAGTATGTACTCAACTATCCCACACACTACACCAGAACACAGACAGAGTTCTAACTCCTGTCCTTTTGAAGATGCCGGCCACAGAGATTGGTGAAACATTAGAATGAAAAACCTCCAGAACACGGCCAAACAGCCCAAAAAACCTACAACAACCATCGGATCCCAGCTGTGAAAGCCTTTGAGAATACATCAGGAAAAACTTATTCACTGTTAGAGCAGTACGACAATGGAACCCATGACCTCGGGAGGTGGTGAGCGCTCCAACGCTGGAGGCATTCAAGAGAAAGTTCGACAGTTTGTACATCTCCTTTGATTTGGATTCTTGCCTTTCAACGGCCTTAGTGGCCCCTTCCAACTTCACGATCCTTTGATTCTATACCCTCATGCCCCCCCCTCGTTCTCTTCCCTCACCTTTTTGCCCCTCTTGCCTTCCTCCTCAATGACTCAGGCGGGACCCGGAGGCATCTCCTCACCCAGGCTCCCTCTCCCTTCACTGCCCTGCCATTGCTGCACCTGGAAGAGCCGGAGACTCGGGTGAAGTGTGAGGCACCACTGCCACAACAGCAGCAACTTTTCAATCCTGCTGCCATCTTGTGAGCAGCTAAAAATAACTGCAGTGACTCCCCAGTCCTGATCCCCTGGTTGGGAACCTGTGTTTTAGACAACGAGAACCTATAGATTGTGATAGCATTCCAAATGCAGTTGGGCTTTATTTGTATGCAAAGGCACTATGGTACTATTCCATTATCAGTTGCAGTCCTCATAAATCACCAGTATGAAATTTATCTTTATCATTGCGATCAAATTTTTCACTGAGCTGTCCATCAGAACCATAAGAGATGCATTTTTTGATAGTCACAACCCTGTTCAGATCCCAGCAATAATGTTCTTCTTCTTGCAACTGCTGCTGCTTCCTCCAATACGCATCAAAGCAAATGAAGTGTGTTACTTATATGCTTAAAACACTCTCTAGGTAGTCTGCAATTTAATTATGCAGGCTACACATTGCCCACACACACACCACACACACACACTAGCAATCTGGTTACTCAGTTTACCAACTTCAGAATGATGGAAGGACTGAGTCAACCTGGAGCCAGCTACCTGAGCCAATCAGGATTGAACTCAGGTCATGAGCAGAGTCTTGGCTGCAGTACTGCAGTTTAATCACTGTGCCACAAGGCTGTCAACGAAAGCCCTTATTGCTCTTTACATGGTTGTTTGTTGGGCGGGGGGTTGACAATTTGTTATTCATTTAGTAAGAACATCTGGGAACGCTTCACAAACTGCTTGGGATTCCATCATTCTGAACCATTTGTTGTCATCTGCAAAGTTGAATGACTTATTGGGTCATGGCTCATGGAGCCCCTATCGCTGCAGCCTTTATGAACCTATAGTCTGAAACGACACTGCCTGGAAAAACTGGACCAAATCCACAGCGACTCCTCTCATATATTAGGTAAAGGTTCCCCTTGACATTTAGTCCAATCGTGTCCGACTCTAGGGGGCGGTGCTCATCCCCGTTTCCAAGCCGTAGAGCCAGCATTTGTCCGAAGACAGTTTCCGTGGTCACGTGGCCAGCGCGACTAGACACGGAACACCGTGACCTTCCCACCAAGGTGGTACCTATTTATCGACTCGCATTTTTACATGCTTTCGAACTGCTAGGTTGGCAGGAGCTGGGACAAGCGACGGGAGCTCACTGCGTCGCGTGGATTCGATCTTACGACGGCTGGTCTTCTAACCTTGCAGCACAGAGGCTTCTGCGGTTTAACCCGCAGCGCCACCACATTTCATATGTTACATGATGTCAAGTCCTACTGCAGTTCAGAATGGTGCCTACTCTGGTTCTTTTCTGCTCCAGATTTTGCAGATACGCTGCCATTTCAGGAGGTACAGAATTCCCCCTGTTTCCCTGCCCCTTCCCCACCTCCACCATTTGCCCCCTTCTCACTCATGCCAGTTTTCGGGCATGAAGGATGGTTATTTAAGATAAAATAGAAGGAGCCCCTTGCGGTTCAGGAGGCACCTCCAGAGAGCTCCAAGGCTATAGATTCGGCTCTCCCTGCCCCTTCACCACCTCCCACATTCACCAACTCCTCACTCTCCCTCAACTCTATCTTGTATCTAGTATTTTTTTTCCTCCGTTGCACCTCAGTCCCCCTATGCAGATGTGTGATTCCTTTTTTAAAAAACCTCTAATTAACTTGAAGAGTGAGTTATCGAGACTGTAAGTGCCAGTTGGTGATAAAAGGGATGAGCTACTTTTAGGAAATTGAAGCTATTCTGCTCTGTGAATCCCTGTGCTTCTCCTACACAGCTAAAGGAATTTAACCAGAAATTCAAAACTCTGCAACAGTTGGTAGTAAGATCTTTGGAATCGCCATCAGAACTATTAGTTTACTCCAACTTTTTGCTTCCTCTTGCTGAAAGCAAGGTTTGTGATACCTTTATTAGACCACAAAAACTTGTCTTCAGTTTGTGCTCAAGGGCCACATCGCTTTTTGTTGGCTTTTGTTTTTGAGCTGGTTATCAGGCCATCCGAAAGTGATCTGCTGTTTTATTTGACGTGACTGCTACGCTTCCTTAAGAGTCCTTGGCCAAGAGTTCCTTGACAGTTAGCCATATTAGCCCTTTGCAGCAAAATCAAAGAAAAATGCCCTTCCTTCTTCAAATCTAAACAGTTCATTACAGTGTGCCATCTCACAGACTACAGTTCATTTCATCAGATACGTCGAACATCATCCTTCATGGACAGATATAGCACGCACAAAAGAATGCAGGCAGAAGGAAATGTGTGCTATACAAGGAATATGAAGTTGAACAATGATGATTATGTTAGTGGCTTAGATTATGTGAAACAGTTACAGTGATCATTCACAAAGTAGGAAAATATCCTGGCACCATTAAGGAAAACTTCTGTGATTTTTTTTTAACAAAAGCATAATCTCAGTTCAAGCCAAGTTGTTGTTGTTTAGTCGTTAAGTCGTGTCCGACTCTTCATGACCCCATGGACCAGAGCACGCCAGGCCCTCCTGTCTTCCACTGCCTCCCGGAGTTGGGTCAAAGTCATGTTGGTCGCTTTGATGACACTGTCCAACCATCTCATCCTCTGTCGTCCCCTTCTCCTCTTGCCTTCACACTTTCCCAACATCAGGGTCTTTTCCAGGGAGCCTTCTCTTCTCATAAGATGGCCAAAGTATTGGAGCCTCAGCTTCAGGATCTGTCCTTCCAGTGAGCACTCAGGGTTGATTTCCCTCAAAATGGATAGGTTTGTTCTCCTTGCAGTCCAGGGGACTCTCAAGAGTCTCCTCCAGCACCACAATTCAAAAGCATCAATTCTTCGGCGGTCAGCCTTCTTTATGGTCCAGCTCTCACTTCCATACATCGCTCCTGGAAAAACCATAGCTTTGACTATGCGGACCTTTGTCGGCAAGGTGATGTCTCTGCAAGTTACATTGAAGCAATGTAGTTACATTGAAGTTACATTGGAGCAATGATGATGATGATGATGTTGTCATTCCTTTTTGGTAACTTTTATGCTAACTGCAAATGTATAACATTTCTTTTATAGCTGCAGTGGTGCGGCCATGCTAAATGGTGAAAGAAAGACTCTTGATTGAACGGTGCCTCCATTGTGGGTGTTGAGGTGAGATAAGAATTTATGGAAGGAGAACATTTTATATCAAAGGCCAGTGGCAGGTAGCAATTAGATATCTGGTTTGTTTGGGGATGTTTTGGTGTGTGTGTTTTTAAAAAGGTTAACCAAAATATAACTATTTTAGTTCTCTTTGCTCAACAAGAAAGTGGAAAGAAAAAAAACAATACCATCTTGGTCAAACCTCTTTTGCAGAGCTTGGAAGAGAAGGGATGGATTTTTTTTAAAAGGGGAGAAAAGACACTGTACTAAAAAGTCCCCATTAAAAATCATTTAATAAAAATAAATCTCTCAATAAAATCTTATGATCAGCATCCATACAGCAACAATGTGTCAGGAACAGTTTTCTAATATCCCAGGACTTCTGAAGATCCTAATCAAGATTTTTAATTTCAAACTCCCATTAAAATATTTTCATTTATTAAAAAATACCAAGCACTCATTACCATCATTCAATAGCTTTCTAAACGCAGGCAAGTTG
Source organism: Intellagama lesueurii (assembly GCA_037013535.1). NCBI lineage: Eukaryota > Metazoa > Chordata > Lepidosauria > Squamata > Agamidae > Intellagama > Intellagama lesueurii. The sequence goes on from JBAJHW010000003.1 coordinate 262,591,091, forward strand.
TCCGGTTGGTCTCTTAATTGGTTTTAATTGTCACAGCATTTTCTTTGCATGTGCCAGGTCACAGTCATAGGTTCGGTCAATTCATGCACACATGCTGCTTCTGGTTTAGGTAGAGCCCCACGGATGAAGATAGTCTTGTGCACAGACACGTAACAGGAAGAGACGCTCAGGCGTGTCCACCCTGATTCAGACAGGGTGACACATACAGGGAAACTGGCTCCTCTGAACACCTCTCCCACTTGCTCAGGTCAGCTGTGGGCTTAACCATTTTCCTGTTAGGCCTGTAGTCCCACTAACTCAAGTCTGGTTTCTCAAATTTTCATTAATGTGTAGAAGCTGGAGGACCATATTTTCCCATAACGAGCCTTCTGAGCCCTTGACATCTTCAGAGAATGCCCTTCTCTCGCTCCCTTTGCCATCACAGGCGTGTTTGATGGGGACACCAGAGGGGGGCCTTCTCAGTGGCTGCCCCCACGTTGTGGAATGTTCTCCGTCAGGCGCTTGGGTTGACCTTCTGCCTCTTTTCCTTCCACCGACCCACCTTGTTCAGGCAGGCTTTTAATAACCATAACTGCACCGCTGGATTTTAGCTCAGTAAATTTGCTTTTAAAGTCTAGATGTTTCTAATTACTTAATGGATTCTTGAATACTATTGTAGTTTAATTGGTTTTTTAATGTGTCATTTATTGTGTTTATAGTATTCCTTGTTTTAACATCGTGAGCTGCCTTGGATCCCCTGACTGGGAGAAAGGCAGCCTATAAATGATACGAAAATGGATTAAATCAATCAATAAAGACAAATTAAAGAGGCCTCACCAAACTATTGAACAGGGAACAGGAAATCTCTGGCATGCTGAGCAGTCAGAGACAAGACAGGAAAATTTCTTTATTTACTTACTTTATTTCTGTTCCAACCTTTCTCCCCAAAAAAAGACCCACGGCCAAAAATAAAGGGTGGTGATCCTAATGGTGATGCTACCTGAGTGGATTTTGGGAACTGTAAAGCCAACTTCTCCAAACTTTGCTTGTTTTTTCTTTGGGCTGTGTGGTGGACCTACAAGTAGAGATGAGAAAACAACCGCAGAACTTCAGTGGGGCATACAATGCTGGGCTCCCACCTAGCAGGAGTGGTGTTCTTTTCTAAGCCACTTCAGAGTAAGGGTTTTTCACCTGCAAAGAAAGAAGGAGGGAAGGAATATACTAAGGCTTCGTTCCAACCCGCCCCACATACATACTTTGAATTGGTTCCTATTGTGTAACTTGATAGCTGGCTAAACATTAGAGAGAGTCAGAGCGCTGCGGGCGGGTGGGCGCACCTTTGGCCCTCGAAAATATGGAAAAATATATTATGTGGCCCTCACTGTGAAAAGTTTGGAGACCCCTGATTTAGAGTGCGAAACGGGCACAAAAATGTGCAGCTATTACAGCTGGAACCCACCTATTGGTATTTGCTGCCGGAAAACCAATATCCTTGCCTCAGGTGTGTTTGCCACCTCCAGTTGTTCTTTCCCCAGCAGAAAGAATCACAAAACGGCTGGGCTGAGCATGGGACCAATGTGGCTATTGTATGCTCAGCCCCAGGTGTTATCTGTTCCTCTACATGCCTGTTTCAGCTTGAGCCACAGGATAGCGAATCTCCAGGAGTCAAAAAGGGTAGTTATGGCTAGAGATGTACATTTTAGATTTTTGGGACTACAAACCCCATAATTCTCTTTCTGGGAGGCCCACCTACAGGACTCAGACCTTACAGACAACTAAATTGTGTTTGCTGAGAGCAAAGGCCCAGCTGACAGGCTTCATGGCTTGAATACGCCTAACTTCCTGTTTGAAAAGGAAGTTGCCGCCATGGTTGCTGGGAAGCTTCCTTCTCAAACAGGAAGCTAGGCCTATCCAAGGCATGAAGTCGGCCAGTTGGGCCTTCTCTCCAAGTGGGCACAGGCTAGTGTCTGTCAGGAGGTCTGGTTCCTGCAAATACGACTTCCAGAAAAGAGAATTATGGGATTCGTAGTCCAAAAAAAGTCCAAAATGCACACCTCTAGTTATAGCTCTGGGTCCAGGACATGTTTTGCTGCCTCAGGCAGAAAAGCAAATGCTAGACATGGGGATGAATATTCAACAAATATCGCTGATTCGTCAGATATTCGTTGCTTCGTATTCTTGAGGTCCAGAGACCCCGATGAATACAAAGCAACGAATATAATCCGTTTATATTCATCCCTTCGTCTATTAGGCTTCCCCCATCTTCCTATGTCCAGCCGGGCATAGGAAGAGGAGGGAAGTGGGACCTAAGCGATCCCCCAGCCCCACTGTCTTTGCAAAGGCAGAGGGGCTGGGGGATGGCTTCTGCCAGGCTTCCCCCCCTCTTCCTATGCCCACCCGGTCCCCTCCCCAGACCCATGAATTTTGACGACCCACGAACCAAGACGAAGCACCATTTTGGCGCTTCGTCCTCATCTCTAGCAAATACCAACACAAACTGCATAAGGCTCAAAGCCCGCCAAACGGTGTTGGCACATGAAACAGAAAATCCCCATGAGTACCTCTCCTACTCACTGGCAGTACAAAATACAAAAACAAGTTAAACGTCAAGCTGTTGGCCGTCCTTTCACAACTGGCCAAGTCTGCCTCCTGAAGCAGCTGCCTCACTATTACCACGCACTAAGTCTGTAAAGCATTTAATATGCAAAACAATGCCCCATTAGCATTCTGTGTTTCTCCTGTTCAGTCTTGCCTCCTGTGTTCTTTTTAGTGCTTGGGGCACATGTTCATGCAGGTAGGAAAAAGTGATGAGGCAATGAATTTATTGTTTATTTATTGGAAGTCTTATTGGTGGCTTTTCTCTGCAATCAGTTTCTTCTACGTCCCTCTCTGCCGCCGTAATGTACAACGGAAGGTATAAAAACATTCTTTTTAAACCTCGGATTTAAGACTTCAGGCATATTGACAGTGGGCTGTGTAAGAGGACTGGATGTGCGTTTGTCTGCTTTGGAAAAGTTAAATGGCGTGGGTGAGAGTTGTGGATGTAAATGTCAGCCAGAAAAAAAGATAGATAGATATATATTTGGACAACTCTCAGAATCCTCCAGGCAGCATGAATAAAAATAAGTACTTTTTTTTCATTATATAAAGTAACTGGCATATCGAAATGGCAATGCATCAACCTAGCATGGAATTAGAATTTCATTGCATCATTTTTGTTGTTGTTTAGTCGTTAAGTCGTGTCCGACTCTTCGTGACCCCACGGACCAGAGCACGCCAGGCCCTCCTGTCTTCCACTGCCTCCCGGAGTTTGGTCAGATTCATGTTGGTCGCTTCGATGACACTGCCCATCCATCTCGTCCTCTGTCGTCCCCTTCTCCTCTTGCCTTCACATTTTCCCAACATCAGGGTCTTTTCCAGGGAGTCTTCTCATCTCATGAGATGGCCAAAGTATTGGAGCCTCAGCTTCAGGATCTGTCCTTCCAGTGAGCACCATTTAGACAACTATTAAAAAAAAAGAAGATGAAAATAGAGGAGGGGTTTTGGCCACCCTCTCTTTTATTGTCACAACCCACCTAATATTATCACAGGGTTTTCTCCTCAGCTAACAACACCCACAGTTCAGTTTGAGTGCAGGCTAACCATCCGCACAGGCTATACAACAAGCTAACTGGGATCGCACTGAATCATGCCAAAAAGAATATATGCCAGAAAGGAGTGGCACAGCTCTTAAAGGGGAAGGATTGATCAATCCAAGTAGAAACACATGTGGATGCCATAATTTGGTTCAAACCAAACTGTACCAACAGCAATCCATATACTAATCTATATGCCAGTGTGGACAGCCTCTGAATCATGTTTCAGGTTACTTACACTTGTTAACAAGAGTAATACCAAGATTCTTTTCACACAGACTAGGGCCCAGGCAAGTGCCCTTCCCCCACACCTTCTGCCAGTGCATTTTATTTTATACCTTAAGTGTACAGAGTTACATCTGTGTCTGAATTTTATTTCTCCCATTTGATCACGTGCATTCACATCATTTATGGGGGATCAACGGCCAGACAATACTTGCAAAGATCACATTTCTGAGAATCTTCTGTCCCCTAAGAAAATCATAAAATCTTGCTTAAAAACTGTCTCTAAAGCCAATTTGCTGCTGTAGCTTCTCTTCTGAAGGTGTTTTGTTTGTGGTTTTGACCCTAATTGCTCCTAATTAAAAGCTTCCAGCTGTTCTTATCTTGGAAATGAACTTTCAAGCGCTCCAGACGGTTCTTTGAAAAACCACTTCACTCTGCAGAATATCACAAAGTTTTCGGGAAATTGTTTTGTTTTTTTTAACTTCAATTGACCTTTTGAGTCTAGTTATTGAATGCTTTGACCTTGGAAATAAAGAGTGGAAGTACCTTAGCACTAAGCTCCACTCTTGAAACAAAGAGAGTTTGAGAATAAAACTTGTCTGAAGAGGTGACAAAAAACAATGGAAAGTTATTGTCATTGTCAGAGTTATTCTAGGGCAAACCTTCTGTCAGCTGGTCAAGAGGGGGGAAAAAACCTAGAATTTAAGTGACCACTTCAGGTCCATTTCAGAGAACAAATACACCATCTGGTTGACCCCTCTTTGTTGTCTTTGATGAGGCAGAAAAACACAGCGACTCTGCTCAGAAATTCATTTATGATCATAGAATCATAGAAAAGTGAAGTTGGAAGGGGCCTACAAGGCCATCAAGTCCAACCAACCCCCTGCAAATTGCAGGAATACAATCAAAGTGTATCTGCCAGGTGATTATCTAAGTTTTTCTTGAATGCCTCCAGTGTAAGAGCACTAACCAACTCCCGAGTTAATTGGTTCTATTGTTGTACTGCTCTAACAGGATGTTTTTCCTGATATTCAACCAAAATCTGGCTTCCTTTAACTTGAGCCCATTGTTGCGTGTCCTGCACTCTGGGATGATTGGGAACAGATCTTGCCCCTCCTCTGTATGACAGCCTTTATAATATTTGAAAAGTGCTATCATATCACCCCTGTCTTCTTTTCTCATGGTGGTCCCTCTGGACCACCATCATCTCTCTCTGTGTTTGTTCCTCTAGGATCCAGGTGGACTTCCAGGTGGGTTGCAACATCAGCTCCCAGGCCACCACTTCCAGTTCAGCTTTTATTTTGCCCAGTCTTGCCCATTTGACGATTGTATCTCTGTTGTGATTATTTTTAAGCTTTGCCTTTACTAATTCTATTGCATTTTTATTATTTACCTTAAACCACCTTGGAATTTTTGAACTGAAAAAGTGTGTTGAAATCTTTCTTTAAGGAAGAACCAAGAAAAGTTGAGGATGCTTCTAGATAAGAGACACATTCTCCAGGAACTAGCCGATTGACTGTGTAATGTCCTAACACATTACATGCTGACCTACATGTGTTGCTGGTATCTACTTCATTGCTCTTATCTCGTGGGGAATTACATTCCTTTGCTGGCAATGGGCATGTTTACCATGTGTCTACAACACCAGGCACTAGCTGTCCACAGCCATGATGCATGGCCACTAAATGCCCAGTCTGCTGGATTTGCCATACCAGCGGCTGGTAGTCCAAAGAGAATAGAGAAGTTTGCACAGGATGCCCGGCAGCAGTTGCTACTGAATCATTTACCTTAATTCCCATCCCATGAAAGCAAAATCAATCAATCATCTTGGATTACACCCTGTACATCTTCCTACGTTCATATTATAATTGATGGTGGTGAACATTCCACCTTGAAGTTAAAGATTAGATTGCACATGTTGTGGAAGTATCAACCATGCCAGGCCCACTCAGTTGTATTAGAGTATGGCTACATTAGCGACAGGGAGCGATTTAGTCTGGGTCACTTGGAAATGGTTTGGAACAGGGGGCTTAATGAGATTGTTCCTGCAGCCCTCTAATTGTGACCTAGTCAACCACATGTTGGCGTTAGATCGCTCCGTTTTGGTCCATTTGGTCGCAATGTGCCTCTCCCCTTCTCATTCCCCATCTCTTACCTTCTCTTTTGCAGTGGCTCTCAGCTGGTTAAGAACAGCCCTCTCTGTGTGCTTACAGGTGGGCCTTAATCCTGGGTTTTCTGCACACATGGAGTCTAGAGGGCCATGTGTCAGAGTTCTCTGTGTAGATGTGTATCCTTCAATCAAACAGTGTTCTTTTCCTTAACCTGCCTTTCTAACAACAACAGTATTTCTTTGCTGAATTTATTTGTATGCAGCTAAGCCAGAGGGTTGCCTTCTGTCGTTCTTGTTTCTTGTCTTGTGAACGGAAATGCTACAAAAGGGCTGACATTGAGGAATGAGTTGTGGCAGGTGAGCATGAAAAACCTGGCAGCTCCAGAGGCCATAAACATAATGATAAAAGCTTGAAGTCATTGCTTTCTGTCCTCGTCAGAGAGCTGATGGTCTGAGTGAAGAGGACATCCACAGGTCAATATCTGTACCAGAGAACTTTATGGAGACTTCACTCCCAGGAGTGGGTAGGTGTTTAACTTCCCGGAACTGCCTTCCTTAAGCATTCATCTCAAAAGGGGAAGAGTGAGCCAAAGAGAGAGAGAGAGAGAAGGGAGAAAACCCTTTTTCCTCTTAAGACTCATGGTCTTTTGCCCTGGCCACCCGAGAGACTCAACTTTGGAGCTGTTGTGCTTGCCGATGGGACCTCCAGAAACCTAGCTAGCGACTGGTAAATGCATCAGCTTGTGTGTGTGTCAATGGAACAAAGGCCTGTGGGAGGGCTTAGCTTTGACTTTGCAGTGTGAGTAAAATGAATAAAACTGCAGTTTGGCTTCCTTTTGGAGTCTGGTGTTCTCTTTCTCTCCTAAGAAGTGACAAAAATCTGCTGAGGTTTGATCTCCTTCAGTCTGCATGGGCTCAGAGTCCTGTTGAAGTCCAGCAAAGGCCAAACGTTAAAAATGTGACGCCTGTGAAAGAGGATACCACGTATCTCCCACTAACACCCTCTCTGCACCCTCCTATGCTATTGGCAGCTAGCCAGATGTTGGCACGCTAATCAGGGAGAAGTGGCACCACTGTAGCCACCACACACCCACACCCTGTGCCCTATTTGTGCACGGTCTTGCAGGTTCAGCTCCTTTGCAATTAGGAGCATCTGGGTGGAGCTGGCAGAAGAAGAAACAGGAAGAGTGGCTTAAGTCAGTCTCCAAAGTTGGAAGGGACGTCTGCTTTGAGAAGGTTGGGTCGTTTCCCTGTCTTAATAAGAAACAAACTAAGAAGAAGAGAAAGAAGGAGTGAACTGTCAGCCAAAGCTGGGAGGAAGAAGTTGAACCTCACCTGCTCCAGCAAACGTCCGGTCTAGCGGTGTGTGTGTGTGTGTGTGGAGAACAGAGATGTGAGACACCCCTATTTCAGCACCAACATTTAGAAGCTGTCCTGAGCCAGCCCATGTTGTTGTTGTTGTTTAGTCGTTAAGTCGTGTCCGACTCTTCATGACCCCATGGACCAGAGCACGCCAGGCCCTCCTGTCTTCAACTGCCTCCCGGAGTTGGGTCAAATTCATGTTGGTTGCTTTGATGACACTGTCCAACCATCTCGTCCTCTGTCGTCCCCTTCTCCTCTTGCCTTCACACTTTCCCAACATCAGGGTCTTTTCCAGGGAGTCTTCTCTTCTCATCAGATGGCCAAAGTATTGGAGCCTCAGCTTCAGGATCTGTCCTTCCAGTGAGCACTCAGGGTTGATTTCCTTCAAAATGGAAAGGTTTGTTCTCTTTGCAGTCCAGGGGACTCTCAAGAGTCTCCTCCAGCACCGTATGAGCCAGCCCATAACGGGAAGCACAGAACATCGGCGGTGGGGAAGTCCCTTCCCAATACACCCCTTTGTTTGCCTTTCTTCCTTCTGGTTCCCTCCTTATTCAAGGCAGAAGCTCTGCTTTATATCTTGCAAAGGGCCATGCTAATACAGGAAGACTCTCCTTGCGAGCCCCAGTAGATGACATCCTAGTGCTGCCATTAAAGCAGATCAAACCTTTTTTTTTCCAAAAACTTCAAAGCTGTTCTGTCTGCACCCTCACCCTGCCAATTAAGCTTGCGCTTATCTCCTGAGGGCAATCGCCAAACTGGAGCAGGCGAATTACCACCATGTAGCGCTGGCAGACCCTGCAACTAAGGGGGGGGGGGGAATTGAACGTAACCTCATAAAGGAGTTCTACGTAGGCTCATTGTAAGGTTGGCGTTGAACCTGCATCTCTTGCTCAGTTCTGTGGATTCAGCCACAGCAGGTCCGGAACTCTGGCTATGAGCTTTTACATAACCAGGAAGTTCATAATTCCCTGGAATGTAACTGTCCCTGTCCTGCCCTTCCAGTGCTGGATTTGGCCAAAAGTTCAAAGGATGAATGGAGTGAGACCATCGGGAAGTGGAAGGTGATGTTCTTTGAAAAAGATTTGTCCTTGTCTACGTGAGTCACCTCGCCGTACATTTTAGGGAAGTTTGCGGTGTTCACCTAGCCTGGCAAGATCCTGGCTTTGTAAAACTTGTGCAACACACCCAGTGTCGGTGTGCTGATGCAGTTTGCATATTCAGCTCTGTTATATGTTCCAGTGGACAAGGGTGCCCTGTATCAAAAGTGTGAAAACTGATACTGTTCTGCTATTGAGGCTTGTGTGTTAATCTCACACGGTTATCTCTCTGTCTATGGACCATTCCGCCCATCCTCTGATTGTTGAGGGATAAGCAGCAGTTTGTGCAATGAAGTATTTCTATGAATTTTTGTGTAAATTATGCACTTAACAAAACCAGAGGAGGGGGGGGATTAACAATTTTTTATTTGACAATTTACATGTATCCCATAAACCAAAAGGACTACGAAACACCAGATGATCAAGGATGGAGAAAGAACATAATTCAAAGTCCAGCCTCTGCATAGGAAGCCACAGGTACTCTTGTTTTTCTGTGTAAGAAATGTCACAACAATCAAGGAAGAAATGCCCGAGGAGCCTGCAGAATTAAGGCAGAATACTTTGGGAAGAGAGGCTGTTTGGTTGCTCAAGACAGAAAGGCAGAAAATAAAAATCCAAGGTGTTCCTGTTGTAGGGTTCTGAATTTTTGATTCAATTCCTTTAGCTGCACAGCAGAAGTGCAGGACTTCACAGAATACCTTCAAGTTCCTCAGATTAGTTCACCCCCTTTTTTTCCCTCATCAACGGGCACTTGCAGTCTCAATAACTCACTCTGAGACATTAATGGGAGAACAAATAAAAGGTTTCATTACTTACAATTGAACACATCAAGCAGCAAACTGACAAACATGACTACTTTGAGCAATAGATCTCAACAGACTCACGGATTCCAACAGACAATGGAGAGGAAAAAGACACATAGGAGAGAGGAGGGGCTCTCTTTGAATTGAGAGGCAGGGAAGGAACACCTGGTTAGTGCCTGATAGATTGACAGTCCCTCCCAGACAACCCTGCTAAAGGCAGCATGCAAGGTTGCAAAAACCTCTAACAGTTCCAATACGTGCAAATTTTTTACCCAGTCTGAGAGTGTCCTATAAAAATAACAAAGAATCATATGGGACTTTAAAAACAAATCAGGTTAATTTGCCAGGTGTCTCCCTGGACCGCTGCCCACTTCCTCTGATACATCTGACCATGGAGGCCACCCTCTTCAAAAGCTTCTGCCAAATAAATCTTGTCAGTCTTTCAAGCTGCCAGAAGCCCCCCAAACCCCACCCACTCCTCATTCTCTCTCATTCTTTTCTTGTTTGACTGAACCAGGCTGTTGTCATGACATGCCACTGCCTCAGGGTGACCCTATCAATTCCTAATGTTTCCCAAACTCTTGTAGGTCCTGCCTTTGTTGTTTGTTGTTGTTTGGTCGTTAAGTGGTGTCCAACTCTTCATGACCCCATGGACCAGAGCACGCCAGGCCCTCCTGTCTTCCACTGCCTCCCAGAGTTGGGTCAAAGTCATCTTGGTAGCTTCAATGACACTGTCCAACCATCTCGTCCTCTGTCGTCCCCTTCTCCTCTTGCCTTCACACTTTCCCAACATCAGGGTCTTTTCCAGGGAGTCTTCTCTTCTCATGAGATGGCCGAAGTATTGGATCCTCAGCTCCAGGATCTGTCCTTCCAGCGAACACTCAGGGTTGATTTCCTTCAGAATGGATAGGTTTGATCTCCTTGCAGTCCAGGGGACTCTCAAGAGTCTCCTCCAGCACCACAATTCAAAAGCATCAATTCTTCGGCGGTCGGCCTTCTTTATGGTCCTTCTTCATGGATTGCTGCCTTGTCGTGGCGAAGAGGCTTGAGTAATTCAGAGAAGCTATGGGCTATGCCGTGCAGGGACACCCAAGACGGACAGGTCATAGTGGAGAGTTCTGACTAAACGCGATCCACCTGGAGCAGGAACTGGCAAGCCACTCCAGTATCTTTGCCAAGAAAACTCCATGGACAGAAACAAAAGGTCCTGCCTAGCCTTTGCAAACTCATCCTCCTGATTGCCATGGCTACGTGCCTGGAAATTCCTTCTAAAGGTGGCTGCTTAGTCTCACAGAGGTGGCCCTCGCCGAATCCTGGGGAGATGATGACGAATCAGGCAGGTGTCGTTTTCGACTAGTCATTCCAGAGCTGTAGGCGATGAGGGATGGGGTGGCAGAACAGGAGCTACCATACAAAGCGATGCATCATGCCAGGGCAAGCCAAGACGTCAGTAAATTAAGTTGGCATCCCCTTCCTTCCGAACCAATCATTTCCAAGGTAGACATGAAAGTATGAAACATGAAAATTAAGAGGAGAAGCAGTAGCTCATTATACATAAGCTGTGCTCGTAGAAGGTCCTGCTTCTCTAGTTTCCTACACCCGTGTAAAACGAGCTGTTGTAATAGGTTACCTTTTCATTTTATTATAGCTCAGCCTGAAAATGCTGGGGTAGGATTATACAAATAGGTAAATATTAGCATATTAAGATTAATCACCTGAGAGATCCTGACACCTCTTCTGATGGACCTGTTGGTTCTAATAAAACATATCTCACATGCAAGAGATATGTTCTATTAGAACCACAAGGTCCATCAACCAGAGCCAGGTGCGAAACAGTGATTTAGATAGGTGGACACATGCTAAGAATTAAGGAATCGGTTGTCTCTGAACCCAAGAATTTGTGATCAATATGCACAAATTATTTCACATGGACATTTATTCCTGTTTTTCAAATGTTCTTTTTCAGCAGTTTAAAGGAGGGAGTGGTTGAGCACAGCTAGTGTTCATAAGGTCCGATTTTTGGATTTGCAAGTACAATATTTTGTATCCTGTCCTTCACCCCCAACATCCTCGTTTTCTGCATCCTATCCCTTTCCAGTTCCACACATAGGACTGGAAAGGGGTAGCAGTATACTTTACCAGCAGCAGTATATTGTGGGATAGAATGAATTCCAAAGTATTTGTAATTACAAGTAATTAGGGTACTTCCTGAATGGTCTTGAATTAAGACCTATTAACCTGACAAAAGACCTGCTCTTGATGAAGATGGAAAACGAACTGGTTTGTTGATACAGATCCGCACATCTGGCTGCAAATTTTTCCTTGGGACTCTCATGATTAGTACTCAAATTTAAAAATTTATCACAAGGGGAAGAGAGGAAAGGGTCGTGGAGAGCCCTTGCTGCTCCATCCAGTACAAATCTCTACACAGATCCTTCTACCACTCCTTTTCTACGATTACTTCAGTTCACGGTTCTCCTTTGTGCGCCCTTTGGTGCTCCAAGGGTCGGGTGCAACGGACGTTCATCTTTGAGCTTTATCTGCCAGGAATTCGCTCGGAGAGTCCTGCTGCCACGACGGATCAAGCAGCCGTATCGCCCTTCGCTAAACTCCGTGGCGAGAACACGCAGGTCTTGGTTGGGAAGCAGCTCAAAGCCTTGGACAGACTGGGTGAGGGGCTGCCCATCTTTATACCAGCTGAAAAAAGAAGAGAAAAAGTAAGGGGGGGGGTGATCTGTGCCTAAAAACAAGATGCAGGGTTCTAAAATTCCTTTCTTAGGCCCACGAACAAGGAAAGCTCCTAATGAAAATGGACAAAGAACATCTAGACAGAGGTGTGTATTTTTGGGGGTGGGGGTTCTTTTGTCTTTCCTCCTGCCCATACACCTTGCATTTTCTACCCTGAAGAAGGGTTCTGGAGAATTTGAAGGGTTCCCTAAGATCATAGAATCATGAAGCTGGAAGGGGCCTATAAGGGCATCGAGTCCAACCCCCCTATTCAATGCCGGAATCCAAATCAAAGCAGATCTGACAAATGGTTGCCTAAATTTCTCTTGAATGCCTCCCCCGTCAGAATACTCACCACCTCCCAAAGTCATTGGTTCCGTTGTCATACTGCTCTAACAGTTAAGAGGTTTTTCCTGATATTCAACTGAAATCTAGCATCCTGTAACTTGAGCCCATTATGACATGTCCTGTGTTTTTGGGATGATCAAGAACAGATCCTGCCCCTCCTCTGTATGACTACCTTTCAAGTATTTGAAAAGTGCTACTAGATGTCCCCTCAGTCTTCTTTTCTCAAGGCTAACATGATAATTTAGTAATCCAGACACAGCTACAGTGAGCTTGATACCCAATTTGGGGCCCAGAATGGCTGATTTTGGCCTTTAAACGAAAGTGAACGGGACTTTATGGGAGCAGAAAAACCACATTTGGGGTTTTTGAAGAATGGCTGACACCCACGCCTGCCCAGTTGCGAGATTCTTGGGGCCATGACAACATCCCCTGAGAGGCTACATGCCACCCACAGATCACACACACCATCCTTCTGATAAAGGTATTATAGAACCCTGGGTTTAGCTTATATTAGCTGCATAGGAGGAGAAAGCCGGCAACAGAGTTGGAATCCGCTTTTTCCACTTCTGGTGGCACTGTGGCTTTGAGGTCTCATGCCCTCTAGTGGAAACAGACTGGCATAGCATCCAAATGCAAGGTTATGTTGTTGTTTTTTTACACTCCCACCCTTGTAAACTCCAAAAGGCAGCAGAATATAATGTGTGTTTGTGTTCTAAGAATGCATTCAAGATAGATATGGCGGTGCTTAACCTTGGGAAGGAGAGGCCTCTGTGTCTCTTGAAAGGAAATGGTACTGTTTGATTCTAAATACAGTTTAGAAATCTTACTTTGGAGGGACTGCAACTCCCAGAATTCTGCAGGAGGAATGGGCCTTTCAGGTTTAAACGAGACTTGGGCTCTCTTTCATGCAATTGTCAAAACAGAGCGTTTTCCATGTGAATTATTCGTATTTATAAAAGAGGTTTGTATGAGTTTTTGTTCACGTTCTCACTTTTACATAATCTTTCAGGGTCCTTTCACCCTTTGTGTGTCAAATTACCTAAGAAATTATTAGAATCCTAGAACAATGGAGTTGGAAGAGGCATATAAGACCATCGAGTCCAACTTAACGTAGGAGTCCAAATCTAAGCAGATCCGAGAGAGGGTTGTCCAATTTTCTCTTCTCCAGTGTTGGAGCGTTCACTACCTCCTGAGGTTATTTATTTATTTATTCAATTTGTCTTCTGCTTCAAGGCACTACTATGGGCAGTTAATTGGTTCCACTGTTGTACTGCTCTAACAGTTAAGACATTTCCATCCAAGAGCAGGGGAGCAGGAATTTGGAATTCAGTGAGGAATGCTGTTTGCTTTGTTGTTCTTTGTGGGATTATTGTGTGCTGAGCTCCTGATGCCCTCCATCTTGGACTGCTGCCTGCCTGCCTGTCTGTTGTGCCTCCACCTTGGATCCTTTCCTTTCTACCTTCCTCCCCCCCTTGATTTTCCATTTCTTTGAATTCTTTTTGCTTCTTCCTAGCAGCCTGGCTATTCCAACCTATCTTTTTTGCAATTATTTCCCCGCTCTTCTGATTTTCAGTCCAAACGTTCAGGGCACTCTGCAGGGTGTGGAACTTATTTTGGAGAGTCAGGATAGATCGTGTGACGTTCGGACTGAAACCCAAAATGGATTTGGTGTCCCAGTGATATTGGTGTCATCTGCCTCCACTGATTGACTGTGCAAAAAAAAAAAAAAGACTCACCTGGAGCAGATATAGCCAGCATCACCCTGACTGTTGGAGATGTTCCATTGTCCTGTCCTTACCTGAGCTTGAGCTTCTCACCTGACTTGCAAGTGTGGCCTGATGGAAGAGCTGAACCCACAACGAAAGGTGATGGCCCTGCCTTTTGAGACGTATCTAGTGTGAACAAGAGAAGGCCAAGCTGGTGGAGGGGAGGAAGATGTGGCAGCAGCAGAATGCTCTGGAAGTAAGGAATGGACATAAGTGAATGCCAGCGAGGGCAACAGGTCCATCAGCACAAGAGTGACACAGAATAACATTTGTTTGTTGTACTGTAGGACCCACGTATTTGAGGGATCAGTATCCACAGTTTCACTTATCTGCAGTCTGAAAATAGTAAAAAATATTTTTTAAAAAAACCTAAAAATACATATTTTCATGATGTATTTACCAGAACTCTCCACTAGATGGGGTCAGAGACCATGCTAAAGAGTCTTGTTTTATACATAGTATGGTCAGTTCTGGTAATACATGTGAAAATATTTTTTTCTGGTTTTTTTCCCTCTTACCATGCTGTGTAATAGGGTTTGCTATTATCCATGGTTTTCAGCATTCACGGGGGGGGGGGGGGGCTAAGAACCAATCTCTTGTGGATGCAGGGATCCTACGCTTATTTATATCCCACCTTTCTTCCACTGAGTTTGGAGCAGTGCAGATGGTTCTCCTTCTCCTTGCTTTGCCTTCACTTTAATCCTGTGATGCAACCAAGCATGGAAAAGAGTGAGTGACCCAAGGCCACCCACTGAGCTTCAAAGTTCTGCAAGGACTAGAACCTAGATTGTAGTCTAACACCTTGACTCTTTTATCACACTGGCTACTTCACTTAAAGCAGAGTTTTGATATCAATTCCCTTCTTTGGGGTTGAGGTTCTGTGAAATTTGGAAGAAAGCCCCCTCCCAAATAATTGTTGAGAGTTTTATTTGCAACCTTGCACACTGCCTATTGTTTGAGTGACCGGGAGATATTTTTCTGGGCTGGGATGACTGTCAATCTATCCAGCATTAACCAATCATTCCTTCCTGCCTCTGAATTCAAAGAGAGCCCGCCTCTCTGCTGGATGTTCCTTTCCCTCTCTTTAGTCTCTTGAAGGCAGCTGTTAAGTTTGCTGTTGATCTGTTCACAACTGTAAGTAATGAAACATTTCATTATTCTCCTACAAATGTCTCAGAGGAGTTCCTGAGACTGTAAGTACCCCGTTAATGAGAAAGGGGTGGACGTTTTGGGGGAACTTGTAGCTATTCTCCTCTGTGAATCTGTGTTCTTTTGGTGTAGCAAAAGAAGTTTTACCAGAAATTCAAAACTCTGCCACAATAATTAATTCTGGATAACTTTCCCAGGTGAGTTGTGCACTTTCCTTACATACACACAGATGCAGTTGCCTCTCCTGCAGTACTAGAAATGCCTCTGCTGTGTTATTGTGGGTAGCAGAATATAATTTGGGCGTGTGCTTTCAGAATGTGGTCAGGACAGATATGGTAGTGCTTACTTTTTGGAAGGAGAATGGTCAGGCCTCTGCATATCTTGGAAAGAAACTTTGCTGGATGAATGTATAGTAGACCCCTGACTTATGACTGTTCAATGTTTTGAGTCCCCTACCCGGCACTGAAAACCCAGTTCTATGACTTCTATAATGAGCACACGGATGTCCAGAAATGCAACAAGTGGGGAAACAGGGGAAGGTGTTGAGAAGGTGGTAGAGAAGGTCCAAGGAAGCCGGTGTAGTGGACAAGAGAAAACATCTGAGGAGGCAGAAGGAGCAAGGTGTAGGCATCCTTCAGTCTCGAGAGACGATGGTAACGTGCTCTGAATTGAGGTCTTGGAACAGCGTCTAGTGTGGCTGAGGAGGCCGATTTGAGAGTGACCATCCCTTCCACACTGAAGACAAATACAATCTGTCCCCTGTCCAGCTGGTTTCGGGACGGCCTCTTTGCCTTGGCCTGCTGGACAAGTGCCTCTTCAAATTGGGAGAGGCCATGCTGCACCGCCTGCCTCCAGGCTGAGCGCTCAGAGGTCAAGGTTTCCCATCTGTTGAGGTCCATTCCTAAGGCCTTCGGATCCCGCTTGCAGATCTCCTTGTATCGCAGCTGTGGTCTCCCTCTGGGGCGCTTTCCCTGCACTCATTCTCCATACAGGAGATCTTTCGGAATTTGACCGTCAGCCATTCTCACGACATGCCCGAGCCAACGTAGACGTCGCTGTTTCAGTAATGTATACATGCTAAAAATTCCAGCTCGTTCCAGGACTACACTATTTGGAACTTTGTCCTGACAGGTGATACCAAAAATGCGTTGGAGACAACGCATATGGAACGTGTTGAGCTTCCTCTCCTGCCGTGCACAAAGGGTCCAGGACTCACTGCAGTACAGGAGTGTGCTCAGGACACAGGCTCTATAGACCTGGATCTTCGTATAGGCCGTCAGCTTCTTATTAAGCCATACTCTCTTTGTGAGTCTGGAGAACACGGGAGCTGCTTTGCCAATGCGTTTATCCAGCTCGACATCTAGGGAGAGAGTGTCGGAGATTCTTGAGCCAAGGTACACGAAATCATGAACAACCTCCAATTCTTGTGTGGAGATGGTCACAGAGGGAGGTGAGTCTACGCCCTGGTAGATAAGGAGCAAGGAAGATCAAGGAAATTGAGGTGGGACGAGAGTGGAGGGCAGAAGGGGCGCAGCAAAGGTGAGAGGAGAGAAGGGCTGAACCAAAGCTAGAGAATGAACCAGGAATCAAACCCTGTCTTAACATTGACCTCAACGGGAAAAGTAGAGTTTGACTAAGGACAGCTCTATTTGCAGCCATCGTTGGGGAATCAATTAAGTTGTTGAGTGGGGAATGTTCATGCTGTTAACATCCACACTGCCCTATAAGCCCAGGTTTTGCAAGGCATGAAGTAGGGTTGGCTTTGGGAAACGTTCACAGTTGCTTCAGAATGTGCCAGTCCTGGTTTTTAATGGAGACACACTGTTCCAAGAACAGGACACCAGAACGTGAATATTTCTGTTGGCTGCCAGTTTGCTTCTGGGAATAAAGCGAAGCATTGAGACTTCCCTGAAAGTCTGCATGGTCTCCGGCCAGGAGAGCTCAAAGACCTGATGACCTCAGACCAGGAGCGCTCTCAAAATAACCTTCCTGCCTGCTTTACTCACAGAGGTTTCTGGGTCTACAAGAAGCTCGGTTGGCTGTGGAATGTGTTCATTCTTCAAGGGTGGCTTCGCTCCCTTCGCATCACCCCCAGTCAGAAATCAGACACGGTCACAGCAGGCAGGATTCGGCCACTGTCCATAGTGCCAAGTTCATTTAAAAATATATATATTTATGGTGCAGGGACAGAACTGACAAAACTCATAAAAAAAAATTTAATGATTAAAAACAGTTAAATCAATGATGTGGGCATAACTTTAAATATATAGCACTTTGGAGTGATTCAAAAAGTTCAAGCGAGTGCCAAATGGCACTCAATGGTGAAACTGCAGTACTGCAGCCAAAACTCTGCTTACAACCCTGGTTCAATCCCAGGGAGCTGGCTCAAGGTTCACTCACCCTGCCATTCTTCCGAGGTCAGCAAATTGAACACCAGCTGGATGGGGGGGGGGGGGCATGTCTAGTTTGCATAATTAAATTGTAAAACCTGCCCAAAGAATGCTTCAAGCATCATGGGGCGGTATGTAAAAAGACATTTTTGACACTTTGCCTTTTTTAAAAAAGTATCCAATGCATTTTAATTACTATTATAATTTAATTGCTTTTTAATGTCTAATTTATTTTGTTTTTAATTTTTTTTAACACTTTGAGCCACCTCAGGTCCCCTCATTGGGAGAAAGGTGGCCTACAAATGAATAAGGTTGCAAGTTGAGATTACAGCTCCTACTCCGGAACAAGTTAGCTGCATTCAATTCTAAAGTGATCTCTTAACTATCTGGATGGAATTGCTTCTTGGCTTTTTGGTTAAGATCAAGGATAGTACCTGGAAGGGAAAAGAAAACGTGGCCTATCTAAGCAGCAGTAGCTCAAAGCCATTTTGATGATATTTTTAATTTAACAGCACCGATCTTGAACTTATTATTTCTCTATTGGCCCTAGCATTCTTTACAAGTTACTGTCATTTCAGATTGCTGGTGTGAGTCCCAGGACTGAAGTGACATGACTTGAAGGTTCTGCAGAATCATCAAGAAAGAAGGAACCTTAAAGATCATCTAGTCCAACCCACAGCGGATGAAACCCTCTCTTACAGCATCTATGATGGCTGGGCAGCATAGGGGGGGAAAATCTCCCTATATGGGGAGGGGGAGTCACAGCTGATACCCTGTTTCCCCGAAAATAAGACCTAACCTGAAAATAAGCCCTAGTATGGTTTTTCAGGATGCTCGTCATATAAGCCCTACCCCAAAAATAAGCCCCAGTTAAGTGAAACCCCGCCCTCCACCCTTGTGCAGCAACCAGAAGATGACATGACTGTATTTGAATAAATGTAGATGGTTGTACATGAAAAAAAAAAAAACATCCCCTGAAAATAAGCCCTAATGCGTTTTTTTGGAGCAAAAATTAATATAAGACCCTCTCTTATTTTCGGGGAAACACGGTAGTATACAGTAGGACCCCATGTCTGCGGAATTGGTATCCACGGTTTTACTTATCCACAGTCTGCAAATATTGAGGGGGGGGGGGGATGCAGAAATGGCTATTTCCACGATGTAATTACCAGAACTGGCCACTGGAGGAAGCCAGAGATTATGCTATGCATAGAGTTCGCCGTTGTCCACAGTTTTTGGCATCCGTGGGTGAGGGTCGTCTGAATCCTTAGGAGCCCAAGAGTCTATCATAAAGAGAACTGGACTCTCACCAAAGCAGGCATTGCAGATCCGGGGACAATGCCTTTTCATGAAGGTTCGCTGGCGGGTACAGAGGCCCCGCCGGGCCCATGGCTGGCATTGCCTCTTCTCATCCACGCACCCTGTAAGTTCCGAAAGGGAAGGAAAACAGGTGAATGTAGTACAGACTTGGTCAAGCCACCAGGTTGTTCTCTTAAACTGATAAAGACAAGCGTCTACAGAGCAGAAGACAGAAGGCTCAGCTTTGTTGTTGTAGTCACTGTCATTGAAGGGTACCCTTCAGTAAGGAAATCTAGCCGGGCAATGGGGCTGGCCAAAGGCAAGAGCGGGCAGAGCATCAAGTAAGGGGGTGCCCCCTATTTATTTATTTCCCGTGGCCTCCTCTGTCTCCCAACCTTTCCTCTGGGATGCTGGCTTTTGCTGAAATGATCACTTGCAGAGGGATTTGGAATTATATTAGAGGCTGTATGTTGCCCATCCCTGATCTAGAGGATAGTCAGATCAAGATTTAGACTTCTGAAGAATCTGACTTGCATTATAATGTGATTTTCTGTCTCACTATAGGTGTTACTTAGCACACATCAGTGTGCGTATTTTGCACACGTTTAAGCTTCAACTATATGCTTTTATGCTTTGTGTTTCCTTTATAGCTGACATCACCTGCATCTTTGTGCGTGTCTACACACAAGTGCACAGACACACACACACACACACACACGGAAAGTTAGAATAATATTTTATGCATCTTATGAAGTAGACTTTCGTCCACCAAAGCTTATGCCAGAACAAACCTGTTTTTCTTCGTGTCTTATTCCTGAAAAAGGAAGTCCAAAGTACAAATAACTCATCATCAGCGCTGATACTGCATTACTGTCTCAGCAATGTAATTCAGGCAGCCCTTTGTATTTGAGAAATCAGACTTGCTGGCAAAGAACATGCTGGCATGGCCCGGAGACCAATTGCAAAACAAAGGAAGCTACTTTGCAAGCTACAGAAGGTGTAAACAGTGGCTGTTGTGACAATCAGACATGAAAATTATTTCAGGAGTCTCAACTTCTAATGATGCGTTATCTGTAACATGACCAAGTGCCCCTTTGAAAGGATCAGCAAGATGTTTCAGATCGGCAACTCCTGCAACATGGTACAGGGAAGCGAGCGTGCAGGCGCCACCTCCAGGCTACAAGGCCATCTCAGTGGAGGAAAGGCATGGAGGTACAGTAAGGTCTCAGAAGTGCTTAGAAGGTAGAATTCTGGAGAAATACAACAAATCTCATAATGTAACTCCATCAAAATGAAGCACCAGGCTTTTGTGAGAAGGCGTCCCATTGGGTTAAACACAACTGCATCTACAGAGAAAGGGCTTCCAGTCGGCACAAGACAACAGCTCAGAAGCTGCCATTGGTACCTCCTGATTTGGGAACAGCCTGCCAGATGGACTTCTTGTTGCAGAGTTTTGAATTTCTGGTAACATTCCTTTTGCTACCCAGTAGATGTACAGAAACTCACAGAGAATAAACACAAACTCCCCTGATATAGTCCACCCCTTTCTCATTAACTGGCACTTACAGTCTCAGTAACTCACTCTGAGACATTTGTAGGGGAAAGAATAAAAATGTTTCATTACTTACAGTTGTGAACAGATTAACAGCAAACTAAACAAACTGGTTGATTGCCAACAAAGAAAGGGAAAAGAAAACTCAGCAGAGAGGTGAAGCTCTCTTCGAATTCAGAGGTGGGAGGGAATGATTGGTTAGTGCTGGATAGATTGATAGTCACTCCAGCCCAGAAAGGTCCCTTCCAGACAAACAAGGTTGTAAAAACTCAAACACTTCTCACCATATAGCCGTTGGATGGCCCAGACGTCATCCTGGCCAATACGCCATGTCCGACTGTAGGTGGCATTCGGATGCATGAGGGCACGGACGTCCCGGGAGTGCCACAGGCCCAGAGCATGGCCGATCTCATGCGCTGCCACTTGGACCAAGTCATTTAGCCAGACACCTGCCAAAAAGTAGAGTTTAAATGAAATTAAATTTAAATTATATATATATATATATATATATATATTAAAAAAAGCAGTAGACAAGAAAAATCTGAAAACCTGCAGTGTCATCGTAAAACATAGATTAATCTGTCTTTAATAAGAAGCCTACATGAAAAGTTCTAGGTTCATCTAGAAAGCTCTGGAATAGCATGCCACCATTCTCCCTGACCTGGGAGAAGTAACAACCCAATTTTATACAACTGTGTTCCCCCCCTTCCTTCCCAAACGACCCCTGGTGTCTTCATCCTGATGCTCTCCAAATGTATGGAAGGTGGCTGGGGACAATGGGAACTGTAGTCCAACAGACCAGGTTGGGGAGGGCTGCCAAAAACAGTTCAATAAGTAACATCATGGGGGAGGAAAAGCACTGTTTATTTCAACACAAAATCTCAGAACCCTGAGAATGTATAGACTCAGGAACAACATTAGATGAACTAATTAAGAAAAAGGCAGGAGAACCAATATGGATTTTATTTATTTATTTATTGGATTTAAGAGAAGGGGAGAATTTCAAACACTGAGGATTCGCTTTTCAAGCAGCTTCCTGCATTACAGTTCATTGCCGTTCATACTGATTATGCACATAGCAAAAGAAATGGGTGTGTTTCATCATGTTTTCCCTTCAAAGCAATGCAAGGTTGGGAACAAAACCAGACTCCACTTCCATTTATTTTGAAGGGGGAAAATGTTCCTTTCTGAGTGTGCACATCATGTGTGCATCTATGCACCCTTGGGACTGAACCCCTATCTCCATTATCCACAGCAGGAGAAGTCCCTCTTAGGGCAGAATTGTGCTTAGACGTTTACCAAGGGTGCAGTTATACTGACAATAAGAACCATTGTTGGATCTAGCTTTGCATAACTAAAATCAATTTTTAAAATCCCAGCTACATGGCACACGAGGAAGCCCTCTCTTTTTTTGCCGCAATGTGAGTTTTTTGGGGAGAGGCAGGTGGGTTTTTTAAGATTACATCACTATTTAAATTGATTGTTGATGTTCATCATTCAGTATTTCTGAGTTTCAGAGGGTGGTGGCAGTGCCATCTGTCCAATTAAAAAAAAATTAGTGCTGCATCACTTCAACAATCTTGCCACCAACAACCAGCTACAAACTGTGATCCTCAACATTTCATAAGCATTACCCTGACAGTAAATAATTGTTTAAAGTCAATTCGAAAAGCTTATGAAGACTTTTCTTTACAGAAAAGCCTTTCTATGCAATCCAGACTGACTTTATGACCCCTGTCCTGTTCCCCCATTTAGAGAATATGCCTCCTCTTTTATTAGTAGTTCTTGTTTTTATCTGATTCATGAGTTGATTTTAATTTTGTTTCTATATGTTTTATTATTACATTGTTGACCGACCAGAATAGGGCTATGCACTAATGGGGCAGTATATAAATGAACGAACGAACAAACAAACAAATCAATAAATAAAATTGGAATTGCTGTTTTCCAAGCGAATGCACACATCGACATATATAACATGTGACTTGAAACCAATTTAAAATACTGGGTTGCTGAAATCAATACAAATCACCAGTGTAATTGGGCTCTAAGTTGGGAGTCTTCCCTCAAGAATCGAAATGCCAGGAGGGAGAGCAAGGAACATCAAACTCCAAGCTGCAATTCCCAAAGTACAGTGGACCCTCGACTTACGGAATTAATCCGTATTGGAACGGTGGGCGCAGGTCGAAACGTCTGTAGGTCGAGGCTCCATTGACCTACAATGCACTGAAAACCGATTAATCCGTAACCGGCCGTTTTTGTTCCATTTTGGTTTTTTTTCCGGTCTGTAGGCCAATTCTCCGGCCGCAAGTCGAACCTAAATTTTGCTGCCGGAGAAGTCTGTAACTCGAAAAGTCCGCAGGTGGAGCCGTCTGTAAGTCGAGGGTCCACTGTACTTTGAGAACAGCCATGAGCGTTAAACTGGGATAAAGCCAGTGTTAGCTTGCAATACAGAGTGGATCTGGAGAAATGGGAATTTAACAGGTGCAGCCCAAGCAGTGGGGCAAAACCAAATTTGTTGTGTTGTCTTGTACCAACAGGGCTTGATCCGCCCCCCCCCCCCCCCCCCGTCTAAAAGGATGCTTCCAGTAAAGGTTGTCATCAAGCAGTTGCCTTTCCTCATTTATGGAATTCAAGGAGGATGCAGTTTTTTCCAGGACATCACTTCTTCAAACCACGACTACTGACTTTTTTTTTCCTTTACCCCTGAAAACCATGTTGAAAAGGGGAGGAGGGCACTGCTGTAAAAAAAACAATTCGGACTGGCAACTCTTGAAGCCATGACTAGAGATTGGAAAAATTAACTATTCTGAGACTGCAGTTCATACAATCTGCAAGTTGGCCATCCTGGCTGGGGGATTCTGAGACTTGCTGTCCACCAAGTAACTTTTCCAAGCTCCGACAAGCAGCATTCCTCATATATCAGATGAAATGTGTGAAATCACAGGAGAGGATCATGCTGTTTATTTAGGAGTTATGTTGATTCTTTATCAAGCCAACCAAACAGAAAATGCCAATTGTTTACTATACATATAAATGACCTGTGTTGAGAGCCAAGGTGCTGGATGGAAGAGAAATTTAGACTAGGTCTCAGGAGACCTGGGTTCAAATCCCTTCTTGGCCATGGAACCTCACTGGAGGGGTAGCCATGGAAAGCTGCTCCTTGAACATCTTACCTACCGCAAAGACCATACTATGGTCATCAAAAGTCAGAAGCAACCTAAGGGTACTTAACACAGATGTGGCCCAGAGCAGCCCAGCTGCTTCCTCCCCAGTGTACACAAAGCGGGTGGGGCATGTGGGGCAGGAGGGCGAACCGCCAGCGCCAAGCTCTTCCCCCTGCCCGCTTTCCAAGGCAACCTCAATGGGGCACAGTACTTGCCTTCTCCCAGGTGCTGGTGACCGTTGCTGCGCCACTACGGACATATCATCCCCGTTGTTTAACTCATCCTGATTCATACAGAAGAGGACGAAAGTAATAAATGCTGTTGAGGCAATGCTAGTACCTTGTTTCCAGCTGAAGCGGGAGCGTCCCAGGATCCAAAATTCGTGGTTATCAAAATGGATTTCACCGTGGGGAGGGAGGAAAGCATGAGCTAGCTCTCCATTCAGTCCATCAAAACAAGGATGCATGGGTGAGAACCAGCAGTCAGTGTGGTTAAAGGTGTAGAAACCTGCCCAACACAACCCAACAATAACGGAGAACATGATGTTTCTTAGCAATTGACCCTGTAGCTTTGACAGCACACAGATTAGGGGTCTAAGACCTTTCGTGGAACTAAAAGGGGAAACATGGATTTGAACCTGACTCCCCCTCAGCACAAAGCCAGTCCTTTGCTCAGCAAGAGGGAGACCTTAGTCAATTGACTAGCACCTGATAGAAAATGTTCCAGTCGGGAATCCTCATCTATCAAACTATCTTCCTTCCTTCCAAGCTATCACACTATGTCCAGTAGAGCAGTGGTTCTTAACCTGGGCGATATCGCCACCCAGGGGGCGATTTCGTTTTTCAGGGGGGCGATGGAACGAAAAGGGGCAATGCGGGGGTGAAGGAACAGAAGGGGGTGATAGGGGGCGATGGAGCCGCCGCGCGCCGCCACCATTGACGAAGTTATCATCGCCCCCCTCCCTGCAGCGGCGGGGGGGTGTTTCTTTCAAAAAGGTTAAGAACCACTGCAGTAGAGTAGCAGTGGTTCCCAAACTTGAGTCCCCAGAGGTTCCTGGACTAAAACTCCCAGAAGCCTTCACCACTGGCTGTGTAGGCCAGGATTTCTGGGAGTTGTAATCCAAGAACATCTGGGGACCCAAAGTTGGGAACCACTGCCTTAGTGGAACAGTTTAGAAAATCTGCAGTGTTAACAAGTCCGTGTTCCATGTGCAGGAACACCCTGCCTCCTCCATGGGGGAAGAATCAGTCCCGTGATTTCCATACCTGCAGCCTCAAGCAGCATTGCCCTGATACATATTCATCATCGCAGTCAGGACTATACCATAATGGAGGGCCAGTAGCCCCATTTGGTCATGACCTCCCTAGCTTTTAGCAACACCAGTGGTGTAGCGGAGGGGGGCTCACAGGATCAAAGCTGCAGGATGTTCTGTGTAGAACATCACCTGCCGCCGCCACCAAGCCTGCAGTCCACACAGAAGCAAGGTGAGAAATTAATTTTCCTTAAAACAATATATTGTTCCAATCAATTCCTGTTGTAGTACAAAATATTTGATGTTGGTTTGGTCTTCAATGAGCCATTGAGAGCCATAAAGACCTGCTGCTCAGTTGTTGATATGCAGCAATCCAGTGGCCTTTAGACTTACCTTATAGGGCACAGTCACGAAGGGATCACGAAGAGTCGGAAACGACTTAATGACTAAACAACATAGGGCACAGTGGCTATGGGGAGTCTCATGAAAAAAAAATCTGCACCTCCAGATTTTCTACTATACTACTGACTGACATATCTAGTCACTAGCCTATCACTCCCTGTTGTTGTTTTCTCAATGTAAAAAAACAGCATGTCTGAAGTGGAAAAAGTCCTGCTCACATGTAAGCCATATACACAAGCAAAAACTTTTCAGACGTGTCCTTCTCCACATTGAGTAAGTGATCATGGAGAAGGGTGAAGCTGGGGACGTAAGAGCCAAACATGGCTATTGAGGAATCTGAATGGAATGCAGATGTACATAAATATTTTAGGGTCTCGATGCCTAAAGCTAACATAAAGGCTCTGAAATGTCATTGGAATTCCTTCGTTTTAGATTTTGCAAAGACATAATGCCACCAAATTTCAAATAAAAACTGCCTCTTTAGGATTCCCAAATTCCTTAAAATAAAAAAAAGCATACAATTTTTATATTTTACAATATTCCATGGCCCAAATCCTGTTGCTTAGTACTGTAAATCACCCTGGAGTATTTATATATTTATTTCTCCTTAAAACGGAGCCAAGGCGGTTTACGTCATTAAAAGACAGTATTCAAAGCTAACGGTGAGTATACAAATACAAAAAGGATCACACAAGCAACATAGTAAAAAACATAAACAACACCCAAAGACATTCAAAGCAGTAAGGTACAACAGTCCGTTTAAAACCCCGCTCAAGTAGCCAGTCACTGAGGGAAAGCTTGCCTGAACAGAAAGGTCTTTGCTTGCGTGCAGAAGGACAGCAGAGATGGGGCCAGGCTGGCCTCCAGTGGGAGGGAGTTCCAGAGTCTCTGAGAGCAGCCACAGAGAAGGCCCTCTGCCATGTGCCCACCAAATGCTCCTGTGAAGGTGGTGGGACCAAGAAGAAGGCCTCCCCTGATGATTTTAACACTCGAGCAGGCTCATCAAGGAGGGCATGGTCCTTGAGATAGCTTGGGCCCAAGCCATTTAGAGCTATATAAATTAGATTGAACTATCACTTTGAATTGTGCCCACAAATGGATCGGCAAGCCAGTGGAACTGCTGTAACGGAGGGGTCGTGTGGTCCCTATAAGCAGCCCCAGTCAGCAACTGGTTCAGACCCACTGAAGTTTCTTGACACTTTCCATAGGCAGCCCCAACGTAGAGTGTGTTACAGTAACCCAACCAGGATGTAACTAAGGCAGGCGTTACCATGGCCTGATCAGACCTCTCCAGGAGTGGGCCACAGCTGGCACACTAGTTTTAATGGTGCAAAGGCAGTCCTGCCCCACTGCTGAAGCCTGGGCATCCGGGCTCAGAGACAAATCCAGAAGCACACCCCCCAAGCCGCACACCTGTGTTTTCAGGGCGATGGTAACCCCGTTCAGCACAGGCTGACATCCCAATTCTTTGATCTGCTTTTCGACTGACCCCCCCTGAATTACAGAAGTCCCTCGGAATCAAACGGGATTTGGTGAGTCAACTCCTCCGTAAATTCCACTGAATCAGCTAGGCCTACTCTAATTGCAACTAACTGACCTATATATAAATAAGAGAAGATTGAGTACGTTTACGTTTGCAAGAGCTGAACAGGGGCTGTTAAAGAGAGGCCCTTTGGGAGCTGACTCATTCATCGAATCCCCGTAAGTCACAAGTAACTGGTCAGCTCCTAAGAACAACTACAAATTGATTACTTCTGTACACAGCAGAAGTGACAGTTTCACCTGGTCAGTATATCGTCTGATAATTAACCCAAAACAAGAGTCATATTCTTCCTTAGGCCTCTAAAGTTTCAAAACAGATGAGGCTTGAAGTTTGCCAGATTCTTCCTCAGGTTGGGTGTTGTAGAATTTGGTGAGATGGGGTCAGAGAAGAGACATTCCCAAATCATCCTGGCCAGATTTTGAAGCTTCAGGATCATTTCTTAAATGATATGGTGTCAATTCTGATTTAAGGCAACCCTTCCCAGGGTTTTCTAGGTATAAACTACTCAGAAGTGGTTTACCGTTCCATACTCTGTGTGTGTGTGTGTGCGTGCGCACGTGCGCACCACCCCCCAGCTACCCAGGCTGGCTCTTATCCCTGGAGGCCCAGTCCCCTCTGGAACGCCTGATCTCTGGCTTCGTAGGAAGATACCCAACTCCCTGAGCTATTGAGCCAGTTTCAGGATAATTCGAGATCATTAAGGTTTCTGCAGGAAATTTTCCAGGGGATGAGGGGCTCAGCTGCAGAAGAATACCATGTTTCCCCAAAAATAAGAGAGGGTCTTATATTAATTTTTGCTCCAAAAAATGCAGTAGGGCTTATTTTCAGGGGATGTTTTATTTTTTTCATGCACAACCATCTACATTTATTCAGATACAGTCATGTCATCTTCTGGTTGCTGCACAAGGGTGGAGGACGGGGTTTCACTTAACTAGGGCTTATTTTTGGGGTAGGGCTTGTATTATGAGCATCCTGAAAAATCATACTAGGGCTTATTTTCAGGTTAGGTCTTATTTTCGGGGAAACAGGGTATGTTGACATAAATTGTGTGCATAGTGCCTACCAATACAAATGACATCATATCTCTCTACGTGCATTAAAATAATAAGGAATTTTAGGGTTCTGGGGGAAGAATAAGCATTCCGTTTTGTTCCTCTGTGGATACCCAACTGTACATATCTTTCCAACCGTGAATCTATACCCCCTTTGGATATAGGAGACACTTCTGAGCTCTTTTGATCACACACCCTTTCTGTTTTAATGAGAATCGCAATCACCGAGTTAGCCTAGCCTTTTCTCTCCCGGTTTGCACCAGCTAAATGTATCCCAGCCTTCTTGACTCTTTCCATATGTCTTCCATTCCCTCCACTGCCTTTTTTATCTCCGCGCCATGACTTTGAACCCTTTCCAACTCACCCAGATGTGATAAATCTGCCAGTGAACACCCCTCTTGTGTCCCTGGGGTTATGCCAGATGTTCAAGTTCATTTGGAAGAGGCAACAAAGGAATTTTTGAGGACGTCTTGAGACCTGCAGCTCATCATCCCTCAGTTAGACTCTGGATCTCCTCCGAACAGCCGGAGCCCTGACCCCAACCTTCTCAAGGGAGTGTGTCCACTGTTGGCATCTTCTCCATCAAAAAAATATGTGTCTCCGTGGTGGCATTTCTGACCTCCGTGTCTACAAATAGGGCTCAGAGAAGAGAGCAAACTCTCTGGAACCTAGTTCTTCAAACCGCTTCACATTTTCCAAGCTGCCTCGACATCAGAAAAATGGACTGCAAAAGTGACGTTGAGAAAGCTTTTTTAAAAATTATCTTCTGGTCATAGTAATAATAATAATAGAATCATAGAATAATGGAGTTGGAAAGGGCCTCTAAGGCCACTGAGTCCAACCTCCTGCTCAATGCAAGAATAGAAATCAAAGGGTATCTGCCAGGTGGTTGTCCGACTTTCTCTTGAATGCCTCCAGCGTTGGAGCCCTCACCGCCTCTCAAGGTCATGGGTTCCATTGTCCTACTGCTCTAACAGTTAAGACGTTTTTCCTGATATTCAGCCTAAATCTGGCTTCCTGTAGCTTGAGCCCATTAAGGATGGCCTTGTTAGGATAAGAGAATGCCACGTCACATCTGGGCCAACACAGAAGCCCCTAGGCTACAGAACTGGTTAAGGCCAGTTAATAGCTTCCAGATAGCCACAGGGACGTGGTGGCGCTGTGGGTTAAACCGCAGAAGCCTCTGTGCTGCAAGGTCAGAAGACCTGCAGTCGTAAGATCGAATCCACGCGACGGAGTGAGCCCCCGTCGCTTGTCCCAGCTCCCGCCAACCTAGCGGTTCGAAAGCATGCAAAATGCAAAATGCGAGTAGATAAATAGGTCCCACCTCGGTGGGAAGGTAACGGTGTTCCGTGTCTAGTCGCGCTGGCCACGTGACCACGGAAGATTGTCTTCGGACAAACGCTGGCTCTATGGGTTGGAAACGGAGATGAGCACCGCCCCCTAGAATCGGACACGACTGGACAAATTGTCAAGGGGAACCTTTACCTTTACCTAGCCACAGATCACTTTTCTGGCTGGCATACCGTCCTCCTAAGAGACAGAGATAGAAATCCAATTCACATCTCATCTAGCTTTTCATCTTTGTTGTTATGTGCTGCTAAGTCACCTCCAACTCATGGCAACCCCATGAATGACCGATCTCTGAAATGTCCCGTCCTCAACAGCCCTGTTCTGCTCTTGCAAAATTAATCCTGTGGCTTCTTTAAGGGAGTCAGTCCATCTCATATTTGGTCTTCCTCCTTTCCTGTTGACTTCCACCTTTACTGACATTATTGCCTTTTCCAGAGAATCCTGCCTTCTCATGATGTACCCAAAGTAAGACAGCCTCACCTTCAACATTTCCCCCTCCAGAGATAGTTCAGGCTTGATTCAATCTAAACCGGGGAATGGCCCATGGGCCTAACCCAACCCACAAGAGGTCCAGAGCTGGCCTACAAGACATCTTGAGGAAGCCCATGTGTCTGGGTTGGAGGTAAATAAGCCATGTTCTTTCCGTCTAAGTCCACATCAGTCCCATATACAGAGAATAATACTGGCCACTCATATATTGTTGTTGATAGCAACAAGATAACAAATTAAAGCATTCTGAATTTGAAAATCAAACGCAAAGAAGGAGAAGGAGAAACTGTTATTCCTTTCTCTATTTCTCTTTCTCCCACTCAAATTATGACAGCTTGCATTGTGTTCCAGGAATCTCCTACCGATGGTGATGTCTGCTGGCTGAGTGGCGGGCAAGCGCCGGAAACTGAGTGGCGAAACGTCACTCCACATGCGGAAGGCACTGGCAATGGCTCGCTCGGTGTCCCCCTTGTTGAGGGTGCTGGGAAACTGCACAATCCTGCAGCCAAACAGAGGTATGGAGAGCCAATCAGCACGTGAAGTGAAAAGCTACTTTGCTTTCCAGAATGTGTATGGTTGTGGGTGTGTTACTTCTTTTTAGTTTTTATTTTTTCCCCCAGAGGTGAAAGCATCTGGTAGCACATCATTTTCTTCTGCAATTGTATCTTGCAATTAGCGTGCTTGGTTTTTGGTTCATTGGAAGGTAAGGATGGGATTAGTTTGCAAAGCTACTGTGGTGCCAAATCTCTAAGGAAATCCCATTGTTGTTGTTTTAATATGCCTGGGCAACAGTTGAAATAAAAAGGTAGGTTGCATTGGCCCACTGTGCCGTTCCCCAAGGGCATAGCGTCACCACACTTAACCAAGGAAAGATACCAGGGTTGTTCAGCATTGTCCCATTATTTGCTGGGATTATGGGTCCCTCTGCTTGGTGCCCAAGGTCTAGCCTTATCTGCACCCCTGCCAAGCCTATATTAACACAGGGCATTCAAACACTCACCTGTAAGTCAGATTCACATGGTCCCATTTGTAGCCGAGTGGGTTGATCGCATAGCGCCTCCTCCTGGTCAGGCTTGGTACTATGGGAGAAAAGGCTTGTTCTTCTCTCTAAAAGGAAGCACAGGCAGATATCTACAATGAGAGACATCAAGACCTCCTGTCTGGGCGGAGGGGTTCCCACCCTTCTAGCCCACAATACCCCTCCTTCAGAGGGTAAGAGCCATAGTTATCATTCAAGGGAGGAGGTTAGATAATAAAGTAGATGCATAAACCTCTCTCTCTCACACACACACTGCTGGCCAGTCTGTTTCTGGGCACAATTCAAAGGGCTGTTTTTCACCTATAAAGCCCTAAATGGCTTTGGTCGAAAAACAGACCTTCCTGGACCTCATAACATCCTAAAACAGTGGTGGTCTTAACATTTATATTATCCGTCCTGCCGCCTTGCTTTTATACCATTTTAATTATTATTATTACATACATTTTGTTGGTGTGTTTGTGTTCAATCTTGATTTTATAACTATTATGTTTATTGCTTTGAATTGTTCTCTGAGGTCTTGTTTGTTTAACATGTAAAAACGGCCCAGAGTGGCCTTGGCATCCAGATAGGCGGTATAGAAGTCAAATAAATAAAATAATAAATAAAAAAAAATATCTCAAAGGCTATGTTTCTCTTTATGAGCCTGCCCAGGTGTTAAGATCATCCGGGGAAGCCCTCTTCTCAGCCCCATCATCCTCACAGGTAATGTTTGGTGGGGACACGGGAGAGGGTCTTCTCGGTGGCTGCTCCCAGACTCTGGAACTCCCTGCCACTGGAGGCCAGGCTGGCCCCCCCTCTTTGCTGTCTTTCCGCAAGCAGACATAGTATTTCAGGTAAGTTTTCCCTTAGCTATCTAAGAAGAGTTTTTTTAAAAAAATGGGATTGTTCTGTTTTTTTATGTGTAGGTGGTTTTTAATGTGTTTTTACTACTGTTTTTTCCCCACGAGTTTTAATATTATATTTCTTTAATTCTTTTTTTTACTGTTGTAGTATCTTACAGTTTTAGCCTTTAACAATGTTTCCTTTTAATATGGTAAGCTGCCACGGATCCTTGTTATCATGCATATAAATAGTTTAAGCAAACGAACAAACAAATAAATGCACTTGGTCCTACTTGTGTGAGGTAAAAATAAATAATAAATCAATCACTCTATTGTTGAGGAAAAGGACCCTTTATGAAAAGATATTGGAGGTGGGGTGAAAAAACGCTCAGGAGGTTTACTTTAGAGAATGGCCATGCTAGCTGGGGAATTCTAGAAGATGCAGACTGAAAAAGTAACTTTGACAAGACTTGGTGGTGGGTTTTTTTTTCCTTTCGATCAGTCCCATTTTTACCTCCTGCTTTAGGAACGTTGAAGATCACTCATCCTTTTGGTGTGATGAACATCCTGTTTGCATTTTAAAAAAGAGAGTTTCTTGCTCTTAAAATTGTTTTTTACGGTAAATTGGGGGGGGGGGAGTCATTCCAAAAGCCTGTCTAATTTCTCTCAGTGACACACCCACCTGCTGGCTCCCCGGCACAAAAGCAGCTGCCCAAATCCCCTCTTGAGGAATCAAATCTCCACTCACCTCCGGGTCAGAAGTTTGCAGAATCCACAGGATTGCAAGCAGGGTCCAGACCGACAGAAGAACAGCAGCTGGACCTCTGTACCACCTGGACATCTTGGCCTCCAGAAGGGGGCTTGGCCTCATGACGGGGGGGGGGCGAATTTAGGAAGTCGCCACTGGCGCTGCCCCGTCCGACACGCCGCTGTTTTGCAAAGGAGCTGTGCAACAGAGCCGTCCCTCAGCCTTGAGAAATTGGATCCATCTGTCCAAAACATACAGGAACTAAAAGCAGACTTCTCTCCTTCATCAAACTTCCAGATGCAAGAGAAGACCCCCATCTTCTCCCTGCCATCCAGAGGATTCACACGGATTCTGCAGGGTGAGTTTCTGAAATCCGTGACTGAGGACTGCGTAGGACAGGTCTCTCTCCGGGCCTGTGATAGTTTGCTGTACTGGATGCTTTTAAACATCAGATTTTGGGAAGGAAGCAACAGAAAGCTTCTGCTTTGCAAGGACTCGATGTACTTCTTTTTGCTTCTGCTTATTCTTTCTTGAGAGTCCCCTGGACTGCCAAGAGAACAAACCTTTCCATTCTGAAGGAAATCAACCCTGAGTGCTCACTGGAAGGACAGATCCTGAAGCTGAGGCTCCAATACTTTGGCCATCTCATGAGAAGAGAAGACTCCCTGGAAAAGACCCTGATGTTGGGAAAGTGTGAAGGCAAGAGGAGAAGGGGACGGCAGAGGACGAGATGGTTGGACAGTGTCACCGAAGCAACCAACATGAATTTGACCCAACTCCGGGAGGCAGTGGAAGACAGGAGGGCCTGGCGTGCTCTGGTCCATGGGGTCACGAAGAGTCGGACACGACTTAACGACTAAACAACAACAAAAGTCTTTCTTAGCCTGGCAATTCTGCTGCCTGCCCCCCACCAGCTCCAGTGGGTATCTGTGCCCATTGCCTACCACTGCCCACCCAGAGGTGCCCCTGTATCCTGTCCTGCCGCTGCTTCTTTCTCATACAGCCGGAACCTCAGCATTGCCGGTAACAATATTCTGAATAAGGCACATCATCATCATCCCTGGAAGTGCTGCCTCTATCTGAGTACTGGGCAGAAGCTTCCAAGCTCATGGTAGCAGGGTGAAACTTTAAACCATCATCCCCACAGCCTGCCTGTAACCAGCTTTAAACTCAAGGGGAGGATGCCTGGCAACTTTTACCATGATGTTTTGGGACATTCATTTATAATTTTTCTTTTCTTGTGCCTGAAGAAGCCAATTGTTAAGCCTCAAAAGCTTGCATAAATGGATTTTTAGTGGTCTAATAAAGGGTTTGCGTTCTTCTACATGACCACAGTAAGTGACAGAAAGGGTCACTGTTGCAGGCACACCTCTGGTTTTAAAACAAGGGAATTATCTGGGGAAGAGCTGGTGGTCGGAGGACCAAGCACACCAAAGAAAATGAACTGGAAGGGGAAGCAGAACCGAGATACAGAAAGTAAGCCCAGTTGTTGAGATCAAGTCAGACGAGGGTGCTCTCTGTCCAAAGACCCATTTGCTCATTGAGAGAGGGCACAATTTCCATGCGGATGGTCTAGAGTTCATTCCGGGGAGGGCTGGGAGAGACTTCCAGCTGAATGCCTGGAAAGTGAATGATCGGCCTGAGCTAGACAGACTAAGGATGTAGTAGAAGGTCATTTCCTACTCTCTCTCTCTCTCTCTCTCTTTTGGCATCATTAACCTTTATACTTTTTCTTTCCATAGCCCCACAGGTCTATGCTTGGGGTCTTTGTAGCTCAAGGAGGAGGACCATAAGGCCTCCAGATGTTGGCTTGTAGCTCTCACAGTCCCCACTTCCGCTTATGCTGGCCGGGGGGGTTGGTCTTGAAGCTGCAGCCCAACGACATTTGGAGGGTGACTCATTCCCGAACGAATGTTGTACGGCCAGCAGTTCTGAGTGCCCAGCTAGAAGCTTCTGACAGGGGCCTCTTTTCTGGAGAATCCCTCTTGCTCAGTCAAGGCCTCCTCATTTCCTACTCTTTGCGACCATTAAAAAGAAAAAGGTGCCCAGACCAGAATCAACATTGCAAGCAGCTCATATTTGTGCTACTCTGGCAGACTAAACCAGCTTTTTTCTCCATCTGCATTCATCTAGTTGGCACCTGCCTGGATAAATTATACAGGAGGAAGTTAATGTTTTGGTGGAATAGGGTTAACCCATTCCCCTCTCTTCAAGCTCCCTCTCACAAGCACACACTTTTGACCCACTCTGTAACGCTGGCTGAAAACTCACCACAAACACCTGCAAATTCAGCCGAGTGTATCCAGGTTTGTGATTTTGGACAGGCAGCGTGTTAAATAATTAAGAGGGACTGTAGAAAATGCAACCATGAACATGTACGTTGTTTTAAAAATGAGGTTTGAACAGCTGTGAAACAATCAGCCAGCTCTCCAGCCAAATTTTTTTGGGGGGGAAGCCAATGTAAAATAACATTCTCTCACAAAGAATCTCTTTCCTAAACAGTGTAAACATTGCCAGGCATGATTGATGGGGACACAGGACAGGGCCTTCTCTGTGGCTGCTCCCAGGTTATGGGATGCCTTCCCTTGGGAGGTCAGATTGACCTTCTGCTGTTGAAGACCCACGTCTTCAGGCAGGCTTTAACAATCATAACTGAGTCCCTGAACACCATATTTTTAGTTGAGTTTTTAAAATTTTAAATGTTTTTAACCATTCAACGTATTTTAATTCCTATCATAGCCCAATTGTTGTTAATGTATAATTTATTCTGGTTTTAATTCTACGTTTTTAACACTGTGAGCCACCTTGAGCCCCCCTATTGGGAGAAAGATAGCTATAAATAAGACAAATAAATAAACATCTGCTAAGAAAACACAAACAATGGAGAAAGAGAGAAAATCTCCTTGAGCCCTCAAATGTGGATATAGTAAATTAGTACCTAACCAAATTAAAATCCTTTCTACTTTCTTGGAGCATGCTAAAAACTGACCAATACCAGTCAACGCAGTGAGTTGACCCAACGAACTTAACGGGTTTAGCTTCCAAGTAAAAGCCTTTAATAACAATAAAAGAATCAAGCTTTCGACAGGAAAACACATCCTGCCATCTTCAGAATACAAACGATTCCATCAATCATACCTCCACTGGGCAACCTTTTATTGTTATTGAAGGTTTCTATTTGGAAGCTAAAACCATTAAGTTCTTTGGGTCAACTCAGTTTGTTGACTAGAATTGGTCAGTTTCTAATCAAATTAGTTCACCAGGACTTTACACTCATGGCGTTTTGCCTACCAAATGAAGCAGCACCCAAGTAATTTACTGTGGGACCAGTTAGCTATTCCTATAGAGATTCAGGGATCCATTTAGTCAAAATAAAGGCTATTATCTGCCATCGTGGCAACTGGAGAACAACTTCTATGTCTGGATCTCCCTACCACAGGCCAGCCTGACCCCATCTTTGCTGTCCTTCTGCAAACAGATGGAGACCTGTCTCTTCAGGCAGGCTTTCCCTAAGTGACTGTCCATCTGAGGGGTTTTCAAATGGTCTCTTGTGCCTTACTGCTTTGTATGTGTTTTTGCTGTTGATTTTGCTTACTATTTTTAGTGCGGTATTTGTTTGATCCTTTTGTATATTTGTAAACTACCTTGGGTCCTCTTTAAGGAGAAAGGTAGGCTAAAAATATTTAAAATATGGAATATAACCCACTGAGTTCAATAGGATTTAATCCAACTAAGTGTAGGATTGCAGCCTTAGTTTCCAATGATATCAATGTAAACTAAGCCACTCACGTCTTCTAATTTCAAATGGGAACCAAATGCAACTAATGTAATCTGTGACCGAATAGCTCTAAATATGAGCATAGAGATAAAGGCATTATTATATCAAGGAAAAAATGATGAATGTTAAGATTCTAAACTTCAAAATACTTTTTTCCATTCTTAAGAGGTTCAAGCCTGCCAAAGAGGAAATCTCAAATTTGAAAAATCTGGAGAGCATACATTAAGAATCCAAAACAACATGTTTGAAGATGCTGGTGAATATGTTTGTTTTGTTCCAAAATATATCCAGTTATGCTTTGTCTGTTTCATTTGAGGCTTTCTTCATGGGTTGTATTAAGAGTGGCCTGAAACCCCTTTTAAAAAGCCATCTTCTCACCTAGGACAACTGGCAATTAGTTGCAGGGAAATCATCTATTCTCTGTTATGTGCCATCAAGGTAGAATCTACTTATAGTGACCGTAATAGGGTTTTCAAGGGAAATGGCATATTTAAAGGAATAGTTTTACCTGTTGCACTCCCCCCCCCCCGTGAATTTCCATTACCAAGCAGGGATTCGAACTCTGGTCTCCAGAGTCCAAGTCCATCACTACACCACCAGGTACTCTTGTCTGCAGTACTGCTATACAATGTGTTACTAGTAAAGTATAAGTATATATTGGGCCTCCCATGCATTTGATAACTGTCCTGCTTTCACAAGTACAGCCAGATTGCAAAATTAAGTGCACACAGCAGATGATGGCCAGTGGGCTATGTTTAGTGTGATGGATCACATGTCAAACAAAATTAAAACTATCCTGAGAAGTAACAAGACAATGCAGCTGACCTATCCAGTTTGGCCTACTGCATCAAGGTCTCCAAGATGCTTATTCCTATAACATGCCCAACTAAGCCCAACATTTAGGACTTGTATAGCAAACTGCACCACTTTTCTATATTTCTTCTTTCGCTCTTGAGTAGATAAAGTCTTTGGTTCAGGTGAGCAAGGATGCCCAGAGAAGCAGGTTACCTTCCAAATCCTGGTAGGCTGCCCAGAATAGAAAAAACTGGAATAGCCTTTTTTTCCTTAGAGATGCTTATAATGCTCAGTGTTTAGGTTCTTTCTCCTACTCTCCATGGGCAAAGCTGTTTCCCCATTTGGTCTCTTCTAGAAGTTCCTCTTCACCAGTTCAGAAAGAGGGCTGTTATTGGTGACCAGGTTAGAGGCTTTCTAATGTGTTCTCTAGGGTGGAGTCAAACAGCTACCACACAGAAATAACCCAGATGGGTTACCTTTGACCAAGACTACCTAGTGGCTGATGGCTGTACAGCAGGAGTAATCATTGGATCTTAATGAAATAGTTCCACACAGCCTTTAGCTTTGGGCTACACAAAATCACTCCCCAACCCTTACAGGAAAACAACTCCCTGTGAGACTAGAAAATGATACAACAGCATTCAAGGTGTAATCAGACCTTTTAATTGTGGAGACGTATGCAAAGTGCTTTCTTGGGGCATCATTATCAATGATTTAATGTAGAATATCTGTTTTCAAGCATCTCCCTAGACACACACGTTGCTTCACTGCTTGCAGCCCCAAAGTCTAGTAGGCTTTAACTGCAACTGTGACTTGCTCTTCCACCTTCCAGCAATTGATACAAAGTGAGAGATGTGGCGAAGGGAGTACAGTGGAGTGCTTTTTTCATTAGGAATTCAGCCTTTCAGCTTCAGCCTCTTGAACTGTACCATGACCCACTGTGTTACCCTTCCAGCTTGAGGGATAGCAAGAGTTGCTCTTAAGAGAGCTATCCTAGAAATCATATTGCATTGGACTTATAGGCCCAAGTCATTTATCTGAAGACTGCACATTCTCTCCCAGGAAGTTCCTTCAAGTGTCATGAGAAAATGGTTGAAAATCTTCACCGAAGTCTTCTCCCAAACCCAGCTACTCAGCTCACACAATGCACAGATTTGTCAGGGGCAGGTTGTTATCCAAGCCCCAGTCTTATGAAGTAAGGGCGAGGGCCAGTGTCCCTGCACTACTCAATGTATGAAAAGAAAGTGAACCTGGAACACTTTCCAGCAACATGTGCGCCATGCAAACCTTCCATAGAAGTCATGCCAGGGACTCCTGGACTTCTTACCAATGGCCTTGGTGCATGGACAGCTGTACAAGTGACAGGTGTTTATAAGGTTCTTATGGCAAAGAGTAGCGGTGAATTTGGGTGCCAGTACTACTAGATCTTCAGCTATTCAATTGTAAAAGTTATAGCTGCAGTGTACAAGGTTGAGGAATGTTGTCTGACCGTTTACACCAGGGCACCTTGATTTGTGTTCCCTTCTCTCTTTCTGGGGTACTGAGAGTCAGACCTCCGGTGTGGGACCCTTCCATTAAAAGCACCACTCACAATCCAGCTGGTTCTACATACTTTATTGGGTTTAGAACTGGACAAATCACAAGTGTACAAAATGGGAGACCACGCTATCAGAAGCAAAGGACTGCAGGTTGCAGCAACATTTCTACTGAACCAAAAGCTTTCGGGAGAAGAAACGGTGAACTGACAGAGCAAAAGAAAGGAGGAAGAGGACAAAAGGCAGGAATGATTTACTGGCCAATTCTAGAGAACATACCATCAGTCTGTCCTCAAGTGGCTGCTAGGTTCCTTCTTTTTCATGGGGTGGGGAAAAAGATGTTGCTGTCAGCTATTATCAGTGCTCCAAGGGCCTCACACTCTAAGGCTCTGAAGTGTTGTGCTAACCCCTGCTCCAGCAAGGAGAAGATGCCAACCCTCAGCCTTTTTGGTCCCCAACCTTCCTGGAGCAGAGCTCCAAATTAAGGACAATGCAGAAGAAAACAAAGAGAAGAGAGGGCAGTGGAGGAGGGGGAACGGTGAGCCCCACTCTCGCTGCATAGCAACAATCACAACAGCAATAGCGAGTATGGGAGCCAGAATTAATTCAAGGTTTGTCCAGTCTATGGTCTTTCAGGCCTATGCTACTATAGTACGTATGCACAAGAACTTCCAAAAATACTAGGATATGATGCAAGTAGTGACAACAGAAGAGGAGGGTAATTATCACATGGTGGATGTTCCCTAGAATGACCACAGGGGGATGGTGGTTAGACTGGCCCCTTTATACCCTGGGACAGAAGGAAGAGGCACCTGGCTTCAGCTGCAACTCCAAAAGTAACTGAAACCAAAGCAGACAATAGTGTTGTTTTCTTTTCTTTTTTCAGAGAGGAGCTGCAGGAGTCCAGCTTCCAGCCTCAGCACAGAGGAGGGGCCAGAGAGATGCTCTTCAATTGTATTTTGAGACCAAGGGCGGCTGGGAAAGGGGTCGCCAGCTGGCTGTGCAGGGCTAGCATCTTGTCTCATAGATCCCACTCCTGCCGATGTAACGCACCCATTTGATCACATCGTGGTCACTGTAGTTCAGCTTTGGCTCAAAGACTTTCAGGTACCGCACCTTCAGCCCGGAAGGTGCAAAGGGGACCTGCACAAAGCAGAGAACAAGAATGAGGGAACGTGAGCAAGTCCACAGCTACGGCGGTGGAAAGAAAAGCCATCCAGGCAGCACTCTCCTGAGTCTGCTACCATTCCAGTGCCCTTCCAACACCTTTTTAAGACACAAGCCAGATTTAACAATGGCTGCTTTTAGATTGTTTGAGTTAGGCATCTTCAGCTCCTACACAAGAGGAGGACTCGGATCATTTTCCCCAGAGGAAGATGCATTAGTTGACCTCCACCCTGAACATACGCTTAAGTTCTGCTTTCAGTGCAAATCCCAACCTTCTACTTGTGTAAGCTCTAGGGTCACTATGTAAGTATTTCCATAAATTTAGCTATCTACACATTCAGTTATCCCAGCTTTCCAAAGTCAATGCCCCCCTTACTTCTGCGGAAGCAGCGTATTTTCTTCATGTGAGCATGAAAGCTAAAGAGTCTGCCACACATTCCCGAGCCTCTGCCCTGATGTAACTCAGGATGATAAGGCCTAGAGGTGAAAAGCAGAAGCTTCCCAGGGAAAGGCATGGTGGGCTGGAAGCTCTGAATGAGCACAGATGATTTTTCCTTGGCAGGTCTCATCTCTCTCTCTCTCTCTCTCTCTCTCTCTCTCAAAAAGGCATACATATCAAAAACACTTTTTTGGGGGGCTCCCTGCCCCATCATTTCTTTAGTGAAGCTGCTCATCCTCTCTTAATCCCTCCCTCTCTTTGAATCTGAAACCGGAGAAGCAGCCACCCTGTACCAAGCAACCTCCTAGGGAGAATTTAGTCTTCCTACCTCGAAGTTCATGGAGATGGGTGGCCGAGCCCACTTCTTCTTGTCATTGGTTGGAAGCAGTTCAATCTCTGCACTGATCTGCGATTCCTTCATGCCAGCCATGCGCTTAATTCTAAAGAATAAAGAAGAGAGAAAACTGTTCTGTCAACCCAGGGTGGATCTCCTTGGCACAACCAGATCAGCTGAGGGTTGGGGGCACACAATCTGCCAGGGCTCACAGGCTGCGCTGAGCGACCGCTGCCCCGATTAAGAGATGCGCCACTTACTTCCAGACAATAGCGTTCTCGCTGGCCTTGTACTTTGCCTTCCCTTTCATGCAGATGACCTGTACACCACTCGTGTTGAGAGGGGTTGGGATTCGCACCTAAGAGACAGAAGGGTCTGAATTCCATTTTGCCACTTGGGCCAACAGGAAAGGGAAAGCTAACTAACACAGTCTAAGACAGAACTCAGAAGAACCAGAAAGCACAACTGCATATCCAAGGAAGGGCAGAGGGGGGAGGGGAGGATCTTTTGCAGGGTAAAAGCAACAAGGCATTTATGAAGACCTATCGAAATGAGGAAGCTCTCTGAAGAGTTACAAGATAACGTCTTCCACAGAGAGTCCACCATGCAGAGTGGCCAGCTGACTTTTTGTTCCATGGTAAAAAGCTCTAGCCATAGCCAAGCGTTAGACATGCCACCCTACAGGATTCATAAACCCTCAGTCAATATTTGGATTCCATTGCAGGGCTAAGAGCACTTGTGATGCAGCAGCTGTTACCTGGCCTCCAAGGGCCATGTAGAGCCATCAGCTCCCACACATTGCTCTTCTACAGCCTACCAACAGGAAAGCACTGTGTTTCCACAGCTGCAGAGCTGAAGGGATATGAGCTTGTGCCTTGCTGTAACAGACTGCCATGGCTGGAATGCACTTCACGCCCTTGCCACTGTTACCTCTATCTTCTGAGCCAAGAGAGAAGGCTTGAAGTTAGACTTGATCACCACCTTCACCTCCAGCTTGGTGCGGCCCACCTCCCGCACCAGTGGGATCACCCGAAAAGGCAGGATAATGTCCTTAGTGGTTCTGTACCTGGTGGACAAAAACGAACCTCCCTTAGTAGATGGAGGGGAGGAGTATGCCACTGTATGGACCACCAAATGGTGACACACATTGAGACACAAATGAATTAGTATCCCCATCAAGTGCTCCCCTTGGGCTGCTGAATTTCCTTACACTCTTTATACAGTGAAGTACACATTTATTCTGTAAATCTTGTCCCTTCGCATAATTGTCTATGACATCTACATGCTACTGCTAACATATTTGTTTTTGCTTTAAGGGACAAATCAGTGTCCATTTATAAACAAAACTTCAATCTGACTTACACATAACTATTGAATTATAACAAACAAATTGGATCATACCAAACTGGCCTGGAAGTACAGCGTGAGACAATTAAAACCACACCACATAAAGGGGCCAGCTAAGATCAATCTTCCAGAGCGCAAGCAGCTGATGTGGTTACATACTTTGCGACTTGTGTTGACTTGGGCAAGCTGCATGGTTCCATACCACCAATATAGGCAGTGGAAGGGAAACCACTGTCAAACACTTTATACCTAGAAAAACCTAAAAGGATTGCCACAAATGAGAATCAATGTGTCAGCACAAAATGTCCAGATTAGCTCAAAGTTTTCCTGAGTTCCAACAGTTTCCGCTGAAAGTAGCAAGTGAATTACACAAAGGTTTCTTCACGAGGGTTTCTGAAGGTGGCATCCACTTACATCGTCTCAGGGTCCTCTGTATAACTGCTCTGGAGTAGGTGCTAACTTTTAACAGGCTGATGCCTGTACATGTAAAAATAAAAATGACACCGTGGCTTACCTACCGTGAGTGACTGCAAAATACTTCTGTATAAAGTGGGAAGCCCACTAGTGCTCAACTTAGTGCAGCCAATGCCAACTCGTGTAACAATCTATTTCCACCAAATTGTACCTCATGAGTTCAAATTCTCCATCTGGGGGTATGAAGCTGATGCTTCTCTCCGAGTCAAACTTGCTGAGCCTGACACACTGGTGGAAGGTGCAGTCGTCGATAGCAATGGACTGCTTCCCGCTACACCACGAAAACACAAGGAAAATCAGGATCAGGAGCAGTCATCAGGGTGTATTTGGAGAAGGGAGCAGGGATGTGCAGAGCAGTGTTCCGTCTCCCCTCATTGCAACATGATCGGGTCTACACCGAGCCTTTTTACCTTTACAGGCTAAGGCATGAAGCAGCAGAGGCAGACAGGGGAGCAAGTCTGAAACCTGGCACTACTGGAGCCCACTATTTCTCTTACAGCCACCATGGCTGTTTGGTCTCCCACCAGGCACCAAGTTAGGGGCCCCCCTTTCTGAGATCCAGTGGGGGGGGGGGTTTCACAGATAGGCTCCCTCCTGCTCTAGCCACAGCATTTCATCAGGCAGACTGATGTCTCACCAAGCAAATTTTTCTCCACAAGAGGTGGATGCAGAGGAAGCACAAGGGATTTTCATTCAGAATGCACCAGAGGCAACTCTTCATTTTCATGTAGCTGCAAGGACTTTGGTGGCCAGAGAATGTCCTCTTTCAGAGATGTCAGGAGTTCCCACGGGACTTTTGTGGGCACTTATATCTAGGTCCTACTCCTCTGCATTTATGCTGAGCAAGGGGAAAAAGGGGTTCTGTTGCAGCCTCGGATAGAGGAGAAAGTTCACAAACAACCCAAACA
Source organism: Intellagama lesueurii (assembly GCA_037013535.1). Classification (NCBI taxonomy): domain Eukaryota; kingdom Metazoa; phylum Chordata; class Lepidosauria; order Squamata; family Agamidae; genus Intellagama; species Intellagama lesueurii. Next base: position 262,634,176 of record JBAJHW010000003.1, read on the forward strand.
GGATCAAAACCTCATTGCAACTCTTGCCAGGTGCAAGCGCTGAATGGCAGTGAATGAATGACTCAGACGGTGAAGTCATTCAAGGAGGCGTGCTAGAGTACAGCAGGGTGGCTGAATTGCAGGGGATAGAAGTGAGTGCCGAAGGCACAGAATGGGCATAGGAGGCAGTTGCTTAATGTGTACATGGGTCAGGCTTTGTTAAGATGCAGTGTGAAGAAGCTGGCCACATATATATATATATTGTCAAAATATCTACTGAAAGTTTGACTTATTATTATTTGCATCCTTCAAGGAATAAAGACTTCTGTTCTACTTGGGAGATCTTTTCTCGGAGCACAATATGCTCTATCATTTGGGGGGCGGGTGGGGTGGGGACACAATTCTCTAAAATTAGAAGATTGCTAATAACTTTCATTCAGCTGGTAGTTTTGAAGCCTAGGAGTTTAGGTTCCCAGAATCAAATTCTGAAGAGAGACCTCTACCCGGCTCCTGAAGGATGTAGCTGCTTTCCTTAATCACCATAAGATAGCACTTGGATTCACTTTTTCAAAAAGCCCTTCCAATGCATTTCCCCTCCCTCCTGCTTCTGCACCAGGGAGAAAGAGTGCAGTTCCTGCGCTATCTTGCTGCTTGGCTAATGCAAGAAGCCAACGACAGCCTTTGCCAGGGGTCGCAATCCTGCCTGAATACTTTAGGAACCTTGCCCAGCTCGTTCAGGCATCTGCCTGTGCCAGCTGGATGGGAGGGCAACCCTTCCCATGGATTCTGTCTCCAAAACCAAGAAAGCGGGAACTCAGGCTTCAATCACAGGCATGACCTGTGCAGAAGTGTCTGAAAATGGTGGCCCATGCACAAATCACACAAAGCAAAAGGGTGGGGGAAAGGGAGAAGAGGGCGTGCACACAGCAGTAAGCAGGTTATCTACCTTCCTGTTTCACTGGAGTCAGCAGAACACAAAAGAAAAAAATAATTAAATATAGAAGTAGTTAGGGGCGAACAAGGATGGCCTCAGAGACAGTCTGCACCAACTCAGGAGATTGATTTCAGAGCATGGAATCTGCAAGGCTGACACACCAATACAGCCTTGTTAAACCTAGCATGTGGGAAGGCAAAGAAATGTGGGTGGCATTACCATTCCCTCCCACCCACCCACCCACAAACAAGGAACATGCTGGCACATGTTCACCAGACTTGATTTAAAAATGAGGGACAAAAGGAAGAACACTGGTTTTTCTCTTGATTTGCAGACATGCAGCAAATACAAACGTCTAGATTAAGGTTGTTTACTCATCGAACAGGCGAACACCAGGGGAACAGTGAGTCCAGCCAGTACCGAGTTTTGCTTGGACCTGCATAGATCCAGAATTTCTGTGGTCCCTGTGGGAGTTCTCACTCCAAAACCTTACAGACTGAAGCAGCAACAGAAAGACCGCCAATCAGCCATCTACTTCCCTTGGGGAAAAATCATAAGCCAAAGAGCTTCCTATCTTGGTAAGGCAGCAAACAAGCTAACAAAAGCAGGAATATCTTCCCAACTGAGAAAGGAACAAGTCAGGCAGTCACTGAAAGTTAAGCAGCATAACCTGAAGCTTACAGCTCGTCCGTTCACATCCTTACCTCTTCCCCGTTTCATCTGCAGTCCCTTTGCCTTGTTTCTCAATTACAATCTTGTCATTCATCCCAAACTTGCACTCTGGCATCCCACTCAGGTAGCTCTTCATCACCACCCTGCCAGAGACGTGGGCGCTCAATACTTGACCTGGAAGAAAGGAAAACCAAATGATGCAGAACAGCGTGGTATCCTAAAGAGCGCAAACATGGTGTTTAAACAAAAACAATCCCCAACAAAGCCAAGAGCCATTTGAGAATACACAGAATGTATTTTTTTTCCGGTGCCAACGTGCTTAAGATTGCCCACGTTGTGTTTACCTTGTGGCGACATGAGCAAATTCACACTCTCCAGAACATCCAGGAAGAGTTCATTGCGACGGTATTTGATGCCTTCACGCCGCCAACCAATCTGTCCAGTCACCTGGCTAGTAATCTGAGACTGCTCTTCCTTGGTCTAAAGAACAGTGAGGGATAGAGGACATATGCTCTTAGGACCCCAAGATCTCACCAACAACTGCACTAGCAATACAATATTGACTTGCGCCATGAGTCATGAACTGCAAACAGCTGTCATCGCAATCCTTTCACTCCACAAACTCCACAGAAGATTAGTAGGCTGGGCAATGTGAGGTGCCAATTATCAACCCTCTAGGACAAATATACTTAGAGATTCAAAGCTCCAATCTCACCAGGTTAGGAAGTAAGTTTGTTACAGTTAAAAGCAAAAGAGCCCTCCCCTCAGTGGCATGGAAAGGCAGGATGCTGACCCGCAGTTGCAGCTCTTCAACAGGTCATTTGTGTCGTGACAAAACCGGGCCTTGTACCTGTGCAAAGACTCCCACAGAATATTCTTCAGCTGAGCAGGCTTCTGACCAGACCATATTACCCCAACCTGCACTGCGTATTTACAGGAGCAACTTGCTCATCCTCCTCAGTGCCTAGTCTGCTATATTGAGAGAAAAGCTATATTGAGAGAAAAGGTTTTGAGGAATGTGGGTTGTGCTTGCCTCCAGTAGGAGGCAAGCTACACATCTTTATGTGTGAGGCACAGAAACCACAGCAAAAAGGGGCTGGTCACTTACCTGAAACTGTAGAGTGCACAGGAAAGGTGTAGAGGCTGCCACAGTTCTAACTGAATGGGTTCTCAGAAAGACAGGAACTGAGAGATTTGCTAGTTGCTAACGGAATGTCTGCTGCTTATATACCGCCCCATAGCGCTTAAAGCACTCCCTGGGTGGCTTACAATCTAATTATGCAGGCTATATATTGCCCCCACCCCACCCCACGTGAGCTGGGTACTTAATTTACTGATCTCAGAAGAAGAGAAGACCCAGTCAACCTTGAGCCAGCTGCTAGCTACCTGAACCTGTCGGGATCGAATTCAGGTCGTGAGCAGAAACTTGACTGCAGCACTGCAGTTTAACCACTGCGTCACAAGGCCCCTCATTTGTAAGGCTCATAGAACAGCCACAGCTATTCATTTAGTGAATCTCTGTGAAGAGACAGGGATATCTTGTTCTCACAAGAGGTGACTTATGGAATGAAGCTACAGACTGAAAGCTAGAGCCCAGTACACATTGGGAACAAGAAGGAAAGTTTCAAGTGGTGTGGCTGAAGAACTATATTTTGAGAGAGATGGAAATGTAACATCACCTTTGGAAGAAAAGAGGTATCTGAGCATGGTATTATCTCGTTTCTGTGGAAGGCAAGGTATGAAGGTCACTCCAGAATGCTCTAAGTTCATCTGCTCAATGAGTAAGATTTAAGAAAGGCAAATTGAGAGTCACAAATAAATACCAATCAATCAATCAATCAATCAAGGTTCTAGTGATCTTGACATCCATTTGGATAAGGCAACTGAGAGAAACAATGTCAGCAAAAGCAGCAGCAAGAGGCCTGGACAGTGCGTGATCAACAGGGATAGCCCTCAGAAGTGCCTGCCATACATTTAGTATCCTTTGAGGGGTCCTGAATTTCATCGTCTGAGCAAAAAACCTGAGCAGAGGACCTCCATCAGAAGAGTGGCACATAGCTGCTGCTGCTGAGTGGGGCTGACTGGAACGGCACCTGAAGCAAAATCCAAAGATCCAGTGTCCAGGTGATCTAGAGACACTATCTTCCATATGGATTCCATGGACCGCTGGTCCTCCTATGACAGGACAGAAAGTACTTACAACGGCGATCTCAAAAATGCTGGGTTGAACCTGAAGCTGATGATTTGGTTGAAAAGAATTCTTGCCAGACTTCTTTTTCTTGTTTGGCAGTTCATGACTTGCAGGTTTCTTAGTCTTTTGGAGATCTTAGGGATAGAGAGCTGCCTGGATTGCATTCCCTAGACCAAAGTTGCGGGGGCCTGTGGTTGGTAAGAATACTGGCGTAAAGGGTTTTGGTGATGTAATGCCCAGTGTCAAGGACTTCCAAGACTGAGTGAGGTTGAAACCAAGGTAGATGATGCCACAGTTCAAGACTTTTTTTGCTATGAAAGATTTGTTTGTCGTGCAGAGCAAAGCAGTTCATTAAGAGCTTCTTGGTCAGCTGTCTTTGGAAAAACTCTCCAAACGAACAGCTTTATATTATTTTTGCTGCTGTGCTGTCTGACAACAGATACTGCTAAGGAGGATCATCTGGACTAGATTATCAGGGACTGGTTGGGAAGGGCAGCAAATTCTTTGTTTAGTGAACCCTCTACAAATTATCAGGGCTTTGTGAGATGCCATTCACCGAGGCAATATAAGCATTTGGTATATCTGGGCATCCCCAGAAAAAAGGAATAATATATCACTTCTGAGTAATTCATACCTATAAAACCATGGAAAGGGCAGCCATACATCATAATTGACTTAACAGCACATAATTATTATATGATTGTCTGAAGGAATCATCTTGTCTCTGCAAGAGGTGGGTTTTTTAAATACTTTAAAAACCCGAGCAAAGGGTAGGAGCCTAATAATCCAAAGGGTTGAGGAAATGACAACCTATATACAGAAAAAAAAACCAATCAACAAACCAAGGACTGCTATAGTAACAACTTTTTTAATATAGCCATGGCCAAAAATATTGGCACCCTTGCAATTCTGTAGGAAAACGCAACCCTTCTCTCAGAAAATGGTTGCCGTTGCAAATGTTTTGGTACTCACATGTTTATTTCTTTGGTTTGCGTTGGAACAACACAAAAAACAGAGAAGAAAAGTGAAATCTGATACAATCCCACACAGAAATCCAAAAATGCACTGGCCAAAATTATTGGCACCCTGTCTAAGTTGTAAGAAATAATTGCTTTTCAAGCATGTGATGCTCCTTTAATTTGTATTTAGACTCACCTGTCGCAAGTAAGAGCTGTGGACAATATAGTAATCACACTTGCAACCAGTTAAGATGGAGAAAAGTTGACTCAACCTTTGTGTTGTGTGTGACACTGAGCATGGAGAAAAGAATGAAGTGTAAAGAGTTGTCTGTGGATTTGAGAGAAAAAATTATGGAAAAACATCGACAATCTCAAGGCTACAAGTCCATCTCCAGAGATCTTAATGTTCCTGTGTCCACTGTGCGCAAGATCCTCAAGAGGTTTACAGCCCATGGCACTGTAGCTAACCTCCCTGGACGTGGACGGAAGAGCAAAATTACTGAAAAATTACAACAAAGGGTTGTTCGAATGGTGGATACAGAACCCAGATTAACTTCTCAACAAATTCAAGCTGATCTGCAGACACAGGGTACAACAGTGTCAGCTCGCACTATCCGTCGCCATCTGAATGAAAAGGGACGCTATGGAAGGAGACCCAGGAGGACACCACTGCTGGCACAAAGGCATAAAAAAGCAAGACTGGAGTATGCCAAAACTTATGTGACAAAACCACAATCCTTCTGGGAGAACGTACTGTGGACAGATGAGACAAAAGTAGAGCTTTCTGGTCAAGGACATCATGGCACTGTTTACAGAAAAAGAAATGAGGCATTCCAAGAAAAGAACACAGTCCCTACAGTCAAACATGGTGGAAGTTCAAAGATGTTTTGGGGTTGCTTTGCTGCTTCTGGCACTGGATGCCTTGACTGTGTGAACGGTACCATGAAATCTGATGATTCCCAAAAACTTTTGGGGTGCAACCTAGTGGCCAGTGTCAGAAAGCTGCGTCTCCACCAGAGGTCATGGGTCTTCCAGCAGGACAATGACCCGAAACGCACTTCAAAATGCACTCAGAAATGGTTACAAACAAAGCGCTGGAGAGTTCTGAAATGGCCAGCAATGAGTCCAGATCTGAATCCCATAGAACACCTGTGAACACAGCAGTTGCGAGAAGGCATCCTTCAAATCTGAAGGCCCTGGAGCAGATTGCAAAAGAAGACTGGTCCAAAATTCCAGTAGAGGTGTAAGAAACTCATTCATGTTTACAGGAAGCGATTGATTTCAGTTATTTTTTCCAAAGGGGGTGCTGCCAAATATTAAGTTAAGGGTGCCAATAATTTTGGCCAGTGCATTTTTGGGTTTCTGTGAGGGATTGTATCAGATTTGACTTTTCTTCTCTGCTTTTTTTTTGTGTTGTTCCAATGCAAACCAAAGAAATGAACATGTGAGTACCAAAACATTTGCAACAGCAACCATTTTCTGAGAGAAGGGTTGCATTTTCTCACAGAACTGCAAGGGTGCCAATATTTTTGGCTATGACTGTACCCAAAGACCTAGAGAAATAAGAAACAATGATGCCAAGGAAGAGGGCAAAGCATTACTGAGTGGCTGGTGAAGCAGTAGACAAAATGGAACTGAGAGGGACGAGCAGGGCACACTGATACATGTGCTGTGAAGGTTGGGGGCAAAGTTCCCACGACACATCACTCAGTTATAGAATGTTCTACGGGAGTCTGTGCAGACATGTCTATCTGTCAGATGGAAACACCATAAGGATTTAAATACATCGTTGAACTGGAGATACAGTGATGCTAGAGAAGAGTTACTTTCCCCTCCTCCCAAACAGCTTGCTTTCCATTCAAAAATTTCTACATCATTAGTGTACTGCAAGGCTCAAGTGGACCCAGTCTGAAGAGAGATACTCTTAGGAAGGATCAGCTAGATCAGTGGTTCTTAACCTTTGTTACTCAGGTGTTTTTGGACTGCAACTCCCAGAAGCCTTCACCACCAGCTGTGCTGGCTGGGGTTTCTGGGAGTTGCAGTTCAAAAACACCTGAGTAACAAAGGTTAAGAACCACTGAGCTAGATCATCAGGAACTGGTTGGGAGGGATAGCAAATTCTCCTACCTGGTGCTACAAGCAGGTCCAGTCAGGTGCAGAAAGCCAGAAAGCAGATGCATAGCAGCAAGTGCAGCACACAAAGGGTTAGGAGGCAAGCGGGTCAGCAGGAAGGAAGGAGAAGAGAGCAGAATGTTAGCTTTAGGACAACATCAGGTGCTACAAAGCTTCTCATCTGTTCAGTTACTGAGCTGAATGAAAGGGCTGTCTTCTAGACTAAATAAAACGGGAGAAATCAGCAAGGGAGAAGGTGCTATCTAGTAAGCACTACTGCAATGGTAGTCTTGTAAGGTTCGCAGACCTCTCCAATGCCTCCAACATAAAGCAGCATACTACCGTTTGGCTGAAGCATCTTAAATGGAAAGCAAATTTCTTTAGGGTTACAAGGCAACTGGGTATTTGAGAGCCTGTAGCCATTTACATGGGTTGAATGTAAGCATGGGGCAGTATATCAACTCAAACCAGAAGTGTGTGTTTATACCACTACACAACCATTTGCAGTCTATTTCTCCCTTCTCTCCTCCATCCCATAACAATCAAGGACCATGCTCTGCTCTCCAAAGCACAGAGAACTGGCCAGTACATTAGTACACATTTTCAGAACTCCTGGTTACAAGAAATTTCCCCCAGCTTTACTGGACATGAAACACCTAGCCTTCGAAACATTATCTTCTGGATCAATCACACAATGAGAAAAAGGAAGAACCAATCCTGTGTCACTGTTTAGCCTAGTATTTGCACAGCCAACATGATGCTCTACAGTTTTTATCACAAGCTGGATAAAGCTCTGTACAGAAGAGCTGAGGGAGCTGGCCATGTTTAATCAGGAGAAATGAAGACTATCTCCAAATACCAGTTTGTTGTTAAGGATTTACCACTGCCTGAGGTAGAGGCAGTTAAGTGCTCAGCAACAGTCCAAGGGTCCAGATGGGGATATGCGGAGAGGAAATGACACCAGCCAAGCTACCGTGAGTGTGTTCTATTCATATACTCAGCACTGAGAACCAAGGCCTCCCAAATAGGCCCGGGTGTTTCTAATGCTACTTTTGTGTAGCCATGTGGCTAAAACAAACCTAAAAGAAGAAGGCTGGCAGGAAGAAACAACTGGATTATTTCCCAAACTCAGCAGGTTTACCCTATTGTACAGAAACACCACCCTTTCCTGTACTTAGCTACCAAAAATAAAAAAAATAAAAAATTAGAACACTGCCTCTGCTTCCTCAGAAAGCAAATCTGACTTGTATGAGGAAATGGGCCCAGAATCAGCAAGATTAGTCAGAAATATCTGCTCACCCAGCTATTTGCAAGATCCATGGTCTTTTTAAAAAACCCTGCTCTGGAACACCACAGGAAAGAAAAGTTTTTGAATCATTCAAGATATATTAACTTAAATAAGAGGTTTTCATATTCGTTAGAATATGAAAGAATTTGAAAACTTGGCCTTGCTTTCTCAACCTCCTCTTTTTTTTCTTTTTTCTTTTTTGGATTCTTCCCTCACTATCTTTAATTTAACCCACATAGTTAGCTGCAAAAATGCTCAAGCAAAGAGGTACAGATCCTGTTTGAATATGGATGGAAGCATTCAATTAATGATGGCTTTAGTTTATCATCTCCCATTTAGAGATGATGGGACACTCATCTCCATTCAAAAACCACAGATATGGAACCATCATTACAACCAGAGTGGCAACTCTTCCCAAGCTGCCTTCTCCCTGAATCAAGTTAGGATGGAGACGTGAGCTAAAATGATCGAAGAGGTACTTCAGGCATTATGTGTTAGAGGTCCAAGGCAAGTTACAAGGTGAACTTACAACGTCTCCCTCCTTTTATTTCTGCTCTCCTACATAGAAACATAAGAAGAGCCATGCTGGATCAGGACAAGGGCCCATCTTGTCCAGCTTCCTGTACCTCACTGTGGTCCCACCAGATGCCTCTGGGAGCACACGAGACAATTAGATCCCTGTCTCCTGATCCCCCTCCCCTGCATCTGGCATTTGGAGGTCCCTTCCTTCGAAGCCTGGAGATTGTACATCCCCATCATGGTTTGTAACCTGCGATGGACTCCATATCTGATCTGTCTCTGATTGTGGCTTACAACATATAATACGTGTGGCCTTCACCAGCTATCTACAGGCATGCTTTAAAGAGCAGCTGCAGTGCAACCTTAGAGCCCTGCTCCATTCTCTCCTTTCAGACTACTTGCACCATCTGTCCCTTCCCTAGACTGCAAAAGCCCCTCAATTACTAGACTTCAAGGCTGTTTGATGGCAGTGGAGACAATACATAAACTTTGCTTTGGAACATGGGCCAGATAAGAGCTGATAATATGGTTTGGACGTAGCAGGATATTTTAGAACTGGCAAAGAGGGCTTCTGAAGAACAACCTCTGAGAGCTACAAATGGACACAGACAGCACAGCCCTACTCTAAAACAGTCAACTACCCTCTACTGTCTCAAAATATTACAGCAAACAAAACCTGATAATTATCAGGATTATGACCATTTCTTCTTATACATGCAAGATACTATCACCACACACATACACAATCCCTTGTACCCAACCCTAGTGCTTTACCTGGCTCTTGATTCCTTGCTGAGTGATGAATGTTTTCAGTGCTCCTGTTTCAGAATTCTGAGGGTAACCAAAGTCCAGGATTTCTACAGAAGGGTAAAGAGTTATCAGAGAAAAATGACACCTAAAAGGTTGGTGTATCAACACAGGTGCCTTTGCTCACACAACAATCTAGCATACAGTTTATTCAAGCAAGGTCTCCCGATCACACCCTCTGCTGCCACATTTGAGGCCGATCCCCTCAGAGGCTATCAGGAGCTGTCTTATAATCAGTGGTAGTTAAGACGAGATGAATGCATAAGAGGATGGAATCCAGACCTCCAAGGGAACCTGCTTTGAGGCAGGGCAATCCAACAGCAGCAGAATAATCTACCTTTGCAGCATTTTCTTTAGGTTTTGATTTTCGCATGAGCATGCCATAAAAATCAAAACCTAAAAAAACAACAGCAGAGTAGCAGGTTGTCGTAGGGCGGGCAGGCTGACCAGCCAAGCCTGGGAAAACGAAAACTGCCATTAGCTGCCCACCTCCAGGAAGGCAGAAAGCTAGCCTCTCAGGATCCAAACCTGCAACATGAATACAAAGTGACGCTGCGCTTGTGGATGGCCTGCGGCAACTTATGGGTTCATAATCTTCCCACCTCCCTCTCCTGAAAAGGGCTTGCTAAAGCCTGGGTATCATCAATGAAGATAGGTTTCTGACTTCCAACAAGTCCAAGTCAGTAATTTTTGGAATTCCACCTGCTTGTTCACAAGGGAACGGCCTTTTGTATTTTTAGACTGCAACCCCAGAATTCTCCAGGCAGAATTGTAGGTCAGGCAGCCCAGAAAGACAAGTCTATAGCCTAGTTTCCAGTCAATCACCTCTACACTCATGTAACCATCCAGCAGGGCCTGGATCCCCTAGGTTCAAAGGACACTGGGAGCCATAGTCTCACTGCTCATTAGGCTCTACAGAGGGTGTCTCCTGAAGAAACAGGAGTGCCAAGAAGACCTATGCCTCCTAGGAAGCACCAGGGCTGCTTCCTACTTTTTGAAAACAGAAAAAGGCCAGAAAAGGCAGCAAAAGAGGTAAATAACACGCTGGGCTATAGACTTGTGTTTCTCGGCTTCAGCTCCTAAAATTCTACTTCAGGAACTCCTGGAGAATTCTGGGGCTTACAGTCCAAAAAATATAAAAGAGCAATGTTCTTACTGGAGAGCTCGGTGGTTTAGGCTGCAGAGCCACAGGGCAGGAGTTTGATTTCCCATGGTGCCTCCTTGACAAGGGCTGGACTCAATGGGTCCCCTCCTGTTCTGCAGTTCTAAGATTATAGATATTATTATTATTATTATTATTATTATTATTATTATTATTATTATTATTATTATTATTATTATGCAGAACAATATATGTTGGTAAGCAACAATCACTACCATGTTTGAGGACATGTTGGATCACAAAAGGACTGAAATAAAGAACTTGAATACACTTTTACAATGCTGTAAAAGCTATTAAACTATTAGATCAGTAAAATTACTAACAAGTAGGTTTGAACTGAACACTTTCTTCATCAGCATGCTAGAGCAGGGATTCTGAGATTGTTTATTGGAGTAATTTTCTACATCAGAACTGGAAGCACATTTTGCTGACAAAGGTTTAATTTGAGAGCATGCCTTCATAGGCAGTCATTCCCAAATTGTGTAAGAAATTGTTCTCTGCTGAATTAATGACATGGGTTGCAAGAAGGCATGTCCAAAGCAGCAAATAAAACAAGGAGGTAACAGGTAATCTCTAAATGCAATCAAGGGATATCATAACCTTCCAAGTTCAAAATGCAGTTTCTTAAAGTGCAACAACAAATTCCACACAATTTTGACACACATTTACAGTTTTGACTGCTTCTGTCTGGGAAACAGAATTCAGTGATAGAGCTATTTATGACATGCAGACACAACATAAAAGGAACGTTTGCTCCTCAGTCTGCATTTTACTTCTACAGATGAAGCAACTTACAGTGTTTTGAAATTGTGGCCCAGAAGCTAGGATAACCATCCAGTCCCATTCACTTGAGGAAGTCAATGGGACATCCACATCTCAATTTTGTACAAATCTCAGCATGAAGTACATAACATAAAGAAACTGCAGAGAAGTCACAGTGCTTTTATTTAGCTACCTCCAGCTCTTCGTTTTGACAGCTGCAATGGTTTATTTACTTTTAGTAGTGAAACAGAAAGCATGTGTAAAGCTAAGCACCTGGAGCCAACAGTAGGCAAAATTTACATGTCCAGGGGCTGCAGCCCTCACTCCTGGGATTTCAGATGGCCAGCCCAACCCCCATGTAAAAGAACACCACCAATGTCTGGCTTGGAATGGCCAATCTAGAGGGTAAGATTTCCTATTTCAAGCTACTTTTACACACATACACCATCATACATTATTTAGACAAGGCCTTATTTCAAAACCAGAAGTGACTGAAAGCAAGTGGGGGGCTTAGGCGTACTGAGGGCTAGAGGCTACACCAACAGTACAGTTTGGATCTATTAGGCTAAAACAAGCTCTACCCCACATAGGCAACCACAAGGTTTTTAACATCTGCCTAGCCACCATACATGAAATGAGTTCCTGGAATTTAGTCAGAATGGCACATCCTCACCATCCAGAAGCTCATAGATGAGCACAAAGTTGTTCTTGATGTTCTCTTCACTGATCTTTCCAAAGTAGGCAGTCATCACATCACACATCTTGTAGAGGAACTCAAACACCATAGCAGCATTAACATTTTGCTTGGTGACAGCAGCCAGCCAGATGTTGGAACGCTTGACATGGAAGAAACTTGTTCGGGCAATGTTGGTGACAGGTGAGCGCACTTGTTGCCGTGCATGGATGACATTGACCCGGAAGGCATCCACTGCATTCCGCCTGTAATGTTGGAATATTGTAGGATAACAAGACTTAGAGGATCATAAAGGGTCCAGACACAGTTGGTTACATATCACTCTACTAAGTTGTTTAGCTGTATCTCTGCAGAAGAAACCAAAGTCTAGTTGACAGGAACAGGCATAAGGATCTATTCCTTTGAAAGGAGAATATTTACTTCTTCAGGGTTTAGTCTGGTCACACATACAGGGAACAAAGGGTATTGAACCGATCAGAAACATTGTTTTACTTGTGCTCTAAACCAGCGTTTTTCAATTGACAGTACTAGCAACACATGCCATAATGTACCACAAGGTAAGAAGCACTGTTCTCTATAAAATTCTAGGCTAGGAAAAGAAATCAAGTGCAACAGTGGAACAAAGCACATAAAAGGTCAGGGAATCTTTTTTCTGGGAATAACTTAAAGCAGGGGGGGAATGTCAATAGAGAGTTCATCTAAGTAAGTCAATGGATCATTTTTATGCTGAAAAATAAGAAAATCTAGTTGGGCATATCTAACCACTAGGCTCTAAGAACCTTTTTGAATAGAGAAAGTTTGTTCTATTTACCATTTTAATGCATACTGCAACATCTTTCACACTCATGCACCCTGTACAGAGTGCTACTCAAAGTTTTCTTGCAACAGCACTGGAGAGCCTGTTATAATGCATGTATTTTGTATTTAGAGAATGTTGCTATATAATGATTCCATGATGTATCATGTTATGTCTGACTAAATTACAATAGCCTGGAGAATAACGAAGAGCCCCAGGTATTTAAAGCTTTTCAATACACCAATTCCATAAATAACAGACAATGGGCTGTACAATCCATTAAAATGAGTATATTTCAATTTGTTAAACTGGAAAGGTAATGAGTTGGTTTGTGGCATGGGCTAATAGTTTGTATCACTCTTAGGAGATGGTTTTGATTTGGTACTGCAGTACTTCAGCCGCATGATAATATCTTAATATACCAGTTCCCCCATGCTGCGGTGCCCATTATGTCCTGCCATTCATCTCTTACCTATTGCTACAGCAGCCAATGAGATGGGATGAACAGAAATGGCGCCAGCGAAGAAAAGGAGGAGTGACAGCAACAAGAGAAAGGTTAGAAAACACACATACACAGAAAGCACAATGAATCCAAACTGGAAAAAAAAGAGACGACAGACAGCAACCCGGTCCCACTAGAAAAATCCCTAGGCAGTGGCAGTATAGCTTTCAGAGAAGAGGTAAAAATATTGGATATAACAGCATTAATCCAGTAGCCAAACTACGTGGTCATGGGGCAATCACAATTTCTCTCTCATCTCTCACCTGTGGTGTCAAGAGCCAAAGCTTAGATTCGCCTTCAGCTAAACATCAGACAAGCCTACTTTTTTAAAAAAAGTGTTCGTGCTTTAGCTATTTCTAGAGCTCAGCTACAGAAATGTGAACACTGTGAAACCTTTAATGTGCTAAGAAGCAAAAGCAACAAGGATTTTATACATTCAGCTGACGACTTCATTTAGGAATCCTGCGTACAGCTTTATTTAGGAGATAGATCTATGGCTTCATTTGGACAATAAACGTTTATTAGAAAGCTTTGAAAAATCCCCCAGGGCGCTGAACCACTAGTCAAGGTAACTGTGCTATTTGTACTGGGACAAACAATGAATTGCATTTGGCAAGCTCAGTTAAATGAGGTCACATAGTAGAAGTTAACTGCTCTCTGCCAAAACAAGTCCCACCTTGTTTTCCTGCCCACAAGATTGAAGGGTTTTAACCTTACATCAACAAAATTTTCAATGAAGATTAAACATTACTTCGTTAAAAAAAAATTACAGCTACATTATAACTAAATCCTCTTACTGTAACAGGGAGCAAACACTTTTTTTTCGGGGGGGGAGCGGCAAGTGGCAATTAAAGTTGTAAATCAGCACTTCCTTTGAAATTTAATCAGGACCTTTAACTACAGAAGTGCAAATGATAGGGAAACAAGATCGACACTTTCAGTAGTTAAACCAACTTACTAGATGCAGACTAGATGTAGTTGTACAGCAGCTCCCTATTCAAAGTTGCAAATAGTGCATGCACACTTTACAAGAATCCCTGACCCTAAAATAAAGTGACCTTGATTCGATGCTCCTGAAAGGTTGGGCTGGCCTGGTCAACGCACTGAATTGGAACACTACTTTAAAACACACTTTCCCAGCATGATCTTATGGAGATAATCGCTAGAAACAAAAACACACTAGTGCTTGTTATGCTTTGGACAAGGTACTTGAAACATACTGAAAATGGACAAATTCTCAAAACGACAATTGCTTGCTTATTCCAGAAATCTAATGTGGTAGCACAATGATACGTTAGTCCATCTATCTTTGTAGCAGCTTAAAATATAATGGTCTTTTCTGCATTATGCCTTTTATGGAGAGAAGTAAAAATCAAGCCAACATGCAGCCAATATGCCCCACTGATACATTGAAAGCTATTTTGCCAGCCTGACCAGTCAAGTCTTGCATGTGCGGTAACACTATCTGTCTCTGTTAGTTAAGAGCTGAATGATTCTGGTAATGAGTCTGCTACTGAGAACATACAATTCAGAACAGCATTTCACTAGTAACAGAAGTTGTGACAAATAGAACAAGTCGGTGTTTTCCTTCTGGAGAATGTAAGACATGGCTAGCACAGAGAGATTGTTTTAAGTCCCTGATACCAGTAGAGGCCAATTTGGTTTCCCTATAATAACTGCACACTGTCAAGTCAGGTCTGACTTACAGCAACCCTGTCCAGAGTTTTCTAGGTAGAGAACACTCAGAAGTGGTTTGCCATTACCTTCTTCTGGGTGTATCCTGAACTATGCAGTTTGCTCATAGCTACACAGGCTGGTTCTTTCTCTAGCAGGGACAGAAGGGAATCAAATTGCCAACCTGCATCTGCTTGTAAAACTAAAGAAAAATAACAATGTCACCCTGCAGCACTGCTATTGTTTAAGTTTCACCAGTGCTCCATCAAGGGTATCTGAAGTTTTGAGAATCACAGAGAAAAACAGGTTTAACAGCTAGATAAGAATCTCTCCATTCAGTCCTAATTGACCCTTTTTGCCTAATCCTACAATTGAAATTTAGCCTCCAATCCTGCTGTGCAAAAGAGAGACTGTCTGTACTGCACATGCTCATTTCTAGACTTTTAAAAGTGTGCTATTTATATAACACCCCATAGCGCTTAAAGCACTCTCTGGGCGGTTTATAGTTTAATTATACAAGCTACACATTGCACACACACAACCACCCCAAGCGAGCTGGGTACTCAATTTACTGACCTCGGAAAGAGGGAAGGCTGAGTCAATCCTGAGCAGGCTACCTGAACCCATTGGGATCGAACACAAGTTGTTAGCAGAGTTTTGACTGCAATACTGCAGTTTATCCATTGCCCCATGAGGCTTAAAGGAGCACACACACTCCAGTTACCCCTGCCAGACTCAAACTTTTTTTTTATTGAAAAAGCCCCCTGCACCCTGTAGAGGTCAATTTTAAAGAATAATAATCAAGGTTATGGGTGTTTGCAACCCTAAAAACGTGGGAAGTTTTCCCCAATGTTTCCTAAAGGGCACAAGAGATTTAACAAACATTTTTACTTTGGTGTGTGGAGTTTTGGGGACTCTGGGGGCATTATATTTCGGCTGCTGGGTGCTGCAAATGTTGCTCATCCCAGCTATAACACAATTGTGGTTTCTCTGCACTTCTACAAAAGCTTTCAGGGGAATCTGTGTTTCCCTCTGACAGCTGATGTGGGTTGCTATCTTTGTCCCTGAAGAGAAGGGAAATCTCCCTTTCCCCAGAGTGCTTTGTCAGAACAAGTCATGTAATAGCTGAATGATTCTCTGTCCCATCAAGCCGTATTTTCCAACCTGAGACTTTGCTTGCAGCTCTCCATGGCTTAAAATGCCTACTTAAGTATTTGAAACTTTATGCTTTTCCTCTCCTCCACTATTTTTTACTATCTGGCTTGGTAACTTACATTTGCAGTTGATCCTAAGAAAGACATTGATCACTTGTAGAATTTGTAGCATGGATTTTGTTTTACTTCTGTGGACCTCCACAGCCTCATCTTTATTTAGGCTTACAACATAATACTTCAATGGAAATACATGAAGATTATGCTGTTACTTGGGTGTCCTCAAGACAGCTAACAGAAGAAAGTTAGGTTACCTACCTGTAACCATGGTTCTTGTAGTGGTTCTCTGTGAATTCACACAAATGGGTTTATCCTGCGCCTGCGCAGGACGTTCGGAACTTTCTAGAGCTTAGGAAAAAAAGCCAGACAGTTAGTCTCCCCCCCCCCGAGGGTATATAGGCTCCGCCTCCTCCACCTTCCTTAGTTCCCTATGTCCGCCGTTACTAGAGAGTAGGTATAATGACCTGTTATCGTGACGGACAGCGGGGAGGAAGGGAGGGATGTGTGAATTCACAGAGAACCACTACAAGAACCATGGTTACAGGTAGGTAACCTAACTTTCTTTGTAGTGGACTCTGTGAATGCACACAAATGGGTGATTAGCAAGCTGACTCACCGGATGGAGGGCCGTCACGGTATCAGGGATGACAGTATCGCCCTTCCAAAGGCAGCATCATTTTTCGCTCTGACATCGAGGCGGTAGTGCTTCGCGAACATCAGAGGATTGGACCAAGTAGCCGCTTTACATATGTTTTGAATATGAACACCGCGATGAAGAGCGGTGGACGTAGATATAGCTCTGGTGGAGTGAGCCTTAAGCTGGTCTGGTACCGGTTTGTTTGCAAGCTGGTAAGCCATTTGTATGGATTGCACGATCCATCTCGATATTGTCTGAGAGGATGCAGGAGCACCCTTGTTATGTCCATGGTAGCACACAAAGAGACGGAAAGAGCGTCTGAAGTGCTTGGTTCTGTCCAAGTAGAAGGCAATAGCCCGCCTGACGTCCAGAGTATGGAGCTTGCGCTCGATTGGAGTGGACGGCGATGGAAAAAATGTAGGAAGTATCAGTGGTTGATTCAAATGGAAGTCTGATACAACCTTGGGAAGAAATGAGACATCCAAGTACAGAGTAACTTTATCGGGATGCATTTGTAGGTATGGCGGGTCAGACCTAAGAGCTGACAGTTCACTAGCCCTTTTGGCGGAGGTTATGGCCACTAAAAAGGAAGTCTTGAGAGAAAGCAATTTCTCGTTACAGGTTGCCATGGGTTCAAATGGAGGCTTGGTAAGCGCATCCAGGACAAGTGGAAGCGACCATTGAGGTACAATGGGTGAAGAGGGCGGCCTGATGTTCTGCAGGCCCTTAAGGAATCTTTTAACCGTGAGGTGAGAGAACAGTCTGGCGGAGCTAGAGTGAGATGGCTGGTGAGCAACGATCGCAGAGATATATACTTTAATGGTGGAGTGTGCGAGTCCAAGATTGAACAGATGCAGTATAAAGGTAAGTAAGGTTGAGAGTGTAACTGGGACTGATTGGAGTCCTTTGGACTGAACGAATTTCGTAAAAGATTTCCATTTGTTACGGTATAGGCGAAAAGTCGACGGCTTTCGAGAGCGGTCTAGAATCGCACGGAATTCGGGGTTATCCTCCACGCCGTCAGGTGAAGAGACTGGACATCTGGATGGAGAAGGGCCCCGTCGTTCTGGGATAGCAAGGACGGTATTAGAGGTAAGTGGAGTATTTCCTCCGTTATTCCTTGAAGGTGGGCAAACCAGGGTTGTCGTGGCCACCACGGAGCGATGAGAATCGCGTTCGTCCGGTATTGAATGATCCGGACTATTGTCCTGAGGAGCATTGGTATGGGAGGAAACAGGTAAGTGAGTTCTCCGGACCACGGAATGAGGAAAGCGTCTCCGAGTGACGCGGTGTCCCTGCCCGCTCGTGAGCAGAACTTGCGGCATTTGGCGTTGCGGTGAGATGCAAAGAGATCTATGGTGGGTTGACCCCATCTCCGGCATAGGTCTTGAAAAATCGTCTCGTCGAGGGACCATTCGTGCGTCCTGGTACGGAGCCGGCTGAGGTGGTCCGCTAGATAGTTGTCCTCTGAAACGATATGAATCGCTTGTGGAAAAATATGATGGGTACGGCACCAGTCCCAAAATCGCATGGTGAGATGGAGAAGCGGTAGGGATCGAGTCCCACCTTGTCGGTTGATATAGTGCATAGCTGTGGTATTGTCCGTGACAAGCTGCACAGATTGTCCCTTTATACGCGGAAGAAAGGCTCGAAAGGCCTTCATGATGGCGAGCAATTCGAGCTGGTTTATATGGAGAGACCTTTCTCTCGGTGTCCATAACCCGTGAATCCTGAGCTCTTGGCAGTGAGCACCCCAGCCAGAAGGGCTTGCGTCGGTCGTGACCTGTATGGACAGGAAAGGAGGTTGGAAGGGTTTTCCTTCGGACAAGTTGCGCGGAATCATCCACCAGATGAGATGCTTCGCTACATGTGACGGGACCTGCAACTTTTTCCGTGGGGAGTCCGTTAAAGGATCGAACTCGCCCAGGAACCAGGACTGGAGCGGACGCAATTCGAGCTTGGCATGAAGGACGACTGCCGTCGTGGATGACATGAGGCCCAGTAGATGCTGAACGTCGAATGCGGTGACAGTAGCCAGGGGTGGAAACCGTTGTATTGCGTCTCGAATCTTTTGGATTCTTTGATAGGGCAAGAATGCCCGCGCCCGGGTCGCGTCTAGCGTTGCTCCTATGTAATTGACCAGCTGGGATGGTACCAGAAGGGATTTTTCCTGATTGATCACTAGACCTAGCTTGTTTAAGGTCGCGAGAGTGGTAGTTGTAGCAGCGACGGCTTCGTGGTAGGATGATGCTACCAGGAGCCAATCGTCGATATAAGGGAAGAGTTTTATTCCCTTGGTGCGAAGGTGAGCCACTACAGGGGCCATGCACTTGGTAAATGTCCGAGGGGCCGTGGAGAGCCCAAATGGAAGGGCAGCAAACTGGTAGGTTGTGCGGTGGAACCGGAACCGGAGATACCGTTGATGAGAAGGGTGAATGGAGACGTGAAAATAAGCGTCTTTGAGGTCAATGGTGACGAACCAGCTTCCCTGTGAGAGAAGAGGAAGAATGGAGTCGAGCGTTAGCATTCGAAACTTCCTGTAAATGATAAACTGATTGAGTTCTCTGAGGTCCATGATGGGCCTGATACCTCCATCCTTTTCAGGGACGGCGAAGTACCGAGAGAAGAAACCCCCGTGTAGATCAGCCTGTGGGGTCTTGACGATCGCCCCCTTGCTTAGGAGGGATGAAATTTCCTCCTGAAGAGCCACCGAAAAGGGGGTGGTCTTAGGGAGATTTGATGGAGGAAGTTGGAAGAATTCTATAGAATAACCCTTCTCAATAATGGTTAGGACCCATTTGTCAGTCGTAATATGTTTCCATTCAGAGAGAAATGGAAAGAGTCTAGTCCGGTAAGAGGAGTAGTTAGTTGTATTGCTTACCCCGGCGCTGAGGTTTACGAAAGGACTGCTTGTGTCCTTGGTATTGCTGCTGCTTGAAAGTCGAAGGGTTCGACTGAGATGACTGGAAGGTCCTGTCGTGTTGCTGCTGTCTACCATACCGAAACGGTTGGTACTGAGAAGATGCTTGGTAAGCAGGTTTTTTGTAAGTAGGTCTCTGATACCGATTGGTTCGTCACCATTGACCTCAAAGACGCTTATTTTCACGTTGGTATGGTATGTAGGACTTTGCGGTCTTCCGCATTTTATGGATATTTTCCATAATATCATCAGTCTTGGAATTAAAGAGGCCATCCGCATCAAAGGGAAGATCCTCGATTTTGGTCTTTGTATCGTCCAGTATGTTCGCCGCTCCGAGCCAGGCATGGCGACGGACTGCTACTGCTGTAAGCATGGATTTGGACGCAATTTCAGCTGTATGCTTTGCTGCTACTCGTTGCTGTCTTGTAAGGGTATTAGCCTCCTCGTAGACGTTGAGGAGTTCGGTCTTGGATGGCTCAGGAAGGCTTTGTAAGACGGGGACAATTTTATCCCATAGGTGCTTTTGATAAGCACCCATTGCGGCTTGGTAGTTCGAAATCTTAATCAGTAGAGCCGCAAGGGAATAAAGTTTTTTACCCAGGGCGTCATTTTTTCTGCCGTCTTTATTGACAGGTGTAACAGAGGACCTGCTGCGGGATCTATACTGGGTAGCCTCGACCACAATAGAATTAGGCATGGGATGCTTGGTCAGGAAATCCGAGTCGGAACCGTGGGTCTTGTAATGGTGGTCGATTTTTCTAGGGATTTGGAGAGTCGCAGGCGACTTATCCCACGAAGCCTTTACCAAGTCAAGAAGTGCTGGAATGAGGCTAAGACTGGGAGGAGATGACTTGTCCTGCTCCATATCGTGAAAGACAAGGTCTGTTTGTTGCTCAGGAACTTGCGCATCTAGGTGTAAAATCTTAGCCATGCGCAATATAAGTTGAGCATAGGACGAGTAGTCTTCCAATGGGTATTGTGAAGAAGTACTCGGAGCACCACCATCAGGTACATCAGATTCCGAAGAAGCTGAAGAGTTGTCATGGGACGATTCAGACACCAATGAGGAGGGACGGTGCGATATTGGTACCGTGTCTCTCGGTATTGGTTCGGCATCAGAGTGTACCGAAGGAGAGAAAGGGTCTGTATCATGGCCCTCTGGGCCAGAGTACATCGTCGCAGTCTGTACCGTAGATCGTCCTGCGGGACGTTTAGACCGTTTTAGAGGCGCAGAAGGTGCCATCGGTGTCTTCCTCTTACGGGAAGCAGCAATTTGGGGTGTAGGAACATGCCCCTGTTGCTGCTGTAGATTCTCAGGAGTTGGAACCGAAGAAGGGTACCAAGCTGAGGAGGGGTAAGCCTGTCCCCTGAAGTCAGGCGGATAGCCGTATCCTTGATATGGGTAGGGCTGGTATGGACCGAAAAAAGGAGGACCATACTGTGCCGGCATTTGTGGACGGTGTTGGTCCGCAGGATGTTGAGGTTGGTACGGAGAGGTATGCGTACGCTTCTCCTTTCGCTTTCTAGGAGTGCGAGACGGCAGCTCCTGTTCTGAATGCGAGTCAGTATCAGCCCGCCCGGAAGATCTCGGGCTAGTAGGGGCAATGGCCGCGCTGGGAAAAACCTCAGCCGCAAAATGGCCTGACGACGGAGACATGCTCATGATATCGTGAGCAGCCTGGGCCGGAGGAATGATCCGCTCCTCCATATCCGATTGCCCAATGTCGTCTCTAGAAGACTCCTCGAGTAATATAGGAGGCGCAGGAAGAGGCAAAGTTGTCGATTTGGGTGGCTTTGCCAATTTCTGAGATTTCGCTTTGTCATTCTTCTTCTTTGAAGGTACAGCCGACCTGGAAGCCTTGGTGGAAGCTGGCTTAGGCGGTCTAGAGGAGTCCTTCTGCTTAGAAGACGCAGAACTCAAGGTAGGCTGCGAAGAATCAAAGGCAGTGGTGCCTGCTTTAGGTGTCTCTACACGTGGAGGGTTCGGGGAAGTGGTAAGAGGAACCTCCATAGCAGGCTTGAGGGTTCTTTCGTAGAGAAAGGCCCGGAGGCGTTGAGACCGCAGTTTAAGAGCTTGTTTGGAAAAGCTTTTACAAGCGGCACACGCCTGGATAAGGTGGGATTCCCCCAAACAAAATAAGCACTTATCGTGCTGATCCGTTAGCGGGATTTTCCGAAAGCAAACGGAGCACTGTTTGAAGCCCCGAGAGGCCATAAAAAGATAAAAAAATAAAAAGGGGGGAATCCGGGAGGGGAGGGGAACGGGACGACGCAGAACGAGGAAAAACTTAAATGGGAAGGCAGTTCTGGCGTCTTAAAAGAAGAAAAGAAAGGCTGCAAGGTAAATAGAAGGAAATACTTTCCTTAGCACGCTCTAGTGTTCCTACGTCCTACCCTAACGGCGGAAAAAGAGGAACTAAGGAAGGTGGAGGAGGCGGAGCCTATATACCCTCGGGGGGGGGGGAGACTAACTGTCTGGCTTTTTTTTCTAAGCTCTAGAAAGTTCCGAACGTCCTGCGCAGGCGCAGGATAAACCCATTTGTGTGCATTCACAGAGTCCACTACAAAGAACCACACAAGCATCAGGCAAGTTAGTATTCATGTCAGTCCTCACTATCTTTGGCCCAACCTGAGCCAGAAGCTTGTTTTTTTTGCTTTAACAATAGCAGCATGTTGACAATCCTGATGTTTCATAGCAAGGTCTTGTGAACAACCACCAACTCCTAGCACTTTAATAACTCACAGTTTGGATGGAAACTGTGGCATGCCTGCCATGGCTCATCTTGAATTGGCTGTACTAGCTGTGAATTGATACATGACCATGTCACAGGATCTATGCATACCCCCCCACTTTCCTCCACAGGTTTTGAAGCATTACCACTGTTTATGTGGAGGCACATAACACGCATCATACAAGATATTACTCAACTCTGACAAAATCCTCAATACTAATTTAAGTGAATTTCACAATCTGACTCACTATGTGTTTCGAAGCCCACTGAATAGTTTGAAATTATGTAGTTAATGAAATTTATTATCCAAGTTTATTTTCAAGTTTTTCAGAGAGAAATGCTGCTCTGTCAAAGTCATCTGAAGGCTCCATTGGAAGCTGGCCACTACTATCAGTTTCTCAATGGCTCTGTAGCCACGCGCTTTTAAAAATAGTAACGCATCTCAAGACAGCTCAGAACTAAGGTCATTTTCTCATTCTAGTTCCCCAAGGCACCTTTGAGAAAAGGACTGATATGTTCCTGAGTGAAAGATGGAAGCACAGAACAGCTGTGTGGAAACTTTAAGCTCATGCAGGCAGCTAGGCGTGCAACTGGCAGGAAGAATAACATCCATCAACCTCCAGAATTTCTAGCTGTGAACCATTCTCAGCTCACATCAGCCACAGCTGGTGCATACCTAGGCACCAAGACATGTTGCATAATCTCACGTTCTTTTCTGTGGACACAATTCCTATCACATGTTACAAGCTTCATCCATACAATGAAGTATAATGTCACTCAAAAGAAATTGGCTTTGAGAAAAGCTCTTTCAGCTTCCTGGCAAATAAATTAAAATATCTCACTGGCTTCATAATAACTGGGACTCACCTTACAAGTTTCTCAAAATGTGCAGACTCTTCAAACCTACATACCCCTGTACCAGTCCACTGTGCCTAAACAAGGCTTATACAGGAATTCATTTCTGCTCACTTGGAGGAGATTAATTAACTTCCAACAGGCATCAGGAAATTGTCATTTACAAATCCGAGGAAAACTTTAAGCATTAAACTTAACTTCTAGTTCCAACCAAAGCAGACCCACTGAATATGTGGATTTTCGTAAGTCAAAAACTGTACCACTGATTTAAAGGATCTCTTCTAATGGGTACCAACAACTATATTTAGCACCAAGACCTCAATTAACCACTCAAAAGATTCAAGGACCATCATTAGCTACTGTAACAAAGCCACACTTCATTTTCAGTTGTCAAATCGTCAGACATAAAGTGAGCTTAAAGAACTCGAAACTAAATCAGGCCTGATTCACACAGTATACCCTTGTCCTGTACCAACAAGGAAAGTGGTATTGCAGAGACTAACTGCTATAGCTGAGCATGTCTCAGAAGCTAATTGTGACACAGCCAAGGGCAAAGCAAAGGTTCAACTGCAAGCAGCAAAACCTCCATTTTACTACTATGTTGAATATATTTATACAATTGCAGGATTTCTGCACTCTCTTTTCCTCTACTAGGTGGAATACTTCCTTTTGCTTCATATGTTAACTATTAACTACTACATCTCACATTATTACCAGAACTGTACTCTAGGGCTATAGTCTGCCTGCAAACTTGGTACCTCAAACTTAGCAAGTGGAATCTGAGATATTTTCTCCAACTGAGGTGCAGCCCACTGTCTGTAATAACTGATAAACAGGACCCTCCTCTCAGTTCCCACTGTGCAGGCGGATTTCAAACAATATTAATTAATCA
This sequence comes from Intellagama lesueurii, assembly GCA_037013535.1. Classification (NCBI taxonomy): domain Eukaryota; kingdom Metazoa; phylum Chordata; class Lepidosauria; order Squamata; family Agamidae; genus Intellagama; species Intellagama lesueurii. The sequence goes on from JBAJHW010000003.1 coordinate 262,658,474, forward strand.
TAATTAGTGGAAGAAAACTCACACAAAGGTGTTAGAAAAAGACTGAACAGCAAGTTATTCTTGAGTGCCTATACAGAAAGCAGGGCAAGACAATTCTAAAAAGTGTCAGTTTTCCTAATGTAGGAAGAATAATTTTAAGGACAATTTTCTATGGATGTTTTTAAAAGCTAAAGATTGTATCATAACAGAACTCCATGACAGTAACTTTTATGAGTCCACACAGTCAACTAAGGATTCAAGAATCATCTTTCCTAACTCACAGCAAAAAAGATTAGACACCAACCACAAAGGCAAGAATCAAATGTTAAAGACTGTGCATGGGTTAGCCTGTTAATTAGAATATATGCTAAATAAGTAAAAGACTGCAGTTTGATACAGACAAGATTTCACTCTTAAGCAACTCTTTCCTCCCTTGGACTTTGGATTTTTTTAAAAAGGTAGACAACATAAAGTGTTAGTCATATACTTTGACAGAAGAACTGGATAGTCATCTATTAAGGATTATCTAGGTTAGCCTTGCAATTTTAACAGCTGCCCAATTTTCTGGTAACATATCCATTACTCCACACACACCACGTCGACATCTGCTCCTGCAATTAAGCACATAGCTGCCACAGTACTCCCTTGCTTAACACAGAGTCTGCATCACAGAGTCTTTGGGTAGCTCTATCCCTACTACTAATGCAGACCAAGACTGGGGCATTCATACAGCAACAGAGAAGGCACAGCAGCCTCAGCTAGCAAAAATGAGTGCAGGCCACTACCCTAAAGCAATGACTGATTACTTACATTACCCACTTGAACCACTTCTGTGATTCTATGGATGCATGCATCAGTTAGCATCTCAGGCTAGAGAGATTATGATTATTCTCTATTTCAGCATGAAGTGCTCCAAAATCAGAATTAAATACAGATGCTGCATTAAAAGCACGCCCCAAGTTGACAGGACTGCAACTACTGTAGAGAGATTTAAAATGGCCAGATTCGTACCACAACTGCTGATGCCTCCTTGATTTGAGCTGCAACATTACTGCTCTCCTTCATCTTTTCATGCTACAATTGTAGATACAGGTCAATCTAACAACTTCTGATGATATTTTCATGGCATACTAGAATCAAGGCAGCATGTAAGAAGGATCAAGAGGGGATATAAAGAGAGCTGTTTTCACCAATGTCACCCTCACGGTTGCTGCCTGGGAACGATACAAGACAATACATACCGACAGATGTAGTAGGACAGACACAGCCTGGATGTAACAGATAGCACACAGTCTTTACATGCAGACACAGTTGAAGCAGCAGGAGCTTAGAAATTACAAGAATTTGAACTGGGTGTGGAATGAAAGCAGGATGAGAGATTGCCAAGAACTTACCCAATGTCATCTCTGTAGACTCGAGAGATTAAAACCTCTCCCTTATGATTATAAATGAACAGGCCTCCAATCATGATGAACTGTTACACTTCCTTTTTCATAGTGCTTAGATCAGACCTACAGACACAAAACAGGCAGTTATCAGACCTATAGTTCAAGATGCAGGTTAAAGATGATGTGAATACTACTGAGAGATCATCAATTTAACCATTCTAATTTCAGCATATTAAGAAACTGCTTGGACACGGTCATCTCAATACTACAGATGTACGTCCAGATGACATCTAATCCAAACATCTACATTCATGTCAAAATTATAATGTTCAAGTACTCTTCCCACCCATGCAGCTAACAGTTTCACAAAACACAGTGTTCCCACCATGACCTCCACATGCCACAATCCTTTGTTTCCTCTGGAAAGTGTGACAGACACCCCTAAGAGCAATGTCCTCTTTTTCTAAGGACCAGTGACAGGTTGCTACTTTCTGGAGGGGAAGCACTCTGCCTATGTCTTGCTGTACTTTTGCTATATTCTTTAAGTGAAGCAGAAATTATTTTTGGTTATAAAGTCCAATAGTATTTTGTGATTTCTTGATCAGCAGTCATACAATTTAGTGTTCAATGATGCATTAAACTGAATGAACCAATATTTTCTTTTCAGTAAGAGTCATAGGAATATAGCTATGTGAAGCTGTTTGATAGAGGTACAACTTGGCAATTCCATATGCAGAACAGCTTCATACAGCAGACTTTAAGCAGGATTGGATACATTAGATGAAGCTATGTATGACACAGCAAGGATGACTCACAAAACAATCAAGAAATATGTTGCCAAGATTTTTCCTGCACAAAGACAGATTCACATTTGCTAGTAATTGTTACTTGTTCTATGGAAGAAGAAAGAGGAAGCTTTGTTCTGTCTGGAATCAAGATCAGGACGGGCCGTAACAGTCTGTTTTTATGCAATGCAGAACATAGTTTATAGGCTTGACCACAGTGTCCATTAAACACATTTAAACCAAAACAGCCTTATTTCAATTAGCCTGCGTAACTTCTGTGTAACAGTGAACTGCAGAGTAGCATGGAAATATTAGGAAACCTTCAACTACAGAGCAAAACAAAGCGTGCTGCTTATATACCGCCCCATAGTGCTTCAAGCACTCTCTGGGCGGTTTACAAGTTAATTATGCAGGCTACACATTGCCCCGAGTAGCAAGCTGGGTACTCATTTTACCGACCTCGGAAGGATAGAAGGCTGAGTCAACCTTGAGCCGGCTACCTGGGATTGAACCCCAGGTCGTGAGCAGAGTTTTGGCTGCAGTACAGCAGTTTAACCACTGCACCACGAGGCTCTTTACAGAGACATCTCATCCCCAAACACAAGTACTTTTACAAAATTTATAGCATAACCCTAGCTAGCTTCCAGTAAGTAAACACCTGACTTTCTGTAGCAATTGCTGAGCCCAACATGGCAGATCTTTTTGAACAGAACATCGTACGTAAATCAAATGAGTTGTGATAAAGGTTCCCTGTAAACTGGGTGTGTGCATGCTCTGCCTCCCTCCGCGCAGCTGTCTTCCTCCTATGTGCAGCGATTGCATTAGGTTCTGGTCACAACGGAACCCGGGATGGAGCTGCGCGCACAGGCAGGGGCAAAGTTGTGCACACAAAAGGCGGCGCCCCGCCCAGCAGAGATGAACATTAGAGAGTACATTGGTTCTGAGGTAAACAGCACTTAGGTGTTAGGTCGACAAATACTAAAAGGAACTACAAGTCAAGGCTGTATTTGTTCTTGCTCTTTTTTTTTCTTTTTCTTTTTGCAAGAACAGTATGAAGAGCTACTGCATCTTGCCGCATTTGCATTAAGGAAACAGCAGAAGGTATGACTTTTTTGTGGGGAGGGTGCTAATGAAGCACAAGTGAAAACATGCTTTCAGGTAATCCTTCCTGCCAAAAGACAAAGGACACCCTCCCTAGCAAGCAGAATCGCAGACATCTGTACTTATACCAAACATGCTGGTACAAGAATGCTCAAGAAATGTAGGTCATTTTGATACAGATCAGTGCATGAACTTCTCACCTGAGCATCGTTAAGCAAGTGTTGTTTGCATAATTATGTTGTAAACTACCCAGAGAGTGCTTTAGCACTATGGGACGATACACAAGTCAAAACAACAAACAACTTGTCTAGAAATGATTAGTTCAAACAAACTAGTCTTCTGGATGTTTACTTGATTTCAGTAACTCCTCTGAACCAGTGTATCCATTATTTTGAAAACAGTGCTACCAAATATTACATATAGTACAGTTAGCACCCACCCCCAAAATATTTCAATCACTACCTTGGATAAACAAAATGTCTTTTACTGAGAGTTACAGATTTTTTTTTCCCCTGGACTCCCCCACAACCACCACACACACAAAAAAAGACGGTACCACTGTAGACTGCTATGCATCTGCCAGGGAACCTGGGAGCTTCCCATTCCCAACAAGAATGTCCTTTCTGCACAGCCCCTCCCCATGCCTACTCTTGTCTATAAAACCACTACATAACTGGATTTAGCCTAAGACAATGGCGACATAGCACAGACTACAGTTGAGACCCATCCCACAACTCTGACAATGCATGCTCCCTCAAACATGGTAGAAACATTTCTATCCAGCCCAATACAGACTTTAAACTTTTCAGACTCAGAATTTATACACTGAACACCAAGCTACAAAATAAACGCTTAAGATCAGTACTAGAGATGGGGGTATTCATATACGAATATCCCCGCACAGCTGGACTTAACAAGGGGCCGGCCCCTGCGGCCAGCCTGTCCACTCATGCATCCAGCAGCAGTCTTGCTCATCCTTCCAATCGCTCCCCGAGCTCCACTCTCTTTCTGCTCACCTGGTCACTTCAGGCAGTGGGAGGGAGGACAAATCTTCCTGCATGGCTGCTGAGTCGCTAGCTGAGCAGGAAGAGAGGGGAGCCCCAGGAGTGATTGAAAGGATGAGCGAGGCTGCTGCCGCCGCCTCCGGACACATGAGTGGACAGGCCAGCTGCAGGGGCCAGCCCCTCGTTAAGTCCAGCTACGCGGGGATATTCATATTCGTATACAAATACCATATCTAATCAGCACCCAATCTAGATGGCCAGGGCTTGACAAAATTTAGAATGTCTCACCAGTCAGTCAAAAATTTCACCAGTCAGCATGACCGGACTATAGCCTTGCAATTTATTGGGATTGGGAATCACTGATTTATACCCTCAGACTTGGGTTGCTTTATTACCTGCGTGTCTGTGGGCTCATGAAGCTTGCATTTTGAATTCCTTTCTTTTGAATGTCTCTAGCAAAAATAAAACTGAAAGCAAAAGCACCCGGCCTCTTAAGGAGCCAGGTCGTTCGGTTGAAATTGGGAGCAGGGAATCTCCATATTCTCCAGTATGGGACTACTCTACATTCTCCTGCAGAGCTATATCTCTATGTGCTGCTCGAACTCTCTTCTTGCGAGAAGAGGGCTGTTTTCCTTTACAATGGGAAGGGGGAGGGGAGGACTGCAGGATCAGAGAGAGACAGACTGAGGGAGGGAGGGAGGGAGGGAGCTGTGGCTCGTCAAGCAGCGTTTTTTCACTCGTCACAGACGAGCGGATTTTTCAAGCCCCGTAGATGGCCTTTATAGCCTTCTACCTTCAGCTTCACAGCAGCACAACCTTCCTGGCATTCTGTGGCTTTTCCAGTTTGGAAAACCAAACAGCTATCTAATTTATACTAAAACTTAAATTGGTGAATAGTTTGAACTATTGTGGGGTGCAGGGAGTTGGCATATGCCAATTAGACTTTCTTTTTTTTAGCCACACCAATTTAGGCCTCTTGGGAAATCTGTCTATTCCAAATGCAACTCTGGGGCTTCTGTTCTGGAAAAAGAATGTCAGCACTATTAAATTAGAGCTGTGATGGATAGATAAGACATCTAAGAAGTAGCAGTGTGCAACTTTTAATCTTTTAGGATTACAGATCACAATAATCATGAACTGCTGTGCTCAATTTGAATGTGCTCAACACTATGCAGACAAAATCTAGACTTACCGTTACAGTTATTAATGCTAGGTCTTAGCCAGAAACTGTCCCAGACTCCTTTGGAAATCGTTCAGAAACTTCAGCCAATCGAAAACTCTGCAGCTAGATTATTAACTGGAGCTGCTTATAGGGATCACATAACCCCCATTACAGCAGCACCACTGACCACCAATCCGTTTCCAGGTACAATTCAAAAGTGTTGGTTCTAATCTATAAAGCCCTAAATGGCTTTGGTCCAAGCTATCTCAAGGACCGCTTCTCCCTTTATGAGGCTGCCTGGGTATTAAGGTCATCAAGGAGAGCCCTTTCTCTCAGTCCCACCACCTTCACAATCACAGGCACATTTGGTGTGGACATAGGAGATGGGCCTTCCCTGTCGCTGCACGCAGACTCTGGCACTCCCTTCCACAGGAAATTAGGCTGGCCCCATCGTTGCTAGCCTTTCACAAGCAGACAAAGACCTTTCTCTTCAGATAGACTTTTCCTTAGTGATTGAGAGGGGTTTTTGAATGGATTGTTGTGCCTTGTTGCTTTTAAATGTGTTTTTAAGTACTGAGTTTATTTACCATTTTAATATATTTGTTTAACTCAGGATGGATCCAACTTAAATCAAAGTGATTTAAATCACAGTTTAAATTTTAAAAACTGGGTTTTGATTATTTAAATAAAAATATTTTTTTACTATAAATTTTGTCTGTTCTTATCAGTTTAATATTTTATACATACTCTATTTGAGGACTACATGTTAAATTTTGGAATATAAGGGGTTTTAAAAATATGTCAAACAAAATAAAAGAAAATGGGTATAAAATAATATGGAGATGGTATTTAACTCCAATAAAACTTAATACAGATGCTAATTATTCTAATAAATGTTGGAGGTGTGACAAAAAATTGAGAGCATACTGGGTTTTATAGTGGAATTGTGAAGTGGTACAAAAGCTATCCGTGAAGGTAATCCCCTTCACGGATTGCTGCCTTGTCATGGCGAAGGGGCTTGAGTAATTCAGAGAAGCTATGGGCTATGCCGTGCAGGGAAACCCAAGGCGGACAGGTCATAGTGGAGAGTTCTGACTAAACGCGATCCACCTGGAGCAGGAACTGGCAAGCCACTCCAGTATCTTTGCCAAGAAAACTCCATGAACAGAAACAAAAAGCTAAAAGAGATGACGCTGGAAGATGAGCCCCTCAGGTCAGAAGGCGTCCAACATGCTACTGAGGAAGAGCGGAGGACAAGTACAAGTAGCTCCAGAGCTAATGAAGTGGTTGGGCCGAAGCCGAAAGGACGCTCAGATGGCAAGAATAAACATTGACATCCTGGGTGTCAGTGAACTAAAATCAACGCAAATGGGCGAATTCAATTCAGATGATTACCATATCTACTATTGTGGGCAAGAATCCCATAGAAGAAATGGAGTAGCCCTCATAGTCAACAAAAGAGTGGGAAAAGCTGTACTTTCTCAGTACAGATACAATCTCAAAAATGATAGAATGATTTCAATACGAATCCAAGGCAGACCTTTCAATCCAAGTTTATGCACCAGCCACCGATGCTGAAGAGGCTGAAATTGACCAATTCTATGAAGACTTACAACACCTTCTAGAACTGACACCAAAGAAAGATGTTCTTCTCATTATAGGGGACTGGAATGCTAAAGTAGGGAGTCAAGAGATAAAAGGAACAACAGGTAAGTTTGGCCTTGGAGTTCAAAACGAAGCAGGGCAAAGGCTAATAGAGTTTTGTCAAGAGAACAAGCTGGTCATCACAAACACTCTTTTCCAACAACACAAGAGGCGACTCTACACATGGACATCACCAGATGGGCAATACCGAAATCAGATTGATTATATTCTCTGCAGCCAAAGATGGAGAAGCTCTATACAGTCAGCAAAAACAAGACCTGGAGCTGATTGTGGCTCTGATCATCAGCTTCTTATAGCAAAATTCAAACTTCAAATGGGCTAGTCAGGTATAATCTAAACCAAATCCCTTATGAATACACAGTGGAAGTGAAGAATAGATTTAAGGAACTAGATTTGGTGGACAGAGTGCCTGAAGAACTATGGCCTCCTCGTAACATTGTACAGGAGGCAGCAACAAAAACCATCCCAAAGAAAAAGAAATGCAAGAAAGCAAAGTGACTGTCCAACGAGGCCTTACAAATAGCAGAGAAGAGAAGGGAAACAAAATGCAAAGGAGATAGGGAAAGTTACAGAAAATTGAATGCAGACTTCCAAAAAATAGCAAGGAGAGACAAGAGGGCCTTCTTAAATGAACAGTGCAAAGATATAGAGGAAAATAATAGAAAGGGAAAAACCATAGATCTGTTCAAGAAAATTGGAGATGTTAAAGGAACATTTTGTGCAAAGATGGACATGATAAAGGACAAAAATGGTAGGGACCTCACAGAAGCAGAAGACATCAAGAAGAGGTGGCAACAATACACAGAGAAATTATACCAGAAAGATCTGGATGTCCCGGACAACCCAGATAGTGTGGTTGCTGACCTTGAGCCAGACATCCTGGAGAGCGAAGTCAGGTGGGCCTTAGAAAGCATGGCTAACAACAAGGCCAGTGGAGGTGATGGCATTCCAGTTGAACTATTTAAAATCTTAAAAGATGAGGCTCTTAAGGTGCTACACTCAATATGCCAGCAAGTTTGGAAAACTCAGCAGTGGCCAGAGGATTAGAAAAGATCAGTCTACATCCCAATCCCAAAGAAGGGCAGTGCCAAAGAATGCTCCAACTACCGTACAATTGCACTCATTTCACACGCTAGTAAGGTATGCTCAAAATCCTACAAGGTAAGCTTCAGCAGTATGTGGACCGAGAACTCCCAGAAGTACAAGCTGGATTTCGAAGGGGCAGAGGAACTAGAGACCAAATTGCTAACATGCGCTGCATTATGGAGAAAGCCAGAGAGTTCCAGAAAAACATCTACTTCTGCTTCATTGACTACGCAAAAGCCTTTGACTGTGTGGACCACAGCAAACTATGGCAAGTTCTTAAAGAAATGGGAGTGCCTGATCACCTTATCTATCTCCTGAGAAATCTATACGTGGGACAGGAAGCAACAGTTAGAACTGGATATGGAACAACTGATTGGTTCAAAATTGGGAAAGGAGTACGACAAGGCTGTATATTGTCTCCCTGCTTGTTTAACTTATACGCAGAATACATCATGCGAAAGGCTGGACAGGATGAATCCCAAGCCGGAATTAAGATTGCCGGAAGAAATATCAACCACCTCAGATATGCAGATGATACCACTCTGATGGCAGAAAGTGAGGAGGAATTAAAGAACCTCTTAATGAGGGTGAGAGAGGAGAGCGCAAAAAATGATCTGAAGCTCAACATCAAAAAAACTAAGATCAAGGCCACCAGCCCCATCACCTCCTGGCAAATAGAAGGGGAAGATATGGAGGCAGTGACAGATTTTACTTTCCTGGGTTCCATGATCACTGCAGATGGTGACAGCAGCCACGAAATTAAAAGACGCCTGCTTCTTGGGAGGAAAGCGATGACAAACCTAGACAGCATCTTAAAAAGCCGAGACATCACCTTGCTGACAAAGGTCCGCATAGTCAAAGCTATGGTTTTTCCAGTAGCGATGTATGGAAGTGAGAGCTGGACCATATAAAGAAGGCTGACCGCAGAAGAATTGATGCTTTTGAATTGTGGTGCTGGAGGAGACTCTTGAGAGTCCCCTGGACTGCAAGGAGAACAAACCTATCCATTTTAGAGGAAATCAACCCTGAGTGCTCACTGGAAGGACAGATCCTGAAGCTGAGGCTCCAGTACTTTGGCCATTTCATGAGAAGACTCCCTGGAAAAGATCCTGATCTTGGGAAAGTGTGAAGGCAAGAGGAGAAGGGGACGACAGAGGACGAGATGGTTGGACAGTGTCATCGAAGCGACCAACATAAATTTGACCCAACTCCGGGAGGCAGTGGAAGACAGGAGGGCCTGGCGTGCTCTGGTCCATGGGGTCACAAAGAGTCGGACACGACTTAACGACTAAACAACAACAAATCTAGATAATTTTCTAGATTATCTACACTCAATGATGTGAAATGAAACCTTCATTCTCTACCAGTACATCAAGGTCACTACAAAAAGCTAACCCGAAAAATCATGAATCTGCAGAAGAAAACACAGTCAAATTTATTACTTTATTCCTACAAAACCTGCATTGAAATGTCGGCTGATCTAGTTCTTGTGGAATACTGTGGAATAGTTGCATGGGGAAATTGCTAGTTTCTCAATAACACAAACATACTCCAAAATTCTGTTTCTGGCAGAAGTTGGAGATTGTTGGACCGTAATTCCTATCACTTCTGAGTACCGATCACTGGCTATCCTGACTGGGCTAATGAGAGTCCACCTCCACCTGGCAGGCCACCAGTTTCCCATGCTTAGTCTATAGGAATTCTCATTCCAGAGATGCAAGAGCAAATCATTCAGGTACAGCCAGTGTAACACACAACAGCAGGATCTCAGCACACTGGCACATTCAGCCTCAAGAACTAGGTAGTTCCTCAGACTACCATAAACATATCCACTTAATATTTTGAATGTCAATTTGCATTACTGTCTTTTGGCATGATCTACCAACAAGTTAAAGGTTTCACAGTTGGGCCTGATACAACCTCAGATTTAAGCCTTTCCAAGAACTTTAATGAAGAGACACAGCCCTTAGAGATCTTTAAGCATCACCTATACTGTCTTTTTTCGCTGTCAGTGTTCTAGATGGTTGTGCATATTTGTTCCAAGTAAATGATGCAGACTGGATTAACAAATGGTCATACCTAATCTCAAAGAAGCTTTCTTTCTGAAGATACACACAGTTGGGTCTATACGTTCAATCCCAGCTATTTTGTCAAACTCAACATAACTTCATACTCTAATCTAAATCTTCTATAAGAAAGAATCCAAAATCTGGCATGGGGGCAAAAATAACATACAGTGTTTTAGTCCAGCAAATTGAATTAAGGCACATGATTCTGAGACTAAAAAAGCAACTGAGGCCAAGAGCTGCCAGCTGTAAGGACAGTAATGACATATTGTTAAAATCAGGTGATCATGTCAAAATTTAGCTATCTGGCGGCAAGGAACAAATGGACTGTATTTGTAATGTGACCAAAACTGCAGTCTTTATGTTCTATCTATAGGATCCAGCAGCTGATGTAGAAATTTATCTTGGGCACCAGATTGATTTCTTTAATACAAAAATAAACTTCCATACATCAGACCACATCAAATTACATGGGGTAGATGTTTATTGGTTTCTATAATTCATTCCATCAGCAGAACTGAAAGCATCGCAAGGGAACCAGTAGCCTGCACCAAAAGTTGTAAAATGGGACCAAGAATCACAAAGTCTAGTTGTCCAAGAAAAAGTTTCATGCAAGGGCATCCAAGTAAACGTTTCCTTTATGAAAGCACTTGCAGAAGTACTTGCATTTTCAGTTAAAAGATCATGGTCTGCAGTTTGCTGCTGTTATATGCCATCAAGTTGGAACCAACATATAGTGACCCTAACAGGGCTTTCAAGATAATTGAAATATTTAAAGAGTGGTTTTGCCTGTTCCACTCCCCCAGTGAGTTTCCATGGCTCAACAGGGATGTGAACCGTGGTCTCCAGAGTCCAAGTCTGTACCTCTATCCACTACACCAGGCCTGGGCAAAGTGCGGCCCGAGGGCCACATACGGCCCGCAAGCCGCTCCTGTCCGGCCCGCCGGACATCAAAACCATTTATAGCTTTTTGTCTAAAGTTGATCAGTTGCTTATCTTTAACATACCGCAAAAAACCTCTTTAGTATTTGTGAAGATTAACAAGTTTAAAATAAAAACAATCATAACATCACTGTTTCATTTTATTTTTAAGTAAAGCTGGTTCGGCCCCCGAACACAGTTCAGATTTTTCATGTGGCCCCCTATAGAAATTAATTGCCCACCCCTGCACTACACCATACTGAGTATCCACTGCATTTGACCCACCAAATTTAGCAACATCCTTTCTCCTTCCCCCTACCTCAAAACAAAATAGTCCAAGTGCAACCTCTCTCACTTATAGAACAGCTCTGTGACATGCTTACCTGGTTTGTTTATCCATAAGAAAAATTTTTATGATGAACTGCAACTACAAGCTTCCCAATTCCAGAATACAACACCTGCTGTTAACTTCCAGGAAGTCTTCTCTGCTAAATTATAGCCATAATCCTCACTCAAAATAGACAATGCCTCCAGCTTTGTTGAAAGGTGGCATGCAATATTTACCACATGTGCAAGTGGCTGAAACAGGAAACAGATTAGCACTGATTTAATTTAACTGAGGTGGCTTAATAAGCCAATTTTCTGGTTAGAGTCTGAGGCTTGCTACTAAAGTGAACAACTGAAGGTAACTAGTATCACATTCAGCTTAGTATAAATCCACTCATGTATCATTCTATCCATCAATCAATCTGTGTCTATAACATTTCATATACTGTACAAATAGCTATCTGTTGTATTACCAAAGCATAAGGTTATGTAGTTCCATTGAAATGGACAGACCATTATATGTGATTTGGATTCGCTGGAACTCAGAGCCTCTGCAGGGATGGGGGTAAGATTAAGAAAATCCACCCAAGAAGGCTGATAGATCCAGATGGTTTTATGGCTGTCCTTAGGGAGTTTACTGTCACATTGACTGGTGATTCTGTTGAATCACTGGTTGCTTTCTGGAATGTGGAAATGGCAAAAGTCATTGATATGATTGCTCCTAAACGTCTCCTCCCTCAGAGTAGAGCCAAACTGCTCCCCTGGTTCACTGGGGAGTTGGTGGAGATGAAATTAGTGGGCCATAGACTTGAACAACAATGGCGGAAAACTCAGAGTGAATCTGATAAAAAAAGAGCTAGGGCCCATTGGAAGGCCTATTCCATGGCAGTGGTAGCGGCAAAGAAGTCATTCTTCTCTGCCACTACTGCATCTGCATGGAATCGCCCAGCAGAGGTTTTTGAATGGTCAAGGTCCTGCTACATGCTAGTACCCAGACAGATAATGCAGACCACACTGTAGCTCGCTGTGAAGAATTTGCACAACATTTTGCAGGCAAAATTCCCCAGATCCTCTCTGAGAAGGTGATAGCTGTTTCAGGTCCTGTGAATGAAACTGTGGCCCTTACTTCCTCTGTGTTAATGGGTGACTTTCAGTTTCTGCAGCCTGATTATGTGGTCAGGACCCTCGAGGAGGTGAGAACTACCACGTGCCTGCTGGATCCTTGCCCTTCCTGGCTCATAAAAGCTGCCAGAAAGGGACTGGTTGATTGGGTAGGAGAAGTGGTGAATGCTTCCTTGCAACAGGGTAGGATCCCATCATGCCTCAAGTAGGCAGTAGTAAGACCATTGTTAAAAAAGCTTCTTTAGACTCCACAATACTGAATAATTAGTGACCAGTATCTACTATCTCATTATTGGGGAAAATACTAGAGCGGGTTGTGACCTCTCAGCTACAGAGGTTCCTGGATGAGAAAGAGTATCTAGGTCCATTTCAATCTAGATTCAGGCCCAGTTATTGGACAGAGACAATTTTGATTGCCTTGGCAGATGACCTATGATGGGAATTGGATAGAGGATCTGTGTCCATGTTGGTTTTGCTGGACCTCTCAGAGGCTTTCGATACTATCAATCATAGAATACTTCTGACCCATCTCTCTGGAATGGGACTTGGGGGCACTGTTTTATGGTGGCTCCAGTCCTTCCTGGAGGAGAGAACTCAGAAGGTGGTGCTGTTGTATACTCATTGTTTTCAACTTTAAATATTGTCTTTCACTGCTGTAAGCTGCCTTGGGTCCTTTTCAAGGAAAAAATCAGGGTAAATTTTTTTAAAATAAATAAAATAAATAAGTTTAGTTCTCTTGATGAGAACCAGAATAAAAACTTACCAATATCATAATTTGAAGCATTTATGCTGCTCCCCACAAAGGAGAAAACTTAGTACATAAGCAACACACACACACACATACAACATGACAGTAGGAGAACAGATGGAGGAATTCCCTTTGACATTTCTACTGAGACACTTTTGATGGTATCCAACAGGCAGACCATTTGATAAACTCAATCTCTACAAACTCTCACCTTCAAGCTACACTGTCAGCATTCACATAAGCAAAACAAGGAGCAAGCAGCTTCCTCCTGAATGAGTTGTCATAATGCAGGTTTGTAAAATTATGCATAGAGTGGAGAAAATGGACAGGAAGAATAATTCAACACAGCAGTACTACGGGAGATTCAAGAAGATAAGACTGTTCACAGTGTACAGTTAAATGGTGGATTCTGCTGCCCTGGTAAGGGGTAGCAACCAATTTAGATGATGTTGAAAGGGAATCAACAAATCCATGGATGACAAACACTTCAGACACGAGGGCTATATTTTGCTTCCAGAAATCAGATACACTCTCTCTTAATACCAGGTGTTGGGGAAGAGTGGGAGAGAACTATTGCTATAGTATAGGACATCTATTTAGGCCCTGTTGTGGGCGTGAATGCTGATCTGAGCAGGTTTTTGGTGTGGGTCTTTTCTTACTATGCAAAACATTTTATCCAGCTCAGGAGCATTAAAAAGCATACAAATCTCCTCTTTTATACATGAATTTTAGAGGATATGTAGATACATAATCATACCGCCAATTTTTCACTAAATCTTTGATTTTCCTGACTCGGCACAAGGAGACATAAGTATCAGCCCTCCAAAGATTACATGAATATCCTTGTTTATACAAAATCTTTAATCCTAAATTATAGACACAAATGGATGGAATGATACATAAGTGGAATTATAAACTAATGCCAGACTAACTAAGCTCATTATGTCAGTGACATTTATAGATCTAGTTTTGGGCAGTAAGAAAAGAGAACACCGAACACACATGAAGTCTTGAAGCAGTACTTCAGAAAGATAGTGCTTCTTGTACTGCTCAAACAATCGTGGGGTTCAAACTTCCCAACCTCAAGCCATTTAACTTCCCAGGGTATTGGGAGTATTTGACCTTGTGTAGTATGATTCGATTTTAAAATAAATGAGCATAGCAGCCTCTTCAGTTAACTGTTACTGTCTACAGTTCTGATACTCAAGAAATTAGTGGCATTCTCATTAAAAATAGAACACTTAAAATTCAGGAAGACAGCATATGGCATTTTTAACCAAGTCAAATAAATCCCTACAATCACCATCACTCCTTCAGATATCGTGGGCCTAAGGGCTACCAGAAGAATCCAGAAAACTGCAATGCCAAGCCTTCCACATGACAGATCCAAGGTAATAACCACAGATTACAGGGCCTTCAACAGCTCAGGACAGACTAACAAGCATCATAAATAGAAAAGACTATTTCACAAACAGGATGAAGTTAAAGTCAAGATGTTTCTGTGTCACAAAATTGTATATCAAATAAGTATGTCTGGATAGAAGAGCTCCCAGCTTCAAACAGTAGTGAAAAACACATGCTTGCAAAAAATTATATACACACACCTATGTTTCTCTTTATATTAACAGTGCCTTGAAGTGTAGTAACAATACTAGTAAACTGGCAATCTGATATTACACATGCAGCTTTACAAAAGTCAACTCAGGTCACTGTCTCTTATATACAACCAGAGTCACCACCACAACTGATTTTTCCTATTTTACTACAACACTATTTCCCAGTTTCTAACTTGTGGGCATTTCCATCACAAATTGGAAAGACCTGAGGAAAGAGATGGCTTTTTTCAGTCTGAAAGAGCAGACAGGATTTTATCTCCTTCGAAAAGCTTACCACTAATGTTTCTGCATGTCTGTTCCAAGTATGCTTCCTGTCCTGTCTGAAAGTCTAAAGCAGTGACTATGCAGGATTAGGCAAGAAGGCCTTGTCCTCAGAGATAAAGCCCAAAAGCCAACAGCAGAGCAAAGTAGTTCTGCCACTGGCTCTTTGCCCTTCCACCTCATTCTCTCTCAGCCCAGCTGCAAACAACTAGCATTGAATCCCTATTAACAGACAACTTGAGAAAAAGCCATTTCCAGAAAAAGATAGCATGCAGAATATAGAAGACAGTGGACCTTATTCTCCAATTGTGTCAATTAATCTACACTACTGATCTCAACACTATTTAAATCAGAAAGAAAGCTATACAACAGCCCCATATCCTAGAATGTCTTCCTGTAAGGCAATCGAAAACTCTGCAGCTAGATTATTAACTGGAGCTGCTTATAGGGATCACATAACCCCCATTACAGCAGCACCACTGACCACCAATCCGTTTCCAGGTACAATTCAAAAGTGTTGGTTCTAATCTATAAAGCCCTAAATGGCTTTGGTCCAAGCTATCTCAAGGACCGCTTCTCCCTTTATGAGGCTGCCTGGGTATTAAGGTCATCAAGGAGAGCCCTTTCTCTCAGTCCCACCACCTTCACAATCACAGGCACATTTGGTGTGGACATAGGAGATGGGCCTTCCCTGTCGCTGCACGCAGACTCTGGCACTCCCTTCCACAGGAAATTAGGCTGGCCCCATCGTTGCTAGCCTTTCACAAGCAGACAAAGACCTTTCTCTTCAGATAGACTTTTCCTTAGTGATTGAGAGGGGTTTTTGAATGGATTGTTGTGCCTTGTTGCTTTTAAATGTGTTTTTAAGTACTGAGTTTATTTACCATTTTAATATATTTGTTTAACTCAGGATGGATCCAACTTAAATCAAAGTGATTTAAATCACAGTTTAAATTTTAAAAACTGGGTTTTGATTATTTAAATAAAAATATTTTTTTACTATAAATTTTGTCTGTTCTTATCAGTTTAATATTTTATACATACTCTATTTGAGGACTACATGTTAAATTTTGGAATATAAGGGGTTTTAAAAATATGTCAAACAAAATAAAAGAAAATGGGTATAAAATAATATGGAGATGGTATTTAACTCCAATAAAACTTAATACAGATGCTAATTATTCTAATAAATGTTGGAGGTGTGACAAAAAATTGAGAGCATACTGGGTTTTATAGTGGAATTGTGAAGTGGTACAAAAGCTATCCGTGAAGGTAATCCCCTTCACGGATTGCTGCCTTGTCATGGCGAAGGGGCTTGAGTAATTCAGAGAAGCTATGGGCTATGCCGTGCAGGGAAACCCAAGGCGGACAGGTCATAGTGGAGAGTTCTGACTAAACGCGATCCACCTGGAGCAGGAACTGGCAAGCCACTCCAGTATCTTTGCCAAGAAAACTCCATGAACAGAAACAAAAAGCTAAAAGAGATGACGCTGGAAGATGAGCCCCTCAGGTCAGAAGGCGTCCAACATGCTACTGAGGAAGAGCGGAGGACAAGTACAAGTAGCTCCAGAGCTAATGAAGTGGTTGGGCCGAAGCCGAAAGGACGCTCAGATGGCAAGAATAAACATTGACATCCTGGGTGTCAGTGAACTAAAATCAACGCAAATGGGCGAATTCAATTCAGATGATTACCATATCTACTATTGTGGGCAAGAATCCCATAGAAGAAATGGAGTAGCCCTCATAGTCAACAAAAGAGTGGGAAAAGCTGTACTTTCTCAGTACAGATACAATCTCAAAAATGATAGAATGATTTCAATACGAATCCAAGGCAGACCTTTCAATCCAAGTTTATGCACCAGCCACCGATGCTGAAGAGGCTGAAATTGACCAATTCTATGAAGACTTACAACACCTTCTAGAACTGACACCAAAGAAAGATGTTCTTCTCATTATAGGGGACTGGAATGCTAAAGTAGGGAGTCAAGAGATAAAAGGAACAACAGGTAAGTTTGGCCTTGGAGTTCAAAACGAAGCAGGGCAAAGGCTAATAGAGTTTTGTCAAGAGAACAAGCTGGTCATCACAAACACTCTTTTCCAACAACACAAGAGGCGACTCTACACATGGACATCACCAGATGGGCAATACCGAAATCAGATTGATTATATTCTCTGCAGCCAAAGATGGAGAAGCTCTATACAGTCAGCAAAAACAAGACCTGGAGCTGATTGTGGCTCTGATCATCAGCTTCTTATAGCAAAATTCAAACTTCAAATGGGCTAGTCAGGTATAATCTAAACCAAATCCCTTATGAATACACAGTGGAAGTGAAGAATAGATTTAAGGAACTAGATTTGGTGGACAGAGTGCCTGAAGAACTATGGCCTCCTCGTAACATTGTACAGGAGGCAGCAACAAAAACCATCCCAAAGAAAAAGAAATGCAAGAAAGCAAAGTGACTGTCCAACGAGGCCTTACAAATAGCAGAGAAGAGAAGGGAAACAAAATGCAAAGGAGATAGGGAAAGTTACAGAAAATTGAATGCAGACTTCCAAAAAATAGCAAGGAGAGACAAGAGGGCCTTCTTAAATGAACAGTGCAAAGATATAGAGGAAAATAATAGAAAGGGAAAAACCATAGATCTGTTCAAGAAAATTGGAGATGTTAAAGGAACATTTTGTGCAAAGATGGACATGATAAAGGACAAAAATGGTAGGGACCTCACAGAAGCAGAAGACATCAAGAAGAGGTGGCAACAATACACAGAGAAATTATACCAGAAAGATCTGGATGTCCCGGACAACCCAGATAGTGTGGTTGCTGACCTTGAGCCAGACATCCTGGAGAGCGAAGTCAGGTGGGCCTTAGAAAGCATGGCTAACAACAAGGCCAGTGGAGGTGATGGCATTCCAGTTGAACTATTTAAAATCTTAAAAGATGAGGCTCTTAAGGTGCTACACTCAATATGCCAGCAAGTTTGGAAAACTCAGCAGTGGCCAGAGGATTAGAAAAGATCAGTCTACATCCCAATCCCAAAGAAGGGCAGTGCCAAAGAATGCTCCAACTACCGTACAATTGCACTCATTTCACACGCTAGTAAGGTATGCTCAAAATCCTACAAGGTAAGCTTCAGCAGTATGTGGACCGAGAACTCCCAGAAGTACAAGCTGGATTTCGAAGGGGCAGAGGAACTAGAGACCAAATTGCTAACATGCGCTGCATTATGGAGAAAGCCAGAGAGTTCCAGAAAAACATCTACTTCTGCTTCATTGACTACGCAAAAGCCTTTGACTGTGTGGACCACAGCAAACTATGGCAAGTTCTTAAAGAAATGGGAGTGCCTGATCACCTTATCTATCTCCTGAGAAATCTATACGTGGGACAGGAAGCAACAGTTAGAACTGGATATGGAACAACTGATTGGTTCAAAATTGGGAAAGGAGTACGACAAGGCTGTATATTGTCTCCCTGCTTGTTTAACTTATACGCAGAATACATCATGCGAAAGGCTGGACAGGATGAATCCCAAGCCGGAATTAAGATTGCCGGAAGAAATATCAACCACCTCAGATATGCAGATGATACCACTCTGATGGCAGAAAGTGAGGAGGAATTAAAGAACCTCTTAATGAGGGTGAGAGAGGAGAGCGCAAAAAATGATCTGAAGCTCAACATCAAAAAAACTAAGATCAAGGCCACCAGCCCCATCACCTCCTGGCAAATAGAAGGGGAAGATATGGAGGCAGTGACAGATTTTACTTTCCTGGGTTCCATGATCACTGCAGATGGTGACAGCAGCCACGAAATTAAAAGACGCCTGCTTCTTGGGAGGAAAGCGATGACAAACCTAGACAGCATCTTAAAAAGCCGAGACATCACCTTGCTGACAAAGGTCCGCATAGTCAAAGCTATGGTTTTTCCAGTAGCGATGTATGGAAGTGAGAGCTGGACCATATAAAGAAGGCTGACCGCAGAAGAATTGATGCTTTTGAATTGTGGTGCTGGAGGAGACTCTTGAGAGTCCCCTGGACTGCAAGGAGAACAAACCTATCCATTTTAGAGGAAATCAACCCTGAGTGCTCACTGGAAGGACAGATCCTGAAGCTGAGGCTCCAGTACTTTGGCCATTTCATGAGAAGACTCCCTGGAAAAGATCCTGATCTTGGGAAAGTGTGAAGGCAAGAGGAGAAGGGGACGACAGAGGACGAGATGGTTGGACAGTGTCATCGAAGCGACCAACATAAATTTGACCCAACTCCGGGAGGCAGTGGAAGACAGGAGGGCCTGGCGTGCTCTGGTCCATGGGGTCACAAAGAGTCGGACACGACTTAACGACTAAACAACAACAAATCTAGATAATTTTCTAGATTATCTACACTCAATGATGTGAAATGAAACCTTCATTCTCTACCAGTACATCAAGGTCACTACAAAAAGCTAACCCGAAAAATCATGAATCTGCAGAAGAAAACACAGTCAAATTTATTACTTTATTCCTACAAAACCTGCATTGAAATGTCGGCTGATCTAGTTCTTGTGGAATACTGTGGAATAGTTGCATGGGGAAATTGCTAGTTTCTCAATAACACAAACATACTCCAAAATTCTGTTTCTGGCAGAAGTTGGAGATTGTTGGACCGTAATTCCTACCACTTCTGAGTACCGATCAATGGCTATCCTGACTGGGCTAATGAGAGTCCACCTCCACCTGGCAGGCCACCAGTTTCCCATGCTTAGTCTATAGGAATTCTCATTCCAGAGATGCAAGAGCAAATCATTCAGGTACAGCCAGTGTAACACACAACAGCAGGATCTCAGCACACTGGCACATTCAGCCTCAAGAACTAGGTAGTTCCTCAGACTACCATAAACATATCCACTTAATATTTTGAATGTCAATTTGCATTACTGTCTTTTGGCATGATCTACCAACAAGTTAAAGGTTTCACAGTTGGGCCTGATACAACCTCAGATTTAAGCCTTTCCAAGAACTTTAATGAAGAGACACAGCCCTTAGAGATCTTTAAGCATCACCTATACTGTCTTTTTTCGCTGTCAGTGTTCTAGATGGTTGTGCATATTTGTTCCAAGTAAATGATGCAGACTGGATTAACAAATGGTCATACCTAATCTCAAAGAAGCTTTCTTTCTGAAGATACACACAGTTGGGTCTATACGTTCAATCCCAGCTATTTTGTCAAACTCAACATAACTTCATACTCTAATCTAAATCTTCTATAAGAAAGAATCCAAAATCTGGCATGGGGGCAAAAATAACATACAGTGTTTTAGTCCAGCAAATTGAATTAAGGCACATGATTCTGAGACTAAAAAAGCAACTGAGGCCAAGAGCTGCCAGCTGTAAGGACAGTAATGACATATTGTTAAAATCAGGTGATCATGTCAAAATTTAGCTATCTGGCGGCAAGGAACAAATGGACTGTATTTGTAATGTGACCAAAACTGCAGTCTTTATGTTCTATCTATAGGATCCAGCAGCTGATGTAGAAATTTATCTTGGGCACCAGATTGATTTCTTTAATACAAAAATAAACTTCCATACATCAGACCACATCAAATTACATGGGGTAGATGTTTATTGGTTTCTATAATTCATTCCATCAGCAGAACTGAAAGCATCGCAAGGGAACCAGTAGCCTGCACCAAAAGTTGTAAAATGGGACCAAGAATCACAAAGTCTAGTTGTCCAAGAAAAAGTTTCATGCAAGGGCATCCAAGTAAACGTTTCCTTTATGAAAGCACTTGCAGAAGTACTTGCATTTTCAGTTAAAAGATCATGGTCTGCAGTTTGCTGCTGTTATATGCCATCAAGTTGGAACCAACATATAGTGACCCTAACAGGGCTTTCAAGATAATTGAAATATTTAAAGAGTGGTTTTGCCTGTTCCACTCCCCCAGTGAGTTTCCATGGCTCAACAGGGATGTGAACCGTGGTCTCCAGAGTCCAAGTCTGTACCTCTATCCACTACACCAGGCCTGGGCAAAGTGCGGCCCGAGGGCCACATACGGCCCGCAAGCCGCTCCTGTCCGGCCCGCCGGACATCAAAACCATTTATAGCTTTTTGTCTAAAGTTGATCAGTTGCTTATCTTTAACATACCGCAAAAAACCTCTTTAGTATTTGTGAAGATTAACAAGTTTAAAATAAAAACAATCATAACATCACTGTTTCATTTTATTTTTAAGTAAAGCTGGTTCGGCCCCCGAACACAGTTCAGATTTTTCATGTGGCCCCCTATAGAAATTAATTGCCCACCCCTGCACTACACCATACTGAGTATCCACTGCATTTGACCCACCAAATTTAGCAACATCCTTTCTCCTTCCCCCTACCTCAAAACAAAATAGTCCAAGTGCAACCTCTCTCACTTATAGAACAGCTCTGTGACATGCTTACCTGGTTTGTTTATCCATAAGAAAAATTTTTATGATGAACTGCAACTACAAGCTTCCCAATTCCAGAATACAACACCTGCTGTTAACTTCCAGGAAGTCTTCTCTGCTAAATTATAGCCATAATCCTCACTCAAAATAGACAATGCCTCCAGCTTTGTTGAAAGGTGGCATGCAATATTTACCACATGTGCAAGTGGCTGAAACAGGAAACAGATTAGCACTGATTTAATTTAACTGAGGTGGCTTAATAAGCCAATTTTCTGGTTAGAGTCTGAGGCTTGCTACTAAAGTGAACAACTGAAGGTAACTAGTATCACATTCAGCTTAGTATAAATCCACTCATGTATCATTCTATCCATCAATCAATCTGTGTCTATAACATTTCATATACTGTACAAATAGCTATCTGTTGTATTACCAAAGCATAAGGTTATGTAGTTCCATTGAAATGGACAGACCATTATATGTGATTTGGATTCGCTGGAACTCAGAGCCTCTGCAGGGATGGGGGTAAGATTAAGAAAATCCACCCAAGAAGGCTGATAGATCCAGATGGTTTTATGGCTGTCCTTAGGGAGTTTACTGTCACATTGACTGGTGATTCTGTTGAATCACTGGTTGCTTTCTGGAATGTGGAAATGGCAAAAGTCATTGATATGATTGCTCCTAAACGTCTCCTCCCTCAGAGTAGAGCCAAACTGCTCCCCTGGTTCACTGGGGAGTTGGTGGAGATGAAATTAGTGGGCCATAGACTTGAACAACAATGGCGGAAAACTCAGAGTGAATCTGATAAAAAAAGAGCTAGGGCCCATTGGAAGGCCTATTCCATGGCAGTGGTAGCGGCAAAGAAGTCATTCTTCTCTGCCACTACTGCATCTGCATGGAATCGCCCAGCAGAGGTTTTTGAATGGTCAAGGTCCTGCTACATGCTAGTACCCAGACAGATAATGCAGACCACACTGTAGCTCGCTGTGAAGAATTTGCACAACATTTTGCAGGCAAAATTCCCCAGATCCTCTCTGAGAAGGTGATAGCTGTTTCAGGTCCTGTGAATGAAACTGTGGCCCTTACTTCCTCTGTGTTAATGGGTGACTTTCAGTTTCTGCAGCCTGATTATGTGGTCAGGACCCTCGAGGAGGTGAGAACTACCACGTGCCTGCTGGATCCTTGCCCTTCCTGGCTCATAAAAGCTGCCAGAAAGGGACTGGTTGATTGGGTAGGAGAAGTGGTGAATGCTTCCTTGCAACAGGGTAGGATCCCATCATGCCTCAAGTAGGCAGTAGTAAGACCATTGTTAAAAAAGCTTCTTTAGACTCCACAATACTGAATAATTAGTGACCAGTATCTACTATCTCATTATTGGGGAAAATACTAGAGCGGGTTGTGACCTCTCAGCTACAGAGGTTCCTGGATGAGAAAGAGTATCTAGGTCCATTTCAATCTAGATTCAGGCCCAGTTATTGGACAGAGACAATTTTGATTGCCTTGGCAGATGACCTATGATGGGAATTGGATAGAGGATCTGTGTCCATGTTGGTTTTGCTGGACCTCTCAGAGGCTTTCGATACTATCAATCATAGAATACTTCTGACCCATCTCTCTGGAATGGGACTTGGGGGCACTGTTTTATGGTGGCTCCAGTCCTTCCTGGAGGAGAGAACTCAGAAGGTGGTGCTGTTGTATACTCATTGTTTTCAACTTTAAATATTGTCTTTCACTGCTGTAAGCTGCCTTGGGTCCTTTTCAAGGAAAAAATCAGGGTAAATTTTTTTAAAATAAATAAAATAAATAAGTTTAGTTCTCTTGATGAGAACCAGAATAAAAACTTACCAATATCATAATTTGAAGCATTTATGCTGCTCCCCACAAAGGAGAAAACTTAGTACATAAGCAACACACACACACACATACAACATGACAGTAGGAGAACAGATGGAGGAATTCCCTTTGACATTTCTACTGAGACACTTTTGATGGTATCCAACAGGCAGACCATTTGATAAACTCAATCTCTACAAACTCTCACCTTCAAGCTACACTGTCAGCATTCACATAAGCAAAACAAGGAGCAAGCAGCTTCCTCCTGAATGAGTTGTCATAATGCAGGTTTGTAAAATTATGCATAGAGTGGAGAAAATGGACAGGAAGAATAATTCAACACAGCAGTACTACGGGAGATTCAAGAAGATAAGACTGTTCACAGTGTACAGTTAAATGGTGGATTCTGCTGCCCTGGTAAGGGGTAGCAACCAATTTAGATGATGTTGAAAGGGAATCAACAAATCCATGGATGACAAACACTTCAGACACGAGGGCTATATTTTGCTTCCAGAAATCAGATACACTCTCTCTTAATACCAGGTGTTGGGGAAGAGTGGGAGAGAACTATTGCTATAGTATAGGACATCTATTTAGGCCCTGTTGTGGGCGTGAATGCTGATCTGAGCAGGTTTTTGGTGTGGGTCTTTTCTTACTATGCAAAACATTTTATCCAGCTCAGGAGCATTAAAAAGCATACAAATCTCCTCTTTTATACATGAATTTTAGAGGATATGTAGATACATAATCATACCGCCAATTTTTCACTAAATCTTTGATTTTCCTGACTCGGCACAAGGAGACATAAGTATCAGCCCTCCAAAGATTACATGAATATCCTTGTTTATACAAAATCTTTAATCCTAAATTATAGACACAAATGGATGGAATGATACATAAGTGGAATTATAAACTAATGCCAGACTAACTAAGCTCATTATGTCAGTGACATTTATAGATCTAGTTTTGGGCAGTAAGAAAAGAGAACACCGAACACACATGAAGTCTTGAAGCAGTACTTCAGAAAGATAGTGCTTCTTGTACTGCTCAAACAATCGTGGGGTTCAAACTTCCCAACCTCAAGCCATTTAACTTCCCAGGGTATTGGGAGTATTTGACCTTGTGTAGTATGATTCGATTTTAAAATAAATGAGCATAGCAGCCTCTTCAGTTAACTGTTACTGTCTACAGTTCTGATACTCAAGAAATTAGTGGCATTCTCATTAAAAATAGAACACTTAAAATTCAGGAAGACAGCATATGGCATTTTTAACCAAGTCAAATAAATCCCTACAATCACCATCACTCCTTCAGATATCGTGGGCCTAAGGGCTACCAGAAGAATCCAGAAAACTGCAATGCCAAGCCTTCCACATGACAGATCCAAGGTAATAACCACAGATTACAGGGCCTTCAACAGCTCAGGACAGACTAACAAGCATCATAAATAGAAAAGACTATTTCACAAACAGGATGAAGTTAAAGTCAAGATGTTTCTGTGTCACAAAATTGTATATCAAATAAGTATGTCTGGATAGAAGAGCTCCCAGCTTCAAACAGTAGTGAAAAACACATGCTTGCAAAAAATTATATACACACACCTATGTTTCTCTTTATATTAACAGTGCCTTGAAGTGTAGTAACAATACTAGTAAACTGGCAATCTGATATTACACATGCAGCTTTACAAAAGTCAACTCAGGTCACTGTCTCTTATATACAACCAGAGTCACCACCACAACTGATTTTTCCTATTTTACTACAACACTATTTCCCAGTTTCTAACTTGTGGGCATTTCCATCACAAATTGGAAAGACCTGAGGAAAGAGATGGCTTTTTTCAGTCTGAAAGAGCAGACAGGATTTTATCTCCTTCGAAAAGCTTACCACTAATGTTTCTGCATGTCTGTTCCAAGTATGCTTCCTGTCCTGTCTGAAAGTCTAAAGCAGTGACTATGCAGGATTAGGCAAGAAGGCCTTGTCCTCAGAGATAAAGCCCAAAAGCCAACAGCAGAGCAAAGTAGTTCTGCCACTGGCTCTTTGCCCTTCCACCTCATTCTCTCTCAGCCCAGCTGCAAACAACTAGCATTGAATCCCTATTAACAGACAACTTGAGAAAAAGCCATTTCCAGAAAAAGATAGCATGCAGAATATAGAAGACAGTGGACCTTATTCTCCAATTGTGTCAATTAATCTACACTACTGATCTCAACACTATTTAAATCAGAAAGAAAGCTATACAACAGCCCCATATCCTAGAATGTCTTCCTGTAAGGCAGGGGTGGAAATATATGGTTGTTGAAATGCAATTTCAATTAGTCCTAGCCAGCATGGATCATGTTAAGGGATGAAGCTGAAGTCCAGCCACATCTGGAAGGCCACACATTCTTCACTTCTGCTGCAAGGAATAATTTAAGCAAGACTATACGATGGTATTGCATGGTTACTATGGATCATTTAAGTCAAAATATACAGCTGGAATGTATACATATGAACACAAAAAGATGATCAGGTTTGGTTGTTATTGTTGGTTTTTCAGGCTGTTTGGCCATAGTCCAGAACACAGCCAAACAGCCTGAAAAACCCACAACAACCATCGAATCCCAGGTGCGAAAGCCTTCGAGAACAGGATGATCAGGTTTATCCATGAGGACTGAATATAAACCAGTTTCTGAAACAAAACTACATAGCAGTGCAGAAATCTAACCTCTTATGTTGATAATATCGTGTTTCCCCGAAAATAAGACAGGGTCTTATATTAATTTTTGCTCCAAAAAAATGCATTAGGGCTTATTTTCAGGGGATGTTTTATTTTTTTCATGTGTAACAATCTACATTTATTCAAACACAGTCCTGTCATCTTCTTCTGGTTGTTGCACAAGGGTGGAGGGAGGGGTTTCACTCAACTGGGGCTTATTTTTGGAGCAGGGCTTATATTACAAGCATCCTGAAAAATCATACTAGGGCTTATTTTCAGGTTAGGGCTTATTTTAGGAGAAACAGGGGACAAGTTACTATAGAAAACTAACCTCATATACTAAGAGTTCAACCATATATGTTTATCTGATCATCAATATAAAGCAGCCTTACAGTTAAATAACTTGCCTGGAAACCTGTGACAAATCATAGCCATCCTCACAACCCCCCATATTACACGACTACTACAATATGCAGTGAAATGAGGCACAGAGCCATTCATACAGTCTCCATGGTACTACTATTTCCAGAGGAAATAATACCTTTTATCACTATCATGGTCAGAACCAACCACACACACCACTCTGGCTGAAAACCGTTACACCTGGAATCCATCCAATTAGAATTAAACACACTTTCAGGTGAAACTTTTCTTAAACCTTTCCACCCAACGCATCGTTATGGCACCTTTAAACACAAACACGGTTTTGTGTTTACAAACACAACAGGAAACTAGATTAGCACTATTTCCTCCATCTCTTCAGAAATACTACACATCTCTTGCTCAATTTAGCACCAAGACCCCTACCAACCCCACTACAATTTGACCAGGGTGATAAAGCACATAGGAAGGAGCCCCTCCGATGGAGAACTCAAGTCCAGATCTCACGGGTTTGAAATTCCAATAAGGAGATGCTACATCTCCCCACATAGGAAAAAGAGGACAGCATTTTGAAGAAACGCTTGGCACATTTCTTCAAAATGTCTATTTTCTGCTTTGTGTATGTTCCAAAACAAGGAAAGGGGCCTTGATTGCAGGAAACAGTAGCTCCAAACTGCCAGCCACATTTTTTTAAAAAAATCTGCAGGTCTCACCTTCATTTCTTATCCTCTGGATGAGCCAGTTTTCAACAACTGGGAATCTAAGCAAGCTTTTTTTGGGGGGTGGGGGTGAGCAGTCATCGCTTCCCATGAAGGTATTGCCCACCTGTTGGGTCTGATCAGAGAGAGTGCTTGAGGGCAATCACGTTTACTCCCAGGAAAGCAAGGAGGAAGATTTAAAAGGCGAGGCCTCACAGCTTCTTCTGCCTCACCTTTAAAATCTCGGATAGGATGCTGAGCCGTGAATAAACGAAACATGAGGTGAATAAACGAAACATGAGGTGAATAAACGACACATGAGGGTGACACATTATATTCCCGCCCCCGCCCCCCAGGAGGGTTTTAACTTGATCTCTCCATCCCTCTCCCACCAAGAAAAAAAGGGAAGACCATTTGCTACGACCCAGCCCTTGGTCTCCTCGCTTCTCTCCCGCCGCCGCCGAGGGCAAATCTGACCGATTCCTCAAGGGAAACCTTCAATTTTTTGCTCAGGCCTGCCTAGAGAAGCGGCGTCCGGGGGGGGGGGGGAGAATGTTTACGAAGCAAATGCTGAGGAAACGCAGGGCCGGGGGGGGGGGCTTAATCCTGCCCTCCAGGGAAGGACGAATTGGGCCCCTCTCCGCCGACGGCTCCCCTCCTTGCCTCCGAGAAAAGCATCATCACCCCCCGCCGGGCGCCCACCTCAGGGCAGAAGAGAGGCTCCCCATTTCTCAAAGGAGGGGAAAACGGGAGGGAAGAAAAAAAAAAACCCCAAACGTGCCCCCATTCAAAGGTAATTTAAAAAACCAAAAATCACCTCAGGAAACGACAAGGTTGCACGTTTCCCGGGGGGGACTCCTGAGGGAAGAAGGGACGGGCAGAAGGCATAACGACAGCGGAGGAGTGGGGGAAGCTAGCCACCAAGTGGGGCCGGAGACCACCGCCCAACCCGACTCACCTGCGCCTGCCAGCCGCCGCCGCCGGCCGCTCCCTTCCCCTCCACCAACTGGTAAGATGGCGCCTGCTCCCCCTCCCCTATCACTGCAGCAACGAGGCCACTGCGCCTGCGCAGGCCTCGCCCGGCCGGCGCCACGCATGCGCTCCCCTCGGGATGCCGGACGACAGGAGGACCTCGGCATCGCCGTTAGGGACGAATGGAACCAGGGAGGGGACTTCTTCACCCAGAATGCAGCGCGGGAGACCGACGCTTCAACGCCAGGCCTGGAGGGCGCGCTGTGCCTAGCGGGAGATGTAGTTCGTTCGCCTGGAGGAGGCGGGGAAACGTGGCTATTGCATTCTGGGACGTGGAGCGGTCTCAGAAATGGCATCGCCCTGGGTAGCCGGGTGGAATGTGATCCCGCTATCTTAGGATGCGGGCGACACGTGGACTGAAGTGCCGTTATTTATTCCTCCCGCTCCTGCGAGCAGGAAACTAACGTGTGCATGCTACGGCTGCACAAGCTGCCAGCTTCCTTCTACCCGGCAGCCTTCGTATGTTGGGGCAAATCTAATATGCATCACTTGTGTACTACCAAACACGTGTAGTAGCCGGTTCATACGACTAAGTTACGGTCGCAGCAGAGTTGCCGATTTCTCCTTTCATCCCTTGGACTCGAGGCACGGAGAAATGCAGACAACGCAGGGCTTATTCATCCTCTTAGGGATTTAGGTCTTTGGCTGCAGAGCCAGGGGTTGGGGGTTCGATTCTCCCCAGCGCCTCCTTGACAGGGGCTGGACTCGATGATCCAGAGGGACCCTTCCGGCTCTGCAGTTCTCAGATGATTGCTGTAAGAATCCCACGCATCTCCTGCTGAGAAGACGGTCGTGCAGCAGAAGAAAGGAAAAACTTGCTATTTTAACATTAGCAGCCCAAGAGTGGAGTCACGACGATAGAGCGAGGCAAGCAACAGAAGTTATTTGAGCAGCGATCTGAATTTAGGTCTATAAAAATGCAAAGAAAAGACCTGACACGAGATTCTAACAGGCAGCACTGTCCAAAAGGATATTTGGAACATTGATAATATACTTCATGCTACGCTGTCCCAGTTAGCTGTAGGTATTCATGAGGAATAGGGCTTAAACAAAAACAGAGGAAAAACTATATGGTAAACTCAAAAATTACAATCCTCCAAATATTGCAGAATTTTTCTTAGTAGATTATAGAAAGATCGAGAGGGACTGATAGTAGAGTCAGGCGTATACAAGCATGATGTAAAAGCCTGTGAAAAGCCAGGACGGAGGCACTCACATGTAGAAAACTTTGCAAGGAAGGGTATGGTGGAATCTTTGTGCCAATTAGATTCATCTTCCAAACGCTTTCTTGGTTTTGCCCATAGAAGTAACACAACAGACGGGTGACTAGAATAAAACACGGAACTCCCCACTATGGGATATTTCGCTAATTTCCTCTTACAGATGCATACATGTGATACTCTGTAGAGAGACACATGTTATAGTGCAACATGCTCATGCATTTCTGTTATGTGGCGTTGGATCATTGCACCTTCACCCAGCCCAGTATGGTCTGACTGGCAATGGATGTCTCATTTCTCAGAATCTTTCTTGGCCCTCCTTAATGCTAAGAATTGAATCTAGGAGTGCCTGGAAGCAACGGAGGTGCTACCTGATTAACCTATGCCACAGCAGGATGCTCCCAAGAGAGCCATATTATAGCAATGGTATGATGTCAAGTTGATTCTGGCCAAATGACTTCCTTCTACCAGGCAGGTATGGTGGCTTTTCAATGGTACTCAGAAGTAATTTACCAGTCCCTTCTCCTAGGGGTGATCTGGGACTGTGCGCTTTGCCCAAGGCTGCCTTTTCTCCTGGGAGTCACAGTTTAGAATCAAACTCCTGACCTCTGGCTCCACAAACAGGTACCCAACTCAGTAAGCTATCCAACCATACCATGTGTACATTTAAATGGGCAGGTCAGCAATATATTTTGTCGTTGTTTAGTCGTTAAGTTGTGTCCGACTCTTCGTGACCCCATGGACCAGAGCACGCCAGGCCCTCCTGTCTTCCACTGCCTCCCGGAGTTGGGTCAAATTCATGTTGGTAGCTTCGATGACACTCTCCAACCATCTCGTCCTCTGTCGTCCCCTTCTCCTCTTGCCTTCACACTTTCCCAACATCAGGGTCTTTTCCAGGGAGTCTTCTCATGAGACAGCAATATATACAGGTATACAAGTATAGAAATTAAGAACCCGTTCAGTTGGAGGGCAAGATAATATATACAATGGGCCAAAAACTGGCATAAAGTCATGCTGGCACAAACTAGATCCAGTTCTGAAATAATTAAACTGAAACCATGTCCCCACCCTCACTTTTCTAGGACTCCTTTTCTCCTTCGGGGAGCCTTAGGAGTGATGAGGGGAAGGAAACAGCCTTTAACAGTCAAAGAATTCTGCCAGTGGGCCCAATCCCAGCAATTGTGATCTGGCTGAGACTCTGGACTAGTAATGGGGCTCCCGTGCTCTGTACCAAGGCTTCCCCAGGCTCCCCCAGGCAGAAAAGGAGCCCTAGGGAGCCTCCGAACCTGACAGGAGAGATTGGAAGCTTTCAATTAGTATTATTATAAATTATTCCTGGCAACAGATCTGGTTTACACCGGCGTAACTTTACATTAACATCTGAAGTTTACATCTGTAATGGTTAAGGAGAATAATAGCCTCTCATATGAAACATGACCAGAGCCCAGAAATATTCCAGTGTTCTCTTGTTTGGAGAAAAAGATACAATCGGATTCAAGCACAGTTACTACACATCCCAAAAATGGGACAGACATCAGTGATCCTTATTGTGGGATAGGAATGCAGACCGAGTGAGAAAGTGACACCCTTTCAACCTCCCCACCCGTCCCAAGCCAAGGATGCATCTGCCTGTCCATTAAGCCATTCTTCTTCAGCTTCTAGTTCAGGAAGCTCTCAGGCTGCAGCCCAGCTAACAATGGGTTCCAACAGCATCACGACCATCACTCAAATCCATGTTTAGACTGAAGAGTCCTGTCCTGAAAGGGGGCTTAAGCCTGCCTTTGTCTTCTCCATACCAAGAACTCTCTTAAAATGGAAGCAGCAGCATAGAAATATGTTTCCAAGCAAATTTATGGATTTCTATGGGCTCCCTTCCACCACTGCAGTGGTGACCCAGACTATGGAGTACTATACACTTCTCATGGCATTTCACAGGGAACATAATGCCACAGCCATGCACCCACAGGCCCGTCGATCTCCAAGTGAGCAGTCATGGTTACATCTACACACTTATCAGCCTTCTCAAGCTAACGCCTTACACTTTACCACAATGTGTTATCTTTACAAACTCCTCCTTGGACTCAAGCCACCAGTCCTAAACATTCTTCTGTCTCTGCACTCTCCTTGTTCTTGCTGTTCTCCTCTTACTCCCATTTGTTCTAGAGCACTTTTTCCTAGAAAACAGGCGTTAAATATGATCTACAGTTTCGTAAGATATTCAAAACCTTGTTCAATGCTGGGATTGTTTCCGAAGCAGGAGGAACCAAAAACACTCATTTCCACAGAGTCTAAGCATACAGACACAAAAGGAAGTAACAAAATACAAACTAAACCAAACCGAATCGAATCATCTCACTCAGTCTCAGAACCATTATGTACAAAATAGTCAGGTCTAATTTTGGGGACAATCAAGGAAATAAGCCACACGGAGACAACATGGAGTCCAATAAAACTATTTTATAAATAAAAACACATAAGATGACTTCAAGTTATATAAAATTGGAGGTGGAAAAGGGGACAATATGTATGAAAAGAGAAGATAGCACCGAACTAAGAGGAAGTGAGTTGAAGGAAAACAGGACGGCAAGTAGGAGAAGAGAGAAAACAGGATAGTGAAGTAGCACCAGAAGGAGGATATAAAACTGATAGGCAACGTATCACTCGGGTAACGGGCAACAGCCTGAAAGAAAGGCTGATGACCGAGAGAAAAGTGGGAGGGCAGACCAACTGGCAGGAGGTTTGGAATAACAGATACACAGAGAGAAGTGGCAAAGATGTGAATGAGCTGGTATCACAGTTATGGGACTGAGTCACAGGAAACGAGAAGGGGCAAGAGCCAAAGTGGAAAGCAAAACAGGAGTGAAAATACATTTGGGGCTTGAAAAACAACAAAATCTGCAACTACAAGAGAAGCCACAATCGCCGACACTGGTGTGCAGAGGACTTGTATGGCAGAGAGAATCCCCGTCATTACAGAAGAGCCATGTATGGTTAAAGACGGAAGGAAATTTGGGAGTATTGCTTAATGCACTGGTTTCCTAACTCGGGAAAGGGGTGGCACATCCCTCAGGTGGAATGTGAAAAAAAGTCAGGGAGAATATGAGACTGCAATCTTCATAAAGTTGCTTTCACCAGCTGAAACAGATTTCTATGGCCTAATTACTAGAAATGTAGGATTTCTCAAGGAACACTGTGCTTATTATTTATTTAAAATAATGTTTTCTATGCTTTTGTGTCTTTCATTTTGAATTATGAACTGAATTCTTTGCTAACAGAGGACTGGGTGATGGGAAAGATGAGAACAGGAGCGTGAGGGTTTCTGAAAAATGCAAGTGTAGGGTCAAAAAGTTGGGAACCACTGGTCTAAGGATTTGGGTAAGACCCCAAAAAGCATGGGATGCCTGTGTGGCTAATGATGCAGTGTGACAATTTAGGCGATAGCTCATGGAGGAACTGTGTCAAGGTGCAATAGCCTAGGACTCTGGAATTCTCAGCCAAACAGATCCCAAGGGTTGCTGTCTGGGCTAAGTACCATTTTACACACAATTGCCCATATAAAAACCCTTGGTACAGAATATTGCATATTGCATAAATGTCCCAGAAGACCTTTCCCGGCCCTCTTACAGATGTCATAAAAATTTTGCATCCAGTCTTAATGTGCTGAGTGACTAAGAAGAAAGCCTTGTCATTCACAGATAAGTACGAGAAGGGGAGTTTATAAGGGCCAGAGAGATTAATGGGAAGCTATTTTAATTGACGATTAAAATTGGACGAGATGGTTGGACAGTGTCATCGAAGCTACCAACATGAATTTGACCCAACTCGGGGAGGCAGTGGAAGACAGGAGGGCCTGGCGTGCTCTGGTCCATGGGGTCACGAAGAGTCGGACACGACTTAACGACTAAACAACAAATTTTAATTGAAAATATCTCTGGACTTTTGGAGTGCCCCCTGTGGTCAGATTTTTGTCTTCTATGACTTATCAGATGTGGCTGCTGGGTTTGTCCATGACCCACACCCTGCAAACATGAAATGTTAGCCAGTAAAGATTTCTCTCAAGTTGGTTAGAATAGAACCCGTGGCATAACTACATATAGGTTTCTTCAGTGTCTCCGTAGAATACAGTCCTTTTTTAAGATGTTCTTCGTCCATAAAAAAGAAATGGACCTTGGGAAGGATGGGAAGCTAAGCAAAGAAGGGAAGAGGTGGGAGACGAGAGAGAGAAGAGAGATAGAGAGGCTCTTTTCTACCCATATCCTGCTCAAAGTCTTTTTGACTGGCGCTTGTTCAGTCAGAGAACAGTAGAGCGATCAACTCAGCTCTTTGCTGCTATGTTTTTTACTACACTCTAAAAAAGTTACTTCTTTGCAAATTCATTCAACCTTATTTTTAGATGAAGGTATGCCAGCTCCTATATAATGTGCCAGTATGAGCTAAGAGTGAGGCTTCAGACGGACTTCAGCTTTTTTTAGATTACCATAATTTTCCGTGTATAAAACGACACTTTTTCCTAAAATAATTAGAGGAAAAATAGAGGGTCGTTTTATACATGGAAGGCAGCAGCAGGAGGCGGAGACTGAGGCAAAGAAGCCGCCGCGCTTGGCCGCCTCTCGAGGCTGTCCATTGACTGCTGCCGGCGGCACCCGATCGCCCCCTCCAGCAATCGTCTCCTTGCGATTGGGCGGCGGAGGCAGCAGTCAACGGGCAGCCACGAGAAGCAGCTGAGCGCGGCTGCTCCTTTGCCTCCGTCTCCACCTCCTGCTGCCGTCTCCTCCAGTGCCACTCACGGGCTCCTCAACAGCAGCAGGAGACGGAGGCAAAGAAGCAGCTGCGCTTGGCTGCCTCTCGCTGCTGCTCATTGACTGCTCCTCCACTGCAAGGGTAAAAATTAGGGGATCGCCCTATACATTGGTGGGGGGTCATATACACGGAAAAATACGGTAAATTTGGTCACATGAAACCTCTCTATGTCAAGAAAAGGATCTCTATTCCCCAAATGCCAAGCAACAAGATGGAGGAGGCTGGTGGATAAAATGATCTCTAGCACGTGGGGAACTAATCCAAAAGAAGCATTTGGGATTACATGAGTCATCACAATTTAAGTAATCCCAGAGCCAAGAACAAAAGAACATATGGCCACCTCTACTGATCTTCAGCACTGGCATTTGAGGGGTAGAGAGTCAATCTGGCATTGGCAACAGCCAAGCACAACTCTGGACTATCATGCAGGTACAGAAATGGGCTCTTTAGAGTTAAAAAACACAAAAAACATCAGAATTCTGCACCCACATAACCAAAGTGGTGGAAAAAAGGGGGGGAGGAATCAAACCATGTAAGATACACAGATTAATCTGATTTGAATAATTTCTCCTCTTTTACGTAGTCATTACTCTTCTACTTCCAATTATTAGGATGCAGGTGTCATTGCTTATGTAGTTAAAAGAGCACCAACACAAGAGCAGTGCTGGTTATCAACATGTGGCATCTCTAGTCACCTGTCAGGCTCCCTGTCAATTCTTGCCCTACACACATATACCCCACCCACCCCTTCTAGTCTGGCATTCGAAGCAACTGTAGGCAGCCAGCTCTAGCAACCTATTTTTTTCCACAATGCTGCCAGCCTGGCACTGTGAAGAACTGTGGCAAATTTACGGCTAGGCCTAGCTTCCCAGCACTACTTGGGGTGCCATCATCACAAGCTAAGGATAGTCACCAGAACCCACTGCGAGAGCATTTCTTGCTTAGAATCTGGAGCAACTGAGAGGAACCTACTGATATATCTGTTTTGCATGATTTGCAGAAGTACAAAAAGATCTTCAGAAAATCCTAAAACAGAGAACCCCCCGAAATAGGACTGAGGATGCTCTTTGGCCATTTTTGTTGACTGACTGGGGAGGGAGGGATGAGAAAACCAGATGGAATAAGGGATGGAAGGGGACATATTTGAGGGAGGCAAAGTTACTTTGATCACCAACAGTCAGCAAAAGCTATTCTTTTTTCTTTCAAGTTCCCCTTGTCTATTCTTTTGCTATTCATCACATGCATGGACTATTTGAAGTTTTCATTTAATCCACAGGAGTGATTCTGGAGCTCTTAGAAAGCACTGTGTCACATTTGGAAGTTTATCTTCACAACTAGGAAGACCCAAAAACTTGTTTTGCTACAAATACAAATGGAGAGTTGAATTATGTGGCCAACATCATTTTCAGAATTATTCTTAGTAAATAAATGTGAGAGATAAATGTGTTCACAACCTGCTAGGAAAGAAAAAACTGTGCCAGCAGTAACAATACATTTTTCTCCCTCTCTTTCTCTCTCCCTCTCTCCTTGATTCATATTTTTTCCAGTTTTCAGACTCAGAGGATGAAAAAGATAATACTTCACAAAGAAAACAAGGGAAAGAGAAAGCACCAAAGCATGTTGATCCCACATATGTGGTCTGGATGCATAACATTTAAAGGAGCCAGTGAACGACAATGGGGAGAGAAAGCAATGGAAACAATTCAACTGAAGAGTCACAAGACTGAAGCGTACAGAAAATGAACCGGTGAGCAAAAAAGGAGATAGGAAGGAAACTCTATTAGGACATCTGAAGTAGGAAAAAAATACAGCAAGATGCTTCCCAACAAGAGCCAAGTTAGAAACATCTTTGCATTTTCTTTGACCTTTTGTTGATGCAGCATGTTAGGAAGGAGGAGACAGCATTCGTACCTTTGGTACTTTCAGGAGCGTGTCTGAAAATCAACACGGTGGGTTGGCACTCTGGCCCCAATCCAGATATTGAGGGGCAAAGAACCAGGAGGCGTGTTTGCTTCTCCAGGAACTTCTGGCACTTCTCTATGTTATAGTTTGGGACGTGTGTGAGCTAGACAGCGAGGGGAAGTCTTAAGTGCCTCACGGAAGAAGGGCTCGCCTTCCCCTCACAATCTGGTGTGAGTGTCCACCATGCTGCTACATTTACCAGACTGAAGACAAACACAGCTGTATTTTAGCCCTGCTTCCCTCCCAGAGTTATGGATAAGGTGGGGCCTCTTCCACCTGTGGCAAAAGGAGCCATCTTCAGCCCAGATGGGCCCAAGAGCCTGCCCGTAAGGTCCCGTGTCTTCCTCTGCTGGTGGGGGGGAACCACCACCACCACAGTGCGCTGCAGCTTTCCCCACCACGGGTGGCCAGCTCAAAGGAAATCAAACACCCCGTAATTCTTGGCTGCTTGACAGAAAGGAACACAAAAAAAGGACGAGAAGAAAGAGGGCATGTGTTTAGGACAGGAGCTGACACGGAGAACACAGGTGAGCCACGAAGGCTTCACACAAAAAAAATGCAGATTAATGGGTTAGAAAAAGTGTTAGGGGAGTGTGGCACAAGCAAGGCGGGGAGGGGTTTGCCTCAGCAATCAAGTCCGGGGGGGTCAGGAGAGGCTGCTGGGTCCACTCGCAGGCAAGGATTAGAAATCAAACATTTAGTCCAGTTTATTTTTTTTTTGCTTTCCCTTTCCATAATTATCAAGAAAAAAAAAAGACACATCCCACACAGACTGAGTCTGGTCTCTTCCTAGGAGACAAACCGATGGGGGCAGCAGACAAGACAGGGAAAAGAGGGAGGGATGGTGCTTCACATTACATCCACAAAGAACTCACTGGGGTTGCCCATGGCCATGCGGAATGACTGTCTACTGGCCGTCAGTTCGGGAGGCACAGAGGCCAGATCTCGGCCAGGGGGGCCCCCCGGGGGTCCTAGGGCAGAAGGCGGTGGAGGAATCAGGAGCATAGGAGGGTTGTAGAGAGGCGGGAGACCTGGAGGCCCATAGGACTGCTGGCTGTGGTGGCTGCGGATGCTGTGGGCCATGGAGTGATGGCTGCGCTGGCTGGCCGGCACAGAACGCTCGCTGCCGGCTCGCTCCCGCCGGATACTGCTGCGGCTGGTGTGGTCGGATTCACTGCCGCTCCCTCCCGACTTGGGCTCTCCGGTCTTGGGCTCTCGCTCCTTCCTTCTCTCACTGCCACTGCGGTTTGAGCCGCTGCTACGGCTTCCTGCCCAAGGAGTAAGCATGGAGGGAGGAGATGATTAGGGACGAGGCTTGGATGGGGCAAAAGAAAGGCCCACAGACAAGAATCACTTCACAAGACAAGGCCAGAAGTCCACTGGGTTGCATGGTCTGCTATCAAAAGCAGCCTGTTAGAGACCTCCAGTTTCCCCAGATTTGGCAGTCCTCTGTACAGAGAGGTTTCCATTTACCTATCCCAGTGAACAGGGAGTGAGATATAGTTTCCTCTATATATTTGTAAATCTTACCCTTTTAAACATTTTCCCTAACAGCGGTTTCAAGGGAAAATACAATTCGACCTATGCCATATTCTGATCCAGCCCCCGACAACTTCTCCACCATTTGTATTTACTTGTACCCATCTTACTTCATGTACAGCTGCTGACGTACGTATGTGGGCCATGAGAACCAAAGGAGTAATTTGACTCAAAGAATGGATTTACAGACTAGGATGCAGCCTGAGCACTCCAGCCAGAAAGCGTAACTTTATAGCTATATCAGCCCTTGTGATGGCAGGGAAACTGAATAGATGCATGTGTGTCAAAGGCTGGATACAACCAAATGGAGACACATTTATTTATAAATGTCATCAAAGAACACAAGAGAATGCTCATGTCTTAAAGGAAACCCAACATTCTGAGATAGTATCTCTGTGAATAACAATAAAGCTTGGAAATATATGGGGGGCGGCCAGTGAATAAACAAATCCTAGTATGTCTTCAGACAGCATCACACTATCACCAGGATAGGAGCCAAATGTATCTTCTATAGCTTGATAATCCATTACCAAAGAAGGTCCTCCCTCCCTCCCCCCTGGTTTCTCTGCTCTTATAGTTTTCAGATCATCTACTTAAGACTGATGGGGACTGTTGCTTTCTTGACACTGAAGGAAGATCACAACTGAGCAAAGATGGGTTCTGGGATATTCAAAGATTTGACCCTGGTAGGGATCACAAGAAATACAAAACACCTGACCCTTATCAGGAAGAAGGAAGTTCTCCTCAAATAAATAAATCACTCCCAACTGTTCACACTGAACAACCCAAATCAATTGCAATCAGATATAATGTTCTTTGCTGTACAAGAAAAAGACCCAGTAATTCACATCCCACACGGTACATGTTTACCTTCACTATGCTGGCTGCCTGCACTGCCTCCTCCGTAGCTGTAGCTTGGATCAGGAAATCCGGGATGTGGGTTGTATGGATGGGGTGGTGGGTACTGGTATGGGAAGGCTATGGGCCACGGAGCAGCTCCTGGGTGGGGTAATGGAGCCAACGTGTCCTGGTCGGAGGCACCACTGGATCCGTCATGGTCATGCAAGGACAGACTGGCCATGTCTGCAAAAAAAGGGAACAAGAAAGGGCAACGGTTACCTGGCACAGCAGTACAAGGCAGGCTTAGTCTCCTCTCTGACTTACGAAATTCCCATTGGACTAAAAAAGCGAGCATGTGCGCGTGCGTGCAAGTGGAAAATGATAATGGGGTGGGATGTATACAGCTTGGTCCCCACAGAAAGAGTGAGTGTTGTTGTCGGATTGCCTTCAAAGGAAGCACTGGATGGGAAAGGGCAATCTCAAGAGATCAACACGTCATGCCAGGATGTGCTAGGAGAGCCCTTGGGCTCTCTCAGGAAATAAAACTGCCACACGGGAACCTCTCGGGGTTTTGCTTCTGAATCCCCCGCCCCACCCAAGTGCCAAAACAGGAGCCGTACTGCCACAGAGATCGCCGAAGATGTAGTAGCACTGCTCTGAGAAGGTGATCTTGTTGACGGTGTGTCGGATGTAACCTGCCTTCAGCAGGTTGCTGGCATACTTGCGGGATTCCCGCCGATCTGTGAAACCTTCCACGTGATGGTAGAGCCAATCTACCACATCCGATCCTGCCAAGAAGCAAAAGCAAGAGGGACTCAGCAAAGGGAGGAGCAGGCAAGAGGGGAGGAGATATTGGGGGAGAGGCAACCCTGGTCCGAGTCATAGGCATTTACAGAACTGTCCCTTCAAATGGTGTGCAAAGGGGTGTCATGCTTTCTGTGCCTGGCTTGACATTGTACCCTTACCTGGAAGTTCAATGGAATTTATTATCAGTTCTCTGGCAATGTGACATAAGCTCTCTTATGAGTTGTGGATTGTGATACCTAAATACATGCAACTTGCATTCACATCCCTAAACAATTTTGGCTGAGCGTTGTGAGACGATAATTTAAGGTCCTCTTAAGAAGAAAGTGGAACATCAAAGGTCAGGATGGGGAAAGAGAGAGAAGATATTCAGGTGCCATGACAATATCAGATGGAGTAAAGATGATCTTTCTGAGTTGTTAAACAATATCTCGGTGCTGCACCCATTTGAACAACGTAAGAGGTTCTGGAAATATTCATCATCTTCGAGGAGCAGTAATACAGCAAAGAAAACAAAACATCTTGGCAACCTGTTAAACCGAGCATCGTAAAACAATGCTTCAAATTAAGAGCTGTGAACCAGAAGAAATGTCTTTTCAGTTTGAATGTTTCAAGCAGGCCATAATTCTCTCAGACTCAACCTCACCCCCAGCCCTAAGGCAGCTGCAACGATGTAATGCAAAGACAGTACTTGAAACACCTCTGACATCCCAGATAAATGTTGAGAAGTGTCTATAATTTCTCAGGTGGCTGCTGTTACTCAAGTTTCCTAAATCGTGTGTTTTGTAAGTTTGTTTGTTTTTTTAAATGACAGGTAAGAATCTTAGGAATCTAAATCCAAGCCTCCTTCTGTAAGATAGGCATCCCTGAAAAATACACTGATTTGTAGGTGGTTCTTTAGATGCATTTGCACAGCTCTAACGTGTCTTTCCCGCGAAATGAAGCAAACATCATCTATGTACATCAGGGGCTCCAACGGTCTCTGCTGGAGAGTCACACCAAACCGCAGGGCAGCCCCTCCGGCAACACTTCACCGGTTCACCCTGGAAAGAGATGGGAGGGCTTACCAATGAAAGCATTGGGGATGGTGATCTTCAGCCACATGCGGTCACGGACCTCCAAGCCCGACTCCGGTGAGGCCATGGCTTTAACGATAGTGGCCATGTCACTGTGGATGGACAGGTGAAAGTCATCGAGGCCTGAAAGTGGAACGGAGGGAAGGGAGGCAGAGATGAGAGGGGACGGAAAGGCACAGGAGCACATGGAGGTGCCACACACAGAGGGGGATGCGAGCCAAGGAACAATACATCACAGGCATCTCCCAGAAACCATGAAAGCTTCTTCTACCATCCCTCTCTAAGAAGAACGTCTTGCCGCAGCTATCTGCTAGGACAGCTCGTGCTGGGTTAGAATATTCAGGGTGGTTGTTTTTTTTTTTTGGCAGGGATATTTTATGCCTCCTTCCTGTGAACTGCCATCACGTGTAGCCCGGCCACTTTCTCGACCACCATCTTTCTCATTCCTCCTCTGCCCCACCAATTTCTTTAGAAGCCTGAAAGGGATTAGCATAGAACTTTCGGTGGCCTCCCAACCAGGCACTACGTGGGTACGTGCTTACTTAAGATCAAAAATGCTGCAGCACCAATATTCCCACACTCATTTCTACACTGAAAACCCAATCACAGGCCAGGAGGGTAAGGCACCTGACCCCCAACTTGGGTGGTTCTCCAAACCATTCACAACACTTCCAAGCAGCATTCCGCCTTCTCTTTGTTCTTGAGTTTCCTTTCAGAACAGAAATGATGCTCTCCTGGGCTCAGTATCATGGCTACCAACTTCCTCCACCATCATAAGGGGAAGAAGACAGCACAACTTCCATTCGAGTAATGCCCAGCTATTGAAGTTGCTCCATTCATCACCTTCAGTTAGCAACCTCTTTCTTCAAACTCATCGCCATTACTCCCATCCATTTATAAACCGCTATGCGTTATCTTGGGAGGACAATGCTCTTTCCACTTCTGGACTAGGAACATTATCTCACTGCCTCCTGCTTATGCAATGACGTGCCCAAGAGAAACAAGAACCTACAATGTTTACAATGTCTTCCCCTCTCGAAATTCATCTGATTCTCCCAGTGGTCATGTAAATGCACCAGCACTGCTAACTATGGCAGGATAAAGCTTTCTGAGACAATGTAAACCATCTCCTTTTCACATGGTTATTGTGATGGGCTATTAAATCGCTTTTGGGTTATGGCGATTCTAATAGGGCTTTTCCAGGTATATGAGATATTCAAAGGGTGGTTTACCATTGTCACCCCCAGTGAGTATCCATGGCCAAGTGGAGATTTGAAGCCACGTCTTCTGAGTTGAGTCCAACCTTCTGTCCACTCCACCATAACAGCTTTCACCTTCTACTTTTGTTGTTGTTGTTTAGTCGTTAAGTCGTGTCCGACTCTTCGTGACCCCATGGACCAGAGCACGCCAGGTCCTCCTGTCTTCCACTGCCTCCCGGAGTTGGGTCAAATTCATGTTGGTCACTTCGGTGACACTGTCCAACCGTCTCATCCTCTGTCGTCCCCTTCTCCTCTTGCCTTCACACTTTCCCAACATCAGGGTCTTTTCCAGGGAGTCTTCTCTTCTCAACCTTCTACTTTACCTAGCCTT
Organism: Intellagama lesueurii; assembly: GCA_037013535.1. Lineage (NCBI taxonomy): Eukaryota > Metazoa > Chordata > Lepidosauria > Squamata > Agamidae > Intellagama > Intellagama lesueurii. The sequence goes on from JBAJHW010000003.1 coordinate 262,700,580, forward strand.
ATAAAGGAGTTTCCTTCCAGCTGTCTCCTCCTCTAGTCTCTCATTCAAAACATTCATCTCTCTGTCCTGCCTGGACCTCCCCTTCTTCCTCGCTAGACTCAAAGGCATTGATGAAGACCTAGAGCTGAGTGGAGAGGAAACAGAGCTAGGGAAGGCAGAAGTGAACAAAGAGGCCTGTCATCTCTTCTTATTCTGAGAAGTAACACAAGGGACTCCAGTGGGGTTTTCTTCCTGCCCTAAGGACTCTGATGAACCACCTCCCCCTTCTTCTTCTTCTCCTTCCTCTTCTTTCTGTCCAGGGACAAGCAGCTCGCTCTGCTTCAACCTCAGGAAGACATAGCCACTGAGATTTCATACACAAACCCAAGCTGGTTTCACCCTCTCTCATGCTGGAAACTTCTTCAGAAGCTCTAGCCTGTCTATCCCACTCCATGAGCCAGGCCGGGGAAAAGGAAAAGGCACCATGGGCAAGCTATGAACGGGAGGTCTGCTGCTGCACATGGATGGAGTTTGGGGCACCAAATAAAAAGAGGAAGCATGCCCATCACATCTTCCTGGCACATCTGTTTGAGGAAACCTGATGTTTCTTTTAGGTTTCCTTCAACTGGTGAGGGTTCGGCAGAATCCTTATGGGTTGAGGATGCTTGGCTTTGGATTCTTCCTCCCTCCGGTTCCCTTTCTGGCCTCTGTGAAGCCTGCCTGCTCAGGCATTCACTGTGAGACTCAAGGAAATTGCCCCTCTGACAAAGCTCTGTGGAGCTTTAGCAATGATCTTGGGGGCAGGGGTCACCACTGCAGGGTCCTTGTTTGACAGCTAGGTCACTCTTGCTCAAGCGCTGGCTGCAGGAGGGAGGCAGCCAGCTATAAGCAAAGGCCAGCACACACTGTGGAGACAGGGCTTTGTCAAGGGTGTTGTTAGCGATACTGTCGCTTCAGCTGCCACCATTTCCCCTGAACCCACAATGGGAGGAAGTGTCACACCCTGCAGACTAGGCTCCTCAAGGTTCAAAAGACTTAGCCTCCAGAAGAAGGCAGTGCTGTGGCTGAATCGGAGAAGGAGGCTGGACTGCCTTCCGGGCCTCAAGAATGCCACAAGAGGTATGTACAAGTCCAGTCAGAAGTCCAAGGTGAAATGCTTGGCTGCAGAGAAAAGTTCCTCAGGAGACACAGCCTCCTAGAGACTAGGTTTTACTTTGAACTGCTCTCTGATTCTGGCTTTCGATCTCCCGTACCCGATTAACCTGACTCTCCAGCGGGGCTCTGTCTCCTACGTTCCTGCTCCCCACTCTGGGAATAGGACACTCCGAAAGTTCTCAAAATATGTTACAACAGATGGACGAAGGCATCAGCCCCAGGCAGTTCACAGGCTATGCGGGAGGGGAAAAAAAACCCCAAACATCAGATCCTTCCTTCCACTTTCAGTTGAGGTTTCTGCCCCTTTGCGTGTATTGCTCCTATCAGGCAGGCGTAAAGGTGGGTGGAAGTGGAACAGGGGGTGGGGAACACACAAGCACAAAGACTTACGTTCGGTTTCTGGGATGGAGCTGGTGATGGAGGAGCTGGTGGATGTGATTGTGCTCATGGATGGGCTCATACCGTACGCTGGGTAGGTGCCAGTCATCGCGGCCGTGTGGGAAACCCAGGCTGCTGGGTCGATGGGTCGGATAGGCTCACCTGAAGGGAACACACACACAGAAAGAACCTGTATGAGGGAGCCGCCCTCCTCAAGGGCCATTCCCCTCACCAAACCCAAGGCCTCTGGGCAGCCCTGTTCTCCCCCAGCAATAGCCGGGACTCACCCGGATCGGAGCATGGAGAGTCTGGCCCAGCCCAGATCCGCTGGGGAGCAACTAAGGGAGAAAGAAGAGAGGGAGGATCACCAAGAGAGATACAGAGGGAGAAGCTCCTCTGGTGTGGAGTAAGAGGCAGAGGAGGTGGACATGGGGCGTCGCTTCAAGGCAGAGCATTGGCTTGCTAGAGAATTGGCCATTCGTCTCAGCCGTGATGTGAAAGGAGGGGGACTGATTCGACCAGGGGTGAAAGAAAGGGGGAGAGGAAGATGCAGACAGAAGGAGACAGCAGAAGCACAGAGGGTCACAAAACGAGGAGGGCTCAGAAGCTCTGTTTCTTTCTCTGTCCTTCCAAGTGACACCACATTTCCAAAGAAAGAAGCAGTAAAGCTTTTCCGGGACTGGACTACTTCAAGCTACTTACATGGGATCGCATCAAAAAAAGTCTCTAAAATGCTAGTTTTCTGGGTGTAATGCATCCCTACTCCTCACTCAGGTGGGAACATTGAAACACCTAATCCCCACCTGCATTCTTCAGTAGTAGTCTAAGCCAGAAAAGAAACCTTTAGGTACTAGAATCCACACACTATGACGCCTGAACAAAAGGTGAACAACCAAATCAAATGAAAGCAAGGCCACTTACTCCTTGGTAAAGAGAAGCAGCCCCTTGGGCTGGGATCCCAGCACTTGGCAACGGTCAACGTGATGGGCCTGCAGAAACACAAAGACTATTAGTGCTACCAGAGCTGGTTCATCCATGCTGTGAGGCATTCCCAGGCCTCACAGAACAAAGAAAATGGAAACCACCCACTTCTCCCTCCACAAGATGATGCTGAATGAGCATCTCCCATGGATTCTCCCTGTATGGGCTGGAATCTCTCCAATGATCAGTCCTGAGCTACTCTCATTTGTACATTGGGCACTATGTATGTATGTATGTATGTATGTATGTATGTATGTATGTATGTATGTATGTATGTATGTATGTATGTACAATTATATCCCCCCCATCTAGTGACCAGCCATTACTCTGGGCAGGTAACAGCAATAATAATACAGTGGTGCCTCGCAAGACGAACGCCTCGCGGGACGAAAAACCCGCAAGACGAATGGTTTTTGCAATCGCTATGGTGCCTCGCAAGACGGCTTCTTCTATGGCCATGCTTCGCAAGACGATTTTTTTTTCAAGACCGATGCCTCGCAAGACAAAAAAATCTCATTCGTCTTGCGAGGTTCCCATAGGAATGCATTGCAATGCATTCCTATGGGAAACTGCTTTTCGCAAGACGATTTTTTCGCAAGACAGCACTACTCGCGGAACGAATTACATTCGTCTTGCGAGGCACCACTGTAATAAAAAAACAACCCCGACTACCCACTCCCAACCCACAAAGACATAAATGAGATCCAAACAAGAATAACCCAAAAAATAAAATAAAACCTAGAGGCAACGGTGATTCAAGATCAACATCTAACTCATGGATCTACAAGGATGTCAAAGGGGTAGGATGTTCCTGAAGGCCTCTTCAAACAGTACGGACTTTACACATTTCCTAAAGGCCAGAAGGGAGGGAGTCTGGTGTATATCACCAGGCAGCACATTCCACAGAATTGTGGCCACCACCAAGAAGGCCCGGTCCCTAATGGTAGTTTTCTGGACCTTTCGAGGGGAGGCCACCCGCAGCTGCAAATCTTGGCTGGACCGGATTATTAATCTTGATGAAAGGGGAATTTATGTGTCAGGCCAAGAGCGCTTGCTGCTCAAAACTGCCTGCTGCTAGCAAAATTTTAGATTCACAAAAAACCCAAATATTGCAAATGGACAGAATGATGGCTGGCATTATTATCTTTGCCTGCATATGACTATATACCCTTTTATTTCAGAACTGTTTTCCTTAATCTCCACTGCTGACCTGGCCCCAGCAGAACACACCAGGTCCCATCGGCCCAGTCCACCTTCTGAGAGGGTACAAGACCCCAACAGAACTTCCATTATCAGATGCCATCAAGGCCTAGCACTCCAATCTGCAGTAGAAGAGGGTCAGAGGAAACAGAAAAGACAACCCTACCCAGGCTTGTGTACAATCTCCCTCAGGACTCTCACAGCATCATCATTGCTCATGTTCTCAAAGTTGATGTCGTTCACCTGCAAGGACAGATAAAAGGCGAAGTCCCACAAAAGCGTACAGGTCATGTCCAAACATATGAAGCTGCCGGATAACATAAATGACTATCTTTGCCACTAATATCTATTGCTATTTATAAAGGCTCTCCTTCCCAGCTCTGCTACCCAACATCCTCTCAAAGTGAAAGTGCTAGAAAATAAACAAACAAACAAATTTATACATACATACATACATACATACCGCCTAACTGGCTACCAAGGCCACTCTGGGTGGTTTACAAACGCAGTAATAAAAGCAATAATATAAAAACCAGAAATAAGTCAATAACAATCCAACAAAATATAAGAGCAACTAAAACAAAATACAGTAAGATAATAACATAATAAAAGCATGGCAAAGGGTTGAATGTTAGTTATTAAAAGCACTATTGTATCAGGATGTTTTAAAATCCGGGAAGGCCTGTCTAAATAACCACATTTTTAATAATTTTTTGAAGGTTCCCAGTGAAGGAGCCAGGCGAATTTCGGGCGGGAGATTGTTCCAAAGTTGTGGAGTGACCGCAGAGAAGGCCCAGTTTCTGGTCATCATTTTCAGGATCAGGACTCTCAATCGCCCGGCCTGAGAAGATCTTACAGGACAGGCTGATCTTGTCGGAAGGAGGCGTTCTACCAGATACTGAGGTCCTAAACCATTTAGGGCTTATAGGTTAACACCATCACCTTGAAGCTGGCAGGGAAGCGGACAGGTAACCACTGCAGGGCGGCCAGGGTGGGGGAAATATGTTGATGTCTCCTTACCCCACTCAACAATCTAGCCGCTGAGTTCTGGTACTGCTGAAGTCTTCGTAACATTCCCAAGGGCAGCCCCACATAGAGAGCATTACAATAGTCTAAGAAAATAACCTTTGTGAATGTAAAGCCATGACGTACCTATAGCTTTCCCCTCCTATTAACATTCTTTGGTCACCTCCAGTATCAGAAGCAATATGCCAGGAGGGTGCAGCATCATTCATATCCGCCCCGAGTAGACTTTGTCTAGGGGGGCGGGGTAAAAATCTAATAAATAAATAAATAAAATAAATAAAAAAATTCATGCTCTGCGGGCTTCTCAGAAGCTTCTGAATCAGTGGTTCCCAACCTTGGCTAACCCCCAGGTGTTCTTGGACTGCAATTCCCAGAAACCCCGGCCAGCACAGCTGGTGGTGAAGTCTTCTGGAAATTGCAGTCCAAGAACACCCGGGGTTACCCAAGGTTGGGAACCGCTGATCAAGATGGCCACTGTGTGAAAAGAATGTTGGGCCAGATTAGTCTGATCCAGTAAGACTAGTCTTATGTTCTCACATACTTATCATTTCCAAGTTTCAAGTTTCTGAAGCCTTATTTCAAACCAGAAACCTGTTGGCCTTGAAGTCCTCCAAGCATCTCCTGTTAGCACCTATCCAGCGCAGGTGACCACAAGGGGCATGTTGGAGCAGAGAAAAAGCCTGTCTGTAGAAGTCTTTGACCTCTACGTCCTGCACTATCTACTGTTAAAACTGATATTCCCAGGGTCTTTCAATCTCACTTTCCTTCTTTTCCTGAAGGAAATGCTGTAGACAGGCTGTTGTGCCTCTAAGGGACATATCTATCTAATTAGAGTTAGAATTTAGGCCTTTCTATCTTAAATATAACTCTTCCAATAAAGTTTAGTCTTTTGTTTTAATCTTATAATAATCTTAGAACTGCAAAGCTGGAAGGGACCCTGTGGATCATCACGTCCAGCCCCTGTCAAGGAGGCCCAGCGGGGGAATCGAACTCCCAACCTCTGGCTTTGGAGCCAGAGACCTAAACCTCTGAGCTATCTAGCAGAAATAGTTTCAACTGGTTTATTGTGGGACTAATAGCCCATGTGTCTATGCAGTGCTTTCTGAAAGAAACATGAATAGTTTTCTCTCGCCTTCTGAACATTCACAACAAATCCAAGGTTATGGTAATCTCTCAAGATTTCCTTTACATAATGACAACATCATCTTCACCAAGGATAGGTAATTTGGGGAGATGTAATGGGCCATCCCCCGCCCCCAAGGACAGCATCCTGCCACCACTATGTGATATTGACTCTTGACAGTAGAAATGTAGAAAGCCATGCTTAGGTTTAACTGCATTTTTTTTCCTCTGAAACAAAACCAATGGAGCCTTGTTCTTAGTGGAAATATGGAAGCATTTTTGCCATAACAGCACCAAAGGACAGCAGAAGGACCTGTACACACAGATCATGTGTTGCCTATCTTTGATTTACGAAACAAAAGATGTCAGGGTACTCCAGCCACTCTGAGGATCTTGCGTCCTTTGTGGACCACTGGGTTTCTCTATGGCACTTGAATGACATGCTCCCAAGAGACCAACGTCAGGTTCTCTCCCATGTATGCTAGGCATTATGCATAGGTCTCACCAAAAGCTTCGGGCGTTTTTTTTTTCATTCTGATGAAATGCAATCCACCACTTGAATAGGAAGAAGTTCAAGGTCACCCCCAGGGTCAACAGCTTCTGGGACAGGACTTTTCGCCCTCAAAACAAGGCCTCTTGGAGACACTCCTCCCTCGGTGCTATGGTTCCAAGACAAAACATTTTTTAAGAGGTACCTGCAGGAGCATGTCTCCGGGCTCAATCCTTCCATCTGCTGCCACAGCACCTCCCTTCATGATAGAGCCAATGTAGATGCCGCCATCGCCACGCTCGTTGCTTTGCCCAACAATGGAGATGCCCAGGAAATTGTACTTCTCTGCAGAAAACAGCACGTGCCGTTAGAATTTCATTCAAACCGTTGTCACTGTCTAAATTAATCCAGTCAGGCAGTCCAGTAGCTCAAAGGGAAGTACACTAGGATGTCAGGCAAGTTCTTGGTGACAGTATTTTTAGAAGGCAGAAAACAGAGAGATTTTGAGGGACTGTATCATTGCTCAAAATCATCTTGTTTGGTTAGTAAAATAAAATGGAAACTGCTAAAAAAAGATTGGCAAAGCTATTTTCTGTTGCATATGAAAGAGGATGTCTGTGACTAAAGAAATTAAAATAGTTTGTTCCTCAATAATTCGGCAAGCTCCATCACGGATGTTTAGCTTGGGGCACAGATTTTTAGGGAGGACAAACACAGCCTGTATTTTATTCAATGCAAAGAATCAGGCTCCTTGGGAAGCCGGAGTGACAACTTGCCCTGGATTTCAGGTGAAGAAAACGTGTTAAGAAAAGGAAGACTGGGGTTAGCTGGAGAGGAGCCTGAGGCAAACATTCAGCCCTGTGCTTATTATCGAGGATAAAGCCTAATGGATGGGTTTGAAGGTTCTGGAATACAAAATGGGCAAAAGAGGGTTTCATAAACAGTGACAATACCTGTCCAGTGTTTCTCTAATGGTACAAAAAGTTTGGCAAGCAATAACAGAACATATTTATTTTTGTTTAACTAGTTTCCCCTTGGCCTTCCTATGCTCAGGTAAATAAACAATATGGTAAGTTAATACAATCTAAAACAAAAACAAAATAAATACGTAAAAATAAGTTGCACAAAGATTTTGTGGAACATTCTGTAAGGGTCAGAAGGGAGATGTGAAAAATAGTACAAAAACGCTGGAAAAAAAATACTGTGTAAATTTCTACATATGGCTATCTTGGATATTGGTAAAAGATCTTTTTTTGGGGGGGGGGGGGGGAAACATCAATTTGAACATTGCCTTCCACCCAGCAGAGTCTGGTTATGAACCTAGATAAGAGTCAAAGCAGTTCAAGCAACCATTTTACTCACCCATGTTGAGGGTAACTGTGATTATATTCAATGACATGGTAGAATCTGTGATGCTACTGAAAGATGAAGACTGCAAGAAAACAGAAACAGACCAAAGATACAGCCTACACGACATTTACAACAACAAACCCACTGAAGAGGAGAATGAGGTAAACATGTCCTCAAAAGCTCTCCTTTGCCTGCCTGAGCCTCCTTTTACCTGTTCTCTGGATATGGCCTCAGCCCCAACATTTGTAAGGTCACTCATGGCACTTCCACAGCCCTAAACATCTTTCCCAGCCATCTCACCCGTTCAATACGTGGTGCCTTCTGTTTCCTCCGACGTCGTTTGTGCCTTCTCATCAGGCGGGAGGCGCTGCTCTGCTCTGTTGAGCTGCTGAACCTACAGGGTAGAACGACAAGCACAAGATTCACAAGCTTGTCCACATGAAAGGCACAGAAACTAGGGAGCAATGAAAGATACCAGTATTGGGCTTTAAGAACAGAGTTAGAAGTAACCAGAGATGTATCAGGTTCAAACTCCTGCTCAAGACGGGGTCATCTCACTCCCCAGCTTCACAACTACTCAACAAAAAATGGCAGCATAAATGACAGTTGCAACTAGAAGTGCAGATAAATCACAGAACTGCCAAAGTCAGTGTAACGACTTATAGCATGTGAAGCAACCCAATTCACATGCTTCATAGGATGGTGCTATACATTTTTACACAGTTATGATTCCATGGCACCAACATCCCCTCTAATTTTCAGCCTCTCTCTCTCTCTCAACTTCGCCCATGCGTGAGTGCATGACTCCGCCCCCTGTGGGGTTCTGTCGTGACTGAAACCAAAAGGGCTGAAAACAATGGCTACTTGGAGGAGGAGGAAAGCTGCATGGAGGGAAGCAGAGTTACACGTGTGCGTCTTAGAGGGAACCTTGCATAGCACGTGTGCGCGCGCGCACACGCACGCACGCACACACACACACACACACACACACACACACAATGATCATTACATCTCTCGAAATGCAGAAGTTTGACTGCTGGAGTAAGATATTCTGGTAGCTAAATCAGGTTCACAAACTGGTACCTGGGCTATAAAGAACCAGTTTCAATCCTCAAAGCATATGGGACTAGCAGCAGGCAATCTGCTAGGAGAAAGAAAATAATGAAGTCCAAATGATGTTGAAGTGCTTAGGCCATGGCCCAAATCTCAAATAGATGAGGCTCCACTACCTACCATTAAGGTTAGGAATCTTCAGCTTGTCAATCTAGGCAAACGGTTGTCAGTGTCACTGATATCCAGAACAGCCTAACTCGTTTAAATCTACAGCTCTCCCTTCCCTCTTTTTTAAAGACTCAGGCTATGTAGTTTTTGTGATTTCAACCTCAAGAGAGCTTCATTCTGGCTCTTGCTCGCTCTCAGTCCTCCTTTCCTTTGTCCAACATCTTGTCTTATACATAGACTGGGCAAGATATCCAAGTTTTGTTAATGAAGAAGATAATGCCAATTGTGGATTTCTGAAAGGTTCACATGTGCCAGCCCAGTTAACTTTACTTTAAATGTAACTGATTTTTTTTAATCATATACACTATCTAGTCTACTGTAATGAGAGTCAACGGGTGAATGATTTCCTTTCTGAACTTGTTCTTACAGATTTGCTTCTGAATTAAAAATTTGGACAAAGAATCCTACACTGCTTGTTTATTCCTTCGTGCTTATGTATGGGTGAAGGAACTGGGGAACATAAGAAGAGCCATGTCAAGTCAGGCCAAAAGGTTCTCTGGTTCAGCATGTTGTTCACACACTAGCCAACCAAATGCCTCTGAGAAGACCATAACCCAAGCTGAGTGTACATGAGTGTATTAGCATGTTCTGGAGAAAATTGTATTAAGAGGCAATTTTCTCAAGAATACCAATAAAGAAGATAATATACAGAAGCGATGAATCACCTTTTCAAGCCATCCAAGTTGCTGGCCATTACTACATCTTACGGTATAAAATAAAAAATAGCAAGTTAAATCCTAGCTTTTAACCCAGGCCTTTACAAACCTCACCTCTTTGTAGTATTAATTTTGTGGCAATTTTACATTTGCCCACGGTTCGCCATCCTGTGTCTTGGAATATTTGTTAGACTGGAGATTTTATGAGGGGTTTTTATTTTTGTATATTTACTATCTTAATTCTATTTGTATATTTGTATTATTTTCTTGGAAACCACACGGAGTATTGGCTTGACCATGGCTTGTACCCTGGGCAGGGTATAAGTTTAAATAAAATAAAACAAAACAAAATAAAATAAAACAAACCAACAAATAAATGGTACCCAATTCCACCATTCACATAGTGTTTCCTCAAGTCCTTCTAAAAGCTGGTGAGTGAGTTTCCAATAAAAGCAAGTCCTAAGCAAAGCTTCTAGAGACCCCTTCTAGGAGGGTTTACTGTGGGGAGCATGTTCCCGTCATTCCACACCGTGCCTCTAACGGCTGCTGTCCCTAGCTGTGATAGCAGAAGGTCACGACAAAGGAACACAATCCTCTTCCTGTACTCACCTGTCATCAGAAGTTAAAATACCTTTCATAAAATTTACCTTCACCAGATAAGGATTGGACCCAATGATCTCTGAGGCTCTTCCGATAGCTGAGATCCCACTACCCACCTAATTTGAGGCATATGCACAAGGCTAAACAAAAACAAGGTAAAGGTAAGGTAAAGGTTCCTCTTGACTTTTAGTCCAGTCGTGTCCAACTCTAAGGGGCGGTGCTCATCCCTGTCTCCAAGCCATAGAGCCAGCGTTTGTCCGAAGACCGTTTCCGTGGTCACGTGGCCAACACGACTAGACACGGAATGCCGTGACCTTCCCACCGTGGTGGTACCTATTTATCGACTTGCATTTTTACATGCTTTCGAACTGCTAGGTTGGCAGGAGATGGGACAAGCGACGGGAGCTCACTCCGTCACGTGGATTCGATCTTACGACGGCTGGTCTTCTGACCCTGCAGCACAGAGGTTTCTGCAGTTTAACCCGCAGCGCCACCACGTCCCCTAAACAAAAACAAAAAAAACCACAAACCCAGAAGACTCACAGGCAAGCCTAAAAAATACTGTGGGTATGAATGAGGAGCTCTGAAAACAAATGTGCCATACTGACACATCCTTTTTAGAAACAGGAGACTCGCAGATCCTGGTCAAGCGCACACATGCTTCCAGACGTTGGCTGACTCTCACTCCTATGAGAAAGCCAGTCTCTCTGGAGCCCAATAAATATCAGAAGGGAAATGGGAGCATGAGGGAATCTTTCACCAGCCTCCACTCACAGCAGAGGTCAGTCTTGCCCAAATCATTCAGCCTTCCCTTACCTGCTGGTGGAATCGTCTTCATCTGAATCAAAGAAGCTGGTGGTCTCCAGTTCACTACTCATGAGGGTGGAGGAGCTTTCATAGCCACCCAGTTCCCGCCGCCTTTCCCCCTTGGCGGTTCCATTCACCTTGGGTGCTAGAAGAAAAGGATGCACAGTTGAAGCGGTCTGCACAAAACAAAAAAGCCAACCAGATAGACACTTCTTCTAACACAATGAAGTTTCATTTTTAGCTCCTAGGAGATTACAGCCTATTAGGGACTGGAAGCTTGAGGGACCAGCAGATAATATCATCTTCACACAGCTAAATGCAGATTGAGCTATGCATAAAATGCATATCCAAATGCATAAAAAATTAAGACACAGAATAATGGGAAAGAGTCCACAAAACAGAAACATCAGGAATGTACTAGCTGTTTTAGAACAGAATTTCCCAGAAAATAAGAAGTTGAAACCCGTTTGGGGAAAAATGACAGGATTTGGAAATAGTTCTTATAGAAGGAATAGCACATCCAGTATTAACTTAAAGTGTTAACTTAAAGGAAAATTACTCTAAGCCAATTTATTATTGGCATTAAGAATAAATAATAATCTATTAAGAATAAATAATACCTACAGATCAAACAATGTGCTGGAAATATAAGCTATAATCAATGGACTATATGTGTATATGGTGCATAAATCCTCAAACCCAGGTATTCTGGACAAAAGCAAAAAGAAATACAAAAACAAAACCCAAAACTGCACATTATCTGTTTTGAGCCAAAACACAGGTTTTCACTGTCCAGTACTGAAGGCACAGCTATTCAAGAATATCACCTTTAGTAAAAGAGCAAAGATAAAACCTGCCAAAATCTAGAAAAAGGGGAAATTATGGCATGAAAAGAATGGATAAATAAAGTAGCTGAAAGATTAGTGAAAGGCTGAAGATGGGAGACATAAGAATGGAGCCATTTCAGTTGATTACCATAAAACCAATTAAACTTTAGAAATCTATATGAACACACTGGTGTTTCTTAAGTATCCAAAAGTCTAGTAAGGAATCATGTATGTCTTGGCTTACAAATTATTTAAGTTCAAAAAAGCATTCGTTAATATTTTTTTGCCCCAGGTAACTCTGATTAGATAGTTAATGATGTAACAAAAGATGTGGTTTCTACAATGTTTTATATACTGTGTTTTACTGAAATCCTAAAATAAACATTAAAAATCAAGAGAGAGAATTATCTTTCTGAATCCATTCAAATGGATTGGGACAAGTGCACAGTCCAGATTTGGAGGAAAAGAAAATAATAATAGAAGTCCATGTCAGTGAACTATTTCCACTTGTAGAAAACAAACTACAGTCAACCCTCGACTTACGAACGGCCCTATTTACGAACATTTCGACTTACGAACCGCTCTGATAGGGAAATATTCCCTCGACTTGCGAACTTCCCTCGAGTTACGAACGGAAAAAAAAGTGCGGGGAAGGCAGGGAAAGCGGGAAATTCAAACTTTCAGTTAGCAAAGAGGCTGCTTGTCTGCTTCCTCGCTCGTCCAAGCGGTTAAAGAGCTGGGAGAGAGACCTGGGACTGCCTGGGACTACCTGGTATTGTCATTTTAAAATGTAAAATTTAGTTTAAAAGGTGCTTGTTTTGGGTTAAACCGTGCTTGGGTGAAAAGGTGCTCCGTTTGAGTTGAAACCTGCTTGTGTAGAAACGTGCATGCTTGCTTTAAAAGCTGCTAGTTTTGCTTTAAAAGCTGCCTGGGAAGCCTTTCAGACCAGATCAGTTGTTAGGCGGGGAGAGGGAGGGGGGAAGGAGCGGAGAAGAGCACAAAATGGCTGCCGGCTGCCTGCTGGGTGCCGGCTTTTAGCTGTTTGGTGCTCTTTTTCAGCTGTTCGGGGGGCTACCAAGGCACTATGAGGAGCCGGGCTCAGTCTACAGTACCTGGTAAGTGACTTTCTTTTAATTTTTTTTAAGTTTCTGACCTTTTTTTCCCCATAGGAACGCATTAATTAATTTTCAATGCATTCCTATGGGGATTCAACTTACAAACTTTTCGACTTACGAACTTCCTTCCGGAACGGATTAACTCATCTTCTTTTGGACATGTCCCAAGACAATTTTTCTCACTCTTTCACTCTTCTCAGAATAATTTCTCTTGCTAACATATGCAAGGAGAGGAGCCATGAATGGGCAAAGGGCAAATGCAGCAGATTCACTGTTTGAAAATTTATTACTTGGGGCTAAAACTCTCAGGATCCAATGTTGGCTGGCAGATTTTGAGAGGTGTAGCAAGAAAAAAAATTCCAAGGCTCTGAGCAGATTAGAGGAAGATCAGAACAAGGATCTTTGGCCTGAAGAATGGGTAGTAGAGGTGGTCCTTTAACACACAGATGCACTCCTCAGAGACAAAAACACAGCACCAGAGCTGGGCATGCAGGTCACAAAGCTGAGCTAGGGTTTTTTTGTGTGTAAAAAGAACCACAACTACATTTAGTTGAACGCAGGGGAGAGAGGACACACCATGCTCAGGTCCATCTTTTCTACGTGGACGCTCCCTCTGCATTGACACGACGGAGTCTGTTTCAGTTTCATTATCCAAGTTCTCTCGACTTCCTCCAGTGTTGGGACTGCAAAGGAAACAAATATATGAACGGAGAAACTGCATGGATATAATCCCATACGTACACTTCTTCAAACTTGCACAAATCAACTTGGGGCCAGTGGCCTGCTCAAACATGCAGAAAACAGACCATGCAGTCCTTCCTAGACTTTACTACTACAGACTGCAGGATGGGTGTGGCATTTTTGGTGCACATGAACACACATACCAATGTTAAAAACTAAACTAACTAAAATGCTCAGTGTATACGGAAAAACTAGCAGATCTTCCTGCCAGCCTTCCATGTCCAGATTTTTGGGTTTATTGCCTGTTAAAGGTGGGAGAGCATTCAAAACATCTGGATTCCCATTTTGTTCAGTGCAACAGTCTACAAAGGGTGATACGACATACTATCACTGTACATTTAAACTGGCCAAGAGCGGATGCCAATATTAACTTAGGGCTTTCCTTCACAAAGGGTTTCTTCAGCTGCCTTGCAAACTCAATGGCCTAAATCCTGCTGCATAATGTGAACAAAGTTGCAAGTTTCAGTTCATTCCTCACCAGCAAATGAAGAAGTCCTGCTGCGCTTCTCAGAAGCACGTATGCATGCACCAAACAAGTGAGCACATGCACAAACATCCCAAGAATCACAGCAGAGCTCTTCATTTATCTTAGTTTATTTATCATTTATCTTAGTTTATCTTTATATTATATGTAAACTGCCCAGAGTAGACACGTTCTAGAGGGGCGGCATATAAATCTAATAAATAAATAAATAAATAAAATTCATTTATCTGCAAAGAATGGATGGAACCTTACAAATCTGCTTAAATTTTGCCACAGGATTTTAGCCACTGTTCTCATACTGCCTAGTATTCCAGGTCTCTTTTAACTGCTCCCACTGTCCTGGAATACTCCCCAAAACAGAGAGGAAAGAAATACTTCTCTCTAATGAGCCTTGTGGCACAGTGGTTAAACTGCTGTACTATAGCCAAAGCTATACTCACAACCCAGGGTTCAATCCCAGGTAGCCGGCTCAAGGTTGACTCAGCCTTCTATCCTTCCGAGGTCGGTAAAATGAGCACCCAGCTCGCTGGGGTGGGTGGGCAAAGTGTAGCCTGCATAATCAACTTGTAAACCACCCAGAGAGTGCTTTAAGTGCTATGGAGCAGTATATAATCAGCACGCTTTGCTTTGCATGGCTTAATACTTCCCATGCTCCTTCAGCAATATAACTGTTCTGAAAATACAATACCCTGATTCATTTAGAGCAGTGGTTCCCAACCTTGGGTAACCCAGCTGTTCATGGGACTGCAATTCCAACAAGCCTTCTCTGTGCTGGACAAAGTTTCTGGGAGTCGCAGTCCAAGAACACTTGGGTTACCCAAGGTTGGGCATCCCTGCTCCAGAGCACAGAACCACGAAGGGCACCCAACTGGCCACAGGCACGCCAGGGGCCAGTCCCAGACCCTGCTCCTGCTGGTTCATCCTTCCTCAAGCAAGGGTCTTCCCCATTCTGCTGTCTAGGCTCTTTTATACTATAGCTATCAGACGTTAACAAAACCTTCTGTGTGCAAAGCAACTATTTTACCCCAAGTCACTGTATAAGGGGCAGCAAGAATCCTTAATATTTCAACATTCATAACACCTTCAGTCAAGCCTTGGTACCTAAAGAGTAAATTAACTTGATAAAGGCAACTGTTCCCAGCTTTCTTTGCTGATGCAGTGAGGATAGTGCTACTGTCAAAAAGCTAATCCTTATGCTATTATGTATGACGGCATCAGGCGAAGGCTCAGGTTCTTTTAGCTTGAAGAGGACAGGTTCCTGAGTATATATCCTGCAGAAGATCTGCTCAACTGTCCCCCCACAGTGAAAACTAAAACTGCTTTTCGGACATGTATGCGCACACACAGCGACATGTATGCCCAAGTTAACTTACTGAAAAGAGGGAGGCCTGGAATCTCCTATGCCTCCAGTACGCTCAATCGAGGGTGGCAATTCCGGCTGATTTTCGGCACAGACAGACCCAGCATCTGAATGAGACCCTTCAGCAGACACCAGCTAGAAAGAGAAAGGACAGAGGGGATAAGTCAGCTGGGACAAATAAGAATGATTTTCATTTTGGAGGGTAAAGAATGAGTAACAATTCAAAAACTTATAAAATACTTAAGCAACAAACACATGAGTTCAATGTCAACATAATTGATAATTGGATGACCATTTCAGAAGGCAATGCTGCGGGAATTTCACTTAACCTGATGGCATTTACGCTCTGCAGTTCAGCAGGATTTCCTTTTATACATATTCTTATTTAATATTCACATTAAACCACTGGGTTGCCCTGCCCCTTTCCTGTCTACAGCAGTTTGTATGGGACAAAATTCATTACAGGTTTTAACCCCTTCACTGGCACACTTGAGCGTACTAAAGGTTCCCCTTGACATTTAGTCCAGTCGTGTCCGACTCTAGGAGGCGGTGCTCATCCCCGTCTCCAAGCCCTAGAGCCAGCGTTTGTCCGTAGACCGTTTACGTGGTCAAGTGGCCAGCGCGACTAGATACGGAACGCCGTGACCTTCCCACCGTGGTGGTACCTATTTATCTACTCGCATTTTACATGCTTTCGAACGGCTAGGTTGGCAGGAGCTGGGACAAGCAACGGGAGCTCACTCCGTTGCGTGGATTCGATCTTACGACGGCTGGTCTTCTGACCTTGCAGCCCAGAGGCTTCTGCGGTTTAACCCGCAGCGCCACCACATACTACCAGAGGTGAAAAGGAACTGGCCTGAAGACGAGAGGGTGGAGTCCTCCTTAGCCCTACTTTCCTAATAAAAAGGGTACAATTTATGGAAATGGGCTGCCAAGGGGTACCCAGGTGGAAAAAAAAGGTTGGGAACCACTGGGCCAGACCATCACTGAACACTGAATCTTTGCTGGAGAGAAGACCACTAGTGGCATAGCTATATAACTGTCCTTAGAAAACAGAGAGCTTACATACCCAGGGGCTGCAGCTACCAGAGGTCTCTCTGGAGCATCAAGCTGCAGCAACTTCCTAGGAACCTGCCTTCCTACATGCCAAAGGCTGGGATTCCCAGCCTTTCGAGCTGTCTAGAAGGACTCTGGCTGAACTCTCCCCATTCCACATCTCCTAAAATTAGAGTCAATCTACTGAAACAGCTCCCCACCGTCTGGTTTCAGCACCACACACACTTTCCAAACTCATGAAAGATAGCAGAGCAGGTGGCAAGAGGCACAATGCACAAAGGAAGAGGCCATGCCTTAATCCCAGGGACCAGCTGGCCTGTTAGAAAACAGATGGCAGACCTGTTCAGAATGTTGGACATACAAAACCCAAAGGCTATGCCTAGAAACCCCAACATTCTGTGACCAAAATAAACTGGGCCAGTTTGGAAATCTGAATATATTTCAGTCTTCCATTCCAACAGGAAAGTGTGCAGGGTGCGACTCTTATAGAACGTGAGGTTTTTAAATATTAAAATATTAAAGTGGCAGCAGGCATTAAGGACCTTGCTGGAAAGCAGATCTATCAATTTAAAAATCTCCTATCTAACTACTCACAGCTCTAGCAAACCTTCCTTTACCTTGGATTGTTTTTGAAAAGAGAATAGATACAAGTTTAGGGTGTCTGCAAGTATTCATACTTGTGTTTTCTCTCCTCATTAGCAAGCAGAAAAGCTAGGATTTCTTTAGATAAATTTAAATAAATGTATCTACAAAATTACAAATCAGACAAAAAATACCAATTACTTTACAAACACGTGGCTGCTGCTAATATTTATCTGAGAAAACAGAGAGACTGCTATCAGACATACTGGAGACAAGGCCACCCATCTCTATGGAAGGGCAAAATCCTACCCCTGACAGCATCGTCCCAGCTGCAGTCCAGTCACTATCTCCTATGGAAACAAGAGCCACTGACTTCTTTGGGAGAAAGAAAGGAGACTGTAACCAGTATTGGCTGGGCTACCATTTAGGATACTGCTATCTGCATAGATGTCCCCCCTTCGCTCATCATGTTATGTCTCTGATTGCCCCATCACCTAATCCTGAATAGAGACACAGCTCACAAGAGGGGAAAAGCTCATTTCCCAGTCTTTCCACCCTGCATCCCAGATGTTGGGATGAGCAAGAAAGGTTTGGTCACCCTCTTCAGCAGCCCTTTCCATTGCATCTCACTGTTCCTTCCTTCTCACTTTGGGATTCAAACAGATACATGGCCACTCCACTGCAATGGAACCCAGGAGAGGTATGATTTTACTGCTCTTTACTCTCTGATCGCTTTGGTACATAACTATGGTGCCTCTGCTAGAGAAGCAGAACTGAGAGGGCCTTACCCAGATTCATCAAAACAGATATTTGATGGATTTTAGTTGATTTATTGACACAGAAAAATGCAAAGCCATTTACTCAAGTATTTGACTACATTATAAAAGAAACAGCTACTCCATTATTGCCCTGAGAGAGACGCTTGAGAGTACTTCAACAGAAACTTTACCAGTAAAGGCAACCATGCAAAATACTTACACAATGGTTGAAATCTTGTTGCTTAATGTAGTAAGTCACACTAGAGTAAGCTCTTTAATCAGTAGGGATTTGGTGAGTCATCTCCTCCATATATGCCATTGATTCAAGCTGCTTCTCTAGCACAGCCCCACACTGGCTGCAACTTACAATATTAAGTTTCAACTAGAGTAAACCCATTTAAATCAATGGAACTTACAGAGGAGCCAAATCCTCACTGATTAAGGTGCTTACTCTAGTCCAACTTACTATACGAAGCAATAGGATTTCAGCCAATGTATAATACATTACCCATGAAGGTGACACAGCCCATCTGCCATGAGCTGTGGCCTTCCAGGGCATAAAACTACACCTCCCCAGTTTTTCCAATCTCTGACAGACTCTGAAATGAGAAATATACTCAATCTCTCATGGGCCACAATTCATAGTTGAAGTGATGCGTTCAGCTTGGTGAGTCCTACATTTGGTAGGATTTTTCTGAAATCAGAGGTGTAGGAACAATCAGGCTCTACTTCTGTGCCATCAAAGGTGCAACAAACAGCACAACTTTCAGACCTCAAGCCTAGGAGCAGCGGCAGCCTTAACTTGCATTTTATTAGGAACAGTGTTCGTAACTGCCTAAGGTACTTTGTTCTTCAAGCCAGAGCAACACAATGTGCTGCCCCTACGCCACCTTCTAGCTGCTGGAAGTTTTAATAATATATTTTAACGCAGAAATTGAGCTCAGGGAAGAAACTAAGACATGTCTGAAAATAACCACAAAATCAGCGTACAAAAGCAAAAGCTTGATGACACACTAGCAGCTTCACGCTATACCTATTAGTGCCAATTAATGTTTTATATTCACATCTACCTAACATGGACCTTGTGACTTTTAGGAGTTGGTGTTTGTTTAAAAACATCCTGATCTGCAATAAAATGGGTTTATGCTTATAATCCATTGGCAAACACTGAGTAAGAGCGAAAAATGGCTTAGCAGTGAGGTCAGAGTTTTTCTATCATTTGATCAGCATTTGCCATTATATGTTATTGGTCGCAGCATTTAAATCTCAATTATTTTTCCTCAGATCTTTCTACACAAATAATTGAGGCATGACCCAAACCTGGGGAAGCTACATCTTCTAAATCCTCTGATCAGTGGTGTAAGAACAGAACTGCCTGGCTAAATCATATCAAAGCTCAAAAACTAGACCAAAAAGCAAAACTTAAATATATGGATTACTAGCATCACAGAAGAAAAGGAAGTTTTCGCTTGCCAATAAATAGATAATAACATCCAAGAGATCCCTGAGGTGTTAATACAAGTACACTCTATGGAGAAGATACACACGGGATTGCTTCAAAGCGCAACGGTCTTATCTAGTGACTCTCTCTTATGACTTAGATTCCAAGAAGAAGGACAAAATTTGATTTTTTTTTTTAATGGATATTCTCCAGCTTAACTCAGTGACCCAGAACATGGAATGTCATTTTCATCTTCTTACTCTATAGTGGTCCACTTAATTTCGAATGAACCACACAGAAATAGAACCATTCTTTGGGAAACAAATATCCACACAAGGTAAAACCTTTTGAGGGAGAGAAACAAGAAGGAGCCCAGATCATTTGACATTAAAGCATACGTAAGGTGAGGGGTAGATCAGGGAGTTCAGCGCTAGGGGAAAACCCCACCCTCCCACCCCCATTCATTCTCAGATGTACTCTTCTATTTAGCTTCTGTTCTCTTCCTTCCTGACTACTGATGATGGTTGAACCAGTCTGATCTGCAGATGGATTCTGTTAAGATTCTTGCTTACCCAAGATACCACCCGGCCGTTGAAACAAGGAAGCTTTGCATTGTCATCTGAGATTTCTTCCTTTACAACCCTGTAAAAGAAGAAAAAAGAAAATGTCAGAGTCCAGCCAATACATGAGGAACCATGATAGCAGAACATCCAGCTTGGCACTTCTTAAGAGGTAGGGGAAGGCCATGATAGAAAAATTCCACGCAGTATGCTTCAGAACTGAGATGCTGAAAGTTAGAAACCCAAGAGTCTGCAACTGGAATAAATTATATAGAAGGCGCACATTTTATTGATTAACCTAATTTTCAGAGCTTTTTTGGAAGAACATGGTAGACAACATCAGAGATCTAGAACCACTGGAACCAAGATTAAGTAGCAGGATATGGTGAAACAGAAGCTTCTGTGGAGTAAACAAATCTAATGTCCTCAATACCAAAAGCACCACTGACTGACACAGCCACAACAGATTAGCATGTTCACATACTAAGCTTTGAGCCAGTTTCAAGCCTCTTCAGAACTGATACATCTCCCAGTCTAAGGGTCTGCAATTCTACTACAGTAACAACAATCTAAAAACAGTAAGTGTCAGAACATTTGACAACATTTGAGGTGGTGTGAGGTATTGGGTGGAAGCACCTATAACAAGGATATCAACAAAAGGGTTACTGGTTGTTGTAGGTTTTTCGAGCTGTTTGGCTGTGTTCTGAAGGTTTTCCTTCCTAAAGTTTCGCCAGTCCTGTCCTCTGAAGATGCCAGCCACAGAGACTGGCGAAACGTTAGGAAGAAAAACCTTCGGAACATGGCCAAACAGCCCGAAAAACCTACAACAACCATCGGATCCCGGCCATGAAAGCCTTCAAGAATACAAAAGGGTTACTCTTGTGGATTGACAGCATCACAATCCATCAGCAGGTTGTTCTGGAGGGAAGACAATGGAATCTCTGCAAGTTAAAAGGGATTTTCCCACACACAAACGTACCCACACTATGTTGCACCTTTCTGTGGATTTTCACTGTGGCACGTCAATCCTGGAAGCTAATCTTGACTAGAAAGGAAGATAGATAAAAGCTGTCAAAATAATAAAGCCAACTTCCAGCAAGTTTTAAAATGGTTGACAGCTGTTAAACATCTGTTGTTGTTGTTTTAAGGGGGGAAATGAAATAGACGTAACACAACAATCCAGGTCATATTAGTTGTGCACCAAAATCTGCTGTTCTTCCAATTTGTAGTCTAGTGCTCATCATAGTAAATTTCATCTCTCCACCTCAGCCCCATTCAGCAACATGAACATCCCTAGTTGGCAATCAAGAAATCAAACTAAATACTCTGTAGACACTGTTCTAACTTTCCATATTTTTTTGCTCACATCAAGTTGCACATTGTCAAACTGACAACAGTGCATAAGCCCCCTTCAATCTCTGACTGCTATTTATGATTAAATGGGGTGGGAACAGGATTCATGTAATATTCCCTTTTATGTTCATCTATAAATGTATTCATTTATAATCCTAAGAATGTAAGAAAGACAGATGTATAGACTTGCCCACATTGTGCAAACTGCATGACTAAGCAAGAATCTGAACTGGAATGCTTCCTAAACGATGAGATAAGCAAGAATCAAGCTCTTTTCCACATTGACAGAAACTGTTCCCTTTAAAATGATAAATCACGGGAAACTGTATGATTTCTTGCAGACACTAAATTTACTTGGCAATGTTTTGTTCAGATGGAAAAAACTAATTCTTTCTATTGTTGGCTCTGTCGGGCTTTGCATCTGCAATCCCACTCTCCCCCAACCCACAAATGCCATTAAAGCATGGAAGAATGCATTAATGTAACATATCTGGAAGACAGAAGTCAGAGCTGCATATACTCTGCACTAGGGTGGGGTGAAGGGCAACGTGCACAGAAGGAAAACTGAGAACCCTAACTCCTCACAAAGTTTCTGTACTCTGTGTCTGATTCTATATTTTCCTTCTCTTACAGAAATTCTGCACTTGATTGCACAGACAGCTTTTCCGGGTTTAAGCGCCACATATTTTTTATGAAAAATCAAAGCAGAAATTTTCAGGAATATAAGATCACATGAAACAAATAGTGCTTTCATGAAGCCAAAGCTCAGAGCTGATCTTCTGACAGAAGCTAGGAAAAAAGTATGGACTGTTATTTTCAGCTTGGCCACCAAAACCTCTGGATTGGAGAGGCAGGGCTTTGAGAGCTTGAACCAAGGACATGTGAAGTGGTGGCTGTGCATTCTTACATTTTAAAGCCCCTCTTTAGGCACAGGAGGAAAGAAGGAGAGGCAATATTAGGTAGTATGGAGTTTTGGGGCAGACAGGCTCAATATGTGGAGAACATAAGTGTACAGGTCTGGCTAGAGGTCTGGCTGGAGGTCTGGCTGGAGGTCTGGCTGGGCTCAACTTTCCCCTAGCAGACAGCAAGGAAGTTAAAAGTTCTCCAACTACACTCCAATTAACTGCTTTAATTTACTTCCACCCTAGCAAATAATAACCCTAGCAAATTAGGGTAATAATTTAGGGTATAAATAAATAAATACCCAAATTAGGGTATAAATAAATAACCCTAGCAAATTCAACCCTGAGTACTCACTGGAAGGACAGATCCTGAAGCTGAGGCTCCAAGACTTTGGCCATCTCATGAGAAGAGAAGACTCCCTGGAAAAGACCCTGATGTTGGGAAAGTGTGAGGGCAAGAGGAGAAGGGGACGACAGAGGACGAGATGGCTGGACAGGGTCATCGAAGCGACCAACATGAATTTGACTCAACTCTGGGAGGCAGTGGAAGACAGGAGGGCCTGGCGTGCTCTGGTCCATGGGGTCACGAAGAGTCGGACACAACTTAACGACTAAACAACAAAGCAAATAATAACAGTCTCTTTGCCGGATGGAAACACACAAGGAACAAGTACAATCCTTTGGGCCAATGCCCCAGAGTTTCAAAGATTGTGGATGCAGAAGACAACAGAAAAACGGCCAAAAATGCACACATATTACTTTGGCTCTGGCTCGTTTTCGAAACTGGCATGAAAGGAAGTTAATACACCACTTTTAGAGCCATGGTGCCAGAGCCTAACAAGAAAACAACATGCTTTGTCAAAGATCAGTCACCACACGTTGTAGTTTTTCATGCCACTATGCCAAACACACGGCAGCCAGCGTAGCTGCCACACAATCCATGGTTTAAAGCAGCACTGGGGACACTCATATATTTAGTTTCTCTCTCCTTTCGCTTCTTACTCTCTTTACCGTTGAGACATACAGGTAGATAAACACGGAACATGAGCACGTTTCCTGAAACCAGTGGCACAGTGTTTGTGAGATTTACCTCTAGATAAAGCATGCATGGGGCTGCAGCCTTCATTTTTCAAGGGTGAGATGGCACACAGAATGCTTTTGTAAAAAGGAAGTTCCTTGCCAGCTTGCTGATGAAAAGGAGCTTCAGATCCAAGCAGCAGCCTCCCACAAAGCCTCTCCCATCCCAACTAGACAGTGGTACCTCAGTGGCTGCAGGAGCACAACACAGAGTCTTCAAATTAATTTCAGTAGGTTGGTAGTCCAGGTTCAACTGTACTCTTGGCTTCTCACTAGGAATTCCACAGAAACAAGAATTCCTGTTTATAAGAGGAATTCCATATGCCATGTGAATAATAAATTGCAGACAATCTATTAGTAACTTTAACTGAATCCATCCATGCATGCTGTATTCATATAAACCATTTAATTTTTTGTCAAGTCAGGACACTTCAATACTACGTTGACAGGAGCAAAATTTGTTTTTTCACTGCTTGTTTTTTCTTTTCCTCTTACTTGCCATATCCCTGTTTTTAACCAACAAACAACCTCAAAAGCCTGCAAACAACTATATTACTGAAACAAGACACAAGGGGGCATGAGAAAATAACAAACCACCTTTGTAAATCTTGGTGACTTGGAAGCAGGGTGGATAAAAATCAATTATTTGTTTTTTAAAAAATCAATTTAAACCACAATTTTTAAAACGGAGTTTTTGATTTAAATCTGATTTTTTTTAAAAAAATTAAATCATGATTTAAATCAAACCCTGCCTGGAAGCTATTCTAATCACGGGCAATCAGGTGAGTGGCTGCTTAGAAGCCTGCCATACGCTCTGCAAAAATTTAAAACACTTTTAGGATAACAAGAGGCTGCTAAAGTGGTCACGAACTACACTGGTGACCAGTTTTCTGGTTCTGTATGTAGTCATTAAAGTAACTGCAACATTCTCACTAGATATTATTATACAATGGTGGCAACAGACTTTCAGCACCTTCTTTATTTTGCCCTCCAGAGCAGACAAATGGTTGCAATCTCACTGGAAAACCCTCACTCAAATTTGGCCATACTTCAGGCTCTGGAAGCAGCTGTAATTCCTGAAGCGAATCAGGTCTCCATCTGATCATAAAGGCCTACTACCAACCAGAGCAGACTCACTACTTCAATGGAACACACATCTTACTAGCATTCAGCAACAGATTCAAGGGCTCTACTCTAGTTGGGATTAGCAACCAGTTTTACGCTCCGATGTCCGAGACACCACATTAACCCCTTATTCCTCCACCAATGCTGTACATTGAAAAAAAATCTCTAAAGAAGGACAACATGGAACCGTAATAAAACTTTTTTCAAAAAAAAAAAAAAAGCTTACATACACAACCTCCTTCTAAGTAGTTAATTAGTATCCAAAACAACTTAGTGAAGGAAAAGTTCAGACTTTCTCGCACAAATGTCTTTGTGCAAAGAGGGGGGGTAACATGTTCCCTAAAGCCTTCATGGGGTGAAGGCATGATAAATCACCAAGTGAGAAGCTACACAGAAAGAATCCGCTACAGCTGTTTTTGACTGCTTCAGCACCAGACTTGAAAAAAGGCTCTCCAATCAGTCCCATCTCTGGTTTAAAAGCAGGCAACTTCTCCTGCCAAAACAGAGCTGAGGTTGTGGAATGTGCTTTACTAGCAAAACAGCTCATTCCTGGAAAAGCCTCAACTCAGTAGGAGGGCAAAAAAGAGATGAGGAGGGAGAAAGAAAAGACAGCCTTGAGCTCCGTGGACCATGGACATCTCAGAGAAGAATAACCACAAATCAACTGCCTAACCACCAGACTCATCAGGCCAACATTTCTGCAGCTTCAATAAAAAAAAACCAGAAATACCTGGTTCGGATAAAGCATGACAAGATGGTAAAGTTATACCAATTTAATTGAATGCATCTTCGTTGCTTGCTTTCATGGAATATTTGGAGCCTCTGGAAGCGTTCCTTATGCAGAATGATTAGAGTCCATAACTGCAAATTCAAATGGGTTAGGCGCACCAGTTTAGGAATACAATCTTACTGATATCTCCAGTCAGATCAGAGCCAGCCAGTCCCAACCCTACAAAGAGAGAGTCAACTAATGTGGAAGACGGCAAGGGGCACCAAATATACCTCCCACATGAAAAGATTGTTGGCCAAGGTTACGCAAATGTGGATCCTTGGTTGGCACTGCATATTCTATTTCTGCTACTTATGAAGCTCCATCCAGCACTAATGGAAATCTAACTGGGAGCCTACTAGGTTTAGACATTTCACCTGGCATTATTTTCACATTTCTGGAGACCATCTTTGTCTTTTTAGAGGCAAGAGTGCTAAAACCAATCTTTCTTCTTTTATACAGTATTCAGAAGAAAAGCATAAATTCCCAGAAATTATGCTAAGTTTTATGGCCACCTCCAAATTCTCCACCCAGTTCTGAATTTGTCATGTGTCTGTGGCAGAGTGCTCACCACCCTGAAAATACTATGGAGGAGACCACAGCTATACATTACAGTGCAGAATTGTCAATACAAGCTGGACTGCCACCATGCCACCAATCTGTCAATTGTAAACTGGCGGGCAAAAAAAAAAAAAGTAACTAACAGTAGTGAAGGAGCCCAAACAACAGATCCTTAGGAGCACTACTGGTCACATCTAAATTCAGACATGCCATTCTAAGTTACAAAAGCAAGCCAAAAATAGGGCACAAAGATTCTCACCTGAAGTGCTCTGGACTTTTTGCCCACAACAGTATCTCTGCAGTCAGTATTTCCCTGCCCTGAATGATGATTATGCCTCATTAAGCTCCTCCTACACTTTTCTAAAAGTATACCGACAGCAGTTATAAGCTATTTTGGCTTCAAATTCCCAAGGAACATATTAAGTTTGCTCTCTTTCTTAAGACACCCTTTGGTAGAAGGGCACAATACAAATTTAATACACAAAGAAGAACCTTTAATTTGGGCTACCTGGAAAATAACCCTATTCAAGTGCACACTTGAGAGAAGCACTTGTCTTTGTCTTCTCCTTTGTCTTCTATACACTTTAACCAAGCAGTCTGAAGAGAAGAAGCTCCTACTTACGTGTACGCTCTACACACAAGCAGGAACCTCCCCTCTTCAGACTTTGCAGTCATTATTTACAGAAAAAGACAGATGAGGTGAGGCTAGGTACTTCCCTCCAAGCATGTAGACTAAAGCAGGTATACTAATACCTGACTGCGCCTTAATTCTCCACCCGGAGTTATGTGTTGCATAGGGCTTCAATGAAACCTGAACTATGGCTGATCGAAGGAAGCTTTGCTGTTGATCAGGGTGGAAGCCAGAATCCATGGTATTTAGGGCCAGATTCCCCCACTCCCCAGGTTTAATGCTACCTACCAATATCCCAGAGGTATCCTACACCTTGACAGCAAAGGGCTCTAAAATACCTCTCAAGAAAGAAGGGATGTTTCCCAACCTTGGGTTTCCAGCTGTCCATGGGCTACAACTCCCAGAAGCCTTCACCACTGGCTATGCTAGAGGATTTTTGGGAGTTGCAATCCAAGAATATCTGGGCTACCCAAGGTTGGGAACCACTGCCTTACTTCCTCTCTGGAATGTTGGAACAGCTATTTAATGTGTTGATTACATTTACCTTCTGCCTTTCCTCTAATGAATTCCATGTGGTTTACATTCCTCTCCTCCTCCCTTATTTAGAGTCAGAACCATATGAGGTAGTTCAGGCTGACAGTGACTACTAGCCTAAGATCACCCTGTAAGTTTCAAAACTCAGTGAGGACTTGAATCTACATCTCCATATCACAGTCTAGCACTGCAACCAAGATACCACACAGGTTAGAAATTCTTATTAAATCTAATCCTGAATCATTAAAAAAGAAAAGTTGCTGAGCACAAAGCCTGAATTCATTGCTCCCTCTGAAAAGATTCTGGAACCACAGGGTGGCCAAATTCCAGATATCAAAGAATGACTGTATCTTCCAGAGTTAATAAAGAGCACTTCATTGGGATGCTCCCAAGCTTAGAGGACAGGATAGTACCAAAGCAACAATGGGAAATTAATTTCTATGACCTCAAAATAGAAACTTCCATAAAAGTAAAAAATGGCAAGCTCTGAGAGAACACTGCTTTGCCAAGTGTGTATGACCTGGAGTATTACCTTGCTTGGGGTTTTGCCATTCCAAACATAGGTTCCATTTGCACCTGGCATTTAGATCTGGCTGCAGAACAAAGCATGAACCGAATCTGCATGCAAATTAGGTTGGGCCTACAGGTGCAACACAGATTTAATTTTTGATGCTAAGCTCTACCCATGCTGCATCAAAACGGGGACCCAAAGCAGCAGAGACTGTGATGGAGCGTCAGGAGTGAGTTCTGCCAAACAACTTATGGTACTCTTTCTCTCTCTTACATGCACATGTATAACTAACGGAGGTTAAGCAGCAGGCAAAGTCTTCTGAGTCAGGAACCTCAAGACTTTGACTCACATCACAGCTAATGGTGAGTATAGCATGAAAGGGGACATGCCCAAGTGGAATGGCCACATAGGTGGGATTAGGCTGAATTCCACAGGTTCTTCATGGCTGCCTTAAATAACGATACATCAATGCTCCACAGTGCGGAGAGCTTTGGAGACAGGCAAATATACTGCCTAGAACAGCAGCCAGTGTTTGAAGCCTTCAACAAACGATCCAAATGCAAGGACTGAAGTTTCCTTTTCTGTTCAGTCTTAGGTACAGCAGAGGCACATCTACACAGACAGATTTATACATACATACACACTGTGCAGGCATGAGTCTGAGTTTTATAAAACCCTTCAAGCAAAAGTTTCCATGGCAGTTTGCAAAGTACTAAAATAGAAAACAACACACCAACATCTTCCTTGAGAAGAGTGTTCCACCAAAGTGTTATCGCAGCCTAAAACACACACTCTCCAAGCGTTTATCACTTTACCTTAGACAGCAAGGGCAACTCCTGACCAATCCAATTAAAATGAAGTCAAGCGTTATGAAGCAAGCTACATATCACCAGGTGAACAATTGTATGAAATAGCAAGGTGCCAAATGGAAAAACTCTGCACGATTGGCCAATTCACATCTTCCCAGATCTACATTTTGACAGAAGCATTTTAGGGCAGAAGGAATTGTACTCCATGTAAACAGCTAAGATTCAGTGGGCTGTGTGGGCTGCTTTTGTTACTTAGGAAGTTCATGTCCCTTTCAGGCTGTTCATTAAGGGCTGACACTTTTACAAACTCCGCCCCCCATGCCAAAGCAGACTTCCCAAATCTGGTGCTCCCCAGATGCATTAGACTACAACTCCCAGAATGACCCTGCTAGTATAGGTATAACTAGACGTAACAATCCAACATATCCAGAGAGCACAATGAAAGGTGGCTGAGAGATACTGGATGTTGCATTCCAGCACAAGCATAGAAGGCTCTTTACTACCGTGTTTCCCCGAAAATAAGACAGGGTCTTATATTAATTTTTGCTCCAAAAAACACATTAGGGCTTATTTTCAGGAGATGTTTTATTTTACAGTCATGTCATCTTCTGGTTGCTGCACAATGCTGCACAATGGTGGAGGGCGGGGTTTCACTTAATTAGGGCTTATTTTTGGGGTAGGGCTTATATTACGAGCATCCTGAAAAACCATACTAGGGCTTATTTTCAGGTTAGGTCTTATTTTCGGGGAAACAGGGTAAACACAAGGTTAAGAGGCAGAAATGGAAGCCAAGTTGTTTGGGCACCAAGGACCACATCCGCTTTAGCAAGAACAGGACCATCTGGTACACAGTATTTATTAGCAGCCAGGAAGAGTGGAGGTATTATTTACATGTAATGACAACTAAAGCCTATTTATTTAAAATATTTTTATCCCGCCTTTCTTCTTAAAAGGACCCACAGTGGCCTATAATAGCCTAGGTACAAGGTCTGACTTCTCCTTGGAGGGAGGAATCACTGCTATTGGAGCTATGCACCAAACAGGATGAGTCCACTCACATGCAACGATGAACACTCCATTCAAAATGTTTCTTCCATTAAACCAGTGATCTCACCAGGCACAAAGAAAGCTCCAACCATTGCATCATTTTGCACACCGTCAGCTATTTCCTTAATTATCAGGGAATTATACTGTAACAGTGATGAGAATGGCTCAGAAGCTGCCTCAAATCATTGGGTCCATTGTGGAGAAGCCACACGCTGCTGCTCAACAGAATGCAAGTGGCTGAGGAGAAAATGGTTTGTTCTTACAAAGTGCAAAACTTCAGCCTTCGAGTTGGAAACATTTTCAGAAAAGGCAGGAATACTAGAGTGGATTTAAAGGAAAAGAAAACTTGACAGAGGAGAGAATAATTGC
Organism: Intellagama lesueurii; assembly: GCA_037013535.1. NCBI lineage: Eukaryota > Metazoa > Chordata > Lepidosauria > Squamata > Agamidae > Intellagama > Intellagama lesueurii. The sequence goes on from JBAJHW010000003.1 coordinate 262,730,217, forward strand.
TTGAAATACAGTAAACACAGATAAAAATTTGATGAGAAAAATTAACTGATAGCTTCCAGATGAGGAGTTCCCCTTGCTGTCTAAAATGAAGTGGTTAATGGCTAGAAAGAAGATATTTTGGGCAACACATTTGATGGAACACGTCTTATGACTGGTTTAGTTTCTTATTTCTTCAATTTATTTACAGTATTTGGTTTTATAAAAACAGATAATTGTAACAATAAAACTCAATTAAACAAATACAGCATTAAAACACTATTAAGTTAAAACAGTGGCAGTGAACTTCCAAACGTGTTAATTGTGTCATAGTTTAGTTCTGTTTCTCTACTTTTTTCCTTTATTTGCTCAGCACTCAGCACTCCAAACTGTGCCTTAAGGCAGAGGTCGTCAACCCCCAGTCTGCAGCCCGGTGCCAGTCTGTAGCCTGAGCCGGACCGGGCCGCGAAGACAGACCTCCCGCCCCCTCCCCGCACGCACTCCCCTCCCCAAGGCTGCTTTGCGCATGCACGCGCGTGCCAGCGTCAGCGTGAGCGCTCCCCCACCCCTTCATGCATGTGCCCGAGCGCCCGCGTGAAGGGGTGGGTGGGCGCGGGCGAGCATGCAGGCACTCCTGCGCATGTGCGAAGAGGTGGGGGAGCGCTCACGCCGGCGCTGTCTGAGAGCGCGCAGGGAATGCCCCGCCTCCCTCAGAGGCTCAGCCGGTCCGCGGTCCCAAAAAGGTTGGGGACTGCTGCCTTAAGGCACAGTAGTCGTTGATGGTAATACAATAGCAAATAGATGTAACGTCAGATATTAGACATAATGCAATTAATGCCAAGTCGTAGCTGGCACAAAATAATAGTTTACAAGCTGACCTTAAATCATGGGTTTTGGTTTGCTGGCGAATACAAAGTTATGGCCACCACTTCAAACACCAGGTCAAACTATAGTTAAACTTTCTTTATGGTGATAAGTTCTGCAGTATCAATGGAGGTTTTGTTTGAGCAAACCCCAAACTCTTCTCAAGTATACTTCAATCCAACTTGTCAACAGAATACTGCTGGGTAGAGAAGTCCTCTCAGCATCAGAGAACAGAATTTTATTTATAAAGTTATTTATAAAGTCTTCAGTTATCCAATGCGTCCTTGCAGAGAACACACTATTAACATCTGTTTGCAGCAGATGAGTAAGTTCCAAACAGCAATCAGCCAAGATCTAAACAAAGCCAGAAACTAATCTTGAAGATGCATGGAAAGATCAAACAACTTTGTGATAGCTTCATCATTAGTTTAAGAACAGCACAAGAGAGTTCAGGATAAACCAGAAAGCCAAGCTCCTCCATGTAAGGAGATGGGGAGGATGACTCACTGGTTCAACAAGGCCAAAGCTGGCAAAGACTCGGCTAGTAATTATTTGCAGGTCAGAAGCTGCCGATAGTGCAAATCTGGTCTAGACTGTCCCCTCAAAAACCAACAAAATGTACAGAATCTGAAGCTATTCTTTTTAGAACTGGAAAATCTATCACTCCAGTAATACACAGTAAGGCACGGTGCTCTGCCAGGTAAATCAGAAGGTTTCTTATTCAGAGACCACTTGAGCACAGAAGTGCACCACATAAGAGAGAGCTGGGTGATTAAAACTGTAACTCCAGTACAGTCATTCTTCTTTTCACCCATATGTAAGGGGTTAGAAACAATGAAAGAAAAAAGAACTTTCAAGCCATATGCCACCACATAATCATCTTTCACACAAATGATTAACATTTTTATAAGTATTACATATCCTGTTCTTGAAACAACAGTCTTCTTGACTGTAGAAAACCCAGCTGACTAAAGATGATTTTTACCTTGCACAAAAACCCGGATGATCATCAGTCTGTTCTTCCAGTGCTAAAGAGTATGGAGAACCTGCAGCAATGGTATCCACCATCTGGCTGCCCTATCCAGCGATTAAATCCTCCTCCAGGAAGCCTGACAATTGTAAGGAGAAAGGCAAGGGAAATGATGGGAGAATGAGCTCATCTACAGGTCTTCTTTTAGTTAACGAACAGAGTTTAAGCCAAAGCCTTCCTAAGAAAAGGTGAGGTTTGAGACAGGATTTGAATGGAGACGTGTTGTTCCACAATGCTTGGTACCTGAGAAATGGGAAGGAAGGCACCTCCCATCCATCCCAGGAACAAAAGCCAACCAGACTGGCAATTAGATCTTACTTCAACAGCAACAACTGGATGGTGTCCGTCATCACACTGGAGGCTGCAGGCTAGTTTTGCAGCCCTGGAACAAGCTATGCGGCATACACAGCTCTGATCTCTAATACGTGGGAACAGGCAACTAATGCTAGAGGAGCAGTCAAGATGTGGCCACCAAAGCCCTCCAGCGTCTGCCACTAGAGGCAATCACTTCACTGTATTTAATGGCAAGGCCAGCACGGCTGGCATCAAACAGCTCTGCTCAAAACACAGGCCAGGTACTCCAGAGAGGCGCCAAATAAATTCAAAGACAGAATCTTCCTGACTGTTTTAAGGAGCCAGCCGGCAGATGTTGGGCAGAGTCAGCAAGGCAGGGCCTGGAGCTCTGAAGCTAAGCAGCCCTGCCACTTAACCAGACAGGCAGCATGGGAAAAATTAGTAAAGCAAATAAGTCATTCCGCACATCAGACAACACTGTTGTCACATTCTCTCTCAATTCTCCACAGAGTCAATTTCCAACCACCAGAGGGAATTAGCCAACCACATGAAGCAACCAAGGGGGTTGCTCTAGAAAATCACCAGCGAACAAAATGACAGTTTGGGATACAAACCATGGGTAGGCTGTAAGGGAAAGAGGGAAGGGTATAACAACAGCCACTTGATTGGAATCGCCTGCTTAACTTGCTGCAGTCCTTTTTCTATTTGGAAAATGTGTCTGCTTGGATGACAGAGGCCCCTGGCACGGATTTCAAACAGGACACACAATAAAAATAAATCAATCGACTGTTCTGCCCGTGTCAACACATTTCCTCCATGCACATGTGCACGACAGAAGGCTGCCAAATACCAGCAGCGTCTGGCCGACGGGATGGGAATTCCGGCTGCGCTTGCTTTGTTCTCTTCTCTGCAATGTTCTGCAACGCTCAGCCGTGAACTCACCTAAGAAAACTGGGTGATAATTAAGCAACGCTGGCTTAATCATCAAACCAGCAATTACATGAGATACTCATTTTCACTCAACAGCTGAGACCAAGGGACTGGTTAGATCTTAAAACTGGAAACACCAGCTGGAGAGAGGGGGGAAAATTTACCCAACCACCACTATGCCCCACTAGCAGAAAGACTGTTGGCTTGGATTTTATTTTTTTTAAAACAAGGGACTGTAGCCCCACAGCAGAATGTTTACAGGAGGGGCAGGCTTCCCAGCCCAGGTTTCTCGGGCATGGCAAACGGGGACTTTTTGTCAGGGCCAAAGTCAGTCTAGAGTAGACGTGAGAAACTGGGATTCTGCTTCCTTCTCCTAAAACTGGGGGTCTGAGCAGAAGCCAGGAGACAGCTGGTGATGCTCTACTGAACAGGAACGGACTGAGAGTCAGACACCTAGCATTTATGCAGGGTTAACCATTGAGAGACTCAACATTTATTTTATCAAATAAAGGAAAATTCACACAAATAATGCTGTTTTAAACACAGCTGTTTAATGCTCAGTTTATTATTGCATTTTAAAACATATTTCACCCTTCTCTCAAGGAGCTACAGGCAACCTGCCTGACTTCAGCCTCAGGGCTCTGAACACTAGAGATAGTGATTGGCCCAAAGGTATCCAGTGGAGGTCTGGACCCAAGATTCCTTGCCTGAAGTCCCTTTTCCTCGGCTACTATAAGTATTTACAGCACCATGTTGTCTCACAAAGCCAAGCCCCATGGTCTGCCCATATGCCCCTCTTCCAGCTCTAGAGACTCTGATTCTTAGGATTAAGTCACCACAATGTACATGGAACTACAGAAGGGGAAGTAGGAATAATGGAGCAGCTGCATGCAGTGAGGCGGGGGATGAGGCAGAATCTGGCAACAACTAAGCTGAAGGGAAGTCAAATGTGATCCTCCACTCCTAGGTTTGTACGGCTCCAGACTCTTCTCTTGACCAATACAAGCTGATGTAATGAGCATTATTCCTTGTGCATGCACAAAGAAGATAAAGGTCTGCATCACCATGCTTTACCTAGGAGATTATGATCAACTGTGAGGGCTACATTCAAAACACCAACTGCCCAGATAGCTAAAATCTCCAAAAGGACATCTCCAATTTGGATAAACAGACACTACGACACAGAGCATATCCTGCCAGTAAGTTCAAAATAACAAATGCTTGGGGTGGGAAAGAGTTATCCTACCTTCACACCTGAACTTATAGTGCAGGAACTGACTACCCTGGAAACAGATCCTGGGAACCATCCACCAAAAGACAGATGTCTTTTGGTGGACACATGAGAAGGTTCAGACCAATAATCCCTCACAAATTTAAAGAACACGCACACTATCTCTGCCCCTTACTGCCAATATGCCAGCTGTGCATTTAGTGAGTATGTGTGGGGAGGTGTAAGAGTGCCCTTTCAAGGTGAGATTCCAGATTCCACAGCAAAATACTTCTATATACAGTCTCACAGTGTCCCACACTCATGCTAGTTAAGCACACTAGATGTGTGGCCAACAGGAGGCATGACAAAGCAATATTACATTCCCATGAGATTTACCATTCCTGATCTACTTTTTTCCCAATAGCTGGAAGAAACAGCTACTACAACTACAACTCATATGCCTGCCACCAAGAGAAGGTGATGTTCTCCTTCCACTACTTGCCATTGATTCCAAAATTACGTGGGAAATTTGAGAACAAAAACAACCTAAGCTCATAATTCTGATTTTTCCTAAGCATCCTTAAAACTGCAAAGATTTATCATCAGAGCAATATAATGCTGGCTTGGAGTTTAGGAATTTGATGCAGTTTGGAAAGGGGCCTGGTACTCAGGAATGAACTCTACCTTTGCCACAAGACAGGACAGGAAATGCAGCAGCCGCTCAGTTCCAACCTGCAGTGGTTGTGACCCTGAACAGCCAGCTGTCTGGATAATGAATATGTTCTCTTTCCTGGAAACTCAAACAGCTCAAAGAAGTCTTCTTTTTCAAAACCTTCCTTCTGCACCTATTTGCTATGTGTATTATTTATGAGCAGGTTTTCACACCGTGTGACCCCAGAAAATCCAAACAACATGCATTATGGCTTCACACCCCTCTTCTTCACACTCTGTGCCTGAGACAGCAAAGAAAGAGGGTGGGTGGAGTATTTAGGTGACTAGTGAGCTGTCTTTGGTTTGGCGGGTGGGTCGTAAGTTGTGCAGTGCTGTCCTTGGAAAGTGCTTAGATCCTCTTCCTTCCAAAGCTAGATAGAAAATGTTTATGCTATAAATATTTATTCATCTTTCTTGTATATTAACTGGAAAATAAGCAGGGTAGATTTAAAAAATCAGGGATTTTTAAAAATCAAATCAATTTAAATCATGATTTAAACTTTTTTAAAATATTTAAATCAAATACAATGTATTCTCGAAGGCTTTCACGGCCGGGATCCGACGGTTGTTGTGGGTTTTCCGGGCTGTTTGGCCATGTTCTTAAGGTTTTTCTTGCTAACGTTTCGCCAGTCTCTGTGGCCGGCATCTTCAGAGGACAAGAGTCAGAACTCTGTCTGTGCTCTGGTGCAGTTTGTTGGATCACAGCAGCCTTGACAATCACCCATTTCCTCAGCAGGCACAAAAGATCACAGAATAACCAAGAGACCCGGGACTAAATGAGACCCAGGCACACTGGGAGTTCTTAAACGCACTGCATAAAGAATTCCAACACTGGCAAAATGGGCTGCTTGCTATGGAGACCCACCACATTCTGATTTTTCACTAACAGGCAATTACTCCACGCGAGCTGTTGGCGTGACCTAGCTTTAAATCTGATGGTTTCATCTGGCTTTTACAGAACGTTTTTTCCTGTTACTGATCTTTTCTTTAGATTTTTCTTAATGTTATGTCTTACTACAAATTAGTCATGTTGATACAATGGGGGGGGGGGGGTTTAACTTAACTGTGAGGGATATATGTAGGGGATGTTTTCCATAAATGACAAGGCAGGCAGCCTTCCAAAAGAAGGGGAAATAGGAAAATACATAATTATTCTTTGAAAATGCCAAATTTCCAACGTTTTTTCCTGACAACCACAAAGGCCACAAGTTACTACATTGTAAATGAAAACTTTAACTCTCAGCATACTTTATTATAAAGCATATGCTGATTTTGTAGTTCAGTTGCCACTGCGAAGATTACAGGGCTCCTAACAGTACTATGCAAAACAAGGCAGAACCAGACAAGCAAGGAAAAGATTTATAAAGCAATGTCCATAATAAAAGAATTAGAGAAACTATTCATCCTAACAAGCTTCCAACATACAGTTCATCTTTCTGACTGAATCAGACTGAATGATGGAATCCATTAGAAATAATATTTAGGACTACAACAGTATGGAATAATTATTATTATTTTGTATTTATTTATTTATTATCTGTACCCCACCTTTCCACTACTAGTGATCAATGCAGCTTATGATCCTCATAAAGGAATAAAAATAAATAAAACCAAATTTAACCAAAAAATCATTAAAATCAAGTAAAGTCATCGCCACCATGAAAACCATTAGCATTGACTAAGTAGAAGTTAAAACAACTGCAGAAGAGATCACATGCCAATTTTAAAATATGTGTTTTTACGTCATTCTTAAAAAGGAAGAAACTTATTACAACTCCAGTGCTGCACAGAAGACCCTTTTCCTGTGTTCTTATTAGCCAAGCCTCTGCAACTGTTGGTATTCTTAAAGCCTCTCCTTATGATCTTCAGATCCAGACAGATTCATAACAGACAACTTGTCCCTTATATAGGCAGGTCACAAGCCATTCAAGGCTTTAAATGTTAAAACCAACACTTTGAATTGGGCCCAGTAAGCAGCTGGCAGTCGGCACAGGTATTTCTGTAACACAGTCATATGACCACAATATAAGCCAGTTAGCTGCCCAGCTGCTGCGCACTACACCAATCGAAGGCTGCAGAAAGAAGAGGCAGACTGTAAGTAAAGGAGGAGATAAGATAGCTGTTATACACATACTATGGCTGCCCCTGCAATCTATGGGGGACTGAAAACAAACTATCACAGTAGTCTGTTTGGGGGGGGGGGGGGGACGGGGACTGAATAGCCTTGTGGCACCTAAAAGATAAAAAAGATTTATTTGGTACACATGTTCATGGACAGTAGTCCATTTCAAGTGGGCTACAATCCAGAACATTTTATGCCAAACAACACTTGAAATGGCACAAGATTCTTTAATGTTTTTAAACTAAACCAGTTACTGGTAGCACAACAGACAGAAAATCATTAAAAGCAGATTTACTCGCAATATATCAATATCTGGGATCCAATACGAGACACTTTGCTTATTCTTACTGCCTAGAATGGTTCCAGCTGTAATTCTAAGCCTGTTCCTTACAGACTCAGTTCCTTCTGCATATTTTTATTTTATGCAAGGAGTTTCATCACTATCAAATTCATTTATCTATCCATATAATAAATTAGTATTCCATCCTTCCTCCAAGAGACATGGAAAATGCATGCATTCATCAGCACAACCAATAATAGTTTAGGCTGTGAGACGAGGACTTCCCACCGCGATTCAACGTCACTGTTGCGTTGACTTGCAGAGTCATCCTTACCACTCCATTAGGCTCAACATTTTAGCCATTATACCATCAAATTCCACTTCATCCAACAATATTCTTTCCATGTCTGATCCTAAGACAGACTCTGATGAATGGCCCAACTCAGACCTGGTGCAAGTCATAGCTCAGAGTTGCCCAAATAAATATCAAAAAGAACTGGAATCCCTGTCTGTAAGGTAGGAATTTAGGTGACTCGCTCTGTAGGATGACTACAAATATAGAAAAAGATAAGGCAAAAGAAAAGCCCTGCTGTTCATCCTGAGTTTGCAAAGTATCCGCATGCACGTCTGCCCTTCTTTTCCCCTTCTTTGCTCCCTCCCAACCTACTGGCCCGGCTGATCTCTGTTCTTATGTTAACTGCAACTAGACATCAGCCAGCTCTTCTCTAAATTAGATCTTCCCCCTTCTTCTTCTGGGAGAAGCACAGGGCTGAGCCATAACAACATTCCAGCCCCCCACACCCTGTGTCTTTATTGTCATGCAGAGAAAGATGGATTCTCCTCTGAATAGAAGTGGGGCCTATGCACAGGCAGGCTGGGTCACATTACATAACTGCCCATTATTACTCATACACTGGCCATTATTAAGCTGACATCTTGCAAAATTTGCTTTGCAAACATCCCCCTTCTCATGGGGATTAGGGTGTGTGAGGCATTTTTTTCCATAGCTGCTTCTATCCACTTCATGTTCCCAAATCAGTCTGGTTTACAGTCCATTGCTAAGTGCTTCACATTTGCTCTTCCATTTACATCCACCCCTCTCTGTGGAACCATTTATAAAACACCCAATACATATACCACTCTAAAATCTGCTACTACCCACACTTCATATAGCATTCATGCTGTGGATTCTACAGTATTTATATCCTTTTACCATGAGTCACGTAGTACGTCACGGCAGATCATATGGGTATTTTGAAAAACAATTTTAGTTACTTTTTGATGTAAATTTTAAGGTTGACACCTTAAAACAGCAAAACTCCTTGGAGCAGCTTAAAGACCAAAGTTTTATCTGACGTAAGATTTTAGAGACTGCAGGCGAAGTAGTCTAAAGTCCATGAAAATTCATGCCAAATGGAACCTTTTAGTCTTTAAGGTGCACACCATATCTCTTCTATAATAATAATAATCTTAGAACTGCCGAGCAGGAAGAAAGTCTATGGAGTCCTGCCCGTCAAGAAGGCACAGTGGGGAATCAAACTCCCAACCTTTACCTAAAACCACTGAACTATCCAACATAACACCACCACAGTTAGAAGAACACATAATGTACTCTTAAAATAATTGGCCCTATATTTGTATGACTTGGGCTCTATCTAATGTTACCACTATCACTGATATCTTCTACAGCCTGGGGCGAGTCATTTCCACAGGACTCAGTTCCTGAATCTTCAATAATAAAAGGTTTATCTTTGGTATAGCTTTGTTTAAAAGACTAATGGATTATTTAAAAATATGTAAAGCATTTGCAAATTATTTTCCAGAGTTTTCATAGCTGATTAACCACAACTAACAACACAATCTTTGTCTGATCTATTCTAGGAGTTATCAATACAATAATAACTGTTTCTATGGCTGTTTCATTAAGGCACCATTATTCAAGCAATTCAACAAAATTAGCACAAGTTCAAAAACCATCCAATAGCTTTATCTCTGCTATTAATATTTCTCTACTGTTGTTTCCATTTAGAAGAAACTTGCTATAAGCAGAAAATCCTAACACGAGAAATCTGTGTCTCCAGCAACATTTATTATGTAAAAACACATTTAAAAGGCTAAATCAAAGTAGACCCAATGAACAAAGTGAATACTTGAATCATGAATCAAATTAAACTAACAATTGAACTGAGCCCTTTATGTGGTAAAAACTGGAAACAGAATGGTATATAGTTGTCCTTTTTCAAAATCCCAATATGTCATTAAAAGGTTCTACAGAAATCTTGTCCCAAAAAGCAAAATGGCACAGAACAGAATCCTAGTTAAATCTTTCCGTGACTAAAAAGAAATAAAATCCAAATAATTTATATCTGGCAAAATCTAGTGTAAACTAGATCCGGACACTGAAATAATTAATTTAAACCGCAGAAGCCTCTGTGCTGCAAGGTCAGAAGACCTGCAGTCGTAAGATCGAATCCACACGACGGAGTGAGGTCCCCTCGCTAGTCCCAGCTCCCGCCAACCTAGCAGTTCGAAAGCATGCAAATGCAAGTAGATAAATAGGGACCACCTCGGTGGGAAGGTAACAGCGTTCCGTGTCTAGTCGCGCTGGCCACGTGACCACGGAAGATTGTCTTTGGACAAACGCTAGCTCTATGGGTTGGAAACGGAGATGAGCACTGCGCCCTAGAGTCGGACACGACTGGACAAATTGTCAAGGGGAACCTTTACCTTTACCTATCCCCTTTTAAAATCTCCCTCCCCCCCCCCCCCCGTTTCAGGTTCCAAGGCTCTCCGGGGTTCCCATTTGCCCTGGGGAAGCCTTTGGTAGTCCTGAGATTTGGGGAGACTTTAACAGTCAAAAGTCACTGCCAAACCGATGCTGCTGGGATTGGGGCTTCCAGTATAGATCCAGTGATGACCTTCTACTATTAAAGCCCCCCTCCCCCCCAGCTCCTGAAAGTCTTCCCCAGGGCAAAAGGAAACCCTAGGGAACCTTACGGGTGGAAGTGGGGATAGAAAGTGCCTGGATCTTAGCGCAACTGTGCCAATAGGATTTTGCTCAATATGATTTGGACTTTATTTATTTTTAGTCATGGAAAGATTCAGTCAGGATTCTGTTCTGCAAAAGCCTTTACGGGAGAACCCCCTTATCTATGGGATCGATATCCACTGATTCACTTACCCACGGTCTGAAAATATCAACAGTGCTTTCTGAGAGGCACTGGGTTTCACCCGGTGTCTCTTATGCCAAATTGAACATAATGAATCTCTAACTGCTAACTGACTCTAAAGCAAGGCAAAAAGCCCTATCAAGGTTTTCTACACACTCAATTTTCCCGTTTCCAACTAATTTGTTTGCTCAACACTGAGGAAATGTACAACTTTCTACTCCTTCTAAATGGATAATTTATGATTTAGGCCCAAACGGAGTCTTTTATTGTTGTGCACCACATTTGTATTATACTCTATCTCAAAGTGCTTAACATGTCAATCTGTGGGATATTCTTATTTTATCCTCACAACAAACCTGCAGAGTTGCTTAGGGTGAGACACAAAGAGCAGCTGATCAAGGATTTGAATTCATATCTTCTGGGTCCAGGTTTGGCCTTCCAGTTATTCACCCATCTTAGCTCTTTGTTGTAGTGCAGAATACAAACATGTACACTTTGGTTGTTGTAGGTTTTTCGGGCTGTTTGGCCATGTTCGGAACACGGCCAAACAGCCCGAAAAACCTACAACAACCATTGGATCCTGGCTGTGAAAGCCTTCAAGAATACAATGTACACTTTGCCTTTTTTTTTCACAGCTCTTACATTTTTTTAGCACACATGGCAGGGTTGCAATAAAACTGTGTCAATTATTTCCAGGGTAAGATTTCAAAGATCCAAATCTGCTGGCTTATAAAGAACATACTGACAGCATGTCCTCTATACATATGAAAAAAGGCAAGCACTCTACCCAGAAGGCAACAGGCATTTAGCAACATACAGCAAAGCCTCAGTTGAAATACTAGACGTTAAGGAGGGGGATCAAATATACTGAAATCAACAGAAACCAACAATGACAAATCCAACCTCAAGCAAGCATATTGCACACAAGTTTCTCATCATCATCTCTGGGTAGTGTGTATCTTGGCCAACTTCTCAACAGCCAATAAACCTAGTATATCAAGGCCAACCATTTATGTGGCTATAATACAGAGATTATTTCTCCCAGATTTATTCATGAAATTCTCCATAAGTCTTTCTAGAGGCTTCTGAACATTTGTTTTGGGGGCTAATCCAGTTTCTGGACCATCTACAATTTCAGAGAAAACTATGCAATTGCGTATATTTCAGAATGCAGCTGAAGAAAATTACAAAATTCAGTGTCTCATGAAAAAACAGATTACCAATAAGAAAAATTTTAGGTTAGCCTTCTTGCTACAAGATTTTGGTTTTTATACTGGGGACCATAAACACTTCTACATAAAGAGACACTGTACCAAGTTTGCTGGTACGTTAATTTTTTTCTGAACCTGAAGATCAGCTCTTCAAGAACAACTCAAACGGGAAAAAAAGCATGACCTTTTCAAAAGAAGACACAGTGTCTGGGAGGTGGCATGTGGTAACTAGCAGAATGTGTCATCACAACTGCAAAAAAAATCTTAACCAGCTTGCTGACCAGTTCACATAAATAAATTCTAGCATAAGTTGTAGATCCTAGAAAACAGAAAGGAACATTTGAATATTGGGCAAGACAGCCAGCAAAGAGGAGGATCCTAAAAGCAACAGAAAACTAGGAAAAACATTCCTATCAGAAACAGAATTTAGAAAAATAGCAAGAGAAGAAATGTATTTGTTATTTTCAAGAAACAGAAAGATGGTAAGAAAAGGGAGGGAGGGAAGAACAAACATGGGTAATGGAAAGAAAAGTGGTGGCACCAAAAAAGCAACAGCAGCCACACATTCCTGATTTGCTGAAGAGGAATGTCTTTGTGTCTTAAGACATACAATCAGAGTCTGGAAAATTACAGGGCCTTCCAAATAAGGAACAATTGTGGGAGGGACAGGCAAACCCACATTAGAGTAACCCCAGAGAAAAGGTCAGGGTTCCCTAAAAACAGGATCTAGGAAACTGGACTAGCCCACAGGAAAACAAGCTCTTCTGTAGTTCTTCAGACACAGCGCCTTGCTGTCAAAAGAATATCCCAACGCATGGAGTGGGTAAATGGGTGATGGGGGATCCTTCCTCTGGGAGGGTTTCAGCACACCAAGGTTGATGGGGAGGATGGAAAAAGGTAGACAAAGTAGGGAGTTTTACTGTTGGGACCTCAGGCTCTCCTCCTGTATGGCAAAAAAGTCACAACCCAGTGAGCCTGAATACTGAAAAGGGCAATTCTGAAGGGCAACCTCTGTTCTTGATACTGCAGGGAATCCTAAGGAGAGCTTTCTCTTGGGATAGGGATAAGCAACGTGGAGCTCACCAGATGCTATGGACTGCAACTTCCATCATCCCTTAACTTTGTTTATGTTGTCTTGCTGGCTAAGGTTGACGGGCGCTGCAGTTGTATGTATGACTTCTGGAGGGCTCCACTTTGCCCACTCTGATTTATGATTGCAAGCTAATTTCTGGCACCCTTTCAGTCCTGTCATCTGGGTGAGGCACAGATTAAGCTTTCAGCAGCCATTTTATCTAGTATAATTTACTCCAGGGGTAAAGAATCTTTAGTCCTCCAGGTGTGGTTAGACTCCCAACTCGTATCATGTCCAGCACGGCAAATGGGAGCTGCAGTCAAACCTCTCCAAATTTACAGCTTTCCCACCCCCTGGTCAAGATTGACTAGCAGCAATTCCCTATGGCTTCAGTCGGATGGAAAGGAACTTCTTCATCATCAACATCTTTGAACTGCAGAGCTGGAAGTGACCCTATGGATCATTGAGTTCAGGCACATTCCCCACTGTGCCTCCGTTTCAAGGAGGCACAGTGGGGAATCAAACTCCCAACCTCTGGCTCCACAGCCAGACCTAAACCAGTACACTTGGAGAACATCCTTGGAAAATTCATGACCAATGCTGATACCCAACCATTACTTTCTGTATTCCACTTCCCACTGATCCAAAGGTTCAAGAGGCAGATACCACCCATCTGTAGAAATGGAGTGTAATCAAGTAAAGCTCATGCTTAAAAGAAATCAGGGGGAAAAAACCCAAGGAGAAATAAAAAAATTTTGTGATACCTTTAAGATTAAGGATTTATTTTTTCAAGAGCTCTCCTAGTTTACCACCAACCCCTTCGTCCGAGGCAGTGCAGAAGTGGACTGCAAATCCACCACCTCTCGTTAAAATAAGCCTGCCAGTGTTAGAGCTGCCATTGCAGCATTGTCTAGTGCCTACTGTTTTATTTTATTTTATTTAACAAAAACATTTAAAAACAAGACATTTTTTTGGTCCCTAAGGATGGCCTGTTTTGCCCGCTTCTCCACTTAAACTCAACCCATCTAATTTTTCTCTGTTTGTACATCTGCAAACCTTAGGAGTTCCTCCAGGCTAGGCGACACATTTCTTTTGCTCATGTATGCATGCATGCATGTATGTATGTATGCATGTATGTATGCATGCATGTATTTTCATTTCAATCCCATCTCCCTCCTGCATGGGGGGGGGGGAGGGACAGCTGTAAGAGAATAACATTGCTGCTTCTTTGCAAAAATAAACCTGTTCGTCTCAAATCAAAGGTGCCACGAGATTCCTCCCCCCCCACACTATCCTCTTCTTGTTGTTTTGGGGTGTGTTTTTTTTGGGGGGGGGGGGTTTAGTGGAGGGAGGAAAGGGTCCCTGAAAAGGCTTCCTCGCCTGGGAGAGCATGATCGTCTGAATGAGGGGAGGGGAGGCAACCCCACCCGGAGGAAAGAGCAGCACATGTTGGCCCCTTCTCTTCGGGGCCACCGAGCTTCGCCTGCGGTGTCTTCCCGTTACCCGGGGAAGGGAGAAGGAGAAGAAAGCGGGGCGGGGATGGGGGGGGGGGAGAGAGAGAGGGGTTCCGACGGGAGACCCCCCCCCCCGATCCTCCTTTGCCGGAGGAGGCGGGCAGGCACCTGGCCCGAAGCGAGCCAGCCAGCCAGCGGGCCCCGGCCCTTCATTGTCCGCGGCCGAGGTGACCGGGAGACCGGGAGCCGCTCGGGGGCCCTTTGTAAGGAAAGAAAGAGAGAGAGAGAGAGGGGTGGGGTGGGGGTGGGGGAAGACCCCGCTTCTCGAAAGCCTCACCCAAAATCGTCGTCCATCGACTTGAAGTAGAACTTGTAGTTGGGCCGGTTGAGGAGGGCCTTGAAGTCGCCCAGCGTCACCCGCTCGGCCGCGATGGGCAGCTTCACCAGGTACGGCGTCTCCTGGTCGTCGAGGTGGTAGATGATCTTGGTCTCCGCCGCCGCCATGGTGGCCGCGATGCTGATGGTGGTGGTCGTCCTCGTCGTCCTCCTCCTCCTCGCCGGGAGCAAGGCTTCGAGCGCGGCCCGGCGCCGCCGCTGGCCCAGCCGGGGCCTAAAGACGGGAGCGGCCCCCGGCGGGCTGGACCCGCGCGCGGCTTCTCCCTCCCTCCGTCCGTCCGTCCCTCAAGCCAGGGGGCGGCTTCCGGGGCCCAGGCAGGCCTCTCGCTCCCCACGGCCGGGCTCCCGCTCGCCTCAGAGCGCCCACGACGGCCCCGGCGGCGCCTCTTGCGGGCGGGCGGGCGGGCGGGCGGCGACCGTTCCCCCCCCCCCGGCCCCTCAGCCTTCGAGGAGTTCCACCCGCCGCCGCGGTCTCGCCGTCCCGCCTCGCCCCCCTCACGCCTCGGCACACCTCGGCGGCGAAGGGCGGCGCCCAAGCCGGGCCCGGCCTCCCTCACGCCCCACCCCGCGGAGGGGGCGACGAGGCGCCCTGAGGAGGGTCTTTATTTTTTTTTTTACCTCAGCAGCCCTCCCCCCGACGAGCTTCGTTCATGGATTCATTGACTTATTTTATCTTTCCAATCCTGTCAGGTCGGCTCGCGCTCAGCGAGATCAGGGAGTCCCTGCCCAAGGTCACCCTGAAGGAAAAAGGGGCGCTGGATGGGACCTGATGGGTCGTCTCTGGCTTGGCCCCTTTCTGGCAACCTCGTCATCCTGTCAGGCCAAATCCAAAGATAACGACACAAAACAAAAAGAACAAAATACGGGTGGCACCTTAAAAGACTCACAATGGCATTTGAATAGGAGCTTTTGTGGACTGAGTCCACTTCGTCAGACATGGGGGGGGGGGGGATTAAATCCTGGACGAAACACCAATTACACCAGTAAAGCATACTAAATATTCATGGTCTCTAAGCGTCTTGGGTAATCATCATCATCGTCTTAGAACTGCAACCCTTAGAACTAGGAAACGACCCTATGGATGATTGAATCCATTGCCTCTCAAGGAGGCACGGGGGAATCGAACTCCCAATCCCTGGTTTCACAGCCAGAGAACTAAACCACTGAGCTAACTATCCAGCATAAAATAATGACATCCACAAACGGTCCAGCTCAGGCCATGCAAACTCAAAGCTTTGTGGCTTCCTTTATTGAACCAATCCATCTCATCTTTAGCCTTCCTCTTTTCCTACGGCCTTCCAATTCTCCTCCTGTCCTTGGGCTTTCTTCCAGGCAATATTGCCAATATGCCTAAAAATAGGACAGTCACTTTTGCTCCTGGAGAGAGCTCAAGCTTCATTTGTCTTCATTCACTTTCATTACTTACCTTCATCATTAAGTGTTTCACATCATTGTTATCCTTTGCCTGTGATATGCTCCACACAAACTATGCCTAAAATATGATAGACTCAAGTTTAGTCAATTTTGCTCCTAGAGACGCAGGCTTCATTTGTCCTGGAACCTGCTTAGTTCTGATGGCCCATAGTATCCGTGAAGCTCTCCTCCAACACCACATTTAAGATGGATCTTTTTTTCCCCCATCAGCTTTCTTCACTGTCTAGCTTTCACATCAGTACATATGTAGTACAGTAAATGGAAACACCATTGCAGAGTCTTGGTCTCCAGCGACACATTCTTATACCTGAGGATCTTCTGTCGTTCCTTCATAGATTCCCTTCAGAATCTCATTCTTCTTTTCACTTGTTGGCTGCAATCTTCATTTGGGGGTGTGATTAAACCAAGATATAGCAAATCATTTTGATGTCTTCATTCTCAGCATTAAAGTTATATAATTCTACCATAGCACTTATTTTTATCTTCTCAGGGCAAAGTCACTTACACTGTGCCACATAGTGTAAGTAGGGTGACTACAGTGGTCCTTAAGCTTCCCCAGATGCAGTTGCATGCTTGGTCATGCAGCAGCTTATTTCATTCATTCATTCATTCATTCCGCCTTTCTCCTTGATAAGGACCAAAGGCCACTTACAACAATGAAATAGTTAAAGTTGAAAACAATAGAGTTGAAAACAATGAGTATACAACAGTGGTTAACATCATTAAAAGACAATATTTAAAACGACGAACAATTAATAAGGAGGCATCTTACATCATTAAACAGGCAATAAAGCAAAGATCAATATACAATTTTTTTTTAAATGTCACTCTGAAAAATGGAAAACACAGAAGTGGAAAACACAAGTAGTACTAAAAAAAACTACAAGGGAAGAACCACTATGTGATTGTCCTTACATATACAGTTTTTCACAATGGACCTTTGGCTTTAATGTTCAACTACAATCCTGCTTTTGCACTTCCTTTACCTTCATCAGGAGTTGCTTCAAATCATTGCTATCCTTTGCCTGTAATATACTCCACAAACATTATTTGTTCTCAAATCTTAAGCATCACTTTGCATGGGAAGTGAATGTGTGATGGCCCTATAGTTATTAGACTGTATTGCAGTCTTCTTTGGAAGAATGTATACTGAATGTTTGTAGTTTTTGGGCTGTTAATGTTTCATATTTGCTGGCATTCTCTTGTTAGGATTTTGGTAGATCCAGTCTCTGTAGCTTCAAATAGTGGTGTCCAGGAGAGCATTTGCACAGTTAAAACTAGTGCGCCAGCTGTGCCCTTCCTGGAGATGTCTGATCTGGCCACAGTCACACATGCCTCAGTTACGTCCCATTTGGATTACTGTAATGCACTCTACGTGGGTCTGACTTTGGATAATGTTTGGAAGGTTCAGCAGATCCAGAAGGCTACAGCCGGATTGTTAATTGGTACTAGTTACACGGATCACATAACTCCCCTGTTACAACTGCTCCATTGGCTGCTGGTCCATTTCTGGGCACAATTAAAAATGCTGTTTCCTTATAAAACTCTAAACAATTTGGATCCAAGCTACTTGAAAAACCACATTTCCATTTATGATCCTGATCAGGTTTTAAAATCTCTCTTTAAAACCTTCCTTTCTGTCTCACCATCTTCACAAGTTTGTTTGATGAGGACGCAAAAGAGAAAGTGTCTTCTCTCTTGCTGCTCCCAATCTATAGATTATAGAACCTCATCTTACAGGAGGTCAGGCTGGTCCCCTCTTTGCTGTCCTTCCGCAGGCAGGCAAAGATTTCAGGCAAGCTTTTCCTGAGTGACTGGCTGCCTAAGAATTGGACTGCTTTTCTTTTCTTTTTTTATTTCTTCCCCCTTTCCTTTGTTTTTACCATTGTAAGCTGCTTTTGGGTCTTCTTGAGGAGAAAGGCAGAGTATAAATATTGTAAATAAATATGCTGGTATCCCATCTATTCCTGCTTATTTTTTTGCAGTTGCTTTGAGAGCATATTTCATATGTTTTTTTAAACTGCAGGATTTTCATTCAGAAGATTATTTGAAGAAATTGGTCATCCTTGTTTCTCTTCTGTATTATTCTTCACTGTATTTTTTCAATCTTCTTTAATTTATCCTGATTAGATGAAATATTCCCCCGTTAACCTTTCAAAATTCCTAAACTATGTTTAAATTTTCTTTGATTTTTTTGGATCTTGTGAAACAGATCTCTTTTTTGCTTTTCTCTTTTATTTCTTTGTAGTGATTATTGTAATAGTTTTCTTTATCCATGCAAGTCGCTGAGAAGTTAAATTTAGGATTCCATCCCTTTTTCTGTCACTTTTTACTTCTGTTTCTCATCTGTCTTTAACCATTTTAAGAGTTTTTTCAGATCTGTCCATCCGAGCTATTCTTGTCTTCTGACTACAGGAGTAGTCTTTTAGCATTATTTGCTGATAATATCATTGGTTTCAATCCATAGTTCTTCTGGTTCACAGTCAATTGAATTTGATAAATGCTAGCCTTTTCTTTAAATGGTCATTAAATGTTTCAAGTATAATATTTAAATTCTATTTTGGCACTATGGTTGTTTTAGTGTTCTTCTTCAGCTTTGCTCTACTTTTTAATATTTGATTAGGCATCCTTCAGTCTCGAGAGACTATGGTAACGTGCTCTGAATAGAGGACTTGGAACAGCATCTCGTGTGGCTGAGGAGGCCAATTCGAGAGTGACCATCCCTTCCACACTGAAGACAAATACAATCTGTCCCCTGTCCAGCTCCCTGATTTGGCTGGTTTCGGGATGGCCTCTTTGCCTCGGCCGGCTAGACAAGTGTCTCTTCAAATTGGGAGAGGCCATGCTGCACCGCCTGCCTCCAGGCTGAACGCTCAGAGGTCAAGGTTTCCCATCTGTTGAGGTCCATTCCTAAGGCCTTCAGATCCCGCTTGCAGATGTCCTTGTATCGCAGCTGTGGTCTCCCTCTGGGGCGCTTTCCCTGCACTAATTCTCCATACAGGAGATCTTTTGGAATCCGACCATCAGCCATTCTCACGAATATTAGAAGTTTACATAACTAATGTATGAAGCACCCAAGTTACTCAACACTACATGGCTCTATGATTCTGAATGAAAAGCATTTGGTGTCTGTGCTAGCTCATTCACACACGCAAGTCATTTCATCAGTGTAGAGAAAATAGCGGCACACCTGAGACAGCCTCCTGGTTATGAAAATGTACAAGATGGTAGAAGGAAGGCAAAGCTGGAAGTTGCCGGACTGCAGTTCTCAGCCTTCCTCACCTTTGGTTTTGTGGCCTAGGACTGCTGTAAGTCCTGTGACATCTAAAAGACCACCCTTCATCAAAACCTGGTGGTGTAGGGTAAATCCTATCCAAAATTATTTGAGAATACCAGAGCGTAAATACTTAAAAAATAAAATACTTATTTAGTCAGGCTGCTCATACAGATCCATTTCAAATAACACGCAACAAAATAATTTCTGACCATTGGTAGTGGTCTCCCTCTTGAAAGATGTTGTTTAGTCGTTAAGTTGTGTCCGACTCTTTGTGACCCCATGGACCAGAGCACGCCAGGTCCTCCTGTCTTCCACTGCCTCCTGGAGTTGGGTCAAATTCATCTTGGTCGCTTCGATGACCCTGTCCGTCCATCTCGTCCTCTGTCGTCCCCTTCTCCTCTTGCCTTCACACTTTCCCAACATCAGGGTCTTTTCCAGGGAGTCTTCTCTTCTCATGAGATGGCCAAAGGATTGGAGCCTCAGCTTCAGGATCTGTCCTTCCAGCGAGCACTCAGGGTTGATTTCCTTCAGAACGGATAGGTTTGTTCTCCTTGCAGTCCAGGGGACTCTCAAGAGTCTCCTCCAGCACCACAATTCAAAAGCATGAAAGAAGATACTCCTGACCCAATACTTTCTACGTGTGTGTATGTGCATAGCTGTGTTCTTGGGCGACAACACCCAGCAGCATAGCCACTAGCCTTGCATCCGGGAGAATTCCGTAAGCTGCAATACAAAACGGCACCTCTGTGCATCTCTAGCCCTTTCCAATCTTACCATCCTTTCAACAGAGCCTAGAACTGAAGCAGGGCCACTCCAGAACAACCCTTTTCCTCCTGCTGCTCGAGAAACCATATGGGGCGGGATTTCATGCAAGCACAGGTGGGAAGGTGCAGAATACAAGGGAGTGATTTTCACAACAGGCTCTTATTGTTTTAAACCAAAGAGACTCAAAGGGATTCCTAGACTGTATCTGCATATAAGGCACCAGATTCATCATCTCCTGCCATGCTGCAGAGACCAGCCAGCGTATGCGCACCCAGACCTCCTATCCCAGAGAGCAAATTCCTGAGATATTTTTAGAGAGGAGGGAGAGTAGCACCAGCAAAATGTTCCTGTGGAAACTTAGGCCAAAGGTTCGATTTAAAAAATAAAAAGTTATTTTCTTTTATTTTTTTCCTTTTTGGCTATGTGACAGGCTCCATGTGTATAAATATTGAAAAAGACACTGGCCAGTAATTGAATAAATTTTTATTTTATCTTCTTGTTCATTAGACAGACTCTTTCCCCCAGTATTGATGGCCGGGTGCTCCTGTGTTTCAGGAGCTGCTTACAACAGCCGTCTTGGCTCCTTTCAAGGAGAAAGGCGGGGTAAAAATATTTTAAATGAATAATCGCAGGATTCCCCAAAGGAAAAAAACCTTCTATTTGGAACAACAAAAAAATAATCATAGAAACCATATCCCCCAAAGGAAATACATTCAGACTACAGCTATACCCTATACATTCTGACTCAATATATACGACATCTTGTCATATTTTTTGAACCTTAACTTCTACCCAAATAAACAATGTGGCATAATAATAGCCAGCTTACCCCCTATGTAGTGCACCATTAATAGTGTAGCAGAGCTGCTATGAAACTAATCCTTTGATAGTGCTATCATCTATAAACAACACTGTTTTTTGTTTGTTTGTTTTTAATTCAAGCGTTCTTGGGATGTATGTTGAAGTGCAAAAAATATGCATCAAAGTGCCCATGTTTTCATTGCATGGGGAAATTAGTTTATGGTCTGAATTTGCTTGCTTTTGGTGGTGGTATGTGCTGTCAAGTCAGAACCGACTAGAAGGGGAAGATATGGAGGCAGTGACAGATTTTACTTTCCTGGGCTCCACGATCACTGCAGATGGTGACAGCAGCCACAAAATTAAAAGACTCGTGCTTCTTGGGAGGAAATCGATGAGAAACCTAGACAGCATCTTAAAAAGCAGAGACATCACCTTGCTGACAAAGGTCTGCATAGTCAAAGCTATGTTTTTTCCAGTAGCGATGTATGGAAGTGAGAGCTGGACCCTAAAGAAGGCTGACCGCCGAAGAACTGATGCTTTTGAATTGTGGTGCTGGAGGAGGCTCTTGAGAGTCCCCTGGACTGCAAGGAGATCAAACCTATCCATTCTGAAGGAAATCAACCCTGAGTGCTCACTGGAAGGACAGATCCTGAAGCTGAGGCTCCAATACTTTGGCCGTCTCATGAGAAGAGAAGACTCCCTGGAAAAGACTCTGATGTTGGGAAAGTGTGAAGGCAAGAGGAGAAGGGGACGTCAGAGGACGAGATGGATGGACAGGGTCATCGAAGCGACCAACATGAATCTGGCCCAACTCCGGGAGGCAGTGGAAGACAGGAGGGCCTGGCGTGCTCTGGTCCATGGGGTCAAGAAGAGTTGGACACGACTAAACGACTAAACAACAACAAAAAATAGGGCTTTTAGGGTAAGCGAGATATTTAAGGAGTGGTTTTAGCAGTTCCATTCCCCCCAGTGAGTTTCCATGGCTGAGCAGTTATTCAAACTCTAGTTTCCAAAGTCGTAGTCCGTCACACTAGCATAGCTTCCACAAAAAACTTTTGCTTCTAAACTGAAGGTTTTCCACCCTTTGGGGGAATTATGGCATAAGTCTGTGAGTTAGTAAATGGCCAAGATAACACTATTGAAGTAGCCCGCTTCTGGACAAAAATAGTCTAATCATAGTCTAATAGTCCGAACCTTTTAAATTTGGTTGAACGTTATATTTCATATATATCCATCATTTTGAATTGTGCAACACTCCGATATGAATAAAGAAAGAAAGTTTGTGAGTCGCTGCTAAGCTGGGATTTATGTACTCGTTTTGATACTACTGAGTAGCTCTGAATGGAAAGTCATGGGTATGAAAGCATTCTTCCGGCTTTGTACATTATTTTTCATCTGGGATCCCATCCAGTCATCTGATCTTGTACTCTTTTCAGTGAATGTTTTCTTCATTTACACAATCAAAGCACATTGATCTCTTACACTGCTGTCCCTACTATCTCAATTTGTGATACCGTTTCCCCATCTCTAGCACGTTCTTTGCACACAGAACAGGGAAGCTAAATCTTGCACAGCCTAACCATATGCATGTTGCTTGGAAAGACATACAGTTTCTAAATACCTTAACTCCTCAGTCTAGCAATGTTGCAGTATACCTTAACTCTTCAGGAAAGGACTAAGATTGCAGCTGCAGTTTTATGGATGGTGCACTGTTGTTGTTTTACCACAACAGAGTAATGAACTGTTCCCCTGGAGCTTTATCACAAAGAATAAGGCTAGGTTGACACAGGCTGACCATTAGCTTCGGGTTGCAAAATGGGTGATTGTATCTGATCGTATAGGCTTACCATAGTCTGCTGATTAAGCCTTACTATTTGTGTCCCTACAGAGAGGTATCATTGACCTACCAAAGAGTTTAAGCTCATCAAACAGTTGCTGCCCCAGTTTTTACCTTACACCGTGCAACATCATCTCTGTCCACTTCATGCATCGCATGAAGTAAACTGCAGCTGTCGAAAATGTATGCTATAATAAATGTACTTGCATTCCTGTTTAAAGGACTGTTCACATTACGATTTGCATTTTAAAGAACATTCAAATCAACAAAGACTAGAACAACTGAACTATAAGCCCAATTCATATGAGTTCCACCAAATGTTATCTGGTCTTTCAGTTACATTTCGTTAGGAAGTCAAAACCCATCACCAGAGGTCAAGAGGTCATCAAGATAATAGATTCGGATACTACCCATGTTAACTGATTTACTATTGCCAGGATGGTTGTGTCACCAACAGTTCTGTGAACCACCGGTGTTAATAACATCATTGGAGCAGCTGGATAGCTCAGTGGTTTAGTTCTTTGGCTGCAGAGCCAGAGGTTGGGAGTTCAATTCCCCACTGGGCCTCCTTGACAGGAGCTGGAATCTATGATCCAAAGGGTCCCTTCCAGCTCTGCAGTTCTAAGAACAATGTTTGGGGAAGAGAACTACGATAATTCCACAAATGAAGCCTCTGCTAAGATAATCTAATATCAGAAATTGTATTAAGTGCTCTGTGCATTGGCCATAACTTAAGAGAACTACCACTAGATCTCCAGATGAAAACAAACCAAAACCTACATGAGTTCTTTAGATTGTGGCCATGAGACTCCAGATATGTAAGACCCATACTGCTTTAGAACATTCTGCTGGATCGGACAATCTAGTGATACATAAGTAAATGGCAGAAATCTTCTTGCAGTTAGAGTGGATTGTATTGCACAGAAAATGGGACTGATAATAGATTAAATCTGAATTTTAATCAGTTCTCAGGCCCCTTTTATATGTTCATCAAATGAGTGAAGACAGAATCACAGAATTCTCATTCCAAACTTCACTATCTTGAGATGATCCTCCTGGTATTTCAGATTTTGATTGCCCGAATCCCCACCCAGCAGGGTCAGTGGTAGGAAATTATGGGAGTTGCTTTGGCTCACAAGGCCACCTAACCCTCGTCAAGGGGTCCCCTTTGAGAGACTCTCCCTTCTAAAGGAGAAGGATAGGCCAGGTCTGAGCAAAGTACAGCCCTGCTAGCGTTGCTGGATTGCATCTTCCAACATTCTTCATCCTGACCATTGCTGTGCATGCGAGGGTGGATGGTGTTGTTGTTGTTTAGTCGTTAAGTCGTGTCCAACTCTTCATGACCCCATGGACCGGAGCACGCCAGGCCCTCCTGTCTTCCACTGCCTCCCGGAGTTGGGTCAAATAGGGTGGATGGTAGCTGCAGCCTAAGAACTAGCAGGTTGCACTTTGCTCGCTCCTCATTCAGGCTAAGCTAGGTAAACCTGAACAGCCCTGTTTCCCAGAAATACCCTCATCCAGTGCATTCCGTGTCCGAAGTCAGTGTCTTAGTAAGCTAAGTTACTAAGTCAATCTTTGTGGGAGTCTACGAGGAGTGGTCTTTTTTTGAGCCTGGGCCTTACTCACTTGAACGCTATCCTGGAGGAGACCCCCAACTCAATGTTGTGTTCCAGTTGAGGTCCTTCTTTTGTTTTTCCATTGCTTTTTCCATCATCTTAACACAGAAAATCCATTGAGAAGAGGAAAACAGAATAGCTGCACAGCGCCTTCTATTTGTTAGACCTCCATCAGGAAACATGGGATGTGTCTAAAACCTGGCTTTTTCACAAGGGTTTTACCACAGCCTGAAACCATTTGTGAATATCCTTTTTCCTTCAAAAATCACAAGGCTGGACTACTTTGCTTCTGCTGTAATGCCACTTTAAGAGTTTTCTTGTTGATATTTTTGCAAGCCTGAACTGCTTTGATACCTGTTAAACATCTTTGTTAAATTTCTCTGAGTCTATAAAGAAAGGTGGGATGGACCAGGAGGTGAAATCTGGCAGCTGTTTAAATTATGTCAGTTCAGACTTGAGTAATTTCTTGTTTTGCAGAATTAATTCTTCTCCTTCTAGTCATGAAAAGGGACAAAAAGGTATGAGAAGGAAATCCCACTCTTTGCCTATAGGAAATACTACTTAGCCACCCCTTCTTGCTAAGATTTCGTCAGGCTTGAGAGACACGTTCACGTCTCACTTCCGAACCACACAGGCTATAATTGATTTCAAAAACAGAGCAAAGATTTTCAGACAAGCAGAATTCTAGGCATAAGGCAACTCCTACAGTTTTCTTCTATGCTGCTATGGAGGTGCTGTTTTCACACATTTCTGTGTGGATGTATTAAGCCGTTTCATGTTGCAGTTTCTTGCAATTGTGGCTACACGAAAGCTAATGCTTCATTTCTGCCCCCCTAAAACGGATCCGTGACATTGAAAACAGACAGTAAGGAACGAATCTGCCCCTCACTGAAACTCTGCAAAGGAATTTCAACAACTTTTCTCTTCTTATACTTGTGCAGATCTGGAGGAATCGGGACGACTCCCTCAGCTTCCTCCTCTCCAAAAAGTATCTGCAGGAGAGGTTGCTTCTCCACCCCCACCCAACGTTTGCTCACTGGCAACTGCATGAACAGCAAGACTGCTGCATAAGCCTTCTGATCTCATAATGAATACATTTAATAAAACATTGTATGCTTCTGCATATTTAGTTTATGTTAATTATACATCTACAGTATGATTCATATCCAAGCTATTCATTTACTAGCCCAAGGTCTAGGGTGCTGACAGGCCCATGGCAAAAGGGGAAGAGGTGGGCATCAGCACAAGGAGATTAAGCCCTTCGGGTGAGACGGCTGCTGTTTTCCAGTGGTTGTTCAGACCACATAACCAGTGTAGTGTAAAAACTGTTTTAGGTTTTAAAAAATATCAAGACTTTAGACTGGGGTTGGAATAGGTTTTGGAAATGTTACCCTCCTGTGAAAAATAAATTGCTGCCAATTCAGAAGTGAAATGCTACATCTGATGCTCAAGATTATGCAAAATAGCTTCAGTGGGATACTTTCAAGATGCTGTACTAAATACCCAGTTGCCCTGAAAATAAGCCCTAGTATGATTTTTCGGGATGCTCATCATATAAGCCCTGCCCCAAAAATAAGCCCCAGTGAAGTGAAACCCTGCCCTCCACCCTTGTGCAGCAACCAGAAGATGACATGACTGTATTGAATAAATGTAATAGTTGTACATGAAAAAAAAATCCCCTGAAAATAAGCCCTAATGTGTTTTTTGGAGCAAAAATTAATATAAGACCCTGTCTTATTTTTGGGGAAACACAGTATCTAAGGACTTGAAAAAGAAGTGCAATGGAGTACCCATGCATAGGGTCATACAAAGTAGATGTGCCATGTTTTATTTTATTTTGTTCAGGGGAAATCCAGCCCCGGCATGATATGGTTCAAGAACAAAGCTTAATACTGTATATATAAAAATATATGTGTGCCCTTTGGAGCTTTTTTGGACTTCAGCCCCAACAATTCTCCATTCTGGGATTTCTAAGTGACAGACCCACACATACAGAAATCTGAATGTAGCTCCCCTGAAGGAAATGCCTACCTCAAAATCCCATACTTAATAATTTAGCTATAATGCTTATTAAACCTGCTGCCACCAAGTGTGTTTCTTTAGCACTTCTGTTTCAGTACTTGTGTTTCTGAGACATGCAAAAGAAACACCAAAAGGAACAGCAGACATTAGGATCCCTGCTGTATATGCATTTTAACAAGCAAAGCAGCCACAGTGTCTGCGGTTACTACAGCCACCCCTGACAGATCCTGATAGGTTCAGAACTCTCGCCCATGTGCTTTAGCCTCCTGAGATATTTATGAACCAGTCACGGACCTCTCAAGAGTTGAGATATGGCTTTGTCCCATCTGGAAACACGTACTTTTTGCATCCGTGCATTGGAATAAGGGAGCCCTTCCACAGGCAGCAACCATGTGTAAAGAAATTTAAGAAACTCATCTGGGATAACCCATGACTCTCATTGTAGTACCTCCTAAAACTCAAGCCGTTTGCTCAGATTCCAACATATTACAGAACAAGCAGCCCATTCTTTATACCAGGGATGTTTAATTGCTCCCCAAATTAAATATTGGCAGGCACAGAAAAAGCACTTATTTCCCAACATTTACAAGAGGAAGTGGTGACAAGGGAAGCCCAACACTACTCCCAGTGTTTAAGCTCTTCTACCCCAAGAGGCAGTGTTTCTCAAGACACGTGGGTGACTCCATTTTGCTCCCATGCACAGCACAACGGCCGACTGCCTACGCGCACACACCCCAGCTTGCAAAACGGGTGTTCTTTCTCCCAGAACCGTTGTGGTCATCGTCTAGAAGGAACACTGACAAGCCTTACACACAGACCACAACCGCTTCATCCCAAGCTGCTCCTTGCTGTCCCCTTTTTGTTCCCCCCTGGAGGGTGACGGGCGCTAAGCTGTAACCCAGGAAAGACGGCCGATTCACAACTTTGCTGAACATGAGAATGGCGCAAGAAGAAACAGGATGGCACCGTACTTTTTTTTATGCCAGCTGAGAACCACAGCCTTTTTAATGACCACTTTTGAGAGGAAAGAGAAGTACTTCTTAAATTATAACAAATATTGTCTTTAAAACCTCTAAAATTATGGGGATCTGGGATGGACGTTTTAACTGGCATCTACATGGTGTCAGCCACCCAGGACCGAAGAGATCAGAAAAAGTTAAGAACATGACATCTACAGATGTCAGCAGCTTCTGGACACATCACAAGAAGATGTGTTCCTCCTTACAAGATGTTGGAAGCAATGGACTCATCCTTCGAAGTCCAAGAGGGGAAAACTGGTCAGCAAAGAGGACAGAGAAAGACAAAAAGCTCCCTCCATCACGAGTGAAAGAACCACTCGCTCATTACAGAATTTTCCATGTATGAACTGAGGTACCTTTGAGGTAGGTGAACTCTTTCCCCATTTTGTACAAACAAGAAGTGAAACAGAAAAGGCTCCATGATTTTGGCAAAGGCTGTAGTCGGGTCAAGTGGACATCCAAGCAGAAAGGAAAGTTAGTCTAACTACTGACACAGAAACCTCTCCTTCTGGAAAGGTGGGTGTCTTTTCCCTTGTGGCCGAATCTCTCTGCATCCATGGACAACCCCTACCCTTCAGTAAGAGCACACCTTCTCCTATCAATCCAGAGCATGGGTTGCAAGATCTCTGTGCCTGTTTTTTTCTGTAATGCCAGTGAGTCCTTAAAACAACGGGTGGGACACCATCTGCACACCTGGCACTCCAGGAATGTCAAGGACGCCTGGGAAAGGTAGTCTCACAGGACCTCTGCTGCACAACGCAGAAGTGGTGCAGACACGAGCAACCACGGTCGAGACAGAACATGCACAAGCTGCCCTCTCTTGCCATCTGTATCTGCACCCGTTCCCTCCCCCCAGGGCCCCAATGGATAATCTCTCATTCACTGTCTCACACATGCTTCACACCCACACACAGCGCTTCAGATAGATCTTCAGCTTTGTGCAGTTCCCTGGTTTATCCATACCCCCCCCCCCCCCCCGTGGGTCTCCCACCTGAGTGCCTTTCCAGGGGAGGTGTCAGTTAGGAGTATAAAACAACCATGGGATTGTCAGTCCACTTGGATTTTCAGGTCCCACACGGAACACGCCATGCATGGGGGTCTTGCTCTTGCGCTGCCACCTTGTCAGGCAAAGCCTGAGGCTGCCGTGGTCCTTCCTCCTCTTAGAAACTTGGAGCAGTGGCATCTCTTTCTGATGGAGGCTGCCCCTTTAGTTGTCGTCTCCCTCAGATGACTCCTCTTCAGCTTCCTCCAGCCACTGGATAAACTTTTGAAGCTGGAAGAAAAAGATACAGTAGGAAGTCATAAAAATCAGGGGTGTTACCTACCTAACAGAACCATCGGTCATCTTGGAACCTTCAAAATGGACAAGAACCGGGGGGGGGGGGGGGAAGCAGGAGGGGAGAATGTGCAGAAACGAACGAACGCAGGCACATGCGTCCCTCAGGATCGATCACACCGCTCGATGGCCCTTAGGGACTGCCCACACAGAGTCTGCATGCATACACTGAGGTAGTAGAATAGTTTGTGCCCTTTTACACTACATGTGTGTGTGTGTGTGTGCTTGTGCACAGGTCACATTTCTGAATGCTCCCTGAGTGCTTTAAAAGGAAGGTCAGCGACCTGTGTCTTGTGGGATGCATGTGGCCCAGGGCATTTTTGTGATTCCCCCTTAACGTTCTAGGCCCTCCCTGACTCCTCCCCACATATTTTTTTAAAAATAAAGTCCTCTTGCATCCTGAAGGTATGAGGGACAATTCTGCCAGGTTCTAAGGGCCCCTGGCATCCTTGGGCCCCTATACCTGTATTTTTTTTAATACTCATTCTCTGGACCTCACAGGAGTAGAGAAAACCCACAGTGTTTATGGGATGCCTGGACACTCCCTTGCTTCCTTTGGCACATTATTTCAGACCTCAAGTTCGAAACATGGGGAACTTGAGTATTATGTTTTATGCTTTTGTTATGTTACTGCTATTTGCGCTTCATTTTAGTGTTTACTGTTTCTGGAGTTTTGGTTTTAATCTTTTGTAATGGAGTGGTGGATGGATGGATGGATGGATGGATTCATTCATTCATTCATTCTTTTTTAAAAAGTTTGGCTACTACAGGATATTTTTCAGTTAAAAACAATTTAGTTAAACTCTCTTCTTTTAGTCAACAAAAATCTATTATGATAATATGATGCGGACAGGACCACAGATGGCCCTGCTGGTGAGCGGTCACTCTCCAATCCAGGGCCTGAATTTCCTGCCCATCACAGTGTCTCTCGGAGGGCCCCATTGAGCAGGGAGAAAGCGGAACTGAGACTCAACACTCCCCCGAGAGCAGGGCCCAGACTGAGGTCCTCGTAGCAATATCAACTCTGGGGATCAGGGGATGACCTCTAAGGGAAAGGAGGGAACTGGTCTACCCCAGTGGATGATGCCTTGCTGTCAGTGGAGACAGAACCCCCACAGGAGTTGACTAGGGAAGAAGCTGGCTGTCAAACAGAGGAACCAAAAGAGCAGCAAAGGAGAGGCTGCTGGGAAAGTAGCAAGGTTCCTCCACCTGTAGGGCTTGGGGAGGGGGAGGAACCTGGGGGAAAGGGACTCGGAGTCCGCTGGGGAAGGAGAGGAAGATCTCAACCAAGGAACCTGGGGAGAGGCCCAGGAGGAGTGGTCCAAGATGTTCTGGGCAGAGGACTCCCCAGAAGAGGAACCAGATACCCCATGGGAGCAGGACGACATGTGTAAGGAAGATCCCTGGGGAGGGTTGTTTGTTTGTTTCTTTCAGCCTCAGTTCCCCAAGGGAGAGGGGGGGGGGGGAAAGCATGAGGACCCCAAACTCTCTCCCTGGCCACCCTATTGGAGAGAGAGAAAGGGAGAGACTGAAGTCAAGTCGGGAGAGTCCATGCCAACCCAGAGACACCGATGCTGGTGAAGGAGGTTGCACTGAGGGCGTCAGCACTGGGAAGAGCAGGAGGCGAGGAGACCAGGAAGCTGAGGGAGGCAGGGATCCCTGGAGGGAGGATCTCCACATACCGGCCCCTCACTCTTGGGAGCAGTGGGAGGGTGGAGGGACCCCAACTCTCTCTCTCTCTCTCTCTCTCTCTCTCACACACACACACACACACACACAGAGAGAGAGAGAGAGAGAGAGAGAGAGAGAGAGAGAGAGAGAGAGAGAGTCTCCTACAATGATTTATAGATCTCCTGGGGGGGGGGGGGGAATCAGAAGTTTGTGTTCATCACAGTGACGTTTATCCCGACAAAGGGTTAATTCCAGAATGAAACCAAAGAATCACAGACAA
Organism: Intellagama lesueurii; assembly: GCA_037013535.1. NCBI lineage: Eukaryota > Metazoa > Chordata > Lepidosauria > Squamata > Agamidae > Intellagama > Intellagama lesueurii. The sequence goes on from JBAJHW010000003.1 coordinate 262,760,995, forward strand.
TCATATCAAGATTCATCTGAGTATCCAGGTATCAGCCTTTTCAATGTGGCAATGATGCCAAACAACTTCAGCCTGTCAATTTCTACAAGCTTTATTTATCTACAGTATGTTGCTTTTATGTTCTGTATGCACAAAACCACTTCAGAATTGTTGTAACATCCAAAAGTCTTACAGCTGTTAGAAAAAGCAAGTCAAGGGACCCAAAGCGGCTCAATCGTACAGCTATCTTATCTGTTTTATACCCAGGAGTGATTATTGCATGCTGCAGCCACTTACTGAAGAACAGAAATATATGAACTTGCCCCAAAGGCTGTGCATGATGCAGGCTCTTTTGAACAACAAAAAGGATTTCATATATTTGAAAACTCTGGTGACAGAAGGCAACACGGATGATAAGATATGAACAAGTTGGATCCAGAGAAGATGATTCAGCAACAGAGGACAAACCATATCTGGATACCAAGTATGCAAAAATGAATTGTGTGCACAAGTATGGTCAGAATATACTGATCACCATGCTTGTGGTCACTTGTGGATCATAGCTGCTCTCAAGGTGAAATCAAACTTCCCAGCCAGAGAACACAGAGTTCTAACTCCTGTCCTCTGAAGATGCCGGCCACAGAGACTGGCAAAACGTTAGGAAGAGAAACCTCCAGAACACGGCCAAACAGCCCGAAAAACCTACAACAACCATTATGTTATTATTTCCACATTCAACATGTTGTTGCAAATAGAAATCTTTCTGTTATAACAAAACACTGAGCATAAGAGCAATGAGTCTTAACGCAACTTTGGACGACACCTGGTAGTTCCTCCAACATCACCAACACAAGCAAGTCTTGGTTTCCAACAGTGCTTTCAAAGGACAAGTATTCAGTATCGTTCAAGTCCAGACCAGAGGTAGACAACATGGTGCCATTAAGATGCTTGAATTACTGTATGACCCCCATCTCCATTGGGGACTCATTCCAAGGCCCCCCCCCCAGCAGATGCAGGAAACTACAGATAATAGCGAACACTATATGGAGCATGGTAAAAGGGGGAAAAATCCAAATATATGTATTTTCACTAGAGGGAGTCAGAGACCATGCTATGTATTCTTCAACAAGAATACCGTATTTTTCCGTGTATACGACCCCCCAATGTATAGGACAACCCCCTAATTTTTACCCTTACCAGAGGCGGAGGAGCAGTCAATGGGCAGCCACGAGGGGTGGCCCAGAGCGGCTGCTTCTTTGCTGCCGCCACCGCCAAAATCACCTCCTCCAGTTCACGTCGCTGCCTTGTCCCCTGCCTGAAGAAGATGATCGCTGGAGGAGGTGATGTGACGGCGCCGACAGCTGTCAATGGGCAGCCACGAGAGGCGGCCGAGCGCGGCTGCTCCTTTGCCTCAGTCTCCACCTCCTGCTGCTGCCTTCCGTGTATAAAACAACCCTCAATTTTTCCTCTAATTATTTTAGGAAAAAGTGTCATTTTATACACGGAAAAATACGGTATATAGCAGTGACGGCGAACCTTTTTGGGCCCGAGTGCCCAAACTCGGGGGGGGGGGGGGGGGACAACCCAGCGGGCGGCAGCAGAACCGGAAGTGGCAGAACCAAAAGTGGCGGCAGAAGGGGGAATCCTGGGCACAGAGGTGCCTCGAGCCCCCACTCTGGATCCGCCGCCAGCTGCTTGGGATCCTGACCCACCGCCTGTCGGGGAGCCAGCACCGTGACTGCAGCCACCTCCTCAGGATTGGCTGCGGGGGGGGGGGGGGGAGTAGCAATCTGGCAACTTATGGCTCTACGTGCCAGCTGTGGCACGCGTGCCATAGGTTCGCCATCGTTGATATATAGCATGGTATCTGTCTCCCTCTAGTGACCAGTTCTGGTAAACAGATTGTAAAAGTTAAGTATTTCTCATTTTAAAAAAAAATGCAGACCACGGACATGGGTGTGTGTGTCCTATTGTACTATTTCCATGGAGAAGACACCAGGTTGCCTTTCCTATGACCAACAGAAATGGTTAACAGGACCAGCTGACAAAGGTTTAAGCCCATCCCAGGGACTCACCCGCTGATTTTTACGGAGCTGTCGGCCTTTATCTGAAGTGTCCCTTTGAGAAAACCAGGCAAGAATCATCTCTTCTGCCAAGATTTCCAGCTGGTAGAAAGTCATCAGCACCTGCAAGAACCAGGGGACACACACTTAGACAGAGGGACACTTAAGACTCTGGAGCAGGTGCTTTCTCAGGTGAGAAAGCGAGGTGGTCCAATTTCAGACTGTTAACTGGGTTGCGGGACAGGGACTGGTATCCAAAGCAATGGAGCCAAGCCAAGAAAAGAAAGACAGGGAGCTGCATACAAAAGAAAAGATTTGCATATATTGATTCTTTTGGCCAATATTGCATAGAACTTTGCTAGAATTCCTTTCCTTTCCTTCCTTCATATTTTTCTTCTACCTTTCTTTGTAAAAGGACCTAATGAGGCTTACAACAATTAAAAGACAAGATTTAAAAGCTAAATATAGTAAATATACAAATACTAAAAAGGAATTAAACAAGTATTATATTACAAATGGTAAATAAAATCAATATTAAAAACCTTTAAAAACAACAGAGTACAACAATCTATGGGGGGGGAACCCCTCTTAGGCTGCCAGTCAAGCTGTAATTTATTGTGGTGACAGCCAGTCGCTCAGGATAAGCCTTGCCTGAAGAGAAAGGTCTTTGCCTGCTTGTGGAAGGACTGCAAAGATGGAGCCAGGCTAGCTTCCCGTGGGAGGGAGTTCCACAGTCTCTGGGAGCAGCCACAGAGAAGGCCCTCTCCGGTGTCCCCCACCAAGCACCCCTGTAAGGGTGGTGAGACCGAGAGAAAGGCCTCCCCTGATGGGGAGGCTCACAGAGGGAGATGTGGTCTTTTAGACCGCTAGGACCCAAACACACATAAAGATAAAACACGTGGCTACAGAGGCCTAAAGTTTCCTTGTGTTAATGGAAGATCATGGCTTAATTATATCATTATTATCATTGGTGACCGAGGTAGATCCCTTGGAGGGATCATAAGGGAGAGCCGTCCACCTCAAAGGGAGCTGTTCCATTCTCTGGAGAAGCTTTGATGCACTTTTTGTGAAACCAGTCTCACCCAGCTGAACTTATTTTATTTGGATTCACTTTTATCCTCAAGATCATGCTCTCTAGTCTGATAGCAGCCAACATAAAGTCTCTTAAGTAGTAGATTTTCCCCAGATTGCTCTCTAGAATCTCCTAAATCCATACAGTGAATGCTGATTATTGTACATGGCAAAACGTATCTCCCACTAATGACCTCCAAACCCAACTCCACCTGACCATCCATTTCTAACAAGACCAGGGAGCTGGAAATCTAACCAAGCACGCAGAAGGCTACAAAGCATGGCATCCAGTGAAATCTGGCCATAAGCAGAATCCTTGAGCTCTCAATGTTCATGTACTTCACTTCCAAATATAAGGTTTTAGTCATATAATTTTGGTTGGGGGACCCGAAAGAGATTTCTAAGAACTGTCTAAAGTTTTTCTTTTCTTAATACGGCAAACCAAAGATTTTCTGTCCACTCTTCTGGCCTGAGTAGATCAAGTCTCTTCGAAAGGAAATGTTTGTGTGATCTGATTTTAGAGTTACAAAACAGGAATTCGAGTTTCTCTGTCTAGAGAATATTCATCTCCAGCAAGTAGCGCACTGCAGCTCTCGCTTTGCCAAAGGTGCTGGCTCTTGAGCCTTGGTTGCAAAAACAAGGACCTTCCAAGGACTGGCAAACAACTTCATAATCAACTCCTGCTGACAGCCACATGGGCACTTCCCTTCCTGATAAGAAACGAAGTTATGCGCTGGCTCAGAAAACAAGCAATAATTCAACCAGACATCAGGTCCTGGTGGTGGGGAAACACACACACACACAAATACACTGTACCAATTGCCATGGAAACTTACTTTGGCCATGGACATGCACAGGATCTCATGGTCCAGGAAGAACTCTTCAATAGCGTGCAAGGCGTCCAAGTGATCCGACGCCCGTTTTATGTAGTTCTTGAAAACAGGAGCCCAATTCTTCAGTAACTGTTTACAGGAGCAGCAGGGAGAAAAGAGAGACAAGAAAACAGCCATGTCAACATGTTTGTTTTACTACTAGAGAATTTGATCCCAAGGGGCTGGCAGTAGATTCTCCTCTGAACATTGTCAAAATTACCAGAAAAGGTTAAGGCCATCATGTTTTACATACTGACAGTGCAAAATTCAGCTCTTCTTAGAAAAAGAGAGAGGTTTGAGCCAAGAAAATGAAATGACCTTGGCAAAATCATGATAGAGCTCTAACTCCACATCTTTCACAAAATTTACATGTGGTAATTAAATTAGAACACAGATATAATAGGATCCCCATATCCGCGGGATCAGTATCCGTGGTTTCACTTATCCATGTTCTGAAAAATTAAAAGCAAAACTAGAAATACGTTCATGATGTAGTTACCAGAACTGGCCACTAGAGGGAGCCACAGTGAAAATATTTTTTCCCTGGATTTCTTTCTTTTACCATGCTATGAATGGCGTTCGCTATTATCAGCAGTTTTCCGTATCCACGGGAGGCTTGGAAACGATCCCCTGCAGATACGGGGGTCCAACTGTACTTCTAGACATTGACCTCACTGAAATACAACTGGGTTGCTGTGTAAAGCAGAAGGGGCCCTCTAGTGGGTGTTGGGCTCTGACTCCCACCAGCTCTATTTATTTATTTATTCCATTTATACCCTGCCCATCTAGACCGAAGCTTTAGTCAACTTGGCCAACGGCAATGTTATGGAAATGATGGTATGACAGAAGTCATAAGGACAGAACATTAGGATTCCTACCCTAGTGTCATGCGCTGTAATTTGTGAAGGATGAGGCTTTAACAGCCCAGACCTATCACACCGCCGCAATGTAAAAAATGGTTATATTATATCTAAAAAGTTACCAAGAACTATACTAAGTGACAGTGTATAAAACAACACTTTTTCCTAAAATAATTACAGGAAAAAATGAGGATCATTTTATACACGGAAGGAGGGGGGGGAGGGATCAAACAGCTTTGATCCCTGCTTTCCCCCTCCACGTTTTGCAAAGAATGTGTAGGGGGAAAGCGATTCCTGCTTTGCCCCTACACTTTCTTGCAAGGAAAGAAATTTTGGGTTAGAAAGGTGGGGTCTTATACATGGGGGCGTCTTATACATGGAAAAATATGGTAATTCCCAAGATGTTCTGTCACACTACAGATACTCAAAGCCAGAAAATATGTTAAGATAAAGACATCAAACTATACATATCATCTTAAAAGTCTCAAAAGCAACTACCACACTAATGAATGGCTCACATTCTCCCCAGTATCACAGTGATTTTATTAAGAACAGATGTCTCATGCAATTCTAAAACACTTTGAATATTTGGTTTACTTTGTAAAGTACTCTGGCAGCTTGATACTTATTTTGCAGATTTAAATGTGGGGAAAGGAGAGACAGAGAGAAAGGGCAGGCAACCTCTGAAGCCGTTCTCAGGCTTTGTGTGCTCCTAGAGGATGTAAACAGTGCCCTGGCAGGACTCTCCACATGGCAAAAATGGAAGTAGGAACATTTCAAAACTGGTGCATGAGTGAGAAGAGACCAGGTGCTTTAGCTAAAGACACAACTCTGCACTGGTGGTGAAGAAAGCACACCTCCAAATACCACACAACCTAATCTCCCAGTATTACAAACGGGTACGAAGGCAGCCTTGCTATTTGGCCACAAAGATCCATCTAACTTCTTGGGTGCGACTCCTGCGGGACTGGCACAGGATGCCGTCATGGGCCAAGATGCTTCTCTAAAGCTCTATCTGCATTCACCAGAGACATGTTAGGACATTGCAATGATTACAGAACGGATGAAAGGCAGGAAGTCTCCACATTCTTGGCTGATCTAGTACTCAAAAATTAATTAGTGCTTTGAAAGCAGCAATACAGCATCATTAAATAGCTCGTTATGAGTTTTTGTTACTATATATTTCCAGGAAAGAGAAGTTCATAGAGAAATTATCAAAAGATTTTTATGAGGCATACAGGAAAGAGAGAAGGGAGTCAGTCAAACAGAAGCCACAGTTATCTGGTTTATGATGCCTGAAAGAGTGGCCCATCAGGGATGCTGAACACAATTCCATCAGGTTTGAGGCATGAAGATACTGGATGTAAAGTACGTAGTGGGTTCAGACGTGGAGATGACTTCAGCATAGCTCTTTATTTGCAGGAGACACGACGAACACTCACAGCAAGCTGCCATATATATACTCAGACCTTCCCCAAAACACACCCCCTACATTCAATCACTCAATAACCACACCCAACCGTTAAAAACTCCCTTGGCCCACTGCTAGTCTGTAGGAGGAACCTAACGGCCTGGCTCAGCAAGCACAGTCAATCTCAGCACAGCTGCAAGCAGCCGATCCAACCAAGGATCTTCACCGGAAGCTCACTGGCTCACTTCAAGAGGAAGAAATGCCTAAGTCCCATCTCTGGTTCCCCTGCTTTGTAAAACAATTCCCTGAAACCTTGCAGCGCTTATATCCAAAAGCATGTATTCCTGGTAGAGAAGGTACAATTCAGAAAAATAATAATTTCATGTTGTGAAATCTACTTAGCGTGACCCAAGGGAGGGCTTCTAGGTACAGTAGGATCCCACCCCCCTATCTGTGGGTAGAGGGGACAAAGGGTTAATTCCAGAATGAAACCAAACCATCATCTCAGCATACATAGAACCCCCTGTATCGGTTCCAAGCCCCCTCCTCCCATGGAGGCTTGACAAAAGTGGATTGCAGCTGAGTAAGTACGGAATTGGATGGTGTCTCTCTCGTCTACCTCCTGGGCAGATTGAGAAGGCGTCTGATTGCACCCTGAAGACCTGCAAGTCAATAACTTAAAAAGAGTGAGCTGGCTATTTCTTGGGCAACAAACTCAATTGGGGGGGGGGGAGAGAGAGAAGGTACCAGCAGATCATCCAGGCAGCTAGGAAAAGGCTGCTGGTCTTTGGCTTCTGAGATGTTAGAGGCCAGGTGGTGGGAAGGGGGAGATCAAGGGGAGGAGGAGGAGGAAGAGAAAGGGTGTGGAGTGCTCACAGGGCATGTTTCGTGTGTGTACTGCCATTTAAAATGTTATTCCTCGCCTTTCGCCTCAAGAGGACCTAAGGCATCTTACAATGTTGAAAACAATTTTAAAAATGGAAGGGAATGGAAACAAAAAAATGGGGGGGGGGGGGAACAACAACAAGAACAGCATCTTAGGCAGCCAGTTACTCCCAGAAAGCCTGCCTGAAGAGAAAGGCCTGCGTGTGGAAGGATGGCAAAGATGGGGCCAGGCTGGCCCCCAGTGGGAGGGAGTTCCAAAGTCTCTGGGAGCAGCCACTGAGAAGGCCCTCCTTCCTCTCCTGTGTCCCCACCAAGTCCACCTGTGAAGGTGGTGGGACTGAGAGAAGGGCCTCCCCTGATGACCTTAACGCCCGAGAAGGCTCATAGAGGGAGATGCAATTTTTCATGCCGCTTGGACCCATGTGTTTCTTCATAGCCCCTACCCATGACTGACACTGGATGTGGCCTTCAGAACTAACTAAAAAGACTGAACACCCCATCCGAACAATCATCATCATCATCATGTGCTGTCAACTCAATTCTGACTCATGGCGACCCTTTTCAAGGTTTTCCAGACAGAGAATACTCAGAAGTGGTTTCCCCCTTCCTTTCTTGGGGGGGGGGGGGGGGGGCGGCGCCCTGGGACTGCACAGCTTGCCCAAGGCCATACAGGCTGGCTCTACTTGCAGGAGGCATTGGGGGGGGGGACTGAACTCCCAACCTCTGGCTCCATAGCCAGATACCTAAACCACTGAGCTATCCAGCCAGCTTGTATTTTCCATAAAATACGAATATTCCCACAGGGAGGGCTGCATGTGCATGCTTGGTATTTTAGTAGCAAGGGAAGCCACATACGTAAGAGTGGTGGGCTGCACTCAAATCCCCACTCAGCCCTAAAACACACTGGGTGATCTTGGGTCAGGGACACTCTTTCACCTCAGCCTAGCCACCGACTGACAGGGATGTTAAGGGAACAGATGTCAGGAGCAAGAGTCATGTATGCCACCTTTTAGAAGGATATATATGTTATAAGCAATAATTTTATGTGTGCCGTCTACATTTTTACAGCCTGTAACAAGTGCTGTAGAAGTTTAAAGGGGGGGGGGAGGGTACCTTGCCATCCCACAATATTTAGACATTAAATGGAAAGCAGCCATTATTTGAACTCATAAAGCAAATGGCTACAACTGCTGTCCTCTGCGGAGATTTGGAAACAATCCAAGGGAGGAATCTGAGAAAAGAAGCCCCCCAGTTTGGCAGCTGCTTCCTGTCCACAGGTATAAAACTCTACTGCGTTTATTTGGGACTTCTTTATGCCATATTTGAGGAAGTAAAAAAAAAGCCATGCCCAGAAGGCTCAGAGTATCTGTGATCAACAAGCCAACTCAAGAGAGCCGTTTTTTCTCAGGGCCTCCTGGCTCCTCTTGTAAAAATTCTTCTGGTTTCCTTCCTCATTTATGGCTGTTTACATTTCTAGACAGTACTCTGAAAGCTTCATACGATTTGCTTGGAGCAGTCAGCAATCTTTATGTACACAGACAGACAGACAGACAGACACACACACACGGATTTTAAATCCATAAATAAACCTGTGTACAATGTGACCAAAGTCAACTGTGCAGTCTTCTTCCTTAGAAATTAAGAAAAGATTGAAGAGACTATTCCCACAGAAGACTTGTCTGGAGGCCACCTATGGCCAAGGAACATCTCATGAGCCTGGTGGTCTTAACCCCCACCCAAACACATTTTTAAAAAGCTGGCAGTTTATTCATTCCTCCAGACTTAAGAGGGATGACCTAGCTCCCTCTCCTTTCAAGTCAATGCTCTGCCGTGGTCAGATTGCCATAAAATGTCTGGAAATACTGAATCCACACTGATGCTTACTTTGTAACCATAAGCCAGGGACTCTCACTGCTCACTACTTAGCAGAGTTATTGCACAAGCAAAATGAAAACCAACATATCCGGGTGCCATGCCCACCCCTTGAAAAGAAGCACTGGCTCAAAATTAAACAAACTGGGATGAAAGAAACAAGAGTAAGAAAATGGCACAGAAGCAGCACAGCAATCAATGTGTGTTTCCAGGCAGGAAAGGACCAGTCTGGGGAGAAGGCCAACTGGCGGGGGACTTCACGGGCTTGGAGAGGAAAGCAGAGACAGGATACATCTTTCAAAGCAAGCGATCCATGGGCCATGTCTGATCGGCCCAAAAAGCACTTCCTTTCCCCCTTTCTAGTTCTTTGCCCCATCTTCTTTCAGCTTCATCAACTTAGGAAATCAATTCATCGACTGTTGTGTATGATCATACGAAATGGACCCACACAACATCCATTACAACAGGCAAAGCAGCACAAGAATCTTGCAAGCTACAAATCAAGGACACGCACGCCGAAATCGCTATGCCAAAGTGACAGAGCTTCTTGCTTGTCAAGGCTTAGGAATGCCCTGCCCCATTTTGGGATAACATCCTCTCCACACAACTACGAACGCCTTTAACAGCACTTCTCAACATATAAGGGCTTTGTGAATTAAGATGTTTCTCCATAGGCCAGACTAAAAGCAAACAGAGAAGCTATGGAGAAAGGACACCTGAGGCTACTCGCCTGCAACTCCCACCAAGGTCTGCTACGTGCACCCTTAGAGAGGCTGCTTGACTGTGAAGATGATTGGTCATAGCCAGCACAGCTGCTGGTGAGGAATGCTGGGAGTTGTAGTCTGCTAAAAGCTGGAGGACCACACGTTGCCCACCCCATTGTCAGAGGCGGCTTCACCACTGCAGAGCTCCAGATGTATGCCGATCTCTTTGGGGAAAGCATGTAGGCCACCAGCTGTAGTGTTTTTACAAACCACAAAACTCAGCAGACATTCCCCACACTCTACTGAGATTAGCACAGCATCCTCATACAGCGGGTCCAGACCTGTACCTCTGGAACAGCAAAATGCCACTTTTCCGTCAATGGACAGGGGAATGCCTACAGCAAGGGTAGGCAACATGTTTCTCTCCAGAGGCGCAACCTCCCATCAGCATGGTGAGGAACAGTGGGAGCTGCAGCACAAGGGGACCTAAAGACTATGCAGTTCTGACTCTTGTCCTGAAAGAGTGGAAAACAGATGATGAACCAAAGAGAGACACTACTCACAGGTATTACCAGCATGCAGTAGTGCTGGGGATCCTTCTCCGCATTTAACTGCTGCAGGGGGAACTCCAGAACCACCTTGCTGAGCACCTCCATCACCTCTTTCAGGCCAATGTTATAGGCATACCTGTAAGAAAGCCGGAAATAAACCTGTAAGAAAGCTTGAAATAAACCACGGCACTATAGGAGTCTGTTCTTAGTCTTTATGCCCTAGTCTAGAGAAAACATTGAGGACTCTTCTCTTGCATTAATCCTCCCTAGAGCAAGCCCACTGAAATGACTGGGACTCCTTAGTCACGACCAACTTACATTCCATTCAGTTCAGCAGACCTACTCTCAGCAAAACTGCACTTGGATTTAGCCCCTTTTCCCTCTGTTCAATCAGTTACTTCCTGTCTTTTATTTAAAATATGTATGTAACCGTATCCTTTGAAAAGAAAAGAAAAATCACATACAATTCCAAAGGAGAAAATCTTTAAAACCAACAGTTGCAAAATAAGTATACTACATATTTTGTTCCATGGCCAAGCTTTCCAAATTCAGTATGCAGAGAAAATTCAACCTGCTGTGATCTAAATTAATGATAATATTATACAGTAACATTACCATGAATGGGAATTAGAGGTTGTAGCTCAATGATAGACTGCACATATTATGCCTTAGTGTCTTTACACAGAGCTGGGAAACACCTCTACTGAGGCTACGGAGAATTGCTGCTTCCAGTTTGGCAAATGCTGAGCTTTACACTAAAGTTCTGACTCAGGAATAATGACAGGCACTTATAGTTAGTTACAGTATATCACAGAAGTGAGTACACCCCCTCACATTTCATAAATATTTTAGTATATATTTTCAAGTGACAATACTGAAGAAATGACACTTGGCAAATTATATATGCTGTCAAGTCAAAACCGACAGAGAGACTCTAATAAGTGTTCTGGAGACCAAACAGCCCGAAAAACCTACAACAACCATCGGATCCTGGCCGTGAAAGCCTTCGAGAATACAGACTCTAATAAGGCTTTCAAGTTAAGTGAGATGTTTAAGGAGTGGTTTTACAAGGTCCACTCCCCCAGTGAGCTTCCATGGCCAAGTGAGGATTCGAACCCTTGTCTCCATAGTACTAGCCTGTCACTCTATCTACTACACTATGCTGGATATCCATGCCTTTATACCCTGCTCTTAAATAAGACTTTAATGCAGCATGCTGGGTTAAGGCAAACTGCTCACGTTAAGCAGAGGTTGGTGCCCCCAAGAAATTTACAATTCAAAATTTGACTACAAGGAAAAAGAAAGAAGAGAACAGCAATGAAGGTAGGTGAACTAATTCTCTTACATACTTTGACTACATTGCTAACAATAAAGGACCTAAATCAAAGGCTTCATAATTTTTAAGACTAATTTTTCATCTCTTAGATTGCAGAAATCTGTTTGAAAACATAGGTAGTGTCTTTTAAAGGCTCCAGTGTTTAGAGTTTCCAGAAATTTCTGGGGTGGTTGTTTTCTCTGGAATTTAGAAATATATTGATTTATGTATGCCAAACTCCCAGCACTGCAAATACTACATAACTTGCTTGTGGCAGGCTGTTGCAGGGATATCTTATTAAATATAATGCTTTACTTTCGTGCTGTAATTCCCAATATATGTGTGTGTGTGTGCGTGTATATATATATATGGAAAAATAGTCAGAGAATATAATACTATCTGCCCACTGTAGAATATGCATTATGTGACTCTTTAGTATAAGCATATCCTGAAGGATTTGAGCTCTCTGTACAGACGTTATGATTTATTATTAAAGATGGTCACGGTTCCTTTCTCGGCCAAACAGGTGTCCGGCGCTTCCCAGCCCTGCCTCCTCCAGCAGCCACCCACTCAGAGGCAGCACCCCGGCTTTCTTGCCCCGCCTCCTCCAGGCACTGCTTCTGAGCGGGCGGCTGCCGGAGGCGGCAGGGCTGGGAACAGCTGAACACCTGTTCGACGAAGAAATGAACCAGCACCGACAACCAAACTGGCAGTTCATGCCCATGTCTCTTTATTATGAATTAACAAAAAGACTTTGCTTCAACTATTCTTGATGTATAGAAAAGGAGAACGTTTGCTAAGCTGCAGAGTCTGACACACGTCTTACTTGAGTGAGTTGATTTCCAGGACCAGGTTGTCACACGATATGTTTTCCTCTTCACCCCTTTGCAGAGTACCCAGGACCTCATTCTGGAAAACTGTGGCCAAGGTAAAAGTGGCTCATTAGCTCAAATACAGCAAGTGCCAGCACACACTAAGAACCAGGAGCAGCAGGCAGCATTGCTTCCCCATGGAGGAAGTTGCACGCTCAGACTGCTGATGTTCACTCAACAAATCTGTTTCTCCCGACTGTGATGCAGGAAAGTGCATGCAAACACAGCTATCTTCATAGGCAAAAACAAAAAAAAAGCTACTACCTTTGATGTCATCCAACTGGGGGGAAGCTGTCCGACTATCTGGCTGCTCAGACCCCAGGCTGATATCACTTTCTGATTCGCTTTCTTCTTCTGCACTCAAAGTGGGACCTAAAACAGATGAGAAAAAGACAGCCTCTGAATAGAAAAGCAGTCATTTCTTTTTTGTTGTTGCTTGATCATCCTAGAGTGCAGGATGCTTAATAATGGGCTCAAGTTACAGGAAGCCAGATTTAAGATGAATATCAGGGAAAAATTCCTAACTGTTACAGCAGTATGACAATAGAACCAATTACCTTGGGAAGTGGTGAGCACTCCAATGCTAGAGGCATTCAAGAGAAAATTGGACAACCATCTGTCAAATCTGCTTTAATTTGGATTCCCTGCACTGGGCAGGAGGTTGAACTTGACGGCCTTACAGGCTTCTTCCAACTCAATTATTTTATGATCCTATGAAGACATTGTATTTGATTCTATGTGTATATGATTGTGAACCGGAGGATAAAAGACAAGGAGTGAGAGAGTGAGCTGTCCCCCCATACATCTATAGAGGAGGGAAAAGATAGAGAGGAGAGAGATAGAGAGGTAGTGGAAGTTATGGAAAGGGTGAAAGAGCTGAAGGCGGGAGAAAAGGCGGAGGAGTTAGGAAAGACGGGCATTCCCGCCAAAACTAAGGAACTGTCAGACTCTGACAAGGAACCTGATCACAATGATTCTATGTACAGATTGTATTTGTCTTCCATGTGGAAGGGATGGTCACTCTTGAATTGGCCTTCTCAGCCACACACTAGACGCTGTTGCAAGACCTCTATTCAGAGCACGTTACCATCGTCTCTCGAGACTGAAGGATGCCTAATCTAATCTATGAAGGCATCAACCTGGACCCCATACAGGTGTGTTTTCCACCAATGACTGCTTATATCCGAGGAATCCTTCTGTGTCATTATGAACTAGCCTACAATGGGCACAGAAACTGGGGAGGGGGGGATGCATGGCCACACCTACATTCTTGTAGAACTCTAGTCCATTTCATGGGAAACAGCAGCAAAGCAGCTGGCGATAGGCTCGCCACTGAACATTCTCAAACTGGCATTTCGTAAAATTGCCCTTCCTCAAAGGTGTTTTTCCTTACCCCAAAGACTCTGTGTTTGCTCCTCTTGGTCAACATCATTCTCACTGTCAGCTTTCCAGAGGTACCCTCTGCCCTCTGAGCCAACTTCTGCAATGTTGTAGCCTAGAAAAAGGAGCAAGTGTTGGTTTTGATTGAACCACCTGAGTAAAAAAATAAGAGCAGTCCTCAGAGAATCAAAGTGAACCTCAGGAGACACACAACCCATGCACCGGAGGATCGACTGAGATGGTAATCTACTGAATACCGTGTTTCCCCGAAAATAAGACAGGGTATTATATTAATTTTTGCTCCAAAAAACGCATTAGGGCTTATTTTCAGGGGATGTTTTATTTTTTTCATGTACAGCAATCTACATTTATTCAAATACAGTTATGTCATCTTCTGGTTGCTGCACAAGGGTGGAGGGCGGGGTTTCACTTAACTAGGGCTTATTTTTGGGGTAGGGCTTATATTAGGAGCATCCTGAAAAATCTTACTAGGGCTTATTTTCAGGTTAGGTCTTATTTTTGGGGAAACAGGGTAGTAAAAAGGACACTGTAAAATTTCTGTCCCATGCACGTACTTTTGCCTTGTATCTGGGGCACTACACATTTTTACAGCTGAAATTCTCTGTAAAAGTAGGCAGTTAAATTTGATTATTGCTATCTTACAAACAAAACCCAAAGTCATCAGTGAGGTTCTCCTTTTAAACTTATTGCTGTTAAAAAAAGAAAGAACCAAGCTATTTATGTTTCATGCATGCCAAAATGACAAGCTTTTTCTGAATCAGGTTGAGGCTGAATTTAACAAGAGCCCAAGGGAGATGCATTCAAATTGACTGTGTGTAGGAAGTGATACAGTATGTAGGAGTTATTGTCACTTGTTATTCCATGGAACTCCCTTCTGTTAGAAATCAGACTGTCCTTCACTTGTCTTTCAAACACCATTAAAAACATATCTGTACAAGTTTTGGAGGCCTAAGTAGAGTGCTTCACTTGTGTTCTGTTGCTGTTTGTTTGTATTACTTTTAATATATTTTAGCAAAGGTTTAATTCCTAATGTATTCTCGAAGGCTTTCACAGCCGGGATCCAATGATTGTTGTAGTTTTTTTCGGCTGTTTGGCCATGTTCCGAAGGTTTTTCTTCCTAACGTTTCGCCAGTCTCTGTGGCTGGCATCTTCAGAGGACAGGAATTAAAACTCTGTCTGTGTTCTGGTGTAGTGTGTGGGATAGTTGAGTATTTGTAGCTGTGGGATCAGCTTTTTATTGGGTGATTATGGTGATCAGGGTGTTTTTTGTTATGGGTGTATTGTTGTGATAAGGGGGGGAGATGGTCTGTCACTAACGACACCCATCAATCACAGTGACAGACCATCTCCCCCCCTTATCACAACAATACACCCATAACAAAAAACACCCTGATCACCATAATCACCCAATCTCGATCCCACAGCGAGAAATACTCAACTATCCCACACACTACACTGGAACACAGACAGAGTTTCAACTCCTGTCCTCTGAAGATGCCAGCCACAGAGACTGGCGAAACATTAGGAAGAAAAACCTCTGAAACATGGCCAAACTGCCCGAAAAACCTACAACAACCATTGTTTAATTCTTACTGTTTTAAACACATGTAATTTGCTGTTTTTAGGTTTTTGTGACTTTGTGTGAGTTTCATGTTCCTTGAACTCTTATGAGGAAGGGCTAAACATGACACGAATGCATGATCAACATGTTAACTTTTACCTTTTTAATGTGCTTTAAAATAGTTTTTAGCTGTTGGGCAATAATGTAATATTAATCCCAAAAGGTAATACATAATTTATATTTTTAAAATGCGGGACAGAACTGATGACTGAAGCCGCCGCTATCTACACCCATTGACTGCATCACTCTGTAACAAAGGAAGCGACGGCCCTCTAGCTCTTCCTTTAACCGCCACCCACCACATCGCCTGCACTGATCCTGAACCACTTCAACTGCTTGCTGAAATCCCCACAAACAAGGTCGCCGTTTCTATTCTTCAATACAGAACAGACTTGAGGCTGCACTGAAACAAAGCAGATCCTGAAAAGGGAGCGTGGCGCTCTTTGCTACCCAGCAAATCCAGACAGATTAACTCTCTCACCTTTTAGTCTCTCTTTGCTCTCCTCTTTGTTCACCCCAGAATCGTCGCTAAACTCATCGTCGTCCTCTTCCTCCTCATCGGCAGGATGCAAGGAAATGACCGTGCCTTCTGGGAGGGTGACATCAGGGCCCACCACCACCTAGAAACCAGGTAATGTCACCATTTAACACCTGAAACACTTGGTGCTTTGGCTCCTCTGGAAGATAAGAACACCCACAAATCCTGGAAACCAAGAATTCATACCCTAAAAACCCAATGAGCCCAGGTGGCTAGACGATCCGAGTAACAAATCCATCCAAAGAGTTAAGGGAAGTTACCAACAATTTCCATTCTGGTCACTGTCGTCTTGCTGTCCCGCAGAGGTGACCGTTCTAATTCATGTACATGTTATTCCTAATACTCAAACCGATTTTGCAATCTTGATGCCACAAGGTAGGGTGTTATCACCGCTGTTTTTACAGACAACCAAGGGTGGGTCAAGTGACGAACTGAAGGACTTCACAAGTGGACAGTTCGATTTGAAGAGAGGCATCTTGGGGGAAAGTGGCCTCTGGCTAGATGGGCGGTATATTGATCAAAGAAACTAATGAGCTAACAAACAGGCCCAACATTCTGCCCGCAGAACCGTAACAACAAGAATGAAAAAGGAGCTGAACATCCGCAGCTCCTTAAACTCACCTGGGAAGTGAGGACGCAGCGAGGACTCAACGCTACCCCTTTCTTCACCTCTGCCTCATCACAAATTATCGACTGCTGGATTTTCACACGATCTCCTATGCAGACACCGTTCCACAGAAACGCCTGATCCAGAATTACCTCGTCACCTGCCAAACACCGCCCAAAACACACGAAATGGAATGGCCATCTTACGCTACATACATGTACACACAGTAAAATGTAGTAGAAGCTAAATGGAATCATCCCTGTTAGGTGTTCAGTGTCAAAGTCCAGAATTTTGGCTGTCAAAATTTTTCTACTGCTACAGATTCTATTCTGTTCTTGCTAAAATACAAGTAGTGCAAAAACATACAGGAACAACGGCACATTGTCCTGAATCATCCAGATGTGGGGACCCAATGGCAGGTGTCATCCCTTGAACCATCCTAGCTCTCAGATTATTTTCTTGTCCATTAACCCGACCATCCTATTTCCTATCACTTTTATTTGTTGTCCTTCTCTTGCCCAGCTATTGTAGACGGGAAGCTCCACATCCATCGCCCATGCTCTGACCACCAATACAACCATCTTACTGATTTTGAGATTTAAGCAGGACCATGGTTAAATTGAACTGCTGGATAGCTCAGTGGCTAGGCACCTGCCTACGGTGCCAGAGGGTTGGAAGTTCGATTCCCCACTGCGCCTCCTTGACAGGGGCTGGACCCGATGATCCATAGGGTCCCCTTCCAGCTCTGCAGTTCCAAGATTATTAAGCCTGATTAAAATCTGAATGGGAGACTCCTACGTCTTGGGAATATTCATATCCTTGCAAGTGAGTCTCAAGGCAGCTTCCAATTAACAGGGGAAAAAGAAACACAGGACGGTCTCCCACGCAACAGCAGGTTTTATTATCCTGCCCAACAGATGAATGGGGCCATCCGAGAGATGTAAGACTCTTTTTCTCTCCAACCCAGGGCAACGAGCAGCTGGGCTGTTCTCTTTTGGCAGCAAGCTATACATGGCTCCACCACACTCAAGGCTGTGCATTCGCTGAAGCATTTCATGTAAAAATATAGTAATACCTGGCATAGCGCTGCACTGTTTAGCACTGATTTGTTACAGTGTGGTGCTGTGGTGCATGACAGAGACTCCGTCTACCTGCTTAGTGAGGAGATAGACCAGACCTCTGGAATTGCGCTGGTTGGAGTTAGCACTCCATTCTCTTAGAACACATGCTGAGCCCTAAGTGGGATATTACGAGATGCACTCAAGTCTTCCCGGAAGATTCTGTGTCTGTTTTTTTCTTGAGGTGTTAACTTGTGCGGAACTTTCAATGTTGGGGAAAATTCGGGGAAGTCACTCCCCACACAAGCACTTATGTGCCGAAGCAATAAACTCCTGAAGGTCCTAAACTAGGGTTTGTTCCTTTTCAGGGTTTGCATCTATTCTGAAGTGCAGCATAACAAACACAAGAGGTTTGTAGAGGGTCAGGCCCTTCAGGCAGAGTAGACTCAAAAAAGACAGACATCATACTTGAACTGAAATCAAGCTTTAGCTTCCAAGATGGGACAACATCCATGGAATCGGTGGAATTTTCCCAACCTCGATCTGAAGCTGAAATTACACAATGGAGGAAAACCCGATGGGGCCAGCTCCTGGTTTAAACATTAATTGAGGAAGGATAGGCCCATAGTGACAATGGAGTGCCTGTTTCTAAAGCAAAAGATGCACTGGGAAGGGGAGGCACTGATTTCAACATAGCCCCTTCTACCAGCATTCTCCTCCCACATGGGCTCATTCCAGACACAGAAGCCCACCTGAGAAAGAGTGACACCATGAGACACGCTGTGAGGAGCTCCACACACAGGGAAAATTAGGACCCCTCCAGAGGCCCCTGTTGCTTTAAAACAATCAGGAGCCCACCTTCTGACTTTAAATGCGACCGGAACCCAAGTGTAAACCAACCAATACTGCCAGTTCAGTCAATGTTATACAGTGGTGCCTTGCTAGACGATTGCCTCGCAGGACGAGGAAATCGCTAGACGATGCCTTTTTGCGAGCGCTACTGCGCTTCGCAAAACGATGTTTCCCTATGGCGATTTTCGCTAGACGATGAGGTTTCCCCATAGGAGTGCGCCGACTAGTGGTCAAAAGCTGTCAGTGCAGCTGTCAGTGCATTCCTATGGGGACCCTCACTCGCTAGACGAGGTTTCCCTATGGGAAATTTCGCAAGACGACTGCGTTTTCCCTTGGAACGCATTGAAGCGATTTCAATGCATTCCAATGGGAAAACGTGCTTCGCTAGACGATGTTTTCGCTAGACAGCGATCCTCGTGGAACGGATTAACATCGTCTAGCGAGGCACCACTGTACCTGGTGCAAGCCTCTGGTTTCTATCCCATTTTACTCACGACAGCCAATCATCAGCTACACCACCTAGGGATCATTCTGCTCTTCATCTCTCCCCAGGTGGCTATTTACAGCTTCCCCACTCCTAGAGCTATCATACTTCCTGTTATTTCAAGCCACAAAAAATAGGGAAGGCCTCCTCTGTCAAGCTGGCTTCGTCTCCTTACCTATCTTGCAGTTGGGGCCAATGACGCTGTTGGTGATACGGCATTTCCTGCCAACCGACGTCCCCTGCCCGATGAGGACATTCTCTTCAAGGGCGCTGTCGTGGCCCAGGCTCACCTCCGCCCCCCGGTAGATGTTGTGCCGGGAATGAGTGCAATTTTGCCTCTTCTCATCAGTGATGTTCATTTCCGGAGTAATGGGATAGACCCAGCGTTGTAGGATGTCAGAGGACACAGATTCATACATCAACAAGTTCGATATCGGGGCGCCGTATTCCTCTGAGGTCACGTGTATGTGGATCTGGTTGCCTAGAACCTGGAGAACGAAAGGATATGGCTGAGAAATCCCGTTGAGTGAAGGTCTGGTTCTGCTGGTAAACTGAGATCCAATTTGGATTTTCGAGGATTTGAAGTCTCTCCTTAGCGTTTCTGTCCTTCCGTGCAAAGACATGTGGTGTATACATCCCGCCCCTGCTTTTTTGCATAAAGCTACCACAGGTGGGTTTATCAATCAAGAACTGGATCACATGCCACACTTAATACAAGACTGCACAAGTGTATCGTTTAGTAAGAATACAGAAGGCCTACACAAAGTATTTTCATACACGGAAAGCTACACATGCGCCATGTGCACAGCATAATGCCAAATTTGGTGTACTGTATCCTGGAACTCCATCTTAAAAAAAGGACACATGCTGTTTCGGGAACAATTATTATTATCGATGACAGTGTTGGCTGCACTAGCAAGTCAATCCTCCCAGGGAACCCCCTCTCCAGACTTACCTCTTCATTCACCAGAAGGCCCCGCACAAAATCATCCCGAGTTTGATAATCAAAGTTATCTGTGAAGAGTTCAGCCACCTGAGAGGGAAGGAGAAGCAACACGAGGGCAACCAAGTGAGAAGAAAGACTCGAGGCACCAAATCATCTTCCAAAGGGGCCTCTGGCTTAACTCCCTGAGCTAACAGCAGACAGATCAGAATCTCACCAGAAGATTTTTGAGACAAGTGAACGTTCAGGGATGACCATCTCCTGGGAATCTAAAACAAATGCAACCTTGCGCCATCAGCAGGTCCTTGACAGGTGATTTCACTGTTATGATTTCACCCATTCCACTGATCTGAGGAGAAGCCAGATGTCCTTCTGCCCTAGCGTCTTTGCTAGTAGTTGAGTCTGGCCTCTGAGGAAGGCTAGGGAAATCAAGGGACCACTTTTCACTGTAACATCACTTAGATTAAAGACGACTCAAGCACAGACACCCCCCCCCCTCTCCTGGACAAAAACAAGGTCTGCTTCTGACGGGGGCTGCTGGCTTTGTAGAACCTACCTGAGGGGAGCAGATGCTGATGTGGCAGTCCAGCAGATCATGCCGTATTTGCACTTCTTCAATATTACTCTGGAACAAGCTCTACAAAAGGAAGAGCACAGTGGAAGCCCTGTCAGCTCCTGGACTGATTTTTCCAGACCCACCCCTCTCCATGCCAGCTTGAAGCCATCATCACAAAGAAGAGAGACTGAGGTGTTCACACGTAGAGATGGGCACGAACCGCTGGTTTATTTAGTGGCTTAACAGCTGTCTGGTGCTTCAAAGTCCCACCTCCTCTGACGAGAGCCCACTCAGAGGCAGTTCGTGCCCATCTCTAGTCACATGACACTTGCCTGATACTCAATCCCCCTGCAACATCTGCGGCAGCATTTAATGTAGGCACAAACACCACAAAGGGAAACAAAGGAACTAGGTCTGCCATTAAAAAAAAATTAAACCCAGAAATACATGTTCCCACGGTGTATTATCAGGAATGGCCACCAGATGGAACCAGAGACTGTGCTATATGTTGTTTAGTCGTTAAGTGGTGTCCGACTCTTCGTGACCCCATGGACCAGAGCACGCCAGGCCCTCCTGTCTTCCACTGCCTCCCGGAGTTGGGTCAAATTCATGTTGGTAGCTATATACAGCTATATACTGTGCTATATACAGGTAACTTAAAGGGAATTAGCTAGAACAATCCTTTAAGTAAATCTCAATAGGCTAGTTGATGTTTAATACTTCTATAAGCGATGGTGACTTTGTTTTGTCTATGACAAGTCATCGGAGAATGTTACATTGCAAGAAGTCTTGAAAACGCTGAAGTATTCTGCTAACAGTAGGACCGCAGTATCTGTGGGGGAGCACTTCCAAGCCCACCCTGTAGATGCCAGAAACAGCAGATAAGCGAAGCACTAACTTCCAGTTTCTTTGCTGTCCATGCATAGTTGAGAGAGGGAGCCCTGGAACAGTCTTGCCAAAGGACTGGATTTCCTGCCCTCCTGTTCGCAAGGAGGCTTCTGCTGCCTCCCCCTTTTGCTTCTCCATTTTACCTGAAGCTGCTTCCTTCTGAGACATCGGGCCACAAGTGCATTCCTATTAAGTCAACAGTCTCTGGTTCCATCTAGTGGCCAGTCCTGATAATACACCTTGGGAACATGTATTTCTGGGGTCTATTTTATTTTATTTTATTTCTTCAGGCAGGGACAAGTGAAACCATAGGTACTAATCCCATGGATACGGCAGTCCCACTGTACTGGGATATGGGCTTGGGAGAGACAGCCTCCATTTCCTACCTGTGAAACAAGATTTTAAAGGATCAATATTCCAATGGTTCCAGAAACGAACTTCAGACATAAGTGGAAGTGTTAACAGAAGATAGAGAAGTAACTTGCATATCATTTATAGCAGTGTTCCCCAACATTTTCCGGTCTGCGGACCGGCTGGGGAAGGCGGGGCACCCCCCCGCGCGCGCGCCTGCGCGAGCGAGCGCTGCTATTTTGCGCGTGCGCACGACCGCTTGTGCGCATGCGCAAACAGCAGCGCGCGCTTGTGTGGGCCCGCACGCATGCGCAAATGGCGCGGCATTCGTGCGGGCATGCCGGAGCGCGCGCGCAGGCGCAAACAGGCGGCGCGGGGGTGAGTGCGCGCGGGGGGGGGGCAGTGGGAGGTCTCTCTCGCCGGCCCGGTCTGGCCCAGGCCAGGGACCGGCACCGGGGCCGGGGGTTGGGGATCGCTGATTTATAGGATGGCACCAAACAGTCTCAATCTAAGAAAAACCATCTAGGTCGGTGTTGTCTGCTCTGACTAGAAGCAGCTCTCCAGAGTTTCACATCCAGAGCAACAATCATGCACAAATCAAGAGCATTTTTTTCTGTTCTTCATCTGCAGCAAAGAGTACGTATTCTAAGATGGGGGTTACAAAAAATTATATTTTTCCAAAAGGGAAGATGGATAGCTTCCCCTTTTTTCTTTTTTGCTGCTCAAGGTGTTGGGGAAGTAGCAGTATAATCCGAGTCACTTGAACTTCTCTAGCAGCATGCAGCTGCTCCATGATTCTAAGGAGGACAACCTACTGAAGGGTTTTGGAGTCTTTTCCAGCTGCTGCCTTCCTATAAGGCAGTAGGTCCCAACCTGGGTTAACCCAGGTATTCTTGGACTACAACTCCCAGAAATCGTGGCCAACAGAACTGGTGGTGAAGGTTTCTGGGAACTGCAGTTCAAGAACACCTGGGTTACCCAAGATTGGGAACTGCTATGGGGAACTGGGATATCTATTACTCTCACCTATCAACCCTTCTGTTGAAACCAAATAAGCCTCCACATTCTATAAAACAAAACACCTATTCAAATGTATTAAGATGACATTTAGTAGGGAACTAAAAGAGGGTATTCTATCAGTGAAGGATGCCTATTCAAATCACACTTTTGGGGGGAAAATGTGGTGTGTGCTACCTTGGGTCCAAGTCCAGGAGAAACGCAGCATATAAATAAAATAAATGAATGAATGAATGAGTAAGTAAATATTTCTAACTGAACTACTACCTAACCCTGCTGGACAGTATTATGTCAATTGTACAGAGAGCAATCCAAGCCTCTAAGAGAGTGAAATGTTCAAAGCCAGTAAAAAAAACTAAAGACATGCATTGTTTGAAATAGAGATGGGCTCAAACTCCCGATTCATGCCAGTTTGTTTTTCAGCCGAACAGGTGTTTGGTGGTTCCCAGGCCCGCCTTCTCTGGCAGGCGCCCACTCACAGATAGCATCTGGAGGAGGCGGGGCAGGGGAGCTGGGGCTCTGTATCTGAGTAGGTGATTGCCAGAGAAGGTGGGCCTGGGAACCGCTAAAACCTGTTTGGCTGAAAAACAAACCACCACGAACCACTGGTTCTGTGGTTTGGAGCCCATATCCTTGTCTAACCAGAGATCCTACAAGGAATATCACAGCTTCATCAGACTAAAATCTGGAGGGAACTGACGGGCTGCTGAATTCCTCCCTTGTTCACACACCATGGGAAACCGGAAGCGTTTCAGCCCTCGAGTTCTCTGGTAGTGCAGGACCCGTTTTGTAGCACCGTCCATGGCAATGATAACATCATCCTCTTGGCACCTAGCTTGGTGGCCCGGCAAGGACTCTTTGAAGATCATAGTCATCACAGATACATTTTTCTCCAGCTTACGCCGTAACCTGTATAGGAAAGGGCAGGGGAAGGGGGGGCAAAGAGGGTCTTTAAATGAAATGAGGCATCCCACCAGTTGGAAACGGTCATCACCAAGCAAGGTTCGTACAGCTTCCTCCAAAACACCCACCTGTGTTCCTGTAAGGCTGTGGAAACATTAATATTGGACACAACATCTCCGGAGACCAGGATGAAATCAGAACGAACAAGCGTCTTGGCATCAACGTCCCGTAGCACGTCACCGAGCGAGCGGTAGAGGTCGGAGGTCACAAACCGCACTGTATTTGGAGAATTGGGATGGCACCACTTAGATTTCCTGGCAATGGGACACAGACAGAAAGGAACATCTGGGAACATCTGTAGAGGGTGCACACTAGAAAGCGCCTTCCTGATGGCCTTTTTAAAAAACACAGATATAAGAAAGAAAGCTACACTATACATTAAAGGCTCCTAATAGTATCAACACAACCACAGACAGGCAGGAAGCAAACACAGAATATGGAATAAGGCTCCCTGATACTTCACAGGCAACCTCAAAGTCTTGTGCCAACTCAAATATGGCACCCGGGGCGGGGGGGATCTTTAACATACAGAAACAATACATCCTTCATCAGCAAGAAGAGCTGTTGTTGCACAAGGCACAGACAGAGAGAAACAAGGAAGACGTCAATTTCTTAGATAGACCAGAACGCTCGCCTGTCCCTTACAGTAAATGCTCCTTGATTTCTGAAGACTTCCAGCAACAAAAGACAAAGGTTTCCTCCACACCAGTTGCAGTTAAGAATTCCAGGGTGTAATCAATCATGGCCACATTTGCCAGAGGAATCAGAGCCTAGGGAAAACAAAGAAAAAGTCCACCAAAATTAAATATGAAAACACGCTACTGTGCAATTCTGTTGTCAATAGGACACATTCAGTTCGTGTCAAATGCGAAGAAGAAAAGCTGAACAACCCATGACATGAAGTCTGTGATAGCATTTACAGTAGGGTATCCACAGGGGTTTGGTTCCAAGCTCACCCCCCCTCCCCGCAGATGCTGAAAAATGTGGAAGGATAGAACACTACACATGGCATGGTCTCCTGGCTCCCTCTAGTGGCCAGTTCTGGTAAATACATTTTGGAAATGGATACAAATAAGTATTTCTGGGAGAGAGGAAGAGTGAAGAGATATGAAGAAGTATTCTTATTCTAATCTGCATATTTACGTCATTTTTCATTACATTTCAACTTACTTTCTGACAATTTAAACTGAGTACTCTATTACCACATCTTCATCTTAATGAGCCTCGTGGCACAGTGGTTAAACTGCAGTCCTGCAGTCAAGCCTCTGCTCAAGACCTCAGTTTGATTCCAACGGGTTCAGGTAGCCGGCTCAAGGGTTGACTTGGCCTTCCATCCTTCCGAGGTTAGTAAACTGAGTACCCACCTCACTGAGGAGGGGGCAACGCACAGCCTGCATAATTAAATTGTAAACTGCCCAGAGAGTGCTTTAAGCACTATGGGGCAGAATATCATCATCAACACACACATACACAATGTCTTCTTCAGGCTATGGAAAGTGCAAGGTATGTTCACTATGAGCAGCAACTTTTATTGAAACGGCAGCTTGATTATCTTTTTTACTGTATTTAAATTGTTGCAAGCCGCCCAGAGACCTTTGGGTAGTGTGGGCGGCATATAAGTTGAATAAATAAATAAATAAAATTATTTCCTTTACTTTTTCATAAAATACATCCAAAGAAAGAGCACACCTTCAACTCCTAGTCAATAGGTTGTCCAATTTCAGGCCGTACACAGAACAACAAGGAGCTTTAAAGTAGCTATCAGTAATTTTTCATTATCTTCCCATTGATTAAATGGCTTTACAGTTTAGCTGGCAACCCTGCTGACTAAACACAGCAAGATCATGCTGGCCCTAACAATTTAAACAACTGTCAAGCAATGCTAAATTAATATGTTCCTCTCTTCAAATCGCAACCTCAAATTTCAGATAGAAAAACTATTTTTTAAAATAATTTTACCCCCACCTTTCTCCTTAAAAAGGATCTAAGGCGGCTTACATCATTAAAAGACAATATTTAAAGCTAAATTCCTACACAAACAAGTTGAAACAGCAGATACCTTCAAAACTACTTGCTGGTACTGAGTACAGTCACAGGCTGCCCTTGCAGATAATTTTCTTTCCATACTGTAAAACCCATTCATATCATTAACATACATAAACCAACTAGCAAGTCAGCCTACTCATAAGCAAATTCGTACGTTTCAGTCCGTTCTTGACATGTAAAGGAAAAATTCGTGCTGCAGTTCTTTGGGGTGCGCCACTTGCTGGGTTCATGTGTGCACACAGGCCCCTAGAAATGCAGTGAGGCTCTTTATTTAATGGAAAGGAATGGACCAAAACGTCTGAATTTCCTTAATGTTACACAACAGGACTCAGGCCCTAGAATCATCTTCCTTCTTATGGAGTGTGTGTCCTTGACATCTAGCCACATCCTCACAAACAACTGCTCCTTGGCACATAGCACAGCAGTTCTTATATCCACAAATTCAACAGTGCCCAAAATACCGGTGCAAAACGTGTCTTTTATTAAACATGCATTTGTTTAATTTTTTCCTCAATGCAAAATATTAACTGCCGGTCTGAGGGAAATCCTTACCACAAAGTTTCAAGATGCATGAGGAATTGCAGAGCTAAAATACACAACCCACTTCTACATTACGTCTCTGGTTTAAATGATCTATATTGAAACCCATTGTGCTTTCTGGAAATGCATTTCCTTAGTGTAGCATCACTGTCAATGAACTGTCAGATTTCTAGTGAAGGTCTTAGAAAAATTCAAAGTGCTGACTACTACCTTTAGTGTAGTAAGTCACAACTAGAGTACACCTATTTGGATCAATGGGACTACAGGAGGTGTTGTGTTACCAAATTCCCACTGATTTGATGGGCTTACTCTTCTATACTAAGCAACAGGATTTCAGCTATTGTTACTTAAAAGTGTCCTGTTAGAATGAGTCCCATGTGTTACTTTTTTCAATAGGCAAAAAATATATATATCATTCCTTAGAAGCAATCACCAGGAAGACTTTGTCTTTTGGTGACATCAATGAATTCTCCACCCTCCCAGAAGAAATGGTCAACAATGGGGCAAAAAAAGAGCCCCCTTTCTTGTGTCAAGTCTTCTCCTGATCTCTAACCAGGATGTCTGGTTTCAATAAGGAGCTTTTGCTGACTACAAACAGGGAAAGCTTGCTAACAATTAACTCTGCTTCAAAAGACTATCCAGTAAAACCTGTTTATATACAACAAATGATACAGAATACACATATATTCTCCCTATACTAAACAGGATCAAAGGGTGACTTGTCTGCCACATCCACCAGTAATTTCAGTGGAAGATGTACTGTTTGAGGATATAAATTACTGTCCCAATTACACTACTATAGAATCATGGGATTAAATCTCATGGCTATTTCCTAGCTGAGTACACCCACTGTGTCAGTGGGACTCACATAGAGGTCTTTATGGCGGGTCTGGTCCAGCTGGGATAAGCAATTGACTTTATCCTAGAATAAGGAAACCAGCCTTGAGGAGGAAGCCCAGTTCACCTCTTTCCTCCCTGCCAAGCACAGAATTTAGCAGACTGAGTGATAGACAAACAGCTCACCATCACTTCGCTGCCAAACACAGTCTCTCTCCCACCCTCTGGAAACTATTGAAAAACTACCAACTTTTATCGGCATGTAAGAAAACACAGCAAAACCATTCCAGATATCAGGCTTTCTTCCAAAGACCTCGGACCTCAGCTATTGTTTTGTTTCTCAAAACTACCAGCATTAAGTAGGAACACAACATGTGTATGGTGCTGCATGTGGGGCACAAAGGGAGACTGGAAATTGAACATCCCGAATGCATCTCTGCAGTAAGAGAACACGAAGCAATGGCAAATGGAGTCCTGAACTACATTATTAGACAGGAAAGAAACAGAATGGAATACAGGCGGGAGTAAAATGCTTCTATATGTGATCATCTATCTGCAGGTCTCTTTAACCCTGTACCTTGCTAGTTGAAGTATTTGACAAGACTGTGTAAACGCCTCAAAGAAAAGATGCATGGGGGGGGAACTCCACATAAATAAGTAAAATTTCCTAACTTCAGATGCCCCCCTTTCTAAATGGTACTCCACAGATCTGGAAAACTAACAGCAGTAATTTAGACATTTTGATCTGGCATTCTAAATGCCCAAGCTGAGGAGAAAGCTGGTAGTTGCGACAAATACAGCCCAGAATGTAAGTGACAGAATGTTTAGTTGGGATACAGGAGAAACAGCTTCAGAATCCTACTGAGACAAAGAGGCATTAAAAAAACCAACCCTCTGGAACGTCTCCTTTGTATATATAGCTGCCTAATGACTTGAGATCCTTCCAAATTTAGCTAGCTACTAGTCCTGACTTCACAGCTACATACACAGTAATTAAGTGGAGCAAACGCCCACAACCCTGAATTTCCTGTTTCGCATTGGCCTGACATGCAAAAATGCCATAACTATAGGAGCGAAACAAGTTAGAAACAAAGCAACCCTACTCCCAGCTGAAATTTTAAACATCCTTTCTCACGGATATGAAAATAGCTCTGATGTTTTTTCAGTCAACTGTCTACATACTGTATAGCTGGACAGGGGTTTGTTCTTTATGGTGGGGGTCTCAAGTCATCACCACCATAAAGAACAAGGTGGGCTCTGAAATGTAGTGATGCAAAAACCTCCTGCTCATTCTTGTTTCCCTTGGGACAATTACCAAAAGCAAAGTGCCCCTCTTTGTGAGATGCTGAGCTACAGATTTAACCCTGTCAAACTGAAGATATATAAGCCAGCTTGTCCAGTGAAGACTTTTCTTATGCTAATGGACTTAGGGGGTTGTAAAAGAGCAAAACCTTCTGTGAAGCACAGCAAAGGCATGCTACTTTTATGAATAAAATGGAGTAGAAAAGTGTCCGAATCGCAGTGCCCCAGCTTCTAACAACAGAAGCACAAGTAGGGATTCAAATCACAGAGCTCTAAGAGACCAGAATAAAACCATTGCCAGACAGACTGAGAAAAAGTTCCTGAAATCAAGAAACTAAAAGTGAGTATCTAAAAGTGAGTAGTACAGTGGGCAATGAACGGAGGAACAGAAGGTGGCTGGGGAAAAAAAGGGAGGCTGGAACTGCATCAACACAATATTCTGCCAACATCTGGGGTGTGCTCCTGGATTCATCTCTGAGCCCAGATGCCCAAATTTTAAAACTGCCTTGATTTCTTTCTTTAGGAGAAAGGCAGGGTAAAAACATTTTAAATAAATAACCCTCAAAAATATTTTAAATAAATTACCCTTACCTATATTAAATAAATAAGCCAGTATAATTAACATTCATGTTATTCTATCATTGATATTTTACGACAGAGGTTCTCACATCACTTGCAGCACAAGCTTCAACGAGAAACTTGCACATCAAAGGTGTTGTCACCACAACCTTAAACACACAGTGACTTTCCTACCAACCAACCACAATCTCTGTATTTTGGTCTCTCTTATTTTAATGCCATGTATAAATATTGGCCGTGCTATATCTTTTCCCCTTATGTCTGAGAAAGTGGGCTCAGTGTATCCAGCTGTGGATCCAGAGGTTGGGAGTTCGATTCCCCCACTGGGCCTCCTTGGCAGGGGCTGGACATGATGATCCCTAGGGCCCCTTCCAGCTCTGCCGTTCCAAGATTATTCTTGTCCACAAAAGCTCACATTAAAGAAATATAAGGTGCCACCACATTTTTGTCTTCTTTACTAGTTCTTTTAATTTTTTTTACTTTTATTTTTCCCTATAAGAATTGTATAAGTAAACAAACCACGTGTTTACTGTTGATGAGAGGAAAGGCCACTGAAGGGGTGCTTCAAAGAAGTGCTTTCCATGCCATGAACCCCCCACATTAAAGCCCAGTTTCTCCAGGTAGGTTAGGTAGGTAGGTAGGTAGGTAGGTAGGTAGGTAGGTAGGTAGGAAGGAAGGAAGGAAGGAAGGAAGGAAGAGGGAAGGGAAGAGGGAAGGGAAGAGGGAAGGGAAGAGGGAAGGAAGGAAGGAAGGAAGAAGGGGGAAGAGGGAAGGGAAGGGAAGGGAAGAAAGAAAGAAACCAGGCCAAGGGCCCGAAAGACAGCCGCCCCCCCCCCCCGGCTCGAGTGGTTGAAGAACAGCGGGCATCGGGCAACCAGGGCCTGAGGGGGAGCCCCCGCGGTCCCTGAAGCCGGCAAGGCGTGTGTGTGGCCGGCTTGGCCCACGGACCGTCGCGGCCCCCCCCCCAAAAGCCCTGCTCACGAGGGGACCTGAGGAGCCCGGCCTCGGCCGGAGGGGGGGCCTGACTCCCCCGGGAAGAGGGCCGAGAGAGGCCCCTCCCGCCTCCCGGCGCCAGAGGAGCCCCCAGGGGCGGCCGGGCTCTCCCTCCCTCCCTCCCCGGCCTTCCCCCTTTGCTCACCCGAGGCCGGTCCTTGGAGATGGGGAAGAATCGGCGGTTGAAGCTGTCGGCCACCAGCACGGCCTGGAGCGGCGGCGGAGGCTCCTCTTGGGGGTCGGGCCCTCGAGAAGCCCCGGCTCCGGCCCCGCCGCGCTTCCCAGAAGCCGCTCGAGCCGCCATGACAACGCTGGGCCGCCTTCACGCGCTCCCCTCTCGGGCCTCGCCTCTTCCGCTTCCGCCGACGGGGGGGGAGAGAGAGAGAGCGCGCGCGCGCGCGCAGGAAGAGACGGGGGCCCGGAGGGGACAAAACACCGGCGGAGCGGCTCAGCGAAGCCGCCTTGGTCGTTCCTTCCTCTCTCCATCCGTGGAGAATATGAAACACGAGCCAAAGGCTGAGTCATGACCGAAAGTCGCCAGTAGGGGGCAGGCTCCACACAGAGTTTGTTTCACAGGATCTGGATTTTTATCCTGTGTGGTGTGTTATTAAAAGACACACACAGGATGTTGCCTTGGCTTTCACCATGCAGGGGGAATTTAAGTTGCCAGGGAGTGGGTGTGTCTGATTTTGCAGGACAAGACCTGTAGGCAGTTCTTCATTTCTACTTGGCCAGCAATCAGCAAATCCTCTCGGAAGTTTTGTTATATCTCTGTTATTCTTTGCCCTGCATGAGCCCAAATGGGAAAGATGGTACCAGGAAGTTAATTCCCCTAATTCTGTAATGCACAACCGCCCTGTATCAGCTTGTCCCTACAATTCCTGCATTAGGAGACTCACTGACACAGGTTAACAACGTCTCTGGAAAGGAAACTTCTGGAAACTTAGGGTGGATTCAAAACGTGGCCGCCAGATTGCTCACTGGGGCTGGACGCAAGGATCGCACACACTGCTGTGACGGGGTGATGCCATCTGGCTTTGGTGTCACTCATCCTAAGATATATTTCCCTACATGAAGAGCTGAAGAAGCGCAGCCATTCCCTGAGACTCCCAACGGGTGCCCTGAGACTTGGCCATGGAACCACCCACCAATGAGATCTTCCTGAGAAGATAAACCGGAGTCTGCTGGCTCAGTTGGCACAGAGGAACACCCGAGGAGAGACATTCTCAATGGGTTTTTTTGGCCACAGACATAAAGACAGTATGAAAGAAATATAGGCTGAATCAGAGTTATATAAGTTGCATAACGAACCATGGTGTGTGAAGACCTGTGGCCAGGCTGTGTGGCCCCCTTCAAATGTGCTGTTATTAAAATGGGCCAGGGTCCCTCAGGGAGCCCTATGGCCCTCACTGAGCGTGGGCTAGGAGATGCGGATACCTCAGCCGGAGGGAGTCTCTCGCCCCAACGGGTAGGAAAAACACCCCAGCCTGAATCACCTCTCAGCCAGAGAGAGCGGCAGTGACTGAAAACGTTGGTAAGCTTGTGGGGGAGACCGTTCTTGAAGGAAGAGTCACCTAAAAGACTCCTCAAGAGTAAGGGCTTCCTTGTGGGCAAAGTCCTCAATCCAATAACCCTCTACTCACAATATGAAAGAATGCTGAAAATATTTTCTCATGCAAGATTTAGGACATGCCTACCCTGGACCCCCAGAAAGACAGATAAGGGCGTCCTAGAGCAAATCTATTCCGAATTTTTCTCTAGAGGCGAAAGTGATAAAAACTTAGGCTGCCCTATTTTGGGCACCTCATGAGAAGGCAGGATTCTCCGGAAAAGACCATGATGCGGGGAAAGGTGGCAGGCAGCAGGAGAAGAGGTAGACCAAAATATGAGATGTATTGACTCTATAAGGTAAAGGTTCCCCTTGACAAATTGTCTAGTCGTGTCCGACTCTAGGGCGCGGTGCTCATCCCCGTTTCCAAGCCGTAGAGCCAGTGTTTGTCCGAAGACCGTTTCCGTGGTCACGTGGCCAGCGCAACTAGACACGGAACGCCGTGACCTTCCCACCAAGGTGGTACCTATTTATCAACTCGCATTTTTACATGCTTTCGAACTGCTAGGTTGGCAGGAGCTGGGACAAGTGATGGGAGCTCACTCCGTCGCGTGGATTCGATCTTACAACAGCTGGTCTTCTGACCTTGCAGCACAGAGGCTTCTGCGGTTTAACCCGCAGCGCCACCACGTCCCTCTTATTTGACTCTATAAAGGAAGCCACAAACATGAGTCTACAAGAGCTGAGTTAGGGCTGTTGAGGACAGGACATTTTGGAGATCGCTCATTCATAGGATTGCCATAAGTCGGTGGTGACTTAATGGCACATCACAAGGGTGCTTTCCAATCCTTCTTCCAGTTCCTTTGGACTCCTATTATGCTTGACCTCAGAGTACCTTGTGGTTCTATTTTTGCGGTTATCTCATCTATATGAATACGTACCTTTTCTATAGCTTAAGTGTTGGACCACCTGTCTCCTTCTCTTGGCACCTTCAATGTCCTTGGAATCCAGGATACACCAGGGTAGAAATACTTGCTCAATAATTATGGGATTTGAACAACAACAACAAAAACATTGCCAGAATATTTTTTACAATAAATGCAATCTTGTGCAAACCATATTTTACCGTGTAGTAGGAGTTTATTTCCTGGCATGTTTGTAATAGGCAGGGTCAGACTAAAATGTAGTGAGGCAAAACTCTCTCTAAACAAAAAAGCTTCACAGCATTACCCAAAAAAGGTCATTATCAAACCAATAATCTCTGTTACAAAGTCTGTTTGTCAGGTTTCCTTTATTTATTTATTTTTAGCAACTATGCAAAACTTTAAAATCAATAATTGTTATGTATTTATTTCATGCTTACCGTTCTTTCACAGTTCAAGGCTCAAAAGCTTTAGCTTACTCAGCCTGTGTGTAAATAAGATCATAACGTAAGAACCTAAGAAGAGCCCTGCTGGATCAGGCCAAGGGCCCCTCTAGTCCAGCTCCCTGTATCTCACTGTGGCCCCACCAGATGTCTCTGGGAGCACACGAGAGACCACTAGAGACCTGTCTCCTGATCCCCCTCCCCTGCATCTGGCATTTGGAGGTCCCTTCCTTCTAAGCCTGGAGATTATACATCCCCATCATGGCTT
This sequence comes from Intellagama lesueurii, assembly GCA_037013535.1. Lineage (NCBI taxonomy): Eukaryota > Metazoa > Chordata > Lepidosauria > Squamata > Agamidae > Intellagama > Intellagama lesueurii. Next base: position 262,794,209 of record JBAJHW010000003.1, read on the forward strand.
GTCACCTGCAATGGACTTTTCCTCCCGGAATCTGTCCAATCCCCTTTTAAAGGCATCTAGGCAAGATGCCATCACCACATCCTGTGGCAAGGAGTTCCACAGACTAACAACACGCTGGGTAAAGACATGTTTTCTTTTGTCTGTTCTCCCTCTCCCAACACTCAATGGGAGTGGATGTCCCCTGGTTCTGGTATCGTGTGAGAGGGAAGCTGCCAGTCTTATTCTCCTTTGATGCCAGGTAACTATTTTCCTTATAAGGAATTGATACTTTCATTTCTCCTTTCCTCACTTTCAGTTGTGTTGATTTTGGGTGCACAGCCCTAAACAACAAGGTTGTGGTGCATCTAAAACAGTCTATTGAGTTCTTTCTTGATTGAATTTTTCTTCTTCCTTAACTTTTCCCCAGCTATTTCTCTTGAATGACCAGCTGTAACAATCTGTTCTTTTTTTTTTCTGCTTCCATTACTAAAATATTCTAGCTTTCTGCATTTCATGTGATTTACGATTTCTTGGTCTTTCATTTGCTTTTCTATTTTACTTCACCAGTGTACTCTGAAGACTGTTCTGGCGAGCTAGCTGCCTTGCTTTGGTCCTAGCAGCCAGGCCATGCAGAAACCATGGTGCTTATTGCATGGGGTTAAAATGCACAGCAATGTTCTGATCCATTATTTCCTTATTCTTTCTTTGCAGGGGAAGGCGATGGAAAACAGTACATAGAACATAAGAACATAAGAAGAGCCCTGCTGGATCAGGCCAAGGACCCATCTAGTCCAGCTTCCTGTATCTCACCGTGGCCCCACCAGATGCCTCTAGGAGCACACAAGACAATGAGATACCTGTCTCCTGATCCCCCTCCCCTGCACCTGGCATTTGGAGGTCCCTTCCTTTTAAGCCTGGAGATTATACGTCCCCATCATGGCTTGTAGCCTGCGATGAACTTTTCCTCCAGGAATCTGTCCAATCCCTTTTTCAAGGCATTTAGGCCAGAGGCCATCCCCACATCCTGTGGCAAGGAGTTCCACAGACTAACAACACGCTGGGTAAAGAAAGATGTTCTTTGGTCTATTCTCACTCTCCCAACACTCCATTGGAGTGGATGTCCCCCGGTTCTGGTCTTGCGTGAGAGGGAAAAGAGCTTCCCTCTATCCACTTGATCCATCCCCTGCATAATTTCATACGTCTCAATCAGGTCCCCCCCCCCAGCGCCTTTTCTCTAGACTCAAGAGCCCCCAACGCTGCTGCCTTTCCTCATAAAGGAGGTGCCCCAGCCCAGTCATCATTTTAGTCATTCTCTTCGGCACCTTCTCCAGTTCCACTCTGTCTTTTTTGAGGTGCGGTGACCAGAACTGTACGCAATACTCCAAGTGCGGCCTTACGAGCATCTGGCCCTGAGAACTGCATTGGAGCCTGGTGGTTATCTGTTCACTCTCTGCCAGAATTGTTTGAATATAATGGGAGGGAAACACAATGTTGCTTATATACATTGATTTTTAACCGATGGCATGAACATCTTATCTCTTTGACAACTTAGTATTTAAATATTTGTTTTTCAAGGGTCTTCAGAATTCTTCACTCTTCCCTTCCTCCCTTCCCTCTCTTTGATTTTCCTCGAACAGGAATATAATGCGAGAGCATCAGCTGGAACAAGTTGCCTTCGGCCGGCCGCCAGCCAAACATGGGAGGCGGATGAATGGAAAAGAATGAATGGAAGGCATCACTCCTCCATGGCAACAGGAAGCTGGATGCTGCAGGAGCTTCCTGGAAGAAGGGGGGGGGAACCACCATGGTTTTGAGACAAAGGTCTGGGTGACTTTCCGCACCCACAGCTGCAGGCAAGCCCAATGGAGCTGTCTCCAGTTTCTGGCATTTCAGCAAGAGACACGAACTGGGTACCTGGGTGGCAGCACACAAGGATTAAGCTTCTTTGCAACATGATAAAGAGACACGGCTGGTGTGAGGTTTCTCTGGACTTACAGGCAAGAGGCAGGCTGGGCATCCCTTAGCACATATTTTCATTTTTGTAGTTCTGCCATATAAGATACTGCCTCTGAGCATAAACAGAGCGCAATTCTTTTGCTGCTATAACTTGCAAATATCCGTTAAGCCTCCCAGTTTCAAAGCGGTGTGAGCTCTGGCATCCATCTGTCTCAGCGATCAAGCATGGTTGAGCTCCTATCACCTCCAGGAGCCGAAAAAGTTTACCTCTGGAGACCCCTTGCTGGGGAACGTGAGCAGGACTGTACTCTTCGGCGCCTGTTCTGCTTGTAGGTTTCATGGAGGCACGCGATTCACCCACATGCGGGATTAAAAAGGCTTTTTGGAGAGAGCCAGCATGCCTGTTCAGAGCTTTCTTGAAATTTCTTGGTGGTGGGTGTGTAAAATTATCAGAACCCTGTCCCTGCTTCCCGACACCCCCTCCCCAAATGCCATGCAGGATAAGGGATTCTGGGGGCTTTAACTCTGCAAAGCAATGTGGCCCTACCTGGCCAGCTTCTTCATGGGGCAGCCCAGATTATGGGAAGTCTTCCTCAGACCAGTGGGCTTCCCCTGCATTTATAGCCCATGCCCGTGCCAGGTAGCACAAGCCCTCAGCTACTGGCCATGATGAGAGACGTTGCACACTAGGTTTGCACAGCAATGATGTCACACAAAACTAGCTGAGCTATTAGCAGAGCTGCCTAACTGCAGAGCCTACTTTGTGGCTGCTTTCAGACTCTGGTTCTCCCTTCCAAAGGGATAGCCTTTCCCATGTTGTTGGTCTTCTGTCCGTAGGCAAAACCCTTTAAATGGCAACATTTCTGAAGAATAAACTAGGTGCTGACGAAGGGCCTTCATATGTAGGTTGTGAGGAAGAGGACCAGCGCTTCTATTTCCCCAGCTGCATTTTAGCATGTGTTAAGGTTGGTAATGTGTTTCTAACCCTAATATTATAACTTGCTTTGCTTTAATTGCAAAAAGATCTGTAGGGTCCATGTACAAGGTTGGGTGTTGCCTGTATCAATAACAATTACCGTATTTTTCCGTCTATAAAACGACACTTTTTCCTTAAATAATTAGACAAAAATATTGAGTGTTATTTTATACACGGAAGGCAGCCGCTTTCCCTGCCTTTTGCGAAGCCACGGGGCTTAGCAAAAAGGAAGGGAAGGCTCCCTTCAGGTAAAGCAGCCGTGAAAGGGCTGCACGATCGCACCCCTTTGATCCTGAAGCCACTTCCTAAGCTCCGCGGGGATCAAATTTTCTAATTTGGGGGTTAGAAAAGGGGGGCCGTCTTATACATTGGGTCATCTTATTAACGGAAAAATATGGTACATGCTATCAAGTCGCTTCTGACTTACAACAACATTTTCCAGGGTTTTCTGGGTACAGAGTACTCAGAAGTGGTGGACTGTTCCCTTCTTCTGGGAGCACCCCAGGCACACTGTGCAGCTTGCCCAAGGCCACCCAGGCTGGCTTTTCTCCCAAGAGGCACCATGGGGGGGGGGGGGAGATGGGATTTCTGACCCCTAGCCCTGCTGCCAGATACCTGACTCACTGCGCTATACAGCCAGCTGATAAGTCTGTGACGTCAAATCAATTCTGACTGATGGCAACCTTTGCCAGGGTTTTCTTGGTACAGAGGTACTAACCACTATCCAACCAGCAATACCTTTATTAAACCACTAAAATCTGACAAACAGAAATGCTGGCTTTTGAGCTATAAAGGACACTTAATTAGGCTGGGCGTTGCAGAACTGGGGGAGGTGAAGAACATAAATGTCCCAAAACTACTACTACTAACCACCACCACCTTAGAACAGCAGAAGGGACCCTCTGGATCATCAAACCCAGCTCCCTTCATGGAGGCACAGGGAAGAATTGAACTCACAGCCTCCGGCTCTGTAGCCAGAGACCTAAAACCACAGAGCTATCCAGCAGTTCTTCATCATGGTCAAATGTATGGCATTGGAACCTGGGTGATCTTGGGCCAGTAGTTACCAGATTTTTTTGTTTAAAGCACCAAAACTGAAGATTACCTCTTGTCGAACCTGTTCGAAACACAGAACGGAAGACTACCTCCTCCTTCGGCCACTGAGTAATGCTCTTTATTTGACGGCAACTGAGTGTGTCTTGCCCACTGTCTAAACTTGTCTGATACAGCCTTTGCCGTGCTTCTGGGTGCCTATATTCCCACTCAAACAGAAACCGTGTGCTTAGACCTAAGGCAGCGGCAGTGGCAGCAGCAGCAGGAGATGCTGAATGACTGACCGCCCTTTCTACCCTCCCAAGCTGATTCAATAAGGTGCAACTTCCATTGTGGAACTTACTTTAAACAAGAGAGATTGGCCTCAACGTCTGGCCAGGACGACTTTGGGAGCTTTTCTGTTCCTTCTGTGCCCCCAAATGATGAAGAGACCTGTAGGACTCAAAAGCTTGCCCGTTTGTGAGATTTTGGTGGTCTAATAAAGGTATTGCTTTTGGGTTGTGTTTTTAATGTTATGCGTTTTTAACTACATTTGGAGTCGCTGTGGTTAACACTCGCACGAGTGCGAGCTTATGCTCTTGTTACACGGTCATAAAGAGATACGACTCGGACAACAATCAGCATCACAGGATGGGTTTGAGTAACATAGGGTACAGCTTGGGTTACCTAAAGTACAACTGCAGCCTCATGGTGCTGTTCCCCGTCAGGAGAGCAATGGAAGTGCTTGGTCAGACATAGTGAAGGGCAGTTCCTTGGCTGAAGGAAAGGGCTGCTTGTTCCTTCCATTGGAAAAGGGAAATAGTAAAGAGGTGATCAGAGCAGGACTGCTATGTCTAGTCTCTTGCAACAGTATTAAAAGTCCCAATTGTGTTTGACTGCCTCATCTGGGCTTCCTGCATTTAATAACAGCAAACTGAGGGAAGGCAAGGCATGCTCTGGGATTGGAATGGCCAGGTACTCATTATTTTCTGTTGACCACACCATGGTCAAAACTCCAAATCAGCCTGGAGTCTTCCCACCGCTGCCAATCTATCGTTTTCCCTCTGCCACTGGGGCTTCTATCTTTTTGGAACTAAATGGATTCACATTGGTTCACACAGTGTGATTGCTTGAGCTGATATGGAGGGGGTTGTAGTCACTTAATTTGAAGCCATTCCATCTGGTGACAGCAGCAGTGAGAGAGATAGGGTAGCAGGAAAAGTGGCTGACTTTTGAATCCTCTCCTCTGCAGCCAGATGCCAGAGTCTGCTTGTTTCCCTCCCCCCACCGTTCTTCTATTCATTCATTCATCTATCCTTCCTTCCTCTCTAAGGCCTGCTGCCTAGCACTAGGAGAGCCAGCTGACCGAAAATAAAAATAAAAGAACAAGGAATTTGAAGAGAGAGAGGAGGACATTTCCAATCAGCCTTGCTTGCAGGTTGGTAAGGTAGCTCTGCTCTAACTGTGCCTCTTGCAAATCTGGATGGCCAGAGCAGAGCTACCTTAACAAACTGGAAACACAGCTGACTGAAAACTCTCTCTATACCGATTCCTTGCTTTTCTCTCTCTTCAGTCACCTAGCTGTCCTAAATAGAGATGGGAGCTTTGTGTGAAACATGGCACCACAGGTAGTGCTGAGTGCCATCTTCCTCCTCCCCAGGCCTCCTGGTCCAGTTACCAGGCTCCACATGCTGCTGGGGTCCTTCTTTGGCAGCATTGCTTCAATCCAGGCGGAAGCCGAACCAGACTTTCCCTGCCTCCTGAGGCAGCCAACCACTATGGCAAGGAGGTGGGATGGGGAGTCTCCCTGCACAGCCGATGAGTGGTTGCCTGCTTGGGGAGGCGGGGAAAGGCTGCCAAAGAAGGACCCCAGCAGCATGTGGAGCCCGGTAAGGCCTGAGGGGAGAGAGATGGAACTCAATGCCACCTGTGGTGCTGTGCTTCATACGAAGCATGAAGCTCCCATCTCTAGTCCTAACACTAGAGCAACAAGCTGGAGGGAGAGAGGGAGGGAGGGAGGGAGGGAGGAAAAGAGAAGGAAGGAAGGAAGGAAGGAAGGAAGGAAGGAAGGAAGGAAGGAAGGAAGGAAGGAAGGAAGGAAGGAAGGAAGGAAGGAAGGAAGGAAGGAAGGAATGTTCGAAACATTTACAAGGAAATGTTTTTCAAAATACAGGAGCAAATTTGGAGACAGACTTGAAAGTACTCAAGAGTAACACACCAGAAAATAATAAAAGGTAATGTACCCTGTATAATACTCACACCTTAGCAGAGAGATTGTGTAGTTCTAGGACATGCACAGAGTGCATCTTCCCAGCACAGTTTTGTAGGATGGCAAACAGACACAGCTTCTCTTCAGAGTCAGACTAAGTCCCTTTAAGGCATCATGAAACAGCAGGGGAGCAAAGCACTTTTTTCCTCAGAGACATGCTAACTAACTGGTCTTTCCAATTCCTTTAATGCAAGTAAATGGGCCATTACACCACCTGTTGCCAACATCATCTTAATCCCCTTTCAGTACAAAAGGCATCTTTTTGAGCTGCTCCTTTTCCCGTGGCCCAAATCTACATAAATCTCTGGGAAGGAAGTGGACTGACTTCTTTCAAGTCAGGGGTTACAATCACAGTGTTAGGTTCCTTTTGGGGGTGTTTTTATAAGCCATCTAATAAAAGATAAGTATGAAAGTGTCAGTTCCTATCTCAGTCCATTCTTTAAAGTGTTCAGTAACAGGAGGTAAGTTGAAGGTGTGAATTGTCCCTTTACACCCTGGCCTCTGCCTGTTTGGTGAGCCTCCAAGGCACTCACTCACAAAGGCATTGACATGTCCAGCAACTGAATTCCATATTTCATGTTCCCCAGGTCCTCAGTTTCACCACAGAGGGCATAACTAGAAATAACACGAAGCCACTTACAGGTACAATTGTAAGTCGAACGTTTATTTAAGTTTAGCCCAAAGAAAGAGAAATTGTGAATGCCTTTCGTTAAGTTTAAAAAGGATGAAACATTTTCAATTAGAAATCAGAACAGCAGCATTCCATGAAGAAAATGCTAACATTCGTGAAAACCAAACCAAGTGCTCAGCAGACTATGATTCCACTCTCACTAAAACCATCTGGATAGATATGATCCCTGAACAAACTGAATTAACTCTTTAAATGAAATCTCTGTGGCGTGCAAAATCAAGACCTATAAAATTAGCAATTGCTTGAAGTATTATCTAGCACCACCTGAACTCCCGCCAGCCCTGACTTTCCCAAGGAGGCCTAAAGTTCCAGCTCTAGGGCAGCAAATCAAAATGTGACTGACACAGCAAATATAATGCTATACAGTATCTACGTAATCCAGAAGAACTTGTTCCTGCTGGTTCAGCAAAACCTCCTCCTACATCCCAGATGAGGAATCCCAGAAGGGTTCAGTAGGAAGGTTGGTTGGGAGAGGGGAAATCCTTCTCCCTTGGAAAGGGGAAGGAACCAGGAACCAAGATTTAGGAGAAAAGTGAAAGCTTTTTCTCTCAGGGTGTGGTGGCTTTTTTGTTCTGATGTATAGATGTCTTCAGGATAGGACCTGAGTAACAAGAAGAAGAGGATTCACACAGTTAACAAGCTGCAAACAAGGTTGATTTCTTCCCCTCTGCTGACTCCTGTGAAATTGGCCGAAGCTAATTTACCTGGGGAAACACAACTCCCTGGATGCCACTTCATAGTGGATCTATTTGCATTTTTCTCGCTGTGTAGTCACACCCTGACATATAGAAATTAGCCAACAGAACAAAGCTTAAGAAGAGCCTGAAGCTGGATTAGACTAGAGAACTATGGGATCCAGCATTCTGTTTGCACAGGGGGCAAACAGACACCCCTGGGAAGCGCAGAAGTAAGACATAGGAACATGTCTCTTTCCTGCTGCTGTTCCTCAGTAAAACATCTAAAAAGCCAAGGCTGAGAATTGCAGCTCAGCACATTGTTATGCAAGGACCCCTAGCAACCCTGCAGCCTTCCTGCCTTATCTTGGTCAATGCTTTTGCAAGTAAACCTGAAAAGCAAGTTGCCCAGATAAGAACAATCTAAAGTTCCTTCCGGAAGGTTCCCGGCACTGATGCAAATACATCCGTTTTGCCCTGGCACTTAAGAGCATCTCATGCGCTTCGGCAGGCTCCCGTCCAAACCTCATCCTTCAAATACAAGCAACATTTTATTTATTCAGTGGAGACGTTTGGCATGCAAGTGGAATATACAAAGATCAATTTGTTTTTCCGAACACAGTTATTAGCTCTGACTGCTCCATTTTCTAAGCTGCAGCAACATCTAGCATGCTGCAGCAACATCTAGCATTCAATAACCTGCAGGAAGAGTTTTGATTTTGATTTTTTTTTTTACTATAACAACTGAATGGGGCAGCAGGTGTTGTGAGAAATGAAAAACACAGTGCTTCATTGTGAAATGAAGTCCACGCTGAGCCCTTCTGATGTAGTAGTTAGAGTTTTGGAGGAGGATGTGGAAGGTCTGGGTTCAAATCCTGACTTGATCGTGAAAGTCAGTGGATGATTTTGGCCCTGACCCGCCTCACTAGGTTGTAGTGAGGATAAAGCAAGAAGGAAGAAGGCTGAGTTTGCCCTGTTTGAGCTTTTTGGAAGGATACATAGACAAACATGAGAAAGGTTAATAAAGATTTCAGACCTCTAAGATACACCAGCGGAAGGGATACTAGATTCAGTCTGGCTATGCCGTGTGTGCTGCCTTGGCAGATACAGTGGCAGAAGACACGAGATGCTCTCTACTAGAACAGGCTGATGTTCCACCGGTGGAGATGTGCTGGCAGAATGGCTCCATTGGAAGGAAACTTGTGGGAGGAATGTGGGTGGTGCAGGTGACAGGCACACTTGCCTTGTATCATGTTTGGAAAAAGTTACAATTACTTGTTTCAGTATAATTAGTTCCTTTCCCCAGTAACTAAGATACTGAAGGGTACCAGGACTATTTCCTGATTTTTGCCTGTCTCTAATGCATTAATCAATCAGCCAGAGACAGAGAGATCCAATAGATATTTGTTTATTTTCAGCTGAAAGCAAGCAAAGAGGCGCAAACTTCACACGCAGAAAACATGCGGAGAAGAAGCGCCCCCCCCCCAATACAAAAAGTATACATTTTTATAGGGCAAAACATGAAAGAGGGGCTAAGGGGGGGTTGGGTGGAGGAGGAGAAATGGGAGGGGATTCTATAATTGGTACAAATTCCTGCATGAACTCAGCTTTGGGCAGTCATTTATTTCTCCGTGTCAGATGCCCCACTTCCCAAGGACGGACTTCTAATTTAGAAATACCTTAATTGTAAATTGGAAGAAACTCAGATGGACACCCCCTCCTCCCTTGTTCATTCTTGCCTGCCTAAGCAAAACCTTAATATATCTAGTTTACACATTTATATAGCGAAGCAAGTTACAGAAAGCAAGATGGCTACAGTATATTTTATATGTATTAACTGGACCCCTTCAATATATACAAGAACGTAAAAACGAGAGCAAGAGAAAACTTTGCTCCTTTAAGAGGGTAACAGTAACTGTTAGTGATGTACATAGCTACAGGGCTTGGTCGCCCTAAATGGTAGAGGAGGAGTGCCCCTGGGTTCAAGAGCTGCCTCATCTTGCTACCTCATTCTGGATATTGTGGAGATGACAAGATGAAGGGTGTTTTGTAGCACAGATCAACAACTTGCAGTGGTGTTGGCTGTATACCAGCAAGTCATTTCCAACCTATAGCAGCCCTATGATTTAGTGACCTCTAAAAGATCCTGTCATTCACAGCCCCGCTCAAGGTTGTGGCTTCTTTTATTGAGTCAATCCATCTCCCATTTGGACTTCCTCTTTTCCTGCCACCTTCCATTTTTCCCTGCATCGTTGTCTTTATCAGTGATGTCCTTGTGGGAGAGATTTGGAATTTTTTTTATTCCCTGGTTCTCTCTCTGGCCATGATCCTACTGGAAATTTACACTGGCGTAAGTGTAATAGCAGAAATTCTGGTGGAAAATTGTAATTGATTAATTTCCCACTCACACTTCTAGATGCACGCCAAGTTGCATGACTGAATGGCAACTCATTAACTCCTGCTAATTTACACAATTATATTTATATCTGTGCAAATCCCCAATAGAATACTGGCTTCTGTTTCGAAACCAGACTCAAAAGACAGAGGCTCTTCCAGGAAGATCACGCAACCACTGTTCTATTCTTATTTATTGAAAATATTTTTTTATTGGGCTGTAGAATAAATTTGTTTGTTTGTTTGTTTAAAATATTTTTACTAAGCTTTTCTCCTTAAAAGGACCAGAGGCAGATTTGGCATCATTAAAAGACAATATTAAAGCTCACAACCCCTTCACGGATTGCTGCCTTGTCGTGGCGAAGGGGCTTGAGTAATTCAGAGAAGCTATGGGCTATGCCGTGCAGGGACACCCAAGACGGACAGGTCATAGTGGAGAGTTCTGACTAAACGCGATCCACCTGGAGCAGGAACTGGCAAGCCACTCCAGTATCTTTGCCAAGAAAACCCCATGGACAGAAACAAAAGGCTAAAAGATATGACGCTGGAAGATGAGCCCCTCAGGTCGGAAGGCGTCCAACATGCTACTGAGGAAGAGCGGAGGACAAGTACAAGTAGCTCCAGAGCTAATGAAGTGGTTGGGCCAAAGCCGAAAGGACGCTCAGCTGCGGACGCGCCTGGAAGTGAAAGGAAAGTCCGATGCTGCAAAGAAAAATACTGCATAGGAACCTGGAATGTAAGATCTATGAACCTTGGTAAGCTGGATGTGGTCAAACAACGAGCATACAAATAATAAAAAAGATAAATGAATACAATACCAAAAACCATAAGCAACACCAAAACACATTCAAACCCCTCTCAGACAGCTGGTCACTGAGAGGAAGCTTGCCTGAAGAGCAAGGTCTTTGCCTGCTTGCGAAAGGGCAGCAAAGATGGGGCCAGTCTGGCCTCCAGTGGGAGGGAGTTCCAAAGTCTGGGAGCAGCCACAGAGAAGGCCCTTTCCTGTGTCCCCCACCAAGCACCCCTGTGAAGGTGGTGGAACCGAGACCAGTTTGTTTCTATGAGTTACACCAGTGCAAGACTTCTTGCTGCTTGAGGCAAAGGGGATGATGCATGGTGCCCCTTTCAAGCTAGACTTGGTGTCTGAACCTTACTTGAGCATGTATCCACAGCTCTACCCCAAAGTAGAAAGTTGGAGAGTTCATGAGAACAGGGAGAAAGCTGCCCTGCCCCCAGCAATGGCATTTGGGTCACTTCGCCCAATGGTAGGGCTGAGCCTGCTTCATTCCCTTCTCGGTTCGTTATTTGCTGCTTTGCAAGAAACATGGCCAACCTTTTCAAAAGGTTACCATTCATCCCAAGATAATAGATGTTTACGTTGGAAGCCAGGGCTACGTGTCTATTACACAGACTGTGATGTTTACTTAGGAGAGGCCCCTTTGAAACCATAGCTGTACAAATCTCCATCCATTCTTTCTCCACAACCGTGGGTCTCCGTCTGGGGAGGTGAGAAGGTAAATAAGCATCTGACAGTGGATCCCAGGATAATTTTCAAGGGGTCCTCAATGTCTCCTAGGTTTTTAATATTAGCAACAATGAAAAGAACTAGCCCACCATCAACAAATTGGGATGAGCCTGAAATATTGAGTCGCTTGGGAGGTTGGTTGTGTTTTTTCATTACAGCTCCCAGAATCCCATAGGTAAGAAGACCAATTCAGGCTCCTGAAAAGTTTGGAAGAAAACCAGGAACGGAGTATTCTGCAGAAGGAAGGGCTCCTGTGATCAGCATGTGCTCAGAGGAATACTGATGCTACTAAATGACATTCTAACTTCCTCTACTCTCACTCTATATTTAAAGATTCCTATGTAGGTGTTATGAGGCTCATTAAACCACCTTGGACGTTTATACTAAAAGCAAAGCATAAATATTTTGTTGTTGTTTAGTCATTAAGTCGTGTCCGACTCTTCGTGACCCCATGGACCACAGCACGCCAGGCCCTCCTGTCTTCCACTGCCTCCCAGAGTTTCATCAAATTCATGTTGGTCGCTTCGATGACACTGTCCAGCCATCTCGTCCTCTGTTGTCCCCTTCTCCTCTTACCTTCACACTTTCCCAACATCAGGGTCTTTTCCAGGGAGTCTTCTCTTCTCATGAGATGGCCAAAGTATTGGAGCCTCAGCTTCAGGATCTGTCCTTCCAGTGAGCACTCAGGGTTGATTTCCTTCAGAACGGATAGGTTTGTTCTCCTTGCAGTCCAGGGGACTGCATAAATATTAAATACAAACAAAAATAGTTCTATATTTATTTCTAAAAGGTATACTCTGCTTCCTATCCAGTCCTTGATGCTTCCCACAGCAGCTTCCACTAAATGGATTAAATTTATGCAGTGGATAATAAGGGCAACAAGATGTTCCCATAAACCAAGCAAGTTAGGCAGTAAAAGCCTGCTGATAAAACACCAAGCTATAAAGGCAGTTTTTATAGTCAGCGTCCTGAATCTGGGGAAGATGTAACCCTCTCTCGGCAAAGTGTTCCAAAGAGCAGGTGTCATGGTCAAAAAACACCACACCTGTGTGACTCATCTGCAACACCTGAGTGGATAGGGTGCCCATGCAAAAGGGAATGTCCTACAGATCTTGAGAAAACATAAATGGAAGTGTGAGGCAGGAAGGCACTTCTGCAGATATTCAGAGTCGAAGATCATTTAAGGGAGGGATGGGCAAGTCATGGCCTGCAGGCTGCATAAGCCCCCCCCCCCAAGCTCCTTTTTCTGGCCTCTTAAGCACCCCACCACTCCCACAAGTAAAAAAATGACCACTGCACTGTACAGAATGTGTTGTTATTTAATTATGTAAAATATTTTTACCCTGCCTTTCTTCTTGAAAAGGACTAGAGATGGGCACGAATCGATTCGGCGCAGTTCGTATGACTCAGTCAGCACAGCACCGCAGGTGCCGTGCGTTTCCTCCCCCCCCCCCCCCCAGGTTCCCCACTGGACTGGAGAACCGTTGAAGGAGGAGGGCCTGGCTGGCACGCACTGAATTGTGAGTGGGGAAACTGGCTAGGGGGAGGGGAGAGGAAACTAATTTGTACGAACTGGGCCAAATCGATTCGTGCCCATCTCAAAAAAGGACCCAAGGTGGCTTACAACATTGAAAGACAATATTGAAAGCTGAAAGCAATGTATTTTTCTTTAAAAACAAAGTACTTGCTTTTTTTAATTTTAAGTTATTTTAAAGTTCATTTGAAGAAGCATTTTAACAGGAATGTTTAGGTCCATGCCAATCCTAAGTGGCAGGGAAAATATGCTTTGATTTTGTCTTTTGTCTCTGTAAATGAGAACCAGTGGCATATAGTGATAAGACTCAAGACAGTTGAGTTAAAATCCCCACCTGGCCATGGAAACTCCTTGGGTGCTGGTGGAAATAGCAAACCACTCCTTGGACATCTCACATCCAGATGCCACAGATTGAAACAATGCAGTAATAACTAGAAGCCAACACGGATTTCTCAAGAACAAATCCTACCAGACTAATCTGATCTCATTTTTTGATCAGGTCACCTCCCTGATAGACAGAGGGAATGCTGTAGACATAATATATCTTGATTTCAGCAAAGCTTTCGATGAAGTGCCCCATGATATTCTGATTAGTAAGCTAACTAGGTGTGGGCTGGATAGAACAACTGTCAGGTGGATACACAGTTGGCTACAGAATTGTACTCAGAGGGTGATGATGAATGGCTCCTTTTCAAACTGGGTGGAAGTAACAAGGGGGATACTCCAGGGCTCAGTCCTGGGCCCTATGCTCTTCAACATTTTTATTAGTGACTTGGATCATGGGGCGCAGGGAATGCAAATAAAATTTGCAGATGACACAGAATTGGGTGGAATAGCTGGTACTCTGGAAGACATGAAAAAAATTCAACATGATCTGGATAGGCTTCAGCACTGGGCTGAAAACAACAGAATTAAATTCAACAGGGTTAAGTGCAAAGTACTGCACCTCGAAAAAAGAAACCAAACACACAGTTACAAGATGGGAGATACCTGGCTCAGCAGTACTATGAGCGAGAAGAACCTTGGAAACGTAGAATAGAACATGAGACAGATCTCACTCTTGTAACTATTGTGTTTCCCCGAAGATAAGACAGGGTCTGATATTGATTTCTGCTCCAAAAAATGCATTAGGGCTTATTTTCAGGGGATGTTTTTTTTTTTTTCGTGTACAACAATCTACATTTATTCATGTCATGTCAATTTCTGGTTGCTGCATAATGGTGGAGGGCAGGATTTCACTTAACTGGGGCTTGTTTTTGGGGTAGGGCTTATATTACGAGCATCCTGAAAAATCATACTAGGGCTTATTTTCAGTTTAGATTTTATTTTCAGCGAAACAGGGTATAATTTCACAATATGGTGGAACTAGGTATTTGCTTGCTATGACCAAAAAGTCACTAACTGAATAACTTGACCTATACAGTAGCCTTGAACTTTGAGGAAGAGAGGGTAAATGAACCCTGTCCTGTTGTTTCATAGTCTCGCCCAGCTTGCACAGTACACACAAATACTTGTTTTACTGGGAGTGTTGTGATGTTAGTGGAGATAAAGGCATATGGATGGTGTAGATACAAGCAATATAGAGAAGGACTTTGGAAGGACACACTGAATCAGCTGTTTGGAGTCACATGTGGCTGTTGAGAGACAGCACTTGGAAGTTGAAGAAGTACTTGGAAAACTAGTCATGTGAACAATGACAAATCCTTGTGATGTAGAAGTCAATTGACAAAAGTCTATTACCATCTCCACACAAGAATTGGAGGTTGTTCATGATTTCGTGTACCTTGGCTCAACAATCTCTGACACTCTCTCTCTAGATGTCGAGCTGGATAAACGCATTGGCAAAGCAGCTACCATGTTCTCTAGACTCACAAAGAGAGTATGGCTTAATAAGAAGCTGACGGCATATACCAAGATCCAGGTCTATGGAGCCTGTGTCCTGAGCGCACTCCTGTACTGCAGTGAGTCCTGGACCCTTTGTGCACGGCAGGAGAGGAAGCTGAACACGTTCCATATGCGTTGTCTCTGACGCATTTTTGGTATCACCTGGCAGGACAAAGTTCCAAATAGAGTAGTCCTAGAATGAGCTGGAATTTTTAGCATGTATACATTACTGAAACGGTGACGTCTACGTTGGCTCGGGCATGTCGTGAGAATGGCTGATGGTCGGATTCCAAAAGATCTCCTGTACGGAGAAAGAGTGCAAGGAAAGCGCCCCAGAGGGAGACCACAGCTGCGATACAAGGATCTCTGCAAGCGGGATCTGAAGGCCTTAGGAATGGACCTCCACAGATGGGAAACCTTGACATCTGAGTGTTCAGCCTGGAGGCAGGCGGTGCAGCATGGCCTCTCCCAATTTGAAGAGACCCTTGTTCAGCAGGCTGAGGTCAAGAGGCAGTCCCGAAACCAGCAAAACCAGGGAGCTGGACAGGGGACAGATTGTATTTGTCTTCCATGTGGAAGGGATTGTCACTCTCAAATTGGCCTTCTCAGCCACATTAGATGCTGTTCCAAGACCTCTTTTCAGAGCACGTTACCATAGTCTCTCGAGACTGAAGGATGCCTACACACACAGAAGTCAATTGACTAGCACCTGATAGAAAATGTTCCAGTTGGGAGTCCTCATCTTTCAAACTATCTTCCTTCCTTCCAAGCTATCACACCATGTCCAGTACAGTAGCAGTGGTTCCCAACTTTGGGTCCTGAGACGTTCCTGGACTAAAACCCCCCAAAGTCTTCACTATTGACTGTCCTGGCCAGGATTTCTGGGAGCTACAGTCCAAGAATATCTGGGAACCCAAGGTTGGGATGCATTGAGACAGAGGTTGGTTTTCTTTTTTAAATCTTGGCATACATGGTCCATGACGCTAATCTTTACCTGTAATAAATGAACTATACCTAAAGCTTACAGAGGTTACCCATAAGGAAGTGTGGCTCACAGTACATATCCCCAGACCTTCATTTCACCTTTTATTTCAGTGTACATGGTAAGGAACTCAATCAGGCAGGCCCTTTCCTACACCACTTCTTCTCCTCACCCTAAACCTCTCCATATTTAATAGTGTCCCTCTCTCTAGGCTGTTTTATTTTCTTCTATTAGTTTACACACTAACATTTTGTAGAGCTTGGAAAGTACTTTTAATTAGAATTCCATAACTGAGCAGTGAAAGGATAATGCTCTTGTACTCAAATTTTCAAATGCTGATATTTATGCATGGCATAAAGTCTCCTCGGTGCATAGAAAGCAGCTTTCCAGTTGTCCCTGTTTCACTCCTGAATTAATACGCAAGGAAATGATGATGTTTGCTCTTCAAACCTTATAATTATGGCTCAAAGTGTACACCATGTTTTGAAATAAAAGGTAGCTGAGTGGTCAATACAAAACACAAATGCAAAAATATACCTTTAAAACCACTAAAAAATACCTTTAAAACCACTAAAAAAAAATCATCATACAATACATGAGCTTTTGTGGATTAAAAAAACACATCATCAGGCACGTAGCAGTGTGAAGGATTTTAAGTCCAAAAGTTTATGGCAAGATGGATTTTGCCAGGAAAATTACTCTGAGATGTAACGTCCAAAAATTCTTGGCAAGGTGGAATTCTCCCGGCACGTTTCTCTTGAGATGCGTCAGGACCTAGTATGGTGGTTGTTTTATGGGTACAGTTGTGGATTGGGTGTAACCCCCAGTTTTTCAAACACAGCAGTACAGGCTGTGTGCATACACACATCTCCCAATTGGGCCTTCCTTTGAAACAGGCATCTTGTTTTGAGGGCAACTTTGCACTGATGTGTTTATTTCCCTTCCTCTAGAAAATGCAGATGACCAACACATAGCCAAGGGGCCTTCAATCTATAGCATTTCTTTAAAAATTTAAACTGCTTCCCTTTAAGCCCCTATTCTCTCTTTCAGCTCCCCCGCCCAGACAAAAAATGATGGAGTTTGGTTCTTGCTAGAGGTGCACGGATTTGTATTTTGGTTCCTTGGGCACCATAGCATAGTAGTTGAACCCCCACCCTCCACCAATCTGGAGAACCTTTACTTCTTGTATTTCTATAAAGCACAAGTGCTGTGGTGTAAAGAGGAGGCATCCAGTGCTCTGTGACTTATGCAACATACAAGCTAGACCAGGAACCACCCTCCCGATCCCATCCTGCAATGTACTGAGCATCTATTCTGCAACCTAGCATTCAAAGGTGGCATGGCTCAGTGAATGGCAGATATGATGTGGAGCCCTAACAAGTAATCCCCCATGCCATTTTTGAGAGTCCTCAAGCAAATCACGATCCCTGGTGCAATTCATCAGCTCAAAGCACGGACCACAGTGACATAGGTCGTTGAGGGCAAATTGATGCAAAGACTGCAGAATGAGAAACAATGCTGGCAGCACTGCATAAAAATCTGAAAAGCAAAAAGGCAACTTAAATTAGAAAGCAGTACAATTATCGCTGACCCTCTGGTTTAAATGCATTGTTTTGGGTGTAGTAGCAGATAGAGGGAGGCCAGAAGGACAGTTTTACACAATTTTGGATTGTCCTATATAGAAGATCAGTAAAATTGTCAAGTCCTTAGGACAGAACATGTATGACTGTGCCAAAAAGGGACCCTTTCCACCACCTTCCTGAAACCTTTTCCTGCTGATGCGTGTAGTACTAAATCAGCTTCTAGTGCAACTACAGAGAGATCTGATCCATCTTCTATGTAACAGGTTTTCCGGTAGTTGAAGATAACAGTTGCCACTTCCTTTAATTTTCTGTTCACCAAGGCTGAACACGACTTCAAAATACGACTTAGCATTCATCTCTATCGAGTTTAAGCTTGTTCGTTTTGGCCCACTGCCCCAAACTTTCAATGATTTATTTGTCTCTTCGGTGGTGTTAGCGATCCCTCCGGGAGCACGGCTGGCTGCACCATGAAGGGTGCCGGCAGCTGCTGGGCCCCCTGTCGCTAGCTGCATTTCACTAGTATAACCCATAGCAGTCTTTACGGAGGTAATCATGAGAGTTAGATACAGGATCTGGGGTTCTAACTCCTTCTGTAGGGTTCCTGAGGGGCTGAGTTCCCCGAATAGCCCCCTGGGTGATGTCCTTTCAAGAGGGAGTCCTGACATTGAGAAATAGGAGGGGAGAATGAGTCCAGGTCCAGCTGCAGTCCTTTCAATGATGATCGGTTCAACTGGGTGAGGGATACCTGGATGAGTTTCTCTGGTCCTCCCAACTGTGTTGGGTTGGCTGTTGCTGCTCCGGTCACCCTGTGTGGGTGCCAAGGCCGTGGTCCTTCTGGCAGAAACTGAACAGGTTCCCCTCTTCTGTGGCCCCTTCCTCTACCAACTGGTGTGAGTTCCAGGGATTCTTCCCAGTGCTCCTTCTCCCAGATCCCTCCTGGTGGGTTTTGGGGGATCGGTGGGATATTAATTAAAGCAGGGGTCCCCAACTGCGGCCCAGTGCCAGTCTGTGGGCTTCCTGGAACTGGGCCGCGGAGACGGATCAACGCCCCCCACCCGCACACATGGTGGGAGTGCCGCACACGGAGCCCGCACCCCCCAACCGGTCCACGGTCCCAAAACGGTTGGGGACCGCTGAATTAAAGGACAGTTTGCCAGTGTGCTTCTCTCCAGGGTGTTTCCGTGCCTGAGCAGGGATAAGAGCCCAGGTCTCCTAAGTCCTGGTCTGATGCTCTATCCATTACACTACATTGACTCATTTTTAAATGTTAAATTACTCATCTTTTAAATTTTACCATATGATTGATGGATTTTAATGCTGTAACTTATTATGCTTTTCAATGCGTTTTTGGTTTTTTTTTACCATTTGTGAGCCGTTTTGAGTACTTTCACCAGGACAAAGATGGCAACGAAATGAATAAATAAATAAATATCCATCGCTCCTTCTGGAATAAAAGAATGGCAAGCCAAAAGTTGCTGGTGGTCCTCTGCTTGTACTCTTTATCTACTTCCAAGTATTGTGTGTGTGAGCTTTGTTTTTGTTTAAATTAAGAAAAAAAAAACCCTGAAGATAGAAGAATGAACTATGTACTTTTAAAAGGGATACAGTTCATTTTACCATCTCAGGATTTTACAGTATTATAATTCCACCGCATATGTAGATAGATCTAAACACATTTTCTAGTTAGCATTGTTATTCTTTCTACTTGTTGTTGTTGAGTCATTCAGTCGTGTCCGACTCTTCGTGACCCCATGGACCAGAGCACGCCAGGCCCTCCTGTCTTCCACTGCCTCCCGGAGTTTGGTCAAAGTCATGTTGGTCGCTTCGATGACACTGTCCATCCATCTCGTCCTCTGTCGTCCCCTTCTCCTCTTGCCCTCACACTTTCCCAACATCAGGGTCTTTTCCAGGGAGTCTTCTCTTCTCATGAGACGGCCAAAATATTGGAGCCTCAGCTTCAGGATCTGTCCTTCCAGTGAACACTCAGGGTTGATTTCCTTCAGAACGGATAGGTTTGTTCTCCTTGCAGTCCAGGGGACTCTCAAGAGTCTCCTCCAGCACCACAATTCAAAAGCATCAATTCTTCGGCGGTCAGCCTTCTTTATGGTCCAGCTCTCACTTCCATACATCGCTACTGGAAAAACCATTGCTTTGACTATGCAGACCTTTGTCGGCAAGGTGATGTCTCTGCTTTTTAAGATGCTGTCTAGGTTTGTCATTGCTTTCCTCCCAAGAAGCAGGCGTCTTTTAATTTCGTGGCTGCTGTCACCATCTGCAGTGATCATGGAGCCCAAGAAAGTAATTCTTTCTACTACCTCCCTACAAAGCATCCATAGGACCACAGTGGGACTGATGTCTGAGAAAAGGTGCATCAGTCTAGGCAGCACAGCTTACTGATTTAAACATTAGTCTATTTCATTTTGAAGTATTGCATTTACCAAGCAGAAGGTAGGAAACCTATTACATGTGTTTTTACAACTAAGACGCTACCCAAGGAATACTAATTCTCATTCTGAAAATGATGTAAATGCTCAGTTGAACAGTGTGTGTTTTTTTTAAATAAAAAAACAAGGCATGCTTGTGCTTAAGGCTAATAGAAGTTCCTCCTTAGAGAACAGATTTCCTGTGGTTTTGTTTTGCATCACCATTTGCCAACCTTTTCTCTGAAGACTGTTATGAAACACTTATGAAGGATGTTATAGGGTGGTGTTGTGTTGTGGGAATTTGGACCGGAGAGCGTGGGAATGAAGCCTAACAGATGGTATGCAACCTGAGCACAGTGATTAGGAAGTAAATTCAGCTCAATTCGATGGGACATTGGCATTAATATTTCTTTGCATCGATGCTTGGGTTGCTGCTGGAGCAGACCAAAGAGTCATATATCTAGGTATACTGCTGCTCATGATTCTGCTGCAATCTTTTGCATTTCTAACACACACACCCCAGTTACTTACTATATCTATAAATACCTGCCAACGTAGACTACATACTCCATACATTTGATGAAGCGGGCTGCAGTCCATGAACGTTTTTGACTTTAAGGTGCCCCGCCAGTGGTGTTTTGCTGCAACACAATGGCTTCCCACCCCAGACAAATCACCTGTGTACTTTGTGTAAATCTCAAGGTTCCGTATAGCCACTGCAAATATGAATAGGCACGTCCTTCTCCATGAATTTAACTCTCTTTTAGAGCGGGGGTGGGTAAAATGTGGACCACAACTCCAAACAGTTCTAGCCATCATAGTGAATGGTCAGGGATACTGTGAATTGTGGTCCAACAACTATCAGAGATATATATGCCCACCCATTTTTAAACAATTCACATTAGCACCTGTCGTAGTGAGTTCCGTAAGTCAATTCGGAACTGTATGATGAAATACTTACTCCTGCCTGCCTGCCTGCCCACCTCTGATGTTGATGAACTGAATTGGCCCAGGTCTTACATGTGATCACGGGGAAAAATACAAACTCCATGCTCTATTCTCTACATCGTTTTACAAACCTATGTTGGATCTCACCCTTCCATGACTAAGGGTCCTTCTCACTCCCTATTTTAAGCGCTCCAAACACTTTCGCCTTTGCAAAATGAGTCGCAACCTGCAGGAACAATCTCAGTCAAGTCAAGAAGCAGGAACTTGACAGGGAGTGGGATGGGCAAACATAATGCATTGTGTCGCATATTTCAAATCTCAAACCTCGTAATTGCATTGCACCAGCTGTTTTCTTTCTACACAGCAGCGTTCTCCCACCTGGTGTCCTCTAGCTGTGTTAGACATAAACCCCATTGTCCCCAGCTAGCCATTGGCCATACTAGCCAGTGATGCTGTAGACTGTATCTTAACCATCTGGAGAACACCAGATTTGGGAAGGTTATTGTACGCAGTGAGATGCAAAACTGATGACCATAATACAGGGCATCACACCTATATTAATGATTAAAAACGTAACATCACTGCCGGCTCTTTCTCCTTGTTATGCATCCTAATATTTGATAAAGATGGAGGGGCTTCTCCTAATTGTATGGCTTCCTCTTTTTGTATTTATTACTTGGTAGGCTGTTTGCTTGCACTCACCCTGAGTTACTCTGGAACAGCAACCCAGGAGAACTCTCAAATCTTGTTAATGATGTCTTTGCCTGATAAGGATTAAACAGAAGGTGAGGATCAAAAACAATTGATAAAAATCAAAAGGTCTTTTATCATTTTTTTCTCTCCTTTGAATGTAAGTGGAACGTCAACAATGGTACAATTGTTCCCTGGGGGAAGAGAAGTACCTGGTGACTTGCCAAAAAGCTTGTATGGGTACATTGAACTGTTAGGAACATAATGGTATTTCCTGTCCGTTCACAGGGGGACAGTTCTTGATGGCGCAAGAATGATGGGTCTTTTCAGGACAACAAACTCAGAAGTGTGGAGCAGCAAGGTAGGAGGGGGAAATGCCTTCTGTCTCATCTGTGCCCACAGAGATGTATTCCTTAAGTCCTCCTTGAATAACTGTTGAATCTCAATTCCCGAGGGGCGAATCATCATCATTCTCGAGCCACTGACCTGTCTCAAAGGCTCCTATTTCATACTGACCAATGTAACAGGGTGGTCATTGGGCTAAGGATAGGAAAGCAATGAGTTCAAATCTCCTTCAGTCACAAAGCTTGTTGGGAGAACTTGGACTAGTCGCTGTATCCCTCATCCTGTATTTCACACCACTGTTGTGAAGATAAAGTAGGAGCATGGAGAACCTTGGCCAACCATATTCCTGAACCCTTTAGAAAAAGACTCAGGGATGGCTTGAAGATTTGAAGTGAAATGCCTTGGACCAAGGGTTGCATATGGCAAGGGGGAAAAAAAACCCCACTACAAGTAAATGAAATACTTTCCAGAAACATCTGTGTGATTCGCTGGTCACCTTTGCTCATTATTTTGCATGGAGGTGCCAACCTAGCAGTTCGAAAGCATGTAAAAATGCTAGTAGATAAATGGGTACCACCATGGTGGGAAGGTAACGGCGTTCTGTGTCTAGTCACGCTGGCCACGTGACCACGGAAGCTGTTTATGGACAAACGCTGGATCCATGGCTTGGAAACGGGGATGAGCACCATGCCCTAGAGTCGGACACGGCTGGACAAATTGTCAAGGGGAACCTTTACCTTTATCTCTGGCTATCCGTGGAACTGCCTATCTTATTATGAAGCTATTTGGATGATAAGGTCTTCAAGAGAGTCCCTTTTGAGAATACCATCACCTGCAGAGACCAGCTGGCAAACGTGGGAGACAATTTCCCCCTGCCTTAGTCACAGATTGCAACTTTGAGGGGACTCACATTCCACATGTAGTTTCTACCTTTGTTGCTTTTACGAATGGTATAAAGACACCTCTTAAAACTGGCCTTTGATGGTTTGTTTAACATCTTGTTGCTTTTAATTGGTTCATCACTATACCATGTTTTATGGCCAAGTCTTGTTTTTCATGATGCTTTATGTTTTTCCCGAGTGTTTTCTTTGAGTGGAAAGACAGGGGTAGAAACACTAACCTCAGCGTTTGATATTGGTCAACGCTACTAATGTGGCATTGCTGAAACATGTTAAATAGTTGCAGACCATACTGAATATAAATTTTGGAAGGTATTCTTACTCAAAGGCACACAATGGGTGGCAAGAGGAGTGAAAATCTCCCAGCTTCTATTCTCTGCCCATTCAACAGCGATAAGAATGACTCACCTTGTTTTAATTTCTTCTGAAAAAAATTATAATGCAAGAGTTGCAAAGTAGTTTGCATAGTCAAAGAGCCCAACCCAGCTCTGCCCATGCAAAACCTTGCATTTAACAACTTCCGTGCATGGTAGCTCTTGCCAGGAGCTCTGTTGGGATCCCCAAGACTGATTGTCTTGGGTAATTTCAACATCCATGCAGAGGTTACCGGTCCGGCTCTTGAGTTCTTGGAAACCATGGCTCCCAACATGTTAACAGCCCCACACACGTGGGTGGCCACACTTTGGACCTGGTTTTCTCCACCGAGCAGAGAGAGTGTGGCCCGATGGTGACTGACCTTTGGTTGGTCCCCTTGTCGTGGTCGGACCATCACCTGATAAAGTGCAATCTCACTGTGGCCCGCCCTCCCCGTGGGGAGCAGAGACCTATTTTCATGGTCCGCTCTCGCAGGCTACTGGATCCTATTGGATTCCAGGATGCCACGCATGGGATTCCGACTGACCTGGCCGGTGCTCCTGTCGAGGCCCTGGTGGATGGCTGGTATGCCGCCGCTGCCAGGGCTGTAGACACAATCGCTCCTAAACGCCCTCTCCGCCGCAGAGCCCGACCAGCACCTTGGTTTAACCAGCAGCTGTGGGCTATGAAGCGGAATAGGAGAAGGCTAGAGAGTGTCTGGAGGCGGAACCTGACGGAAAATAACTTAAAAGCTGCCAAGGTCGCGTCTAACCTCTACCTTGTTAAGGTAGAGGCTGCTAGAAAAGCCTACTTCGCTGTCCGGATAAGCAAAGCATCCAATCAGCAGGCGGAACTTTTCCATATAGTACGCAACCTATCCGGAATTGGCCACAACGATTGGCCTCCATCTAGCATTTCTTGTGACCAATTTGCAGCATTTTAAAAATCAAAACTGGAGGCCATCCGCCGGGATCTTGCACCCTATTTGAAAACAGTGGATCGAGCTGAGACATCCAGCGCAGTGCCTGGAAATACTCAGTTTCAACCTGTGACGTCCGCAGAGGTGGACAAGGTCCTTGATCGCTGCCGAGCCACCACCTCCTCCCTTGACCCTTGCCCCCCCTGGCTAATCAAAGCTGCCAGGCCAGTGATAACTGAATGGGCCACTGAAATAATAAATGGGTCTCTTCTTGAGGGAACCTTGCCCTTAAGGAAACGCTCATTAGGCCCATTAGAAAGAAACCGAGCTTGGCGGCGGACAACATTGGCAATTATAGGCCCGTCGCCAATGTTTCTTTTCTTAGCAAGGTAGTTGAGAGGGTGGTGGCTAACCAGCTTCAGGCTTTCTTGGATGAAACTGATGCCCTGGATCCGTTTCAGTCGGGCTTCAGGCCGCGCCATGGCATGGAAACGGCATTGGTCTTCCTGCTGGATGACCTACTTAGGGAGGCCGACAGGGGCAAAATATCCTTGCTTGTCCTCCTTGATATCTCAGCTGCCTTTGATACTGTCAACCACGGTATTCTCCTGGGGAGGCTCTCCGAGTTGGGGATTGGTGGCCTGGCTTTTGCCTGGCTCCGGTCCTTCTTAGAGGGCCGTCCCCAGAGAGTTCAGCTTGGAGAGAATATATCGGCCCCGTGGTCCCTCAGTTGTGGGGTCCTGCAGGGTTCAATCATCTCCCCAATGCTGTTTAACATCTATATGAGGCCGTGGGGGGGGGGGTCATCTGGGGATGTGGAGCTTTGTGTCACCAATATGCTGATGACACCCAGCTCTACATCTCCTTTTTTCCATCTGCAGTGGATGCCGTTCCGTCTCTTGGACGCTGCCTGGAGGCCGTTCTGCAATGGATGCAGTCAAATGGACTAAGGTTGAACCCAGACAAGACGGAGGTCCTGCGTGTGGGTGGGTGGCCCCGATGTCAGTGGTTTGGGGAACTCCCTCTCTTTTGGGGGGGGGTGACTCTCACCACAAAGAATTCGGTTCGCAGTCTGGGGGTCCATCTTGACCCGGCGCTTACCATGGAGACCCAGGTAGCGTCCATGGTTCAGTCTCCCCATTTACATCTTCGGCGGATCGCCCAGCTATCAGATCGTCCCTATCTAGACACAGGGGCTCTCACCACGCTGGTCCATGCACTTGTAGTCTCAAGAATAGACTACTGTAACGCTCTCTGCATGGGGCTTCCTTTGAGACTGATAGGGCTAGGAAAGAATCCTTATTGGAAGGTGGCCAGGATCTGAAACTCGGGCCTTCCTCCTGCAAAACCAAGTGACATCCAGTGGGCTTTTAATCCCAATCTGAATCTCTTCTGTGCCTTCATTCATCCCACCCACCTCTCTTCTGGTCCTGGAGCTGCCCTAGAACTTTCCCTGTCTTGACTCCCCAGATGTTCTTGGACTGCAACTCCCAGAAGCTTTCATCACTAGCTGTGCTGGTCAGGATTTATGGGTGTCATAGTCCAAGAACGTCTGGGGACCCAAGGTTGAGAGCCACTTACCTCAGGCAAAGAGCACCCTCTCTCATTCGCTCAGTTGTGAGACCCCCCCAAATCAGGACAGGGGGAGCAGAATGTGGAGTCCCCTCCCCACCAAAAAAGAAAGAAAAAAAGCTACTTTCAAAAATAAAATAAAATAAAAATAGTGGGAGGTTATCCCTATTTCCCCTTCATGGATTGCTGCCTTGTCGTGGCGAAGGGGCTTGAGTAATTCAGAGAAGCTATGGGCTATGCCGTGCAGGGACACCCAAGACGGACAGGTCATAGTGGAGAGTTCTGACTCAACGCGATCCACCTGGAGCAGTAACTGGCAAGCCACTCCAGTATCTTTGCCAAGAAAACTCCATGGACAGAAACAAAAGGCTTAAAGATATGACGCTGGAAGATGAGCCCCTCAGGTCGGAAGGCGTCCAACATGCTACTGAGGAAGAGCGGAGGACAAGGACAAGTAGCTCCAGAGCTAATGAAGGAAAGTCCGATGCTGCAAAGAAAAATACTGCATTTTGTTGTTGTTGTTGTTTAGTCGTGTCCGACTCTTCATGACCCCATAGACCAGAGCACGCCAGGCCCTCCTGTCTTCCACTGCCTCCCGGAGTTGGGTCAAATTTATGTGGGTCACTTCGATGACACTGTCCATCCATCTCGTCCTCTGTCGTCCCCTTCTCCTCTTGCCTTCACACTTTCCCAACATCAGGGTCTTTTCCAGGGAGTCTTCTCTTCTCATGAGATGGCCAAAGTATTGGAGCCTCCGCTTCAGGATCTGTCCTTCCAGTGAGCACTCAGGGTTGATTTCCCTCAGAATTGATAGGGGACGACAGAGGATGAGATGGCTGGACAGGGTCACCGAAGCGACCAAGATGACTTTGACCCAACTCCGGGAGGCAGTGGAAGACAGGAGGGCCTGGCGTGCTCTGGTCCATGGGGTCACGAAGAGTCAGACACGACTTAGCGACTAAACAACAACAACCCTATTTATTTCCCTGCGGTCTCATAGCTGAGATTGACTTCTGCTTTTCAGCACTCTCCCAATGTTGGCGCCCGGAGGCAGAGCCCGAGTTGCAAAATCCCCACTTAGCTTCCCCACGACCAACGCATCCCTTTTTTTTTTCTCTCGCTTTCTCGCGCACGCTGGAAATGCAGCAGGCGGCCAACCGCGCCCGTGCGCGCGCCTCCGCTCCAGTTCTCCGCCGGACCCGCACTTGCCCAACCCGGTTCTCTCTCTATTCCTCTCTCTCCCTCCCCACCCGCGACCAACGCTGCAGCACCGGCAAGCCGGAGGGAGGCGGGGCCTCGGAGGGGAAAAAAAATAAAAAGCCGGCTGCCGCAAGGGTCCTGTGGGATATGGAGTTCTTCGCCTCGCCCTGAGCCTAGGTCCGGGGAAGGAGAGCGGACTACCTTTCCCGCCGTGCTTTGCGCGCGCGAGGAAGGGCTGGGTTGGGCGGCGGGGAAAAAAAGGAGGAGGAGAAGAAGGAGGTAACCTGAGGCTGGGGGACCCGCGCAGGCGCATTGCGGCGAAGGGCGATCCGCGAAGCCGCTTCGGAAGGTGCTTGGGGTTGGTGCTCGCTTCGCCTCCAGCCTGGGAGCGCGCCCGCTCGGCCAGGTGGGAAGGAAGGAGGGAGGGAGCGCGCGCGCCCGCCCGCATGCCCCCCCGGCGTGGGGGGAGGGGGAGGGGGCGGCCGTTGGCCATAGTTATTCGGGGGGGGTTGAGGGGGGCGGATTCCTGACCCTATTGAGGAGAATTCAAGGGGGGGGACCCCTCCGCGACCACCCCCCTTGGGCGGCTGGAGGGGAGCCTTCCTCTGAGGGAGGGGGAGAAAGGGAAAGGATAATGGGGGGGGTCGTATGTGAAGAGCCTTTCTCTCCCCCCCCCCCCCCCCCCAATGCTCTCTGGGTTTACACAAGTTCCTCTTAAAAGTACCAGGGCTGGGAAGGGAGGAGAAGGTGGGAGCAGGCGGACATTTTGAAAGGGATGCCTTGGGAGGGCCTGGGCTGGAGGAGGGATGTCTGTGAGGGAAGGGGAACGGTGTGTTGGTGTGTCTGTCTTTGTGTGTGTGCTTGTGTGTGGAAACGCCAAGACGAGGCTTGAGGGGGCTTTGGGGTGAGGCGAGGAACCGAGGGAGACTCCCTAGAAGAGAGAGAGAGAGAGAGAATTCTGTGTGTGCATAACATGTATTATAATATATTATATTTATATTATATCCTACTATATTCATATACATATATATATGTGTGTGCGTGATTTATAAATTTATATAAAATCACATGATCTTGCATCAAATATGTGATTTAAATGGATGTCTGTAAGCAAGTGTGTGTGTATGTGTGAAGCATAGGTATGTTATTCATTGAAAGCATCAAAAGTACCCACAGGGTGTCTGTCTCTAGGCTCTGAGGAAGAGTCTCAGGCCCTCCCCTAGTATGAAGTGATGGAGTCCCATTCCCAGTTTCGTCTTGATCCCGGGTTCTTTTGATGGGTCTTCACCAGGTTTCGTATGAGTCTTGGGCAACGAATGGGAAAGTTAAACTTTTTTTTTGGTCTAGGGGATTCTGGGTGTGGTAGTCTCCAAAAGTAGGGTTTCTCAGCTTGGATTTTAGCATTCTCTGGACCATCTTTGGTTGGGACCCTGCTTGATGAAGACCTTAGGGGCCAGAATGTCTTAGGCGGGCAGATGGTTCCCGTCCCGTCCCATCAGTCAGGAAGGTGGCTTGGCAAAATATATTGAGAGACTTATGTTGTTTAGAATTACAGCACATGGCCATGCCTGTGCTGGGTTGGGAGCAATATTGTCTAAGCAAGAAGGGAACTGAGGAGGTAGATCATGCTGAGAAAGTGTTGCTGACCCTACTTTCATGCCAAAGTAGGGATTTGAACCCAGACCTTCTGAGTCCTATTGAACATTAATTATCACACCATGCCAGCTCTTCTTGTTGTGTGTATCCTATTTCCTTATCTTTCCCTTTAAGTGAGGAAGTTGCAGCCACAGAGTCAGAATTGTACGCTCTGTAGGTCTGTTGTTGTCGTTTAGTCGTGTCCGACTCTTCGTGACCCCATGGACCAGAGCACGCCAGGCCCTCCTGTCTTCCACTGCCTCCCGGAGTTGGGTCAAAGTCATGTTGGTAGCTTCGATGACACTGTCCAACCATCTCGTCCTCTGTCGTCCCCTTCTCCTCTTGCCTTCACACTTTCCCAACATCAAGGTCTTTTCCAGGGAGTCTTCTCTTCTCATGAGATGGCCAAAGTATTGGAGCCTCAGCTTCAGGATCTGTCCTTCCAGTGAGCACTCAGGGTTGATTTCCTTCAGAACGGATAGGTTTGTTCTTGCAGTCCAGGGGACTCTCAAGAGTCTCCTCCAGCACCAGAATTCAAAAGCAGGAGGTCTAGTTAGTGAAAATGGGATTTTCTGTTTCTCTTTATGTGACTAACAAATGGAAATGTGTCAATCAGAGCAGCGTTCCCCAACCTTTTCCTTAGTGCGGCCCGGTGGAGCCTCTGAGGAAGGTGGGGCGGCCCCCCGCGCTCGTGCTCTCCGTGGCATGCGTGAAGCGGTGGGGGGGTGCGCGCGCCATAGGCGCGCGCGCGCGTCCCCCACCACTTCGCGCATGCGCAGGAGCGCCTGCCCACCCCTTGGCCACCTCCCAGCTCTCAGCTGCTGGCCTCCCGGCTCTTCCCCCCCCCCCCCCCTGCCGCCGCCGCCGGGAGGCCAGGAGCAGAAGCACTTCAGCTGCTGGCCTCCCGGCTCTTCCCCCCCCCCCCTGCCGCCGCCGCCGCCGCCGCCGCCGGGAGGCCAGGAGCAGAAGCACCCAGAGGGTGCTTCAGCTGCTGGCCTCCCGGCTCTTCCCCCCCCCACCCCTGCCGCCGCCGCCGCCGCCGGGAGGCCAGGAGCAGAAGCACCCAGAGGGTGCTTCAGCTGCTGGCCTCCCGGCTCTTCCCCCCCCACCGCTGCCGCCGCCGGGAGGCCAGGAGCAGAAGCACCCAGAGGGTGCTTCAGCTGCTGGCCTCCCGGCTCTTCCCCCCCCCACCCCTGCCGCCGCCGCCGCCGCCGGGAGGCCAGGAGCAGAAGCACCCAGAGGGTGCTTCAGCTGCTGGCCTCCCGGCTCTTCCCCCCCCACCCCTGCCGCCGCCGGGAGGCCAGGAGCAGAAGCACCCAGAGGGTGCTTCAGCTGCTGGCCTCCCGGCTCTTCCCCCCCCACCCCACCCCCGCCGCCGCCGCCGCCGGGAGGAGAGCAGCCGGAGCACCCGGCTCTTGCCCTGCCTCCCGGCTCTTCCCCCCCACCCCCGCCGCCGCCGCCGGGAGGAGAGCAGCCGGAGCACCTGGCTCTTGCCCTGCCTCCCGGCTTTTTTTTTTAAAAAAATGTAATTGTTTTTTGTTTTTGTTTTTTTGGTCTCTCTTCGCGGCCCGGTCAGGCTCAAGCCACGGACCGGCAATGGGCCGCGGACCGGGGGTTGACGACCTCTGAATCAGGATTTCTTGAGCATTCGAGCAACATGCCCTTGAAAAGGCAGCCAGTGTTGTGGAGCTGTCTGGGTGGAGGTGGATGAGACTGTGAAAGTAGCTGTGCAAAATGGGTTAAAGGTTGGGGACCCTCCATTGTTTATGTTGTACCTTATGCAGAAGAAAGCTAACTGATGTAGGGTACTGATGGTTCTCATCAGGAAAGGTTTATGGGGTGATTGGCTTTCAAGAGATGCAGTGGACTGTGCAATAGCGGATAGCTCCTGCTCCATGGTTCTGAAATTAAAAGGGGGGGGGATTTACCGTGTAAACTGCTTAGTGCTGGTTACAAATTGGCCCCACAGAGGGTGCTGCAAACAAAGTCCTTGATGATACAGTAATGCATCTGGCATGACGGAGAGGTTGCCAAACCCTCTGGCAGATAGAAAAATCAATAATGTAAAGCGTGTGTGTGAGAGAGGGACAGCTTATCGTATGAATGCATGGAGAGGTCCGTTTGTTCTTCCTGCAGTGAACAGCATAGAACTGTCTTAATCGGATGCAAGCAAAAAGGAACCCTGATCAGGTATCTTAGGATGATGACTTTTCTAACTCTCTTGGAAAAGAATTGTGTAAAGACTTGTAGGGTTTTTCCATTTACGGAAAGATTGTGATGACAGGAAAGATTTGCTTTCAGTCAAATGATTTAGATATTCAACCCCATTGGTAGTGGTGGTGGTGATATATTAAATCAAAATCCTAATGCCTGCTTTAAATGCCCTTGTGGTAAGAATTTTAATGACACCAGAACAAGGTGACTTTAGAGTGGAACTTTATATGCAAGGTGATTTGTTATCGTAATCTTTTAAAAAAGGTGGTAGCAGGGGAAGAATGTGGATTTTCCAGGGAGAATGAAAGCACCTTTTGTTGTTGTTACCTGCCGTCATAATAGAGGTAGGAAGGTACAATCCGGGAGCAGGTGACCTGGCACTTTCAATTCTCATAAATACTAGTCAGCATGAGAAATGGGCAGAGATTGCGTGTCGTGGTCCCTTGTTCCCTGCATCAACAACAAGTTGTTCCAAAGCAACAAGTTCCTCAGAGAAGAACTACTTCCCATTGGGAGGTTTAGAGATGCTTATTATCATTATGCAATTATAGCTGTACTTTGCTGATTTTATCATTCAGTCTAAATGAGTGGCAGTTTACATGGAGATTGACATTGTAGTTTTGGTAAAGAGAGCAGATTACCCACAGAAACTGTACCCAGAAGTACTTTAAGTATTGCAGCATGTTATGACTGTTTGACAAGATTGCAAAATTATTTTGCCAGGCACTTCCTGCTAGACACAGTATACAATATCTGCATTTGTAGTCAATTTTAGTCATTATTTTTATTATACTTGGATGGATTCTGTGAAATCTAGATGCTTGTTTAGTTTTCCTCACTAAAATTGAGTCAACAAAAGCTGAAGCCTTGTCTGTGGTGTGACATCTTGTTTTCCTCAAATTTGTAATGACATCAAGAAACGCAGTGGCCAAAATCCTGTTGCCATAAAGTTGCCTCACAGAAGCTTTATGATGTCATCATCTGGCAAAGGGAATATTCAATTTAAATAAATTAAAAGTTTCCTATCCCCCCTGTTTCAGGTTCTGAGATTCCTTCTTGGGAAGCCTTTGGGAGCCTCAGAGCAGTGTGTGTGTGTGTTTATATAAAAATCACTGTTGTATTGCTGCAGGCAATCCCAGTCCTGGGGGGCAGCAGTTCAGTGACAATTTTGGACTATTAAAGATCCCCCCCACAAAGGCTTCCCAGAACAAAAGGGAACCCTGTGGAGCCTCGGAACCTGAAATGCGGAGGGGGGGGGGATAGGAAGCTTTAAATTTCAATTAAATATTACCACTTCTGGGGTGTAACTTTATGCAAGAGAGTTTTGCCCAATTGCTATTATCCCATGCCTTGCCAGAATAAACCGTTCTTCTTTCTTAAGACCTCTGCACAATCAGGGTCTACATTTGCAGGGTTTAGAAGTCTAAATGCTGCTTGAAACGTGCCTAGTTTGGCTAGTCAGGACTGGGGGTATGTTTTTCTTCAGCAGTACTTGAGGTCAGTGATGCAGGAGTTCATCTGAAATGTTATCTGTTCTGTTGGTGTTAGTGGAAGTTCAGTAGCCTGGTATTAACAGGATTTCAAAACTGTAATCCAGTCCTGTTTAAGATATCGTTTCAGAGTACAACAGTCCTCATAGAAGATTACTTTGTCTCTTTTTCTTCCCCAGAGCTTTCTGAGTGGCAAATATATTTGTTAACCCTGGCGTTTGCAGACGGAGAAGATGAAAGATATCAATCTAGGAAAAGAGTATGTTATACCCAGTCCTGGGTATAGAAATGGAAGAGAAAGAGGCAGCCTGGACCAACAAGAAGAACAAGAAGGGCTGAATTACTGCCAAGATAACCACAAGGTCAGGAGTTGTTGATATCTTTTAAAAGGCCCATATAGCATCTTACTGAATTAGTTAATATAGTAGATCTAATTTTGTATGACAGTTTTTAACTATACTTAATCTTCAGTATAATTATATTTTGTAACTTGCATTATGCGTAACATGGAGCCGTGTCTGTGTCTGCTCTTTAAGTACAATTCCCAAAATTCTCTAGGTAGCACGGCTTCTGTCCCTGATATCTGGAGAATTTTGAGAGTTGTAGTCCAGAAACACAAATATGCACACCTGGACTAAAAACTACACTGTGTGCCTTAGTGACTGGTCGGTAAGGATCTGTGCCTGAGCAAAAACTGACAACAGAGTTTCATGTGACATTATTTCTGCTGCAAGCAGATAGAAAGGAAGCTGAAAGGAAGTAGGGAAATTGCTGTTATTAGGAAAGCTGTACATCGTTTAGCTACTGCTGTTTCCAGTGGTTATAGAGATATTTTTCTATCCCTGCTTTATATAGGCACAATTAGCCTGCCTCTTTTTGTATTCATGCTTCAACAAAGGTTTCTTTTTAAAAATATATATATGATTGGCACTCCGTATTTCGAATACACCAAAAGCAATTTATAGTCAAGAAAATTAAATCCCAGGCAATACAATGATATTTATAGACAGGTCAACATCATAGAAATTAAAACTCATTAAAAAGTCCAGGAAAATTAAAAGGGTTTATGTTTGGGTTTAAAGTGTGGCAGTGGGATGATGGTCTTCAGGAAGCTCATTTCCATAGTTATGGTAGCACCGACACAGAGAATGCTTTCACCCGGGTTCCATTGTGTTTTACTTTAAGTGGCAAAGGAACTTAGGGCAAGAGTACTGTCTGGTATACTAGAGGCTTCACCTACCAGCTGCTAGAATTAAATTTGTAGTTATAATAGGCATTTTTATAAACTGTTGCTTGTTGAGATTAATGCACAGTAAGTGATGAAGGATATAGCAGGTTGTGTCATATGAAGTATTGTTGGACATCTATGCCTGGTAGAATCGGGTTTATCTGGTGATAGCCCTCCATAATTTTCCTCGACTTTTGTCTTCTGAGATCTTAAATGGAATGCTGTAGACTGGAATCTCGGAGTGTTTATGCACCATCACTTCGTTGAATCACTCTGGATACTGTAGATTTTAACTGCTGAGTACTCTTCGAATCATTTATGTATGTGTGGGGTGTATCTGCTGGTTCTGTTTTAGTATTATTGATTATTTAGTATGATGAAAATAATGTGGGTTAATCTGTAACTATCTTTGTATAGGAGAGATAGTGAATAAAGAGAAAACGAGGTGGAGATGCTGACTTACGGCAGATGGTCAAACCATTTCTAGGTGGAAATCTTATTCAGCCCTATAAGGACTAAAATGGGTTGCTGTTAGCCTTGTCTTTTCATGGATTGGTGCAGCAGTAAGGGTTAGGAATATGTTTTTCGCCCTCTAACATCAAAACTGGATTCTTAATGGTTCTGATGAGCCTCTGGATAAGGTGGTTGCATCTAGCTATGGAAATATTTTTGCCTACCTCAGTGTAAGTGCTGTTCAAAGATTGTTAACAAATGTTGATTAATTGAGAGGAAGGCCTGCAAAACAGGTTAAGTTTATTTATGGGTGGGAGAGTTCAGCATGCAGCCATAAGAGATACAAATATAAGCAATGAATATTCTTGACTGATTCGAATTAATTCAGAATCAGTACCGTATGGATCTTCAGTCATGCATGCATTGTCATTCATTGTTGTACCAAATGTTTTAATTTAGTGGGTACTTATTCATTGTAAAAAAATAAATTTCATATATAATATATAAACAAACAAACTAATAAATAAAATATTTTGTATTAGTGCTGTCTGCCCACTCTGTGCTGGTGTGGTATTGTAATCTTTGCCTTGTCAAAACTGTGGCTCATTGGAGAATTTAAATTTGAGTTGTTGGTGAGGAAGCAGGACTATTTCATTGAAAAGCAAGCTCCAGCTGGTTTCTGCTTCCCTGAACTGTTGTCTGATAGCAGCCATTCTATCATACTAGAGCAGAGGAAGAGATAACAAGTAGGGTGAATCTATTCATTCTTCACAAAGACCTGGTGCATCAGACTGCTCCTCTCTTTGAACTGTTTCCATTACAGCTGATCATTACACCTATTCATGAATGATGTGCAGTTCACATGTAATGATGAGAGTGCACTAGCTCTGCCCCTCCACTGTCTCTTAGAAAGTTTGAAAGCAATAGTCTGAAAAGAGTGAAGCTGCTGTATGCCATAGTTTCTCCATATCATCACCATCATCATCTTACATCTGTAATGTGGCTCATGTGAAAAGCCCACATAGCTTCTTTTCCTTCAGACTGTCATTTTCACATGTTGAAAGCAACAGCGGAGGGGGAAAGGCTTACTTGCCTCTGCTCACATGGAATGCACCTACTTTCAGAATGCCCGAATAAGGCTATCAAAAGAGCTGCTATTAAATTTTAAATTTGTTAACATTTTCCGCTAGAACAAGGTGCCCTCCTTAACAAAATCATGTGTTATGAATAGCTAATGGTAAGCTCATTCTTTTTTTTTTTTTTTGCTAGTGTCCTCTAAAAAAGGCTTAAAGATAAGATTGCACAGCAGTACCCAGTCACTGCTGTTGCTGCTCTTCTTTTTGAGCTTCCTGCTTTTGGCTCTGACTCAGCAGAATATTACATTCATAGTCATGAGAAGTTTGAATGTCTACGTTGAGTGTTGTTTTGTGCTGTCAGGTTGCTTCTGAGTTAGATAAGCCTTAATAGAGTGTCCGAGGTATGAGAGATGTTCGAGGAGAGGTTGATCATTGCCACACTATCTACAACACTACATAGGTTCCAGGGGCAAAATATGTAGACCAATAGTAGTACCTCACATTCCTGGTGAGAACAGTGTTTCTATTGACAAGCAACTTTTTTTAAAAAGTCCTGGACTAAAACTCCCAGAAATCCTGGCCAGCACAGTTAGTGGTGAAGGCTTCTGGAAGTTTTAGTCCAAGAACATCTGGGGACCCAAGGTTGGGAACCACTGCTCTAAATCAGGGGTCCCCAACCCCTGGTCCGTGGCCCCGTGCCGGTCCGTGGCCTTGGCCGGACTGGGCCGCGGAGACAGATCTTCCGCAGAAGTCTCCTCAATAGGGTCAGGAATCCGCCGCCCTCCCCCCCGAATAACTATGACTTTTTGCCTGTATGACATACAGCAAGTGAGAGGTGTTTTGAACATCTTTTATTGTGCTTAAAATGTGTATTATTGTGTAAAAAATGTGCCTGCTGAATAGCTGAACCATGCATATGAAGTTATGTCAAAGAAAGAAGGCTTAAACATGGTTTTGGAAGTGTTGATATTACAGTTGCCATTTGCTGTTATCAAGTTGCCTCTGACTTGTCGTGACACTATGAATGAGTGATTTCCAGAATGTCCTACCATTAATAGCCCTGCTGTACTCTTGCAAACTCAAGCCCATGGCTTCCTTTATGGAATTGTTCTGTCTCATATTTAGTCTTCCTCTTTTCTTGCTGCCTTCAACGTTTCGTAGTATTACTGTCTTTTCCAAATAGTCATGTCTTTTCATGGTGTGTCCAAGGTATGACAGCCTCAGTTGTGTCAGTTTTGCTTCCAGAAAAAGTTCAGGCTTGATTCAATCCAGGATCCACTTATTTGTTTTTCTGGCAGTCCAGAGTATCTGTAAAGCTCTCTTCTAGCACTATATTTCAAATGAATCAATATTTTTTTTCTACTGGTTTTCTTCACTGTCCAGCTTTCACATCCATACATTATAATTAGGAGTACAGTAATGTGAATGATCTTGGCATTGGCATTTAGTGACATGTCCTTATACTTTATGATCTTTTCTAGTTCCTTCATAGCTATCCTTCCAAGTCTCAGTATTCTTCTGATTTTTTGGCTGCTGTCTTCATTTGGATTGATGATTAAATCAAGGTATTCAACATTTTAACTATTTCAGTTTCTTCATTTTCATTGTTAAAGTTGTGCAGCTCTTATGTAATCGTGATTTCTATCTTCTTAATTTTCAATTGGAGTCCAACTTTTGCCATTTCACTTTCATCAGAAGTCACAGCTGCTTTCTGCGGGTAATGTGGTATCCATACGTTAAATTATTATGTTTTTTTCCTATCAATATTTGAGAATCCTTTTTTTTTTAACGGCGACTCTCAGAATTCTTGTAGGATGTTGTTGTTGTTTAGTCGTTTAGTCGTGTCCGACTCTTCGTGACCCCATGGACCAGAGCACGCCAGGCCCTCCTGTCTTCCACTGCCTCCCGGAGTTTGGTCAGATTCATGTTCGTAGCTTCGATGACACTGTCCATCCATCTCATCCTCTGTCGTCCCCTTCTCTTCTTGCTTTCACACTTTCCCAACATCAGGGTCTTTTCCAGGGAGTCTTCTCTTCTCACTAGGACAAAATCCATCTAGTTTATGGTCTTCCTCTACTCCGTCTTCCAATCCGGGGTCACCATTGGTGTATATCTTCATTCCATAGCTGATCTATTTGTCTCACAGTATGGCCCACCCTCTAGGCTGGCCCCATCTTTACTATCCTTCCCAAAGCAGGCCAAGACCTTTCTCTACGGATAAGCTTTCTCTTAGTGACTGGCTGCCTTAGTAGGGTATAAATATATTCTTATACCTATTCTACACGATAGCCATTGGTTATAACATTACTTCTGTTTTTGTTTACCTGGTTTTAAACTGATTTTCTCCAATTTTAGTTTTTCCTGCATACTTCGTAAGTCATCATAGTTGTCTGCTATAACTACTGGATTACCAGTGTAAGGTGATTCAGTCACTTCCAATGTTCCCTCTAAGGGGTGTGTGTTTGTGTGTGTATGCGCACATGTGCAGAGCTTCATCAGCGCCACATAGTACCAGCCAGTGTTGATGCCTGTTTACTTCCAGGTTTTGGATGAAACCCCACCCTCTGTGCACAGATGGGCAAAGCTCTCGTGCAGCAGGGATGAAAATTAGAGGGAATGCTGGTCAATTCCCATTGATATTAATTCCCTTATGTTCCAAATAGATGTTTTTTTTAAATGCATTGTCTAATGCTTTTATAAATAGATTGGGACTTACTGTGTCTCGTTGTTTCACCCCACCATTCCACAGAGGTTGAATGGCATTGAGGCCTCAGTTCCTTCTGCAGTGCTACCTGGGAGCAGTAGTCTCACTGTCCTTTAGTCCCTATAGAGGCCTTAATGGTAACCAGCCTCTAATAATTAGGCCTTGATCAGGTGAGCAAATCATAAGTGGCTGTAGGTTTGGTTGTGTGGGCTGGAATCCCCAGAATTCTGCTCTGGGGAATTCTAGCTGAATTCTGGGAGTTGCAGTCTAACAAAAAAGAAAACTGAAATGAATGGCACATTCCTATCAGTTTTCACTCCTTCTTCATCTGAGCCTAACACAGCTTTCTGTATGATATAGTATGCATACAAACTGAACAGGTAGGTAGATAAAGTGATACCTTTGCTTGTGGGAAACTATTCTGTTTCTTGATACTCTGTACCAACAGTAGCTTCTTGTTCACAATACAGGTTATGCATTAGGGCAATCAAGTGTTGAGGCACACGTGTCTTTTTTACAACAGCCTATAGCTTTTTATGATCTGCTCATTCAAGGGCTTTATGCTCCCCCCCCCCCCCGAAATTCTGTGGTATGTTCTCTAGTAGCCAATGCGTATTTGCAATATGATCTCTAGTGCCTCTTCCTTTTCAGAATCCAGCCTGGACACTGGACCTTTCTCATTTTATATAGGGTAAAACTCTTTTTTACAACATCTTGAGCATCACTTTTCTTGCATGGGAAATTAATTCAGTGAGCTTATGACTGCACTCTTTGACACCTCCTTTCTTGGAGATTGGAATGTATATTCCAATTTGTGGATGATTGTTTTGTTTGCATATTTGCTGTCATATTCTTGTTAGGATTTTGATAGATTCAGTCTCTGTAGATGACCACACAATGAAATATTTTATAATTTGAGATACTTGTTTGTAAATTAGGTATTGTAATAGAAAACAGCGTTGTGACAAGTTATTTCAAGCCAGCTAGTGATTTATTGGCTTATTTGTCTTGCCTTTGAGTGAGTCTTTCATATATTGAGTTTTGCGTGCAGTGGTTAGTATATGCTAAAATATGTTTTAAAAACCTGTAAAGAGAGTGATTGAATACAAGCTTGTGTATTTAGATTACTCTTACTGCTACTGCCAGGCAGGACCAGCTGTTGTGACCATTGGTACTTTCTGTCTGGAATTCCTGATATTATTTCTGATAATATTGTGTTCTGGAAGGAAAACCAAATGTGAGACCAGTACCCTTGCAATCGAGCTTAAACCCCAGTAATGTGAATTGTGCCTGACTGAGATGTGACAATCTTTGTCTAATAGTCTCATGTTTATTAAGCTGAGAACGAACTGTCCCTTTGCTCTTGCTTTTGCAATCTCTCTTCAGTTGCAATAGAACAGTTCCAGGATTTGTTAAACTGCTGGTTCATGTTACACCCAGACAGGGTAGTAGGTTTAGTCTTTCCTTAGAAACCAGGCTATGAAAACAGGATTTATTGGACTGAGATAATTTTGTCTGAACAGAGACACTGATTTAAAGGAAATATTCAGACATAAAGTTCTTGCTCATTGGGCATATAACTGCACTTTTGTCTCTGGTTTTTATGCTTTCATGTTTCTAGATATCTGTTTCCTTAGTTTGTGGTTTTAACCTTTGTGTCCTCTTGTTTATTTCCTTGACTTCTCACTGGATATTGTAGCACAGAGAACTGATTATAAAAAAGGCCGACACTCATCCGTTCAATCACTGACTTGCCCCTTATCTCTGAATGGCTTGGTGGTAAGGACTGGTCCAGCTAGCCCAGTCTAGCACACCACACAGGGTGGGAGAGTGAGCAGGTGAGCAGCCTAAAATGATGGCTGTTCCCCCTTCTGTAGGGAACAGCCAGCTTGTGCTCCCTCCCTCTCTGGATTGCTAAGTCCAGTTTCTCTTGCTGCTTTACTTCAAAGTACGTGTTCTAGAAAAGTGGTTCCCAACCTTGGGTGACCCAGGTGTTTCTGGACTGCAGTTCCCAGAAACCCCAGTGACCACAGCTGGTGATGGAGGTTTCTGGGAATTGGAGTCCAAGAACACTCAAGTCACCCAAGATTGGGAACCACTGCTCTAGAGGGATAGCACAAGTGAGCAGTTAGAGGAAGCAGAGGAGACCATCTACTCAGTCCTTTCAGGTGAGTCAAAAGAAAGCTGAGCTGTAGAGGTAGCATGTGCTGTTTCAGGAAGCAGCTTACTGTTTCTCCTGATTTGCCCACTTTTTTAGCTACATGGTATGCTTTTGGAGTAAGGTAGAAAAGTGTAAAACATGAGAAAGCAGCATCTACTTCTGCTTTACTTCCATTTTCTCACACTTCTAGGAATTGAGGCTTGGTGGTATACAGCTTATAGGGAGAACTTGAGCAGCTATGTCTATCTTGTCACTTCCCTCTGCTTCTGGGTGTTGGCTATGGAAGGAATGGGCATCTCTTCTTACTTGCTATATGAATTTTCACTGTGGGCAGCAAGGCAGCAGTGAACAAAATCTTCCTTGTTACCCCTTGAAGAGTGAAACCTAGACAGAGACAGAGAAGGCAGTGGCAATTCCTTGTAGAAGCACCTGCTACCTTCCCAGAGTGTTAAGACATGCATTACCTACTTAGTCATGCTCTCACTTTGACATTCAACAGATTTAGCTTAGTATGTCCTTTAGGTTTAGGACCTCGATACCTGGCAGAGCGCCTCCTCCCACCTAGCTCTACCTGTGTCACTCGATCTAGCCAGGCTGGGCGGCTGAGGGGCTTGACCCCGAGAGAGGCCCGGAAGGAGAGAACTAGAAACCGGGCCTTCTTGGCAGTGGCTCCTCGCCTCTGGAACATCTTGCCCCCTGAGATTCGCCTGGCACCCTCGCTGGGAGTTTTTAAGAACAAGCTGAAGACTTGGTTCTTTAGGCAGGCCTTCCCCCCTTCCATTATTTAGTTCCCTGTGTTTTCCCATCTTGGACTTTGCTACTTCTCTTTTTTGTTTGAATATTGTCTGTTTTAATTCTTGTTTTATATTGCTCGGACTGTAAGCCGCCCAGAGTAGATTCGTTTGAATCTAGATGGGCGGGGTAAAAGCCAAACAAACAAACAAACAAACAAACAAATAAATAAATAAAGGAGCTGATTACTCAAAGGAGGAGCAGATCTTATTGTATATAGCGAGTAGATTGTGAAGTGGAAAATACACATGTAGCAGGAAAAAAATTGCTTTCAAAAGTTTTTTTGAAACAAAATTATATATGTTTATGCAAGAATATGAAATGGCAGATTGATTTTCATCAAAGTGAGGAAGCTGCTTATCAAAGATACTCTTTGCCAGCAAGGACAGCAGAATAACTCTTCTGTGCAGGCTGAGATGGGAGTACTTACCGCTGAAGGCCAAATTTCATTCCATCTTTTCTGTAGTGAGGATTCTGATCTTTGGTTAGAGAAGCTGAGCTAAGCTGATAGTCATGCTGGAACAAACACTCAACCATGACAGTTACTTCTCCCACACTTGATGTACTTTGCCTTTAGAGTGATTCACTGGTAGCACTTGCCTGAAATAAGACAGGATGTAATGTTTGCCATTTGGAAAAAGATGGTGTCATGGTGGATAGCTAAATGAAGAGTATGCAACAACACGGGAGCAGGGGACAGTAGTTTCCATGTTGGGAAGTATTAGAATGGTCAGTATCACCATACTGTCATATGAAATCGGTGCTTTAGTTAAATTTGCCACATATAGTCCTAGTTACAGAACTATAAAAGGGGAACCGAAATGATAGAAGTGGCTGGTGCTCCTTTGCTCTCCAGATGGGTAAACATGTTTGGGGCTTTCTCATTTAGATTAGCATTTAAAAGGAGATATGTTAGAGAACTGCACTGTTTAAAGACTGATATGGAGAATATATGGTAGAAAGGTTGGCCTGAATCTAGTTGGCAGCCTCAGATATTGTAGGCCTTATTGAATCAATGGGATTCACGTAAGTGGTGAGTAGAGATGGGGGTATTCATATTTGTATACGAATACCCCCACAAAGCTGGAGTTGAGGGGGGCCAGACCGTCTGCTCACGTGTCCGCTGCCACCTCTGGCCCCGCTCTTCCTTCGTCTTCCCTCCCATTGCCAGGAGTGGCTAGCCGACCAGCTGCTCTGTAGCAATTGGAAGGAAGAGCAGGGCCGGCGGCAGATGCGTGAGTGGATGGTTCGGCCCCAGGGGCCGGACCCTTGTTAACTCCAGCTGTGCGGGGGTATTCGAATACGAATACCCCCATCTCTAGTGGCGAGTCATAATTCAGAAATTGATCCAGTGGGTCTATTCTAGGGACTAGCAGTTGAGTTTAAACTAATTTTTTTTAATATTGGTGGTAGAGACTCATTAAATGAAACTGATAGCAGATTCAGGAGAGACAGAAGAAATCGCATTCTCATACCACTTACAATGAATTTGTAGAATTTACTGATTTCATAGTGTCAACAAGACTACAACTTTCAGAAAAAACCATGGCAGCTTCAATTTTTGTACATTAACAGCAGGAAGTTGGTCCAAGGTGGGAGTTGGAATCCACAAAAATCCAAGTGTTATCCCTCTATTTGCAAAGGGAACAATAACCCAAATCTGGGTGTGATCCTCATTTTTCTCTAGATTAAATGATTTGGGGGATAGTTATTGCAACCAAACCTTTCAGCTCTCATCAGAGAAGATGAAAATTCTGCAGAGTAAAGAGACACTTTGCAAGGAACAGATTTTTGCAAATATACTGAATTAAAATGACCACACCTATGGAAGTTGCATTCATGTTTCTGTGTCAGATTTTGTAATCAAGAGGCCATATTTTGGCATTGTGACAATCTGAAATATATTTTGAGCAATTAGTGAAATATTCATGATAGTCAAACGCTATATAGCTTGGTTATTACAGGTGTTTAAACAATTGAAATTATTGAATTTAGTATTACAGTGTGACGGTTTCCCTTAATATGTAATCTTGCTGCTCTCTCAGCTACTATGAATTTAGAAATATGTCCAGATACTCCTAGTGTTTGGACAGACTGCCTTATATGACCTGGTTTCCTTTATCCATCAAGTACTGTCACACATAACCCAAAATGTTCTCAAATTTTGCTGTGCCTCTGGCATATTCGTTGCTGAGTTATTCTCAACTGCTAAGATGATCGTTGAACCAGAAACTTCTAATTCTGTGATTGGAGAAGAACAAGGGAGATTCGTCTGGCGCCGACGCTGATGACATTTCGGCGCCAGGTCAAAACCTTCCTGTTCCAGAAGGCTTTTAATTGAAATAATATCAACTGTGGGTCCTGATGGCAATTTTTAGAGTATATATTTTAATTATATTTTAATTGTTGTAAGCCGCCCAGAGACCTTTGGGTAGTGTGGGCGGCATATAAGTTAAATAAATAAATAAAATAAAATAAATAAGTTATGTGGTGCCAAGTCCTATTTGCTGATGCTTCTAATACTAGGCAACAAGGAGAGAAATGGACTAGATCCCAAACTTGCAACTGTATGAGGAAAATTACATCTGTGTGAGTGAGGTCACATTCCTTCTAGAGGCAAAGTCTGAAAACTGGCACTAAAATAGGTAGTCAGGACTATTGTTTAGAAGGAGCTTATGAAGCATTGTTTCATGGGAAAAAATAGTGCACTTGAATTACATGGAGACTTGGGTAGAAGATGTAGGTTAATTTGTGTGTGCATCTAAAACACTGTCTTTTGGCTGTATTAAATTACCATAAAGATTGTAATAAAACAAGAAATGCATCATTTGCATTTGTCAACAGCTGTGAAAATGCTAAAGCTTTAATTGCAGCATTACTAACCAGCCATATGCAGCAAAACAATTCCTTAAGTATTCTTATGGACATCCAGTGCGGTGTTGTGGATAGAGTGACTGACTAGGACTCAGGAGGCCTGGGTTCAAATCTCCACTCAGCCATGTAAGCTCAGTGGGGTGTGGAACTGGTAAAACGACTTCTTAAATATCTTTCTTACCTTGAAAGCCCTATTAGGGCTGCTATAAGTCTATTCCTACTTGATGGCACATAACATAACAAAGCTGAACTATAACTGAAATTCTGAAGTGCCGTTATGGTTTTCTAGTAGCTATCTGGCATTTTCAGACCATTTTCTTAAGTAATTATGTCCAGCTTCATCTTGATTGAAATGTTGACTTAAATAATAGATTTCAGTTTCAGTTAAATAATGGTTCTGGGTAGGGGAAGGATTTTTGTGGCATTTCACATTTTCTCTGCAACCTACATTTGAACCCATAAGCAAGTTCAAACACATTTATGAGTAATCTGGCCTTTCTCACCAGATTACTCATACACATGTTCAAGCCCACCCATAAACTCAAACATAGGTTGCAGAAAAAATACGACATATCATAGAAATCCTCCCCCTAGTTATGAGGAAGTTGGGTGCAGGCACTTAAGCAAGCTGTTAGTTGTGACAGGAACAGCTACAGCTGCCATACTGCAGTAATGGATACGACGTTTACTTATTCTCACTCTTCCCACACAAACTAAATGACGGTTTAAGTTACAGATGGATTGAATCAAAGTGCATTTTATCATAAAATTCTGTTTAATTTCTATATTCCTGAAACTACATCTTTTGCAATGCTTCAAATATATGTGAGAAACATAATGATGTTCACAGATATGTGAACTCAAATGTTGTCATGCTGGCAATGCTTAGGGAAATCTTTATCCATTCAGTTAGATTACTTATATACTCGAGTATAAGCCGAGTTTTCCAGCACAATTTTTATTGCTGAAAAAGCACCCCCCTCGGCTTATACTCGAGTCAGTGTCAAAATTACATGTTCTCCCCTGCAGTGCGGGTGTTCTCCGGACTCCCCCGCTCATCTACGGGCGCCTGCAGCCTCTGCGGGTGGTCTGATGACCCAGGTTAAGTACACTGCATTTTTCAGACTCTGCAGGCAGACACCGTGCTGGGAGGATAATAGCAGTCTATGTCCAAATGACAATGAGACATCCCCCCCTTTGGAGCGCAAGCTCCGCCCTCCAATCCTCCCCTCAGTTCCTTTTTTCCCGCCGCGTTGGAAAGACGTATAGGAACACACGGAGCTAACAGCGAGTATTCTCTTCTATTATCTTCTATTTTACCCTCAATACGTCCTGCACAGGTACAGAAAGCCCCAGCAACCATACCGATACCAAAAAACATCATACCGAAGGCAAGCATACTATC
Organism: Intellagama lesueurii; assembly: GCA_037013535.1. Classification (NCBI taxonomy): domain Eukaryota; kingdom Metazoa; phylum Chordata; class Lepidosauria; order Squamata; family Agamidae; genus Intellagama; species Intellagama lesueurii. The sequence continues at coordinate 262,839,070 of JBAJHW010000003.1, forward strand.
AACATCATCCGTATCAGTACATCGGCTTATACTTGAGTCAATAAGTTTTCCCAGTTTTTTGTGGTAAAATTGGGTGCCTTGGCTTATATTCGGGTCGGCTTATACTCGAGTATATACGGTATGTTTGTTTTATCAGGCTTACAGAGTGCAAATGTACCATCCAAAATAGAAGACTTTTATGGATTGGTGCTGCTTGTTTTGCATGGCTAACATTTTCATACTTGCTTACTGTTGCAAAAGATTTATCACTAATAATCTGCAGGTATCTTGAAAAGCCTAGCTACTTGTGTATATGTTGCTAGAAGGCGACAGAGCCTGCATTCCTATGTGCATTAATTATGTTTCATGCCTTTAATTCAGGGCATTGGGGGCATGTAATTCTTTGGTAATTCTTTGGTAACTGAGCATAGCTGCCTTGGGTCCTTTCATGGAGAAAGGTGGGTTAAAAATATTTTGAAGAAATAAATAAATAATCCTGTTATGAGGTTGCAGCATGAAAGGACAGAAGAATCCCTTTAAGATCAAAAGGCCCTTGACACTGTTTCATTACTTTATCACACCATGAAAATGAAGTAACTATTTGCTGCTATAATTCTGTGAATTGGTAATTCATAAAGCAGAGTTTGGGGTGAGGGTGAAAGAGGAGACCGCAAAAAATGGTCTGAAGCTCAACATCAAAAAAACTAAGATCATGGCCACTGGTCCCATCACCTCCTGGCAAATAGAAGGGGAAGATATGGAGGCAGTGACAGATTTTACTTTCTTGGGCTCCATGATCACTGCAGATGGTGACAGCAGCCACGAAATTAAAAGACACCTGCTTCTTGGGAGGAAAGCGACGAGAAACCTAGACAGCATCTTAAAAAGCAGAGACATCACCTTGCTGACAAAGGTCCGCATAGTCAAAGCTATGGTTTTTCCTGTAGTGATGTATGGAAGTGAGAGCTGGACCATAAAGAAGGCCGACTGCCGAAGAATTGATGCTTTTGAATTGTGGTGCTGGAGGAGACTCTTGAGAGTCCCCTGGACTGCAAGGAGAACAAACCTATCCATTTTGAAAAGATACTGATACCATGAAAAGTGATATCACAAAAAGTTCTAGTACAGATAAGTAAACACTTGGTTTGAATGTCCAGAGAAGCAAAGCAAAAAGCAAAGCGTCCTACTTATATACCGCACGATTGCACTTAAGGCACTCTTTGGGTGGTTTACTATTTAACTTTCTAAAGGAAGTCAACCCTGAGTGCTCACTGGAAGGACAGATCCTGAAGCTGAGGCTCCAATACTTTGGCCATCTCATGAGAAGAGAAGACTCCCTGGAAAAGACCCTGATGTTGGGAAAGTGTGAAGGCAAGAGGAGAAGGGGACGACGGAGGACGAGATGGTTGGACAGTGTCATCGAAGCTACCAACAGGAATTTGACCCAACTCCGGGAGGCAGTGGAAGACAGGAGGGCCTGGCGTGCTGTGGTCCATGGGGTCACAAAGAGTCGGACACGACTTAACGACTAAACAAAGACAGAGTTTGGCAGTCTCAAATCTCTGAGCTGTAAATAGTCAGAGCCAAGACTGTGTGGTGCATGTTGTTAAACTGGTGCCATAGTTTTAATGCCCTTCAATATGGTAAAAGATTCCCTGTCCTGCATCAGGCCGTATATATATGCAAAGCTGTCTTCCTGTCTGGAAGCAATGGCTGGGTGAGCTAAAGTTAACTCCTGTATCTGCACTTCTCTTGTGTTGAGTTGTCTGTGCATACATCAGTATGTGGGAGGGCTTCTATCTTGAGTGTGTACTGTCTCCTTGTATGGTTTCAAAAAATGAACAGCTACTCATATAAGGGCCTTGTGATTTTCACATCACATGTAATAGCTGTGTGTGGGGGATTATAGAGGATGATAGGATTTTCAATTACTGTGTCTCAGGAGAGCTTTGAGGCAAACTGGGAAATGTTTCTGAAAAGTTAATCAGGGCTTGAGTCATTTGCTTGAGGCTGTGCCATTGCAAGTCACATTTGTAACTAAACTGAGCTACAAGCTGAAGATATAGAGTGGCATCTTCTTTCTGTAACAAACTGATGCTTTGAGCTTAGTAGGCTTCCTGAAGTTTTCAAATATTTTTCATCTTATTGAGTAAAAAGACAATACATATATTTTTCTTCTGATCAACATGTTCTGACACCTTCCCTCTCCCCGTTTCAGGTGGATATATTAGGTATGAGTCAAAAGTTAGACTTCAGAAATCAGTTGAATGTAAGAGAAAACCAACATGTATTTTTTTAAAAAAATATGATTTTAGAAAGAGCACAGAATTTGGGTGGGCCAGATTTGAGAATAGTATCTTCAGAACAGAGATATCACCTGTCCAGTTAGCTCTTCTAGTTGCTGCCAATATAGTTCTTCATTCTGCCAGGCTTTGAGGAACACGTGCAATAATCTGTTCAGGAAATCAGAGTCCTGTGAGATAGTTTGTTGTTAGGTGCTGTCAGGCCACTTTGACTTAATGGTAACCCTATGAATTAATAATGTCCGGAAGGTCCTGTCCTTAGCAGCTTTGTTTAGGTCTTACAGGCTGAAGTCTGTTGCTTTCTTCATTGAATCAGTAAAAGTACTTGAGTGAGTTAGACCAATGGCAACTAGCTTGCCAATGAGCTTCACATGTGAGCTGTTGTTTAACCTGAGCATGCCACATTCTGATCCAGTTCATATGCTTCTGTGCCATGCAGATACCATAAACAGACTTCTTTGCTGCAAATTTACCTCTTGAAATAAAACAGGAAGTAGGCATTTACTGGTTTACACAACTACCTATTAGAAGTTTCATAAAGATTGTGGAGTGACATTGCCAGCCAAGAGACCAAACAGCTGTATTTCCCTTGACTTTGCTGTCTTTTCATGAACAAACTTCCCAGCCATCTAGGCCTAACTTCATAATCATATCGGTAGTATAGCCCAGTGGTTCCCAACCTTCGGTAACCCAGGTGTTCTTGTACTGCAACTCCCAGAAATCCCAGCCAGCACAGCTGGTGGTGAAGGCTTCTGGTAATTGCAGTCCAAGAAAACCTGGGTTACCCAGGGTTGGGAACCACTAGTATAACCTATTATTGCTTGTCTTAGAGTGCAACATTAGGTGTCTGTTTAAAAGTGTAATAGCACTGAGCTGAAATTGAAAGCAAGAGAATTTCCTGTTATATAATTTCTTCAGTTAGCCAGAAGAAAATCTGACTCCAGTGTAACCTCTGAGAACTCCAGCAGAGCCATGGCGGAATAATTTATTATCACTATTATCAAGAAGGAAATGGAACAGAACAAATACATCAAGATAAAGCAATAATGAATCACACCCACAAGGAAGAATGTGCAAGATGTGACAGAGAAAATAGGTAGTCAGGACCACCCTGGGTTTTATGACAGCATAGAAGGTGTAATCCCAAAGAATAGCTTTTACCTTCTGGGCACAAGCTTTGAAAGATATTCAACCCCATCTCCAGTGACCATAATGGTATTGTGTTACCTATGCCAAATCTGAAAAGTTGTACAAGGATCTTAATGGTTATTGCTTCACTTATACAAAGCCTAGCATGTTTCCAGCTGAGGCCTGTGAATAACATGGGGTGTGTAGCAGTTTTCAGTGAAATTGATTGTTTGTTTCGGCACATATAAGAAAAAGATATATGGCATCTGGAAGAATAACTGCTTTATTTCATTGTGAGTATTTGCGGTTTTATCTACAGAAGGAGAACTGGATTCTGATCCATGAAATGTCACCCTGAAATAAACTGGTTAATCTTTAAGGTGCCAGAATTATTATTTTGCTATACTAGGTGGCACTTGGTTTGTGTTTGTCAGTGTTATCCACGTCCAGTAGAAATGTTGAGGAAAATTTAAGTATGAGCAATATTTCTTTGCGTGTTAATCCTAGTACATTATATGAACAGTTATGTTTCAGCAACATAAAATATTACATTCTTAACCTAGTACATTAACTTGTACTAGTTAGCAAATTATGCTCTATTATGAAATTAAAAATGTCTTAGTTTTGTATAAGCAAAATTGTTAAGATGTCCTAACCTGAAGAAAGATTTCCCTCTATTCTACTATAGCATCTGTGTCTTAGTTTTTGCTGAGTGAGAACCAGGGCAAAAGGGAAGCAGAAACCACACATTCTGTAAGACGAAATAAAATGTGTTATTTGGATAGAAACACTCTTGTTTATATTGTTATTGTCTCCAACACAAGAGAAGAAAAGACCTCAGAAGATGCAGCAATGAAAAAACAATGAAGCCCACCTCCCAGTGTTCCTCTTATGAATTTAGATGGCAGCACCCCTTTGCTTTGAATGTTGTTTAAGTCTGCAAAGCAATTCCTGTTCTCAAATTCTGTAGGCTGTCTGACATAAGGAACTTTGTACCATGCAGATCCTGGCATTTTGAATAAGGAAAACTTCACCCTAAGAAAGTATTTCATTTATTCCAAAAGGATATATATTTTTAGTAAAGATTTTTTTTTCTTCCATTTCCCCAAATGGAAAATTTGTCCCTCAGAGGAAAAACTTACCTCTAGATTTTTGCAGGCTTTTCCCATGCCTTCACGTCTCTAAGTAGGAGACGTGTCTCCTTTAGCCTTCAGATTTTGGTAAATCCATGAAGAGTTTTGCCTTTCATGATTTTGCATCTGAAGAATAATTGTTGTAAAATATTTTGTACCAGGTAGGAAAGGATTACCCTGTTTCCCCGAAAATAAGACCTAACCTGAAAATAAGCCCTAGTAGGATTTTTCAGGATGCTTGTAGAGCAAGAATAAGCCCTAGTTAAGTGAAACCCCGCCCTCCACCCTTGTGCAGCAACCAGAAGAAGATGACATGACTGTATTTGAATAAATGTAGATGGTTGTACATGAAAAAAAATAAATCCCCTGAAAATAACCCCTAATGCGTTTTTTTTGGAGCAAATATTAATATAAGACCCTGTCTTATTTTCGGGGAAACACGGTAGCAGTCAGGGCCCTAATACTTTAAAACACAAAATTGTTGTGATCTTTTAGATCTTTATGTGCAATTAATATTTTGCAGCAAATGTTTCTTCCTGAAGCACAAGAAATTCTGATTGCTGCCTAGAAGAGCTTTTATATATTTGAAAAAGGCAAAACAGTGTTGTTGTTGTTTTGGTGGTGTGTTTTTTTTTTTTTTTTTTTGAACTCTCTGCCTTGCAAGAGTGGAATGAGCAGGGATTGCATGGCAGCACAAATTACCTCAGTAGCTTGCATGTCACATAATATCCTCTTCAAATTAGTCAAAGCTTTCGAATGGCATGCAGACTAGAACCTTTTTAAAGTTTTTTTTTAAAAAAAAAACCTACCACTGAGGGAGGAAGAAAGAATATTAATTTACAGCTTTATCTAGCTAATTGGTGCCCCATCTGTTTCATTTAGGATTTGACCTTTGTTAATACCATCAGGCTGCCAAGTATAATGCGGTGATGTCTATTTCACTACAAGACATGCTAAAAGTCGGATAAAATATACCTTCTGCAGTGTTTTCCCCAAGATGCAGACTTGGCTGTGCTGACCAGCAGAAACAATAGCAGCTGAAATGCTTTCTTGCTTTCACCCAAATTCTCCTGCAAAACAGCTTCTGCATTGAGCGGACTATTGATTCATGTCCTGTCTCTGAGTGTTGATGAGTTCTCTGTGACACCAGTGTTGTTTTCAGAAGTCCTGAGAGCACTTGATCCTGGCTGATTTCTGGCAGACCTTGAGGCTGTGGCTAGCTGGTTAATCGCTTTAGAATATTTTAAAATATTGGAGTGTTTTTCAGTTAAAATACCTTTAATCCTCCATCTTGCTATTTCCACCTTCAAAGATGGCTTGCAAACTATTAAGTCAACTAAATGTGAAATCTAAGCAAACTAAAAAACAAAGTCCAAAAATTTGGTTTAACAGAGAATAGCTGTTAAAAACAGCAATTAGGGACATAATATGAACCTTAGACGAATTAAAACAGTTGTTACTGGTGCCAGCACATATTGCCGTGGTTAACTCACTAAGAGAAGTTGGTTAGTTTCCTAAAAGCCCCAGAGAGATCTTCATGATAGCGTTGCCAGATTGAAACATACCCACATGTCAATAGGCCAGGGGCAAGAAAGTCTTTTTCTGGTCTCCTGGTTATATAATGTTCATGTACCATGCGTCAGATCATATTCCCTCTAGCAAGAAAAGTCCCATACAGCTAGCTGAAAGACTAGAATTTATCTGGTAACTATAGGAATCCTTTATAACATTTCTATAGCATAATAGCATACTGCTTGACATATCCTGTCAGAGGATAAGAGGAAAAAGACAATCCAATGCTGTTGTCTTTATCCAAGAGCCAGATGGTGGTTTTCCTGTTGTAGAAGAGAGGAAGATGATTATGCTGTCCTATTAAGTGCACCACAGCACTTGTTAGAGCTTATTTCAAGAATGAGGGATGTAGGAAACCTCATTATCCAGAGTCATATGTTTGGTCTCCGTTACTCAGTACTGACTGGCAGTACTACTTGGGAGTCTTAACAAGGAGTTTTATTCAACCCTATGTTGAGATCCCAGGGATGGAATCTGGGCCTTTTGCAATGGCATTCAGGATCCAGTATAACTGAATTGTAAAGCAGGACACACACATACACACACCATCAAGTTCAGCCCCCTGACAATTCAGGAGTCCACAGCTAAAGCATCTCTGCGAGAGGGTGTAGCGATCACCCTGCTTTGGCTCATGTAGGAGGTTATTTGCATGCACCAATGGGAGCTGTTGGGAGGCGGAGCTGGAGAGACTAGAAGGGAGGGGTGAGGAGAGAAGAGGTTTTTTGGGGCAGTTAGTCAGTTAATCTGAAGGTAGTTAGAGAGAGTGGTAGAGTGTAGAGTTAAGGGAGGCAGTTAAGAGTGTGGAACCTATAGAGAGTTAAGAGTGAAACAAGTTATTACAAAACTACTGAATACTTTAAAGGCTTTGAAAAATCTGTTGAAGTGAACCGTATCCAATAAACCTGTTTTTGTTAAACTTTACACTCAGCATGGACCTCAATCTTTCTAATTGAACATTGTTGACAGAGATCAACTGGTAGCAGCGTAAACGAGGGAATGTGTCGTGGGCCTCAGGCTAGTGAAATAATCTGGGGACACGCAGGGGCACGTCACAGAGGGCTATCCAGCCTCTATTTAAAGACCTACAATTAAGGAGAGTCCACTACCTTCTCAAGTAGCCCATTCCACAGCTCTTATAGTCAGGAATCTCTTAGTTTGTACTTTGAAACCATTGGTATGGGTGTTGCCACCTAGAACATGAAAAAACAAATTTGCTCCATCTTCCACATGACATCCCTTCACATCTTTGAGGAAGACTCTCATATACCTGTCAACAGTTTGCTCTCCAGCTTAAACATGCCACTTTTTTCAGTGGTTTCCAGACACTCTTATCAACTTGGGTCACTCTTCTCTGGTCTTGTACCAGATTGTGTGTCCTCTTTGTACAGGAGCTGGATACAGTACTTTGGTTGAGGCCTGATTGTTTTTGAGAAGCCTATGCTGGTTCTTGGTAATAAATAAACCTCATGGTGCAGTGGTTAAATTGCAGTACTGCAGCCAAAACTCTGTTTACAACCCAGATTCAATCCCGGGTAGCTGTTTTGAGGTTCACTCAGCCATCCATCCTTCCGAGGTTGGTAAATTGAGTACCTAGGTTGCCGGGGGCGAGGGTGGGCGCAATCTGTCGCTTGTACAGTTAAATTGTTGTTGTTGTTTAGTCATTAAGTCATGTCCTACTCTTCGTGACCCCATAGACCAGAGCACGCCAGGCCCTCCTGTCTTCCACTGCCTCCCGGAGTTGGGTCAAATTCATGTTGGTAGCTTCGATGACACTGTCCAACCGTCTCGTCCTCCGTCGTCCCTTTCTCCTCTTGCCTTCACACTTTCCCAACATCAGGGTCTTTTCCAGGGAGTCTTCTCTTCTCATGAGATGGCCAAAGTATTGGAGTCTCAGCTTCAGGATCTGTCCTTCCAGTGAGCACTCAGGGTTGATTTTCTTTAGAAAGTTAAATAGTAAACCACCCAAAGAGTGCTTTAAGTGCTATGGGCGGTATACAGTGGTGCCTCGACTTACGAACTTAATTGGTTCCAGAACTCCGGTCGTAACTTGAAATGGTCGTAAGTCAAAGCACGATTTCCCATAGGAATGCATTGAAATACAATTAATCTGTTCTGGCCGAAGGGAAAAAAAATCACAAAAAAACCCAAACAAACCAAAAACACTGCAAGACCCATCGGAAACGCGATTAATCCATTCCGGCCGAAAGGGGGGGGGAAGCAAACAAACCGTGCAACACCCTTCAGAAATGCAAAAAAAGCAAAGCAGAAAGCAAGCAAACTGTGCAAGACCCATCGGAAGTGCAAAAAAAGCAAAGCAGAAAGCAAGCAAACCGTGCAAGACCCATCGGAAGTGCAAAAAAAGCAAAGCAGAAAGCAAGCAAACCGTGCAAGACCCATCGGAAATGCCAAAAAAGCAAAGCAAAAAGCAAGCAAACCGTGCAAGACCCATCGGAAATGCAAAAAAAGCAAAGCAGAAAGCAAGCAAACTGTGCAAGACCCATCGGAAATGCCAAAACAAAGCAAAAAGCAAGCAAACCGTGCAAGACCCATCGGAAATGCCAAAAAAGCAAAGCAAAAAGCAAGCAAACCGTGCAAGACCCATCGGAAATGCAAAAAAAGCAAAGCAGAAAGCAAGCAAACTGTGCAAGACCCATCGGAAATGCCAAAAAAGCAAAGCAAAAAGCAAGCAAACTGTGCAAGACCCATCGGAAATGCCAAAAAAGCAAAGCAAAAAGCAAGCAAACCGTGCAAGACCCATCGGAAATGCAAAAAAAGCAAAGCAGAAAGCAAGCAAACCGTGCAAGACCCATCGGAAATGCCAAAAAAGCAAAGCAAAAAGCAAGCAAACCGTGCAAGACCCATCGGAAATGCAAAAGAAAAGCAAAGGAGAAAGCAAGCAAACCGTGCAAGACCCATCGGAAATGCAAAAAAAGCAAAGCAGAAAGCAAGCAAACCGTGCAAACCACGCTGCAAAACCCACCCAGAACAGTTTTTAAAAAGCAGAAAGCAGCACCTTACCTTACCAGGCAGTCCCAAGCCTCCTCTGATCGCACTCACTCTAACCGTTGGAGCGAAAGAGCTACAAAGAAGCAGCCTCTTCGCCTACCAATGGTTAGCAATTTGAATTCCCTACCTTTTCCCCCTGCCTTTTTTTGGTTGTAACTCGAAGCTCCGGCCGGAAGTCGAAGCAAAATTTTGTGGCCGGAGCTGGTCGTAACTCGAAATGGTCGTAAGTCGGGACGTTCGTAAGTCGAGGCACCACTGTATAAGTAGGACGCTTTGCTTTTTGTTTTGCTTCTCTGGACATTCAAACCAAGTGTTTACTTATCTGTACTAGAACTTTTTGTGATATCACTTTTCATGGTATCAGTATCAATTTGACGGGTTGGTAGTTGTCCAGAGCCCCACCCCCTTTGAGGACGGAGATGATATTTGCTCATCTCCAGTCTTCAGAGACTTCACCTTTTCTTCAGAGAGAATAGACAGATGCCCTGAGATTAGTCTTTCAAGTTCCTTTGGTATCCTGAGGTAGAGATCATCTACCTTGGAAACTTAAATTCATCTAAAGCAATGTGGTGTACCCGTAGCAGCCTTTCACTTATCTTGGGTAGCCGTCCTCTCACTGCATCATTGACTGTGTCTTCACCAGATTAAGTAGAATTAGAGGAAAGATAAAGGCAAAGTAAGTGTAGAACAGTTCTGCCCTTCTGTCACCCATTAGAAGGATTTGAACTCTGTGGTCTTATAGGCCCCTTCCAACTCTTCTATGATTGTACATGGTCAATATAGAAATCAATTTAGAATGCATCCTGATTTCATCTTGTTTTTTTCTCATTGTTGTCTCCAGTACTTGATGTCCCTCTGTCCACAGTCTCACCTCCTGGCAGGATTTAGTATAAAACCCTCTCCCAGTCAGGGTTGCAGGACTTTTAGCAAACATATTTTTGCCAATCCCAGTGCAGCCCATCATTTTCAAGAAACCACATGGAAATGCAGATCCTGGTTCAAAAAAACCAAATCTTTTCTTGATGACATATTCTTTGTTCACTTTATATATACACCTGTCTGTTCATGGACCATACATAGCCTTCAACAGCAAGGAGTGATTAAATAATCATATGTTCTGAAAGGTCCTTAACCTTCCTACCCAGAGCCTTATTGTCACACATATTGTCATACTGAAGGCTATGTTGGCCAGTAACTTTTGTTCCCACGTGAATCAGAAGGAATGGATAATGGTCAGAGGGCATCATGAGGGTTAGTAATTCTTTATCATCTCTTTAATCCTTGCACCAGGAAGACAACCTGGTACCTGTGACATTCTGACAAATCAGTGCTGCCTCTGTCCTTTTCAGCAGGGATTCACCACTACATATTTCTCCATCCTTTGGGAAGAGGCAGCTAGGAAACCTTCCTTCCACAGAACCTTGGCTGACCACCTCTGTGCTATCTCTGTTCCAGTTCTAGTAGCATCATTGTTCATAGGAAGGCCCTGATGTTGCTTCTGTAGCTCCAAAGACGTGGCATGGTTCCTGGTAGTCTTGCTTCTCTGTCTCCCATTCTTTCAGATGCTTGCCTCTTATATCTGGTATCCCTCCTCCCCCAGAGACCTTTCAATTCTGTTATCTTATGAAGAAATCTGCTGTTTTATCTCAAAATACTTCATCTTTTCCAATGAGCTGAAGTGTGGATAGGGACGCCAGCAGGGCAACCAGCTTACATGTCATGCAAGGATAAGTTGCTACATCCTTAGGCAGGAAAACCAACATGGCATAGATGTTGCAGGTAACTGCATCAGCTCCCTCATGTCTCTTTATTCTTTGTAGGTACTGGTGAAGAACGTCTGGCCTTCTCCTCAAACCTCTCCACAAAATACCCCTTTTCACTTTCTTTGTTCATTTCCTCCTGCTCATAAGCTTGCAGGAACTTAGAGTAGTTTTACCACTAGTGGTTGCAAATCACATGGTACAACTAAGACTGAAATTATAGCTTTCTAAGCCCAATGTATGGTATGATTAATATTTTTACTCTGTTTTCAATCCAGCAGGTAGAATGCCAAGATGCACTGGAAACAGCTGCTCGGGCAGAAGGCCTTCCATTAGATGGTTTGACAAGTTTTCACTTGAAAGTGTTGGATGAACGCCATCACAAAGGGAAATATCACCATGGTTGGAACTTGATGAAACCCTTCCGGATGACTTCCAAGTAAGATTTTTGTGTTAATGAGCTACGGATGCAACTGTTCTGAAAACGGGAGTAACAAGATGCATGATGGTTGGGAAAATGCCGCTTTTCCTAAAAAATTGTGCTTGCTAAGGAAAATAGCATCTGAAATCTAAGCTAATAAAATTAATTTTGCTTTATGGTACTGTAGGTTTTTCCCCCCTCTTCTTGTTCTTCACTTGTCTTTAATCTCTTTCCTCTGCTATTTATAGGCATCCACATCCAATTGATAATGCTGGATTTTTCTCCTATATGACCTTTTCGTGGCTCACTCCTATGGCACGAATAGCCTACAAAAAAGGAGAACTAGGGACAGAAGATGTCTGGCCTTTGTCAACTCACGAGTCTTCTGAAGTTAACTGTAGAAGGTAAGAAAAAGCAAATAAAGTCATGTGGGCCTTATCCAATACAAAAGCAGGGGCAGGTGATATCTTTATTAGACCACCACCAAAACGCCCTTTCAAGCTTTTGATCTATGCTAGTTTTCATCACGCTGTGCTTCCATATATTGTGGATGGTGGAGGAAAAAAACATATGGAAGTTCCAAAAGTCATGGCAGATGTCTGTACCAGGTCTCTTTTTAAAAAGCAAAAAGTATGTTGCAAAGTGCAAAGTGTAGACACAAGTCAGGGATGTAGGTTTCAAAGTTCATGCTGGTGGCCATTGCTGGCTTTTGTAAAAGGTAAAGGTTTCCTATATTGTCTTACAGAGGTTCCCCTTCCAGATAGCCAGTGCTTAGCAGAGCCTGCTGTGAAGTGTTATGTGAGATAGTGATTGGAGGCCTTTCCAAATTCTTGTCTGTTGCTGTCTCATGTATATGTTTCTTTTCTTCCTTCTTGCTTTCATAAATGAATTGGAAAACATTCACATTTTTTGCTTGTTAAAGGCTCCATTATTGGAGATCTTGCTTTATCTACCTTTATCTGCACAAAATTATTAGATTTTATTTAAGGTAGATTATGTGATGCAGAAGGTAGTGAATAACCAGGTGGAATGATTTAAGTCAATTCAGCTTAATTGGTTGAGTTTAATTCAAATTTATCCACTGGCATTTCTTTGTCCAACAAGTTCAGAGTAAGCTTTCTGATCCACCATATCAGAGGTGAAAACTGAAACCTTCTACCTCTGAGCAGATGCATAGCACCCATTTTAGAACTTGGCTTTGGGTTTTGGAATTTTTGGTTTTTTTTCTCGCCCTCCCCCAGCTCCATAATACCTAGCCTGGTGAAGTCTTTGGCTGTCAAAAGTTAGCTTCTGTTTGTGAGATTTTAGTGGTCTAATAAAAGTATCACCCATCCTTTCTTGATTATATTTAGAGACTACCTATAGGGCCAAATCACTTGTTATTTATTACTAACCTAGTTATTCTTGTAACCATGACTAGTATTTATCATTTTCATTTAATAAATCTAATTTTAAAGAAACAATTGAATTACTATTTTTAAAAACAGTTTTTTTCTGTCTTGGTTGATAGAAAGATTATTAGAGTTGTTTCTTTTAATGTTGCAGGCTAGAAAGGTTGTGGCATCAAGAACTGCATGAACAGGGGCCAGATGATGCCTCTCTCCGAAGGGTTGTGTGGGTGTTCTGTCGCACCAGAGTCATCATTTCCATAGTGTGCTTGATGGTCACACAACTTGCTGGCTTCAGTGGACCAGTAAGTACTATCCATCCTTTGTCTGCCATCCAGAATGGGCGTGATCCCATGGCCAGTGCTAATTTGTTCAAGTTCCATTACAGAGGATCTCCTAAACATTCTGATTAGTTAGAATGATGCCTTTCAGTTTACAGAGAAGAAATAGCCCTTTCAGAATGCCAGGGTTTTCAGACTGTGTTCTCTTCGTTTGTGGTGTGTTCTACTGCTTGTACCAGGTGCCTTGTTAAGGGAGAGGGATTACATTTTTAGGGCAGAGACCAGTAACCTAACAGCAAAGTAGATCTGTGTAGGTCCCTTTCTTTGGGTTTCTCTGCAAGAAGTGGAACAGAGTGCTGCTAGATCAGCTTGTAACATTTCCAAAGAACAGGGCTCAGAGGAATTCTACAGAACTAGTGTCTGGCTTGGTTGGATAGATCTCCCTTCTGGTGCCATGAGTGGAAGGATGGTTGCCTGCTGCTTCTAGTTGGTAATGAGAGGGCAGCATGTAGGACTTGACATTCACACCATTTTCTTGTCACCTGTTTGTTGCACATGTGGTGCAAGGTGTTTTTTTTTTCCTTTGACATCTTGACTAAATCTATTCTCTGCAAATTTCCCTTGAGGAGTAGCAGCAGTGTTATTGCTCTTAGTGCACATTTCAATGCGCTGTTAAGCGGGATGATTCAGTACTTGGGTAAGTACAGCTGAGGTTAATGTTAAAAAACAGTCTTGTCTTTTGTCTTTTTTTAAAAAAAATCCCCTAATCCCACCCATTTCCTTAAATTGCACATGTTTTCTTCATTTCCTTTGTTAAGAAGGGACTAAATAGTTTTGCTTGGGGTATTGTTAATAGCTCGTGATGAATATTAAAACACTTGTAAGAGGTTTTACTGGATGTGCTTTTAATTGCCAGTAAGATGAGGTTTTAACAGAACCAGCTTCCCCCAAGAAAAGCTTCTGTCATTGTTTCACTACAGGGCCTGTGGATGCTCCTAACCTCTACCAGAGAGTGGGCAGCCAAGTTGTCTCTGTCTTTAGCCTGGCTCAATTGGAAGCAGACAGATCAAATTACAAATCAGGAGGGAACAGAACAGAACACAGTTTAGATTGGGATGTGCAACCTGTCTACATCCTTCACTGTCCAGTAATCCTTGTTATCTGAATGGGGAAAAAAACACCTCTTGGTTTTCATCACTTGGAGGAAAAGCAGTTCTTTATCATCCTGTTCCCTTTTACTTCGAAGCTTAAATGCTGTCTCTGTTGAAACATCAATGTGTTTATTTTTTAATAAATAGAAGCCCCTTTTTTTTTTCCATGTAGAAATGGTAGCTGGGAAGAGACTATTTTGACTTTTTGTCCTGATGAGTAAATTCGAAACTTTTCTGCAAACTGCCATTCTCATCTTATGCTTCTTTAATATAGAATGCTAGGGGGAAATGTGATTGTTGAAATTCCTTGTGCTCATTCTGACCAAAAAGTTCAGGTAATCCTTATTTGTAAGCTTCTTGTAGATCCAAACTTCCAATCGTTTTTGAAAGGAGATATTTTTCTGAAATTCATTTCTGTCACTCTTTTCAAACTCGTATTTGCCCCTTCCTTGAGTTGAGACAGCGTACATTTTTCTAATATCCTTTCGGATTCAGAAAGTAAAGTGGGAATACTTTCTATTGAGATGGCTACTAAACATTTCACGTTCATTTTGGAGCAAAGAATTGTGGCTGTGTCCTTCCTGCCAAGGTTCTCAAATCTGGTCATGGATGACGACGCACATCCACCAGCTCAGAAGTGGCTTTGGTTGGAAGACTAGTAAGCATTATTATTGCAGGACGTGGCAATATGAGTTTTCATTTACTGTAGTTTCTGAAGAGGGTATTGTGGGATGTGGGCAGTGGGGGTTGGATGGAGGAGCCCACTGAAGTGAGCCTCCTGCTCTTCCACATCTGCTCCAGTGACAGCTCGCTTTGTGCTGTAAAACACTGGATGTGGTTTGGGGTAATCTTTCTCTGTAGTGAAACCAATGACAGAAGCTGTTCTTTAGAATTTCCAGGATGGCTGTATTCTGCGATCAGAATGAGACAGTCAAGCTGGGCAGAATCCTACTCCAAGATGAAAGGTAAGGTGACATTTATTCAATGGGAATGCTTAAGACAGCCAGGCAGCTAAGGATACCTACTACCATGATAATCCAAGGAATATTTTTTCCATGCTTCTACTAGTTTTGGTAACTATCGTTTTTAAAAATTAAATGTTATATCTGGTGTTTTTCTTCTGACTCTAACCAAAAATGATATGTTAAGACTGCAAATGTTGTCTGTTTCTTTTTCCTTTAATATTTCTAAAACTACTTTTTTCAAGTCTCAAAAAAAAAGAAAAGAAAAGAAAAAGAAAAAAAGAATGAGCAACATCTGTTGTTCTTTTGGGGCACCGCAGATTCTGTGTCCCCAAAAAAGGTTACTCTAAATTATTAGGAGAGAAGAGAATTCTGGCTGGTGTTGCATACATATCCTGGAGACTTTTCCTTCTTTACTGTGGTGTATAAGAAAACAAACGGTAGCTCTTGTCAGCACGTTGGCTTATGAATGGAAAACGTGAAAGGATTGTTGATCCTTTCAGTGACTCAGTTGCCTTTGTTGGATTGGATGTTAGAAAAGAAGTCAAACGTCTTGTTAAATAATAGCAAATCCGCTATGTAGCTGGTAATGCCACAACTACCAAAAATTTGAAAGAACCCAGTGGAGGAAAAAGCTGACACAGCGTGATGCTGGAACACGAGCTGTTGCACTTTGGTCAGGAAGCTGCCTAAGGTTCACTTCTCTCTTTTCCAATGCTCTTTGGGAACATGATGGACAACTGGCTCATAACATGCGTGTGAAAACTCATGGGAGACATGCTGTACAGCGCAGGTCTCAGTTGTGGCTTTCAGAATTCACCATTTCAGGATTTACACGTTTGTTCTACCTTCATTTTTAATCCGTTCACTTGGTGCTGGGCTTGAGCAGCTGCTACCTTTGCTTGAAGCAATGTGCTTTTGTTTTTCCATCCGTTCTTGCGTTGCACAGAACTCGGATCTCCTGTTTTAGTCAAGGGGACTTCCCATGGACTCTGAAAGCCTTCCAAAACTCTTCCTTGGTTTCAGAATGTTGTGGTGGGCAAAGCTGCTTCTGAGCTCTGCTTAAAGAACAGGATCTCTAGGCATCGATGTTGGAAAAGCCCCACTGGGAAGCCTTAATGTAGCAAAGCTCTCTTAAGCCAAATGTGAGAAACGCCCCTGGGTCTTGGAAGTCTTCCTGACTAGCCATGCAAATATCAAGCCTCCCTGGACGTTGTGAACAACCAATATTGGTCCTGCTTTTTTCCTGTATGATTTACTTTTTGTGTGTATGTGAAGTTTAACTTGATTTTGTGTTGGAAGCCAGACTGTATGTTGGATTCAGGTCCTGTATAACTTTTTCTTGCGCATATAGATTGTATGTGTTCCACAAAACTTTTTCTTTTTTTTTGTAAGTGTCTGTGAGATGTTATTCATTCTGACATGGTGGTGCTTTTCTTTAAAATAATAATAATAAAAAAAAGATACCGCTTTCTATTTATTAGTATTTAATATTGCTGATGAATGCAAGTTGGAAGTCCTGTTCTGTACATTTTGACATGACCCGTGATGAGGGATTTGTGGGTTTGGAGCTGTTTTTCTCTTTCTGCAGGTGGTGTTTCAAATGTGATTTCCGAGGTAACCTTGTTTTTGTCTTTTGGGGGTGGGGTGGGGGCCAGGGAGGTAAGGGTGAAGGGTTGTCTTCTTCTTCTTTTTAATTGATGGTATCGTCTTTGCCCCTTTTTCCCCCCCCCTCTTCTTTTTTCTTTGATCCCCCTTTTTTGCCGCTTGTCTTTTTCTTTACTATTAAACTGCTGATGTTTATTTTCAGGAATGTTTTGCAAAATGTCCTTCTCACACTCTTCCCCAGTTCAACTGTAGGTACATTTGTTCCTTTTTATCAAATAAGCACGTTTGAAACCAAGAATAAAAAGGTCTTAATGTCATGTAAAGGAGTAAATCTTTTTAATATGTTCAGTTTTTGCATAAGTACAGATTTTTGTAAAGTATACGATGATAATGGATTGCTTCGGCTAACTGTCAGGTTTGTGTTAAGTCAGACAATGTGAAGGAGCAGCAGTTTGGTGGACCAAATTGGGAAGTTCCAAATTAATTCCCCATACTTAGTCAATTTGATTTACTGCTTGATTTCAGCAGGTGTTACAAAAGAGCTGGCAGTTCTTGTTTGTCTAAAGACTTACCTATTAATCAGACAAATTCTTTACTGGAAACAAAAGAGCTCCTTATTTCTTACTTAACATGAAATGATGGAATGGTTTCTCTGGCATGTTGGGGTGTTGATGCAGGTTTGCATTTCTTCCTGTAGGCTTTTGTTGTGAAACACCTCCTTGAATACACACAGCAAACAGAGCCCAACCTACAGTACAGCCTGTTGTTGGTATTTGGTCTCTTCATGACTGAAATAGTGCGTTCCTGGTCCCTGGCTTTAACCTGGGCATTAAATTACCGCACTGGGGTCAGACTGCGTGGTGCTATCCTTACCATGGTTTTTAAGAAAATACTGAAGCTGAAAAATATCAAGGAGAAGTCTTTGGGAGAGGTAAGCTGAGCTGCATCTTGTGGTCACTGCGGTGAAATGATCTGGGGGAAGTGGGTTGGGGACCCACATATCCTCTGACTAAAATGCTCTGTTTGAACCTAGCATGCGTGGCTTGTAGCTGGGACTATAATGACACATTTTATCCAGAATCCTGTAATCATGAGTCGGGGTAGGCCCTTCCACCATCTCTGTGTGCGGTGCAGTTATCTAAATGTCATAAAATCAGAGAGGATAACTGGACTGCTTATGTGAGAAGCCAAACCAAACCAAACCGAAACAAGAAACCCAGCCCACAAACGAGCCCGGTTGTACTTATTCGAAAGTGACCTTTGGAATGCCCACTTAATCTTATTGGGACCGTCTTCCAACACTGCGCCAGCTCAAGTCCTCCTTTTAGTTTCAGAGAACCTCTCCTGGTTATATATAACTGGGTGGCGAGAGTTTTCAGCAACTGTGGCAATCCCTGCTGGGAGAATTTTGAGCATCTTCATTTTTCACCTTTCTATAGGTGAAGACCTTTTAATGCAATCAGTTGTTTGGAGTTTGATTTTTTTAAATTGCTTCTTTCTTCTGCTGCTAGCCTTTGTTGATTGTAATGAATTGACTATTACATTACTGATTTTGTTTTAATTAGTCACGCTTGCTTTTTCTCAAAACATATCTATTTAATAATATGAAATAAAAGAAATTTTCTGAGAATTTTTAAAATTGTCTTTTGACTGTAGAGATTTTTCATGTGCCCTTCATTTATTGCAGCTCATAAATGTATGTTCGAACGATGGACAGAGAATGTATGAAGCTGCAGCTGTGGGTAGCTTATTGGCTGGAGGTCCTCTTGTTGCTATCCTTGGGATGGTTTACAGTGTTATTATTCTGGGACCAACAGGCTTCCTGGGATCGGCGGTGTTTATCCTTTTCTACCCAGCCATGGTGAGTAGATCACTGTCAGTGAAAAAAAAAAACACTGCAAATGAATACTGCCATTCTTCTAAAGAACTAGAAGAATGTTCCAGGGAAGTCAAGCAGAATAAGCTGTGACTTTACTACCTAATGTTTTTACAGGTTGGGGATAGTTGACCTGACAGTTGGTGTATTTAAAATGATCTCAAGATGTTTACACTGAGAATAGTCGTGCAAAGGCAAAGTGTTCCACCGGAAAAATAGTGAATTGTGCATCTCTTTTCTTTATGATAATGATAATCATCTTAGAATTGCAGAGGTGGAAGGGGTCCTCTGGATCATCCAGTCCAGCCCCTGTCAAGACGCCTAAACCAATGAGCTATCCAGCAGTTGCCTTATGCTACTCTAACGTTGGTTTAGAAGTTCCACTTCTCATTTGCCATCAAAGTATCAGGAGAGTACACAGAGTTGCTGTTCATTGCAAGAGAGACAGAGACAGAGAGAGAGACGGGGCTACTTTTCTTGATTTTTTTTTAAAAAGAGGAGCGTGACTATGAAGGTATGTGTTTAGAATAGAAAGTAGAAGAAGAAGTGGCAATGCTGGCCTATCATTTCTGGTAGATCTGAATTGACAAGGCCTGAACACCAGATTGACAAATATAGTGGACTTGCCTCGGAGAAATGGTATATTAGCTTGCATTGTTAGAGTAATTTTTAAATGTTTACAAACACAGGAAATATGAGGGGTTTAATTTTTTTTCTCATCATTGACTAAGATGATCCTGTGGCAGTTCTTCTCTTTTATGATGCCTCGTTTTGTTTCAGATGTTTGCATCCCGCTGCACAGCTTATTTCAGAAGGAAATGTGTCGCCGCAACTGATGAGCGTGTACAGAAAATGAATGAAGTTCTGAACTATATTAAGTTCATTAAAATGTATGCCTGGGTCAAAGCCTTTTCTCAGAATGTTCAGAGTGAGTGTCAGTTTTCTTTATTATTCCCTGATGCCTGTATTTTCATGTCATCTCTTCTCATAGGATCAGGCGGTAAAGAGAAACTGTACGAGTTCAGCCAGTATTCCACTTTGGCTAATGTCAAATATGAAATGAGGAACATACTTGGCTTGCCTTATCTTACTACACATATGTGACTGATCCTAATGTAAAAGACAACTGTTCTAACTTTCTTACCTGGGAGGGCTAATATTAACATGATCTACTCAGTAGTAATGATTTTTAAACTGCAAATACAGCTACATTCCTTGTCTTGGATGTAAATTATAACAGGTAGTTGTAATTTAGGTAGTTATATTTGTTCTTCTCTGCAGTTTGGTTTCTGAACATATAGGTGATACTGTGAATAATGAATCTGTAGTCCGGATTCCTGTTTGGAAAACATGCAAGTGGTGCAGTCATTTTGCAAGCAGACCTCCCCTCCTTGGTGGACTGTTTGTGGGACCAATTTCACAACCAGTTGTGATGGGCGGCATGGCAAAAGTCACAAGATCCCTTGCGCAACTATTGTTCTCCATGTGCTTTTTTCCAAGAGGTTTCTGTTCTATAATTATTGATTTTCACAAATATACTTTCTTAAAGCTTGACATGTAGGAGTCGTGTTGTGTACTTGCAGACATTAGAGAAGAAGAACGCAAGATCTTGGAGCGTGCTGGATATTTCCAGAGTATCACTGTAGGAGTGGCTCCCATAGCTGTGGTTATTGCCAGTGTGGTGACGTTCTCTGTCCATATGATCCTTGGCTATGACCTCACAGCAGTTCAGGTAATGCATCATGGAAGTAGGCACTATTAACTTCACATATCCAGACCTTCTGCAGGTCTGGATTTTTATTTTTTTTTGGTGTTCCAAAATGGTCTGATTTAGATATTCACATGAG
Source organism: Intellagama lesueurii (assembly GCA_037013535.1). Lineage (NCBI taxonomy): Eukaryota > Metazoa > Chordata > Lepidosauria > Squamata > Agamidae > Intellagama > Intellagama lesueurii. The sequence continues at coordinate 262,859,485 of JBAJHW010000003.1, forward strand.
TTGCTTATGCCATGAAAAGACCTTGACAGTAAGATTCCAGGTTAACAGCTGGCAGCCTTTGGCCCTAGCATAGGTTTCATGAACTGTGAAACTGAGAAATAATTGATAATGTGAAACTGTAAATAAATCTGCTATGGTAAGACATAGCAGGTACACTGAGAGGCTTTTGATTATTAAATATTGTCCTTTCAGTGATGTAAGCGACCTTGGGTCCTTTTTAAAGGAGAAAGGCAGGATAAAACATATTTTAAATAAAATAAATAAAATAAATAAATGTTCCTGTTCAGATTGTGACAGATGGGAAGGAAAACTGATGCTGTCTTCCCTATGCAAACTCCTTGTAGAAGCCTGTTGTTTTAATATACAGTTTTCAAGAGGGATTCAGCTTATAGGTTTCGCCGTCCAGTATTTGAGAACAAACTAGAAAGCAAATGCGTACATTCCTGCCTGTGGCATTTCGTTCGTGCAGTATAAAGTTTGAAGGCAAATAGGATTGGGACTCATCTTGGCTGGCAAAAATTTGATTCGGTAAGCAGTTGAACTTCCTGCTGCTTTATTCTCATGATGAAAGAATCTACTGTCTTCTCCTTCCAAAAAACAAAAGCAAGAAACAAAAAACAAGCAAACAGAACCATGCTGGTGCGTGCAGATATTACGAAAAACACAGTGGTCCACTTTAAGGCCGATGGTTAGTCCCAAATTATTGCTAGGAAGGTGTTAATGCAGCTGCGGCCTTTTTCTCTACTATTAGTTTCCAAAGGAGCAAAGTTAAGCAGTAAAAGGTGTTGGAACATGTGGTGGCTGAGCAGCTCCAGGCTCTCCTGGATGAAATGGATTATCTGGATCCATTTCAATCGGGTTTCAGGCCGGGTTATGGGACGGAGACTGCCTTGGTCGCCCTGTTTGACGACCTTTGCCGGGAGAGAGACAGGGGGAGTGTGACCCTGTTGGTTCTCCTGGACCTCTCAGCGGCTTTCGACACCATCGACCATGGTGTCCTTCTGGACAGATTGGCTGGGATGGGAATGGGAGGCACCGTTTTACGATGGTTCCGCTCCTACCTGGCTGATCGGGTCCAGAAGGTGGTGCTGGGGGACAGTAGCTCTGATCCATGGCGGTTGCGTCATGGGGTTCCTCAGGGCTCTATACTGTCCCCCATGCTATTCAATATCTACATGAAACCGCTGGGGGAGGTCGTTAGAAGGTTTGGGCTGAGGAGTCAGCAATATGCTGACGACACCCAGCTCTACCTCTCATTCTCTACCAATCCAGGTGTGGCAGTCGCCGCTCTGAACTCGTGCCTGGACTCTATAATGGACTGGATGAGGGTCAATAAACTGAGGCTCAATCTAGACAAGTCGGAAGTGCTGCTGGTAGGTGCTCCGCCAGATAGGTTAAAGGACCATTGCCCTGCCCTAAACGGGGTTACACTCCTCCTAAAGGACAGGGTCCGCAGCTTGGGGGTGCTCCTTGACCCGGGTCTGATCTTGGAAGCCCAGGTGGACTCGGTGTCCAGGGGTACCTTCTTACAGCTGCGGAGAATATATCAACTTCGCCCTTACCTGGATGAGCAGAGCCTGGCAACAGTCACACATGCACTGGTAACAACCAGACTGGACTACTGCAATGCGCTATACGTGGGGCAGGCTTTGAAGACGGTCCATCGACTGCAACTGGCACAGAACCGGGCTGAGCGGCTGGTAAGTGGTGCCGCCGCACGGACTCATATTACGCCGGTTCTGAAAAATTTACACTGGCTGCCAGTTGCTGCTCGGGCCCAATTCAAAGTGCTTACTTTGACATATAAAGCCCTAAACGGCTTAGGACCTGGTTACCTAACGGACTGCCTTCTTCCATACGAGCCTGCCTGTCCTCTAAGATCAGGCCAGGAGGCCCTTCTGAAGGTGCCATCCCTGAAAGAGGTGAGGGGGATGGCATGCCGAAATAGGGCCTTCTCGGCTGTTGCCCCCCAACTTTGGAACGCCCTCCCTATAGAGATCCGCCTGGCTCCGACACTTTTGGCTTTTCGGCGCCAGGCAAAGACCTTTCTGTTTAGCCAGCATTTTAATTAAATAGTACCCTTTAGCTGGCCATATGAGCAGCAGGATTTATTAATATTAATGTTTTAATGACTGTTTTTAATATAGGGTATTATTATAATATTGCCTATTTTTAATGGTTTTAATGTTTTTAAAGTTTTAATATTGTTGTATGCCGCTCAGAGACCATTGGTAATGGTGCAGCTAAAAAAAATCTGGTAAATAAATAAATAAAAGAAATTCATAGTTCTTTGCCTCTGATACTGTTAGCATGTCAACAGGTTAATTGTTTGCTGCCTTTCCCACCCCAACTCTCCCTAAACTGAAAGCATTACTTCTTTTTCCTTTGTCCATTCTCTCTGGTCCCAGTAGCACATGCCATCCACAGGTTTTCACTTGGAGACATTTTTCCAGCAGCTGCTCCTATCTAGCTCTTAATTCTTGCGGGTATGTGATGCTGGGAGCAGACGCTGCGGTATAAAAATGCCAACAAACAACTCTTCCAATTTCCGTTACAGGCTTTTACAGTGGTTACAGTGTTCAATTCGATGACCTTTGCTCTGAAAGTCACACCCTTTTCCGTGAAGTCGCTGTCTGAAGCCTCTGTGGCCGTTGACAGATTCAAGGTGAGTTTCCATCATCTCGTTCTGCTTACCCGTGGTGAGGTAGAGGCTTGAAAATGAGTGCCGTCTGCAGCTGTTGCCTCTTGAGGGGCCCACTTGGCCATAATAGATTAACTTGCAGATGAAATGCGTTCACTCCCATTGTTCAGTCACGTTACCATCCAGGAAAAAATGGGTGTAGGTACTCTGAAGCGTGAGCCTACCCAACATGAAAACAGGGCAGTGCGGGACGCGTGCGTAATCCGATAGATTCCAGACAAAGCCACAAGAAGGGCTCCACGAGAGTCACAAGGATTTCAGACTTCAGGGAACTCTTTGTATAACACCTATGACTCGAAGATGATTTCTGTGGCATATTCTAGAGTGCACAGCTCATTCATGCTAAGAGCTGCTCAAGCTGCTGGGCTTCATCATGTGGCATGTGAGTTGAGAGAGCTCAGATCTCAGCCAGGAAGATCATACGCTTGAGAACTTAGTCGATTCCTTCTTTCCTATTTGTCTCTGGGCTTCATGGTATACCTGGCTCTCCTTCTACAGGCCCCAGATCAGCTGACGTTCAGTATGGAGGACTAAGTTGTCCCCAGAATTACCTATGTAGAGCTGCAGGTAGATAAAAGTCATTTGATAGGTCATTTGAATACTAAATTGCCTTTGGGTCTGCAAGGTCTTGCAGGGATTCTATAGGCAAGCCAGGTTAATCAGGCCAGTGGTTCTCAACCTTTGGCTCTCCAGATGTTTTGTGCTTTAACCATGGCTCTTGTGCTACAACTTAGCCAGCGTGAAATTACTCAGGCATGCTGGAATTAGAAATCTGAAACATTTGTAGAATTAAACTCTGAGAATCCCTGATTTTGGGCTATTTGAGCCACTCGTTATCTCATAGTGCAGCAAACTCATTTTAAAATATTGAAGATATTTTCAAACCCCCACATACCTTCCCCCCCCCCCCCCCATGGCCATATTCATCCTCAGAATCATTTAACGGGTAGGACTGGCCATTGAGGCCCATGTTCAGCCTCCTGACTGTATTTCGGGGCCAATTTTTAAAAATTGGATTTGATATCTGGTCACTTGCAGGTTTGGCCCCTCCCAACAAGGTCAGCACATACATGGCCACAGTGGCTAGTTATGCTTCCAGAGACTTCTGACGTTTCATGTGGCTATCTTAATAGCATTTTTTTTGCTTTGTTTTCAAAGCATGGGGGCTTGAAGTATCAGAGAGGGCCTGGAAGTGGCCCCCCATGCGGCCTCTCACTTAGACTTTGTCTTCCCTTGTGGGAAGAAAATTTGAAGAATTCTGAGATGTTGTCTTTTAGCCTGCTGATTTGTGTAGTATTTTGTGGCAAATCCCAAAACTGTGTCTGTGATAAGAACTGAGAAGGGAATAGAGGCTGAACTGACTGGACACTCTTTTTTTTTTTCTTGTGTAACCTTCTGATGATGTTTTTGCACAGATGAATGTGGTGGAGAACTTGATATAGAGCCTCTGTTTATTAACAGTGATATGTTGCCTCCAGACTTGATGATAAATTGTCAGATTCTTAAGAGTACTGAATTTGGTGCTGGGAATTTTAGTGGGCACCTGCTAGGGAGCACGTCTGTCCTTTTAAGCCTCATGATATTTTTAATGAGCAGATATTTCTTCCACTTTCTCATCTTGTCTTGTATCTTCCTCAGAAGCCTGAAGTACAAGAAATAGGAGGAGAGACCACATTGAATATGACAATATTCTGTAACCAAATTGGTATCTGGAGTTCAGTAGCTTTCAGAAGTCTCTCTGTCAGGGAACCACCACATTCATGGATCGCCAGGCCCTTTGATGGATCTGGTGTTAGTTTTCACTAATGAGCTACTTTTTGCTCTTCAGCTTCCTCCCATTGTGTAGCCTGATGTGTTTTGCTGCGTGAGTGTGCCATAGGCTTGTGTCCCTCCCTCAGTCTTGACCAGGTGTCTCATCTTTGCACCTCTCTCACAACTCCTATCAGAGTTTGTTTCTAATGGAAGAGGTTCATATGGTAAAGAAAAAACCAGCCAGTCCTCACACAGCCATAGAAGTGAAAAATGCCACCCTGGCTTGGGAATCCTCCCATGCCAGTGTCCAGAGCTCACCAAAGATGACCCCTAAAATGAAAAAAGACAAGATGGCCAAGAGCAGGAAGGAGAAGAGGAAGCTGCAGCAGCAGCAGCAGGAGAGGCAACAGGCAATGCTCGCTGAGCAGAAGGGCCACCTCTTAGTGGACAGTGATGACCCGCCAAGCCCTGAGGAGGAGAACAAGCAAGCACAGCTGATGAACGTCCGGCTTCAGAGAGTTCTTTACAGTGTTGACCTGGACATTGAAAAGGTGAGGAGGCAAAACCCTTTTTTAGATCAAAAAAATTCCTAAAATAATAGAATGCTGTATTTGTCTTGGAGTTGCAGAGAATAATATGGATATTTTGCACCACTGCGATGCTGTTTTGTGCTCAGTACATTCACAAATCGTGGTGGTGCTGCGGGTTAAACTGCTGAAGCCTCTGTGCTGCAAGGTCAGAAGACCTGCAGTCGTAAGATCGAATCCACGCGACGGAGTGAGCCCCCCTCGCTTGTCCCAGCTCCCGCCAACCTAGCGGTTCGAAAGCAAGCAAAAATGCGAGTAGATAAATAGGTACCACCTCGGTGGGAAGGTAAACAGTGTTCCGTGTCTAGTCACGCTGGCCACGTGACCACGGAGGATTGTCTGCGGACAAACGCTAGCTCTATGGGTTGGAAACGGAGATGAGCACCGCCGCCTAGAGTCGGACACGACTGGACAAATTGTCAAGGGGAACCTTTTACATTCACAAATAAAATATCTTTAACCTCTGGGAAAAAAATGCATGATAAGCTTGCTATTGGAGAGCTGTGGTTTGCTGCAGCTCCCCAACAAACAGGTGATTTTCCTGTGCGTACGATTATAATGGGCTTTAGCTCCCCCCCCCCATGTAATAAGAGAAAGGTTAAAGTGACTCCTTTTCATATCTTAAGTAACAATCTTTCCTAGGAGTAAATCTCATTAAAGTCAGGGGACTCGTTCCAGATAACTTGCATAAGGTTGCACGGCTAGCCTGAGACTGCTTTTCTTCTTCAGAACTGGAAACTTTGCTAGTTCGATGCCAAAGGTGTGAATAACCGACCACCAAAGTGGTTGGGCTGAGCAAAAAAGTGTTTACGTTTGAGGACTACCTTTAAATCACAGTAGTGTGAATCCCCTCCCCCCCCCCCCGCCCCCATCTTCTTATTGTCAAATACTGTCTAGTGGTCCTTTTTATTTCCTATGCTTGTTTTTCATGAATTTGGTAAACATTTCAACGATATAAGTATTGTGCTTTCCTGGTGTGAAGGACTGATTCCTTACCCAACACTGTGTCTTTCTTTCTCATATAGGGGAAACTTGTTGGCATTTGTGGCAGCGTGGGGAGTGGGAAAACCTCACTCATTTCAGCAATTTTAGGACAGGTGAGAGAATCACTTAAGCGTCTTCTTTCTCATCACTTTTGCTCATTTTCTTTGCCTTCCAGTTATGAGCCTTCTTTGCAAGGAAGTGTATCTGGCTCGGGGGGGTTGTTAATGCACAAGATAAACAATTTATCAGACTTGAATTCTAAAATGGAATAAAATTCCCGAAGTGACAGTGAATGTTGATTTCCAAACGTGTGATTGGATTTTTATTTTGGAGTTTAATGTGAGGAAGTGTGGCCGGGAAGCAGGAAGGGTCTTTTCTGGTGTGCTTTCATTTGGAGATTTCCGGCTCTTTGTTCTAGATGACTCTACTGGAGGGCAGCATAGCTGTAGACGGAACATTTGCCTATGTGGCCCAACAGGCCTGGATTCTCAATGCGACACTCAGGGACAATATCCTCTTTGGAAAGGAGTTTGAGGAAGAAAGGTTTGTAGGCTTTTTGTTATGTAACAGCTTGTTGCTAATGCTCCCTTCTTTGGTGTAAGCAAGTAAAGCTACTTCATGCAGGCTATTTTGATACTGCCACTGCATGCCTAATATAAGCCGTTCTGTACCATCTTGGATTGCTCACCTGTGTTTGGTGGAAGGATTAAAAGATGATGGGGTTCTGTCAAGACAGCCATCCTCCCGACTCCTCTACCCCCGTGGCTGCCAGGATGTCTTAACCAGGTTTTCCCTTTGCTTGCTTTGATTCCTGGCTTATTGCAAGAACGAAAGTTTAACACAAACCCTAGTTAGTTGCTAAGCAATTCTTAGATTGTTTTGTGGGTCTGCTCGAAAAAGCAGAGTCTGTTTCCCCCACCACCACCACAGTAATTTGTTTCATATGTACAAACTAGGAATTTTGGAAAATCAAGCTGAAATTTGAAGGAGACCACCTTCTCCCACACAGGAGGAGTGGGAAGAGAAGGGAGCACATGAGACAGAGGCTGTGCTTAGTCTCGGAGAGATTCCTGCATGCATTACTAAACTGTGGCTCAACATTTGTAGCAGCCAGGCCAATAAATGCCCAGTGGCAGTATATTAGCTTGCTACTCATTTTTCAGACAACCTTCATTGACGTCCATTGTTGTGCTTATGACGTCTCGGGTATGTAAACACTTCAAGCATGCAGTAGCTGTAATTTATCTACTGCAGTCATAGTTCTATCTGGGACTGAACACCTTTCCTTTAAAAAGGACACATGAATGTAACGTGTGTTCGAATTTTATTTATTTAATTAGATAAGTCCCGTTTCCCATGGATGGTTGAAAAAAATACAAAGGAGTTATTGTTCCTTTGAATTTAACACCAGGAATTGCTGCTGTTGTTGACTGCCTTTACATTTTCCCTCCAGATACAACACTGTGTTAAATGACTGCTGTCTCAGACCTGATTTGGCGATATTACCTAATGGGGACCTGACAGAGGTAAGACTCTTGTTTGAGAGGATTGTTTCAGTATTTTGAAAGGATCATTTTAATAGTCTGGAAGCCTGAGAGGAGTTTTTTAAATTGATTGTTGTGCTCTGTTGTTTTTGATGTGTTTATAGTACTGATTTTATTTACTGTTTTTATACAATACTTGTTTAATTCTTTTTTAACATTGGCATACTTATTGTTTTTAGCTTTGAAATATTGTCTTTTTTATTATGTAGGCCACCTAGGGTCCTTTTAAGGAGAAAGGCAGGGCAAAAATATTTTAAATGAATAAATAAATAAAAAATAAACATATACAGAAAGAAAAGGGCCGGACATGTTTTAGAACTGGTGAAGCTTTTCTCTTACAGGCGGAAAACTTTCTTAAATTTTGTAGTGTCCTAAGTTTCGTATCAAACTCTTAAAAAATAAAGTTGTTCATCTGGTCATATTTTACTGATAAAGTTCATTATGGATTTCATAATAATGTGTAGTGATCAGTGATCAGGCTCCATTCCGGTCACAGCTCAGGCACGTGTATTGCTCTAAGTATTAAATTTCTGATACCTATCACTCATATACCTGACATCTGCCCGTATAAGGCTAAGACAAAATAAAAATAAAGAAAACAGAACCCCATATAAATAGACAATGGTGGTGAATGGTGCCTTTAGTAAAACCTCTCTCTCGAAATGACCCTCATTAGCCTATTGGCTCTTCAGATCTTTTTGATTGTAATTACTGCTTTTAAATAAATAGTTGCTTCTCTTACAAACTGGATGGAACTTCAGAATTTTAAGAAGTTTCAGTTAATTTTATGTTACAGTTCATTGCTGTGCCCCAAATCTCCTAGAGGAGGCCTCACATTGTAGGACACTAGAACAACTTATAAACAGTTTCCTCGGCTTAGATTGTCCAGTCTAAATGTAGGAAACCTATTTTTAAGTCCTGCTTATTCATAAAGCTCACTGATTAGACCTATACTGGACTGAATAAAAATGACATACCCATCTTGTGTAGCTTAAAATATTGTTCTGAGCTTTTGAGGGGAATCAGAAAACACATGGGTAGCAAATAAGGCCCTGTGTCTTGCCTTCAGTGGTACAAAAAGAAATGTTTTAATCGAGCATATTCAATATAGATTGGTGAGCGAGGTGCCAACTTGAGTGGCGGGCAGCGCCAGAGGATCAGTCTTGCTCGAGCACTGTACAGCGACAAGCATATTTACATCCTTGACGACCCTCTCAGTGCCTTGGACGCTCATGTCGGAAACCACATCTTCAACAGTGCAATACGGAAGCACCTGAAGTCAAAGACGGTTCTCTTTGTTACACATCAGCTACAGGTACAATCAAGGTCCTCTGTCAGCCTCCTTATATATGTATGGAACAGGAGAGGGGAAATGAGTTTGTGTGATAGTAGTTCTGCTCTTAGAGTAATAACAAAAACAACCTTACAACTGTAGAGCTAGACGGGAACCCTATGGATCATCGAGTCCAGGAGGCTCAGTGGGGAATTGAACTTGCAACCTCTGGCCCTGCGGCCAGATAACCTGCACTACTGAGCTTTCTATAAACTGGATTGTCCAGTTTGCCTATCGGGACAAGGAAAACATGAGTTGGTTTTACTCAAAGAACATCTCTCTCTTCATGTAACTTAGAGAGAAAGGACGTGAAGGGCCTAAATGCAAAAAATAAAAGAGTATAGCAAGAATGTGAATAACTGCAGCTGTCTTTATGATGGAACTGAAGATTGTGCTGGAAAAAGGAACCAAACATGACTGGCCTGTAGAGGTCATAGAGGTTCTTCCATTTGGAGGGAATACTCTCACAACTGGGTCTTTTTAGCTTAGAAAAGGTAATAGCTTGTAAAAGCAGGAAAGGTGTGAATGGGAAGACATTGTGTTTTTTTTAACTATAACATAAACATAAAATACATAAACCAAAATACAAATTAACTGTGTTCCCCACCACCATAGATGGGACCTCTTGCAATAATCCTCTTCTTCCTCCATCTATATTCTTCTTCTTCTTTTATTGTCCTCTTCTCCAGAACTGCATTGATTCTTGATTTGGAGCTTTCCCTTTTCCTCTTGTTAACACATATTCCAAAAATCTGCCACATATATCATAAAAATTATTCTTTTTTATCTCTCCTTTCTTAACCTTTAAATTACAATATTTGAAAATGTGGAATATGATAAGATGACTAAAGAATTGATTGCTAATTTATTAATAGCAGCTAGATTAATAATAGCTAGGCAATGGAAATCAAAATCTGAATTTCGAATGGAAGAATGGTATAATGAAATATGGAATATAGCTATAAATGATAAGCTAACTTGTAACTGAAAGAAATTGTTTTCAAAACACAAGAGCATGGTGGTTTTCCAAGAAAGCAGACTGGGTACAGTTTTGTGATGAAGGGGAAAATATGCACCATTGTGTGATGTGTAATCAGTAGCACAGTACTGTGATGCCACTAGAATGATAAAAATGAAAAATGAGATTTAGGCACATCACATGATAAGTCTTCCACTCCCTGTCATCGGTATTCAGTATCTTGTGGATTGTGATGAAGTGATCTTCATGAAAGAGGGTTGTATCACCGAGAGGGGAAGCCATGAGGATCTGATGAATCTGAATGGTGATTATGCAGCCATTTTTAACAGCCTGCAGCTGGGAGACACACCACATATTGAGGTAATTAACCATTCGTACTGTTTCTCTGCCGTGATTCTATCTTGTAAGAAACATTCAAAGCTGTATACAAGTTACAACCCCCCCCTCGAAAAAACCTCCTCCAAGACCAAAGAGAAATGATGATGGATAGAAATTGTTCTTATAATGAATAAACATCTTTAATGTTTTAAAAGTAATTTTTAAGCAAATAGACATTTAGTATATAAACATACAATTGTCAGCAAATTAACTCTGTCGTCTTGTATTGCATCCGTCCGCTGAGTGGGCTGCTTGAAACATCCATGTTTCTGTGTGCTTGAGAAAAGTCATCAGAATGGAGGCTCGGTGAGCTACCTTTGGAAATGTAGAAGATTCCACAGCAGAGAAGCCTATTGCTTGTATACTCTGTAATATTTGACATTGATTTGGGTTGACCTAAGGGAATATATGACAATAGAGGATCATTCCTCTTCAGGGTAGACAGTTTTATTCAACAGCATTTTGATTTGCCAGTCAATTTTGTCACGTGGTGAAATAATTTATTTTGGGGGTTTTGGCTAAGGCAGATAAGGCCCCAAGTGAGAACAGAAGTATAACAATCATTTCTCAAAACCTAAGGAAAGCAGTGGGCAAAATATTCTGGTGTAGTTGTGCAGGCGTAACTTGACATCACACCTGCAATAACTGCAAAAGCAGCACCAAGATGGAAGTGCTCTCCATGAAGCATTTCTGCCAGTGGGTTGTGCACCAGCGGCAGTGGAAAAAGTGGGAGCAATTGTGCCACTGAATTGCGCAATTCCCTGTTGCTGGGTGTAGTGCCTGGCACATTTATGGAGGTCTAATTTTGTTGCGCCTGCACAATCAGGTTCTGTCGAATAAACCAAGATCAGAACAAGACAGCAAAGGAGCACATTTTTGCGAACCCAAATTTGGCAAAACAGATCGCCCTGGATTCTTTAAAATCTATCCTGATTTCCTGTTAGTTTTCACAGCTTGAGTGCTGAAAGATGTGTGAAAAGTGTCTCTGTTATGCCATCAGTAGCGCCTATGGGAATCAAGTATTCCTTGATTTCACTCAAAGCTAGCGAAGCTTCTGAAGATGCTGTGAAACTGCAGCGGCAAGCAGCTGGGCAGCCTTTGTAGGGCTAGTAAGGGAGAACATACCTGTTTCTGTGATTCTAACCAGACCCGCCCTCCTTTTTTCAACTATATGTACAGTATGGCTGCTCCTGTTCTGATGTTCAAATAGGTCTCAATCCTCCCATCGCTCCCTTTTTCCCCCCCAGGTTAACATAAAGAAGACCACAAACATTTCACTGAAAAAGCACCCAGATAAAGGGTCCAAATCAGGATCTGTGAAGAAAGAGAAGGTGGTGAAGAAAGAAGAAGGTACCGATTCCAATCAGGAAAAACACACGGACTTCCCTGTAGCCCATGCCTCTGTGCTATTGTCTCTTGGTGCTGGGAAACAGAGGAACCTGGGTTGAAAACGATCTGATGCATTGCATTTTTATTTAGTTCATTTCCTGATGGTTTTCATTGTGTTGACCACCTGGTTTAAGGTATCGATGGTCCATCATGGCCTGTGTTTGCACGCTGTGGTTCTGTAAGCTCTTGTTTGTCACAGAGGTGTTCACCAATTAAGGCCGTGCATCTATGCCCGAAAGTTTCTGTTGCACTAGCAAACTTGTGAATGCCTTAACGAAGGGCTTTGCAGTGCGGTCTTAGAATCAACCTGACAATTTGTATGAACTGTACTTACACGTAAAACTTTAATAGAACCTAATTCCAGCCCATTAAAATGTTCTTATTTGTTTATTTAATCAATGTTTTCTGCTATTTATCAGAATGAATATTGTCAGGGAAACCTATATGGTGATGATACAGAAACAGTATACTTCAAGGTCTTTGGATCTTTTTTATCAGTCTACTCTCACACATCCCATATCTGTATTTGTGTGCTTTAGGCCAACTCATACAAGTGGAAGATAAAGGGAAAGGTTCTGTCCCTTGGTCGGTTTATGGTGTATATATCAAGGCAGCTGGAGGCCCCATTGCTTTTCTCATCATTATGACACTGTTTATATTGAATGTGGGCAGTACTGCATTCAGCAATTGGTGGCTAAGTTACTGGATCAAGCAAGGCAGCGGGGTAAGAGCAATTGTATTTTTGAATTGTTGGTGGGTCAAGAAAACATTGCCTTCATGGAACTGGTTGGAATTAGTATACGGAAGCCATATTTCTGATCGAAGGAGCAGGAGATAGCGTTGCGAGGCAAGTCATAAGATTAGCGCACAGAAACAGTTCTTTTGTAGGACAACATTTAAATATTGTGGAAAATCTTAAGGCTGAAAAATATGTGTACATTAAAAAGAGGGCTATGCAACAGTGCATGGATTTTGAACTCTCAAGATACCTATTTGTAGTACATCAGTGCATCATACACACTTGGTTCCACTGCCCCTTTTTCTTTCCTACTCTTCAGCTGGAGAGTGAAGCGCCAAGCTGTCCTGAACAGACTAGTATCCTTTGATTTGTGAAGCTGAGCACAGGGCTAGGCCTGGTTAGAAGTCTGGTAATAGACAAGGCCTATTTAGAACCCAGGTAATGCTGGAGATCTCCGCTAAGGTGAGGAAAGATTCTTGGCTGAAACCCTGCTGCCCCTCAGTTGCCAGTACTGGGCAGGATGGACAAATGGTCTAACTTGTTCTAAAGCAGGCTCTTACATCCCTTCGCCAGCCACTGCTCATCTGACACGAAACTAGGTTGTGCTGCTTCTTTCTCAGACACTGCTTTGGAACACTTTCTCAGCAGGAGGCACCAGCTGTAAGAAGATGTCAAGGAAAACTATAAGGCTTCCATGCCATTGTCTCACATGGTGTGTCCGAGAGGAAGCAGCATATCCTTTTTGAATGTTGACTGCCTCCTTGATAGGTGGGGGTGGCAACTGGCTAATGACTGTGATGTTGGATTCACTGCTGTGGTCTAGCCGCAGCCCCATTAAAAAAGCTTGTAACATGTTTGAAGCACAATAAGACAATATAAGGTATATGTGTTTCATCTAATTGATAACGATAAAGATTTAGTATGTATTTTATTTATTTATTTATTTATTCGACTTCTATACCACCCATCTGGCTACAAGGCCACTCTGGGTGGTTTACAATTTTTTTTTAAAAAAGACACAAAATAAAGACTTCATCAAATTACAATCTGTCAGTGGTGGATATAAACTCAAAATTAAGCAAAATCAAACACAAATCAAAATTGAAATCAAAAATAAAGCATATACTGTAAAATAAAACCAACATAGACATATATAGTTAAGAGGTAAGATGGCAGAACAGTATGTAGATAACCTTTTAAAAAATACTGACGTATCCTGTGGGATTTTTCACTCTGCTTGTCGGTACATTAGTCAGTTTCAGGCAGCATGGTAGAATTACACACATCCCCCATATTCCAGTTGACCTAGATTAATGCTGAGCCAGTTCAAAAGGAGCTGGAACCAAAGCCTTCAGCATTTAATATATATCATTAACTAATGTATAACAACTAATGTATAATTAATGTATGCCTTAATGCTTGAGGAGCCTTTGACCTATTTTGAACATGCATTAGTAGTTTCTTGCTTGCAAGATTTAGAAGACAACTTGGATAACAAACTTTATCCGCAGAACTGGTTAAGCAGTTCTTAACTCTGAACTGCAGAATCAAAGAACTCTTTCTCAAAAAAGTTCTGTTGTCAAACATTGTTGTATATACTTTGAATAAGGCCATATTGTATTTAGCAGTAAAAAGCAGGGTGAGGTTTTGTGGATTGCAATCCAGTTTTTCACACACAGAGAGGGAGCAAAATTTGGGGCAAAGGTTTATTTGCAGTGTAGAAGGTAGTACTAGGAGCTGGGACGAAATGTAGGGAAGAGATTATGGCTATAGGATCAAGTGGAATAACAGTTTCATGTAACCTCTGTGGATGAACTTTGGTCACACATAAAACAACAGAGAAAATATGGAATATGCTAAGAAATTCCCAATTTCTATTTAATATACTATAGAAAAATAAGACTACAGGGCTTATAAGAAGGCATAAGCAAGGTTGATTTGAATCGGCTTTGCCTTTTGGACCACATGAGAGGAGCAACTCATTTGAAGATGCTGTCCATTCGTGGAAAAATGAACTTATCACGGTCAAGTCCATTGTTATAATAAAAAAAATGGACTTTCTATTAGGATTAAGAGTTTTTACCTATGACAGTTGTGATTTATCCTGGCCATAGAGAAATATTGGAATTAGTAGATTGGCAGTTCCAGAATTGTAAATGTGAACAAACACATGTAAATAACACAAGTGTTCTTTGTATTTAAAAAAGGTGCTTGAGGGGTGTAAAGTTAAAGACAGAAGTCCCCAGCAGTTAAATGAAGTACCAGCTGCACAGACGTACTCTTATTTTTTAAAAAAGATGGACATCTTAAGTTGGAGACTAAAAATGAGTGACTAGCAGAGTCTTTCTGTAGGAAGAGGATTGCAGGAAAAAATGGCAGCCGGGAGTACCTAGGATGTGCCTATGTTGTGCGGATGTTGTTGTTTAGTCGTTAAGTTGTGTCCGACTCTTCGTGACCCCATGGACCCAGAGCACGCCAGGCCCTCCTGTCTTCCACTGCCTCCCGGAGTTTGGTCAAATTCATGTTGGTCGCTTCGATGACACTGTCCAGCCGTCTCGTCCTCTGTCATCTCCTTCTCCTCTTGCCTTCACTCTTCCCCAACATCAGGGTTGTGAGGATACAAACCATGTTTATAAAGTAAGACCTTTTGCCCATCCACCCAAGGACTGTCTGCTCCAATGGGAGATGCATCTGTATGATCCCTTCAAGTGGCAAAGGGATGATTCTTAAGATATGTCAACCTGCAAGGCATGTGCTCTACCAGTGAGCTGTGGCTTCACCTCTAGGGGAGGCCCTTGAGCCACTGCGTTCCAGTGCATGACTGGAAAGAATCAGTGGCATTTTGTTGTGAAAATGGCTGCTTCGACCAGCATACCAAAGTGCCGGTGAGGGATACTACAAAGACTTGGCATTTATAAAATGTTTGCAAACATTCACAGCACCGACATGCATTATGTTAATAGAATACTTAGAAGGGTCACAGTAAGATTCAGGCCAGCATCATTGTTCCTGTGTGTAAATTGTAATTTTATTGTGTAGGTTATTCTCATTTACTAGAAAGATGATGAAGTAGCTCTTTGGTGGGAGAAAAGGGGACCGAGCGGCTAGTGATGACTTGTAAGATGAGTCTAGAGCTAGTAATCAAACTATTAATAACTATTTCTAGGAAAGCTTTGATACCTGAGCAGTACCAGGTGGCTGAGAGACAGCGTTTGTTGGTCCACTATTTAGAAAGAGCTAGGAAAAAGAATCGAGAGTGAAACCTCTGTAAGTCTAATCACATATACAAGGGGAAATGTTCTTCAGGATATTGTAAGCCATAATAACTTTATCCAAGAGAAGTTAGCCTTATAATCGTGTTTGAAGATTTAAAACAGTTCCATTTGGTTAGTCGGTCTAAATAATGATTCTGAAGTGGAACTGCAAATATTGGCTGTATTTTCCTGAGCTGAAAAATCTGCCAACTTTTATCAACAGAGTTGTATCACCTTAGAAAATCATTTGTTATTGAAGTGCAACTTTGAGAGGGAATGAGTAATCATTGGAGTGCCCTGGTAGTCTTTTCCTGCCTTTGTAATCTCTTAAGGATTTTGCCTATATTTCATAGGCGTCCGTAATTTTAAAATTGTGCAGCACACTGATACGAATAAAGAAAGATCTCCATGAGGAATTCAAGAACTATGTTTGATTAGACGGAGGGCTTAATTGAGTGGCTATGAAAAACTCTTCGCATTATTAAATATTCAGGGAAAAATAAGAATATAATATTGGCTGAAGACTATCAGCTGACTGTGTGAAATTGGACTTGATGGCCTTGTAGGCCCCTTCCAACTTCACTTTTCTATGATTCTATGATATGATTCTATGGGCAAACCTGTATCTATTTCTGTCTTATATAACATCTTGGTTCTTGTTTACTAGAACTCCACCTTGATGTTGGGAAATGAAACAGTTATAAGCAGCAGCATGAAGGATAATCCTCATATGCGTTACTATGCTGGTATCTATGCACTCTCCATGGGTGTCATGCTGATTTTGAAGGCTGTGCGTGGGGTGGTCTTTGTCAAGGTAGGTGCTGTGTCCAAGGCGTGAGTTATTTCAATGATCAATCAAAAGCTTTCCTTGGGCTGTTCCTTTGCACAGTCTGCTCTTTCTCTTGGAATTTTACTTCTTGTCTAGAGAAAGCAATATCCTGGCCTCTTCTTTTGAGAGGAGACGGTGAGGAAATCAATGATGGTTTATGAAGTCGCATTAGAAGCCTGCAAGTGCTTGTGTCCCGCGTCCCTGCTTGATTCCAGTCATCTCACTTTCCTGTTCTTCCAGGGAACATTACGAGCGTCTTCCAGGCTCCATGATGAGCTATTCCGACGAATTCTTCGTAGCCCTATGAAATTTTTTGACACCACACCTACAGGGAGGGTTCTCAATCGGTTCTCCAAAGATATGGATGAAGGTAATTGTTCTTGTTTAATGATTCGCTTTTAATACCCATCAACAGGAAAAAAATAAATCGCCCTCCTACAAGAGCCAGTTTAAAGTACAGGAGAAACACTTGATATGTGTTTCCCATTGAATCAGTGAAACTAATGGAGGAATCGGCTCACCAAATTGCTGCTGATTCAATGGGCTTACGCAAGTTGTGGCTTACTGTTGGATTTCAGCTGTGACACACCTTCCTCCTGGCATCAGACCACTTTAGGTGAGGCAGTGTCTGTAGAACGCCATGTCAAAACCACGATGTTACGATAAATAGAAATATGTGTACATTGGAGTGGTACAGTTTGAGGAGGCACCTCTCATAGGCTTTTTCAGCCTGCTGTTTTTTGTTCTAGGGGTGTAATCGCACAAATTACAGTAGTGTATGGGGTGGTTAAGATTCTTGCTATTTCTATTCCCTGCAAAGAAGCAGAATCTGAATTCCTGAAAGAGAGTTTAACTAGGAGTGCTTATTTTGTTGCATGTATATAGCCAACTGGGTCAGAACTTCTATGTTTCATTTCCTACGTGAAGACCACCATCTCTGTCCATCTCTTCCAGTTGATGTCCGTCTGCCATTTCAAGCTGAAATGTTCATACAGAACGTCATCCTGGTGTTCTTCTGTGTGGGAGTTATCTCAGGTGTCTTCCCGTGGTTCCTAATGGCAGTTGGGCCTCTTGTCGTCCTTTTTACAATCCTCCATGTTGTCTCTAGGTAAACAGCTGTTACTGGTTTAGAGATATTTTTGGTCACGTTTAGAGATGGGCCTGAACCGCTGAACTGGGGGTTTGTGCTGGTTTGTCCTTCAGCCGAACAGGTGTTCGGTGCTTCCCTGCCACACCTCCTCCAGCTACTGCCTCTGAGCAGGAGGACACGGTGCTGGGAAGCGCTGAACACACGTTCTACGTGATCTGAACATTTTGCAGTGTCATTTTTCTCATGCCAGTTGAATTCTATTTTGTCTGTAGGGTCTTCATTCGAGAGTTGAAGCGCCAGGACAATATTACACAATCTCCATTCCTTTCACACATCACATCAAGCATACAAGGCCTGTCTACAATCCATGCCTACAATAAAGGGCAGGAGTTCCTTCATAGGTTAGTGCATCTTTTCTTCCTTGGAATACAGTGTTGGTTTGATGCTGGGGTTCAGATTCTCTCTGCTGTAATTGGGCGGGGGTCAGATTATAAGGCAAGATACCGGAAGGTATACCAGAGGGTACATGAAATACATTCTTCTAGATGATGTTGGACTGCAACTTCCATCCACCCTAGGCAGCATAGCCAGTGGTGGGGAAGGCTGGGGGGCAGTGGATTGCATCCCAGCAACATCTGGAGGACTGCACTGTGCTTGGTTAGCATTTCTATTACTAGATATTTTGTCTCCCTTCTAGATATCAAGAACTGCTAGACAACAACCAGGCACCACTATATTTATTCAGCTGTGCAATGCGTTGGTTAGCTGTCAGATTGGACATCGTCAGCATTGTCCTCATCACAACCACCGGCTTAATGATTGTCCTCATGCATGGAAAGATCCCCCCTGCATATGCCGGGCTAGCCATCTCCTATGCAGTTCAGGTGAGGGCTTCCCTACTTGGATTTTTGAGCTCTGTGTACAAGTAAGAATGTTGTAATTGTTTTAACAGCAGAAGATACACTGTTTAGCTCTGTATTAGAAGCTTTTAAGCCTTCTGCTATCCTCTGTGTCTGTTTGATATCTGAGATGTGGATTTCGTTGTTATGATGTCATATTTATGAGCATTCTTGGGGGGGAAGGGGAGCAGCTGCCAGTAATAAAACATTAATATGTTTTCTGCAAGGAAGAGTAAATGTTAGCTTAGAGGAAAAGATTAGTAAGATTATGGGCAGAAGGATCTGTTCTATTTGCTGGAGGGAAACTCTGAAGGCAGAAATGCTGCACGTCAAGGATCCCGGATTTATTTCTGAAAAATTGCAACTGCTAGTGACATCATTGGCCTTATGTGGCATGACTTGCAGCAAAAGAATTTTAGCCTATGTGTAATATAAAGCACTCAGTGTTGGTGCTTTACATAAATATTAGTTACTTAATTAATCGCAACAAGAATGGAAAAGGTTGGATTTTAGAATATAGCCAATCCTTTCTATGTCTCACGGACTGTAAATCATTTCATCACCTAAAAAACTAGTGTTGGATTGTGTCCTAACAAAATGTTTCCATTACAGTATTCAACTATGTAGCAAACTACATAGTTAATGCCACTGTATGCATTATATCAATGGTCCCCAACGTTTTTAACACCGTGGACCGGTTGGGGAAGGTGGGGCACCCTGCGCGCATGCGCGAAGGGGCGGGGGTGCATGCTCACGCAGGCGTGAAGGAGCAGGGGGCGCTCGCGGGGGGCATGCTCGCACGCAGGTGCGAAGGGCGGGGGTGCTTGGGGGAGCGCAGGTGCGAAGGGGCTTGCGGGGGGGAGTGAGTGCGGGGGGGGGATCTGTCTCCGTGGCCCGGTCCAGCCCAGGCCACAGACCGGCACCGGGCCGCGGACTGGGGGTTGGGGACCCCTGCATTATATTATGTTGTTGTATGGCAAGTTGTTCATTAGTGTGATGCGTTGGCACTGATGTGGAGTACACATCTAGGCAGTGAACAAGTAAACTAATAAAAGCATGGAGCTGAGTTGACAGTACAGAGAGCTCAATTATCCTTTGTTTGATATTCAGCTAACAGGGTTGTTCCAGTTCACAGTCAGGCTGGCTTCAGAAACAGAGGCCCGCTTCACCTCTGTGGAGAGGATTGACCACTACATCAAGGTATTCAAAACATTTCTCCAGTGTTTGTTCATTAATTGTACTGTTCTTATGTCATTTGCTCATAGAAAAGCACTTCTATCAGTTCACTACGTTCTAATAGTGACTTCATTTGTTCTTGTCATCAAATTAAGCTTGGTCATAAACATTTGGATGTTTGTGGTATAAGTGAAACATCTATTTTGAATTCTGTTGGTACAAATTCTTTTTTTGAACTAATGCTGGCAATAGAACTCCAGGAGCAATGCTTGAAGAAGGAACAAAGTGTGTATCTGCACCCATGCACATACAGTATGCATAGAAAAGAAGTGTTGAATTTCACTGCGGAGGGCTCTTTCTCACTATTGACAGAGGTTAGAGAAGCTACTTTTTAAGAAATGTCTCAGCAGCAATCCTTGGAATTAAAAATGTAACGTCTCCAAACTCTGGTTGCAGAAGGGATGGCACAGGGTCATGATAAATGGAATATTCTGGTCACTTCAGAGACTTCTGGAATACGCTTGGTTATCGGGGCACCCTCTTGGTTAGAGAGGTTGCCACATTTGAGGAGCCAGTGTATCCATAGACAATTGAATCCTAGTAACTGTAGGGAGGAAAGCGATGAGAAACCTAGACAGCATCTTAAAAAGCAGAGACATCACCTTGCCGACAAAGGTCCGCATAGTCAAAGCGCTGGTTTTTCCAGTAGTGATGTATGGAAGTGAGAGCTGGACCATAAAGAAGGCTGACCGCTGAAGAATTGATGCTTTTGAATTGTGGGAACAAACCTATCCATTTTGAAGGAAATCAACCCTGAGTGTTCACTGGAAGGACAGATCCTGAAGCTGAGGCTCCAATACTTTGGCCATCTCATAAGAGAAGACTCCCTGGAAAAGACCCTGATGTTGGGAAAGTGTAAAGGCAAGAGGAGAAGGGGACGACAGAGGATGAGATGGTTGGACAGTGTCATCGAAGCAACCAACATGAATTTGACCCAACTCCGGGAGGCAGTGGAAGACAGGAGGGCCTGGCGTGCTCTGGTCCATGGGGTCACGAAGAGTCGGACACGACTAAACAACAACAAACTGTAGCTTTAACCAACTCAGGTGACTAACAGAGAAGGCCATGACTTGTGTTCTAAATATTTTAGGCACAGGCCAGATGTCATGGTGGGCCAGAATTGCATAATCAGAATCAACCCTTCCTCTGGCTTGAGAGGATAACATCCTGTGATGTTGGATGTTTAGTAAAACTGATCTCGCTTCCTGGGTGACCAGGAAGCTGGGTGACCCTTGCTGAAGCTGGCTTAAATTTCCCATTATGTATTTTGCTTGCCATCTTATATGCTATAGGGCCTTTCATCCAGGCAGCCAATACATTGAATGGAAAAATGGCAATCCTATAGTGGCTGAAATCCTGTTAGGCCGCGTAGATCTGATGATGTCATCAGCTGTGGCTATATTTTGATGATAAACAGGTTCCTGTTCCTCCACCACTACCCCCTCCCTGCTCAGTTCCTCGGATCCCCTTTGTCTTGGGGAAGGCTTTGCGGTACAAATTCTTTGGGGGCAGTGGGATGGGGTGAGGATGTCTTAAGTGTCTGCAAACTGGCAGTGGAGATTTTCAGATATTTAAGACTCCCCCACCCCCCGTTCTGTGGCTCCCAAAAGGCTTCCCTGGGACCAAAGGGATCCTAAAGGAGCTGAGGAACCATGTGGTACAAGGGGAATAGGAAACTGTATTACTGAAATATGGCCCTGGCTGATGACTTACGTAGCATAGCTGTAGGTTACCGGATTTCAGCCATTGCCTGAGACATAGAGAGATATGGGCTTGGTAACAAAGAATTGTGCAGATGTACCGATGTATAGCATCCGTCTTGTGCAAGCAGATAATGCCTACCATAACGGCGCTATAATGAAGGATTGACCATCCTTCCGTTACCTGAATCTAGATCCTCCCTTCCCCCTTGCAGTAAGTAGCCTTTGAAGGAAATGAATGGTATTTGGTCAGTCTAAAGTCCACCATTACATCCAAGTTGTTCTATTCTTTTTCTTCAAGACAAGTTGGCTTAGGGTAAAGGGTCAGGGTATGTGTATGAGCTTCTGGGACCTGTAGAAAATAAAGAGTTTCCTCCTCCCATTCGTACTGTTTATCATAAAATTCTTCCTCCCCCCCCCCCCCCAAACTAGCTAAATTGATTAGTTATGATTTGTTTAAGAAATGAGTTGGAGATGGTAGGGAATTCCCTAAGTAACATGTTCTCTGCATTGGAGAGAGCAAGACAAATGCTAAGAGAGCTGTTCCTCCCAAGCAAGAATCCAGAAGCTTCTGGAAGTCTTGTTCCCAAACCAAATGGGAAGAACCAGTTATCACTGTAGGATGTCTTTCTTCCTTAACTGGAGATTGGAGGGAGATCAGTGGATTTAAGCATTCCAAAGCACAAGTTCTTAAAAGGCAGGATGCAGTTTTCTGCAAAGACATAGGTGAATCTAGGACATTTTAAGTTCCATTATCACACCCTCCTACTGCGAGAACCCTTGCTCTAGAGATGCAGCATCTGTTGTGTGGCAGAGGTAGGACTGCATTTGCTGCCATTCCTCACCATTGGCCATGTTGTCTGAAACTGGTGGGAGTTAGAGTCTAGCAATTGCTGTAGGGCCATCTGTTCTTCCCCCCCCCCCCCTGCTTTAGGGCTTCCACTTTGTAATCACTAGCCTCTGCAGCTCTCTGACGTACACATTTCAGTTTCTGATCAGTCTTCTTTCTGCTGCATATGCAGGTGTGGCTTCTTATGGTAAGACATTCTCAGGAACATTTTTTGCAGCTAGGGCCTCATTTTCTTTCTTCTCTTCTTTCCTCCCCTTCCCCTCACAATTTCTAAGACTCTTTCTCTGGAGGCTCCAGCTCGCATTAAGAACAAGGCTCCCCCTCCAGACTGGCCCCAGGAAGGAGAGGTCATTTTTGAAAATGCGGAAATGCGGTACCGGGAGAACCTGCCACTTGTTCTCAAGAAAGTGTGCTTCACTATCAAACCCAAGGAGAAGATCGGCATTGTGGGGAGAACAGGGTCAGGTAAGGGAAGAAGGTCTTAGGTGTATGATTCTGGCCATAGTAGCTTGTGCACAGGAAGCCAGAACTCTCAGTCATCCTGGTTTACTGTGACATGCAGTTCAATCCTATGGGTTACCTGAAACACCAGCAAACTCTAATTACTACTTGTCTCCCTCCTCAGGAAAGTCTTCTTTAGGAATGGCTCTCTTCCGTTTGGTTGAGCTCTCAGGAGGTTGCATTAAAATTGATGGAGTGAAAATCAGTGACATTGGATTAGCCGATCTCCGGAGCAAACTTTCCATAATCCCCCAAGAGCCGGTGCTATTCAGTGGTACTGTGAGGTTAGTACGATCCATCATTAAACAGGGAGGAGTGGGTTGCCCCTCCTTCTGTGCTACTTCTCCTCATTCCACGTTGCATCCCGTGCAGTAATGGAGTGAAAGTTTTAAATGCTGCTCAAACATTTACATTGTATGGGACAAGATATTTCCTGCCTATAAATGCAGCAGAGGTGTGAGAGGTTTTTTTTTGGCAGCTACTTTGCTTTTCAATTGATTCTTATTTTATGGATTCTTAAAACCTGCGTTGCAGACAACAGAAAGTCATAAGGTTTGGCATTTGAGAGTTGAATGATTCACTAGTGTGGAATGGCTTTCCTGTTAATTTCTGAACATCTTTTGAGTCTGGTTAACTTCAGCATTGTCCTTGTATATTTGGCCCCCGTTTTGTCCAGGTTTTTTTTTTTTTTTTGAGGGACGTGGTGGCGCTGCGGGTTAAACCGCAGAAGCTTCTGTGCTGCAAGGTCAGAAGACCAGCCATCGTAAGATCGAATCCACATGACGGAGTGAGCTCCCGTCGCTTGTCCCAGCTCCTGCCAACCTAGCCGTTCGAAAGCATGTAAAAATGCGAGTAGATAAATAGGTACCATCTCGGTGGGAAGGTCACGGCGTTCCGTGTCTAGTCGCGCTGGCCACGTGACCACGGAAACTGTCTTCGGACAAACGCTGGCTCTATGGCTTGGAGACGGGGATGAGCACCGCGCCCTAGAGTCGGACACGACTGGACTAAATGTCAAGGGGAACCTTGACCTTTTACCTTTGTCCGGTTTGGTATGTGCTGTGAGGAAGGGAATGATTGATCATTTCCTGTTGCAATTTTTGTTTTCCTAGATCCAACTTGGATCCTTTCTCACAGTACGGCGAGGAGCAAATCTGGGATGCCTTGGAAAGGACTCACATGAAGGACTGTGTAAGTACAGGACTTGGTGGCAGAGATGGGTCTTGTGCCTACTAAGGGGATTGACAACTTTGGTTTAAAAGGAACAAAAATAGGGTTTTTCTTCCACTACATTGGAAAATGCAGCGGCAATGGGAAGTCTTTCATGGGTTGACGTGGTGCAGAGCACCCAGTCCCCAAAAGCTGTCCACCCTGTTTTATAGGCACTGTCTTTACGCAAAGGTCTTGGACATTTGTAAACAATTGGATAAATGGAAGCAGGATTAAGGAAGCAGATACAGATGTGGGGTAACACAAAGGTTGAAGGTGATTTAGACAGCAATGTCTACAGCATAACAAATCTCCGTTATAGCTTCTAAGATGCATATGCAGTCTGTGTAATATTTCTGAGATTACTGCCGGTCATCATGTGACAGGGCTATTGTGCAGCCAGAAAAAGCAATCACTTTAAAAGATGGCATGCCCATAGTAAAAAAACCCCAAACAAACCCTCACTTCAAGTGAGCTAGAAAAGTACTCAGAAATTATAGATATAAATAAATAAAAGCCAATGCCAAAATAAACTCTTGTCTGTACTGTTGATTGGGGTAGACTCAGATGACACTGAGTCGGCCTGATATGATCCACATTGATGGTTTCCGAAATTCATCCGCGGAAAACCCTGATTGCAATTTTGGCTCTTTGTCATTGCTGATCTTTTTTCATTGGCAGGGAGATCTTTGGGCTGTTGCGGTCGAGGTTGACAACCTCATTACTGACTTGCCTCTTGAGAAGAGGATGTTGTAAAAATGTTAGGCCGTGGCACTGATCCATCGCTTTGTCCTTGTTCTCGTTTAGATTTCCCAGCTGCCCATGAAACTTGAATCTGAGGTGATGGAAAATGGTGAAAACTTTTCTGTCGGAGAGAGGCAGTTGCTTTGTATTGCCAGAGCCTTGCTGCGTCGTTGTAAGGCAAGTGGCCCGATCAGAAAAGAACTATTTTGCACACAGTTACGATCTGGTTTTATGTATTTATTATTTCTCACTTCTCAGCCCTTGAGGGCCTCCGAAGTAAGGCACAACAATAAAAAAGATAAAAACTTTCTTTATAAACAAATAAAGGACCATTCTAGAAAACGAATCCTAAAAGCCAATACAGTGGACCCTCGACTTACAGATGGCTCGACCTGCAGACTTTTCGAGTTACAGACTTCTCTGGACGCAAAATTTAGGTTCGACTTGCAGCCGGAGAATCGACCTACAGACCGGAAAATCAAACAAAATGGACCAAAAATGGCCCGTTACGGATTAATCGGTTTTCAATGCATTGTAGGTCAATGGAGACTTGACCTACAGACTTTTCGACCTGCAGCCACCGTTCCAATACGGATTAATTCCGTAAGTCGAGGGTCCACTGTATTCTTTAACATAAATCAAGAGCACTCTAACAGCCAGCTTTAAAATGGTTTTAAACACCAAAGGCTATACAGTACAGTTCATCCTAGGCTGTTTACTGAAAACTCATCAGGGATGGAGCCAGCGTGACTTCTCCCGGGAGTGTCGCTGCAGCAGAGAAAGCCTTCTTTCGTACATTCACGAACTTCACTTCTTAGGCTAGTGGGCACACACAACCAGGGGCTCTGCTGAAGATCGCAGATTTATGGCTAAAATCAAACAAGTTGAAAGGAAAGGAAATTGAAGAACAATGTAACAGAGCTGCATGACAATGTCAGTGACATTTTTTTACAGTAGATAAAAAATAATACTCTGGATTTTTTTACATCCAGAGTATTATCTGGATTCAGAATGTACAGATGGGTTTCAGCCTCTGACCCAGAATTGAAATCTGCTTTTCAGCTTTCCACAGGGCACTCTCACCACCTCCATCTAGCCACTATATCCTCAACTTTGGTTTGCTTGGTGAACTTTCACCCTTGGAGTTATCTCTGTATAGACAAAAAGTACTTACAGAGTCTTATTTCTTTCCTGTGGCACCACGGAAGGGCATCTGAACTACCAGGATTCATATTCTATGCATCTGTGGATGAATAAAATCCGATATAGGTTTGAAACTTCTGGCTGTTGGAAAACCTAGTTTTTCTTTTAAAAGGTTGCAGTAGAAGAAGTTAATGTTTAATCTTAAGTGTTGCATCTCTCTCGCATGTTTCCCTTACTTATATATCCAACTTATTGCTATTTATCTAACCTCATTGCTGCTGCTTGTGTCCAGTGTTCTCTGCCTTTATTCCATTCCATCCCATGTCGTCCTGGTGAAAGCCAGCATTGTGTCTGGTTGTTTGGAAACATGTGTTTTGGGACAAGGATGCAACAGGAAATGTAAATAGGTTCTGATCTCAAAACTATGAGTAAATACTATGGCTTCCAATACCTAGCTCTGTGGGAGGTTGATGCACTCCTGAACATTGAGGTTCAGTGCAGGAGGGTATGGGTTTGGGAAAACACATGGAAGCCTCTCCTCTTCAGGCAGCGTTCACAGATCTAAACTGTGTCATTGTTTGCCTACTCACTGAATCATCATTTTAATAAATTGTATTAATAGAATAGATCAGGAGTGGGCCGAGGTCAGAGCTGATGGGCCTACTTTGTGTTTGGTTATATTGTTAAGCATCTGTCAGCCAGACTCAAACACAAAATGATGTGGAGCCATCAGTGCATTTGGAATTTAGGGCCAGAATGCCTCTACGGGGCGCAGGCTCAGCCCAAGAATATGATTTTGTTATGATCTTTGAGTTCTCAGTCCTTTCACACACATCTGCATGGATTTTGCACCTGGCTTTCCCCAGTCGTTCTTCCTTAGAGATGATTTAGGGCCAGGAAGAGTCTTTATTGTTGCTGCTATTAAACTATGGGGAGCCAGACTCTTGCTGATCTACTGCAAATCACCCGAAGGTCAAGCAGCCTTCTGCCTACCTTTGCAGGAGAGCACACACGGGCTATTACCTTTAAATACTTTTGGTACTGATAGGTAGCAAACTACTATCAAAGTACTTTTGCCTGTTGCTGCCTTACGTTCATTGTGCATGTAGTATTTCTGGAACAGTAAAACATACTAGACACACATATTCTGTTGACATTGACCTATTATGTTGTCTAGTATGTTTTACTGTTCCAGAAATGCTGCCATGTCTCAGCTTCTCAGAAACATATGTTGCACTGTGAGTGGAATTATAGTAAGTCTGATTTAAAGAACAAACCCAGATGTCTGCTCTGAAGTAGTATTAAGGAAATCAAGCCAGTTTATACATGCTTCTCTTAGTCTGCATTACTTCATTGGGTTCTGATCTTCTTCAGGAGGGATAATTAGCTGTGTGTGGTACTGAAGACCTTGAAGTCACTGGAAGTCATACTTCCAAATTTGTTCTTTGAACATGTTGTAGATTGTTTTTGTCGTATAAGTGAAAGCTGATCTTTCTTAAGATGATGAACTATTTGTAGTTTATACCAAAGTCTATAGCTGTTGCTCAGAATTCTGTAGTACAGTCTCCTTGTGACCCCAGCACTCTCTGTCAAATGAAATTGGAGGTCTGGACTGAGGCTAACCTGTGCTAGAGACCTGAAGTGCAAACAGCTTAGGCAGTAGCTTTCGGACTGTATATGTGAATAGCTTGGAAGGGAAATAGTCTTCCACCTCTGTGGAATCTAGTTCACATTCCGTTAATCACTGAGTTGTGATGGAAGCACAGAGAGAATCACGTATCTACTTTTTAAACCAATGTCATGGCTTGCTCCTTAGATTTTGATCTTGGATGAAGCAACAGCTGCCATGGACACGGAGACTGATTTGCTGATCCAGGAGACCATCAGAGAGGCATTTGCGGACTGCACAATGCTGACGATTGCTCACCGCCTTCATACAGTTCTGGGCTCGGATCGGATCATGGTGCTGATGCAAGGACAGGTGAGCATGAAACTAGCATGGTTTTTTTTTTCCGGTCTGCAAATTCATACAGGCCACATGCTCTCAAACTGTGTTGCAGTGAGCATTTCAACAGGAGACAGGGGTCTGTAACATTTACATAATTAAGACAGATCTCAGAAGGAAAATCTGGTTTAAATATTAAGTGCAATCTTGAAGCTAAAAAGCAATTCAGCAGTGAAAGATGCTGCTTCAGTGGAGATTAATTTTAACTGTTTCTTGATAGGGATGCTTTCAATGCTTAACTAATCTTTTCTAAAGCAGGAGGCTAGGACTTCCTGTTCCTTTGCTTTGTTTTGCAAGTATGACTATGTGTGTAAATTTTATGAGTTTATAGTGTTATTCAGTATTATTTCTTTTTAATAACATTTTCTTTTTCGTTTTAAAAATATGCCCTCTATGTGGGACTGCCTTTGGAAAGTGTTCAGAAACTTCAGCAGGTCCAAAACACTGCAGTCAGATTGTTAACTAGGGCTGGTTACAAGGATCACATAATTCCCCTGTTACAGCAACTCCACCGGCTGCTGATCCAGTTCAGGGCACAAAGGGTGGGGGACAAAAATATTTTAAAGTTTAGCCCGCCTGTCATGTAGTTTAGTGGGGTGTGGCTGTTGCACATGCTATGGCTCCCTGGAACCACAGACAACAGCTGAGTACCAGGTGTGGCCAGTAAAGGAAGGAGAGCTCATAGAGAGTCCCAACAGCCCAATCATTAGAGGTATTTTTTTAAATATATAGTTTTGCATGGTATTTTACATTTATCATTGTATGATTTTATTTGTTGCAAGATGTTTTGGATCCCCTATGGGAAGAAAAGTGACTGGATGGATGGGTGAGTGAGTGAGTGAGTGAGTGAGTGAGTGAATGAATGAATGAATGAATGAATGAATGAATGGAAGACTTAACAGTAATTACGTTATACGTCACTAACTCTTTCCCCCTCTCTGCTTTAGGTGGTGGAATTTGATACTCCATCTGCACTCCTGTCCAATGAGAACTCCCGCTTCTATGCCATGTTTGCTGCTGCAGAAAACAAGATTGCTGTCAAGGGCTAAAATTCAGGGCAATGTCACTTTAATTAGGAGGGTATTGTGCTCTGCCTGTGGCAGGTTCCTCCTCCTCCTCCTCCTCCATCTCTGTGTTCTCCAAGGATATTATTGCCTTGTCATCTTTATGTTTTAGGTATCATGGGTTAAACTGAGTTCTTTTTTTCAAAGAAGTACTGTAAAGAAGATTCTTTATGGTTTCTATTATGGTATTTATTCCATGTTCTTCTTACTAATTTTTGCTATTAAATGCACTGTACAAAATGGCTCAGGGAGCCATGATTATAAATGTATTAAGAGGCCTATATTGAAGCTTTATACATGCAGTTATATCTATACAGAATTCTGTACATAGCCTATATTTACAGTGGAAATGTAAACTGTTTATTTTATATTAAAATGAGCGCTGTGTTAATACCAGTGCATATTCTTTTCTATCATTTTTTTGTACAGTTTTATGGTGCTGGGAATCTGGCTTTTGCCGGGCTGTGCTGGAGCCTGTTTTGTCTCCTGCTGTCGGCCTTCCCCCCAAGTGCCGGATTTTCCCAGATTGCAGGATGGGAATGAAACGGTTGTGTCCTTCTGTGTCCTTTCGTCATGGCCCTACATGGGGGATGTGCGCAGTTGTGCTATAGCTGTTGACTCTCTAGCACATTGCCAGGGCACACAGAAGTAGCCCAGCCACTTCCCAGGTTTCCTTTTCCTCCTGATGGAGCTTCCGATCCTTGTTTTTTTCTTTTTGATTTCATCCGTGAGCTCTGTTGGGTGCCGTAAGGGAAGAACCACACATTTTGCCTTAGGTTATCTTACAAGCCCGTCATCATTCACTCCAGTGCAATAAAGGGAATGTATTGACATTCTCTTTCAATAGAGTTTGGTTTTATATTTTATAGAAATGAAATGCAAACTCCCTCTGCTGAGCAAACACTGCGGCTTGGGATCCCTACATGGTAATTAGTACTAAACTACAGCAATGAACTTTAAGATCAGGATTCTCTAGTACTGCCTGTAAACATTTTTCAAAGTTGCCTCTGCTGAATTACTGATCTAGATATACAAATGCTTCACCTGGAAAGCTCTTCTGGTGCTTTGGTATTTGTAACAATTAACCATACTCAATGTGTGTGCAAATTTCTTCCTGCCTGTTTGTTACTAAACGTATCGCTCCTCTCCTTCCAGTCTGCAATTTTGAGCAAGCTCCTGCTGATCAGGGTTTGACACTGGTGTAGGAAGTTTTATTTTCTTACTGTAAAGAGACCTACCTCAGGTTTCCTTGTGTGGTACGTTACCATGGTGGTACGTTACCATGATGGCTGTATGCCATCCCTCGTGTATGGAACCAGTAGCCCGGGGTGGGGCGTGGGTCAGTCCT
Organism: Intellagama lesueurii; assembly: GCA_037013535.1. Classification (NCBI taxonomy): domain Eukaryota; kingdom Metazoa; phylum Chordata; class Lepidosauria; order Squamata; family Agamidae; genus Intellagama; species Intellagama lesueurii. Next base: position 262,889,743 of record JBAJHW010000003.1, read on the forward strand.
GTAATAGTTGTTCCTTTTTAACTTGATCAGCGTTGCACGTGTTTTTGTTTGTCTGTTTGTTTTGTTTTTGGTCCATCTGGACTTTTATAGCTTTAGCATGTTTGCTAATTGTCTGTTGAGACACACATCTGGAAACGTGAATAAAAACTATTTTGGCTTTTGTAAACCCGTGTGTGTGTGCTCCTCTTTGGGCATGGTTGATCTCTTCCCAGTAATGAGTGTATGAGGTGGCCCCCGCTATTGACTGGATACTTCGCAGACAAATGTATAAATGGATGCTGTTACATTCGTGCAGTTTTAAAGCAGTCAGTGCTCTGCCAGATCTTGTACCGCCAATAATGTAAGTGCAAAATGGGTTTTTTTTTGCTTCTCAGAAATAAGCCTTCATAAAAATAGGGAAGGTGATCTCAAACCTAGCTTTTATTTCCACATCGGTAGCCTTAATTTGTAACAATGTGGTTTGAAGAGGAAATTGTCACAGATGTGATTACCAGTGCCACCTTAACACCTGTTCATTCAGAAGCTAGGCCTGCTGGCTCCCAGGTAAGTGGATTAGAGATGGGAACGAACCACTGGTTCAATGGTTCACACAGCTTGTTTACCAGCGAAACAGCTGATCTGCAATTTGGCACCCCGTCCCCTCTAGTGGGCATCCGCTCAGGCAGCGCCCGGAGGAACACTTCCTCCGAGTGGGTGTCTGCTGGAGGGGGTGGGCCGCCAAACCAGCTGTTTGGCCGGGAAATGAACCATGCCGAACCAGTGGTTCGTGCCCATCTCTAAAGAGGATACAAGGGTTAGGGTTATTTACCCCTGGATTAATTCTTCCTCTCTTTTTCTTTCCCTATATTTATTTCCTGAGGGTGGGGCTTGATAAACCCCTTCTTGGTAAAATGTTCCTGTAAATAGGTGCAGCCTCCAGAGAAAAAACAATCATGCTTCTTTTTTATTTCGTAAGTTTCAGATACAATAGAAAAACCCTTCCAAGAAGGTAATACATTGCTATTATTAGGCAAAAAAAAAAAAAAATTTAATAGAAGAAAATTTGGACGCATAAAAAGAATGTAACTCTCTTCTAAGAGCCATAAGCCAGGTCTTCTAATAACTGACACACCCTAATGTAATATATTTTCTCATACCATAAAATAGAAAAATTCTAGCCAGCAAAGCATCTTATGCTAATTCCTTCCTTCTTCTATCCTTGTCTAGATCAGCTTATATTTATGCCCTTTTTCAGACAATGTAAACAGTCAAAAGCTATAAGCATTTAAGCATTCTTATTTGCTGTTTACTAGCCTTAGATGTTTATCCGTGTGTCAAGCTTGGTGGCATCATATTTATTAAATGTACTTCAGTAAAAAGTATCCATCGCTTAACTGTTGGTTACCTTTTAAAGAACATTTACAGTGGTGCCTCGACTTACGAACTTAATTGGTTCCGGAACTCCAGTCGTAACTCGAAATGGTCGTAAGTTGAAGCACCATTTCCCATAGGAATGCATTGAAATGCAATTAATCCGTTCCGGCCGAAGAAAAAAGTCACCAAAAAAAAAAAAATCACTTCAAGACCCATCGGAAGGAAATGCGATTAATCCGTTCCGGCCGAAGTGGGGGGGGGGGGGGGGGAAGAAAAGCAAGCAAAGCGTGCAAGACCCATCGGAAATGCAAAAAAAGCAAAAAGCAAGCAAACCCCCCAAGACCCATCGGAAATGGGGGGGGGGAAAACCCAAAAAGCAAGCAAACCCCCCAAGACCCATCGGAAATGGGGGGAGAACCCAAAAAGTAAACAAACCCCCCAAGACCCATCGGAAATGGGGAAAAAATACCAAAAAACCAACAAACCCCCCAAGACCCATCACAGCACAGAAACATAACCCCCCCAGCCCAAAACCACGCTGCAAAACCCACCCAGAACAGTTTTTTAAAAGCAGCAAGCAGCACCTTACCAAGCAGTCTGCCGTTGGGGCGAAAGAGCTACAAAGAAGCAGCCTCTTCGCCTACCAATGGTTAGCAATTTGAATTCCCTGCCTTTTTTCCCTGCCTTTTTCTGTTCGTAACTGGAAGCTCCGGCCGCAAGTCGAAGCAAAATTTTGCTGCTGGAGCTGGTTGTAAGTCGAAATGGTCATAAGTCGGGACGTTCGTAAGTCGAGGCACCACTGTAATTGTAAACCGCCCAGAGTGGATTTCTCCAGATGGGCGGTATAAAAATCAAATAAATAAATTAAATAAACATTTTATCTTTTTTTTTTAAATCATTACTTTGTAGCCCATAATTTTATGTTGTTGTTGGGTTTTTTTTGCCCCTACAGTTAGTCTCTTGCCATGGCCGTTATGCCCTAAGAAACATATTACAGGATTTTTAATCCAGCTTTGCTGCCCTGCGTTATTTAAAACTAATTGCTTTGTCAAAAGCATTTTTTGGTTGCATTTTGCTGCTTTGATGGTCGTTTGCTGCCTTCTCGTGGAATACTTGAATCACTACAGCCCAATTTCAGCAGCCAGTGTTTTAAATCATTGTAGATGAAAATTTGTCTTTTTCCTTTTACATTGAGACAGTTGTTCCCAAATGAAGCTCTGTTTTGGTTGATGAGCGGTTTTCATATTATATGTCTCACAGAAATGAAGGATAAATATTGTGCTTTTCCTTTTGACAACATTTTTACTGTGTATATTACTTTTATTCTTGTTATAGCTTGTTAAATAGCATCTGATTATAGCGACCCTAATAGGGCTTTTCAAGGTAAGTGAGATATTTAAGGAGTGGTTTTACCAGTTCCACTCCCCCAGTGCGTTTCCATGGCCAAGCAGGGATTCGAACTCTGTTCTCCAGAGTTGATCACTTTATCCACTACAGTTTAACCTCACAGATTTCTCAGTAATTCTCTGATGCATCATATATCACTTTGTAATCATTTTGTATTACTAAAAGTCATTTAAAATGTTTGAGATGTTTTTTAGATAAGTAATATTATAGTGTATTCATTGTAAACTGTCTCTTTGCTTCGTGAAGGTACAATCCATGTCGTCATATATTTTATATAAAAGCAAAGTGTGCTGCTTATATACTGCCCCATAGCACTTAAAGCACTCTCTGGGTGGTTTACAAGTTAATTATGCAGGCTACACATTGTTCCCCCGCCTCCAGCGATCTGGGTGCTCGTTTTAACAACCTTGAGCCTTTTAATAGGCTTGATCTATTCAATATATTCATTTTCGAGATACTCAACTTATTTTGTATTTTGGCATGTTTGCACCGCTTACTTGCATGCTTAAATAAAACAAGAGAAGACGACAACATTTGAATAATTATTTCACCCTATTAGGTGCAGGTGCTGTAAAATACAAAGTATCCATGAATAACGACTTCCACAAATTAATTGCGCTCTACGTGGGGCTGCCTTTTGAGTCTGACGCGGAAACTTGAGATGGTACAAAATGTGGCGGCCAGACTTCTTACAAGGGTGAAAAGGTACCAACATATTTCCCCCACGCTGGCCGCCTTGCATTGGCTGCCCATTCGTTTCCGCGTTGATTTCAAAGTTCTTATGATGACATATAAATCCCTAAACGGTTTAGGACCTTGATATCTGGCAAAGCACCTTCGCCCACCCAGTTCTGCCAGAGTCACTCGTTCCAGCCAGGCCGGGCGGCTGAGGGGCCCAACGCCGAGGGAGGTCCAGAAGGAAAGAACGAGGAACCGGGCCTTCTCGGCAGTGGCCCCTCGCCTTTGGAACAACTTGCCAGTGGAGACCCGCCTGGCTCCCTCTCTGGGTGTTTTCAGGAACAAACTTAAAACCTGGCTATTTGGGCAGGCTTTCCCTCCTGCCATATCTTAATTTCTTATACTTTCGCCACCTTGGATCTATAATATATGTTTTTGGTTTGTTTTTAAATTCGTAAACCACCCAGAGTAGACCTTTGGTCTAGATGGGCGGGATAGAAATCCAATAAATAAATAAATAAATAAATAAATAAGGAGTGCTTAAATCTCTTGGCTACAAACGAACCTGGAATCTTTTTGGCAACTGAAACCAAATACAGTATAGGCATCTGCGATTTACCTTGCAGGTCTGCATTACGTTGGTTGGTAAGGGAATCAAGCAGGACACCTCTGAGCAAGATCTGACCATACTGGCAACTGTGGGGTGCAAATTAGAGGTTCCCAAGTCTTTCTCCACCTTGTGCAGGACTAGCTTTTGATGTAGTATCTCATCCTAGAATGTGTTTCCCAGACAAAGACTTTGAGGAGTACACCCGTTGCTCTAGTCTAGGGGAAGTCCCTGGAAGGACAGATCCTGAAGATGAGGCTTCAATACTTTGGCCATCTCATGAGAAGAGAAGACTCCCTGGAAAAGACCCTGATGTTGGGAAAGTGTGAAGGCAAGAGGAGAAGGGGACGACAGAGGACGAGATGGCTGGACAGGGTCATCGAAGCGACCAACATGAATTTGACCCAACTCCGGGAGGCAGTGGAAGACAGGAGGGCCTGGCGTGCTCTGGTCCATGGGGTCATGAAGAGTTGGACACGACTTAACGACTAAACAACAACAACAACAAGGGGAAGGCAGATGTGTGAGCAAGTAACACGTTGAGTATGCGTGACCTGCTTGAATGGGAACTCTGTCCCATTTTGTAACTGGATAGGTTTTCTTTAGACCTCCAGTTGTCTAGGAGACGTCGGTGGGGCCAAGCAGCTTCGTCCTTACTGTTGTTTACTGTGTTTTGCTTATAGATAGCTTTTTAAAAAACACACACACTCTTACATCTTTCAGCAAAGACACCGTTTCAGAGAACTGATGTCTGTGGGCTGCTGTGTTTCAAAAAGCAGAGAGGTTCACAGGAGGAAAAAAATACAGTGGAACCTCTACTTAAGAACGTCCCTACCTAAGAACGATCCAACTTAAGAACAGCTCCGTTCGCTAAATTTTGCTTCTACTTGCGAACGGAGCTCCAAGATAAGAACGGGGAAAAAAAACTTTCCTGCCCTTTTTTAACCTTAGGTCATCTTAGGTTAAAAAAAAAATTCTCCCCCTAAGTGGTAGAGTACGGATTAACCGGCTTTGCATTAGTTCCTATGGGAACTAATGCTTCAACGTACGAACGCGCCTCTACATAAGAACAAAAAACAGCCGGCACGGATTAATCGGTTTTCAATGCATTCCTATGGGAAATTTTGCTTCAACTTAAGAACGTTTCAACTTAAGAACACCATTCCAATACGGATTAAGTTCGTAAGTAGAGGTTCCACTGCACCTTGGATTTAAAACAAAAAGTTGTAACCTCAAGAGTATGGACATTGAGTCCACAGATCAGGCCCTTCCTCACTCAAAACATGGGCACATGGCTGCATCTGGCCCACATCTGACCATCCATCCCAGGTAATGGTCGGCTTGCAGTGTAGGCCAATCCCCAGTTACATTATCTTTACTTGTCCAGTCTAACTGGTTCATACTCGGGAGAAGAAAGTCTCGTTCAGCCAAGAATGAAGCTAATCTCTTGAAGTTAAGATACAAAGGAATATTAATGTGTCCCCTCACACACACACTTTTTTTTTCCTCGCCCAGGGTGATCTGTGGTCTGCCTTTCCTCATTTTTGGGTGTACAATTTAATAATTTGCTTTAAACTGAAGCTCCCCCCCACCCCAACTTTTGGAATTATTATTTGAATCCATGGTGGACCAGACCTGAAGGGAAGAGTAACTTCACCCATGCTGATGCTGTTTCCTCAGTCTGGGAAGTAATGGAAATACAATTTAAAGACCATTCACATCCAGCAAGATTACACGCATGTAGCTTGGGGTTTGGGGCAAATCCTTTGAGACCCTATGCTTGGGTGGAAACATGTCACCCCCTTGCCAGTGTTTAATATTTTACAGAAAGACTGCAAAACAAGCCTAAGCTTGTAAAATTGTATAATAAGTTTTAAAATATCCTGAAGAAAAGCACTGCCTTCCAAATACCAGTATCTCTATAATGAAAGAGTGTTTGAGGGAAAATAGAGTTAATGGAAACATGGCTGTCACATCTACCCACGTAGCAGGCAAAAACCAAGAGAAAAATTTAAAAAATGAAATGATCAAAATGTTGTGGCACCTTCGGTGGACAAGTCCACTTCCTCAGTCTTTAAGACGCCACAACGTTTTTGTCCTCTTTATTTGTTCTTTTTCTTTTGTTTTTTTCCTGATATGCCAAAATATGTTACCCTCAGTAACTAGCTACCTGTGTATGATTTTTTTTAATGCGCGTTATGCGTTACTGCCTTGACTGGATTTTTAGTACTACTTATGTTTTCCATTTTTGTATTTCCCATTTCTCAGAGTAGCATTTTTTTAAAAAAATGTATACTTATTGTTCTTAGCTTTAATATTGCCTTTTAATGCTGCAAGATGCCTCTTTGCTCATTCTTCTCAGCTTTAAAAAATCTGTTTTAACGATGTAAACCACCCTTGCGTCCTCATTGTTTTCAACTTCAAACATTGTCTTCGAGTGCTGTCAGCCGCCTTGGGTCCTTTTCGAGGAGAAAGGCGGAGTAAAAATATTTTAAATAAATAAATAGCGACTGCTTCCTGCAAACCATCTTCCCACCTAACTTTTCTGCATCATCGGTCTTACCGAAGCAACATGCTAGGAGTGAATTGCAGTCACATCAGTAAACGTAGCAAAATTCCCAGGGGAGCAAATTGGACGTTTTATGAGTTTTGAGAAACCACTTAAGGCAGGATTCAAGGATTCAGGGATTAGGGAAGAGATAACGACCCGCCTTGAACACGTGTATTGTTGATGCAGGCTGGAAGTCCGGGTTTGGTTTGCATTGATAGAATCGGGAGGGGCGGGTTCCAAATCAACGAGGAAGCCACGGGAAAGAAGAAAGGGGGCATTTGCACAGGCGGAGGGGCACATGGGAAAAGGGGGGTCCCCTCTCGGAGAGAGAGCAAGCCCCCTCCTCTTTGGACCCGATCCTACTCCGCGTCCCCCTCGCCCACCCGGAGGCGGCCCCGCTTCCTCCTCCTCCTCGTGTCAGGGAAGCCGGTCCGGGCGCCAGAGCGCGGGAGCTCCCCCTGGTGGCCGCGCCCGCCGCCCGCCTCGCCCTGGCCCGCCGGCTGCCTCTCTCTGGCGCCCCCCAGAGGCCCGGGAACCACCCGGGCGCTGCAGGAACAGCCGCCCCGCCAGCCAGCCAGCCAGCCAGCCAGCGTGCAAACAGGTCCCGGCGCTGGGCTGGGCAGGGCCGGGCCGGGCCAAGCCGATCCTCTTCCTGGCGTGGCGGCGGCGGCGTGGCCTCCTCCGTGAACCCTCCGCCGCGGCGGGGCCTCGCCTTCGCCCGCCCATGGATTTCACCTAGCCTCCCTCCTTCCTCCTCCTCCTCCTCGCCGTAGCCCCGGCGAGCTCCGCTCCGCTCCGTCCCTCTCCTCCCCTCTCCTCGCTCCCCTTTCCCTTTCCCTTCCCTCTCTCTCTCTCTCTCTCCATGGCGGGCCCCGCGGGGCCCCCGGACGTGGCCTCGGCTTCCAGCTGGTGGCTCTTCCGCCTCCGCCACCTCCGCCTCGGGCTGGACTTGCGGCCCGAGGCCCGCGCCTTGGCCGGCTGCCTGGTGCTCGAGCTCAGCGCCCGGCCGGCGGCCTCCTCCTCCTCCTCCTCGTCCCCTCGGGGCCAGGAAGAGGAAGAGGAAGAAGACGAGGAAGAGGATGATGATGATGAAGAGAAGCCCCCAGCCCGGGGCCGCCCTCCCTGCCGGGCTTTGGTGCTCGACACCCACCCGGCCCTGAGGGTGGCCTCGGTCGACTTCCGAGCCTTCCCGGGGGGCGGCGGGGAGAAGCGTTGCGGCTTCGTCTTCCCTTCCGCCCCGGCCTCCTCCTCCTGCTGCTCCGGGGGCGGCGAGGCGAGGAGGAGCCCCCGCCGCCCGGGAGGCGACCCGCCCCCGAGGGGCCCCGAGGCGCCCCCCGCCCGCTCGGCCTCGCCCCCCGCCCGCTGCCCTTCGCCCCACGGGCCCCCCGCCCGGGCCGGGGGCCCCTCGCCCACCCCCCTCTCGGACCCCCACCCCCACTGCCCCCTCAGCACCCCTTGCGCCCTCTCGGCCTTGGGGTCCAGCGCCCTGGCGGCCCCGCCGCCCCCAGAGCCCGAGCCGGACCTGGGGGGCCCCTGCCCGCTGGGGGGGCCCCTGCCCGAGCCCCCTCCCCTCGGCCCGGGGGCCCTCCTCCTCCGCCGCCGCCACGGGGGCTCTTCCCTCTTCCCCCAGGCGGACCCCGAGCGCCCCTTCGGCCCCTCCGGCTGTCAGGATGAGGCCCCCTCCCTCGACCCCCACTATGGGCTGCTCCCTGCCCCCGCCAGCCCCCTTCACCCCCTGCCCTGCCCCACCTCGGACCTCTTCCCACTGGGGCCTGAGCTGCCCCCTCCACCCATCCCCACCTTTCCCGAACCGGCCCCCTCCTCCTCCTCCTCCTCCTCCCTGCCCCCTTGCCCCCTCTTCTTCAGGGTGGACCCCTTCACCGATTACGGCTCAGCCCTCACCATCACCTTGCCTTCTTCCCTGGAACCACACCAGCCCTTCCAGGTCATCATCCGCTACACCACCGTCGATGCGCCAGCGGTGAGTATTCCCTCTTGTTCCATCCATGTCTTCTTCATGCATGGCATTTCTACCCGGCCTTTCCACCACCGAGCAGGGCTCAAGGCGGCGGATCATCTTCGTAGACGAATAAAAACAAGTCCAACCTGGTTCTGGCTGGGTGGAGTCGTGAAATCGAGTTCAAAAGCTGACCCGTAAAAACCATTGGAATGGGTTGCAATCCAGAGGTTGAATTGGAGGTGAGGGAAGGAGAGACCAAGGTCTCGAAAAGTCATACAGGCGACGGAGGAGCCACCTCCGATGGCAATAGTAGAAACCTAGTTAAAGGATGGGCTCCCATTGTGATAACACACCACTGAGTCTAAGAAGATGCCAGCGTGGTTGAAGAAGAGGCTCGAGGAAGCTCTAAACGGCAAACATGGTTTCTTCGGTCAATGGTAGGCTTGCCCATCTCAAGGAACATGAGCTCTGAGATAAGAAATGCAAACTGACAACACCAGGGGTGCCAATTAAAAGTAAACATTGAGGAATCTATCACTAGAAATATTCAGATCAACCGTATGTATTCTTTGAATGCACCGGAAGGATGAAACTGGCCAGGAAGACAGTTGAACTGTGAAATGGGTAGTTAACGATAGGCTAAAGGAATCTTTGGAGATTTGCAAAAAAAACCATAGGCCACGACTGTCCGTTTTCATGAACAGGGGCAAACGTTGGTGCCAAGAGATGAAGTTCAAGGATTTGTTCAGAACAGTTCATTGGGGCCGGGTGCCATCCGTTTGGCAACTCTTTAAAGAAATATGCAACTACTAATCAATAAAAGCATGTATTTTATTTATTTATTTATTGCATTTATACCCCGCCCATCTAGTCAATGATCTAGCACCCCCTAAGATCTCAAGAGAGGTAGCGATGTTAGTCTTTCATAGTAAAAACAACATAGAGTATCGTGGCCCCTGTCCATTAAAATCCCTTTTCCATTTCAAAAGCCCATGTGAATAAAAGGCCTTTGTGTTTTTACATGCCTTCATATTTTATTTCCCTCTTAATGGCTGTTGTGTAGTTTGCTTATTTTGCCTTGAAATGATTTTTTCTGGGCACACCGTTTTTTGTTCTGTTTTCACTCAGGATGAAGGGCAGATCAAAACTGGTCTAACAAATAAATAATAAAACAGTGAGACAAACTGATGGGGGAAAAAGCACTGGCATGGGGCCGTGCTCTGTTTTGGTCATCCCGTTGGTTGCCAACATCTGGTAATCTCCATTGTATTTTGAGTATAAATTTGCTGGATTTTAAGCCAGGTTCACCAGCACAGTTCTTACGTATAATGTTCTGGGAAAATAACATTTTTAATAACCTTCTCTCATCTTATGGCATGAAATGTCACTTTTTTCCATTTAGGCTCTCCAAAACAGCCCTGTGGTGTTTTGCCAATAATCTTTGTACCTGCCTGTTCTCCCCAGTTTAGTTATCCCATCCTTTAAAGCTTTTTCCAGAACCTGAGGAAGACAGAGTCTGCTGTTGCAATAAATCTCATCTCTTCGCTTCGGGCCATCATTTGACTTAATAATAACATATTTCCATCAGTGTGTGTAGTGTTTCATGGAGTGCAAGAAGACAGATTCCTGCTGTGAGGAGCTTATAGACTAAACGTTTCACCTGGATGAAAGAGGAAAGAATGGAAATGATGATAAAGAGAACTGCTGTTCAGATGTTATTCTCAGGGGTGTTGTGTGCATAGGGTTTCCGCATTCACTTATCTTATATGGGATATTCTGCATGCACGTGCTCAGTTTTTAGAGGTCTCTGTACCGGTCTCACCCTTTCTGTGATGAGTTGGAGGATCTGAAGGGGGACTTCTATTCATGCTAGAACTCAAGTCGTATTACGTGATGATCAAGCAAGGCTGTTGATGACATGGAGGCTTCTTCCCATTCTCAAGTGAATACTCAAAAAATACCTGTTTAGACCCTTCTGCTATATGTGAGAAGGTGGAGGGGTGGATTAAGGAACATTTATACGTACCAAGCTATATTTTGGGCCAACAAAATTATATGCATCTATATCCCCAGGGGGACATGACATGGCATCCCCTTTACAAGATACTCTGTGTCTTATGAAGCATGCTATGCCACTGGTTGCCAGCATGTGTAAATATGGATCAGAAACTGGTGGTGTGCATTCCATAATAAGCTTCTGACCGGCCACCACAAATCAGCATGCCATGTCAGTGACTCTCTTATGCCCAAAGAAACATGTTTACCAGCAACAGTTAGAATCAAGTACACAAAATGTCAAGTTGAGAGAGTTATAGTGATTTTTGTACAAAATGATTAGAATTATCTGAAGAGTATGAAACCAGATGTCCACGGTGTAACGTGTATAGAGAAAAGCTGGTGCATATACAGTACAGTGGGTAATTACAATTATAAGCACAGAACTTCTATATACAGTGAACCTTGTATTGCATTCCTGTCTTGATCAGGGGGTTGGACTCGATGGCTATTATAGGCCCCTTCCAACTCAATCATTCTGTGATTCTTCTACAAACCCTTAATGGAACAGGACATCCGTGTTTCCCAACCTGGTGGGGGTATTTTGGGTCTCCTTATATGTGTTGCAGCCTTTGTTAATTTCTTCCTTGATCTTTCAGAGCCAGATATTGGTTAGTGTTTGTATGAGAAACATACTTTATTGCTTGTTTAGAAGATGCAAGGGAACTTGCAAGCTATTTAAAGAGCAAATCATTGCTCCTGGATATTTCCAGATGTGATGGATTACCTCTTTTCACCTCACAGTAATTTTGAAGGGGGTCTAGGAGGGCAGGTAAAGCTTCCCCTTGACATTTAGTCCAGTCGTGTCCGACTCTAGGGGGCGGTGCTCATCCCCGTTTCCAAGCCGTAGAGCCAGCGTTTGTCCGTAGACAGTTTCCGTGGTCACGTGGCCAGCGCGACTAGACACGGAATGCCGTGACCTTCCCACCGTGATGGTACCTATTTATCGACTCGCATTTTTACATGCTTTCGAACGTTTAGGTTGGCAGGAGCTGGGACAAGCGACGGGAGCTCACTCCGTTGTGTGGATTCGATCTTACAACGGCTGGTCTTCCGACCTTGCAGCACAGAGGCTTCTGCGGTTTAACCCACAGCGCCACCACGTCCCCGGGTGTAGGAGGGCAGGGTGTAAGCCAAATGCATGCCTGCCTGCCTGCCTACCAGACAATATTTCCGTATTTTTAGAAACATACGCCCATAAATAGATTTTCTTTCCCTTGATTCCCCCATCCTTTGTACTATCTCAAGTGGTAGTGGTTGTTTTTCTTTTCTTGAAAAAAGAAAAACTCAGCCTTTTTAGATTCCAGCTAAGTTGGTGCGGAGCCCCTTGTTTTTGCTGTTGCATGCTTTTCTTGACAACAGAACAAACCACACTTGTCCATCAGGTTATAAAAAGAGACAGTGGAATGCCCTTTTCTCTGTGAAGCCTCTTGGAAGGTTGCCCATGATCAGGGCAGCTGGAGACCTCTGTGCCATTTCGTTGGAGCTGTTGACACAACGCTGGATCAATTTCCTTCTGTTTTTGTACGCTCCCTTCTGTTCTTCCAAATGAGTGGCATATCCAGTTTATGTCTGTTTCCCTTCTACTTGAGCCGTTTACTTGGAAGACTTAAACTGCCATGACTGAAGAGTCTAGCTATGTGGTAGCCTGGTTTGCAACTTTTGGGCCAGGGCAAAATAAACATTTTTAAACTACCTAGATTCCCATCAAGTGATATGCCTGTTTGAATTATGCAGTCTGGCCTTGTCTGTCATTGGGGGCTTGGGATTTTCAAGCAGCAGCTAGGAAGGGAATCTGGAGAGTGCATCGGTCTACTAGTTGCTGATATTGTAACTGTCCAGACAGAAAGCAGGCCAGAAGGGGGAAAAAGAGGTTTGGTCTAAGGCAGAGGCGTCTCTATATGAGAGGCCGAGTGACATTTCATGGGCTGTGTTATTTTTTTTCCAACACAAAGATTAACTGAATAAGAGTTTAAAAATGTGAACTGTAACATAATTGTGCAAAAATTCACTTTACATCAAGTGCATATATTGCTGTGGCTGCTGAAAAGGCTCGGTTGATGGGAGCTAAGCCAGAGTAGCTTTGTAGCATCGTTGCGAATCCCACTGAACACAGAAGATAACTTTACTAAGTGCAATGTTAGCTTTGCAGGGTGTACATGTAAGCCCTAGGTAAGCTGCTGATCTATGGCCGCTTCTAAGTGAGGAGACACCTCCCCTGGATTTCTGATTGGATTCTGTAGTTGGATTCCTCACCCTTTGATAGGACAGCACAGATGACCAGACGTGGTTCCACACAGTGACCTCTTACGGCTACCATTTTGAAAACACGGCACAGCTTTTTCCTTCTTAATAGGTTTCCTCAGAAAAGGGGTGGGAGATGAAGGAAGCAGTGGGGAAACAGAATGGGTTTGTAAATGTAAAATTTAAAAATCGGGGTTTTTTTTTTGGATGATTTAAAAAAAAGATTTTAAAAAAATTTAAATCGTGATTTAAATCAAGTTTTTTTTTTTTAATCATTGATTTTTATCCATCCTGTTGGGAAAACACAGGAAGGTTCATAATAGAAGATGACTTTGTTTGGACCCTGTCTCCTCTCAACGAGTGAAGCAGGATAAATACACGATAAAAGCCTCCACTGAAACATCTGGGTTACCAGCTGAACTCTCTCACACACACTATAGCAAAAATGAAAACAAAATCATGTGGGGCTCATTCAATATAAGCAGTGTTTGCTGTGTAATGTACACAACGGCCATAGATGCCAAGTCCTGTTCCTCCCTCTGGGCTTTGCATTTTGATTATGTTGTGGTTGCACATTGTGGTGCGGGTTGCAGATTGGACCACCACAGCTCATCACCGTTCCCACCCTCGAGGAAAATGAGAACTCTCTTTCCCCCTTTCAGTTGCTGAGAAAGACAGATGAGGATGGAACCAACATACTGACTGCTACACAGAGAAATATTCATAATCCTGGAAAAGTTCAGCATCGCTGAGAGGGGTATTCTGATGTGCAACATCACAACAGAGGCACAGCTTGAGGAGGAAGATAAAACACAACGTCCTGCTTTCAGGAACACAAAACAGATGCTCTGCGCCCGTAGAGCAAAATAAAACGGGGCAAAGAAGTCCAGAAGGGTGGACTCCCTGAATGCTTGTTTTAATTCATGTTGTCCCTTTTTAAATAAAATGCATCGACAGATAAAATGAAGAGTCAAAACATCTGTTGAAAAAGAAATAATCGGAGACTTTCAGCAGCCATAGTAGTGTACACCCATAGACACAGTCATCATCTCAGTGGTCCATCCTTGCTTTAATTAGTTTTCTTGAAGAAATGACACAGACACACACATGGAATCTTCTTCAGTACTGACTTTGTGTTTATTTCCGTCAGGTTTTTTTTTTCATGCATTCCTTCTTGTTGTCCCATCAGATCTGGTGGTTAGATCCGGAGCTGACGTATGGTCACGCCAAACCGTTTATCTTCACCCAAGGCCACTCAGTATGCAACCGTTCTTTCTTTCCCTGTTTTGATACGCCTGCAATGAAATGTACCTACTCTGCCACAGTCAAGGTATCATTGATTGATTGATTGATTGATTGATATTAAGTGCTTATTAATGGTTTTTCTGCCTATTCTAGAAAGCCCAGCAATGAGAGGTTAGGTCTTCAGAACTTTCCTTGAAGACTTAGAAAGAAGGGACTTGATAAACTCCCAACAGAAACTGATTCCAGAGACCATATAACTTAAAAGGCTCTCTCGTTTGTATTCACCAACTTAGAGCCTGTCCACACTAGCGTAGAGTTATGGTATATGGTTCCCTGATAGCACTGTTTGGCACAGAAGAAAAGACATTGTTTATGTTTCTACACAGAATGATCCATCCTTCCCCTTTAAGAGCTGTCTTGCCCCGAATTGGCACAAGACTAGGACAGGCAATCTTTTTGGGATAATTTATTGAGATGCAAAATAGCTCTTTCCTCTGCCTTCCCAGGGGACGGGTACTTGAGTTAAAATAGATTGCACTGAAGATAAGGACCCTTTAAGCATGGCTAGATCACGCCAAATTTCATGACGTGGACAGGCCCTTAGGTCACCTTTGCTTGGAGGAAAGCAAGAGAAAATGATCTCCACTGATGTCTGGAGAATGTAGGTAGAACTAGTGTGGGAGGAGCTATCTGGATATCTGTGGGAAGCCTGCATGCAAGCATGACTGTGATGGAATCCCTCCACTCATATTCCCCAGCAATGAGTATAGGGGTGCACACATGAATTTGTCCATTTTAAATCTGCCTAAGTTAGTGGCCTAGTGTTCTGCAGAAGCAAATTCTGTTGTTCATCAATTTCATATCTGAAGAAGCATTATGTTTTTACAGTTCTGAATCACCTACCATTCAGCTTTATTAGATGCTACAGATTTTATAGAGTCCATAGAATAATGGAGTTGGAAGAGGCCTACAAGGCCATCAAGTCCAACCCCCTGCTCAGTGCAGGAGTCCAAATCAAAAGCAGATCTGACAGAGGGTGGTCCAATTTTCTCTTGAATGCCTCCAGCGTTGGAGCGATCACTGTCTCCTGAGGTCATGGGTTCCATTGTCGTACTGCTCTAACAGTTAGGAAGTTTTTCCTGATATTCAGCCAAAATCTGGCTTCCTGTAGCATGAATCCATTATTACGTGTCTGAGAAAAGGAAGAAAAAAACTTCTTCCTATCCCATTTTTTCGATACCACTTATAGGATTTACAGCTGTATCCTATCCCCGTTTTACCTGCCTTCTTTTTTTTTTTTTTGCTGATCCAGTGGCTTCAGAGGTTGCAACCTTCCCCCCAGGGGAATTGTTTGAACTACCTGAATAGTTTGGTTGCCCTTTTCTATTCCTGTTCTAATTCTTCCTAGCAAGGCATGGTACATGTAAGTATAGTATGCTGTGTACAAGGCATGTGTGTTTGAGAAGAATTAGAATTTGGACTATATGAGTGCAGAGTATTATCATTATTATTATTGGTGAAAATACAGATGAGATGTTTATCAGGTTGTGGTCTCCTCAGATGTATCTTGACTGCTTTTTGTGTTGGTTCTGCAGGCTCCTGCAGGCATGCAGGTATTGATGAGTGCTACTCAGAGTACCTACGAGGAACAAGAGGGTGTCTACCAGTTCTACATGGAATACCCAATCCCTGCCTATTTGGTGGCACTTGTGGCAGGGGACCTTGTAGCTGCCGACGTTGGTCCTAGGTGAGCTGCTTTTGCCTGATATATTTGCCTTTGTGTGATGAGATGTATTGGGTTGGGTGAAGAAGATGGGTCGTTACAGCTGTAGATCTGGCCACTACACTGGTTGTACTGCAAGAAACCTCTCCCTGTACTGTTCTGTTCTGGAGAATGTGACGTGCACCCCATTATCAGAAGCTTCACTTCAAGCTTTAAATTAAATGCACATCTGTATGCAGACATTCAGAATTTCATAGTAGGAATCCAAACACAATAGTGAATAATGTTGAACAGCAGGGGGGAAAAGAGGGAGGGAGAGGAAGACCAAATAGGAGGTGGACAGACCCACTAAAGCAGGGGTCTCAAACTCAATTTACCTGGGGGCCGCTGGAGGCAGAGTCTGGGTGAGGCTGGGCCGCATCAGATTTTCCGCCAAGCGGAGCAAGAGCCCGAGGAAGCCGCCCAGGAGTTTCCTTAGCCCGGCTGGGGCTCCGAGGAGGAGGAGGAGGAGGGGCACGCGAGCCCTCGTCGCCGGCCACGACCCCCTCCGGTTCCTTCTTCATTACCACCACCACCACCACCAGCAGGACGAAGAAGCGGAGAAGGGAGGGAGTGCCGGCGACCGCCTAGCGGGGGGGGGGAGGGCACGACATAAATTTTTTAAAAAAAACCTCACAGAATCACCTTGCCAAATGAGAAAAGCCCCCATCGGTACCTGCGAAATTAAACAGAACGGGGCGGGGGCCCCCACAGGTGCGCGTGCGTGCACGCACACAAACACACACATACTGAGGTCCGGCAACCTTCCTCTGAAGGCCCCCCTCAAAAAAAGGCGCACTCAGCAGCAGCTACCCCCACCACGACAGAGGAGCAAACTTTGCGAGGCGAGCCCAGGCAGCCTCCAGAGCCGAGGCGGCTGAAGCAGGACGAAGAGGAGGAGGAGGAGGAAGCACCGCCGGGCGCTGAGGCGGCCGCTGGCCGGGCTGGTGTTGGGGGTGCCGAGAGAGAAAGAGAGCCAGAGAGCCGCTTCCCTGGAAGAGGCGGCAGCGGCAGCAGCTGCTGTTGGCGGCTTGGAGGCAGTCTTCTTCGAGGACGGGCCGGGAGCGAGCTCTGCTCTCAGGCATCGCTCGGCGGCGGCTCGGGCGCTCGGGGAAAAGGGCCGGCAGCGCGCCTCGCTTGCCAGCTCTCCCCCAAGACAGCGCCTCTTGCACCCTCCATCCGGAACTGCAGCCTGCCAGCCGGCAGACAGGCGGGCTGGCTGGCAGGCTGCAGTTCCGGATGGAGGGTGCAAGAGGCGCTGTCTTGGGAGAGAGCCGGCGAGCAAGGCAAGGCTTTTTTTGACTCTTGAAAGCAGAGGCTGCGTGGGTGCTTCGGGGGGGGGGGGGCAGGCAAGGCGGGGGCCACAAACTATCATCCGGCGGGCCGCAAATGGCCCCCGGGCCGCATGTTTGAGACCCCTGCACTAAAGGAAGCGACAGACTTGAGTTTGCAAGAGCTAAGCAGGGCTGTTGAGGACAGGGCATTTTGGAGATCGCCCATTCACAGGGTCACCCTAAGTCAGAGGCAACGTGATGGCACATAACAATAACAACAATGTTGAACTTTGAAAGGTAGTCCTACAGAGGAGGGGCAGGATCTGTTCTCAATCATCTCAGAGTGCAGGACACGTAATAATGGGCTCAAGTGTCAGGAAGCCAGATTGAGGTTGAATATCAGGAAAAACTCCTTAACTGTTAGAACAGTACAACAACGGAACCAATGACTTCGGGAGGTGAGCGTTCAGGAGAAAAATTGGACCACCCTCTGTCCGATCTGCTTTGATTTGGATTCCTATACTGAGCATGGGATGGGACTCGATGCCCTTATAGGCCCCTTCCAACTCTGTGATTCTATGAACCCTATACACAGAATGACGATGTACCTCTGCTTTCTTTACAACAGGAGCAAAGTCTGGACAGAGCCATGCCTGCTATCAACAGCGATCAGTAAACTCTCGGGTAGGGTTGAGCGTTGGCTCAGTGCTGCAGAGGGCCTGTATGGACCCTACATGTGGGGCAGGTAAGCTTGGATCCATTTGCATGTGTTGCTATCACCAGATGTCCTCATTGCCACGCGTGCATGAATTTACATATGTAAACATGTGCCTCGAATCCAGAAAATAATTTGTGCACAGGCATGAGACGCAAACATGCAGCAGCAGAAATGTGGGGAAATTAGCAGGAGTTTTATTGTGTCATTAAAATACAATAGTTAGATTCGTGTACCAGCTGTCTAGTGGCAGACTAGCGGGCTTTTCTGCTAGCAGTAACGGAGATGGAGAAGAATGGAACTGTTGGGTTTGAATTTTTCCAAAAATGAAGGTGGACGGTGCTGTTGAAATGATGAATCCAAGGTTGGGAGCATGTACGTGGGACATGTTTCATTGCATTTTAAAGGCACAGGATTGGCCCTGCAAGGGATATTTACTTTGTTTCAGAATAAGACCCTCTTGGTCACAGGTACTTTTGGAACTCAATGTGGGTGCAGGGTTCCCTTTAAGTAGCAGGTCACTGATTCAAAACTGTTTGATCTGTCCTTTTTCCTGACCGACTGGCTTCTAGAGGTGATGTCTGGGCAAGGAGAGGTACTCAACAAGCCCACCTGAAGAGCCCAGAATTAGGGGCAAAGCTGTCTGGGGTTCGAATCACCTGTAGACATCACCTGTAGAAGCCAGCCTGTCAGGGAAAAGGACAGATCAAACAGTTTTGAATCAGCTTTGCATTTGGTCTCATTCTGAAAAATAAATAAATCCAGAGGCAGTGTCAAAATGCAGTCCAGAGTCAAGCCAGTCCTGGTGTGTCAGAGGCAATGAAGGAGAGTCTGTGAGTTGCAGTCCCACAGTCCAAGGGTGTACACAGTAAAGAGTCAGTACCATGATCTGAATACAAGGCAAGCCACATCTGGAGCTCCAGAAACCAGCTGTTTCCCAGCTGGATTTCTGTAACATGCTCCATGGGGCGCTGCCTATGGAAAATGTCAGGAAACTTTAGTGGGCCCCAGGGCAGTCGCCAGATTGCTCTCTGAGGCTGGTCACAGGGATCACATAATCCGCCTGTTATAGCAGCTTCACTGGCTGCTGGTCCGTTTCCAGGCTGAATTCGAGATGTTGGTTTTAACCTAAAGAGCCCTAAACAGCTTAGGTCCAAGCTTTCTCAAGGACTGCATCTCCCTTCATGAGCTTTCTTGAGTGATAAGATCATCAGGAGAGGCCTTTCTTTCAGTCCCACCACCTTCACAGGTGCATCTGATGGGGAACACGGGAGAGGGCGTTCTCTGTGGCTGCTCCCAGAGACTCTGGAACTCCCTCCCACTGGAAACCAGGCTGGCCCCATCTTTGCTGTCCTTCGGCAAGGAGGTGAAGGCCTTTGTCTTCAGGCAAGTTTTCCCTGAGGGACTGCCTGTCTGAGTGGGGGTTTAAATGGATTGTTGTACTTTGCTGTTTTGAATGGGTTTTCGTATGGCTTATTGTTTTTAAATGGATGGTTGTACCTTACGGCTTTGAATATATTTTGGTGTTTATTATATGGTATTGGTTTCATCCTTTTGTCTTTGTATGCTCACCCTCGTTAGTGTTAAATACTGTCGTTTAATGATGTAAGCTACCTTGAGTCCTTTTTTAGGGAGAAAGGCAGAATAAAAATGAACAAACCGTGGATGGATGGATCAATCGATCGATCGATCAATAGATAGATAGATAGATAGATTTCCTCCAGACTTGTATCTTCACCCTGCACCACGCCTGTAAGCCAGGCAGGAGTCCAGCCTCTTCCTGGGATTCAGCCCATGCCCCACCAAGGTCCATGATACGGAGGCACTGGCAGGTTCTTTCTAAAATCTGGCCCCTCTGGCTCATTCTCAGAAGACCCCTCTGACGGGGACAAGCTGTAGTAATCTACAGCTGCCTGGTCGTTGTCCAGTAACTAAACATCAGAATGCTTATGTCCTTACCAGTAATTGGAATTCATAGGAAGGGGGAAATGGAGGGACACATAATCTGGTCAAGTCATTTCTAGGTAACTTTTGAAGTCAAATCAGTAGGACTTCCTTTGGAAGGGACACCTTTTAGAGATGGAGTTTCTGCAAGAACGCTTAGTGGCGCGTGAAGTAAGGAGGTAGGCTGACTGATCTTGAGTTGAGGGAGCAGGGTTGTGCTTGGCTCAGAATCCAGAAAGACCTCAGCAGGCAGGCCTCCCTGGTTCTCCAAATGTTTTTAGGATGCAAATCCACTGACTCCTCTCTAGCAGAACTGTATTTCTGTCCAGAAATACACAAAAGATCACCGTTTGCCCATCCCCGCTCTAGGTTCTCAACTTGCCTATCAAGCAAGACTGGAAGGTCAGGCCCATTCATAAAGGGCAGGACCATTCATCTTATGACACTGTAAATTAAATCCAGGGCCTTTTCTTAGGTCATGTATTGGGCACAGAGTGCAGATGGCTACTCGGCTGCAAAAGCAACCCCTGTGTCTTAGCTTCATCAACCTCGCAGGGTGATAAAAGGAAATAATTCCAGGGAAGCCCTCCTGAGCCTTTGGGAGGAAGCCAGATACTAATAAATAAAGCCAGATGAGTGATACTGTACAATAAATCCAGGCGCTGTCCACTTCCCTTCGAAGGAGAACACAACTAAAAAACTCCTCATCTCTAAAAATGCCATGCGCTTTGAGAATTGTAACTCTACGATCTCTTCTAGATCTCTCAAACTAGTGGTTCCCGACCTTGGGTCACCAGACATTCTTGGACTGCAACTCCCAGAAGCCTTCACCACGAGCTGTGCTGTCCAGGGTTTCTGGATGTTGGAGTCCGAGAACATCCGGGGACCCCAGGTTGGGAACCACTGGCTTAAACGATAACTCTAAGGTCTTGAAAAGGATGCCGCCTCTCCTTTCCTCTCTCCCAGGTACGACCTCGTGTTCCTTCCTCCTTCCTTCCCCATTGTTGCCATGGAGAATCCTTGCCTGACTTTCATCATCTCGTCCATCCTGGAGAGTGACGAGTTCCTCATTATCGATGTCATCCATGAGGTGGCTCACAGCTGGTTTGGCAACGCAGTCACCAATGCCACGTGGGAAGAGATGTGGCTGAGCGAAGGGCTGGCCACGTACGCTCAACGCCAGATCACCACTGAGACTTACGGTAAACGGCGTGCCGCCTGTTGAGGTGGGCAGTGCTCCCAGGGCGTTGAATCCTTGGGGGCAAAGCCCAGCAGATGGGGGAACCCATGTACTGAGTTCATGGAGACAGTCTGCTTTACCAGTAGACATGGAGTATAACTTGAACCCAGGTTGTATGTGGAGCAATTAATGGGAACTCTAGACCGCTACGTAGCTGCAGTTCTTAGTAATAAAATTTGAAAATCCATATGGTGATAATATCCATCAGAGGTGCGACTGGCCCCATTCATCTTTGGTTTGAGGAGGCAACTTAAGACTTGGCTCTTTTTATAAGGTTCTTTTCATAGCCTTGCCCAAGATTAAGTAATTTTTAATTAATTTTGATTAATTTCTGTTTTTGTTCTCTGACAAGTTCCATTGTGAACTCGTGTACTTCTCTCTGCCAGCCACCCATTATTATTATTATTATTATTATTATTATTATTATTATTATTATTATTATTATTATAATCTTACTGTGCTTTATGTTGTACTTTCAGAGATCATATTTACCATTATCCCTTTTTTGATTTTTTCCCCCTGCATTTTCAGAAATGTTGTTGTTGTTTCTATTGCTATTATTATGTTGTTTTGATGTTGCTCTGTTAGCTGCCCAGAGTAGTGGCTCTGCTGCTAGTTGGGTGGGATAGAAATGTCAATCAATGAATGAATGAATCAATCAATGAATGAATGAATCAATCAATCAATCAATCAGTCAATCAACAATCTTCAACCGGCCAACCAAAAAGGCACAAAAATCTGTGCAAGCTTTTTTTTTAAAAGGGTTATTGTTACCAGTTTTAATATATCTATTTTCATTTTTCTTTTCTATTTTACAAGTTGTAGCCCACCCAGAGTAGTGCTGTGACACTAATGGAAGAGGGATACAAATTGAATAAATAGATTAAATAAATAAATAAATAAGAGCTTTAGTTCTTTTCTTCAGGTAGGTTGTTGCCAAAAAAGCAGTCAGGGAGGAAACTTCAAAGAGAGAGACGTGATCTTAAAAGCCATGTGGCCTGCATATGCTCTAAGATGTAGTGGAGAGGAAGCATCTGCAAACTTACTGGATGATGTAATGGTATTTGGCTTCACCTCAAAATCCAGGTGGTTGTGGCTTGTCTGGTGAAGAGATCTTTTCAGTTGGCTTAATAAAGGTCATGCCACCGTATGAGTTTTGGAATTTTTCTTACAGCCAACTTGGTGACCCTGCCTTTAGTATTTACCGTATTTTTCTGTGTATAAAATGACACTTTTTCCTAAAATAATTAAAGGGAAAATTGAGGGTTGTTTTATACTTGGAAGTGGGGGGGGGAGGGATCAAAGCGCTTTGATCCCTGCTTTTTCCCTCCAAGTTTTGCAAAGAAAATGGAGGGGGAAAGCGATTCCTGCTTTCCCCCTACATTTTCGTTGCAAAAAGCAGCTTTCCCCCTCCACGTTTTGCAAAGAAAATGGAGGAGGAAAGCGATTTCTGCTTTCCCCCTACATTTTCTTTGCAAAGAAAGAAATTTTGGGTTAGAAAAGTTGGGGGGTGTCTTATACATGGGGGTGCCTTATACACGAAAACATACGGCAGTACCTAATGAAGTGTCTGGGAGTGTTATCACTGGCGGTCTGTCCTACTAGAACTAACGTAGATGTAACATTGGGTCTGTAGAAACTGCAAACGAACCTTGGAATCACGTGCTCCCTTTCTGTATCCCCTTTCCTCCTTGATGCCAGTGTGTTTCTCATCCCTCCCTTTCTCAGCAATAAACCAGTTTGATATTATATAAAGTGTTTAACGTGATTCAGATGAACAAGCAATTGAGCTGATTTCTCAAACCGTAGTCCAAAGTGAGTTTTAGAACCTAGCTCAAGAGTAACTCTAGTTAACGGCAGTGCTGTTGAAGCGCAATACCAGTGGCAAAAGAAGAAAGACACGGAACTAGTTTGTAATGGATGCTCTAAAAATAAAAATTTTCTGTTCTCTCTGTGCTGTATCTTTGCAGATTAGTTCTTAGAAGGGTAGTTTCATGATAGTTTGCACCAAAAACAAACAAAAGCTTTGTCATATTGTAAAGCCAACTGTTTCTTTTTGTTAATGGTTTTCAGTTTGTTCACACACACGCACACATGCATGTGTGCACACATGCGCGCGCACATACACAAACATACACAACACACACACACACACCCCACCCCGTTAGCACTATTCTGTGTGGATTACAACAGTAGATAAAACATACAGTAATAAGCAGTAAATACACAAGAATTAAAACTTTAGTAGGTGAGGAACAAGAGGCACCAAAGACAATTCCGTGTATGATGACAGGTTTTTTTTTTAATGAAAAAAATGGAACAATATTATCAGCTCTGGAATTAATCATACATGTATCAGTAGCATTAAGTCGTGTCTCTCCTTCTCATCCTTACCTGCCTGTCCCCAACTCAGAGTGTTTCTCTCAGTTGTCCATCTGTCACCGAAAAAGCAAAGCATGCTGCTTATATACCACCCCATAGCCTCAAAGCTCTCTCTCTCTCTCTCTCTCTCTTGACCTTGAGATGGCTACCTGATCCTATTGGGATGAAGCTCAGGTTGTGAGCAGAGTCTTTACTGCTGTATTGTAGTTTAACCACTGCACCATGAGGCCCCTCTGTCATCACCTACATCCAACTGTGGATAAAACACAAATATGAGAGGAATGCCTACTTCAAATGGCAGTATGGATCGGTTGCTGCTCTTTGTGTAACCAAGCTAGGGTAAATGAGGGCTTGGTTGCAGCCTATTTCTTGATTGATTTATAGTAAAGTGAGAGGTTTACCGTTGCAGGCAGAAATTGTCCTTCTGTGCGGTAGCCAAAAAAATTAGAAATGTCTGAAAGATTCACTTCCTGAGATCCCGTTATTCACACCGCTGAATGCTGAGTTTCCATTGGGAAGCTCTAGATTAAGATTTAGTAGATTACCTAAACTAGTTTTTTCCCCTCAACATTCATTTAATTAACTCTGTAATAGTTCCGAAGTTTGTTGCGAGGCTGCATTAGATAACTTCTCCACCTGTTTTCAGAGCACAACAAATATGAGATCTTTCCTGTAATGCTTGGGTGGGCTATATGCAGCCCATAGATTCAGGTGGCCCTTAAGGACATTATTATTATATTTTTGTGAGTTTCAAGGCCACCCTCGTGACCCTCCCCGTTTTTAATTTTTTGTTTTATTTTGTTTTTTTGGCTGAAAAACTATTTCCACTCCTGGAGACATCCAGAAGCAATGGCTTTCAGCAGAGATGTTGGCAAGTCTGTGGGTTTGACTCTGAAGTTCAAGTCCAAGTCTTTGGTATCAAGTCCCAAGTCCCAAGTCAGAGTCCCTGTTAAAGACAAATGCTTTTCCCCAGGAAAAAAAGGGAGGGGTGGGTGAGTTCTGAGTCACAAGCTGCGTCTGAGCCATTGGAAAAAACCCCAACCCGAGTCAAGTCCCAAGTTGAATCACCGGTGCGACTTAGGTCTGACTTGACAGCGAGTCCTACAACCTGAGTCCCCATCCCTGGTTTTTTGCTTAGAGGCCTTGGATTCCCCAAGATCCTTCCAGTTCCCAAGATTAAACATTTGCAAGTGTCCATCCAGGAACTTTCTGGGGTTTTTTTTTCCTCTTCTTCCTTCAATTATGGTTTCCAGTCCTTTCCAGGCCTGGTCAGGTCTGTGGTGAGCTCCGGGGGGGTAAAGAACCCCTGGCCAACTGAGTTCACACATGCTGCTGTAGTGGATCAGCTAGGACATTTTAATAGTACTAGGACAGTGATGGTGAACCTTTTTGAGCCCGAGTGCCCAAACTGCAACACCAAATCAACTTACTTATTTCAAAGTGCCAATACTGCAATTAAAACCCGAATGCTGAGGTTTTAGTTTAGAAAAAACAACTGCTCCTGCACTGCAAGGGTTAAATGCTTGTTTTTTTTCTTTTTCTTTTTCCCTATGGGCGGTATTAACAAAGAAATACTTACCGGTCCTCCAATTCCCCATTGGGCTAGACTGGTCATGGTTGCCATTGCACCCCTCAGCTGGACCACTGCACCAGCAGAGGGGAGTGCCAAAATCCGGGATCGGAGGATGGGTATTTCTCTATGGTGACTTATGGCTCGTGTGCCCACAGAGAGGGCTCTGTGTGGCAGCTGTGGCACGCGTGCCGTAGGTTCGCCATCACTGTACTAGGATAGCATCGGCCAAAGCTTGGGTGGAGCTGTTGCAGTGGCACAGAGCAGTGGATGATGGGAAGGAGGGTCCCTGGGGTGGAGAGGGCTGGGGAGGGTGGTAGGATCAGGAAGCAGGGCAAAGGAAAGAGGATAATATAGGAACTTAGCGTGAAGGGAGTGGGGCAAGGAGAGAATCACAGAATCATGAAGTTGGAAGGGGCCTCTAAAGGCCATCGAGTCTACCCCCCCCCCCCCGCCCGCTCAAGCCAGGAATCCAAATCGAAGCAGATCG
Source organism: Intellagama lesueurii (assembly GCA_037013535.1). Classification (NCBI taxonomy): domain Eukaryota; kingdom Metazoa; phylum Chordata; class Lepidosauria; order Squamata; family Agamidae; genus Intellagama; species Intellagama lesueurii. The sequence continues at coordinate 262,915,220 of JBAJHW010000003.1, forward strand.
GACAAGATGATTGTCCAATTTTTTTTCTTGAATGCCTCCAGTATTGGGAGCCCTCGTCACCTCTTGAGCTAATAGAATAAGTGAGCAAAGAGGGGCAGACCGCCAGCACGGCACAGACCACGGAGGTTGACGTTCACAGTCAGCTTTGGGTGTTTTTATGCATGCAAGCCACCCAGAGTCGTGGCATGCCACGAAGATGGGTGGGATAAAAAGTCTAATAAATAAATAAAATAAATAAGTAAACCCAATATTTTTCAGGCCTCAGGTCTCTCAATAGGTGCATCTTTTTGGGACAGGTGCTGCCTTTACATGTCTGGAGACTGCCTTCCGTCTGGATGCCCTTCACAGACAAATGAAGCTCCTCGGGGAGGACAACCCCGTCAGCAAGCTTCAGGTTAAGTTGGAACCAGGTACGTCTGAAACGGGAGAGAAACCGGTGGGGCCTTCTGGGTTTTTTTATAAAACTGGAAATTTGCTGCCCATTTGAAATCTTCTGAGATTCTTTTTATCATTTCTCTAATCCCTCTCCTTTTCCATCTTCTGAGCCTAAAATAACAGATAGATGTTAGGGATCATTTCCACCATATAAACTGAAAGGGATCCATCACATGACAGGCCCACCAGCTTACTTTTGGTTGTGGACAAGTTGTATGCTAGTAATTTAAATCGAAGACCCCTCTTGGGCAGATGATAAAAATATTTTAGGAAATGAACAGGCAGGCTTTAGAAAGGGCAGATCAACAATAGATCACTGTATTGCCATAAACCATTTTGCTGAGAAATACATGACCTCTTACGGCAGTGGTCTTTCCAATGCTTTTATAGACCTAAAATCTGCCTTTGACTCTATATGAAGATGCAAACTATGGTTGAAGTTGCCCCATGCTTCTATAGATAAGAGACTCCTCTCTCTCTTTTCAAATGCCTCTATCAGGGCACCATGCTTTACGTAAGATGTGGGATAGAAGGGAATCTGACAAAATCTATCCCTGCCACAAGGGGGTTCAACCAGGGCTGTAGATTAGCCCCCATGTTATTCAGTCTCTACTTAAATGATCTGATTGAGTTGTTGCCTGGCACTAGATTTCCATCAATCTAGTTTGGCGGTGATCAAATGTCCCTTACTGTTGCATGCGGAGGATGCTGCCTGGTTGTCCTGCTGGAACATCTGTAGGATATTTACACCTTCTACAGAAAGATGTCTCTATTCATTCCTGGTTTTAAAACGTTTCCTATTAAAATGCATTTTTAGGTCTATCTGTGGATTTTCTTCACACCCCTGAGCTCAAGGCAGTTAAGTCTTATGTTAGAAAATGTGATTAGGGATAATGACTTCCAATATCCCATATCAAATGCCCACAAAACCTTCTCATCTCTTTATTTTGGTCTGAACTTTGAATTCTTCCAAAGTGTCAGGTATTTGTAAAATTTGACCCTCCTGAAATACTGGCAAGTCAGGAGCCCTTCCATCTGCAATCTTAGATGGGCGCTATTGTGGTGTGCTGTATGAAAATCGAATATGGCACACCATAATGAATACCAAAGAAGTATCACTTGCCTTTTTTGCAGCCGCATCACACTGTTCAGCTTGTGATCTACAACAATTCCAAGATCCTTCTCACGTATTGTATTACTGAGCCAAGAATCTTCCATCTTTTAACGATGGATTTTTTTCTTTTTAATTATGCATTTTTTTCCTTTTGTAGAACTTTGCACTTATCCCTGTAAAATTTCATTCTGTTGTTTTCAGCCGAGTGCTCGATCCAGATCTTTCTGAACATTGTTTCTGCCTTCCAGGGTATTAGCTCTTCCCCCCCAGTTTTTTGTTATCCACAACTTTCATAAGCATTCCCTGTACCCCTTCATCCAAGTCATTAATAAAAACCATGTTTAACAATATGGAACTGCAGCTGCTCAACATCTCACCCCTTCCTCCTTCCCCTTCCCCATGCTCTGTGTTAGTTTATGAAGTTTGACGGGGAGGGGGGCAACCCCCTGTTTTAATCACTTGTTTGCTTGCTTGCTTATGGTTATTATGCTTTATCCTGTAATAAGTACACTTGGTGTGTTGTAGAAATAAATTATTTTTTAAAATGGGTTGAAAGAAACGGTGGTTGACCAAAGAAAGGTTTGCCGGCCACTTGGCCTACAGTCTTTAATAAGATAAAATTTTGTTCTCCTCTTTACAGGTGTGAATCCTAGCAATCTGATGAACCTCTTCACGTATGAAAAAGGTTACTGCTTTGTTTACTACCTGTCTCAGCTCTGTGGAGACCCAACACGCTTTGATGCCTTCCTTCGAGTTAGTAACTTGTGTTTCGGGGTGGGTTGTATCCACACCTGTGTGTGATGTGTTTGTATGTGAGAGGTGGCGTCTTTGTACCTTTCCGTGGAGGTACGTGGGGCAAAGGGGTTTGCAGCAGTGGATAAGAAGGGACAAAGGAGGGAGAGTCAGGCCTCAGGCTATTACCTTGAATTAACAGGAGCATGTGAAAATTGGTTTTCAGGACATGGTTAGCTGAAAAATATCACTGAAAAGCAACGTTCCCTCTAATTTCCCACCAGCACTGAGTGGAAAACCTGCCCCGTGTGCACAAAGTTTCAGCGGCAGCCAGAACCAAATGAGCGGCAACACTTAACTGCGGGTGCATGGCACCCATTGAGCGCGGCTACGCGGCTTAGAGGGAACATTGCTAAAAAGTATTTTGACCCAACTCCGGGAGGCAGTGGAAGACAGGAGGGCCTGGCGTGATCTGGTCCATGGGGTCACGAAGAGTCGGACACGACTTAACGACTGAACAACAACAACATTTATCTGTACGTTACTCTGGTGCCCTGTTTAAAACGACTCAAAGTAGTTCATGAGGAGATGGTGGAGCGGGAAGAGATGTCCCAGGCATGTGGCAGAGATGGCGACGATGCCAAGCAAATCTGTTTTGGTTTCCTCAGCCGTGGCTTCTAACTCCTGCAGGTTTAGTTTGAATGGTGTGTTCTACGTTGCCTAGAAATTTCATCTGTAGCCCATGGGAATGGTGGCACCGCCCACCATCACCACTGCAAGCTTCTGGGGACGTCCCATGTGTTTTATTTCAGTATTTCCCTTGGCCTTCTTCAAGGCTTCAGCATGGATTCATTTAAAGGAAGATCTTGTGACGGGGGATTGATCTCCAGAGGGAAGGACATGTAGTGGACCTGTGTGTCATCCGCATCCTTCTTTTACAGAAGCTACTCTTTTCTGCCTTCTCTCGGGGGAAGTTGGCCTCTCTTCATGTTTTCTTCTCTGTCCTAGTCTAGCGTGTCCGAGCCCTCCCTCATGGCGTCACCTGTCTGTGCCCCTGTTACAGCTTTCCCTTCTCCACGGTGACACTCCTCAGCTTTTTCCTTGAAACTGTCCGTCTCCTTAACCCATTCCCCCCTGCCTCCCTTACAGGCCTACATCGAGAAGTACAAGTTCACTAGTGTTGTGGCCCAAGACCTGTTGGATTCCTTCCTGGCTTTCTTCCCAGAACTGAAAGAACAGTGCATCGATAGTAAAACAGGTAGGAAAGAGCCAGCAGACAGATATGTAACACTTGCAAAAGGAATATTTCAAGGGAACTAAATTGGAAGGGGGAGGAAGACACAAGCTCAGAAGAAAAGACAGAGGAAGGCTTCGGCACAAGGAGAGGAACCAACCGAGCAGCTCTAGCAGGGCCTAATAATAGTCTTCACCAAAAGGTACGAAGGAAAGCAGGCCACAAACCACACAATCTTCAGTGTCTACATATGGATGCCAGGAGCATCCATCAGATCTGTTTGGATTTGGATTCCTGCCTTGAGCAGGGGGGTTGGACTCAATGGCCTTAGAGGCCCCTTCCCGACTCTGTTATTCTATGATTTTGTTGATACACCACGTAGGAAGAGAATATGTGTTATCCTGGCCGAGCAGAGCGGAGTGGAGGGTTCCTCTCCCCCTAGTTTTTCTGCATTTTGTGGACTTAATGGTCACATGTGATCCGTACTGGCACAGAAGATGTAGGAGCAGAAACTGGTCAGAGAGACATGATGTAGTAGTAATGGAATATTTCAATTTTATATAATTGTGATGCTGCATGTCATGGTCCTTGTGAGCTATGGAGATGGGCCATCATTCCATATTCTACTGAAGGGAATGATTCTGTTGTTACTTTCGCCTTGACTGGAAGGCTCATGATTGAAGTTTAACCCAATATGAACTTATACATCAACGTTAAACTCCTCAAAATAGTCAGTGATCAAAAAGAAGGGACTCCGAGACTCATCCAGGCCAGCCATTCCCAATGGGAGCCAGATGGGCCCCAGGGGGTGGGGAGGCTGGCCCGTTTGAAGGGGACCACAAACTGGAAACAATCCTTCACACACCACCTTGTAAGGTTCGTTATACAACTTACACAATCCAGATCCAGCCTATATTCCTTTTATATTACATTTATAACGGTGGCCAAAAAAAAAAGGTTGATAATCTCGTCTAGATCTAGTCCAGTCCCCTGCCAGCGAAGAAAAACTGCAGATAAGGCTTCTTTGAAAAACATAAAAGAAGGAGAATCCACCTCCTTTCGTATACGCAAGATCTGTGCTTTGCATGTGGTGGAACGTCTGCTTTTTATGCAGAAGGCAGTGGTTCCAGAGATTGGTGCCTCCAGTGAAATAAAGCTCAGGCAGAATTGCTGTCATTGGGCCAATGGTCTGACTTGCTTCTAACACAGCTGCCAATATTCGTAGAGGTAGACACGGCGCAGCAGGTCCTTCTCTGAGCCTTGATGGTTGTCTCCATTGCAGGGCTTGAGTTTGAACGCTGGCTGAATGCTACGGGGCCTCCTTTAATTGAGCCAGACTTATCTCAGGGATCCAGTCTGACCCACCCAGTGGAGACACTCTTCCATCTCTGGACCACAGAGCCTCTGGATGCCGTGGCTGCCGCCAACAGCATCAACATCGCCGAGTGGCAAACCTTCCAGACAGTGCTTTTCCTGGACAGGCTCCTGGATGGCTCGCCGCTGCCTCACGGTGAGTTTTGCTGAGTTGCCAGGGCTGGTTCCCACTTCATTCATTCAGGCCAGTGGTTCCCAACCTTGGGTCCCCAGATGTTCCTGGACTACAATTCCCAGAAATCCTGGCCCGCACAGCCAGTGGTGAAGGTTTCTGGACAATGTTCCCTCTAATTTTCCGCCAGCGTGTGCGGGGTTCCAGCCACGACTGGAACTAAATGGGTAGCAACACAGGTTGCGGGTGTGCAGCACCAATGCAGCACTGTACGGCTGCACACCCATGCAGCTTAGAAAGAAATGTTGCTTCTGGGAGTTGTAGTCCAAGAGCATCTGGGAACTCTAAGGTTGGGAACCACTGGTCTAGACAACGCAGATGGTACAAATAATAAGGGGCCAGGCGAGTGGGGAAGGGTCCCCAAAGTGTAAGACTGGATGAGGGGGTTCTTCAGAGTTATCAGTAATGAAGTCCAGTAACAGGGTGAATATTGGTCTGTAACAGAGCACCGCAAATATCTTCCCCTTTGAATTCTGCAAGAGAGAAGGACACGCAAGAGGTTGCGCAGATATTTCTTTTGTGGAACGAGCGGCGCTGTTCCTTGCAAAGGCTTTTCCAAAAAGATGCCCAAAATGTAGACCTTACAGGTTAGAGAGAGCAAGCCCAGGTGTTGCACTTATCACAAAAGAAGCATGTGCTGTGGCTCACTGGTAGAACACCTGCTTCACTTGCAAAGGGCCCGGATTCCAATGCTGAGCATTGCCAAGGTAGGATTGGGAAAGACTTCCCTCGGAAATCCTGGAGAGCTCTTCCCAGTGAGAGGAGGCATTTAGAGACGCTGGCCTCGACTCACCATAACACGAATTCCCGTATTCCAGTGAATTTACATTTCCTAGTTGTAAATTTTGAAGACCAGACCCTGCACATGGGAGCCTGTTGCACAGTGGATTTCTCTGCCTCCTGTTGCTTGAAAGGTGTTCAGTCATAGAGCCCATGCATTCTCTGTGCCATGGCCCTGAGCCTCTAAGAGCATTTGTTTCTAAGTTACGTGGCTAGAAGGAGAAAGGAAATGTGCAAAGAGTTATGGGAAATGTTTCCCACAAGCATTTTCACGAGAACGTCTTTTCATAATGGTGTTAATGGGGTTTTTCTTCTTTGCAAAAATTCTTTGTGGGATACCATATTGCACGCACTTATTTCACACTGGTGCTTCTGATGTCAGAGAGGGAGAGTGTTTCTCGAATCGAGATTGCTTGAGGGTCTGACTTTTATTTGAAATATGGACTGCCTTTCAACAGAACTGATCAGAAAGCAAATTGAAAATAAATAGAGCCCATGTGAAATAGAAAGTGAAGAAAATTAAAGGATCAAACTAGATTAAACCTATTGGTGGTAAAGCTCCACTAATCCCCAAAGGCAGCACAGGATAAAAGGAGAGGAAGCACATGTACCGTTATTTTTGCTTCTAAATGGATGGATGAATAAATAAGTAGATAGCATGTATGGCAGAGAATAAATCCAGCCTTAAACCCAGGAATATTTTCGGTGTTTTAATCTGCTTGGGCAGCTGTATTGGGAAGGGGCCATTTTTGTGAATTTACTCTTCAAAAGGTCCCGCAGGGCTTCTGGGTTGGAGCAGTTTCTTCCCTCCTGGGTACGTTCCCTCTGTCTTTTGTGCGAAACCTCCTGGTTCCAATACGGAATCTTTTGATGTATGGTTTTCAGAGGTGATATCAAAGCTCTCCGAATGCTACTCGGCCCAGCTGGATGGCATGAACGCAGAAATTCGAATCCGCTGGCTGCAGATCATTGTTCGTAATGACTACTACCCTGACCTTCACAAAGTCCGGCGCTTCTTGGAAAACCAGGTGCGGTCATTGTTTGGGTTCCTCTTGTGCCACTTAAGGCATGAGATATGGGCCTAAATCCCATCACCAATTCTTGCTAAAATTGCCCAGTCAAATCAGTGGCTGAATAGTGAATCAACAGGAGGCCTGTCCCACTGAGCCAACCAATGGCTTTAGCGTCATTGGGACTGTTGGTTGCATTCAAGTCTTGAGCAGGAAACAGGTGGCACCCAGTAAACGGAAGGACATTGCCCGTTGACAGTAGACAGTCAACGTAGACAGTAGACAGTAGGTGGACAGTAGAGTTGACTGTTCAGTGTGAGGGTTGGTATGACTTCATTCTACCTCCTACAAGACGTGCCTAGAAAGATTCACAGTGTGTTGTCAAACATGGTAGAGCATGAATAGCAGTCCTGTGTCGTCGTAGAGGTGGATTCTCCTTTACTGAGCTTTTCAAACAAGGTCTGGGTGGGTTTAGAGCTCTGTAATTCTGTGAATGCAACTTTGAGGGTGCGCCCTAAAAAAGGCAGGGCAGAAACAACGCAGCCATGTCGTTAATCATTTTTTGAACCTGAGCGTTGTGTTCATTCTCTTGGTTAATCCTCAAAACACAGGGGATTGTGCTGTCATTACGACCGTCTTGTAAGCCTTGCCGCGTAAGGGATGTCAGCTGATGAGCAGACGGAGGGCTTAAGGGTCAGAGAGAGAATGGCTTGCCCAAGGCCATCTGCTGAATTCTTAGCTACCGTGCTGCGTCATCGTTTCTTTTTTTTGCAAGATGCTGATCTCGTTCTGTTGGCCTTCTAGATGTCTCGGATGTACACGATTCCACTGTACGAGGACCTCTGCACTGGCCACTTGAAGTCCTTCGCCTTAGAAGTTTTCTACCAGACCCAAAACCAGCTGCACCCCAACTTAAGGAAGACGATCCAGCAGATCTTGACGCAGGGCTTGAACCCTCTGGTGGCTGCAGAGGCGGCAGCTGTTGCTGCTGCAGCGACGCAGAGCCCGGCGGCTGGGCTCAAGGACAAAACTCCAGAAGCTGCCCATGGTGCCATTTCTCTCAGGGACGTAAACGTTTCTGCTTAGGCGTACCAGCTTGTGCCTAGCATTTGAAGCTGGGGGGGGGGGCAAGCAAGAAGGAGGCCGTGTGAAGGAAGTAATGTAGTCTTCCCCCTTGTGCTACAGCTGCCCCTGCTGGGGGACCGGATTCATGACTCCCTCTTCCTTCCCCTGTCCCCCCCCCCCCCACACACACCCATATGTGCCTTCAGGTGCCTGACACACTGGCACAACCAGATATCAGGGATATATTTCCTTACAGCTACAAGCTGGAACCATTACGGGATGGGGTTTTTTTTTGGACTTGATGCATCATGAGTGTATATTCCAGGGTCGCTTTTATTCTCCTCCCCCCCCCCCCCCAAGCCGTTTCAGGGACTTGATTCATAATAGCTCAGCCTCCAGGCACTGAAAGAGGCTGCGTGCGCCGTTGAGGAAGCAATGAGAAAAAAAAATGATCAGGATCGAGGTGATTTGAAGGTGGGGACGACACTTTTTGCAAAGAACCACCGTGTTTCTAAAATTGAAAGGAAGAGGCGTGTTTTTTTGTTTGTCCTTTTGTACTTTTTACTGTGTTATTCAGGAGGCAGAGAATCTTGCTCAGCGAAAAAACCTGTTACGAAGCAGAGCCTTAAGGTGTTATCAAGGGTCTCAAATGTTAGCAGACCCGGCCACGGTTTAGCATCCTCCTGTCACCCAGTTCTCTTTGATACCCAGACCCTGTTAAACTGCAGCCTGGCCAGAGGCCAGTTGTCTTCACCTCTGCTGCAGATCCAACTCTTGGCCTTTCTGAGTGCCTGACTCTGAGCCCAGAAAGCCAGTGGGGCAATGCCTCTTGCACATTAATCCATGGGAGGCATCCACAGCGCGGACGGAGTCCACCAGTACATTTCCAAGTGTACGGTTGGCCAACATCTCATTTTAAAGGAGGCCAGCACAAGAGAAGGTCCTGGCGGGTTCTGGCTCTTGCCCCAGGAACACGAGAGCGAACAAATGGGCTAAACGTCCAAATTAGAATTATTTCCTTTGTGCTCCTTTAGGCTTGCAGTTTGATAAGGTCTTTAAAACAGTCTCTTGATTGGAAAGCCTGCCTTTTCCAGGGCCATCTTCAGTATCCTGTTGCCAGCCAACAAGAATCATGCTCTAGGGGGGTGGAGAGAGGAGAGCGTGTGGTGCGTTTCCGATACAACCCAGCCCAGTTGAATGGATCTTTACTAGATACAGACAGAGGGAAGTCCTCTGTGCGGCACTGTTGCACCTTTCAAGGGATGGCCTGAAGGTGAGCATGATGCTTCATTTTCTTGCTATGGGAGGGTCTGAGTTTTTAATCCCTCCTTGAGGGCCGTCTGCAAGAAATAAAGAGATCTGATCATTGAACAAGAGAGGAGGATAAGACGGCTTCAAGAGAAAAGAACATGTTGGAAATTGTCACATCTTTGGGGCAATAGGGGCTGGATAGGAACATGTGCGCCTGCCGTTTTGAAAGACAGGTATCCCTGGGGCCTGCTTTACATTTTGGGGTGTAGGTGGTACACAAATCTTTTCGGCAGTAACTCTAGAGCACTAGTTCCCAACCATGGGTCCCCAGATGTTCTTGGACTGAAACTCCCAGATGCCGCCATCACCATTAGCTGTGCGGGCCAGGAGTTCTGGGAGTTGTCATCTAAGAACATCTGGGGACCCAAGGTTGGGAACTAGTGCTGTAAAACAGCGGTCCCCAACCTTTTTGCGACCGCGGACCGGTTGGGGGGTGCGGGCTCCATGTTTGGGGGGCACCCCTGCGCTCGCGGGTGGGCGTGTCATGCTCGCAGGTGGGCATGTCGCGCTTGCAGAGGGGCGTGTCGCACTTGCACGCATGCACGCAAGCGTGACACGCCCCTCCGTGAGTGTGACACGCCCCTCCGCGAGCGCGACACGCCTACCGTGCGGGGGGGTGGAGATCTGTCTCCACGGCCCAGTTGCAGGAAGCCCATGGACCGGCACCGGGCCACAGACCAGGGGTTGGGGACCCCTGCTGTAAAATGTAGAGGAGATCTCTTGGCTTCCTGCACTTAAGACTGTGTGGAGGATTGGCACCACACTTGGTCGTTCCTTAAAAACGTGAACATGCGTGACTCCAGTTTCATGTGTTTTATCCAGCTGCTGCCAAAGCAGGAAGATGTAGTTGTGGAATTTGCCCTTACTTGTAATCTCAGGTCTAAGACTATTAACCTTCCTTGGGAATCAGTAACTCCCGGCAGCTGCACCATGTTCGGGACAAGGCAAGGAGGACGGGACTTGGACGGAAGCCTCCCGTGCAAAAACAGTTTACAGCTGTGGGTGGAGAGGGGTCACTGCTGTCATCTTCAATGATTCCCTTCTGATCTCAACATTTTTTTACTATTTTCGTTCCATGTTAGTCTGCTTCAGATAAAATGGGAAAGCTGCAGTAAACATGGGCCTCAGAGAGATGTCTCATTGACATTGAAATATTTAAGAATTTCAGCAAGTTCTGCTCTCTTTCACAAAGAACTTAATTAGTGAGGAATATGATGTATTCCCCCCCCCCCCACTGCAATCCGGCAAGTATGTCTTGCTGTTTTTTTGCATGCAGCACCTTTGATACCACTTCCTGTCTGGCAGAGACCCCCTCCCCCAAAACCACTAGCCTGGTCTTCCTGCCACCACAGGCCTCTAGTTTAATTGCATTTTATTTTTATTTTTTTCCTGGGAGAATGTATGTAAGCCCTGGTGGGGATTCCTTTTAAATGTTTATTGATGCCTTACAATAACATCACTGATAAATGTTGAATTAAACTATCGAACTTGTGACTTTCAGAGCTGTGTTGTTTCTCCCCAACCCCATCCTCGGCTTTCATTCTGCTGTCCATGCTTCCCAGATTTTCACCCCGTCCCATAGTTCCTCCCAGCATTTTATAAGGACAAAGAAAATATGGATAGAAGAATGAAGAGCGCTTCCCAGTTTATTGCACCTACCTTTCTTCTGTATGATGTGGACCTTAGAAACCTCTGAGATTTTGCATTAAAAGATTTAGGTATAGATCAGCATGCGGCAGAGTGACAACGGAGTAATCCATCCAATGGGCCGTCAGTAAGGCAGCTCAACAACACATATAGAGGACCTAAAACTGATGGTAATTTGTAGTACGGTGGGACGTGGTGGCGCTGCGGGTTAAACCGCAGAAGCCTCTGCTGCAAGGTTAGAAGACCAGCCGTCGTAAGATCGAATCCACGCGACGGAGTGAGCTCCCGTCGCTTGTCCCAGCTCCTGCCAACCTAACCGTTCGAAAGCATGTAAATGCGAGTCGATAAATAGGTACCACTACGTTGGGAAGGTAACAGCGTTCCGTGTCTAGTTGCACTGGCCACATGACCATGGAAACTGTCTTCGGACAAACGCTGGCTCTACGGCTTGGAGATGGGGATGAGCACCGTGCCCTAGAGTTGGACACGACTGGACTAAATGTCAAGGGGAACCTTTACCTAAAGTTTGGAAGCATCCTTTTTTTCATTTGAGATGTGGGAGGGTAGCTGGACAAGGAGTAGAAAAAAGACAGTCAAAACTCAAGAGAGTCTTGGGCAACTCGCCTATCAGGAAATGTTATAATATGTGAGTGCGGAAGAAAAGTGATTTAATGAGACTCATGATAGAGGTGCATAGCTCAGTGGTTTAAGTATCTGGCTGCGGAGCCAGAGGTTGGGAGTTCGATTCCCTTGACGGGCTGGACTCGATGATCCATAGGGTCCCTTCCAGCTCTGCAGTTCTATTGTTATTGTTGTTGTCATTATTATGCCCGATGTGGGAGATAGGATACGGAGGTGCTTTTCTCAGTCTGTCACAATACCAGAACTTGGACCATCCGGTGAAGCTGACAAGAAAGATGATTTAAGACCAAACAAAGAACGGAAAAGAAGAAAAATTAAATGCTTCCTCCTACAGTGCATGGAGTCACCAATTTAATTTGACAGATTCGTGGAGAATGAGACTCTCCATGGAAGCCATTAATTGTAATGGCTCCATGGTACATTCAGAATCGGAGGCATAATACATCCTAATACAGCTGTTGCCCTCATACATAAGCTACTTATTACCTCCTTAGAGGCATCTCTTTAGCCATTATGAGGAACGGGACAGAATGATGGTTGGGATTTTTGTACACTGAAGACTCTCCCATCCTGTGGCCCCCAAAGGCTCCCCCAGAAAGGCATCCCAAGGGAGCCATTGAAACTTTTTGCAGGGTGAAGTGTCGGAAACTTTTAATTTGCAAAAAATGATGGCAGCTGAAGACATCAGCCTTGTTACAATCCCTGTTTTAAATTTTCTTGGGTGTTCAAAACACAGTGCAAAAAAAGCTAACAAGGTGCAAACTGGATGGATCAAGTGTCGGGTGGATACACAGTTGGCTACAGAATCATACTTGGAGGGTGATGATCAATGGCTCCTTCTCAAACTGGGAGGAGGTCACAAGTGTGGGCTACCCCAGGGCTCAGTCCTGGGCCTGGCACTCTTCAGTATTTTTATTAAGGGCTTGGATGAGGGAATGTAGGGAATGCTTATCAAATTTGCTGATGACACAAAATTGGGTGGAATTGCTAATACCCTGGAAGACAGAAACACAATTCAAAATGGTCTTGATAGGGTGGAGCACTGGGCTGAAAACAACAGAATGAAATTTAACAGGGATAAGTGCAAAGTTCTATGCCTAGGGGACAAAAACCCAAATGCACAGTTACAAGATTGGGAATTCTTAGCTCAGTGATACTATGTGTGAGAAGGATCTTGGAACTGTTGTAAATCAAAAGCTGAATATGAGCCAACAGTGCGATCTGTCTGCAAAAAAGGCCAATGCTATTTTAGGCTGCATTAACAGAAGTATATTTTCCAAATCCCGCGAGGTGCTGGTCCCCCTCTATTTAGCACTAGTTAAGCCTCACCTTGAGCATTGTGTCCAGTTCTGGACACCACACTTCAAGAAGGATGCTGACAAACTGGAACAAATTCAGAGGAGGGCGACAAGGATGATCAGGGGGCTGGAAACCAAGCCTTATGAGAAAAGGCTGAAAGAACTGGGCATTTTTAGCCTTGAGAAAAGCAGACAGCAAAAATAGGACATCACTTTTCAAATACTAGAAAGGTAGTCATACAGAGGAGGGACAGGATCTGTTCTCGATCATAAAGCCAAGCCAAGCGTGCTGCTTATATACCGTCCCATAATGCTTCATGCACTCTCTGGACGGTTGACAAGCTAATTATGCAGGCTACACATTGCTCCCCCCCCCCCCCAGCAAGCTGGGTACTCATTTTACCGACCTCGGAAGGATAGAAGGCTGAGTCAACCTTGAGCCGGCTACCTGGGATTGAACCCCGGGTCGTGAGCACAGTTTTGGCTGCAGGACAGCCGTTTAACCACTGCGCCATCATGCTCTGTATCATCCCAGAGTACAAGACACATAACAATGGCCTCAAGCTACGGCAAGCCAAATTTAGGCTGAATATCAAGGAAAACATCTTAACTGTTTGAGCAGTACGACAATGGAACCAAATGCCTCGGGAGGTGGTGAGCACTGTGTTTTGGTGGAGGCATTCAAGAGAAATTGACAACCATCTCTCGGATCTGCTTTGACCTGGATTTCTTCCTTGAGCAGGAGGTTGCACTCGATGGCCTTAGAGGCCCCTTCCAACTCCATTATTCCATGACTGTGCGACATAAAGTGGTACAACAGGATTTCAGCCACTGTTTAAATCAGAGATGAGAAACTTGGTCCTTGAGATATTGTTGAATTGTCAGCAGCCAAGAGTTAGGATAGGATGATGAGAGCTGTAGCTCAGAAACATGTGGAGGGCAGTGGTGTTGTGGAGCCAGGGCGTGCTGGGTCGAAACCATGGGGCTTTCTGAGAAGCAGGGAATCTGATGTTATCTGCCACTCCAATACAGCTTCCCTGTTGCCTCTGAGCTTAGCCACAACCTTTGCAATAGCTGGGAAAGACATGGGTTTTCCCAAGAATAGTGTACGGCTCTCTTTAAATTCAGAGACAAAGAATTGGTTAGCGCTGGACAGATTGAGAGTCACCCCAACCCAGAAAGGTCCCTCCAAGCCAAGCTTATTAAAGGCAGTGTAAGGTAAAGGTTCCCCTTGACACTGAGTCCAGTCGTGTCCGACTCTAGGGCGCGGTGCTCATCCCCATCTCCAAGCCGTAGAGCCAGCGTTTTGTCCGAAGACAGCTTCTGTGGTTACGTGGCCAGCGCGACTAGACACGGAACGCCGTGACCTTCCCACTGAGGTGGTACCTATTTATCGACTCGCATTTTTACATGCTTTCGAACGGCTAGGTTGGCAGGAGCTGGGACAAGCGACGGGAGCTCACTCCCTTGCGTGGATTCGATCTTACGACTGCTGGTCTTCTGACCCTGCAGCACAGAGGCTTCTGCGGTTTAACCCGCAGCGCCACCATGTCCCTTAAAGGCAGTGTAGGAAGGTGCAAAATCTCCAACATTCCTCACTTTCAAGCATGAAAGAAACACAGTGGTGTGCATTAAGGTCATGCAAATTTGATTATCCAGATAGACTTATTTTGGAATTTAACCCACACTGTGTCTTTGTTGTTGTTTGGTCGTTAAGTCGTGTCTGACTCTTGGTGACCCCATGGACCAGAGCACGCCAGGCCCTCCTGTCTTCCACTGCCTCCCGAAGTTGGGTCAAAGTCATGTTGGTCGCTTCGATGACAGTATCCAACCATCTCGTCCTCTGTCGTCCCCTTCTCCTCTTGCCCTCACACTTTCCCAACATCAGGGTCTTTTCCAGGGAGTCTTCTCTTCTCATGAGATGGCCAAAGTATTGGAGCCTCAGCTTCAGGATCTGTCCTTCCAGTGAGCACTCAGGGTTGATTTCCTTTAGGACACTGTGTCCTAGATCAAAACAAATCACACACGCCTTTGGGGAGCCAGAATAAAAGAAACAGGAGGGCAAACATATATATATTTATAAAGTTTAAATATAACAAAACGTGAGTGCTTTTACTCTACATTCAACTATTTTTAGCTCTGTCTTCTGTTATATATAACAGAGAGATAACAGAAGAGAAAGCTAAAAATAGTTCAAATTTAAAGCGAAAGCACACGCTCACGTTTTGCTATATTTAAGCTTTGGCGTAAAAATCGGAACGATCCATCACTGGTAAGGGAGGCTCGGCCCACCAGCAGCTCTCAGGAAATACAGCTGAGTACAGCCTCCATACTCAGTGGCAGTGTATCTGTAAAACTGCTGGGAGGACCGTCGGTTTATTAAGTTTTATGAAATCTTAAGTACTCGTTACCCAAACTACTCTTTAAAAAAAACAAACGCGTTTCTCCAAGGCCGCTTTAGCTGCCTTCGAAGCCATTGTTCGCATCGAACCGGTTTTTAAAGAACCTGGTAATAAAAAAGCGGGGTGGGGGAAAAAACCTCGAAGGTCATTTTGATACAGCTGGCAAAAAACGGGGAAGGTTTCCCCTCCCCAAGGCATGCTGGGAGAGGTAGTTCTTTCCGCCCCGCAAGGGGCTGCCGGGAACCTGTCATCCCGTGGAGACTAGGGCATGCTGGGAGCGGTAGTTTTCTGGGCTGCAAAGGCGGTGGCGCCGTCGCCACCCTGGGAAGACCCGGGCGCGGGTGCTGCCATTGGTGGCGGCTGCGCCGGAGCTTCCTCGGGGTTGGCTGGGAGGCAGGAGAGCATGGCTGCCCTGCCGGTGAAAGGTGGGACTGGGGATGATGGATGGGGTGGTGGTGGTGGCGGTGGTGGTGGTCGCCGGTGCGAGGCAGGGGAGGTGGGGTGGGGATGATGGTGGGGAGGCATCCTCCTGCGGGAAGCAGAGGGGAGGCTTTTTGCGCAGGGCGGGCGGGGAGCGAGGTCGTGGGAGAAGAGCCGGGATGGGGAGCTTTGTTTGCGAGGGATGGAAAGAAAGAAAGAAAGAAAGAAGGATGGAAGACTCTGGCTGGGGGGGGGGGGGGTCAGGCATGGTCTGGCAGGGAGGGAGGGAAGTGAGACCCCGCTGGGTGGGATGCACGGATGATAACCCTTGGCAAGGAAGGGTTGCAAAAAACAAAACAAAGCAGGGAGGATTGGCTGGTCTGTTTCTCTTACGGGATGGAGCCTCCATGCTTAGTGGCAGTGTATCTCCAGAATGCTGGATGCTTGGGCCGGATGGTGGTCTTCCTCTCCTGCTGGGGGACCTCTCTTGGTGACCCCATGGAGAGACAGGATGGATGGCCAGACAGGCTTTTCCCCCCGTGGCCCAATGGCCTACTTTTTAAGACAACGAAGAAGCCTCTGGTTCTTTAATCAGCCGGGCATGCTGATGATAACTGGAGGTTTTGGTGGGGAACGAAGCCCACGCCAGCGGATTCGTGAAATGCTCTCCAGAAGATCATTCCTGTCCGGTCAAGCTTGTTAGTCTTTTTAAGGTGCTCACGCAGAGCCCTTGGTTTTTGCTGGGACAGACGGGACGCGGCTACCCTTTCGGTGGAAATTTGGAACGGTTTTAATCTGGGAAAGTTTTCCATTCGGGCGAAGAGGGCAGTGCTTTTGAAAAAGAGAATGCGTTTGTCGTTGGTGCTTGTTTGATCGCTGCCGTTTGGTTTTAAAGGTACCTAGAAGGGAGTGCCACCGAGCATGTGCAGAGTACCTCTGTTTGGTGGAGGGATTATGTCCTTGGCCATCCAGATACCTTGGGGGCCTGGGGGCCTGGAGACTCTGTGCCTTCTGCCTTGCTTTTCGCTTGTGCTTCCTCACCTGGATGCAACCCTGGCTGGGATGTGGATGGAGGAACGATGAGAGGTCGCTGCCTAGCAGCAGGTGGAGTCTCGGGATGGGCCTTGACCGACCGTGGTCCTCCAGATGTTCCTGGAGTGCTCCTCTCACCGTTCCTTCCCATTGGCTGGGCTACCCCGGGCTTATTGAAGTGGTAGGGGAGAAGCATCTGGAGGTCTACCACGGCCCACCCCATCTGACGTAATTTGCCTCTTCAGTTTCCAAGACACACACACAAATACACACAACTCATTGTCCATCACATTCACCCGGCGTATGTGGGGGCCAGTCACTTCTGTGTTCCCGAGAGAGTGCACTTAAACTCCGTCTGGTGTCACATCCTTGTGCTTTTACCTGGGTGTGCTACAGAGTCCTGGTTCCAGGACCACGTTACCTGTCGGAGTGCCTCTTCCCAAGGCCATCTCCCTGCTCCACTAAGTCCTCCTAGGCCATGGCCCCCCCTGGGTAGCCACTCCGAAGGAGGCCAGGAAATCATCCACCGGAAGTTCTTTGCTGTGGCACCAACACTCCTGATGGAGGTGTGCCTGGCTCCCTCCTTCCCCACATTTAAAACACACTTTAAAACACTGCTTCACAGAGAGGCCGTTCCTTGCAACCTGATCTGTTTTTCTGGTTTTTATCTGTTCTGCGTGAATTTTGCAAATTACACCTCTTGGAGTTTTTGTGTTATTGTTTAAGCCAGGCCTTCTCGGTGGCAGCACCAAGGTTATGGCATCAGCTCCCAGAGGAGCCTAAAATGAAGATTTTAAGAAAGAAGTGATGCAAGAAATGTCTTGGTTCTTTAAGGAAAATAAAACTCCAGATGCTTTTCATGGTTTTATGCTACGCTCTTGCTGTTTGCGTTGCAATTTAGTGTTTACTGTTTGTGAAGTTTGGTTTTAACTGCTTGTGAACTGTCCAGAATAGTGCTTCAGCACTAATGGGGGGTGGTATATAAATTAAAGTAATAAGTAATAAATAAATTTATCTGTTCCATTTATTATCTGGTTACTGTTTTGTTTTTTAAATCTCATTGCAAACCGCCCAGAATAGTGCATAGCACTAATGGAGTGGCATAAAATTTAAGAAAGAAAGAAATAAAAAATAAATATTTGAAGGATTGTATTTTCCCCTATGAGGGTGCCTTGGCTTTTCCCATCTTTAGGGGAAAGAAGGCCTTATCTCAGTCCTACCACCTTCAGATACTTGTTCGGTGAGGACATAAGGGAGGGCCTTCTCCACGGGTGCCCCCAGGTTCCAGAATCTCCTTCTTCAGGAAGCTAGGTTGGTACCCCTAATGTCCTTCTGATGATGGGCAGATACCTTCTTTTTAAGGTAGCCGTTTAGCAGTTGTATTGGACAGTTAAGACGTGTCTTGTTGTGAAGTGCTGCATGTTTATTGTTTTTATATATATTTTTAATTATCTTTTATTATTATTATTATTCTTTATAAAATCCATCCATGCTTATTTAACATCGTGTCACCTGGGTTCAGCTTATAATCATTTGTTAATACAACTACAATACATATTAAGCTCTTAATCTATACAACGTGCTTCTAACCATTGATAAAACAAGTTCCATGTTTGATAATATTCTGCATCTTCCTTTCCTTTGATTTTCAGTGTCCGTCTATCCATTTCGGCGCAGTCCAATATCTTTTTAATTATTTCTTGATATGTAGGTGTTTCTTCATTTTTCCAGTATTGTGCAAATATAATCCTTGTGGCTGTTAAAATATGCAGTATTAAATATACGTTTTGTACATATACACTTTCTGGTATTATACCTAATAGAAAGAGTTCTGGCTTAAAATCTACATGTTTTTTGATTATTTTAACAAGCCATATATTTATTTTTTTCATGTTTATTGTTTTTATGATGTGCTCTAAAATAGTTTTTGAACTGTTTCCCGTTTGTTATTGTGTGTCGTCAAATTACTTCCAACTTACGGCAATCCTTATAAAACAAGCCCCCCCAAGGCGAGTCACAAGATGTTTGTGCATTTGATCTAACAGAAGACTTTTTACTCTGCTCCAGAGCTGAAAAGAGCGGTTTACAGAACAATACAGAATAAAGAATTCAGGCTTGCCATCTAAAACAGCCTTGCCCAACCTTGATGTCTTCTTCAAGGTATTTTGAACGACAGGGCAAAGGAAGGTTGACCTGAAACACCAGTTAAAAATGTATCTAATCGATCGAATAGAACAGAACAAAGAGCTGAATTAACAATCAGCAATCCAATGTAAAAGTTGTAGAAGTGTCAGGGTAACTCATTTCAGATCTCCCCAGGCCATTTGTCACCATTTATATTGTGCTCCTCCCTTAGTAACTTGTTAGGTTGCTTGCTTGCTTGCTTGATTTAACTGTTAGAGCAGAAGCCAGAATTTGGTTGAATATCTAGAAAAACTTCCTAACTGTTAGAGCAGTATGACAATGGAACCATCTGGTTGGAACCGTGTTGGAACCAGATGGTGAATGTTCTGATATGGGAGGCATTCAAGAGAAAATTGCAGAACCATCTGTTGATATGCTTTGATTTGGATTCCTGCCTTGAGCAGGGGGTTGGACTTGATGGCCTTAGAGGCCCCTTCCAACTCATGATTCTATGATTCTATGAAGAAGTGGATTCATCAGATCTCTTCATTCAATGGGCCTGCTGTAGTGTGATTTGCTACGCTAAGCAACACAATTTTGGCCAATGTCATTTCTGTTCATGACACTACTTTTCAATGTAATTTTGTTCCACCCTTGTTACTAGAATAACATTCAGTAACTTGGTTATGTCCAAGATCAAGACCCAGAGTACTCATAACCATTCATCAATCTTCTGATCATGTAGATCTTGATTTTCTGTATATGAATCTTATTTTTCTCCAGCTCCCTCCCTCACCTTTTCAATCTACTTTCTGTTCGCAGATTTTCCAGAAGGTAGCTGAGATGTCTGGAAAAGACTGTAGCTGAAGGCAGCCGAAGGAAAGAGTGGAAATGGTATGGATGGAGCATGGTAGCATTATTCTTGAATGCAGAAACAGGACAGCGTAGGTTTTTGCTGTAGTAAACCTCACTGACTTTATTGCATGGGTCAAGTCACCTTTTCCTTAACAGTCTTCACAGTTTTGGATAACATGCTGAGTTTCTTTGTTCTGTCTTCCTCCTTAAGGCTATTAGACGAGTCCAACTGGCCAAGGCCAATGGTCTCCCTAGTCCGCCATTTTCTTTGGCACAAGGACCAGCCAGCTGCCTCTGAGAAACTCACAAAATGACCAATGTTCCCCGTTACTCTGTTTTGGCACATGCAATAAAGGAAAACACAATAGTTGTGGCACATGAAAGACGCATTGGTTTAAGTTGTGAGCTTTTGTGGATTGTGATCCAGTTCCTTGGACATCCTTCCGTGCTGTCTGCCCCTATTTAGCCGGTAATGTAGCCCTTGAACACAGAAGCTCAGTTAAGCTATCATCATTTATAGACCTGATGCCAGGGGAATGTGCAGTTCTATTTAGCTAACTGTATATTGTGCAGAACAGCACTTGCTCTCATCTGATACCCTTGGGTGTAGTTGGTGCAGGGTTCCAAGGGCCAAACTTTCATGACTTTCTGGGTAGCACGGTCTGTGATATCATCCGCCACTGTGCTGAACGTCCCTTTTCTCATGAGCTTAGCTGCTATCCTCACATTAGCTGGGAGAAGAATTGATTTCCCCCCAGGAACTGTGTATTGTTACAAGCTGTTCCTGCTGTAGTATTTGCAGGTGATTTTTCTTGAATGAACATCAAGATCCATTGACTTTACAAAAGACCTGCTCATTATTTGTCGACCTGGACTGATCTCGCTACCTGCATTTTTCAGCTCTCCTTGTCGCGGGGAGGCTGGCTATGGGCTCTATCCTGTGAAGCGCCTGCACTTCCACGTTTATCTCTATACAACTGCTTACATCCCATCGTCACCTTGCTATTGCCTTTTTGATACCAAGTTCTTTTCATGTTGAGAGATCGTTTTCTGTCCCAGGTTGTCTCCAGTCTCTTTCCCTTTCCCCCTGGTTCTTAATGTACATTTCTCCTTATAATCCTGGTAATAATAATAATATTAGTTCTTCCCCCCTCCGAATATGTTTTGCAGGCTTAAAGCAGAACCTCACCATCTCAGAAGTGGCTGCAGGTAGCAGTTTTTTTGGAAGATGTTCGGAGACAGGGTGCTTTCAGATCTCAAGGAAGATCTTTACAAAGACCTCTCGTTTCCAGCAAATGATGACTCTCTCTTTTATAACTACTCCACACCACTGGCTCATTTCAGAGGGGAGATTTGTTGGCTGAGACCTCAGGTTTGTTCTTCCCTATGGCAGTATTTTGAGAAAATGAGCGAGGAGCCAAAGGGACGTCTTTTATGTACCAAACCGAAGTTGAAATTTTTTTCTCAGGCTAATTGATAGGTGTATGATGCTTGGTAGCAGGCAGAATGGGTGCTTTCTCTCTTCGTGTGTGAACTCAGCTTCTCATCTCGGATGATATATTTTGATACATACGAATGGATGTTGGATTGGCCCTGTTCTGGCTGTCCTGCTTCAAGTAACAGAGGTTGGGAGTTCGAATCCCCCCTGGCCTCCTTGATAGGGGCTGGACTGGATGATCCAGAGGGTCCCTTCCAGCTCTGCAGTTCTAAGATGATTATTATCATAAATAAGCGGGTCTAAATGCTCTCTAGGACCAAAAATGACTAAACTAAGGTTATCCTACTTTGGGCATGTTATGAGAAGACAACACTCAGAGCCTCGTGGCACAGTGGTTAAACTCCAGAACTGCAGCCAAAACTCTGCTCACAACCCAGGTTCAATTCCAGGTAGCCAACTCATGATTGACTCAGCCTTCCATCCTTCCAAAGTTGGCAAACGTGAGTAGCCAGCTCACATATATATTTTGTGTGTGTGTGTGTGTGTATATATACTTTAATGCTCGACAATACTGCTAGGAAAAATTGAAGACAAGGAGTAAAAAAGAAATCCAAATATGAGTTGGAACAACTCCCTAAAGGAAGCCACAGGTTTGAGTTTGCAAGACCTGAGCAGGGCTGTTGAAAACAGGACATTCTAGAGATTGATGATTCAAAGTGTTGCCATAAGTCAGAAGTGAATTGATGGCGTATAACAGCAACCCTGTTCCAAGCTGCCTTTTAGGGTATTGAGGATGGGTTAATTTTTCAGGAAAGGCAGCAGACGTACAGCCTGTTCTTTTTAAAATGTTACTCTTCTCTTTCCCCATCAGGAGATTTGTTCTCTGCCTCGATTATTTTCCGACGATCACTATGAATGGCAGGTGAAACAAGGGATGTTAGGCGACTGCTGGTTCCTGTGTGCTTGTGCTGCTTTGCAGAAAAGTAAATACCTGTTAGCCAAGGTAAGAAGAAGCAATACCCTGTTCTCTGTTGCAGAGTTTTGAATTTGTGGTTAAATTCCTCTAACTGTGCCGCAGAAGGGCAGGGATTCGCAGAACAGCTTCAAGTTCTTCAGAGTAGACTACCCCTTTTCTCATTAAGCTGGCACTTACGGTCTCAATAACTCACTCCGAGACACTAGTAAGAGAAAGAAAAAAAAAGTCACTACTTACAATTGAACAGATCAAACAGCAAATTGACAAACACGACTGCTGTCAGCAATAGACGTCAACAGGCACTGACTGCATGTGAGGTTGCAAAACCTCCAACATTCTCTCTATCAGGGTTGCAGCCACATTGCATGCTTTTGCTATGGCAAGCCGAGTATTGTAGAGAACCTAGCACAAGATAGGATACTTTGTAGGAGAATAATATTGAACTTCACCAGAAGGGAGGAGCAATAGTAAGTAAAATTTATTACCATCAAAAACCAGGACAGAAGAGTCTGTGCAGGCTGAAGTACTAAGGCCTGAGAGGCCAAGAGATACTGAATACTCAGTATTTTATTTATTTATTTATTTATTTATTTATTTTATTAGATTTATTTTGCCAGTGGTACTTAACGATAGCTAAGGTGGAAGTGCCATCCACAAACCACTTCTGCTGGCTCCTTGTGCAATTCCTTGGTTGAACCAAGGAATTGTGCAACTACTTTATGCGACACCTGCATGAACAAGATTTTGCCCAGTGTCTGAAGGGCCCCTCCTCCAGGCCTCACCCACTCCACTACCCTGCCTCTCGAGGCCCGTGTACTGGAGGGCAGATCTGTAAAAGGGAGGGTGCCTGCGGGCCACTGGGCATGGGTAGGATTTCTGTTCAAACAGGAATCTTGCACCCTTGGTGTCTGCTATCACGTGGTGAACCTGGAGGGGTACAGATGCCTGCACACGGAAGCGTCTTTTCAGATATTCTGAATATGGATGTCAGGTGTGGGGTTGGTGGTTGATTGAGATCAGGGTAAAAAGAAGGTTTAATTTGGGCTGTAAAGAAACAAACTGGATGGTTGGAGACCAGAAACAAGATGAAAGCAATTAAAAAAAGGCATTACAGATCCACTTGAACATAATTTTATATACCGTGTTTCCCTGAAAACAAGACAGGGTCTTATATTAATTTTTGCTCCAAAAAATGCAGTAGGGCTTATTTTTCAGGGGATGTTTTATTTTTTTCATGCACAACCATCTACATTTATTCAAATACAGTCATGTCATCTTCTGGTTGCTGCACCATGGTGGAGGGTGGGGTTTCACTTAAGTAGGGCTTATTTTTGGGGTAGGGCTTATATTACGAGCATCCTGAAAAATCATACTAGGGCTTATTTTCAGGTTAGGTCTTATTTTCGGGGAAACAGGGTGTATATATATATATATATATATATATATATAGAGAGAGAGAGAGAGAGAGAGAGAGAGAGAGAGAGAGAGAGAGAGATCTGTACGCTGCTCCCAGTTTTGTTTTGTTAATGTCTATAGTGCCAAAATAACGATGGTGGTGTGCTGTCTAATCAATTCTGACTTACGGCAATCCTTTCCAGGATTATCCGGATCTGAAGTTACACAGATGTGGTTTGCCAGCCCTTCTGTGGCTCAGTGGGTTTGGTTTCAACATTTCTTCTCTCCTGTAATTCAGACAAAGAACAAAATCTTTAAAAGTATTTACCTGCACTCTTTTTTCTTCTTCTCTTTTTTCATTTTTACATTTTAGTTACTTTCTTAGTCAAATAAATAAATGGTGGAGGAAAATACCGCAGGGTTCAAGTGGTGGCTTATGCCTTCTGCCCTTTTGTGGGCAGTGAAGTGACCAACTAGGACGCCTGAATGTTTTGTACCGAAGGAAAGTTCATGTGCAGCATCCAGACATTGTTTTATTTTTAAAAAAACCAAAGTAACGTGTTTAGTTACTTTCGAGAAACAGGAAGGCTTTACTTTTGAAATTTTAACTACAACGAAAAATTGTAATTACAACTTGTTAGGTTTTTCCCCCTTTAGGAGCTTAATGATGACTGATTACTGTAGAAAATAACTTTCTCAGCTCTCAACTCTATTTGGAAGAATAAGGGAGAGCCACAGTGTTCAGGAGCTGTCAGGATAGCCCAGTGGTTTAGATATCTGACTGAGGAGCCAGAGAGGTTGGGAGTTTGAGTCCCCCACTGTACCTCCTGGGAGAAGAGCCAGCCTGTGTGGCTTTGGGCAAGCTGCACAGTCCCAGGGCGCCCGTAGAAGAGAAGGGTTCTGGAAATCCCTGAAAAGGGTTATCATAAGTCAGATTTAACTTGAGGGCACATGGATGATTATGGTGATGATGATGTAATGTAGTAGTTTACTGTCCAGTGTGAGAGGTGAGCAGATATCCATGAAGTCACAGGTTTTTTGTTGTTGTTCCTCCAGCCATTAGATCTTAAATTTTAAAAAGCATGAAAAAAAAAATGCTGTCAGGATGGGATGCATTCCATCCACAGACCCACAGATCTGGAATATAAAAGCTTACGCCGGTTCAGTCTTCTTCTTCTGTGCTGATGTGTGATCATTCTTTCCTCACAGGTGATACCTCCAGGTCAACCTAGCTGGGGAGCTGAGAATTACCGAGGCTGTTTCACCTGCCGTGTCTGGCAGTTTGGACACTGGGTGGAGGTCACCATCGACGATCGGCTACCTTGCATCGGGGGCAAGCTCTGTTTCTCGCAGTGCCAGACGGAAGATGTGTTTTGGCTCCCCTTGTTGGAAAAGGCCTATGCTAAGTGTGTGACGGGCATGGGAAATGAGGGTTGGGAGGACTGGCTGTGTGTGTAGTTTTGTGTGCCGAGCTCCTGTGGAGGTCTGTTCGTTGTATTTTGTTTCCATGTACAGTCATTCCTTACAGGTTGAGTCTAGGCAATTTGTGAGTAGTTAGATCGGTAGCTATCTGTGCCTAGCACCAACTGGCAGAAGCCAGTGACATTACCACCCAACTCCTTCTCCGAATAGTTTTCAACATTTAAAAACATATTTCTTCTTTTTAAAAGAGCGGACCAAACCATATTTAAGGGGATCGGCATGTGCATGGGACTTTAAAGATCTGTGTTTTAAAGTTAACATGTTCATCGGAAGCATGGAGGATGGGTAAGGAGGAAGAAGACTACTAGTGGAGTAGCATCACTTCCTCCTGGTCTGAATAGGCTCGTTAGAACGACAAAGGACTGGGGGTGAGGGATAATCCCACTTCTGCAGTCCTTCTCCACCCATTGTCATGGGTCGTTAATGGTCGTTAACTGTGGTCTTTCTAGTGTGTGTGGTCCTAATCTTTCTGGGGATGGATGAACAGGCCTTCTAACGAGCCTATTCAGACCAGGGGGAAGTGAAACCAAAGTGGAAGATATATCAGGGATCTCCTATCAACTGTCCTCAGACTGAAGAAGCTCCTTGGATGAGTAACAAAAGGTTTCAGCCTAATAAGAAAGAAGTCCAGTTGCCATGACTCAACTTCCAGATAGCCTCACCTGGACAACTGAGAATCTTCACAGATATAGAGCAAGATACACTGTTAGTTGCAGGTGTACCCCATAGAGCTGATTTCTGATATCTCTATTTGTGGGAGTGGGAGTTTTGATTCTGACAATGAGCCACTTTGCAGCTCCTGCCTACTGCAAATTCTGTTTGTCAGGAATGTGATTCGTATTATTCTCACCCACGTACATCAGTCCAGGAAAGAAAGTCCGTCCCTTCTTCTTTTGAACTGCCAGTTCAATATCCCGACGTGTGTTTTTGTCTCGGCATTTCTAGGGTGCACGGCTCTTACGAGCACCTCTGGGCAGGCCAGGTTGCCGATGCTCTGGTGGATCTCACGGGAGGCCTGGCGGAAAGGTGGGCCCTGAAAGACCCGGCCCGAAGCACAGAAAAGGAGCGAGCCAGTAAAGTCCTGGAGAAGGCAGTCTTTAGAAGACTGATGAATCTGAAGGAGAAATGCGTCATGAGCTGCTCTGTCTTCAGCTCACGCCAAGGTCTGGGGAGAACCGTGTGGAGTCAGCTCATCCCAGGCCTTCCTCTGGCCACAGAGCTTGGGAAGGTTACTTGGTTGGACTACAACTCCCATAATCCCCCAGCCAAATGGTATAGATACATCCTCAGTTTTTTTTATTTTATTTTTTTTTGGCAACAAGGTTCCACCACTTAGTGCTGAGACGGAAAAACCTGGGGACAATTATTTCTTTGGGCTACAGTCGAAGTCACGAGTTGTAGTCCGGAGAGCCAACGGACGCACCTGCTGGGGCTTTCTGGAACTTGTAATCCAAAAAAATTATTCCCAGACTTTGTAAGCAACAGAAATCTAGTTTAGTTTTAGATGCCTAGTTTCTTGGGGGAAGAGTTCTCCGAACGATTCACTGTCTCTCAGAATCTAGTGAGACGTGTGGAGATGGGAGAGCAGTAGTAGTAGGGAAATGTGGCCAATGTTCCCATGTGCCCGGAAGGGATCGGGTGGAGATTTTCTCATGGTTTTGACCTTTTCTCCCACGGATACAAGGAGAAACAATCTCAGGATGTCTGGGATAGGTAACACTATGCAGTGTCTTTATGACGTGGTGGAAAGCTTTAAAAACTCTCTTGCTTAACGCGTTTCGGCAGGGCCTTCTGTAGCAACCCTCCAACTCCTCTGTTTGTTTTCCTTAACTCCCAGATTAGCCTTTGGGTGCTACTTCCAATTTTCACCTTTTATACGCTGCCACCAGAGGATTTTCCTCAAAATACCAAATTTTAATAATGAGTCACAGCTGTCAACATTAACAAGGTTTATTTATAGGATAACAGTTCAATAATACATGGAAATCAAAGCTGGTCTTATTTTATTCATTCAATATATGTTCTTTTGATTTGAGATATGCTTGCTTAGTTAGATTTTCTTTAATCACGATGTTACTATATTCAAACAGTTTCTTTTATTATTATCACTTTTAATTCACTCAATTATTAACCACCCAAACTTTCCAAGACTTGTCCTATTCCTATCTCTTTCAATCTCTCCCTCTATCTCTCTATTTCTCTTCTCTCTAACACAACCACGGCCCTAACTGCCTTCAACTGTCATTAACTGTCTTTTAGTCTCCTTTTATTCCCCTGGTTCCGCCCCTCCTGTCATGTCATAGGCTCCCACACCAGAGCTCTGACTTGACTGACAGGTGTGATCTGAGAGCTGTCCGTCACACCTTCATCAGAAGCAAAATCTTTATATTTCTCTGGTCTGTATCCGCTCCGAAGCTAATCAGGAATTCCTGCCGAAAGGCGTTAAGCAAGAAAGTTTTTAAAGCTTTTCACCACGTCATCAAGACACTACATAGTGTTACCTATCCCAGACATCCTGAGATTGTTTCTCCTTGTATCCTTCGGTTTTTATTGGATGTGCCAGTTCCCTACAACGTGACCTTTTCTCCCACACCAGGGACCAGCGAGCTGGGGGAATTCCATGCGTTCATTGTGGTGGACATGCAGGACCTCTCCAGAGTGTCCAGGAAGGATATTGTGCTGTTGAGAATACGTAACCCTTGGGGGAGACGGTGCTGGAAAGGGCCCTGGAGGGAGGGGTGAGTAGCCGTTTTGCACTTAGAGCCGTGGTTCCAAAGTTCGTTCGTTCGTTCGTTCGTTCGTTTATTTATTTGAAATATTTTCACCCCACCTTTCTCCTTGAAAAGTACCTAAGGCAGCTTACATCATTGAAAGACAATATTTAAAGCTGGAAACAAGGAGTATACAAAGGTGGTGTACATCATTAAGAGACAATATTTAAAGAAAGTGAGTATAAAGAGGCAGCTTATATCATTAAAGGACAATATTGAAGCTAAAACCAATAAGTATACAAGTATTAAAAAGGGAGGAGAAGAAAAACCAGAAGCTACTCTGAAAAATGGAAAACACAAAACCCGGTCGAAGCAGTAAGGCACAAAAATCTAAAAATCACACTCAGGTTGCCAGTCACTCAGGGAAAGCCTGCCTGGAGAGGAAAGTCTTTGCCTGCTTGCAGAAAGACAGCAAAGACGGGGCCAGCCTGGCCTCCAGTGGGAGGGAGTTCCAAAGTCTCTGGGAGCAGCCACAGAGAAGGCCCTGTCCTGTGTCCCCCACCAAATGCTCCTGTGAAGGTTGTGGGACCGAGAAGAAGGCCTCCCCTGATGATTTTAACACTCGGGCAGGCTCATCAAGGGAGGCATGGTCCTTGAGACAGCTTGGGCCCAAACCATTTAGAGCTATATAGGTTAGAACTGTCACTTTGAATTGTGCCCAGCAACGGATCGGCGGCCAGTGCAGCTGCTGTAACAGGGAGTTTTATTATTTATTTATTTAAAATATTTTCACCCCGCCTTTCTCCTCAAAATTACCCAAGGCAGTTTACATCATTAAAAGGACAATATTTAAAAGCTAAAAACAGTAGGTATACAAATATTAGAAAAAAGAATTAAACAAGTATCATATTAAAAATGGTAAACAAAATCAATGCTAAAAACACATTTGAAAGCAACAGAGAACAACAACCCAATTTGAAAAACCCCTTTCAGGGAGCCAGTCACTAAGGGAACATCTGCCTGAAAGGTCTTTTCCTGTTTGCGAAAGGACAGCAAAGATGGGGCCAGGTGGGAACCTCCAGTGGGAGGGAGTTCCAGAGTCTGGGAGCAGCCACAGAGAAGGCCCTCTCCTGTGTTGGTCCTTTAAGCCTCCAGAGAGTTAAGTGTTCAGCTTCCATGAGCCCTTTACCAGCATTGGTAGTCTGTGCTCGTGAGAATGGCTGACGGTCGGATTCCAAAAGATCTCCTGTATGGAGAATGAGTGCAGGGAAATTGCCCCAGAGGGAGACCACAGCTGCGATACAAGGAGATCTGCAAGTGGGATCTGAAGGCCTTAGGAATGGACCTCAACAGATGGGAAACCTTGACATCTGAGCGTTCAGCCTGGAGGCAGGCGGTGCATCACGGCCTCTCCCAATTTGAAGAGACCCTTGTTCAGCAGGCCGAGGCAAAGAGGCAGTCCTGAAAGTAGCAAAATCAGGGAGCTGGACAGGGGACAGATTGTATTTGTCTTCAGGGTGGAAGGGATGGTCACTCTCGAATTGGCCTTCTCAGCCACACGAGACGCTGTTCCAAGTCCTCCATTCGGAGCACATTACCATAGTCTCTCGAGACTGAAGGATGCCTAATCTATCTAATCTAGTCTGTGCTCAGGGATTTTGGGCAGCTAAAGTCCAAAATATCTGGAAAGCCAAGATTGAGAATTGAGGATTTAATAGTCATCTGGTGTCAACTGGGGCATCCCAGCATCTCACTGGCCGGTTTAAGGGTGACACCTCCAAACCTGGCTGTCCCCCAAATATTTTTCTTTTTAAAGAGAGAAAACACAATCACACATACCCTTATACCTGCCTATGTGAGGATTCATGCTATTAGGTACCTGTATCTATTATGATTGATAATGTAATGATTTAAAATTCTATGGGGCTATTTGTTTACTTAGATATCTATTGATGAACCTTGCAGACACAATTTCACAAAATTAGTCTCTTCTTATTCACAAACTGACAGCACGAGCAGTTATAACAACCACGCAGCGCTATAGTTTGTGCACCCAAGTCCTCGGCAACAGCACTGATACAGCAGTTGCTTATAGAATTGCAAAGTTTAAGGGCCCTTTTGAATTCAAATTCAGACAAAAATCCAAGATATCTTCCTCAACTATGTTGAGTACCCACAACGTAGAAGAATCAGCTGCACATGCAAAATTTTTGAGACCGTAGAATAAAATATAAATTCATTGCAGATACATGAATTGACTGTGTGGATTTGCCCCTTCAACACAAACATATAGGAATTATACCTAGACCCAGTAGGCAAGGGCCTTAGCAATCTAAGTGGCGATAGCAGCTCTGTCCTCTTCAGCTCTCCTGCTCTTTCTGATTCAAATCTCTTACTCTCAGCCCTGCTCTTTCTTAGTCTAATAGGGGCCACAATAGTAATAATAGTTATCCCTCTTGATTTCTGTCCGTCTTGTGCTTCAGTGGGCCTGGATGGAGCCAGCTGGACCCAGTGGTTGCAGCAGAACTTCTGTCCCAGATCCAGGAAGGGGAATTCTGGGTAGAAGAAGAGGAATTTTTCACAGAATTTGATGAGATCATCACTGGGTACCCCATTACTGAAGAAGGGCAGCTGCAGAGCCTTTACACAGGTATGCCATGCCCCCATCCCCAAAATGCCATTCCCCCCCCCCCCCCCAGGTGGCAGAATGAGATGAAAGGATGTGATTTTTCCATCATGGTCTACTCCAACCGTGTGTGTCAAACCTTTGAATTCTAGCCAGGGTTCTAGAACTCAGGGTTTTTCTTGGCTGGTGGGTGCAGAATTGCTGCAGTCATAGGCAGCCACCGTGGATGGTCACAGCATTAAAGCATCATGGAAATGGGAAAGTGTCTTTTGTTTGGATGCTGCTGCTGGGACCTTCCAGGAACATCTTCTCCTCCTTTGGGCTGTTGGTCCAAGTCTCTTGTGAACGGTTTGGACTCATTGGCTGGCTCCAGGGAAAGATGATGAAGAGAACTATCATAGCACAGGAGTGGAAAGAAAAGACTTATGGCTTGGAGAGAGGTGCCAACGGCTACGACTGAATTTGAGATGGGTCACAACAACTGTAAAAAAAAAGGAGAAGCATCTCTGGTCTTCTTCATGTTTTTCTCTTGGCCGGTGTAAGCCCATACCTTTGCTCATTCACTGTGCAGACCATGGGTAAGGAAGGCATTTGTGGTATCCAGATGTTGATGAACATCTGGAATAGTTGTGTTTTAACCTTGGTTAGCCGCCCAGAGTAGTGCTTAGGCACTAGATAGGTGGAATATAAATGGAATGAATGAATGAATGAATGAATGAATGAATAAATAAATAAATAAGATTGGTCCCATAATTCCCCATCACCCCTGACTGGGGCTGATGGGAGTTGGAGTCCAACAATATTTGGAGGGAGGGTGGCACATCTTCTCCAGTTCCGACGCACATCATAAGGGTAGGCAGTTTGTTCATATTTCAGTCGGTTCATTTCCTCTCCCCAGAATGGCCACCAAAGGCAAGCAATTTACATGCGAACCAGTGACGTGATGCTCCATCCGTATGCTTTTTTGTCTCTCTCCTCAGACAGAGTGCTGGGCCACACTCAGAAACTGTATGGGTCATGGGTGAGGGGGCAGTCTGCAGGCGGCTGCCGTAACAACAGCACCTTCCCTATGAATCCCAAGTTCTGGCTGAGAGTCTGTGAGCAGAGCGAGGTGTGCATCGCCCTCCTGCAGAAGCACCGGAAGTATAACACTGATTGGGCGGGTAGGATCCGGAACCGTCCCCGTTTAACGGAAGCGGATCTGCCATCGACGGATGGCGTCCGAGGGAAGAATTACCATGCGGTGGGGCTGCATCTATGGAAGGTAATTTGAAGGTTAGGTGGGCAGTGGGGAATGGAAGAGTGCAGCCATTTTTAAAAAGAAAACGCAAAGTTTCTAGACCTTAAGACTGTGTGGATATGGGAAAAACACGCACACAGATCCGAGTATTGTAACCCAAACGCTTTTTCACAGTGAAACCTCAGTAGTGGGTGGGTGAGGCAGAGAATACAGCTCTTTATTAGTGGGTTAAAATGGTCTGCATATGCTCAGAGGAACACCAGATACTTCTTTGAGATTCTATATTCTTGATTTACCGAGTACTCTTTGCAGTCACTTCCTGCTGCACTCCAGCGTTGCTCTAGATGAGTGGCTTCTAACTGGAAGAAAGACATCATTCTTTGTTTATATTTTTCTATCTAGATCAGTGGTTCCGTATCTTGGGTCCCCAGATGTTCTTGGACTACAACTCCCAGAAATCCTGGCCAGCACAGCTAGGGGTGAAGGCTTCTGGGAGTTTTAGTCCAGGAACATCTGGGGACCCAAGGTTGGGAACTACTGATACACAAAGCAGGGTGCAGATCTGACAGATGGATGTCCAATTTTCTCGTAAATGCTTCCAATGTTAGAGCGCTCACCACCTCCGGAGGTCATTGGGTCCATTGTCATACTGCTCTAACAGTTAAGAGTTTTTCCTCATATTCATCTGAAATCTGGCTTCCTGTAGTTTGGGACTATTATGATTTGTCCTGCACTCTGGGATGATGGAGAACAGATCCTGCCTCTCCTCTGTAGGATTACCTTTCTAGTATTTGAAAAGTGCTCTCCTGTCTCCTGTCTCCTTCTTTTTCAAGGCTGAGCAGGTCCAGGTCTTTCAGTCTTTCCTCCTAGGGCTTGGTTTCGAGTCCAATGATCATCCTTTTTGACCTTCTCTTGTTGCCCTGTCCACCTTTGGATGTACAGCATTGCACTGACTTTTTGCCCTTCACACCCTCTAGGTTGAGAAGAAGCAGTTCAGTCTTCCGAAGACCCTCTCCGCTCCCCCGATTTCTGGCACGGTTTGCCACTCCTACAGTCGAGAAGTTCACCTGCACTGTGACCTTTCTCCTGGCTATTACCTTGTTGTTCCCAGCACCTTTCTGAATGATGCAGAGGGAAATTTCTTGCTCCGTGTCTTCTCCAGTGGAAGAATCTCCCTCAGGTGCGCCCAGCAGAAAGAAAAGGAAGGATGGGTTGCAAGGGAAAAATCTTACTGTTGGAATCATAGGAAACCTCTTCTAATGGAACCACTGTTCTGTCTATTTTGTCTACAGTTATAGAAAAATTGAGTTGGAAGGGGCCTCTTAAGGCCACTGAGTCAAGGCAGGAATCCAAATCAAAGCAGATCTGACAGATAGTTGTCTAATTTTCTCTTGAATACCTCAAGGGTTGGAGCGCTCACCACCTCCCAAGGTCATGGGTTCCATTGTCGTACTCCTCTAACAGTTAGGAAGTTTTTTTGTGACATTGAGCCAAACGGCTACCATGACAGTTAGCTGTTCACCAGGGTTTTAGCTGTTAGGAGAGTAAGCAGCACCAAACAGCAGGTGAGTTTTCAGACCATGAGCATCAACATTGTTAGCCCATCGGCACTTCTGATCCAAAAAAAATATAAGAAAGCTGTTGTTTCTTAGAGAAGTACATTGAGTGGAAAAGATAATAGGAAACCAGGTTGTAGCTAACGAAGATGGAGATGCAGGGCGCCATAGCTGCCTCCTTACCCCCTGGGAATCAATGCAAGATGGCTTCTTTTTCCTGTCCCAGAGAGGATCGAAAGAGAAACGTAAGAAGGAAGGAAGTAACCCGAAGAGACGGAAGGAAAGCCAGCTCAGGTCAGAGCAGGTGAAAACCTGAGGAGGTCCTTCTGTTTTGGTCCACATTCATCACCTCCAAACTCAACGAGGGAGCTTTCCCAGCCCTACCTGGAGATCCCAGGAACTGAAACGTACACATTTTACAATACAGAGCAGGTGCCGTCAGCCACTGAAGACTTCCCTCGGTAATTTCCACGGCGATTTCCTGAGTTTGGCTTCCTTGAATGTTTGTTAGACTGGCAAAGAAGCTTCTGAAAGCCAGACCAGTGACCTGTCATGGGAAACAAGACTGGGACTGGGTCCGTGAACCCAACTTGTAGAGACTTTTGGTTTGGCCCTACCTACTTTCCCAAGGCTCAAAGGGAAAAGAGTCTCCACTCTTCTCTCTGATCACTGATCGGAGATACCAAAAGGGCTCTCTTTGCATGCAGCTTGCTATTTATGAAGGAGATGAGCTTGTTACTGACATCCCAATCTGGAGACTCAGCCACTGCATGCAAGAGGCCCCTGAGGATGCTTTGCCTTCTCTATCTTTTCCTCATGAACAGTACCATCTGTTCTCAGCTAGGATTTATAGGTGCCGGCTGAGCCATGACTAGAGATGGGGACGAATATAAAAACGAATCGTTTTTTTTTACGAATATAGCTGATTCGTCATATATTCGTCGATCCATATTCGTCGAATTATAAGTCACGACGAATACGGATTGACGACTATTTCCTTGGTTTTATTCGTCGATCTGTTGATCTGTTAATATTCATCTATATTTGTTACCCTTTTTGGGGCCTCTAATTAGAAGCTCTGATTAGAAGCTCTGGCCAATCAGGACAGAGATCCTGGATTGGCATGTCTGGCAGCCAATAGCGCTGCTGAAAGGTGTAACTAACTTTTACAGAGACTTCACATGACCTTAGAGTTTTCTTCTTCTACTGCTGCCCTGAGACTGGCTGGTGGAAAGGCGAGGTAGAACTTCCTGCATCTGTGTATTCAGTCCAACCTTTACCACGACTTTTCCCAACCGTTTCCTGTAGATGTTAGAAAACACAAGGAGCAAACGGACCCTCTAAGGCAGTGGTTCCCAACCCTGGACTGCAACTCCCCGAAGTCTTCACCAGCGCCTATGCTGGCCAGGATTCCTGGGAGTTGTAGTCTAAGACCCTTGGGAGACTCTAGGTAGGGAACTATACGGCTCTGCGGCATCTCAAAGGCCGGTAGCTTTTGTTCTAAAAACACAGCAGTCATTTTTTAGTTTTCTTTTGGGTTGGTTTTTATTTTCTCTAACAAAGCCATCAAGTAGGTAACCTCTCGTCCTTTTCCTCTCTCCTGTCTTTCTTTCTCCTTCCTTCCGCGCATGGCCTTCCTGCCGTCCTCTTCACCTTGTCCTGCTTTCTGGTAGTGAGATAAAACCGCCTCCGCTGGATAACGCCATCCGTGAGGAGCTCCCAGGTGGCGAGTGGGAGACCGCCCGGCTGGAGGGGTGTTGGAGAAAAGGGCAGAGCGCAGGAGGGAGCAGGAACTTCCCGTCCTTCCACACCAACCCCTGCTTTCCCCTGACCATTCCTGCCGCGGTGGGGCAGAGCAGCATCAAGGTGGCCCTCCGCCAGCACTGCCCGGACAACAAGTGCCGCCCGATTGGGTTTCATATCTTCCAGGTAGGATTTACATTCGCCTCTCTCTTCGGGAACACTTTCCTTTAAATGACCAGCGGGCCAAGGGTATTTTTTTAGAGATCCTTTTATTCTCTGTGTTACTTGTGTTTTTAATCTTGCTCTTACGATGATTTGTATTGAGCACGGAATTGGGACTCAATGGCCTGACAGGCCCGTTCCAACTTCATGGTCCTATGAGTTTTAATTATTTGCCTTTTTAATATTGTAATGATTTGTTACTTGGTTTTAAACTTTGTTTCTTTTAATACTGTAAACCGCCTTGGATCCTCAAAGGTGGTGTATAAATATTTTTTAATAAATAAATAAATTCTGTCTTTATTTGTATCAGAGCATTGCACAATTTAAAATTATGGATGCATATGACATACAGGTCAAATCAAAAACAAATTAAAATGTTAAGATAATTAGACTGTTTTTGACCAGAAGCGGACTACTTCAATAGCGTTATCTCAGCCATTTGCTAGATCTTCTTTTATAACTGGTAGTAAGGTATAAATTGCATGCATGTAAGTGCTACATTAATTGAATTTCTCCACAGTCACAGAAAATTTGTCCTGTATCCAAGTAGCCCCATTTTACTTGATTATTCTTTGATCCTCCTGCTTCACTTCCAAGTCTATTAAGTGACTTCAAGGTGATCCAGATAGAATCTTGTTAGATTTCTGACTGGGCCCATCTTCCCAAAATTGGTGATTCACCTTTCACATGAGTTGGTGCGCCCACCTTTTAGGTGCATGTTGTTGTTATGCGTCATCAAAAAGGACTTGCTATTTGGATTTTTGGACTCGGTTGCCTAGAGTTTTCCCGAATCAATCCAGCTAGTCCTGAGGCAGCTTTCTTTTTTAATGGTAAGCTAGGCCAACCTAGGCCACGAAGCTTCCCAGCTTTTCTTCAGGTGAGTGAAATTTAGGTATTTGTGGAACTTGCATAATGGAGAACCCTGGGAGATGTAGTCCAAAAAAAGACAAATGGCACATTCCTAGTTCAGCCACTGCCAACTTACAGCAACTACAAAAATAGAGTTTTAGAGGTACAGTCATGGCCAAAAATATTGGCACCCTTGCAATTCTGTCAGAAAATGCAACCCTTCTCTCAGAAAATGGTTGCCGTTGAAAATGTTTTGGTACTCACATGTTCATTTCTTTGGTTTGCGTTGGAACAACACAAAAAAAAACAGAGAAGAAAAGTCAAATCTGATACAATCCCACACAGAAACCCAAAAAATGCCCTGGCCAAAATTATTGGCACCCTGTCTAAATTGTAAGAAATAATTGCTTTTCAAGCATGTGATGCTCCTTTAATTTGTATTTAGACTCACCTGTTGCAAGTAAGAGGTGTGAGCAATATAGTAATCACACTTGCAAACCAGTTAAGATGGAGAAAAGTTGACTCAACCTTTGTGTTGTGTGTGACACTGAGCATGGAGAAAAGAATGAAGTGTAAAGAGTTGTCTGTGGATTTGAGAGAAAAAATTGTGGAAAAACATTGACAATCTCAACGCTACAAGTCCATCTCCAGAGATCTTAATGTTCCTGTGTCCACTGTGCGCAATATCATCAAGAGGTTTACAGCCCATGGCACTGTAGCTAACCTCCCTGGACATGGACGGAAGAGCATAATTACTGAAAAATTACAACAAAGGGTTGTTCGAATGGTGGATACAGAACCCAGATTAACTTCCCAACAAATTCAAGCTGATCTGCAGACACAGGGTACAACAGTGTCAGCTCACACTATCCGTCACCGTCTGAATGAAAAGGGACACTATGGTAGGAGACCCAGGAGGACACCACTGCTGACACAAAGGCATAAAAAAGCAAGACTGGAGTATGCCAAAACCTACTTGACAAAACCACAATCCTTCTGTGAGAACGTACTGTGGACAGATGAGACAAAAGTAGAGCTTTTTGGTCAAGGACATCATGGCACTGTTTACAGAAAAAGAAATGAGGCATTCAAAGAAAAGAACACAGTCCCTACAGTCAAACATGGTGGAGATTGAAAGATGTTTTGGGGTTGCTTTGCTGCTTCTGGCACTGGATGCCTTGACTGTGTGAACGGTATCATGAAATCTGATGATCCCCAAAAACTTTTGGGGCGCAACCTAGTGGCCAGTGTCAGAAAGCTGCGTCTCCACCAGAGGTCATGGGTCTTCCAGCAGGACAATGACCCGAAACGCACTTCAAAAAGCACTCAGAAATGGTTACCAACAAAGCGCTGGAGAGTTCTGAAATGGCCAGCAATGAGTCCAGATCTGAATCCCATAGAACACCTGTGGAGAGATCTCAAAACAGCAGTTGGGAGAAGGCATCCTTCAAATCTGAAGGCCCTGGAGCAGATTGCAAAAGAAGACTGGTCCAAAATTCCAGTAGAGAGGTGTAAGAAACTCATTCATGGTTACAGGAAGCGATTGATTTCAGTTATTTTTTCCAAAGGGGGTGCTGCCAAATATTAAGTTAAGGGTGCCAATAATTTTGGCCAGTGCATTTTTGGGATTGTATCAGATTTGACTTTTCTTCTCTGTTTTTTTGTGTTGTTCCAACACAAACCAAATAAATGAACATGTGAGTACCAAAACATTTTCAACGGCAACCATTTTCTGAGAGAAGGGTTGCATTTTCTGACAGAATTGCAAGGGTGCCAATATTTTTGGCCATGACTGTACGTGAGATGTTCAAGGAGCGAACATGGCCACCCACCAAGGAGTTTCCATGACTCTGTAGGGATTTGAAATCAGGTCTCCTGAGTCCTGATCTGATATAGTATCCACTACACCACCCTGGCTGATGTAGGACGGGTATGTGATTTATGACTGTTCAACCATTGGGAGTGATTCTGGGTCAATAAAAGTTTGATATTGGCTCCGCCTCTGCCTGCAAGGGGATGTCAAATGATATTTTGGGCGTTGCTTTTTGCATGCTCTGTCAGACATCATGCAGAACTATGGTTTGAGCTCAGAGTAACTAAGAACCCAGGCTAATTGTTTGAGCGTCTGCACGTACAACAGGCAATCCATGGTTCAGAGTGACTTACCTGCTCTTGTCTCTCCCCTTCTGAGCACTCTGTAACCTCCTGCCTGCCTCATTGATGCAGCGGCCTCTCGATCCTTTCAGGTTCCCAGCGATAACAACAACGTGAAAATGCCTTCAGCCGATTTCTTACAGTTGGAGCCAGTTGTTAGCTGCGTACCCCACTGCTACTCCCAGGAAGTGAGCCAGCTGTGCCGACTGGCTTCGGGAAGTTATGCCGTCGTTCCATCCACATACTTGCCAGATACAGAAGGAGGCTTCACGGTTACCATAGCAACCAAAATAGACAGGTAAAACTTGCATTTGCTTCACCTAAATATATATATCCATAAAAATAGGATTTTTCTCATAGCCACAGATTTTTTTTGGGGGGGGGGGGGAGGGGAGGACAGCTTTTCTCCCAAATCTGAAATGTGTTTGTGGTATTAACATGGTTATTATGTGCTGTCGAGTCAGAACTAACTTATAGTGACTAATGGGGTGTTCCAGGTAAGTGAGGCATTTAAGGAGTGGTTTGACCAGTTCTAGAGGGACGTGGTGGCGCTGAGAGGGATGTGGTGGCGCGGCGGGTTCAACCGCAAAGCCTCTGGGCTGCAAGGTCAAACGATCAGCAGTTCGAATCCACGTGACGGAGTGAGCTCCCGTCACTCGTCCCAGCTCCTGCCAACCTAGCAGTTTGAAAGCACATAAAAATGCGAGTCGATAAATAGGTACCACTACGGTGGGAAGGTCACGGCGTTCCATGTCTAGTCGCGCTGGCCACGTGACCACGGAAACTGTCTTCGGACAAACGCTGGCTCTATGGCTTGGAAACGGGGATGAGCACCGTGCCCTAGAGTTGGACACGACTGGACATTTGTTAAGGGGAACCTTTACCTTTACCAGTTCTAACCCCCAGTGAGTTTCCATGGCCAAGCGAGGATTCAAACCTCTTCTCCAGAGTCCTAGTTTGTCACTCTATCTACTACACCATCCTGGGTACCCCCCCTTTTTAAACATACACAGACAGAAACACCATTGCCGTGGTGTGCCCTGTGCAAGGAAATTATGCTTATATACCTTGCTGCTCTGGAAATTTCCTTTGAGACACTGCCACTGATACTTGTGATCTATAAATCCCTATACGACCTGGATCTGAAAGACCATATGTTCCCATATAAGACCTGCCTGAGCATTAAGAT
The DNA here is from genome assembly GCA_037013535.1 of Intellagama lesueurii. Lineage (NCBI taxonomy): Eukaryota > Metazoa > Chordata > Lepidosauria > Squamata > Agamidae > Intellagama > Intellagama lesueurii. The sequence continues at coordinate 262,954,448 of JBAJHW010000003.1, forward strand.
CTTCCAGAGAGATGCTTCTCATGGTCCCACCACCTTCAGACGCCCATCGGGGTGCAGACTCCAGACAGGACTTCCGGGAAGGCTAGGTGTGTCCTGTCCCCATTCTCCTTCTGGTGACAGGTGAAGACTGCTGATTTAAGCAGAGTTTTGACAATTAAGAGTGTCCAGTTCTAAGAGCTCAGCTGAAGAGCTGGTTTTCATTGTTTTAAGGTAAATTATTAGTACTATTTTTAATTGATTTTAAAGGGTTTTAATTTTAATTGCATTTTACTTATATAGTAATAATAATTACATGCTGGCAAGTTTATTCTTGCCAGCATGGTGTCGGAGGAGGTGTTGGAGGAGACTCTTGAGAGTCCCCTGGACTGCAAAGAGAACAAACCTATCCATTTGGAAGGAAATCAACCCTGAGTGCTCACTGGAAGGACAGATCGTGAAGCTGAGGCTCCAATACTTTGGCCATCTCATGAGAAGAGAAGACTCCCTGGGAAAGACCCTGATGTTGGGAAAGTGTGAAGGCAAGAGGAGAAGGGGACGACAGAGGACGAGATGGTTGGACAGTGTCATCGAAGCGACCAAGATGAATTTGACCCAACTCCGGGAGGCAGTGGAAGACAGGAGGGCCTGGCGTGCTCTGGTCCATGGGGTCACGAAGAGTCGGACATGACTTAACGACTAAACAACAACAAAGTTTATTCTGACTTATGGTGGCCCTTCCCAATTTTTTTTAAAGGTGTAGAGTACTCAGAAGTGGTTGACTGTTCACTTCTTCCGAGGCTGCTCTGTGACTGTGCAGCTTGCCTGAGGCTAATTAGGCTGGCTTTTCCGGGACACAGCGGGGAATCAAACTCCCAACCTCTTTCTCAGTAGCCAGATTCCTAACTCACTGAGCTATCCAGCCAGCCCATTTTATTATGTAGTGGAATTTAATTCTGTTCTAGTGTTTATGATTTTATTGTATTTTGACCTTCTGGTCATTTTAAACGGTTCCCGTAGGCTCCTTGGGCCCCAATTCAGGAGAAAACATAGTAAAGAAATGAATGAATGAAAAGAAATGATAACCCCTGTTGTTGCTCCAACATCTCCTAGAACATAAGAAGATAAGAAATGTTCAGAAAAGCCATGGTGGATCAGACAGTTCTGTTCACACAGTGGCCAACGATAGGACTTGCGGAATCCCATCAGCAGGTTTGAATGAAAGTACATCTTCAGCCTCATGTTTCCCAGCAAGTGATAAATGAAATATGTCCCGTATGTGATACTAGAAGTAATATGCACCCGTCTTCACTAGAGGCCATTAGTTTATTCATCTTCCTTTTCAAGCCGTGGCAGTGAATTCCATAGGATAACTCTGGACTGTGTGAAAAAAGCTCTTCCTTGAATCTGTAGGCACTTTGTAAGAAATGGGGATGTACCCCGTGGACAAAGACAGGTCTAGATTACCACTTTCAGTTCTCTGAAGGTTACATGTGAGCACTCAAGAGTTTCTGAGAATGTTTGGTCACAACTAGAGATGGGGTTATTCGTATACGAATATCCCCGCACAGGTGGCGTTAACGAGGGTCCAGCCCCATGGGGCCGGACGGGCCACTCGCCAATCCGCTGGGGATGGGGACGGTGCGATTCTACTAATGGATCCGCGGTGCGCGATCCGCTCGCCACTCCTGGCAGGAGGCGGGAGGACACGCCTCGCTGCAAGGGTGAAGAGTGGTGAGCGGATCGCGCGCTGCGGATCCATTGGTAGAATTGTGCTGTCTGCGTCCACGGTGGATCGGTGAGTGCACCGTCTGGCCCCATGGGCCAGACCGTCTGGCCCCATGACCCTCATTAACGCCACCTGTGCAGGGATATTTGTATTCCTATACGAATCCGTATTCATATACGAATACCCCCATCTCTAGTTACAACCAGTTAGCCTATTCCCTTAGTGTGCCTCCTTGACAGGGGTTGGACTTGATGATCTAGAGCAGTGATGGCGAACCAAACACGACCACCCCGAAGAGTTCCACTCCTCTGGCCGCACAACTTCCAGCGCCTGCCTGGGACACTCCCTGCTCTGCCTCCGGCTGCAGTTCTTAAAGGCGCAAGCGGCAGGAGCCAAGTGTTTCCATGCCGGGCGGGTTTGTGTGTGTGTGTGGCGGCAGTGGCCGTTGCTGTCTTGGCTCTCCCTCCCTTCCCAAGAGTTCTTCCCAAAATCCAGGATCGGAGGACGGGTAAATATTTCTCGATGGCGACTTACGCCTCGTGTGCCCACAGAGAGGGCTCTGCGTGCCAGCTGTGGCACGCGTGCCATGGGTTCGCCATTGCTGATCTATAGGGTCTCTTCCGGCTCTGCAGTTCTAAGATTATAAAATACAAGCTGATCAAAAACTTTGGAACTTCCAAAAGCGTTGCATGATGGGAACCCAAAGCCCTAAGCTCTAGAAAGGCTCAGAATCAACCCTTTAATTATATTTTTTTGTGATCATGACAGGGTTGTGTTTGCTTTCACACAGGAAAAGCATTCAGTCAACAGAGACCTTGGGTCAAAGGCTGCAGGAGGTGAGTTGCACGTTTAGTAATTACTGCAAAATTAGGGAGACGTTTAAATTTTTATTTTGAGGGCTTAGCATGCTAACCTATCATTTTTATCATTCAAAGAAAATTATAGTGCCTGACCGACTAAGTCATCCTTGCATGTTAAAACAGGTGAGGAGGAAACCATGAAAGGTTTTCCAGAAAAACTGAAGACAAAAGGAACAGCAGTTTTAAAAATTAATCTCTTAAAAGTAACACCAAACAAAGAGTAGCTAAAAGAGAGATATAAGAGGTCTGTAGACCCCGAATTATAGTACTGGAAAAGCAAAGCAAAGCACCAGAGTGTCTACACATTGGCTTCTATTAAAAGTTTCCAACTATATAAAAATATATATATATACCGTGTTTCCCCGAAAATAAGACAGGGTCTTATATTAATTTTTGCTCCAAAAAACGCATTAGGGCTTATTTTCAGGGGATATTTTATTTTGTTCATGTACAACAATCTGCATTTCTTCTGGTTGCTGCACAGTGGTGGAGGGCGGGGTTTCACTTAACTAGGGCTTATTTTTGGGGTAGGGCTTATATTACGAGCATCCTAAAAAAGCATACTAGGACTTATTTCCAGGTTAGGTCTTATTTTCAGGGAAACAGTATATCCATGCATACTTGCAATCTGGTGTGCCATACCTTCATATGTTGACAGTGTATGGTATTGCCAGCAGGCAAACCATTCAAAGAGGTACAGATTAATTCATCCAGTACTTTGGTGGGGATCACATTATTTGTTTGTTTGTTTGTCTGTTTGTTCGTTTATTTATTTATTTGCCGCCTTTCTCCGCAAAAGGACCCAAGGCGGCTTACATCACTAAAACAGTATTTAAAAGCTAAAGCAGTAAGTATGCAAATATTTAAAAAGAATTAAACAAGTACTATTTTAAAATGGTAACCAAGATAAATATCAAACACATTTAAAACACAAATAAGCAGTTGTGGTACTTGGCAAAGCATCTGTGACATTAACTACTTGTGCAACTGAACGCCCAAGCAAGCTGGGCGACTGATTCCTCGCCCCATAGCAGCTGCTTGTGTAATGTTTGATGCAGATGTGGAAATCTTGGAATTGTTGTAGATCACAAGCTGAGCCAAGAGTGTGATGTGGCTGTGAAAAGGTCCAATGCTGTTTTAGGTTGCTGAAGCAACCTAACTGAAGTATAGTCTCCAAATCCCATGAAGTACTAATTCCCCTCTATTTGGTACTGGTTAGGACTCCTCTTGGGGAATGTGTCCAGTTCTGGACACCACAATTTAAGAAGGATGCCAGAAAACGAACAAGCTCAGAGGAGGGCAACCAAGATGAACAGGGGAATGGAAACCAAGCCCTAGGAGGAAAGACTGGAAGAACTGGGTATGTTTAGACTTGAAGAAAGAAAAGGGGAGATCTGATATCATTTTTCAAATACTTGAAAGGTAGTCCTACAGAGGAGGGGCAGGATCTGTTCTTGATCATCCCAAAGTATGGGACACATAATGATGGGCTCAAATTACAGGAAGTCAGATTTCGGCTGAATATCTGGAAAAACTTCTTAACTGTTAGAGCAGTACAACAATGGAACCAATGACCTCAGGAGATGATGCGCACTCCAACACTGGAGGCATTCAAGAGAAAACAGGACAACCCCTCTGTCAGGTCTGCTTTGATTTGGATTCCTGCATTGAACATGGGGTTGGACTCAGTGGCCTTAGAGACCCCTTCCAAACTCAATTATTCTATGAATCTAAGAATTACACTTATATCTCAGGGTAGAGAGTGGCTTTATTACTGTCTTCAACAAAGCCAAGAGCCTTGGTGGCACATGATCCGAGGCACTGCAAGAAGTAGGCTGCCAGATAGAACTTCCCAGTCTTTAAAGTCCCCCTGCCACTACCAAAGTCCGATGCAAGTACTGGATTTGCCTGAGGCATCGAACATGGTGGGAGGGGAAATAACTATTTGGAGGCAGCTGGTCTGTGTGCTAGCTGCTGTCAGATCACCTCCAACTTATAGCAACCCTAATAGGGTTTTTAAGATAAGTGAGATATTTAAGGAGTGGTTTCGTCTCTGCCCCACCCATCCACGGTGAGTTTTCATGACCTAGCAGGAATTTGAATCTGGGCTTCTTCGGTTCTAATCTAACCCTTTATCCACTACATCACACTGCCTCTCAGTTGGGAATAAACCCACTGAATTTCACTTTTTAGCAGACAAGACCCTGCCATCCGAATTCTTATCATATTAATATGCTCATCTGTTCACATATGACGTGGCTGTGGTAAGCCAATTTGTGAAATGGTTACCCATTTCTTTCCCATCTCTTATATTTTTACACACACTTTACTTCTCTGGACTGGAGAGAGGTATGTGTTTTTTCCCCCAGCACTGGAAGCCTTCAGTATCTTCTTCTAGACCAGTGAGTGTTCTGTTTTGGCCTCAAACATACTCAAAACAAACAGAATTGCTTGGATGATATGTGGCCCTAAGAAGGAAACCCACTTGTTTCTGTTTGCATAGACCCACCTCTTGAGAGTCCCCTGGACTGCAAAGAGAACAAACCTAGCCATTTTGAAGGAAATCAACCCTGAGTGCTCACTGGAAGGACAGATCCTGAAGCTGAGCCTCCAATACTTTGGCCATCTGATGAGAAGAGAAGACTCCCTGGAAAAGACCCTGATGTTGGGAAAGTGTGAGGGCAAGAGGAGAAGGGGACTACAGAGGACGAGATGTTTGGACAGTGTCATCGAAGCTACCAACATGACTTTGACCCAACTCCGGGAGGCAGTGGAAGACAGGAGGGCCTGGCGTGCTCTGGTCCAAGGGGTCACAAAGAGTTGGACACGACTTAACGACTAAACAACAACAAATAGGGTTTTTAAGATAAGTGAGATATTTAAGGAGTGGTTTCGTCTCTGCCCCACCCATCCACGGTGAGTTTTCATGACCTAGCAGGAATTTGAATCTGGGCTTCTTCGGTTCTAATCTAACCCTTTATCCACTACATCACACTGCCTCTCAGTTGGGAATAAACCCACTGAATTTCACTTTTTAGCAGACAAGACCCTGCCATCCGAATTCTTATCATATTAATATGCTCATCTGTTCACATATGATGTGGCTGTGGTAAGCCAGTTTGTGAAATGGTTACCCATTTCTTTCCCATCTCTTTTATTTTTACACACACTTTACTTCTCTGGACTGGAGAGAGGTATGTGGGTTTTTTTTTTCCAGCACTGGAAGCCTTCAGTATCTTCTTCTAGACCAGTGAGTGTTCTGTTTTGGCCTCAAACATACTCAAAACAAACAGAATTGCTTGGATGATATGTGGCCCTAAGAAGGAAACCCACTTGTTTCTGTTTGCATAGACCCACCTCTTGAGAGTCCCCTGGACTGCAAAGAGAACAAACCTAGCCATTTTGAAGGAAATCAACCCTGAGTGCTCACTGGAAAGACAGATCCTGAAGCTGAGCCTCCAATACTTTGGCCATCTGATGAGAAGAGAAGACTCCCTGGAAAAGACCCTGATGTTGGGAAAGTGTGAGGGCAAGAGGAGAAGGGGACGACAGAGGACGAGATGGCTGGACAGGGTCACCGAAGCGACCAACATGACTTTGACCCAACTCCGGGAGGCAGTGGAAGACAGGAGGGCCTGGCGTGCTCTGGTCCATGGGGTCACGAAGAGTCGGACACAACTTAACGACTAAACAACAAAACCCTACATTCACTAGTCACTACACCAATTTTGGAGAGCTTATGTTCTTCAGATTCCTTGGTAGCCAAATGTGCTCATGTTATAGAATCATAGAATAATTGAGTTGGAACCAGCCCCCTGCTCAGTGCAGGAATACAAATCAAAGCCGATCTGACAGATGGTTGTCCAATTTTCTCTTAAATGCCTCCAGCACTGGAGCGCTCACCACCTCCCGAGGTCATTGGTTCCCTTGTTGTACTGCTCTAACAGTTAAGAGGTTTTTCCTGATATTCAGCCAAAATCTGGCTTCCTGTAGCTTGAGCCCTTTATTATGTGTCTTGTGCTCTGGGATGATTGAGAACAGATCCTTATCCTCATTATGACTACCTTTCAAGTATTTGAAAAGCTATCATATCTCGCCTCAGTCTTCTTTTCTCAAGACTGAGCATGCCCAGTTCTTTCAGTCTTTCCTCCTAGGGCTTGGTTTCCAGCCCCCTGATCATCCTTGTCGCCCTTCTCTGAACTTGTTCCAATTTGTTAGCATCTTCCTTAAAGTATGGTGTTCAGAACTGGACACAGTACTCTAGGTCCGTGGTTCTCAAACTGGGGTCCCCAAGATGTTCTCGGACTGCAATTCCCAGAAGCCTTCACCACTAGCTGTCCTGGCTGGGATTTCTGGGAGTTGCAGTCCAAGAACATCTGGGGACCCATGTTTGAGAACCAGTGCTCTAGGTGAGGGGCCTAATCAGTGCTGAATAGAGGGGAACTAGTACCTCATGGGATTTGAAGACTCTGCTTCTGTTAAGGCAGCCTAAAATGTCAGATATCCCCGAACAGATAGGCAAGATCCTGTCTCTAACGTCTTGACGACTTTTGTACAATGTAAAACTGTTTTTTTTTTAATGGCTTAAGTAAGTTTGGTTTTGTTTTCACCCACTTCCTGCAGGTTTCCTTTAAAGCTGTGATGAAAATGTGATTTGAAATGGGCTCATCCCAACACAGGAGTACAAGGGGGAAGAACTGCTGTTTTTTCTCTGGACTGAAATGACCCAAATGTACTTCAAGCATTTTCTTGGGTGACAATCGCGTCCGACCCTCTTTTTCAGCTTCTCTGTAGAAAACTAAACAAAATCCCAGCTCAAAGTCCCTATCTGTTTTTATTTTAAATCACCCCCCCCGTGTGAACTTCAGCCTGTGTCAAGAAAGACCTTTCGCTGTGCTACATGGACTTTGTTCTGTGTGCTTCTGCTTCCCCCCCCCCCAGCCTCATCCCACCTGCATCCTAATGATCAATGAAAAGATAATATTGTGCCTGTGGTGTGTTCAAATCTGTTTAACTACCGTGTTGGTTACACTTTTGCCGTGCATGTGATGTGTGTGTGTGTGTTCATAGTCAAAAACCACTTGAAGGAGAACGTTAAGCTAACAAACTTAAGCTTCAGAGTGTTGTAAGGAGAAGCTTGAGACAGGAAAAGAAGTTGACAGTTATTTCAAGGAGATTTTTTAAAGGGGGAAAATAGAAGATTTGAAGATGTAACAGGCAGACACACCTTTCATATATGAAAGATCCCGTTGAGCTTGAGCTGCACACACTGAACACTTCTTTACAGGTGCTTGACAATCCTTGCTTTTATAGGCAATAAACATGGGATATTTATTGAGTCTTTGGGTGGGTAGAGGATCATTTATGGTTTATCCTATATGAGACCTTTCTGTAATTCTACTCCTCCCTTCTGTTTCTCCATTTGTGCTCGTGTCCCCCTAAGAAGAGAGATAAGGGGGTAGAATCAGCAATAGGTGAAGCAGAGCTCTGTCTAAACTGGGCCACCCAAATGTCCCCTTTCCTGGGAAGGCAGAAGAAACTAAGTAATCAAAGCAGATCAAGATCATCCACCATTATGTCCATTCCTCATATGATTCATCTCTTGGGTCCAGTCCTTTTCTTCTCTTTCATTGACTAAAGGTAAAGGTAAAGGTTCCCCTTGACATTTAGTCCAGTTGTGTCTGACTCTAGGGCGCGGTGCTCATCCCCGTTTCCAAGCACTAGAGCCAGCGTTTGTCCGTAGACCGTTTCCGTGGTCACGTGGCCAGCGCGACTAGACACGGAACGCCGTGACCTTCCCACCGAGGTGGTACCTATTTATCTACTCGCATTTTTACATGCTTTCGAACTGCTAGGTTGGCAGGAGCTGGGACAAGCGACAGGAGCTCACTCCGTCGCGTGGATTCGATCTTACGATGGCTGGTCTTCTGACCTTGCAGCACAGAGGCTTCTGCGGTTGAACCCACAGCGCCACCATGGTTCCCTCTTCCTTGACTAGCATTAGCTAAACTGAGGTCTTAAAGGAAGCTGTCGAACCCTCACCTCCGTGCAATGATGGCAGCCCTTCCTCCCCACAGAACACTGCCCAAGTGAACTGGTTAGGTTGGGTTGGTCTTCCCACACCTGGGGCACTGCCATCTTGAATATTTATTTAAATCGTGGAACAAATCTGTTTGGAAAGACTTTTAGGGAACCCCTTTCAGGAGAACACAGGATAGAAAGGATGAGCACAATCGCCTCTAAAAGTAATTGGCTTGAAAGTATTGGAGGAAATGACTAGGGACCAATTTCAGAGAAACTGTAATTTGAAATTATTAGTGTCAGGAAACTGCAGTGTGGACTGTTTCCCCCCCTCCTTCCATATTTCCTTGGAAAGCCTTTTAAAGTGCGATTTTAAAAATGTATTTTTTTTAATAAGCGAGGTGCTTGTTGAAATGTCTTTTGACTAAATTAATTAAAACGTTAAATGGCATCCTTTTCATTAGTTGTGTGATCTATTAATACGATCGCCACCATCATCTGAAATCACGCGTCAGAGGGATCTCAAATCATCGTGTCCTCCTAAAATCCCAAAACAAAAGTCATAAAGCAATGAAAAAGGGAGTAAATATATGTGAAGGTAGACCAGCTAGCTAGAATGCTTGGAGAGATAAAGATATTAGTTCCAGAAGCAGGAAACAGAGTTGTTAATCCCAGTTGTACACCTATGAGATGGATAAGCAACCTCCAGAGGTTGGGGGCACACACATTTTTCCTAGACGGTGGAGGGATAGTTCCATGCCCTTATCCCCACCTTTTTTCTTGACATTTTAAGCAAAATCTTAAACTGCCTCATAGCACTTTTTAATGGCCGGTTTTATATGTTTTCATACCCCAATGCTTTTTTAAAAATAATTTTCTGGCTGAAAAAGTTGTGCTCTGCCTCTGCCTGGGGGTCATATATATATATAAAGCATTGTGGGTGGGGATACAGTGGGGCACCTTTTGCATACAGGAGGGAGTGCCACAATTGGACCTCATCACTCCAAAGTCTGTATCTTGTTAACACATAAGAGCCCTGTGGCAGAGAGAGGTTAAACTGCAGTACTGCAGTCAAGCCTCTGCTCATGACCTGAGTTCGATTGTGACAAGTTGACTCGGGCTTTTGTCTTTCCAAAGTCGGTAAAAATGAGAACCCAGCTGGCTAAACTGTCCAGAGAGTGCTTTAGCACTATGGGGTGGTATATAAGTCAAAACAAAAACAACACCATAAATGCATAATGGGAAAAATACTGTTTGTGTAGTTAAGGCAATGTAAACTTAGTCCGGGGACGGGTGGTAACAATCCAGCAGCATTTTACATCCTCTGTATGCAGGCTGTATATATAGGGCACAGATAGACAGAAAAAAGAGAACAATGAAAGGCAGAACAATACTAAACAAGTAATACAGACAGAGGGGGAAAAAACATAACCTAAAAAGCTATTTATTATTTATTTTATTTAAAATATTTTTACCCCGCTTTCCTCCTTAAAAGGACCCAAGGCAGCTTACATCACTAAAATACTATATTTAAAAGCTAAAAACAGTGCGTACTGTTTTTCCCCAAAAATAAGACAGGGTCTTATATTAATTTTTGCTCCAAAAAATGCAGTAGGGCTTATTTTCAGGGGATGTTTTATTTTTTTCCATGTACAACCATCAATATTTATTCAAATACAGTCCTGTCATCTTCTGGTTGCTGCACAAGGGTGGAGGGCGGGCTTTCACTTAACTAGGACTTATTTTGGGGGGAGGGCTTGTATTACGAGCATCCCGAAAAATCATACTAGGGCTTATTTTCAGGGTAGGGCTTATTTTCGGGGAAACAGGGTATACAAATATTAAAAGGATTGTTTGTTTGATATCACTCAAAGAATAGTAAGCTAAATCAGCACTAAAGACAGATTCAAAGCAAAAAGGCACAACATTTTGTTTAAAAAAAACCCTCTCAGCGAGCCAGCCACTGAAGGAAAGCCTGCCTGAAGAGAAAGGTTGCGGAAGGACAGCCAAGACGGGGCCAGCCTGGCCTCCAGTGGGAGGGAGTTCCAAAGCCTAGGGGCTGCCACAGAGAAGGCCCTCTCCCGTGTTCCCCATCAAATGCAATTGTGAAGGTGGTGGGACCAAGAGAAAGGCCTCTCCTGATGATCTCAACACCCAGGCAGGGTCATAAAGGGGGATGCAGTCCTTGAAATAGCTTGGACCCAAGCCGTCTGAGACTATATTTTTAAAACTAGCTCTTTGAATTGTGCCCAGAAATGGACTGGCAGCCGGCACTGGTGTAAGGAGGTGATAGGATCCCTGTAACTTGTCCCAGTTCACAATCTGACTGCAGCATTTTGGACCTGCTGACTAAGGTTAAAAGTGGTGGTGATGGTGAGACTTTCGGCTTACAGTTGCCTAATTTCAAGTGCTGTTGCCTAATTAAACAAGAAAAGCAACACTGAACCCCAAAGGTCACTTCTACAAATGAACGGCAAAATATAAAGAAGGAGCAATGGGACTGGACTTGGAAGGAGATCGAGGAAGGAGGAGGAAAGAGGGACTGAATGTTGGGTACTGGCAGGATGAGTACGATAAGGCAAACGACAATAAACACAAACCTGAAATCATAGTCGAGCTCTTTCAGAAACAGAGATGGCCTTGAACTGCTGGTTCGGCTGTTTGGCACAGTTCGTTTCCCAGCCGAACAGCGGATCGGTGGTTCAATGCACCACCCCGTCTAGTGGGTGCCCACTCAGCAGCAGTGCCCTTTCTCACCTCCTCCAGGCAGTGCTGCTGCATGGGCACAATGCCAACCCACGGATCAGCTGTTTGTCAAGAATTGTTCCTTTAAGTGAACAAGGGGTTAAATTTAATATTGTAGTGAGAATGCAAAGTCATGCCTGTAAAGTCAAGTCAATGGATGACTGATGGCATGCAGCTGGAACAAGCTTGGGTAGTGCTTGTTAACCACGTTCAGCTGCTATGTCTGCAGTGATTGGCTGCTCTCACTATTTAAGCAAGAGAGTGAGAACAGCACTTTGCCACTCAGTTGTGAGTCTGGTGGTCATTACTTTACTTCTGTGAATGTTATGTTGCTCTGAGAGATCTATGCCTATGTATATAATGCCATGTACATATGTCTGACCAATGCTAATATATCAAGTCTAATATATTATGCTATAAGTCTTATCAGAACTCTCTCCGTGTTTTTCCTTATACGTCCGCGTCTTTGCTCTGCTTATAAAGGGGAGGATTTGAAGCTACCAGATAAGAGACTCTGTGTAACTTGTTATCTTGGGCTCCAAGGTTTGTTTTCCCTAACAGAGTGCTCTTGGAAGTTTCATTATCCCAATCTGACTCCAAGCTTCTGGAGAGGCAAACGCCACATCCGCCTTTGGAGTTGGACCCACGCCAACACTGTTCAGCTATGGGAAAAATGGGCCAAACTGCTGAACCAACAGTTCATGTCCATCTTGATCCAGAAATGTTCCTGCTGCTAACAGAAACCTGAGGAGGAGGCAGGAGCAAAGGGAGAGACTGCAGTGGAAGGGGGAAATAACAAGTATGTACTGTTCATCAGGGACATGGTGGCGCTGCGGGTTAAACCGCAGAAGCCTCTGTGCTGCAAGGTCGGAAGACCAGCCGTCGTAAGATCGAATCCACGCAACGGAGTGAGCTCCCATCGCTTGTCCCAGCTCCTGCCAACCTAGCCGTTCGAAAGCATGTAAAAATGCGAGTTGATAAATAGGGACCACCTCGGTGGGAAGGTAATGGCGTTCCGTGTCTAGTTGTGCTGGCCACGTGACCACGGAAACTGTCTTCGGACAAACGCTGGCTCTATGGCTTGGAAACGGGGATGAGCACCGCGCCCTAGAGTCGGACACGACTGGACTGAATGTCAAGGGGAACCTTTACCTTTGAAAGAAAATAGAAAGAAAACCAAAACAGGCTGTGGCGTCTTAAAAGACTGTTATATTTCATTGTGAGTTTTCATGGATACATCCACTTCTTCAAACATATTAGAGTGAAGCAACACCACAGGATATATACAAGTTAGGCACAGGAGATAAATTAGCAAGGTGACAATAAGATTGTTGTCACAAATAATTAACAAAGAGAAGGCTGCTTTCAAAAGATCGTCTGGTTGTGGCAGAACCCTCAATCAAGAGTCCATTAACTTGTACAATCTAGCTGCAGTTGATCTGTTCTCAGAGTCTTGTCCATATACATGATTGTAGGGAGAACTGTGTGTTCATTTATAGTGTGCTAAGAATTACTGGTCGTCATTTAATCCTTTCAATGCATTGTGGAATCTAGGTATGTATCTTTTCTCATCCATCTCTCTTTCCAGTCTTGTTTTGTAATTATTTTTCTTTGTCATAGTCACTTGTAAGTCCTTTACCAAGTGTCCTGGGAGATCGAAATGTAATGAAACAGACTTTTGCATTTTCCAACTTCTCATGTTAGATTTATGCCCATTAATTCTCTAAAAACTGTCCCGTTTGTCCTACGTGGAGCGCTGATGGGCATTGTTGGCAAAATGAACAAGTAAATGTGTCCGTGATGTTGTGGGTGACATTGTTGAGGCCTGCAATTGTGTTGCCAGACCAGATGTGGCCACAAAGTCACCATGTAGATTTGTAGCAGGGTCTAATTTCCATTTCTATACCCGTGTTGTGTAATCTGTTGTGTGTCGATAGTTGTTTGAGATATTTCCAAAATTTTGTCTGCCAACGGCTGCCAACTGCCTCCAGAAATGTCTGGGAGGCGGGCAGGCTAATGAGGAATGGCCAGTATCTCAAATGGACGTGGCTCTCGTGTACCTCCCACGATGCTTTCGAGGCTCACATCCTTTATTCCGTCGGGCAGCTGGAACTTGAATGCCTGGAGCAAATTAGCAAAGAAAATGAAGAGCTCGGTTTGAGCTAATGGCTCCCCCAAGCAAGCGCGACGACCTGCAGGAGGACAGAATTATTTTTGAGTTACCTGAGGATTTAAAACAGGGGAAGTGCATTCCAGTGGCATCCTGTTGCTCTTGCAGATTTTTTTTTTAGTTGTTATGGTTTGTTGTTTAGCAGGTAGCTAGCTGCTAAACCTGTTATTTACTTCAATAAGATTTCCTGTAAGCTCTGTAAAGTAAGTGTTACTTGAAGGAGGAAACCTTTAATCACCACCCTCTTCCTCATGGTTTCCTCAGGATTAACTTTGCCTTGGGCAAAGTTATTGTTTATTGCAAGAGGACTAAGCCCTTTGTTATTTAAGGGATTTAGATCTTAGTTGTTAATTTCCCTCGTATCCTCACAGCCAGCTGGTCCAGCTGTTGCTTTTGTTGCTTCTACCATAGAAAGGGGGTGTTTTGATAAATTAACAGGTAAACTGATTCTATGGTGAAGTAAAATGTACTCTGTAATGAATTTTACTTTACTTTAAGAGCATCTCAATGGAGAGGGTGTTCTGAAGCAAATCTTTTCTTCAGATTAAATCTCATCAGGTTTGTGGGAGAAAATTTATTTCTTAATACTGAGAAATTGTATAATTCTAAACGGTAAAATAAAATGACATCGGGGGGAGGGAATTCTACGAACCTCTTTCTACTAAACCTTTTTTTAAAAAAGAGGGCAACATAAACAACCCATTTCCAAGCTAAATCTTACTGTGATACTGTAAGATCACCCTTTACGAAGTCTGCCTATGTTAGAGCAGGTATATTCTCACATTCTTCCTCTTAAACACTTTGTATTCTGCCATTACTTTTCTCCCTTAAAACAGTGACCATTGGCTACTGGAGGAGCACAAAGTTATACACGTAGACAATCAGGGGTTTCATTCACAAGTATCCTGGAAAAACTCACAAGTATGTTTTTCCTACTGTGGACACTGACGACTGGAGATAGATTGGTTCAATTTCACAATTGTGGACTCATGCAAATCTAAACTCGGTTATGCCTGAAAGTTCACATGCAACTTTAAAAATACATGCAAACCTTGGAGCAGTTTTTAAAGGTGTACCCATGTTGCTTTGTTTCTGCATCTATAACAAAAACAAAGCAAAAAACGAACGAACGAACGAACGAACGAACGAACGAACGAACCAACCAACCAACCAACCAACCAACCAACCAACCAACCAACCAACCAACCAACCAACCAACCAACCAACCAACCAACCAACCAACCAACCAACCAACCAACCAACCAACCAACCAAAAAGCGAAGTACTGTGGAATGAAATAACTAAATTGCTTAGCCTTTAAGTTGCCCCAATATTTTCATAATTTAGGTTTGGTTTTTTCTTTCCCCCCATCTGCGGAATCAGTATCCGCTGATTCACTTAACCGCAGCCACCTGTGGCCAATGAAACCGGATCACCCAAAGCAGTTTAAATTCTGGCAAATCCATTCCTTGGGTCCAGGCCAGGTTTTCAAAATGTCTGGAGCAAAGGAGCACAGAGAATCTATGGTGGGGTTCATACTAGTTTGGTAGAAGGGTTGGGGGGGGGGATTCTGATAGGAAAAAAGTTCCCCTCACCATACAAGAAAGTTATTCATAAATTAAAGTTTAACAACATACTTGCTATGTGTTTGCAATGCATTCGCTACTATTTGTGTTTTTCAGTATCCATGGAAGGTTTGGAATTTATCTCCTGTGGATACAGGGATCCTGCTGTATGTGCAGATATTATGTATATTAGGGGAGGGCACACAAGAACATGTATACTCTGCAAATAATGCTGAAGAAAGTACTGCATCAAGGAAATTGCTTCCAAACATGCATAATATGCAAAATGCATAGATTAGGAAAAATGCACAAAATGCATACAAATTTTTATCCAGATTTATTTTTTAGTTTTTTTAGGGGAAAAAAAGTTTCTGAAAGTTTGGGAAGAGCCATACTTTTAAAATTGAAAAATTCTGAACCTTTCAGCCAAACTGAATAAATGCGGGGAAGGTGTGGGGGTGGGGGAGGACTAAGAAACTGAAATAGACAGATTTGCTTATTGCTTCTGGAAACCATAGTTCTGGAGTCCAGATTCAATCTGGCTCAGTTCGGAGAGCACATGCAAACGGTGCTCCAGATAAAATGATAAAAGAGGGCCTGTGTGGGAAGTAATAACCCGAAATGGGGTGTGTGAAGGGAGGGACAAGTGTGTGAACAGAGATGTGATTCTGGCTTGCTATTGAACCTGAATCAACGTACAGTCTTTGTACAGGTTCATAGATTACAAGGGGAACCTAGGTTGATATCTTAGTTTGTGACCAGTATGAGAGACAGTTTCCTGGTCAAAATATTATTAGAAACTGGTTTGGCAAGCCTGCTTATTGAAGCAGAATTTGGGGGTCCGGAGTGGTCGTCGTGTGGGAAAGCAGGTAGGTGAGAAAGGGATCCACTCAAGAAGAAAGCTCATTTCCTGGTCCATGGATTATTGGATCAAGGCTGAGATCTCTGAAATGGATCCTTTTTTTTCAGAGCTGAAGGTGGTAAAGACAATAGATTTGTGGTAGTGTTTTTCCGGTCATACGCTTTTCTTCTGTGTGGGATCAGCGGTGGTGTGAGGCAAAAAAATAAATAAATCAGTGACAGCATTGAGAGCTATCCTCCCCCCCCCCCCGTACCAAATTTTAAACTCTCTTTCCAATAAAATAAAATAAAACCAAATAATTTTTAAAAATAACTGCTTTCCAGACCACTGTCAACCGCATCTGTGGCAGCAAGGTGCCAAAAATGATCAAGTGCTAAGCTGAGGATTGTCTGTCAGAAGAAGGGCGATCCAGAGCTGGGAGAAGTTCATTTTTAAGGCTATCTCGCCATCTTGGATGCAGGATTGTGCGAACTGTAGTCCCAAAAGGAACATCTTTGAACTCTTGACTGTCTCCATGCCATGCTCTTGGCGAGCTTTCCAGAAGCTGTGAGTGGCAATATGAGGGATTCACGGTTTCTTTGGCCATTTTGACAAATTTAAAAATAAAACCCAAATCCTTTCTTATCAGTGGTTGACCGTGTCTAAAGGAAAATGCTTTTGAGGTCACCTCAAGGGAAGGCTGCTTCTGTCTGTAATAACTGCACATTCCCAGGTAATGTCACGAGCTGTAACACTGTTCAGAGCTTGCACTCTGGGGAGAGAGGTGGCATCAGTTAATTAATTACCTATTGCATAAGGAATGAATGCATCGTTGTTTACAAAGTTCCCCTCTGAATCAAGGAAGTGTCCAGGGTTGAACTTCCAAGGAGTTTCCCAGCAGTCTGGGTCATACAGCACAGAGTGCTTGTTGGGTAATATGAAAGTTCCCTGAAAAGGGAAGAAAATGTGGAGGGGAAAAAGTTAACAGAGGGTGCGACTATGTTAATACATTGATGCGCAGAATGCTCTGGGATTGAAATGTTCAGATTCACCTTATTTTCCATTCCGCCCCCAATCCATACTTTCCCTTCCACCTCTGGGACGTCTATTTTTTCCCACCCATCAAACGCATTCTCATTGATTCAGACAGTGAGTCAATGCAACGGGTGACCAGAAACTGACTCTCCCAGCTTCCTAGTTTAAGTAGGGAGAGAGGAAGCAAAAGGGCACTTGGGTGGTGTCAGTTCCCACCACCCAAGTGCCCTTTTGCTTCCTCTCTCCCTACTTAAACTAGGAAGCTGGGAGAGTTGTGCAGGCAAGAGCTTCTGGGAGTTGCAGTCCAAAAATGTCTAGAAACCCAAGGTTGGGAACCACCGCTCTACAGTAACTCTGCCTCCTGCAAATCTGGATGGCTGCAGTACAGCCACCTTAATTAACAAGGTGCTAACAAGTTCGGACTGGCAATGTCCTTCACACTCTCTGCTGACTCCTATGTGATCCGTTAAAGCACATTCACCCAGGGAAACCCAAACAGGAAGGGAGAGAACTTCGTCACTTGTTTGTATGTTTTTTTACACAGCTCTTCAAGGTGGCTAGCCAGTTGAATAAAAACATTATCTTTTGGTGGCTATAATGCATAAGAGAACGTTCTGGCATGGTTAGCTTTCCCGAAGAACCTGTTTGCTGAAAGACATGTGAAGACTACCCCTCAAAAAAAGAGAAACAGAGAGAAATTTAGGGGGAAAAGAAATAAACAAACAACACAAAGAAGTATCCTTTTTGGAAGGTAAATGCAATCTTGGAAGCTTGAGCCCGTCGGCAGGGCCTGTTGCAGGATCTGGCATACAACGGTTTCAAAGACCGGTCTCACAAGCAATGCAAGTCTGGGCAGGCAAAAAAAGGGCACCCCCTGGAATTGACTGCATAAAACATGAAGACAGTGGCTAAGGTTTTACTCACTCAAAACACCCAGAACTGTGTATATAAAGCTTTGTATGCGAGACAGTCTATAGATCTAGAGAAAAATAAGCAACAGTCAAATCGGGGATGTATTTCTGCACCCAGAGATTGCTGCCAAGCTCATAAGAGGACCACGAGTGGGGGGGGGGGGGGGATTGCTTCTGGACTGCAAAGTTTAGGGCACAGCTGTCCTTTCAGTGCAGGATGCAGGTTTGCTTGTGTAAAACAAAGGCTTTTAATTTCATACACAGGCCAAATGGTACCATTCCACATGCTAAGTTCTGACTTAAGCACTTTATCTCACTAAAACAGAGAGTTAGGTTTGACAAGAAAACAAATACTGCATATATTTCAGTTTCTCACAACATTATTACTATATTATTCATTTAAAACATGTATACTCCGCCTTTCTCCTCATAAGAACCCAAGACAGCTTACAATATTAAAAATAAAGAGAATGGTGGGGGGGGGGGGGGGGAACACAGATACCCAACTTTTAGGCATGCAGTCAATTGCAAAAATGCCTCTTCTCTTTCTAAAGCTGGGACAAAATAGCCTCCCCTTCAAAATTTCCATACATTTTCCATCTCTAAGTAAAATATAAGGCTGGGGAAAACAGAAGGATGAAGCCATACAGGTCTTTAGTTTAAGGCTACAATATTATGAGCTGGCTGAATAGCACAGTGGTTTAGGTATCTATCTAGCTGTGGAGACAAGAGGTTGAGAGTTCAATTCCCCACTGGCCCTCTAGGGAGAAAGAGCCACCCTGGGTGGCCTTGGGCCAGCTGCACCATCCCAGGGTGCCCCCAGAAGAAGGGAATGGTCAACCACTTCTGTGTCTTCTACGGCTAGGAAACCCTGAAAAGGGCCACCATGAGTCAGAACTGACTTGATTATTATTATGTTTTATAATGTTGTGAGTATGAGGATGGCATGCCCATATTTTGCAAGGAATCCCAGCTCCTGATTGGTGCTATTCTAGTTCTTATCATGGTGCTAATACCCTTGTTTAGGACAGGGAGTGATCTTATACCTTAGCAATAGGAAATCCCAGCAGAGTCATATCCTTCAAGCAGCACCGCATGGTCGCGATGCCTGTAACAGACGAAAAGCGCAAAGTCTCGTGAAGCACAGCATTGGTGTACGGTAGTTTGACCCGGTCCTCATAAGTGATGATTTGAGAGCGTCCCATAACAGCATCTATTTCATTCTGGATCTTGTCTAGAGATAAATAATTGTCTTGATTTAATATAAACAGAAGTTGTTCTTTCCCCCTTTTCTAACTGTGTGTGTGGGCCCAGTTTCCTTCTTCAACCCTCAGTAGCAGTGTCTAGTCTACATTCTACTAGCTTGGTTTACTAGCTCCCTCCCTCCCTCCCTCCCTCCCTCCCTCTATCTATCTATCTATCTATCTATCTATCTATCTATCTATCTATCTATCTATCTATCTATCTATCTATCTATCTATCTATCTATCTATCCATCCATCCATCCATCCATCCATCCATCCATCCATCCATCCATCCATCCATCCATCCATCCATCCATCCATCCATCCATTTGCTGCCTTTCTCCTCATAGGGGATCCCAGGTCGCTCACAATTAATACTAAACAACAATCCACAGTTTTAAAATACTGCGAAACCTATATTAAAAACAATTTAATCTATGTTGATATTAAAACAAAGATAAAAAACAATTTTTAAAAGATTTTAAAACCACTTAAAAATCTTTAATTTTAATAATTATAGCATTCTTGAGATACCCCCCCTTATTGCTTAAAAGCCTGCCTGAAAAGGGAAGTCTTTGCCTAACAATGAAAGATCAAGAAGGATGGCGACAACATGGCTTCTCGGGCAGTGGATTCTAAAGCCTGGGAGCAGCCACTGAGAAGGCCGTCTCTCAAGATACATTACATCTACAGCATACCTCTGATCTACCAAGACGGTAACTCCACCAAAAAGAGGCATTATTAATCTGGCATGACTAAAATATTTGGGTCAGGCCAGTGTGCTACTTTTTCTTCTTTATTTTCTAAAGAACACACATTTCCTACCAGCTGGTACCCACCTTGAACATCTGGATATTTTAGCAGATAGCACAGCCCCCAGCACAGGGTGTTGGCTACAGTTTCTATCCCTCCAATTAAAAGGTCAACAGCTGTTTGAACCAAGTTTTCTTCATTGAATGTGGATGATGGATCATCTTTGCTCTGGAGGCCAAATGCGTTAAGAAACACCAGAACATCAGTTTACTTTTAATAAAAAATAATAATAAAAGGTATTCCTAAGGATTTTAGGCTTAAAATGTTTAATCACATGTCATTTTAAAAAGTCGTTAAAATAACAGCTGTAAAGCTCACGGAAACAAATATATTTATTTCATAATAGACAAAAGTCAGTTCCTGCAGTCTTTTTCTTTGTCATGCTCAGAAGTTGGAGAAATTATTTTCTGAACGACAGTTCTCAGAACGGCTCATGCTGGCTGGGGTTCGGCACCTAGATAGCTCTTGTAAACATCCGACTGAAACCCAGAAGGGATTAGGAGAATTATGACATTTTAAGAACGGACAAATTTGCTATGGTGTAAGCTGCGCCTCAATGGATAATGACAAGAAAACTAGGGGGGAGCCATGCTGTTACCTTGGCAATTTGGTCAAGATAGAAATCAATGAGATCATGATTTTCCTGGCCTTTTCTCCATCTTTCCTTGTGGCTTTGCATTTTCTCTCTCACTAGGTTGTGAATGAAGGCATTGCTCTCGAAGACCTCCCGATAAAGTCCTTTCATGTGACTCATAACTGTCGGGCAAGCATCGTACAACTGTGGGTGAGAAATCAAACTGAAGGGAGGGAAAATGTCCTCCAGTGATCCTTCAAGAAAGCTTGACTGACACGTGGAGGCAACGTTAATAAGATGGAGCTGATGGCTCACCATTTTTCAGAACAATGTGACATGTCTAGATGGGTTGTAGATTTATCTTTCAAAAAAAAAAAAAAGGCAATTGAAAATATTAAATAAATAAAAAGCAGTCTTATCCTAGCTCACAATATTCGTCTATTTAGGCCAGTGCTTAGAAAGGATGCATTCATTTTATCCTATTAACATTAAATTTGTCACTTTAATATAGATTACCATGGAAAAGATTACTGAAAATACAGTGATTGGGAATGTATAGAAATCGCATCTCAGAAATTTCTTCATAGAAACCAATTTCCTAAAAAATTAAACCCCCTCCATGCAAAAGTCACAGAACTGAAAACTACTGGCTTCAGTTTCTTAGGATACTTTAATTTCAGGAATGTTATTAGATGTTTGAAAAATGTGTTTAGTATTTGCGGAAATTTGAAGCAAAATCAACCTCTGACACAAAGTGAGAAAGGAAGATGAAATGCATGGACCCTCCCCTATGAAGAGCTTTATTACCAGATTACCTCTGGATGTAAATGGTTGTCCTTAGGGAAGGTCCTTGCAAATAATCCCAGCTTTCCAACTTTGAGTAAAGTTTATCTAGGAGGGCAGAATTTCATTTCCTAGTATTTATGTCTATCTGTTCCTACATTTCAAAATGCAGAGGAATTTCCAAATGAGAAAAAGCTTTTGATTAAAAGCAAAAACATGATGTTAACTGTATTACTAAAAGTAAGGAAATTGTGACCATTGAAAATAACATAGTTTAAACCAAGAAAAAAAAAGGTAACTTGTTTCCAGCATCCTTGGTCTAAATTTATGAATGATATCAGAAAAACATTTGAAGTAATGACAACAGGAGTATAAGGGAGCTCACCCTGCCCCAGAAAGTAAAGGGCACGAAGAGAAGGAGATAGACGGCTTTTATCAGTTTGTTGAAAGAGTCATCTTCATGAGGAAAGGGGTCACCAAACACAAAAGAACATATGACATTACCCACAGTACGGACGATGGGAATCTTGGGTTCAAAGGATGATCCTGTAAATGCAAGAAAATACTAGATGTGACTACACATCTTGCATTAAACAACAATAGAAAGAAGAGTTTACAAATGTCAAGAAAGAAAAAATTGTACTGGCCAAAATCCATGTGCAGTTTTACTAATTTTAGCTTTACTATGTTTTAGCTTTATGATGTCTTTATGCTTTTGTTTTTTATATTGTCTCTTTTATTGTTGTACACCACGCAGAGTGACCATTGGTCAGATGGGCAGTCTAGAAGTCCAATCAATCAATCAATCAAATTTTATGCCTGCTTAAGTACATTAGTGTAACTTGGAGCCTCATATAGTCACTAATTCAGAAGTCCTTGATTTAATTCCTGGATGTGTGCTAAGCCACATGACTGACAGAATACTAGGAATTCAATTGGGATCTCGTCAATTTGCTGCCAATCACCACCAAGTTATGCCAATATGCTTCCCCGGCTGTAACTATTCACTAAAATCCTAATGGTGTTTGCCCACCCAGCTATTATCTATTATCTGATGTTCATGGATTGATTGATTTTATGTTTATTGATCTTATTTATTTTATTTCATTTCCTTTATATTTCCTTTTTTTAATTGTTACATTATATTATTTATTGGTAACTGTCCAACGTAGTGTCTTGCACTTATCGGGCAATATAGAAGCCTAATAAATAAATAAATAAAATAAATACTGACCACAGAATGCACTTGATGGAAAGAAAGGAGGAGTGCTGGGCTCATATAATCTATCCCCTGGAGGAAACCCACAGCTACAATATAGCTTCAACAGCCTTCAGGAACAAGTCATTGTTATTGATGACCTTAAGCAAATAATTTGCTGTATTATGTGTTATTGATCCATTGCACAGTCCTTCCAATCAGACCAGAACAATACAGGGAAATACCTTCTAGTGCCCTCTAGTAGAAAATACAAATATTGCATTTTACAAAATATTTGCCAAACTATGAAAGGTAGACAAAGAATATTTCCCGTGCTAGAAGATAGGCCTGTCTTCTTAACATGCCTCCAAAAATACCTTTAAATGTCCTTTACGGGCAATCTTTAAAAATGCTGTTCATTACACTTATAAAGTAGCTTCGTAATGATTTGTATTGCTTTATTATAGTTTTGTAACTGCTTGTTACATTATCTGTTACCCTAAAAGCAACTTTTTACCAATTTAGTACAGTGGTGCCTCGCTAGACGATGTTAATCCGTTCCGCGAAGATCGCTGTCTAGCGAAAACATCGTCTAGCGAAGCACGTTTTCCCATTGGAATGCATTGAAATCTCTTCAATGCGTTCCAAGGGAAAACGCAGTCGTCTAGCGAAAATCTCCCATAGGGAAACATCGTCTAGCGAGTGCGGGTCCCCGTCGGAATGCACTGACAGCTGCACTGACAGCTTTTCACCACTAGTCGGCGCATTCCTATGGGGAAACCTCATCGTCTAGCGAAAATTCCCCATAGGAGACATCGTTTTGCGAAGCGCAGTAGCGATCGCAAAAAGGCATCATCTAGCGATTTCCTCGTCCTGCGAGGCAATCGTCTAGCGAGGCACCACTGTATTTGCAGAAATGTGAATAATAATTATTATTATTTACAAATGTCTACATAATGTGTAACTAGTTGCTTCCAAGCTGTGCAAGGAACTCAGTCTTTTTAAGCACTGATGTGTTACTGCATCTTTCAGTTGTTTAGTCCTTACTTGTGAGTTGCTCATTAGCCTTGCCTCTTGGTTTCTCCTTTGTTTGTTATTTTCTCTCTAGTTCATAACTGCAACTCCTAGTCCTCTCTCTGCTCCGGGGGTCATCTCAGTCCTGACTGTCCGCAATGATGAATCAAAAGACCCCTTTCTGTAACTTATGTCCCTAAGATCTAGTTCTGCCTTCTCCTCTCAAGCCTGGTCAAATATATTGTGGTAGTGTGATGAATTTGGAGAGACCACTTGGGCAGAGCTACACTAAGGATTGTTGCCATCCTGAGAATGCTGGTCCTTTCTTCGTTCCTGTGAGAAGCACCACAGTGCAACCCGATAATTTTCACCCAGTAATGGGCAACATCAAGAGCCTTTTAAGCAGCTGCCATCAAATCTCCTGTAGTCAATGTTGAGGAGCAAAGAATATGAACAAATCCAGACATCCCTTGGGCACCCAGGGCACCTCTTAGCTGGTCCTTTCACTGCAGAAGAACCCATGTGAGGGCAACTCATCATAAGGTGAGAGGTCTGGTGAAGGGAGGCCGTTCCCTCCATTCATTGGCCCCAAAGGCCAACAGCCTCCAGAAAGTCTTCGAGAAATGACATCGTTTACTTCACATTTTGAGGATAAAACAGGGCTTGCCAAAGACCACTCACCTCGGCTCATTAATAATAATAATAATAATAATAATGTGCTAGTAAGTAAGTAAGTAAGTAAGTAAGTAAGTAAGTAAGTAAGTACCCTGTTTTCCCGAAAATAAGACCTAACCTGAAAATAAGCCCTAATATGATTTTTCAGGATGCTCGTAATATAAGCCCTACCCCAAAATAAGCCCCAGTGAAGTGAAACCCCGCCCTCCACCATGGTGCAGCAACCAGAAGAAGATGACATGACTGTATTTGAATAAATGTAGATGGTTGTACATGAAAAAAAATAAAGCATCCCCTGAAAATAAGCCCTAATGCGTTTTTTGGAGCAAAAAATTAATATAAGACCCTGTCTTATTTTCGGGGAAACACGGTAAGTAAGTAAGTAAGTAAGTAGACAGACAGGCAGGCAGGCAGACAGGCAGACAAACAAACAAATAAATAACCCCTTTTTTTCAGGGTTTTCCAGGTAAAGAATAAACAGAAGTGGTTTCCCCTTCCCTTCTTCTGGGGGTGCCCTGGGACTGTGCAGCTTTGCCCAGGACCACACAGACTGGCTTTACTCGCAGGAGGCCTGGTGGGGAATCGAACTCCCAACCTTTGGCTCCACAGCCAGAGAGACCTAAACCACTGACCTGTCCAACCTGCTCAGCTAATTAGAGGAAAGAAAGTCTGGAAATACAGTGGCTAAAATTCAGGAGGCCCCCTGAATCAGTAGGGATTTGCTGATTCAGCTCTTCTACTTTTTCCATTGATTCAGATGGGATGATTCCAACTGTGACTTATTCCTGAATTTCAGCCACTAAGTATATAAACAAAACAAAAAAAAACAAAACAAAACAAAGCTGTTTGTTGGGCTGTGTACCTTGTTTGCTTGCTATCAGCTTCAGCAGTTTGTGAGCTTCCACTTGCACCCGGTTTTCCAAGTCTTTCTTTCCTACCCCAAGATTTCTCAAGGTTGTCATGACAAAGCGTTTCTGTTGCTTCCAGGTATGGCCACTTGTAACAAAAATGCCTGTGGTACAAAGAGAAACCTTGCTTTATGTCAGTCGATATTTTCATATCGCAATCGATATCTTCATACACTGACGTGATCTTCCGGTCCTGGCAGGAGGACAGACTTCCCTTCTCCGCCTCCTCCAGCAGCTGCCCACTCAGTCAAGGAGGCGGGGAAAGGATTCCTGCAGCACAGCCCTTCAGTGAGCAGCTGCTGGAGGAGGTGGAGAAGGGAAGTCTGTCCTTCTGCCAGGACCGGAAGATCGCACAAAGAGCAGCACACGCTGAGTGGTGAGTGGGGGAGCTGGCCAGGGGGCAGGGGCAGGGTAAACGCAGCACCTGTGGTGCCACACTGATGTTAGACAACTCGACAAGAAGCAATTCGTGACCATCTCTAACTGGATGTCACCTACCAGTGCCAGCTAATGATTTTTTAAAAGAGAAATACAAGCCGTCTCTTGGCCTTTTATGAACTAAAAGCATGTATCCCTAAGCTCTTAGATAATAAAAAAGAGATGCAATGATGTGCAAACTTGGAAAAGTTATTTTTTTAGATCACACTTGACAGAATATCAGCCTTGATGCTGCCTAGGAGATTTTGGGAGTCACAGTCCATGTCAGTAACTTCTACCTGTGAGTCATGGCAATGGCCACACTTGGGTTTCACTGGATAGGTGGAGTTTCCGGAGGCAGAACATCCCCTTCTGTGCGTTCGCAACCAAGGATGTTGATACACTTGTTGAGTGTCTGCCTTGAAAAATCTATGGAGCTAAAGCTAAATAAACCAAGCCATCAAGGCTGTTCAGAAAAGGGGTGCTAGAGAGTGATTTTAGTGTCACACCTCAGAATATCAGTATTTACCTTTTTCACCCATTAGATCTGTCACCAAGGGAGACTTGGCTCTTCCTGAGGTCTCCTCTGAGTATGTGACAAGGCCCTCTTTGACTGCTTCATACCCATTAAGCACGACCACAGGTGTCTGCCCCATCCACATGGTGAAAATGTTCCCGTAGGTGTCTTTCAACTAGAAAGTGGATAAATGTCGATTAGGAAAACGGTTCAGTTGCATCTGCAAAAGTAAGTTGAAACCCAAATCTTGAGGGTATTTTTCTTTTAAGTGGGATTAAAGCAGGAATGGGCCACTGCAGTTTTTGATCTAATGTTTCCTGCTCATTTTTTTGATCCTAGCATGCTGTCCCAAGCCCTGAAAAGGAACAAAGAGGACAAAAAATGGCAAACAGCTTGAACTCTACTTCCAGTTTCATTTTAGACGTTTTGGGCTGAAGGTGAGGTTGGGGCCCTCTATTCCCTGTTTTATTGCAAAATCACTGGATTCCAGGAACAGGAAATGACATTTTTACAGTTTTTTTTAAGACCATAAAAATAGTTATGGGATTAAAGGATTACAGTTTGGGTTCTGGAAATTTTGCACTTCTGTGAACCAGGAAATCCTCCACTTAAATGTAGTATCAGCAATGAACATCAGGGATGTGAAAGAGAGCAGCCTCTGCTTCACATCTGGATTCAGTGGTTCGGCTTAGGACACGCTTCAGCCCTCTTGTGACAGAGTAGACCTTTCTCTTCAGGCAAGCCTTCCCTCAGTAACTAGCTGCCTGTGTGTGATTTTCAGATGGCTTATTATGCATGACTGCCTTGACTGGATTTTTAGTACTACTCGTGTTTTCCATTTCTCAGAGTGGTATTTGTTTTTCCTTTTTAAATATTTGTATACTTATTGTTCTTAGCTTTCATGTTGCCTTTTAATGGTGTAAACTGCCTCTTTATAACTCATTGTTCTTAGGTTTAAATATTGTCTCTTATTGATGTTAACAGTCATTGTATAATTCTTCTCAACTTTCAATATTGTCTTTCAATATTGTAAGCCGCCTTGGGTCCTTTTCAAGGAGAAAGGCAGGGTAAAAATATTTTAAATAAAATAAATAAATACATTTTTGGTAGCAATAGATGACTCTGCAGTTATTGCATTCTCCCACCTTCAACTTTTTTCCCCCAACTGCTTTTTACTCTTTTTATGGAGAAATCTACCAATGTTGACACATTCTTATCAAGACCAAATCGTACCAAGTTCTCCGTGATCTATACTGCACCATGGCAAGCATCGTATTGTACTGCCTGCCACGTAAAAGAGAAAAGAAATGGAAACCATAACTTAGTACCACAAAACTGTGGTTCAATTCCAGACTTCTCAACAGTTAAACCCTCGGCTTGGAGGGGGGAGCCCATCAGTTTTGTGTTCTTCCATTTAGATCCTTAAAAAAAAAAAACAACCACAGAGTTGTTCCCATCATGTTTATGAATAAAACAGAGCAGAAAGCAAAGTGCCCCGCTTATATGCTACCCTATAGTGCTTAAAACTCTCTCTGGGTGGTTTACAATTTAGTTCTGCACTCCCCCCCCCCCCCCGCCAAAGCTGCATACTCAGTTTACTGACCTCGGAAGGATGGAAGGTTGAGTCAACCTCAAGCAAGCTACCTGACCTTGGGATTAAACTCAGGTTGTGAGCAGAGTCTTCACTGCAGTACTGCAGTTTAATCACTCAATTAGCTGAATTTGAGGCAGTTCTCTTTAAACAACAACAAAAAATGTTCATCCATCATTCATGGTGGTGGTTCTGTACAATACAGAATAGAGAATGCAGAAAAGCACACAACAGGGAACATGTGCGCAAAATCTGAGGTTGTCAGGGGAAACAGCACTCAAAAATGAAACAAACATTCATGCAGACTTTTCCTTGAAAATAGCAATTTAAGAAGTTTTAGGACCTAGTCTCCATCAGGTTTATCCAAGGATTTGGTCTCACCCTCTTCTTGGTAGTGTTTGCACCTTCACTATGCCAGCTCCCTAGCGCTTTTAATGTCAGATGGTTTGCATCTATTGGATTTCCTGCGATAAATATCTGAAGGCCCCGAAGTTTGCTATTTAGCAATCGTTGTTGCCCCGATAAAGTCATGAGTTGTGCTCTTTGATTTTAAACAGACTTTGTGTGTGATGGGCATTCAAACCTCATAGTGACTCTAATAGGGCTTTCAAAGGAAATGAGTTTTTTAAGGAGCAACTTTACCAGTTCCATCCAGTGTGTTTCCATGGCGGATCACACATTTGAACCTTAGTCTCCTTTTTCAGAGTCCATCACTCTATCCATTACACCACAACTGGTGCCTAGTACAATACAACTCAGCGGATGCCATGATAATGAACGACAGTACTTTAACAGGCACTGAGCATGTTCAAGCTTGCATGGAAATCAACAGAGTAGAATAAAACCTTTGAGCCTACAAGTTTATCCATCACACTTCAAACTGTTACATTTTTGGACTACAACTCCCAGCATCCAAGAAAGGAATGTATGTTGTCAAAAAAAGGAGCCCCTTCTAAGCTCTGTCCACATGCAATAAAATTATCATTTTCAAATAATTTTCACATCTCCTTCAATCAGAGCCTGGTAAAGAATAAAAGCTACTGCTTTTATTCTTTACTTTTTGGAAACAATGGGGTAATGAGGTCACATTTCAAAAGTTACACAAGAAGTATGAACAGCAATGTCTTCATCGGCTGGAACCTGTTTTCTAGTTCCACATTATTTGGGAAGGGCATGTTTAGATCCTTTTTGGGTGTAATTCCCCACATTTTATGATAGCCCTTCATCAACCTTAAGCGTCTTCTTCTCTCTTTAAGTAACAGAAAATTAACAAACAGCGCCCGTCGCTAAATTAGGTCTCTGTGTAGAAGTACCAAATTCCTTTGAGAAGTTTTGCAATAAATTATGCAACCAATTGCTTTTAAAAAGGACTTCCCAAACTCTGCCTTCCGCCAGCTGTACCGTTCCCAATAGTGCTACCTCCCAGAATTACCTTGAGGAGAGACTCTTGCTTAACCACAAAGCCCAGATGCCACAGATTGCCAATGATGGGAAGAGGAGTCGGTCCTGGTGGGAGCTTGTGGCGCATCCATTGCAGCTTCAGAAACTGTACAATTAAGAGAGAGAGAATCAGAAGGATTAAAAATTCAGTGAGCTCAAACATTCTCTCCCTTCTCTGCTCGCGGATTCCCCTTCTTTTCTGAATAATCTCCCAGTCCTAATGATGGCAACAAGCTGTGATCTTCTTAAATAATGTCTCCTGCAGGTAACCCCCTTTTTTTTATTTCTTTGAAATGAGAGACTGGGTTTTTTTTTACCTCTTAAGCCAAGCCACACCTCCCCTGCACTCTGAATTCTCAACTGTTTATCAGCTTGGGATGAAACCTGGCTACCCATCAGGGGGAGAAAGAAAATATGTCTTTCTCACAACTTCACCAGGTTTAATGACCTTTGAAAACTCTGCGTAAGGCAGGCTGCTGACTCTCTTAAGAGTGGCACCAGACTTCTGCACTCAATTACCAAGAGAGGGTTCTGCAGAACCCAGAATTTAAAAATATATTTTTTTTTGGACCAGTGGTCCAAGAATCCGATGATGTGATCTAACTGTAAGAACCCAGAACAAATGGATATCAATTTTCCTTTCCTTTTGCAATATAATCTTGTATATACTTACCCTGAAACGAGTGGAACTCAGTGACCGTAGGATTACTACCTAAGGCTCACTTCTCAGCAGATCTGAATAGGACTGCACTATTTTAAAAATTAACATGGCTCTGCCGTTCGTACATGGGCACCAAATTCATCACTGAATTAGTTAATTACTCGGTTCTGGCCATCTGTGGCTGATAGCCAAGAAGTGAACGATGAACGAAAGCAACAACCAGAGGAATGACTAATTTAATACCACTGGTTGGCAGCCAAGAGGCAAGGTTTGCTGGAAAAGCCAATAAGGCTGGGTAACGTTGAAGGTGGTAGGAAAAAAGGAAGACTGACCGTCTGTCCACTATGCATATAGATCAATATATGGATCATCGGTGGCACAGTTTGGATTAAGCCAAATGAGGGTGTCCACATGTGCTTCTACTTGGATCGATTGACTCTTCCCCTTTAAGAGCTGTTCCGCACCTTTCTGGGATAGCGCTAGGGCATGTATTCTTTTTGGCATGATTCAGTGCAATGCAAAATAACTCGTTATTTAGTCGGGCAATTAACGTGAACCAAAATAGAACTGTGGGCAGTGTTAACTGTGGTGATGTATTAGTTGGGTTGTTGTGACATTAAAAGGAAGGGTAGAGAAACCCCCTCCTCAACATATATATGTATATATGGTGTGTGTGTGTGTGTGATGTTGATGCATTTTCATTTCAATATGGCACTTGCTTTTCTTAATTAAAAAAAAAGGAAAGCCAATGCAGCTGTCTGGATGATGGCTGGGAGAGGAGGTGGAGAAGGGGGCACATCAACACTATGGGTTGACTTAGTGAAGGAAGCCATAACCTTGAGGCTGCAAGGACTGAGCAGGGCCATTAATGAGAAGACTTTTGGAGGTCACCAGTTTATAGAGACACTATAGATCAGAATCAGCTGAGTAGCATATAGCAATACTACCAGTGGCAGTGAATTGCCCAGGTGTCTATAGATTGCCTTCAAATGTAGCAAAGGAGTTAATGTGCTTTGACTGCCATCCCACATACAGAGAGGCTTCTTTCTCAGTGAACATGAATATCATTGCCAGTGCTTGAATGTAATCCGTTACCAGGAACATTACTACTTATAATGAATTATACCTATGTCTTTTGCAACAACGTGGGTGCACCAAAGTTCCATCTGAAAAGTAATGAAAGAAGTAGAAACAAAATTATTTTACTGGTATAGTAGGACCCACCCCCACCCCCCATCCATGGGGGATAGGTTCCAAGACCACCACCCCCAGATGCTGAAAAATGCGAATTATAGCAAATGTTATTCGAATAACACTCTACAATAGCATGGTCTCAGACTCTCTCTAGTGGCCAGTTCTGGTAACTTCATCTTTAGAACTTACCATAACTGGCCACTAGAGGGAACCATGAGTATATATTTCCAGGATTCTTCTTTTAATATTTTTAATATTTTCAGACTGTGGATAAGTGAATCAGCAGATGCAGATTTGGGGGTCCTACTGTACAACACTTGATGTCTTCTCGAGTCCAGCAGACAGCACTAGGTAGGCCAGGCAAAAGCACAAGTAATCAAAAGAAATAGGGGGAAAGCCCCCTGCCAAAAAAAATCAATTAAAAGGAGCCGAAAAGGAAAGGATCCAAAATGAGAAGTACAGAGGCAGGCATCAATCCAAGATGCCCAACACAGTAATTCCAAAAGGAAGGACAGAGCGAAAGTCCTCATTGGTTTCCAAGCCTTTTTACAGATGCAAAAGTCCTGCTCCCTTCGACACAATGATTGGCTACCGCTGACGCCCTCATGATGCTATTTGATGAAAAATTGACCAGATGATTTGACATACAACGGGTGAAAGGAAGGTTAGAAGAAAGAGGGAAACACAAAAGAACACAGAGCATCTGTGTACCTCTCTTTCGTTCACACAAATCATTCATGTGTGAGACTCTGTCAGTAATCAATAGAAAAACATCAAAACAACAAAGTGAGTCTTTTTCCTGTTTTTTTTTGTCTTTTGAGTAAACACACACAGAACATTCCTAACCACCACTTCCTTTCACACTTAGTTATACAATCCAACTTAGGCTGCGGTCACACCAGGGAAATGTTATCCGCTTCTAATGACACTTTCCATTCTTTTCTTGCAATGCATCGTGGTCATGTGGTATATATTCCTGGATGAATGTGCCAATGTGTTTTAATGTTACTGATTCACTTTCTTCTATTTGAATTGTCATGGCCGGTGACACTGTGTTACTGATTTATTTTCTTTCTTGCTTTACTGCAGCCCCTTAACTTTAATTTTTTTTAAAAAATGAATTGAGACATCGATATGTTGGGTAATGTTTTTTGATGGGTAGACTTTCCTCAGTTGCACTGGTGCCTCTGGAAGCAATGTGTTGCACTCAATGGATGTGGTACCTTCACCCAGGGCTGTGTCACTTTCCAGACAGTAGGTGGAGTGATGGAACACTTACCGAGGTCTTTAAAGTGTTGACCTAATTTTACCAACATACTGACATTCCAGCTGCGGAAAAAAAATATATATGTAAAAGTTCAGCCGTGTTAACGGTAATGGCGGCCGCCTTCCCTGCTGAATTTGCTTCAAAAAGGTACCATACCGTTGTACCAGGATCGTACCATACCACTAAGGAATATATTGAAATATCACCAGAACAAAAAAAACAGAAGCCTCCCAGCCAGTGGGAACTGAATGGCAGTTACACTGCTGGCTGGTAAAATGAATTGCTAATGCCCATACTTCGTGTGACTGCAAAATTAATCTATGATCTAACTTGGGCATAAGTAGGGAACAATTTTGTCATGTGATCACACCTTTAGTTATACAAAAACAGCAGGCACGCTCTGGGAAGATGCAGGTGGAACACCTAGTCCAGTGATGGGCTCTTAGAACCCTAAACACTCCTTTTCCGTATATTTTAAAATGAGAGTCATAAGATATTATTCCACATATTGTACTAGCCAACTCTGGGAGACCAAGTCAAGTTTGTGCCACCAAAATACATGGGCTGTGTTTGTTTCACCAAAAGATAGGTTTTCTCTCCCCCTCTCCCCCTCCTCGCCTCAGCATTTAAGCAGCATTGAAAAGGAAACATACAGAGGTGGGGCAGGATCTGTTCTCGATCATCCCAGAGTGCAGGAACGTAATGGGCTCAAGTTACAGGAAGCCAGATTTCAGCAGGAAAAACTTGATAACTGTTAGAGCAGTACGACAAGGGAACCCAGGACCTCGGGAGTTGGTGAGTGCCCCAACACTGGAAACATTCAAGAGAAAGTTATAGATAGTCATTGTATGTGCTTTAACTTGGATTCCTGCATGGAGCAAGAGGTTGGACTCAATGGCTTTATAAGCCCCTTCTAACTCCATTATTTCATGCTTCTATGAACACTCCGTGTTCACTGATGAACACAGATGGACGTGGTGGCGCTGCGGGTTAAACCGCAGAAGCCTCTGTGCTGCAAGGTCAGAAGACCAGCAGTCGTAAGATCGAATCCATGCAACGGAGTGAGCTCCCGTCGCTTGTCCCAGCTCCTGCCAACCGAGCCGTTCGAAAGCATGTAAAAATGCGAGTAGATAAATAGGTACCACCTCGGTGGGAAGGTCACGGCGTTCTGTGTCTAGTCATGCTGGCCACGTGACCACGGAAACTGTCTTCGGACAAACGCTGGCTCTACGGCTTGGAAATGGGGATGACCCCCTCGAGTCAGACACGACTGGACTAAATGTCAAGGGGAACCTTTACCTTTATGAACACTACCAATTTCCCTGATGCAATAAAAAAACATATCAGTTTTCTTCTTTTTGTAATGTCTGTTGGAGAAAAAGGAAACACATCCTTTTTTATGGGACTCCCAGGTAGCTCTCCTTGGGACTGTGGCCGAAAACACACTGATGAAATTGATTAAGAGCAGGATTCTCAATGTGAATTTGAGAGAGCCCTGACAGAGCTGGAGTGTAGATTTTCTCAGGAAACAGATATCACATTGAAACTTTCAAATGTCATGGGATACTTCTCAGTATTATCCATTTGCTGGCTTTCAACTGGCAACATCTGGAATTTACTGGTATATGGATGCTTTTACATTAAGTGATAGAGTAACCCACAAGACGGTTTGTCACGGATATTTTTAAAAAAGCACAGAATCAATCTGACTTTTGTTTTACTGGATTAGTTCTTACTCTGGGATTCTATGTCTTATTGAGCTTTGTAAGTTTCTTGTATGCTATATAGCTTGTTGCTAATAATTTTTATCTTATTTCTCCCCACCGCCCCCATATCTCATAAAAAGGTTAAGGGAAATAGGAAAATGTGGAATTGGGTACACTTCCATATAAAACCGATTCTGGCAGATGAACCCAACCGTCCTTTTTGGCTCACATTCTTAAGTCAAAAGCAAGAATGCTAAAAGAGTTTAGATTTGATTTGGTTTTGCTTGGTGATACTCTGAGGACCTGGGAGGGTATAAGCTTGGGTGCTTGTTTGAAAAATCCTGGATGTTCACATTCTTCTGCCGGCGTGAGTGGATACACTGCATCCATCAATTGCTTTTATCTTATTGTAATTTTCTCTGCCCCTTCACGGATTGCTGCCTTGTCGTGGCGAAGGGGCTTGAGTAATTTAGAGAAACTATGGGCTATGCCGTGCAGGGACACCCAAGACGGACAGGTCATAGTGGAGAGTTCTGACTCAACGCGATCCACCTGGAGCAGGAACTGGCAAGCCACTCCAGTATCTTTGCCAAGAAAACTCCATGGACAGGAAAAAAGTGACAGATTTTACTTTCCTGGGCTCCATGATCACTGCAGATGGTGACAGCAGCCACGAAATTAAAAGACGCCTGCTTCTTGGGAGGAAAGCGATGACAAACCTAGACAACATCTTAAAAAGCAGAGATATCACCTTGCCGATAAAGGTCCGCATAGTCAAAGCTATGGTTTTTCCAGTAGTGATGTATGGAAGTGAGAGCTGGACCATAAAGAAGGCTGACCGCCGAAGAATTGATGCTTTTTGAATTGTGGCGCTGGAGGAGACTCTTGAGAGTCCCCTGGACTGCAAAGAGAACAAACCTATCCATTTTGAAGGAAATCAACCCTGAGTGCTCACTGGAAGGACAGATCCTGAAGCTGAGGCTCCAATACTTTGGCCATCTCATGAGAAGAGAAGATTCCCTGGAAAAGACCCTGATGTTAGGAAAGTGTGAGGGCAAGAGGAGAAGGGGACGACAGAGGATGAGATGGTTGGACAGTGTCATCGAAGCGACCAACATGACTTTGACCCAACTCCGGGAGGCAGTGGAAGACAGGAGGGCCTGGCGTGCTATGGTCCATGGGGTCATGAAGAGTCGGACACGACTTAACAACTAAACAACAACATTTTTCTCTGATGCCAGCTGAGCAGAAAAGAAACACATTTCAGGCTTCTTACTTAGGGTTCTCCTCCATACACTTTTAAAATATATATATATATTGCCTCATCATAGGCATCCTTCAGTCTCAAGAGACTATGGTAACGTGCTCTGTATGGAGGACTTTGACGCTGTATGCGAAGCTGGAGTGTCCTCTCCAGAGCACGAAGCCTGGGTAAAATAATATGGAGGATAGGCTGTTACCCAAACAGCAAATCCCCCCTCTTCACATCACTGAAATAGTCCAATGGAAAGGCAAGAGCCAATACAACTGGTTCCAGCGATGTCTCAGGAGTTGCCAGAACGACACGAACTGCCTCCGGGACTCCGGCTCCGGATTTTGCCTCGAGGTTGACTCCTGAAGCCTTTTCCATCGGTGGATATAGCCACAAGGCAGTGGAGGTTTGGAATCAGAGTTTTCTTTCTCCTAGATGGGCTGCCTTCCCAGGCTGACGAGTCCCACCTACCCGGCTGGATATATTGCCTGGAAATCCACAAAAATGAGTGGGTAAGGTGACATTCTTCCCCCTGATCCATGTAGGAACAAATTATTCTGCCAGATACAGCAGTGTAACATGAGGGGGGCCCCACAGGGGCAGTTGCCCCTGGTGCAAAATTTTTAGGGGGCACAAAACTGCCACCCTTTTGTGGCCCCCCTCCCCATGCTCTGTCTTGCCGCTGGTCTGGCCTAGGTGGCCCTGTCCATCTGTCCTCTCTCTATATCCCACCCTGATCCCTGCTGAGGCTGTCTGGCAAGCAGACCGAGCCAGCCACTCTCTGCCCGGTGCAAGTGCAGCCGGGCTGGTGGAGGGGTTGCAGCGGCTGCAGCATTGACAGCTGGAGCCATGTGGGATGGGCTAAGGACATTGGGGGGCACTCCCACTGGGAACAGAGGAAGGAGGAGGGGTGCTGTGGAAAGTGGTCCGCAGGCTGGGGGGCTCTTTGCCTTGGGTGCCGACAACTCTGTTGATGATGACTTACAAAGCCCTAAACGGTTTGGGACCTCGGTATTTGGCGGACCGCCTTCTCCCACCTAGATCTACCCGAATTACTCGGCATAGCCAGGAGGGACGGCTGAGGGGCCTAACGCCGAGAGAGGTCCGGAAAGAAAGAACTAGAAACTGGGCCTTCTCGGCAGTGGCCCCTCGACTATGGAACAGCCTCCCAACAGAGATCCGCCTGGCACCCTCGCTGGGCGTTTTTAAGAGCCATTTAAAAACTTGGCTATTTAGGCAGGCCTTCCCTTCTGTCAATTCTTAAATTTTAGTTTTTTATTTTTTATTATTCCCATCTTGAATACTTTATATTATTGTTTCAATTGTTTTATTGTTTAATGTTTTTAATGTTTTATATATTTGATGACATTTGTAAGCCGCCCCGAGTAGACGTTGTCTAGGGGGGCGGGGTAGAAATCTAAAAATAAATAAATAAATAAAACTCATGCTACACCCCTGGCCAGATACACCCTTCAGTACGTTGCAAGTAACAATAAGGCTCTGGTTAGGAAGCAGAAGGAACTCAGGGCATAGGTGCTCCCCCCCGCCCCATCATTCCTTCCTGTCAGAGGTCATACCCAGAAAGGAAAAGAATACAGGAATTCAAAAAGTGGTTGCTTAGATCGTGTCATCAAGGAAAAGTTAGGTTTCATGGACATAGCCTGCGTTTTCATGAAGAAGGACTCTTGGCAAGTGATGCGGTGCACTTTGGGGAATTGAAAAGAAGAGCATATTTGCTAGAAACCTTGCTAAACTGGTCAGAAGGACTTTAAACTGGTCTTTGCTGGGGAAGGTGAGGATATTTTGAAGTGAAGGAGGCAACGACTGGGGATGAAAGTGTCAGTGATGCAACAGAAACCGGGATGGGGGTTCAGGGACCCATCAGTCGGGAAGGTCAACTTTGAATCTAATCAAAGAGAACAAGAAAGCCTTCTTCAACTGACCTTGCTCAACAACTAACCAACTTTTCTCAATGAGTCTAGATAAAATACATTTATACTTTCAATTTCAATTTGGGAAGAAATCTACAATTTATCGTTCAAATTGCTTTTAATTTTTTTTTTAAAAAGCAAAAGCAAAGCGTGCTGCTTATATACCGCCCTATAGTGCTTCAATCACTCTCTGGGCGGTTCACAAGTTAATTACGCAGGCTACACATTGCCTCCATTCCAGTGAGCTGGGTACTCATTTTACTGACCTCGGAAGGATAGAAGGCTGAGTCAACCTTGAGCCGGCTACCCGGGATTGAACCCCAGGTCATGAGCAGTTGCATTGTGCATAACTTATGCTTCCAATGGATCATGTGACTCCCTGCCATGAATAAACACTGCCAGTTCTGTAGGAGTGTGCACATACCACCCACTTCAGTTCAGTCCCAATTAATTGTTTTTCAAACTGCAATTAATCTGTCATCCATCTGATTTAATTTGTATCCAAATATTTTAAAGTATTTCTACTATTTGTTTAAATAGTGAAAAAACATACAAGAATATGTGGCAAAATAAAAGACCGTGACTGAGAGGTGAAACTTAGTGAGATCAACTACTGCTCAACCCCGTGTGCAAGCTTGCTTGCTTGCTTGCTTGCTTGCTTCCTTCCTTCCATTCATTCATCATCAGCTCCTTCCTTCCTTCCTTCCTCCCTCCCTCCCTCCCTTCCTGCTAATCATCATCAGCTCCTTCCTTCCTTCCTTCCTTCCTTCCTTCCTTCCTTCCTTCCTTCCTTCCTTCCTTCCTTCCTTCCTTCCTTCCTTCCTTCTCTTATGCTAGGAGCTGCACAATTTCCCCCTTGCCCAGCTCCTGATCCATGTACTGCTATCAGACCAGTTAGCACCCATCCTATAGTCATGCACCTGGGTTTTGCCCCCCTCCCTCAATGTAGAACTTGGGATGTATATCTGTGAATGTTCACTTGGCCCCAATTTTCTGTTATTTTTTTTCCTGCCATAGATTAGAATGGCGACTCTAATTTTTTTGAGTCATAATTTCATACCCCTTTCCCATGCTTGGGTTTCTTCTGTAGGTTGTTCACACCACACTTCCCCAGGCTGTTTCTTTCACAAGAACCAGACACCTGCCTCCAAATGATCCTCAACGCATCCTCTTTTCCAAGGATATCAAGCCTGATTTTGGATAAGAGATCCCAGTTTTTGATGAGGGCAGTATGTGCTCCACCCCGACACACCTATTCCACTTCATCCAGCATCCTAATACTTCTGATAAAGAATCTTGATTGAGAAACCTGGTCACACTGGCTCTAGGTATGCTCTCCAACTCATGGGTGTTACATCTCAATGGCGTTGATAAACCATCTGAAAGGACTGGGGGTGTGAGAACAGAAGTTGTGCTTATACCACATCTTCAACGAGGATGCAGACTGCCCAAACATTGCATCACGACGAAGTGTTTAAAAAGAACAGAAAGAAAGAACTCAGTGATTATTTTACTCTTAAAAGTTGGAACCTCAGCAGGATTTCTGCTGACTAAAAATATGAGTCAGAGCTGTGCATCAAGATCTAATCTAAAAGCCAAAATAGACATTATTTTCCTGTAGAATCGGATTATATTCCTCCTAATTGTGTGCTCAAGGAAATGGATCCATTAAGGTCACTCAGCTTTTTCTTAAATGGCCATTGAACCAGGATCTTTGACAGTAGCTTGAATTGCAGACTTCAGCAGCTGGTAATACTTATCTCCATTCATTGGCTCAACCCTGAAAATCACATTTCTGTTAACAGCATGAGACCAAGCACACTGGTATTTGCAGCTTGTTCAACAAAAATTAAAAAAAGAAAAAAGAAGAAGAAGCATAATCCAGACAGGAAGGAAGTGCTGTTGATGAGGAACTCTGGTGGGCTCAAAGAAGTCTGGGAGAGAGACTTTGGATTTACAGTCAGAGATGAAGACTGAAAAAAGTTATGGAGTAGGACATCCTTTAAATCAATCTCAATTTAGGGAAAGAGAGCATTGCCTCAAAGTGGCATATCAATGGTATTATACTCCTTTGAAACTGAATATTCATATAAACAAAAATCTGGTTCCAAATTGCTGAAGGGGCTGCAAAGAAATTGGCACATATTTACATTCCTGGTGGCATTGCCCTAGAATATATAATTTCTGGGTCAAGGTGTTCGAAAAAATTAGAAATAGAACATCACAAAGAATGGTTACAAGTCCAGCGTTGTGACGAATGAATTTATTTTTAGATTCCAATGCACTACAACACCATAAAGAGCTATTTACTTTGTGCGCGTGCAGCATTTAGGCAGAAAATTGCTCAGTGTTCGAAGACAGCTGCAGACACTTCAATGAATGCTTGAGAATCTAGAATATGGAAGTTAGCTTTGATGGAAAAACGCATTGCCCACTCACAAGGGAGGTACCAGAATTCCAGTATAGACGTGTTTTATAAAACCTCACTTCCTTTCATTCAGTAAAGTAGGACCCGACCCCCCCGTATCCGCAGGAGAACAGTTCCACTCCCCCTCTCCCGTGGTTAGTGAAAAGCACGGATTATAGCGAACAGTCTGATGAACCCAGGACTCCACCCCCATACCTGTAATTTTTGTTTTGATGGGGCTCTGTGAGTAAGAAGAGCTGAGTTGAATCTCTCTCTCTCTCTCTCTCTCTCTCTCTCTCTCTCTCACACACACACACACACACACACACACACACACACACACACACACACACAATCTCACTGGATCCACGGGTTTCTCTTCTTTGAAAACAATTAAGGATTCATTTTCTGTTTACCTGGGAGTCTTGAGTTAGCCTGAAGGCAGGTAAGGGCAGGAGGTGGGAAATCTCTCCCAAGAGGCAGTTTGGTATAAAGTTTTCATTCTTCCCTCACCAGCCGATCCAGCTCTGAGTTTTATAAGGCAGATGCTGCTCTGGAGGGAAGCTGCCTCAAGACCAGGTAAATGATGGTGGCTGCCTCTACTGACCAGTCTGATAAATATATTTTACATCCCTATTTGTAAGTACAGTAGGAACCCCATATATGCTGAGGATTGGTTTCAAGCCCCCCGTGGATATGGGAAACTGTGGATGTAAGTGAGCACTATATACATAGCATGGTAAAAGAAAAAAGCAGAAAAATTATTTTCACATGCATTATCAGTACTGGCAGCTAGAGGGCGCCAGAGACCATGCTATGTATTCTTCACTAACAAGTATTCATAGCATGGTCTCTGGCTCTGTCTAGTGGCTGGTTCTGGAAATACAAGTGAAAATATTTTTTTCCCCCCTGAATTTTTTCTTTTAATATTTTTAATATTTTCAGACTGTGGATAAGTGAATCAGCCATAATTAATCCAGTGATACAGAGGTCCTACTGTATTGTAATAATCATATTAATTCTTTTAGCAAACCCCCAGCCACTCATGCCAATTTATTTATTTATTTAAAATGTTTTTATCCCACCTTTCTCCTTTAAAAGAACCCACGGTGGCTCACATCATTAAAAAGACAATATTTAAAAACTAAAAACAGTAGCTATACAAATATTTAAAAAGAATTAAACAAATAAAGAACAATCAATTAAAAAACCCCTCTCAGACTACCAGTTATTAAGGGAAAGATGTATTATATTATATTATATTATATTATATTATTATATTATATTATAATGGAAAGATGTATTATCTTAACTAGTAATACCATTTGATATACTTATTATGTAGGGTATTTTGTTGTTGTTTAGTCGTTAAGTCGTGTCCGACTCTTCGTGACCCCATGGACCAGAGCACGCCAGGCCCTTCTGTCTTCCACTGCCTCCCGGAGTTTGGTCAAATTCATGTTGGTAGCTTCGATGACACTGTCCAACCATCTTGTCCTCTGTCGTCCCCTTCTCCTCTTGCCTTCACCCTTTCCCAACATCAGGGTCTTTTCCAGGGAGTCTTCTCTTCTCATGAGATGGCCAAAGTATTGGAGCCTCAGCTTCAGGATCTGTCCTTCCAGTGAGCACTCAGGGTTGGTTTCCTTCAGAATGGATAGGTTTGCTCTCCTTACAGTCCAGGGGACTCTCAAGAGTCTCCTCCAGCACCACAATTCAAAAGCATCAATTCTTCGGCGGTCAGCCTTCTTTATGGTCCAGCTCTCACTTTCATACATCGCTACAGGAAAAACCATAGCTTTGACTATGCGGACCTTTGTCGGCAAGGTGAGGACTCTGCTTTTTAAGATGCTGTCTAGGTTTGTCATCGCTTTCCTCCCAAGAAGCAGGCGTCTTTTAATTTCGTGGCTGCTGTCCCCATCTGCAGTGATCATGGAGCCCAGGAAAGTAAAATCTGTCACTGCCTCTGCCCATACCCTCTGTAGGGTATGGTGATTCATAACTATTTTATGGTTTTCTATATTGTATCTCGTTAATTTTTTTAATAAATCATACAAAATAAAATATAATAATAGAAAATGTAGTTTGGGAGTAATGGTTAACACCAATGTTCTGGAAAGTGCAGTTTTCCCTCCAGCAGCATATGCATATGTTAGCAATTAGAACCTATTTGCATACCAAGGATCCATCATGCGACTTCTTTAAAAGTATGTATCAGATGTCTTTAATCATTTGAGAAAGCACTATTTCTAGATACAAGATCAGCCACTTATTGAATTTTGCCTTGAGACCTATCCAAGGGGCTAGATGTATTCTTCTATTGCAACACAAACAACAAAAAACCTTGCAGCTTTCTAAAAGTGAACATGTTTTTCTTTGTACTCAGCTTTCGTAGCCTGTAGCCCCCTTCTTCAGAGGCATGGCATAGAGTCTCAGTAGACAGCAGTCTACTGAGTGTGGGTTGCCAGCACCAGCAGGTATTGCCTCCCCTCAAGGTCACATTGGGAAGCAGCAGGGGAGGGGGCCTGGCACTGGTGGAGCCTCTTATCTGCACCGCCCCCTCCCCATGGCCCGTCGGCCCGCTTTGTTTACGCCGGGGGAGGAAGCAGGTTCACTTGGCCCTCACCAAACCCTGCTGCGGCCACCTGCCCAGAGAGGGA
Organism: Intellagama lesueurii; assembly: GCA_037013535.1. Classification (NCBI taxonomy): domain Eukaryota; kingdom Metazoa; phylum Chordata; class Lepidosauria; order Squamata; family Agamidae; genus Intellagama; species Intellagama lesueurii. The sequence goes on from JBAJHW010000003.1 coordinate 262,996,550, forward strand.
ACAGAGCAACTGAGGCATCCGCCGCAGCCAGAAGAGGGGAGGAGAGGCAAGACTCCCACCCTTTTTTTTTGCCCGCGATGTGCTCCACTTTGCGCAATGGTTCTGTGGCAAGGCTGAAATTTTGCACCCCTAAGAATTTTGCGCCCAAGGCAACTGCCCCTGTGGCCCTGCCCATGCTACACCACTGATAGATAGCTATGTTGAGGAACGAAATATTAAGAAGATGATGGTCTTTTGGTCCTATCACTGGTCCTTAATGGCCATGGAGATGATCCTATTAGTGGTCATTAAGGAGCATCAACAGTACTGTGGGGATGTCCAGAGCTTGGATATATTGTTTTTTGGACCACCATTCCTCCGTTTAAAAAAAAATGTTTGCAAGTTCTGGGGGTGACCAGTACCAATGGTGGTGGATCATGTAGTCCTCTTTCAAATGACCTCCTTCCTGGTCTTTTTCTAAAAAGCATCCGTGTTCTCTCCAGCTCTGTTCTTAGTTTCATCCTTCAACAAGCATTCCATCCAGCAACGCTAAAGAGGAATATGGACACCCGCCCTCCTGTCACAGTAACTAAACATGTGCTTTCCTCCTTTATGGCAAAATTGGCATAGAATTTTCTTTTATTTCTAAGCAGTCAACGAACACTGCAGTTCTCTAAGGTCTACTCTAAAGTAAGTATCTCAGTGAGACTTGTTGTTGTTGTTTAGTCGTCAAGTCGTGTCCGACTCTTCGTGACCCCATGGCCCAGAGCACCCCAGGCCCTCCTGTCTTCCACTGCCTCCCGGAGTTGGGTCAAATTCATGTTGGTAGCTTCGATGACACTGTCCAACCATCTTGTCCTCTGTCGTCCCCTTCTCCTCTTGCCTTCACACTTTCCCAACATCAGTGGGACTTACCCTGAGGCAAAGGGATATAGGTTATACAGCCCATAAAACCTCAGGATTTTCAGCAGATGGAAGTGGCAAACAGAAACCTGCAGGTCTTCAAGATGTCACAAGATTCTCTTCCATTTCTGTAAATGAAATGAAATCATCAACAGATGAACATGGTTAATTCTCCTCCCCATTTTTAAACTGCTGTTTAATTTGGGAGAAAGCGTATGGGAGGTTTTCCTGCTGATTTAGTAAAAATATAATCTGTTGCTTGAGGGGCTTTTTTTGGGTTCTCAGCATAAAAACTGCACAAAGAGAAAGGGATGAGTAGAGGATATTTGGCATCACATGACATGACACTGGAACAGTGATCTTAATTTGAGACAGAAGTTGAACACAGCAATGGAAAAGAGCAGTTGTCCATTCAGTTTCTTCAAACTGGGGGAGTGAACAGAGTAAACAGAACTTTAACCACGGGCACAGATTTATTTTAGAAAGATCAGCCCCAGAGTAGCTTAGTACTTTTAAAACAATATTTATACAGACATCTGTTTGTTCTTGTTATGTGCCTTCAAGTCAGTTCCAAGTTATGCAACCTTAGAAAGGTTTGCAAGGTAAGTGAGATATTTAATGAGGGAGTTTCTCTCTCTCTCTCTCTCTCTTAGTGTGTTATAAATACCTGTCTTGCTAACAATGTTCACCTCTCAGAACTAAAAAGAAAGAACAAGAGATTGGTCATCCTGAAAGCAAATCATGAGCATCAGGGAAAACCAAGCATATCAGGCAAAATCCAAAGAAACAAAACAACAACCAACAAAACAATAGAAAAGAGAGAGACAAAAAACATGTATTTTAATGTAAGCTTTCCTGGACACATCCACTTTGTCAGACCTTAAGAGACAAAATGAAATGGAATGAAATGTAGGTGAAATATCAGTTTCACATTCATGAGTTACATGCAGTAATTAGGTCTATGTTTGTTTTACAATCCTGTTGTAAAAATACTTCAGGAAGACGGAAAACAGACACGAGGTCTAAGCAGAGATGGGGCGGTGGGGGTAGGGAGAGAGAAGAGAGAGGGGATTTGGGATAGGTTGAAGATGCAGTAAACCCCAAGAGGGAAAAGACAGAATGAAAGAAGTCAACAGAGGAATCACATGTGTTAATGTAGGAAATACAGAGAGTTTTCATAGAATCATAGAATTGTTGTAGTGTTGGAAGGGACCTTGAAGGTCTTCTAGTCCAACCCCCTGCCCAAGGCAGGAGACCTCATCCCATCCCAGACGGCTGTCCAATCTTTTCTTGAAAACCTCCACCAATGGGGCACCCACCACATCGGGAGGCAAGCTGTTCCAGTGCTTAATGGTTCTCACCGTCAAGAACTTCCTCCTTATTTCCAGGTTGGATCTCCCTCTGACGAGTTTCCACCTATGGGTTCTTGTCCTACCCTCAGGCTCAATGGAGAATAAATCAATGCCCTCTTCCCTGGGGCAACCCTTCAGATATTGGAAGATATTGGAAGACTGCTATCATGTCTTTAACCTTAGAGCCTTGTGATGAGAGATGGGCATGGTAAGAAAATTACGGTGGCAATGGATAACAGCAGAAGTGTTACATTTGGTAATGGCTAAAGAAACATAGCCTTATATTTAATCCATTCCTGTGGGTGTCCATCATGTGTATACATTTTATTTATACCAAGTGGGTGAGACCAAAGCAACAGGAGTCTCGGAGAAGAGCGGTCATGTCATTTTGGAATTCATGATACTATGAAATGAGAAATTTGATCTGAGCATAATCAGGCATGTACTCTGATCTTTAAGGGAACCCATTTAAAGAGGAGGTGGGTAAGGACTGATGGATAGAGATTTTGGGGAAAAAATTGTTCAAGAGGGATGTTTAGGCATCTGACTGCGATGCCAGAGGTTGGGAGTTCGATTCCCCCTTGGTGCCTCCTCGACCGGGGCTGGACTCGATGATCCATAGAGTCCTTTCCAACTCAGCAGTTCTAAGATTGTTCCAAGATTTCTGAAATCTGAGATGCTGAAGATGCAGTCAGAAACTATTGTAAAAAGAAGGGAACATGAATAAAACCAAGAAGGCAGCTGGGGAAAGTCTGCCAGTTTTGTTTTCCCCGCTATGTTTGTGAGACGTAGAAAGATAGAGAGATTAAAATACAACCCCAAGTTTTTTTCATGCTGAATATGAAGACTTTCACACATTTTGACAGATCCGTTAAAAATGAACAGAATATAACTTCTCACCCTTCTGTGTCAACCAAAAACAATAGGTAGAGTTATTCACACCATAACATACCTGCCTGCTATAAAAAGGAGGAGCCCCTCAGAAAAATGAGGCAACCGTTCATAATTCATTGCTGATTGAATGTATAGGAATTCATTTTGGAAGCATTTAAGCAGCGCTCAAAGCCCAAGGCTGAAATGGATAAACCTATTAGCGTCTGGTTTCTCCACATGTGATTTTAAGAAGTCCCACATTCTGTGTATTTCATATATGAAGATGTCTACAAATCTGGGGAATTAGAAAAGTATACCAAAGCAAAGTGGGACATGGTGGCGCTGCGGGTTAAACCGCAGAAGCCTCTGTGCTGCAAGGTCAGAAGACCCGCCGTCGTAAGATCGAATCCACGCGACGGAGTGAGCTCCCGTCGCTTGTCCCAGCTCCTGCCAACCTAGCAGTTCAAAAGCATGTAAATGCGAGTAGATAAACGGCGTTCTGTGTCTAGTCGCGCTGGCCACGTGACCATGGAAGATTGTCTTCGGACAAACACTAGCTCTATGGGTTGGAAACGGATATGAGCACCGCCCCCTAGAGTCGGACACGACTGGACAAATTGTCAAGGGGAACCTTTACCTTTACCTTAAATAGGTACCACCACGGTGGGAAGGTCATGGCGTTCCGTGTCTAGTCGCGCTGGCCACGTGACCACGGAAACTGCCTATGGACAAACGCTGGCTCTATGGCTTGGAGACGGGGATGAGCACCGCGCCCTAGAGTCAGACACGACTGGACTAAATGTCAAGGGGAACCTTTACCTTTACCTTACCAAAGCTTACGTTGCAACCTACAGGTGATGTTTTCGGTCCTGCCAGGCACACCGAAGTAGAAGCAACTTGTCCTCCTGAGAAACACACAAGTTGGGCAGTGTCTGGAATCACAAGGGTGTGATCCAGGATTGCTGACTGGTGGCTTGAGGACTGCTCTTACAAGTAATCTCTGTAAATTTGGCAGCTGGCAGAAAGCTATCACAGGAAGCTTGCAGACAGCTGTTGTAGGATGCTCAGAAGTATCTAAGAGTGGATACCGCCCAGAGTAGTCGAAATGACTAGATGGGCGGGATAGAAATATAATAAATAAATACGTTTCTGTAAGTGCATCCTTCAAACGGGTCTAGAAGAACTTGGTTTGAGATGTTGTTTCGTTCTCCTCCTTGGTTCCCCTTGACATTTAGTCCAGTTGTGTCCGACTCTAGGGCGCGGTGCTCATCCCCGTTTCCAAGCCGTAGAGCCAGCGTTTGTCCGAAGACAGTTTCCGTGGTCACGTGGCCAGCGCGACTAGACACGGAACGCCGTTACCTTCCCACCGAGGTGGTACCTATTTATCGACTCGCATTTTACATGCTTTCGAACGGCTCGGTTGGCAGGAGCTGGGACAAGCGGCGGGAACTCACTCCGTTGCGTGGATTCGATCTTACGACTGCTGGTCTTCTGACCCTGCAGCACAGAGGCTTCTGCGGTTTAACCCACAGCGCCACCACGTCTCCTCCTATATATATATATAATCTTCGTGCATCCCCCTTCCTTCCTAGGTAAAAGATTTTGAGCAACATGCCTGGTTGCACCTTAAATACCTGCCAAACAGAGATGGGGAAATTAGTAGAAAAGGATTAGCAGTTCAGTTTACTTGTAGTGAGCTCAATATTTGTCTCATTAATGCCTGTTAACTTTTTCTACCAACGTATCTGTGAAGATTCTCAGTCCTCCAGGTGAGGTTATCTGGAAGTTGAGTCATGGCAACTGGACATCTTTCTTATTAGGTTGAAATGTTTTGTTACTCATCCAAGGAGCTTCTTCAGTCTTAGGAGAGTTGGTAGGAGACCCCTTCAACCTTCTCTTCTCTGCAGTTATGTAAATCTTATTGTCCAGCCAGCTTCTGTGAAAGCCCAAGATAGAGTTTACTGATACATCACCTTAAATTAGAAGCGGCCACCACTTCCCCCTCCTTGATTCATCCAAATTGAACAGAGCCACTTCTTAGTCAAGAGATGGGAAGAATTCTTTGTTCAGGTCTTTTCCTGGATCTGGAAGGTGCAATAAACAAAAGAACACACACACACCTCCCAAAATAACTCTGAGCCTATGGCTGGCTTTCCCACTTCCTTGGTCAGGGAAACTCTCTGGAATGTGAACCAGGGCAATGGAAAGGCTGGGTTATTTCAAAGAAGGAAGGAAACTTTATTACGTCTTAAAGGAAAAGAGTACAATGCATTTAAAGCAAAAGGTAGAAAAATCTCAGAGCCAGGTCTCTGGGCACAAACTTTTTAAAATGCAAAATGGTACATGGAGCACAGGTGGGAATTTCTGAATAACCAGCACACCCAGACAGAATTATAATCTGTGATGTGACCAGCACTTTATAGTCCCATTTTTTCCTCACAGCATCCAGCTGGTTCTCATCCCCCATTGTCCTGGAATCAGCTCTTCCTCAAGTCTAGCTAAAGAGTGGAAGGCAAGTGAGATAAGGAAACATTTGCTGATCATTCAAAAAGCCCTCGGCCACCATGGTCGGCTGATGCCAGTGAGGCATCAGCAGTATCTTCACTGATATCACAAGCCACCTTTCTCTGGGTGCTAACCTTTCCAACCCTTTCCAAGTACAGTGGTGCCTCGCTAGACGATTGCCTCGCAGGACGAGGAATTCGCTAGACGATGGCTTTTTGCGATCGCTAATGCGCTTCGCAAAACGATGTTTCCCTATGGGTGATTTTCGCTAGACGACGAGTTTTCCCCATTGGAATGCATTGACTAGTGGTCAATAGCTGTCAGTGCATTCCAACGGGGACCCGCGCTTGCTAGACGATGTTTCCCTATGGACGATCTTCGCAAGACGACGATTTTTCTGTTGGAACGCATTGAAGAGATTTCAATGCATTCCAATGGGGAAACGTGCTTCGCTAGACGATGTTTTCGCAAGACAGCGATTTTCGCGGAACGGATTAACATCGTCTAGCGAGGCACCACTGTATTACATGGCAAGTCCATGAGTTAAACATGAGGACGTTGGACATATTTTGCCGCCTGATGACGTGGGCAAATCTGCTGTCGGGAGACAGCAGTTGTAAATGTACCTCTGCCAGCTGCAGTTTTTGAATGAAGGTGTGGCAAGACGCCTCTTGAATTATTCATCTGGGGATTATTTCCCCCCCCTCTTGATTTTTCCCACGATACCATGAGCTGAACAAGCTCTGACATTTAAAAAATGCCTCGAGCCGTTTGATAGGGCAATGGAAGAGTAGGAAAGTAGGAAGGCAGGAGAAAATATATAAAGAATCCCGAATAGGAGCACACCCATGGGAGAGCCCTTGTGGAGTAAAAAACCTCCACTTACACCACCCCAACACAGAGTGTTGCTATCCCAGGAAGCGGCAAGGAGATGCTGCCGTTCAGTTACATGTTTCTTCTGTTTGTTTTATGCCTTCTGATTGTCCAGTTTGTAAAATTGCAAGGGAGAAGAAAACATCTCCCTCCTGGACCAGCTCCTCTACCTGTTCTGGGATGTTTATGGCAGCTGAATTTCTTCCAATTAAACCGTGATATTCTGACCAAGGTATTTATTTTCCAAGACTTTAACTGGTTGACTGATGACTGGGTCTTAGGGCACGAGGCGTGCCAGCTAGCAGACATGAATGAGTAGGTTTTAGGTAAGAAGGCTTTTTAGAGCTTCATGGGTGCCAAGAAGTTGGTGGTTAAGCTGTTTTTACACATTGGGTGCTTGGCTTCCACATGATAGGCTACGAAGTTAATTCTTTGGCTGCAGTGAAAAGCAGCCAAGCAGAAAAAAGCTGGCTGCGGGGAGACCCTGCCATGCCTGTGGTCTTGGATCTTGGAATGATAGGATACCTTCTTCTTCCGCGGTTTTTCTAGATGCAAATATATGCAACCAAAGGACCACATGCACTCCATCACGGAGTTTGGAACTGCATGAAAAGGGCTGCTATGGGCAGGGTGCGATGGAGAGACTCCATTAAGGACAGCCATTTTTGCTAGGGCTGGGCCAATCCTAAATTATTAGCCAGATCAGCCTGATATGGACTGATTTGTTTGAGGTCCGGATCAAAACAGAATAGACAGATTCAGTTCTGGAGGTGATGCAAAACTAGTTGAATGAGAAAGGGCACACATTGATTCAGCTCTATTCCTTTTTCCTTTTTTAAATAATAAAAATGAGAGGAAACTTTAAAGGTGCTTAGTATGTCATCTCTGAAGCTAGCTGCCAGAAATTCTGCAGGTTGACTTTAGGGGCCATCATGAGTCTCCTAATGTTATACAGTGTAAAACAGATACACACAGAGAGAGATGGCTGCTGGGGTTTTCCAAAGCTAATATTGGGAGGCCTATAAATCCATTTGGTTTGGGGGCACAGATGAAGTAGAAGGGTGCATAAATTGCTCTGGAATGAACTGGGATCGCTGTAACTAGTAATTTTGGCACCCAGGGTTTTGCTGCCATGTTGGATAAAGTTGGGTCACTTGGAATTGGCATATGTGGGGATAGGACAGAAGTATGGAGAGGAATGCTTGGGTTAGAGCATGTAATAGCTATACTGGTCCCATAGCAAACCTGAGAGTTTCATGTTTCCTTCTGCCATGGGGTGCCGGCTGGCTGAGAATTCTTGCAGTTTCAGTAGCAATTGCTAACAGGCAGGACTGTCCTCTTGCAGCAGCCCTCGTTAGAGCCCCAGTAATGGGTTATGAGCTGAACTCTACACCGGAAGCAATGGATGCCACACATTTTATGTATTAATTTTATCTATATTCTGCCGTTTGCCATAAGTTAATCAGCCTATAGATGAAGTAAGTCGCGTTCTCGGATCTCAGGAAATCCTTTAGCTCCTTTCATCTCTAGGGAAGGGGACAAAAATCTTATGGTGTGCAGAGTTGGAGGGGGAAGAGGAGCTTGGTTTTTTGCACGTGGTATGACTTGAAGGCTGAGACCCTTATCTCTACCCATTCCTTGCTAGAACTGGGGTTCACTGGCTTCAGTGAGAATAAAAGATGTTGGTGCATCAATAAACCAGGGTTGAGAGGAACACAGTGGGTAAGGGCCACATGCACTCGGACCCGTCATGCCTTCTGGAACATGATGGCCTAATTTGGAAACAACAACACACCTTTTTTTTTTCATGGTCTTGAACATGCTGGCTGAGCACTCGTCTGGCTCCCTTTTGAAAACTTCACTGGTGACGTTCCGTCTCTGCCTTTGTCACATTAAAATAAATGTGTGTGTTTGCCATGTGTGTGGAAGATGTTTAGCATAAACTAATCACTGCATGTTTATTGGCCCTCATTCCAAAGAGAAGTGATTTAGGTCTTGAATATCTGAGGACAAAGGCCAGTTTGGTTCTTCAAGTAAAAGTGAATAGTTAATACAGTGTTTTAATGCAGTGGGAAGGAAATGAATATATGAACGCAAGTTGGATCCTCCTCTCCCAGGCTAGTCCCTCCTCCTCCTGAGTCCTTGGGTCGTATAATTAACTCAAGCCTGTAGAGACTGAATTTGTTGATTCCCCATAACTAGACTGTGTGGTATGGATTGTTAATGAAAAAATAGAAATTGTGCATCTCAGTTCAATCGTCAATCTAAGTGGAGCTTGCATCCAAGATATTAGAAGACAGTGTTTTTAGAAGAAAGTCTTGGAAAGGCGGCTATAAAGGAACTAGAAAAGAGCTAGGATGAAGTACTATTGTAATTCAGTAATATTTCCAGTCACTGTGTATGAATGTGAAAGCTGGATAGTGAAGAAACTAGTTGGAATAAAAAAATTGATTCATTTGAAATAATGTGTTGGAAGATTGCTTTATGAATAACATGGAGCATTAAAAAAAGAGATATCAAAGGGTTCTAGATCAAATAAAGCCAATTTCAAAGGAGTCAACTACCCAATTTCACTCTGATTCAGTGGGCCTAATCTGTTTGCAACTTACTACGCTAAACAAAAGGATGTCAGTCAGTAGTGCCTCAAAAATTTGAAGGCAGCAGGAAGAGAGGAAGACCAAATATGAGATGGCTTGACTCAATAAAGGAAGCTGTAATTTTGAATTTATAAGACCTGGGCAGGGCTGTTCCAGACAGGATCTTTTGAAGGTCGCTAATTCACTGGGTGACCATAAGACCATAAGACTTGGTGGCACATAATAACAAACAAAGCCCGAGTGCCTATGAATATCAAAGAATTTGCCACCTCTTGGCATGCAATTAGATTTTGCTCTCTAGGGGTCAGTCTTTCTCCAGTATAGGATAAAGAGAACTTGTTTACGAACAAAGGAGAGAAGGCGATCATGATGTGAATGGGATTCTGCTGACCTGGCAACACTCTCTATGCTGAAGTTGATGGTCATGGCACTAGGGTGGCCGTGCAGCCTCCTTTATAGAGGAACAGTCCTCTCTTTGAAGAGCTGTCCAGTCTAAGTCTAATGAAAAGAAAAACAGTCTTAAGGAGGGAGATCAGTGTCCTTGAATTTGTGAATCCATAGTAGACACCTGGGCAGGAAACCCAGCAGACACAGAAGCCACTTGATCAGTCTTCCCCTTGTAGGCGAAACACTATCATCATCATCATCATCATCAATTCTGATTTATGGCAACCCATATCAGAGCTTTCTAGGTAGAGAATACACAAAAGTGGTTGACCTTCTTCTGGGGTCGCCCTGGGACTGTGCAGCTCGCCCAAGGCCACCCAGGCTGGCTCTTCTCCCAGGAAGCACAGTAAGGGGAATTGAACTCCCAACTTCTGGCTCCGCAGCCAGGTACCTAAACCACTGAGCTTTCCAGGCCTGTTTAAATTCAAGTTTCTAAGTTGTCTCTTTTTCTCTGCTCTTTTTTGGTCATGTGTGAGTATCCTAAATGACACTGAGGGGAATGGACTATCTATCTATCTATCTATCTATCTATCTATCTATCTATCTATCTATCTATCTATCTATCTATCTATCTATCTATCTATCTATCTATCTATCTATCTATCTATCTATCTATCTATCTATCTATCTATCTATCTATCTATCTATCCAATCTTTCTTCCCCTAATGAGAACCCAAGGAAGCATATAAATATATATTTATTTAAATCAACAATTAATGAAAACAAATTGATTAAGATTTAAAACTATAATGCATGCATATTTAAAACATGATTTAAAAATTATACATTTTAAAGCCGCCCCCCCTTCTCAATTGCCTCCTGGCTCCCCAAAAGTCTCTCTCAAGAGGTAGATTTTCAGGTGACAGTGGAAAGAAAGGAGGGAAGGGGCCAATGGCCCTTCATGAGGGAACGAGTCGCTCTTGGAAGGCCATCATCCAGAAGCATCCCCCCTCTCTGAAGCATCAGAAAAAATGGAGTCCAATTTCGCCTGTGAGGAAAGCAACACATTTTAGATGGCACTTCCACCTTGTGAGGTTCTTTTGTTAGGGCAGTGTTCAAAGAATGCTGGGTTTTGTTTTGTTTTTTCATAGAATGTAATAAAAAAGATAGCAAAACATACAGAAGAAACAAAACGGGGATGATGACACGCAATAATGGCCTTAAAATCTTTGTGTGACAGGGTTTTTTGGCAGATGGTGTGTGCTAATTACTGGCCGCTTCAATCATCACCTTAGGGCTTGACTGTATGGCTGATTTGAAGTGGGCTGGATCAGGCTAAATAGGGTTGCTTAATATCATGTAGACATGTGGTATGCCATTTGGTGTGACCCTTGCATCTACACAGCATACACGCCTCAAGCAACCCTACTTGGCCCGCCTCCCTTTAAAGGGAAAAAAACCAAATAAATAAAATAAAACAAAACAAACGAAAACCCACCTCTTCACTTCATCCTGTCTCATCTTTCTGGGAAGAAGTTTTCATTCCCACCCATCCCAAAAAAAGGTACAGTGTACCAATGGTGGCGTAATAGGCTTAAACTGCCCCCTCCAACAACCTTTGCTTCCTTCTTCTCCCCCTCCATGGAGAAGCAGAGGAAGATTTTAATTTCCCACTATCATTAAATGGCTAAGTTGTCTGCTTAAGCTACTTAATGATATTGGGAAATTAAAAGCAGAAGGGAAATCAAAAGCAGCAAGCCATCCTTCTTGACTTGATTCTAGTGACTGCACGTGCTGAAATCGAAACGAAACGGAGTGATCCTACCTGCATCTAAAAAAAGAGTAAATCCTGACAGGGAGCCAAAAAGATGCAGGTAGGATGCGTATGAGCTTGTTCATGCTGGCACTTATGTCATGAGGCTGCCTGGAAAAGGAGCGAAACAGCCCATGCCCAGAGTGGACCAAACAGCGGGATAAACCCCCACGTAGTTACACCCTTACCTATCCTGAGAGGCACTTTATAAAAGAATATTGCTGAAATACATCCCTTTAGTGTTCCAGCAAGAATTCGTTTAATACTATTGACATCATTTTAAGTGGAACCTTCCTTTAAAAAGACTAATTCAGGCACAAAATGCTAGTGGGCATTTTATGCTACGATACATCTCAGGCACAGAAAAAGAAAAGACTAGGCCTGGCTGAGTCAAGGGTAGGTGGGGCCAAGTAATTGGGGTTTGGTCACATCCTTTCCCTTAATGACAGTAAGAACATTTATGGAGAGAGTGGGCCATGGCAGCAGTGAGGATGGAGAATGAAGAAATAGGGTTGCACTGCTTTTGAAAGCAACCATGAACACTGGAAATCACAGCCAAGGACACACCAATTTAATTTGATCTAATCTGATCTCAGTAGTAGAAGAAATCTATCAGATTAGCAAATTATGCTGTGGTTATGGTCAACCACCCTAGTGCTGTGGCCCAGTGGGATCAGAGGCAAAATACAGGGTGGTCAAATAAATTTATTCAGAACGTAACAAAAATACAGAAAAACAGGCAGCCCAATAATAGAAAGTTACAGGAAGGAAAAAGATGATTAGAAAGGAAAAAAAACCTGCCTGACATGTACTTACAAGTCCCTTCTATCTTCTTACATATGACTGCCCCCAACCATCATGTCAGAAGGGTCTTCTCCAATCAAGAGAATAGATGAACCCCAAGATACAAATGTGAAACAAAACATGTAGCGTATTGAATGGGGTGGAAGATATGAAAAGGTGTGTGGGGTGTTGGTTATTATTGTTATCTAATGGTCTTAGAAGTCCTTGCATACATTCTTTAGACTTTCTCTGGCTGATTGCACCTACAGGAGTTCAACTCCCATATCTTAACAGAAAGGAAGAACATTGGGTCTGGCCGATGCTTCAAAGGGGCCCCAGCTTCATCCTGGGTTTAACTTTGTTAAACTAAAGCAAGAGGATCTAAGAATGTAAAATTAAAAAGTAAACTATATAGAGGTACTGTATAACAATGTGGAGAGTAGAGATGGGCACGAGCTTCGGTTCAGAGGTTCGTGCCAGTTCGTACACATGGCACCACAGGGGCCACACATTCCCATTTCCTGCCTCCCCAGCTGGATCCCCCCACTCACCAGCTGGTGCACTCTCCTCTCCTCCTCGGCTACGGATTTACAGTACGTTCTCTGCCATTTTGAGTTTTCCTTTCAGGTGGTTCAGATTTCCTTGATTCAGAAGGTCTCTGTTTTACTTGGAGACCTCTCCCCCACACTGGAGGTGCCCCTTGATCACTGAGGGCAGATTCGGTTGTACATGGGCTTGATTCTACTAGCATGAGCTCAGCGAGTGTTTCCTAGGGTCAGGCAATGGACCCAATGAAACGGTCAACAGTAACACCCAAACCTTCAGTCCATTCTAATCAAGTCCAACAGCCCCTCTTTCATATTGGGTCTTCAGGGGATGATGACACCATACACGAAAGTACTCTAAAGTAACTCCCTTCCTGCTGGATCGCTCAGTGGTTTAGGCATCTGGTTGCAGAGCCAGAGGTTGGGAGTTCGATTCCCCACTGGGCTTCCTTGACAGGGACTAGACTCAGTGATCCATAGGGTCCTTTCCAGCTCTGCAGTTCTAAGATGATGCTGATGATGACAACAACGATGATGATAATGATTGCTGCTAAAACGAATCTGTTATTGACGTAATGTGTTAGAAGTAACAAGTTACATCTAAGCTCTGAGTCTGACACTTTAGGAAGGCATCTTCCCTATATGAAGGGCTATCTAGTCTAAACCCAGTTTAAAGAGAGAGTCCCTCCCAAGGAGAAAAAGAGGCCTTGAATGCACTCATCAACAGTAACTATCCTTCTTCCCTGTAGATGCCATATCCATGCTCTTATACACATGTGCATCTATACATATTCTGTCGTGAGAATGGCTGACGGTCGGATTCCAAAATGTCTCCTGTATGGAGAATTAGTGCAGGGAAATCGCCCCAGAGGGAGACCACAGCTGCGATACAAGGAGATCTGCAAGCGGGATCTGAAGGCCTTAGGAATGGACCTCAACAGATGGGAAACCTTGACCTCTGAGCGTTCAGCCTGGAGGCAGGCGGTGCAGCATGGCCTCTCCCATTTTGAAGAAGCACTTGTCCAGCAGGCCGAGGCAAAGAGGCAGTCCCGAAACCAGCCAAACCAGGGAGCTCGACAGGGGACAGATGGTATTTGTCTTCAGTGTGGAAGGGATTGTCACTCTTGAATTGGCCTTCTCAGCCACACTAGACGCTGTTCCAAGACCTCCATTCAGAGCACATTACCATAGTCTCTCGAGGCTGAAGGATTTATTTATTTTATTTATTATTTATTTATTATTAGATTTTTACCCCGCCCCCCTAGACAAAGTCTACTCGGGGCGGCTTACATACATAATAAAAACATCATAACATTAAAACATCATAACATTTAAAACAGCATAATTTTAACATTTATATTAAATTAAATTAAATCAGTACCAAGATGATAAGAGTAAAATCAGTTATTAATAGCATGATAATAGCAGGATGCCTACATACTGTACATATTCTGCACGTGCATGTTCTCTTTTGCAACGATGCATTTAATTTTTTTTGGCCACGTGTAAGCAGTGAGATCAACCACTGGCCTCAGCAATCTGTGGTGAATACAAGGCTCCTAGCATGCTTTGTGCTGTGTCCTGAACTACCTTTTTACAAGAGCTCCTGATTTTGCACGCCAAAGCAAGTCAGAAAGGAGGTTTGTTGGGCTCCTGATGGGCCATCATACATGGTTACGATTGGATTGTGTACGACCCCCCCCCCCCCAAGGTAGGGTGGTTGGGCCAACCCTCCTCCATTCCCATATCTGATGACTCCACGCGGTCTGGCTCAGCAGCAACAGGGTTTATTGGAGGAAAGGAAGGGGTTTTTCCCCACTCCTACAGATGTTCCCAGTTCGGGCACTGAGTTAACTCCACTGGGGCCCTTGAATATTTATTTGGTCTCTTTCAAAGGAAGTCGCCATAGGGGACCAAAGGTGAGGGCTCAGAGGAGGAATGGCTTATATGCCCCCAGGACTTGAGCCCTCCCTCCATTCTCCTCCATCACCCCTTTTATGGTCCTTACCTGTAAAGTATCTCCAGACCCCTTGTCTTTCCCCAGGTGACTTTCATCTGAGGCTGGCTCCCCTCTTTAGAATCATAGAATAATTGAGTTGGAAGGTGCTTATAAGGCCATCGAGTCCAGCCCAGTGCAGGAATCCACATCAAAGCAAATCTGTCAGATGGCAGTCCAATTTTCTCTTAAATGCCTCCAGCGTTGGAGCGCTCACCACCTCCCAAGATCATTGGTTCCACTGTCGTACTGCTCTAACAATTAAGACGTTTTTCCTGATATTCATCCCAAATCTGGCCTCCTGTAGCTTGAGCCCATTATTATGTGTCCTGTACTCTGGGATGACTGAGAATAGGCCCTTCCTGAGCCCGCTGTTTTTGATCTGCATGGGACTCAAAGTCAGCCATAGTTAGATCCTAGGACTCACTTGAGTATCTGGGGTGAGAGCAGCAACTCCCTCCAAGTTTGGAAATGACAAATTGTACAGGCCAAGCTAAGGGGAGGTAGGGGAGAAAGAAAGATGAGAATCACCACTGAAGTGGTTTTCCTGATATTTCCTTACAGTTTGCCAAATCCTATGGGGACATCTATACATTATGGATTGGGCCAAGCCCTGTGATTATACTGAATGGATTCCAAGCAGTGAAGGATGGTCTCACCACCCACCCAGAAGATGTTGCGGGCCGGCCAGTGCTCCCATTCTTTAGAGCTCTGGCAAATAATAAGGGTAAGATTATCCCCGCTTAACTCATGTTCACGGCATGCTCCACCACAACAGTGTGTGTCTCTGTGTTCTTGTTGTTGTTGTTGTTTAGTGGTTAAGTCGTGTCCGACTCTTCGTGACTCCATGGACCAGAGCATGCCAGTCCCTCCTGTCTTCCACTGCCTCCCGGAGTTGGGTCAAACTCATCTTGGTAGCTTCGATGACCCTGTCCAACCATCTCGTCCTCTGTCGTCCCCTTCTCCTCTTGCCTTCACACTTTCCCAACATCAGGGGCTTTTCCAGGGAGTCTTCTCTTCTCATGAGATGGCCAAAGTATTGGAGCCTCAGCTTCAGGATCGGTCCTTCCAGTGAGCACTCAGGGTGTGTCTGTGTACATTACTATAATAAATAGATGCAGAATTTATGGGGGAGGGGATAAGCTTCTTCCTTCCTCTTTTTAGATACCCCTACCTACTGTAGCAACAGTTGCTACATAAATAAGATGGATTTTAACCACCTCAAAACTGCCGAGCTGGAAGGGATCCGATGGATCCCTGAGTCCAATTTATTTCTAGTTGTTCTGCCCTGCTAGAAATGAGAGCCAGTGTGGTTTAGTTGGGAGGGTGTCAGACTAGGACTCTAACAATCTGGGTTGAAATCCTCACTCAGTTACAGAAACTCAGTGTGGGGTGGCAGTGGTAAACCACTCTTTAAACACCTCACATACTTCAAGAGCCTTATTAGTGTTGCCCTAAATTGAAAATGATTTGATGGCACATAACACAGAAGAACAAACCACAACCTTCACTCCGATTGTTAGTCCCAGCCAGATTAGAATTGCTGAATTACTTGCGGAAAGCAAAGTCAGATTTTATGTAAGCCCAAACGATTCAGTGAGCCTGCTTTAATCAGGACTAGCACTGCATTTAGGCTCTTATTACATCATGATGATAATGTGCTGTCAAGTTAATTCTGACTCATGGTGAAATGTTCAGGGTTTTTTCAGTATAGAGTACTCAGAGGTGGTGTCCTGTTTCCTTCTTCTGGGGGTATCCCTGGGACTGTGCAGCTTGCCCAAGGCCACCCAGGCTGGCTCTTCCCCCAAAGGCAGAGTGTGGAACTGAACTCCTAGGCAGGTACCCAACTCACTGATAAATCCAGATAGCCTCTTATAACATAATCTGTCAACATGAAATTTAGCAAGGAAAATTGTCTTTGTGAAATGGACCGTTCTATCCTGATTCTGGGGTAACTGAGGAAGAAAACACTCATATTTTGAGTTTTGTAGGGTAAGAAAATTTGCTTTGAAGAGTATGTTTTCTTTTTCCATGGAACTGGAAGAAGTAACACCTTTCTACTGTGTTTCCCCGAAAATAAGACAGGGTCTTATATTAATTTTTGCTCCAAAAAACGCATTCTGGCTTATTTTCAGGGGATGCTTTATTTTTTTTTTTCATGTACAATCTACGTTTATTCAAATACAGTCATGTCATCTTCTTCTGGTGGCTGCACAAGGGTGGAGGGCGGGCTTTCACTGAACTAGGGCTTATTTTTGGGGTAGGGCTTATATTACGAGCACCCTGAAAAATCCTACTAGGGCTTATTTTCAGGTTAGGTCTTATTTTCGGGGAAACAGGGTATCTGCTGCGGAGCTAATGTCCTTTCTTAGGAGATTCCTCATGGTGGTAGGGATTAGAGACGGGCACTTATTATGGTTCAGTACAGTTTAGCACAGCAGGCCCACATGTGCCACGGGGGTGCCATGAATTCCACACCCTGTCTCCTTCTGCAGGCACCCACTCAGAGGAGGAAGTGGGGCAGGGAAGCCTGAGGTGGTGCTTCTGACATGGTGTCCGTGAAACGAGACAGGGTGTGGAATCCAGGGTGCCTGTGCAACACTCGTGGGCCCGATTCACACAACCACACCGAAGCGCCGAACCATGCTAAGTGCCCATCTCTAGTAGGAATCATCGCAGTGAATCACTTCTATCGCTATAGAAGTGATTCACTTCTGAGACATGGGTTCTGCATTCGCAATGCAAAACAGTAATTGATGTAACCT
The DNA here is from genome assembly GCA_037013535.1 of Intellagama lesueurii. Taxonomy (NCBI): domain Eukaryota; kingdom Metazoa; phylum Chordata; class Lepidosauria; order Squamata; family Agamidae; genus Intellagama; species Intellagama lesueurii. The sequence goes on from JBAJHW010000003.1 coordinate 263,013,922, forward strand.
TCACGGTAGTGGATTTCCAATGGTTTCAGGTATTTTGCTGTCTACTGGCAACACATGGAAACACCAGAGGCGGTTTTCCTTGATGACTCTGAAGAGCTTGGGTCTGGGGAAGAGAAGTATGGAGTATCAGATACAAGAAGAGGCCCACCACCTGGTGGAAACCTTCAGAGAAACCAAAGGTACTGTGAAGACGTACAGAAAATGTCTGCATGCAAAAAGCTCAAGACAGCCTAGATGTTTCCTTCATTCCTGACCCAAATGTCTTCGTAACAGCCCTGAGAGGCAGGCAAGGTTTGAGAGACTTCTGAGGTCACCCAATGTGCTTCACAGCTGAATGGCAACACGAACCTCTCTAACCTTAACCAGTTACTCTAACTTGGGATGGGCAACTTCTAGGTAGCTGAGGACCACTCATCCTCTCGACTTAACCTTGGAGCACCACATGCATTCCTTCGATCCATCTTCCCCAAGACGTTTGCCTTTTAAAAAAAGCTTTTAACAAAAAGAAAAGAAAAGTATTGTGGGAAACATGTTATTATTATTTTTAATTGCCCTTTCAGTGGGTGTTCCCCTTCTAAAATCATCTCTCCCACGCTCTCAACCAAACACAAGGGGCTTTTTGCACCAGTTTTTAAAAATAAAAAGAACAGGTCTAGCCAGTGGCTTTTCTTACAGGCCTGCTGATTTTGGCTCAGTGCAAGTCACATGATCGCTCAGCAGATTAACGCAGGAAAGTGCCTCCCGGTTTCTCTTACCACATAACTCCATGAAAATGTTTTGGTGTCCCATCATTGTCGTTAGAAGCCTGGTTGTGTAAGCCCGTTGAGACATCCCACGATTCAAATGAAATGTCAAAACAGGCTGATGTTATCTGGGCTATGTAAATGTCTGTGGGATCATTATCCTATCTCTAAAATGTAATTGCACAGCCTACTGGAACTATAGTAATTGTTGCTAAACCTCAAGGGAACCTAGGAACTTAGATGGAGGGCTAGAAAATTATGTCCCATCTCCAAGCCAATGCTGAGATTTGTCATTGGTGCTGATGGAAGCTTTCCTCTCGATCTAAATATAGGGAACAGGTAGGTAAAGGTAAAGGTTCCCCTCGACATTTAGTCCAGTCGTGTCCGACTCTAGGGCGTGGTGCTCATCCCCGTTTCCAAGCCATAGAGCCAGCATTTGTCCGAAGACAGTTTCCGTGGTCACGTGGCCAGCGCGACTAGACACGGAACGCCATTACCTTCCCACCGCGGTGGTACCTATTTATCTACTTGCATTTTTACATGCTTTCGAACGGCTAGGTTGGCAGGAGCTGGGACAAGCGACGGGAGCTCACTCCGTCGCGTGGATTCGATCTTACGACGGCTGGTCTTCTGCGGGTTTAACCCGCAGCGCCACCACGTCCCCCTCATAGGGAACAGGTGGGGATGTTTAAATTTCCTCCTCGTCATTTGCATTCCTGGAGTTGCTCAGGTTGATGCTATTCACGTTTTTAAAAGCATGCATCAAAATTAACTCAGGGAGGTCACCTTGAGGCCCACCAATTTGAGTAGTCTAAGGGCGCAATTACATGATGAATATGAATTGGAAGATGGATTGGGGATTTTGAAGTTGGTTTAAAGCCACGTGGTTTTTGGGTCGTGTGCAGGTCCGCTTGGGAAAACTTTAAATCCATTTTAAAAGTGTTTTTTGTATCTCAGTTGACGGGGAGAAACTGACTTTTCGAGTTGTTGCGTCTGATCCACTGCTACGGTGGTGTTATTTTTTATTATTATTATTTCTTGCAATCTGATGTAGCACAAGTTCAGTATGGCAGGTAGAAATATAAAAAAAGAATTGAAACAAAGGTTTCCCTGCAGGCAGGCAGACAAACACACACATACACAGGCACACACAGGGGTGTGTGCCTGTGTATGTGTGTGTTTGTCTGCCTGCCTGCAGCTTTCCCCTACCCAAACTTTCTCTTCTCTGCTGACTCTTTCTTTAGATTGGACTGCCAAGATTTTCCTGCAGCCCAAAACCTGTGATTCTGGCATCCATTACTTGACAAATCCCACAGACACAAATTACACCAACAGAAGCCTTCACGTGTGCCAAAACGATTCCAAATAAATAGTTTTCACACGTTATTTAAAATAAGGGACCCTCGTGTGGCTGAGTAAAAGACCTTACCTTCCAATCAAAAAATATATAAAAATGACCCTTATTGGGAAAAAAATTCCATGCTTCTCTGTGTCATATAGTCAGAATTTTTAAAATTGATTTCAAAGACACTAAACCTGACTCAAAAACAGTTTTTTCCACGTATAACTGAGCCCTAATTTGTGTTTTTAGTATTGATTTTATTTACTGTTTTTAATATAATACTTGTTTAATTCTTTTTAATTTTTGTATATCTACTGTTTTTAGCTTTTAAACACTGTCCTTTTAATGATGCAAGCTGCCTTGGGTCCTTTGAAGGAGAAAGTTGGAAGAAAAATATTTCAAATGAATGAATGAATGAATGAATGAATTGGCCATGACAAAGGAAATCCAAGGGGGTGGTGGAGGAATTGGAAATGTTTATAATTTCTCAAAAGTCACCCTTCCAGCTTGTCATCAGCCTTATGCAGCATAAGCTGTGCAGTAGGATTTCTGTCGGTATTGTCCTGCCTTGCTGCTTTGGAGAAGAAGAAAAAAGCTGCAAAATTGTAATTTTTATGTGATAAGATAATGTCACATATTCTAAATGGTTTGGGACCTCAGTAATTGTTGGAGTGTCTATTTCTAAGATCTACTACTCTGCCACTTGATCATCTCAGGCTGTGTTGTTGTGGGTGGCCACCTTGAGGGAGACCTGTAAAACATCCACCACAAACCAGGCCTTTTTTGTTGTGGCCGCAACATTATCGAATTCACTGCCTGCAGATGGGGGCCAAGCTCTTCAAGAAACAAATGAAAACAGTGCTTTTTAAACAGGCGTTTGGGTCCATTTTTCCCCTCATGAGAGACATTTCAAACCCTTTTGTGTAAATTTCAATTGATTTGGTGTCACCCTCATTGGGCGGTTTATTATGTGTTATTCATTTATGTTTATGATGCTTAGCTTCTTATTTTGTTATTGTTGTTTTTATCTTAACAAACATTATTTTGTGCAACCCTGTTGCATATTTTTCTGTAAGCTGCCATTAGATGGGTGGGATATAAATCCAATGAATGAATGAATGAATGAATGAATGAATGAATGAATAAATAAATATTCTGCATTGCTAAAAAAATACTGGGAAGAAAAGAGGTGGGCACACACAGCTGTTGCTTACTGTAGCAGTTATGCATGGACTGGGAAACACTGTTCTGTCCTCAGTCACTGCTCTGACAGATCTAAAAGATACACCACCATCCTCTCTATATTTAAGAGGAGGTGGGGTGGACAGGATGAAGCACCCAGACAGCAGTCTGAACAACCTGAGTTCATGGCTGTTAAAAAATGGGAGCAGCCTTGTGTGGATGAGCAGAAGGGTGCCTCATCCCAAAATGGAGGGTAGAGGTGGCGCTCCCTTCCTGGTAGCAAGCTGCCTCTTTCAAAATATTTGAGCCAGAGACATCCTGGACTGCAGGGTCTCATTCATTGACCCTATCTTCCATTTAAGCTTACTGTCATCACCAATATCTCCCTCTGCAGGAAAACCCACGAATCCTTCTTTTGCACTCAGTCTTGCTGTTTCAAACGTGATTTGTGCTGTAGTCTTTGGGCATCGCTTCTCCACGAAGGATGAGACTTTTCATCAACTGCTAGAAGCCATGGATCCTATATTTAAAATTGGTGGCAGTGCCACACAAGTTGTGAGTAAAGCATTTTTTTTTTGTTGCCTCTTTACCATCGTATTTCAATGATCTTGGTCTTGGTCTCTGGTGACACATCCTTACTAGAGAGAGGGGTATTCGTATTTGTATATGAATACGAATATCCCCGCACAGGTGGCGTTACCGAGGGTCCACTCACCGATCCAGCTGCTCACCACTCCTGGCAGCAGGCAGGAGAACAATCCTCGCTGCAAGGTTGAAGAGTGGCTAGCAGATCGCGCACTGCAGAGCCACTAGTAGAATCGCGCAGTCCGCGTCCGCGGTGGATCGGTGAGTGGACCATGGGGCTGGACCCTCGTTAACACCACCTGTGCAGGGATATTCGTATACGAATACCCCCATCTCTAAGCCTTACTGTTGACAATCTTTTCCAGTCCTTTCACTGCTGACCTTCCCAGCATGTAGTTGATGCTAAAACAAGATACAACACAAGATGTGAAATTGGAAACAGGAAAAAAATAGGTTATGTTTAGTTGCCTATTAAGAACGTAAACAACAGGCAGTGCCATGTAACACAATTTATGTAAGTGTTACGCAGTGCTTGGCTTCCATATGTAAACCTCTGGCTGATGTATATTAAAATGGCTTCTTCCTTTCAGCTGGAACCTCTTCCTCTTTATCATTGTTGAAAGTCGGCAGGCTTTCAAGACTGCAGTGTAACAGACAATAAAACAGCCACCCAGCTTGAAAAGTCATTACTGTCTGGAAGGCAGTAATATTATGAAATAACAAATAAAAACTTCTTTCACGAAATAATAGCACCCAGCAACTACCTGAGCTCACTATCTCGTAGCTGATTTCCGTAACAGCCTTAACTTACCTTACAATTAAAATATATTTGGGTCTGGCAGGCCTCCCAGAGGAGAGAGCTGGATAATCATTTGAAAGATCCACGCCAGCACGCCAGGGCAAAGATAAGTGGAGTGTCCCTTTATGTAAAGGTGATTCTATGGCTCCCATACATGACATCTTGAGGACCTCATTCTTTCCATGTCTCTGATCTGTCTCTTTTCCAGATGTATGATGTTTTCCCTTGGCTGATGCGTCATCTGCCAGGACCCCACCAAAAGGCCTTGTCTGCCCGTGACTTTGTGTGTTCATTCATAAAAAAGGAGATCGCTAAACACCGGGATGCAGGTGTTCCTGATGACCCTCAAGACTTCATTCATTTTTACCTGGCTCAAATGGAGAAAGTAGGTAGATGATCTGTTTATGACCATAGCTATCCTGAGGACCTATTATAATAATCTTAAAACTGCAGAGGTAGAGGGACCTTATGGAACATTGTGTCCAGCCCGTATCAGGAAGGCCCAGTGGGGAATTGAACTCCCAACCTCTGGCTCCACAGACAGAGACCTAAACCACTGAGCTAAAATAGCAGTTATACAATGAAAGGTATCAAAGGTAGTATTAGAGGGGAGATACTGTGTCATAGTAATTAGGAGACCTGATAACCAGGAAAACATTGACTTGAGTGTTGACCTAGGGTAGGTTTGTCATAATTAGTTAGTTTGCTTTCCTCCACTTTCAGAAGTGCCAGCCCTGGTGCCCCTTTGAACCATCATCTGATCTAGCTTCCTGTTTAGAGAGAGGCATGAACCTGAAAAAATGTGGTTCATGATGGTTCATGGTTCGTGGTTAGCCACAAACCACCAGGAAACAACTGAAAAACTGAACCAGTTCATGGTTTAGTTTTTGGTTGGTGTGCAGTGGGGGCGCTACCTGCTCCTGTCATGCCACCATCATTGCGCCATTGTCCGTTGCCACTACCCCACCGCCACTGGCCTGCGACCGCTATGACACCAGTGGCGGTGGCACATCTTTCCTTCCAGGAGCTTGGGTGCTGCCTTCTGCACATCCGCCCAACCCCGAGCTGAATGCCTTGATCAGCGGGGCTGTGGGCACATGCGCAGAAGGCCGCAGTCGGCTTCCCTGCCAGGAGCCCTGATCTGCTGGGCTACGAGGGCATGCGCAGGGGCAGCCGGCCCAGCTCCTGGAAGGGAAGCTGCCCCAATGTCTCTGATGATGTTGGCAGCAGCGGGCGTGGCAGGACCAGGTAGGAAGGCGATGGGGCCAGTGGTAAGGGGAAAGTAGGCATCCATTTGGCCGAAGCAAAATGAAGGGCCCAGGGGGGAAAACGTTCGGTGCCTCATTTTGCTTTGGCAAAACAGGATTCCCAAATTGGGTCATGATGAAGCGAATCACGAACCAGCCCAGTTCATCCATTTTTCTGCTTCCTAGTTTGGTTCATGCCCGTCTCTAGTTCTCTTTCCAGTTCTTACAGAACTGGACATACAGGGCAAAATGTACAGTCGCTGCGTTGACCTACTGCCTGTGAGAAAGAAACCTTTCTGTGAGGGAAGCCAATGAGTGAAGCCCTTCACGGATTCACACGCTTTCACAGACATGTCAAGGAGAGAAATGGGTCAACGTCGCCATGCCGAGACGGCAGCCTCCTTCTGCCGCAGCTCAAGGTTGTTGGCCGAAACGTCTGCTCTCTTTCTAGGCAAATAGGACACAGAAAGCCACTGAGCCATAGCAAGGGATGCTGGCGGTAGGACTGCGAGAGCTCTCAGGAAACAGTGGGTGTGTTGGGGGGGGGGAGAGAAGGAGGCAAAGAATCTAACATGACTTGAAAAGTCTTTACTGAGGTGTCTCCTTGTGTGAAGGCAGCTTACCCTCACGAAAAGAAGGAACGGGGCAAGTAGTCTTCGTAGCAGTTAGCGAAGGGGGATTGTTGAAGAGGTTCCTAGCCCTGAGCAACCTCTCTCACTGGAAATGATGCTGTTGGATTATTAAGCTCATCATCCTCAGCCTGAGATTGCACTTTCCTAAAAGATGCTGAGGATGCAATTCCCTGATGAGTGGATTGCCCTTTAAGGTCTGAGTCCTACAGGCTTGGGCATGTCGTGAGAATGGCTGACGGTCAGATTCCAAAAGATCTCCTGTATGGAGAATGAGTGCAGGGAAAGCGCCCCAGAGGGAGACCCCAGCTGCGATACAAGGACATCTGCAAGCGGGATCTGAAGGCCTTAGGAATGGACCTCAACAGATGGGAAACCTGGACCTCTGAGCGTTCAGCCTGGAGGCAGGCGGTGCAGCATGGCCTCTCCCAATTTGAAGAGACACTTGTCCAGCAGGCCGAGGCAAAGAGGCAGTCCCGAAACCAGCAAAACCAGGGAGCTGGACAGGGGACAGATTGTATTTGTCTTCAGTGTGGAAGGGATGGTCACTCTCGAATTGGCCTTCTCAGCCACACTAGACGTTGTTCCAAGACCTCTATTCAGAGCACTTTACCATAGTCTCTCGAGACTGAAGGATGCCTAATCCTACAGGAGCGACTCTTCTTCAGTCCTCTTTTCTATTTCCTGGAGCCTCTCACGGCTTGTTACCCTGTTCCTCCTGATGAGGCTTGAGAAGGATGGAGCAGGTGCCGAGCAGAGAGAGTGTGATTTGAGCAGCACAGGGGGGTATTCATAAGTAGGTGTCTTTGTTTGACTTCCTGTCATCTGAGCTGGGTTGCTCGCAGGCAACAAGCATCTCTGAGGGAAACAGTGGTGTTATTCCCAGTTACAATGCTTTCTCCTGGACAGGGATTCGTCAAGCTTCACACTCTAGACATTTTCCAGGTTGCAACCGAGAAGCACCTTGAATGGTTTGAGAAGACGCTTTGTTTTTATTAAATCTACAGACCAAAGACCAGCCCAAACCAGCCTATGACGAAAATAATATGATCCAGAGTATATTTGACCTTTTCTTGGGTGGGACCGAGACGTCCAGTACCAACCTCTGTTGGGCGTTGCTCTATATGGTGCTTTATCCAGACCACCAAGGTAAGAGGAAAAGCAAGTAGGATTGCTGGATCTCTGGGCAGTGGCTGAAGTCTTGGGAACGGCTGTGCTTATCTGAGTCTCCAGGTGGGCAGACACATCTCCAGAGGAGCAGTGCTGGAGAATGAGGCAGTTTGATTTTGGTGTGTGACGTGGTTTAAAAACCAGGGCGCCCATCACTGCTGATGCTAGAGCTCAGAGGCTCAGCAAGAATGTGTGTGTGTTGCTCTGTTTCTGGCATATTGTCACACAAACGTTGGGCCCATTGTGCCATTTGGAGCAAGGCAGGGAGTGATGAGCCAGCATTGCAACTCATGAGTAGACATGGGGCTTTCAGATTCTCTCTCTCTCTCTCTCCCCCCCCCCCCCTCACTGCAGCTACCAGAGTTCAGCAGAAATCACCTCTGACAGAATTCTGGTAGATTTAGCCAAAGAATCCAAGTTCTCAGAAGAGTTTCAGGAAACACCTGCTCTTTGCAAATGTTCTGCTTGTGGTAACAGCTATTAAGCATGGAGAATGACATGGGTGGAGCTTTCTAAGCTCCATGGCAACTGCAAAGTATTAGCAGACCGAGAGGCATCTTTTATAGAGTGTCTACCATCCCTTAATGCTTTGCAGTTCCCATGAAGCTGCACGTATGGCAAAAAAGAGTGTATTCTGAAACTCTTCCGGGAACTTGGGTTTTTGTTTTTTTTTGGCTAAAGCTACGACAATTCCAACTGAGGGAATACCTGCTGAATTCTAGTAGCTGTTGTGAAAAAAATACTCTAGTTGCACAAGCTATGACACCAGCCGTGCAAAGTCTGGGGGAAAACACACCTCCCTCTCTTGCCTGCTTCACTTCTGTGAGATCACAAGGACCTGCTGCTGTGACATCTTATGAATCCTCCTTCTTATCTCAGGTGTTGATCTTGAGATCTCACGGAAAGGGATGATGCTGGCCCGGCAAGTCTACAAGCAAAAGTATTTGACTTCTGCTTGAATGAAGGCAGGCAGAAAGAAAGCAGAGGCACACCTAATTTATTTTTGGCTAGGTATGGACATCTTTGACTAGGTATGGAAACCAAGCTCTGTGAGGAAAGACTGAGAGAACTGGGCATGTTTAGCCTTGGGAAAAGAAGACTGAGGAAAGATAGGATAGCACTTTTCGAATACTTGAAAGGTATTTCACTTTTTGAATACTCAAATACTTATACAGAGGACAATCATCCCAGAGTGCAGGATACACAACAATGGGCTCAAGATGCAGGAAGCCAGATTTAGGCTGAATATCAGGAAAAATGTCTTAACTGTTAGAGTGGTATGACAACGGAAAATGTCTTAACTGTTAGAGTAGTATGACAATGGAAAATGTCTTAACTGTTAGAGTAGTATGACAATGGACACAATGGCCTCAGGAGGTGGTGTGTGCTCCGGAACTGGAGGCATTCAAGAGAAAGTTGAACCACCCTCTGACAGATTTGCTTTGATTTGGATTCCTGCCTTGAGAAGCGGGTTGGACTTGATGACTGAGCAGTTATGTTAGAGGGAGATCTTTGGGATTAGGTATCTGGGTACTCTTCCATCCCTAGAGAAAGTCAGCCCACGGAAGTCTATGCGTGAAGAACACTCTGCTTGTTTCTCCTCAGCAAAAGTCCAGAAGGAGATAGACATGGCTGTGGTTCCTGGACAAATGATCTGCTATGAGGATCGGAAGAAGCTGCCTTTCACAAATGCTGTGATTCATGAGGCGCAACGTTTCAGCAACATTATCGCTGTTGGCTTGCCCAGGTTATGCGTGAAGGACACAACGATCCGTCAGTATCATCTTAAAAGGGTAAACAGATCTCAAGGGTCTGACTTGACAGCAAGTCCCTGGATTTTTCACACAACAGAAAAGGGAGATCACCAAGCTAGTCATTTGAAAAGGGAATTCCTCATGTTACTCATTACTTTGAGGCACTGAAGATGCCATTAACCTTATTCGGCAGAGCTGTAGCCGTGTTATTCTGTGCAAGGGTTTCAACAAGAAACACAAAACAAAAAACAAAAAGATGTTGCGGCATTTTAAAGACTAACGGCTATATTTTAAAGTAAGCTTTCGTGGAACATTGTCCCCGTCTTCAGACATGTGAGCTATAATATAGAGACTACTCCATGGTAAAAGAGCCTTCATGCAAGGCCCTAAAATGTATGGTTGCATTTCACACCCAGTAATTATTTATGGCCCCTGTTTGATATTCAGTTCTTTTCAAGTCTAGTATTGCAAATATTAAACAATTGCATTGTGCATTATTAAGGCATTTGTATTGCCATATTTCACATTCTGGTGTAGGGAAAAATTCCAGACACAATTTAAAAGGGTGTAGTCTATTCAGTACTACAGCTGTGGAGGAAAAGCAATGAGCTAATTATTCCAAAGCACTAAAAATTACAGAACAGTTTATAATGTGCACTGTAAACGTATTTATAATAATTAGATACAAGTTCATTACTTGATTTACAGGTTTGTTCAGGCTGGTTTCCAACACTGGAAGTATTCAAGAGAAACTTAGACAACCACCTGGCAGATATCTTTTGATTTGTATTCCTGCCTCGAGCAGGGAGTTGGACTTGATGGCCTTATAGGGCCCTTCCAACTTCACAATTCTATGATTCTATGATTCTCTTTGGCCTCGTAGTTTCTTGTATCAAGACCCACCAGAGACCTTCAATGCCGTTTTCTGACTATCAACATTTCTACCCTGGCGGCAGTTTATAATTGCCGGGTTTCTTCCTCACCAGAGCATTACTTAGCTTCCATAGGAAATCAAAACTATGGGTCTATGGTTATGGCAGCCTTTGGTATCTAAAATATCGTGGCAGAATTCACAGGGAAACACTCAGCTGATCAGTTTTCTTTGTGAATTACATTGAAAGTTAACGGTGTTACCGCATTATTCTAGTAGGTGGTCTCAAAAGACGATAAATGAAGCATGACTTGCAAAGAAACATTTTTTTTTGAGATATGACTTACATGAATTGGTTTTCAGAACAAGATAGCATGTTTTCAAAATAAACTTATAACAAAGACAATATAGGATTTAGAGAGAATGACTTGGATGGAAGAGGCGTATAATTTTGCTTCTTTCAAAACATTCATCCAAGGATGTTCAGAAGATTTCTCATTTTTCAAGTATTATACAGTGTCTCAGCTCCATGCAGACCAAACCCTTCTATATGGAGGTAAATGATGCCAGGATGAATCCCAGATTTGTCGAAACCCCAAAGTTCTGCTCTATTATACTCAAGGGCAAGATCTGAGGGAAAGGTATGAAGTGTTAGAATGTCTAATCTAATTCTCTAGTGACCAATCCTGATATTGCATCTTGAAAATACTTATATATGTCTGGATCCATTGATGAAGGCTTTTAATCGGGCCTTAAGAACTCATCTTTTTCCAGTTGTGTGACAAAGTGTGTTTTGATCCATGACAGCTCACACTGCTACAAATCTCTTAGTTCCAGAGCAGCTGGTACAAATTTATTAGTTCCACTGGAGCCTCATGGTGCAATGGTTAAACTGCAGTACTGCAGTCAAGATTCTGCTCACAACCTGAGTTCGATCCTGATAGGCATAGGTAGCTGGCTCGAGGTTCACTCAACCTTCTATCGTTCCAAGGTTGGTAAATTGAGTACCCAGCTTGCTGTGGGTGGACAGCAATGTGTAGCCTGCATAATTAGATTAGAGAGTGCTTTAAGCACTATGGGGTGGTATATAAGCAGCATACTTTGCTTTTAGAACTGCAGAGAACTGAACCCTATGGATCCACTCCGTAGGGTCCAACCCCTATCAAGAAGGCACGGTGGGGAATTGAACGCCCAAGCCTAAACCACTGAGCTATCTTGCAGTTCCTAATATCTTTGTCATTGGGAAGCCATTCAGACGTAATCTAATCAGTAGCTACAAGCTGACAAAATCAAAAAGAGGGGAGAAAGAGAGAAGGAAAGGGCAAAATGTTATGGCTAACAAACTAAAGCAAAGTTGAAAAATCAGGATGTGCTGATAATCACCAGTGGATAGAACTCAAAATGAAGCAGAAACAATTGTTGCTGGAGAATTTGGCCTAGATGTCAGAGCCACAATATTTTATTGTTGTCATCCTAATATTCAACTGTAACTCTGCTTTTGTATTTCCTTTTTTAGCTTTCATTAGTTGTCATTTCAAATCATTGCTATTTTCTACCAGTAACATGGTGTTCTCTACATACCTTAACACGCTGGTGTTTCTTCCACCAGTTTTGACTCCTTTTTCTGAATCAAAACCAGTTGTTAATGGGATATGTTCTCTGTGCAGATTTAACAGAAAAGGAGATAAAATACATCTTTATAATAATGTTAGAACTGTAGAGCTGGAATGGACTCTATGGATCCATTCCATTAGGGTCCAGCCCCTATCAAGAAGGCATGGTGGGGAATTGAACTTCCAAGCCTAAACCACTGAGCTGTCTTGCAATTCCTAATATCTTTGTCATTGGGAAGCCATTCTGTTTCTACCTATTATGTCTGAACAATATCCTCTTGTCCAGAGTATATAGGATATGGATCAGGACAGTCAGCTCTGTTCAAAACTTCCAGCCTGCTGATCGCATAGACCAGTGCAAGGCAATCTGGTGCCCTCCAGCTTGTTTTGAACTAAAGTTGCCAGAATCCCAACGCATCATGGACCATTGGCCTTCCTAGCTGTGACTTCTGGAAGCTGATGACATCCAGCTGTTCTGAACTGTATAGCTTCCAGTTCTGGACACCACACTTCAAGAAGGATGCTAACAAATTGGAACAAGTTCAGAGGAGGGCGACAAGGATGATCAGGGGGCTGGAAACCAAGCCTTAGGAGGAAAGGCTGAAAGAATTGGGCATGTTTAGCCTTGAGAAAAGAAGACTGAGGGGTGATATGATAGCACTTTTCAAATATTTGAAAGGCTGTCCTACAGAGGAGGGGCAAGATCTGTTCTCGCTCGATCATCCCAGAGTGCAGGACACGCAACAATGGGCTCAAGTTACAGGAAGCCAGATTTCGGTTGAATCTCAGGAAATACATCCTAACTGTTAGAGCAGTACGACAGTAGAACCAGTGACCTTGGGAATTGGTGAGTGCTCCGACACTGGAGGCATTCAAGAAAAACTTGGATAATCACCTGGCAGATGTGCTTTGATTGTATTCCTGCATTGAGCAGGGGGTTGGACTTTATGGCCTTGTAGGGTCCTTCCAATTTCACTTTTCTATGATTCTATGATTCAGTCAGCTGCAACCAGACTGCCGAATGATCCATGTTCAGGGGAAATTCATTTATCTGTTATTTGATTTAGGTTTACAGGAGTTCTCCAAACTACAGAATCCTATTTTTGAAACTGCATTACCACCTTGAATACCACCTTTAAATTCAGACCGAAACCTGTAGTGGATTTATCATCCCACTGACATCAGAACCACCTCTTCATCTTATCCACCTATCTACCTGTCCCCAACAGTCCAAAACCGGGCTATCTCATGCCCCTATTTTGCAATGAACATTTGTGCAATGCACCTGGAGTTGGAATGAGAGGCAGGATATACCGTATTTGTCCGTGTATAAAATGACACTTTTTCCTTAAATAATTTGAGAAAAAATTGAGGGTCATTTTATACACGGAAGGCAGATCTTTACCACTGCCTTTTGCTAAGGCACGGGGCTTAGCAAAAAGGAAGGGGAGGCGTTGCTCCCTTCCTTTTTGCTAAGCTCCGTGCCTTCTCAAAAGGCGAGGGGCGCGGGGCTTTAGCAAAAAGGAAGGGGAGGCGTTGCTCCCTTCCTTTGACAGCCGCTTTCCTTGCCTTTTGCCAAGGCACGGGGCTTAGCAAAAAGGAAGCCCTTTGATCCCTGCTTTTTCTAATTTGGGGTTAGAAAAGGGGGGGGGTCGGCTTATACTTTGGGTCGTCTTATAAACGGAAAAATATGGTAATGGTCATTTTTCTATTCCAGGGCAGTGTCATCTTTCCAAACATGGCTTCTGCACTCCACGATCCGAATGAATGGGAGAGCCCTCTGCTGTTCAATCCACATCACTTCCTTGACAAGGATGGCCATTTCATCTGCCCAGAAGCCTTCATACCATTTTCATTAGGTGCCGTGACAAATCATTCCCATTTCTTCCACTCTTGGAAATCTCTACCAATGGGTACAATCTAGAGATGGGCATGAACTGGTTCGTCCCGGTTCCTCCTAGTTCGTCAAGGCAGCAGCACAGGTGCTGCTGCTTCCCTTCCCTGCCTCCTCTGGATCAATCAACCACTCACCAGGCCCAGCGTGGTAGCTTCCAGCACCTCTTCAACTGATCTTCCAGTCCTGGCAGCAGCTCAGGCTTCTCTGCCCTGCCCTCTTGTCTGATCTCCCAATCAGAGAAAAGGGTGGGGCAGAGAAGTCTGTGCTCTTGCTCCTGACTGGGAGATTAGCCGAGGAGGTGGGAAAAGCAAGCAAGCAAGCTGAGCCTGGTGAATGGCTGATCGGCTGAGGAGGCGGGGGAGCAGAGCAGTAGCATCTATTCTGCCGCCTTTACGAACTGGGATGAACCAGGACAAACTGGTTTGTGCCCATCTCCGGTACAATCTCCTTTAATTGGATTGGGGGAAAAAAGTCTTATGTACTGTTTCTCTAGAACTACTTTAATCTTATGCATCAGGACTGGGCATTCTATCACCCCCAGGCATATTTTGCTGCAGAATCTTGCTATACAACAATACCTACAAGCTTGACATATTAGCCCATGGCCACCGGAAGGGATGTCATGTTCCTGATTACATCTGATTTCAGCCACTTCTTGCAGTTAAACATGCTGGGTGGAATTATCCCGACAAATCTATTGTATTTAGCATTGGGATACTATTTTTTTTTAAATTATTGTACCAATAATTAGTGTATTGAGACAAAAACAAAAGTTCTATGCCATTTTTTAGTGAAGTATGAGACCAAAAAGTAGACATGACGTCCTATTGTTCTTAGTGGATTGGTTTCATTCCGGGGCGACCATGGAATTCTTAGTGGGATCAAGATATATTGATCCCACTCAGATATATACATTCAGCCCCAATTGTAGCTGTAACCTTAACTTTAACCCTAACCCTTGAAGGATGTGGTGGCGCTGCGGGTTAAACTGCAGAAGCCTCTGTGCTGCAAGGTCAGAAGACCAGCAGTCGTAAGATCGAATCCACGTGATGGAGTGAGCTCCTGTCGCTTGTCCCAGCTCCTGCCAACCTAGCCGTTCGAAAGCATGTAAATGCGAATAGATAAATAGGTACCACCTCGGTTGGAAGGTCACAGCGTTCCATGTCTAGTCGCACTGGCCACGTGACCACGGAAACTGTCTTTGGACAAACGCTGGTTCTAGGGCTTGGAGACGGGGATGAGCACCGCGCCTTCGAGTCGGACACGACTGGACTAAATGTCAAGGGGAATCTTTACCTTACCTTGACATAGTGGTAGAATTCTGGTTTCAGAAAGTTCCCTTCAATTCACTTAATAATAACCGTGTGCTGTGAAATCAATTCTTTCTGACTTATGATGACTCTTTTCAGAGCATTCGGGGTAGAGAGAACTCAGAAGTGGTTTCCGATTCCTTTCTTCTGGGCTCACCCTGGGACTGCACAGCTGGCCCAAGGCCACACAGGCTAACTCTACTCCCAGGAGGCCCAGTGGGGAATTGAACTCCCATCTTCTGGCTCCGCAGCCGGAGACCTAAAACACTCAGTTATCCTTTTTTGTTTAGTTGTTAAGTCATGTCCGACTCTTCGTGACCCCATGGACCAGAGCACACCAGGCCCTCCTGTCTTCCACTGCCTCCCGGAGTTGGGTCAAATTCATGTTGGTCGCTTCGATGACACTGTCCATCCATCTCGTCCTCTGTCGTCCCCTTCTCCTCTTGCCCTCACACTTTCCCAACATCAGGGTCTTTTCCAGGGAGCCTTCTCTTCTCATGAGATGGCCAAAGTATTGGAGCCTCCGCTTCAGGATCTGTCCTTCCAGTGAGCACTCAGGGTTGAATTCCTTCAAAATGGATAGGTTTGTTCTCTTTGCAGTCCAGGGGACTCTCAAGAGTCTCCTCCAGCACCACAATTCAAAAGCATCAATTCTTCGGCGGTCAGCCTTCTTTATGGTCCAGCTCTCACTTCCATACATCAGTTATCCAGCTGGCTACAATTCACTTTCTGTAATCTATAAAATTCTGATGAATGAAGATTAAATAACATCTGCTTTCTAATAGACAAGACAATTCCCATTGTTTATGGTTAGCGGCTTGTGGTCCCCATACTATGGTTAAATTTTCATGGTTTCTGTCCAGAAGGCTTTTAACTGAAAAGTAGCTATTATGAAATGATTGAAAACAGATAACAATTTTGATCATCTGCCAGTAGGAGGTGAACACACTGTTTCGACATATACTGTGTGGTCATCTCTGAAAACAGGTTGGTGCTCAATGAGTGTGCCTCTTTCCAGGTGTTCCATCTCACAGAATAAGAAAGCAGCGCCATAACGAGTGATTGCACATCTGTCTCCCCTAGTCTTCAACCCCACTGTCCACACAATAGAAGGAACACCTGTAGGGGTGGACCTGACGTATGTTTTGTTGTGTTCAGGCATGAAATAGGGGCACAAGGCAGCAAGGAAAGCCAGATGTTGTGACATCCAGGAGAAGTAAACAACTTGTTCCAACAAAGTTGGAAGCTCAAGCTAGAGGATGGGTTTATTGTGTTTTTCAGAGAAGTGCTCCCTCAAGTGGTGAAAGATGTATTTTTGCCAAGGAGTGTGATTTTCCTCACCCATATATCTTGCATTTAGCATGCTTTCTTTTGTCACTGGCCTCTGGAAGGTGAATGGGTCTAATCTGTAATCCTGTTGTGGAAGGAGACATAGCTTATAGGGAACAAGCATTTCCCTATGTCTATTCTGATGCTGAGATTAAGCTTTTATGGTCCCATCCTACAGAGGTATCTTTCAGACTCTGGTTCCTTCCTGCAAAGGGCAAAATTTTTGCAGAAATACATGTTTGCCTTGGAGTCTTATTTTGGCTCATGAGGTGTGAAACCACAGAAAAACACCCCCCCATTCCGGGAGGCAAAAATACAGTAGTAGCAAATTAAACAACTAACAATTGGCTGTCATTATGTCACAGCCAAAGAATTGATGCTTTTGAATTGTGGTGCTGGAGGAGACTCTTGAGAGTCCCCTGGACTGCAAAGAGAACAAACTTATCCATTCTGAAGGAAATCAACCCTGAGTGCTCACTGGAAGGACAGATCCTGAAGTGGAGGCTCCAATAATTTGACCATCTCATGAGAAGAGAAGGCTCCCTGGAAAAGACCCCGATGCTGGGAAAGTGTGAAGGCAAGAGGAGAAAGGGACGACAGAGGACGAGATGGTTGGACCGTGTCACCGAAGCGACCAACCTGAATTTGACCCAACTCCAGGAGGCAGTGGAAGACAGGAGGGCCTGGCATGCTCTGGTCCATGGGGTCATGAAGAGTCGGACACGACTTAACGACTAAACAACAACATGTCACAGCCACACGCAGTTGGATTCAGTGGCCTGATAGGCTGAACTCCATTATTCTATGACTCTACCTCAGAAAACAATGGTCCAAATCCTCTTATGCTGGCATAGTACAAATGGTGTAACTTTTGAAGGCAACTTGACCAATTTAAGAAAACATGATTCATTGTAAATGGAGTTGTACGATTTAGCATGCAACTGGTTATATCTATGGTCACTTCTCAACTTGGGGCAATTTGCCTCCAAAAGGTATGCCATTTGCCTAGCTTTCCATCAAGATTTGAGTCAACATTTGTTTTGCAATGAAGGAAACATGAAACGCTTCATTCAGTATCGGCCAGAGTGCCCGTTTGAGGCGGAGCACCAAATAAATGGCACTCACCATGTCTCGTTGTGCACAAGATGAACCAAGAGCCATCAGATAAATGGCAGGTGTGGCTGCGACCCAGACGAGAGTTGGGAGGGGAGCCGCTGACGGTGTTTTTAATTAGAAAATGTAAAACCTGCTTTTCAACTTAACAAGTTCTCAAGAGGCAATAAATGGACGCTTCCTGCGTTCCTTAACCTCTCTCCTTTTCCGTTGCTCCAGGGCATCGTGTGTGTTTAGGAGAAAATCTGGCAAAGACAGAGATGTTCCTTTTCTTTGCCAACTTGCTGCAGGCATTCACATTCCACTTGGCGGAAGGGACGAAAGATATAAGCCTGGAACCGGTCCTGGGAGGAACCCTGCAGCCTCACTATTTTGAAATCTGTGCAATTCCTCGATAGGTCTCAGCTGGTGTGTGTCTCTGTGTGGCTTGAGTTTGGACAGCAAGCTGCTCTTCCAACATTATATTGGGCAGCTTCTTCAGAATCTGGAGACTCAAAACTTTCATCCACAGGTGAAGAATACATTTGTAGACCTAAAGACTGCAAGAAGAAGTCGGCACAGAGACCAATAATTTTTACAAACAGAGTCTGAATGTGGTAGCTGGGATAGGACCTCAACTTTATGCAGCGTTTCCCATTTCTGCTCTTTGGAGACTGCCTCCTCGGGGCACCAGCTGTTGAGTGGATGTTCTCTTAAAGCCATGGAAGGGCAGGTAGATTTCTGCCTCTCGAGCTTCCCTTCCCTGCCTGGAGGTGGGTGGGAATTCATAACACATCATTCAAGCCTTCATGAAGGTCTTCTGCCTTCTGCTTGAACGGGGCTGTGGTGGCAGAAGGCTTAGAAGCAGGTGAATTGGGCAGTAGCTGCAGCACTCAACGGCATTTAAGAAAAAGAAGTCAATTTGCTGGGGAGAGAGCAGGGGGTGGTCTTTGGAGAACTCTTAGGGGAAGATGGGGTCACCATTGCCTGCACCGATTATAATACTTCTTTTTACACTGGTCAATGACCGTAATAAAGACAATACATACATATAAGACTTCTTCTGGTTAAGTACTAGCCCTGGTGTCTTCACTGATCCAAGCTCTGGCTTAGCTAGGATTCCAGGACAAAACAGATTTTAACATGACAACATGTATGACACATTGCCCCCTGACCAATGAATAAAGAGGAGTAACATCATCAAACTGGAACAAATTCAGAGGGCAACAAGGATGATCAGGGGACTGGAAACCAAGCCCTAGGAGGAAAGACTGAAAGAACTGGGCATGTTTAGCCTTGAGAACAGAAGACTGAGTGAAACTAGGACATCACTTTTCACATACTAGAAAGGTAGTCATACAGAGGAGGGGCAGGATCTGTTTTCTATCATCCCGGAGTGCAGGACACATAATAGTGGGCTCAAGCTACAGGAAGCCAGATTTTGGCAGAATATCAGGAAAAAACTTCCTAATTGTTAGAGCAGTAGGACAATGGAACCCATGACCTTGGGAGGTGGTGAGTGCTCCAGCGCTGGAGGCATTCAAGAGAAAATTGGACCACCAGCTGTAAGATCTGCTTTGATTTGGATTTCTGTCTTGAGCAGGAGGTTGGACTCGATGGCCTTAGAGGCCCCTTCCAACTCAACTGTTCTATGACTCTATGATCATCATCTTAGAACTGCAGAGCTGGAAGGGACCCTATGGGTCATGCAGTCCAACTCCAAAGAGGCACAGTGGGGAATCGAACTCCCAACGTCTGGCTTCATAGCCAGATACCTAAGCCACTGAGCTATCCAGAAGTCCTGAGTGATGGGTTTAACAAGGGTCATGACTTTGTAAAACTGTTTAGCTTCCCTATCTTGCAGAGGGGCTTTCCTGTAGCACGGGTTCTAGATCAGGAGCAGGGGGCATTCCTCTCACCTGTCTTACAAGGCCGTGGTACCCCGCTGTATTACTTCAGCCCAGCATTGGCCAGCTCAACCAGAAGACCTTCCTGGGTCCATTTCCTCCTCCAAACCTCGACTTGCAATGTACCCTTGTGGGACTCAAATGGTCGTCAGGCTATGCCCCTGAACCTCAAGATCCAAGGAGCAGACACGTTGAGTTCCCCTTCACCAAAATGTGCTGTCTAGGGCTCACCACTGATCTCCACGTGATCCTTCAGTGCAAAAGGGCCAACTTCACCTAGGTACCTTTCCCCATCAGGCTATTGAAGACAGCCCTGAGACATTGCTGTTAGTCTCCTGAATAAGTGTCCAGACAAATATACACCGTCACTCCTAAAAAGTACAGGGCATTCATAAACAGTCATCAGATGTGACAAGAAAACGTCTGACCCAAACCATAAAACTCCCATCTGTCCTCCCTATTCGCACCTCTCCTGGCACAGTTTAGCCTAAAGAAATCGCCATCCCCAAGCCAAACCCGCTGGGGCAACAGTACCCACCAAACTCACAGTGTTTCAGGATGCCTGCTCTTAATTTCCTACAGCTCCAGTCTCACAGGCAAAGTCAGCAGCTACCATGTTCTCAAGACTCACAAAGAGAGTATGGCTCAATAAGAAGCTGACGGCATATACCAAGATCCAGGTCTACAGAGCCTGTGTCCTGAGTTCACTCCTGTACTGCAGTGAGTCCTGGACCCTTTGTGCATGGCAGGAGAGGAAGCTGAACACGTTCCATATGTGTTGTCTCCGACGCATTTTTGGTATCACCTGGCAGGACAAAGTTCCAATAGAGTAGTCCTAGATCGAGCTGGAATTTTTAGCATGTATACATTACTGAAACAGCGACGTCTACATTGGCTTGGGCATGTTGTGAGAATGGCTGACGGTCGGATTCCAAAAGATCTCCTGTATGGAGAATTAGTGCAGGGAAATCGCCCCAGAGGGAGACCACAGCTGCGATCCAAGGAGATCTGCAAGTGGGGTCTGAAGGCCTTAGGAATGGACCTCAACAGATGGGAAACCTTGACCTCTGAGCGTTCAGCCTGGAGGCAGGCGGTGCATCACGGCCTCTCCCAATTTGAAGAGACACTTGTCCAGCAGGCCGAGGCAAAGAGGCAGTCCCGAAACCAGCCAAATCAGGGAGCTGGACAGGGGACAGATTGTATTTGTCTTCAGTGTGGAAGGGATGGTCACTCTCGAATTGGCCTTCTCAGCCACACTAGACGCTGTTCCAAGTCCTCCATACAGAGCACGTTACCATAGTCTCTCGAGACTGAAGGATGCCTACACAATGTATGCTATTCCTAATATTGTCATTTTTTGTAGCTCTAATGGCATTATTTCTGAGATCTGCAACTGCTTATAGTACTGTGTGAAATTTCTTGATATTGTTCCTAAAGTCCCAATGACGATGGGTGGGTTTCAGCCACAAGTGAGATGTTTTAATGGCCAGGTCTCGGTACTTTGTTACTTTTTCCAATTCTTTATTTTCAACTCTGGCATCCCCTGGAATTGCAATGTCAATGATCCAGACATCTCTTCATTCTATTCCTACTATGTCTGGTGTGTTACGTTCAAGGTGTCTGTTCGTTTGGATCCGGAAATCCCACAAGATCTTGACTTCCTCATTTTCTGAAGAGACCCTTGTCCAGCAGACCGAGGCAAAGAGGCAGTCACAGAAGCAGCAAAATCAGGGAGCTGGACAGGGGACAGATTGTATTTGTCTTCAGTGTGGAAGGGATTGTCACTCTCGAATTGGCCTTCTCAGCCACACTAGACGCTGTTCCAAGTCCTCCATACAGAGCACGTTACCATAGTCTTTCGAGACTGAAGGATGCCTAATACTCTACCTAATGTTTCCAGGGGTTTTTGGAGGCCGGCAAGTTACATTTTTTTTTGCATAATAACCAGTGCACTAATTTTGCCACTCTATCATGTCTCTTCCTTCTCCTTCTCCTTCTCCTCCTCCTCCATCTCCTCCTCCTCCTCCATCTTCTTCTCCTCCTCCTCCTTCTCCATCTTCTTCTTCTCCTCCTCCTCCATCTTCTTCTTCTATGGTGATAGAGGGAATTCTTTTGTTGGCCCCACAACAAAAGGAAGGACACTGTTTCTGATCGACAGCAGACTGGAGATGACAGCCTTTGTCTGCAGTAGATGACAGAAGAAGCCCCTTTATTGCCATGCAGCTTGGGAAGGCCTCTGGGAAAGGGGTGCTTGAAGGGCTGATAAAGTAAGTTT
This sequence comes from Intellagama lesueurii, assembly GCA_037013535.1. Lineage (NCBI taxonomy): Eukaryota > Metazoa > Chordata > Lepidosauria > Squamata > Agamidae > Intellagama > Intellagama lesueurii. Next base: position 263,035,667 of record JBAJHW010000003.1, read on the forward strand.
GGAGAAGGGAGGGAAGTACCCGCGTGGCATTTTGGATGGATAAGGATTATTCAATTGTAGGTTACTGTTTTACTTTAATGTTGTTAGCCGCCCAGAGTGGTCAATTGATCAGATGGGCGGGATATAAATACAATAAATAAATAAATAAATAAATAAATAAATAAATAAATAAATAAATAAATAAATAAATGGATGGATGGATGGATGGATGGATGGATGGATGGATGGATGGATGGATGGATGGATGAAGCCTCAGCAAATTGCTATGCTTTTCTGGATCTGTCAGAGGGGAGCCAGATCTCAGGGTGGGCAGTGCTGGTGGAGGAGATAATTTGATCTCTCTGTGTGAGGCATCTTTAACGCCCGGACATCAGTGTCCTCCCACTGCAAGTTGCACCACAGTTCACTAGCTCAACATGAAGTGTTTCTCTCTCACTCACTCTCCCCATGTGTTTGTGTATTGCACTTGCTTTTATTTGGAACTGATTCTTATGCAAAGAAAATAATTTAGACTGGTGGTGTGTAGCTGATTCTTCTCCCAACTCCAAAAATGCCCCAGTCTAAAACATGCTGATCAAGTTTAAAACTGTTTAGGAAACCACCTGGAGAAGACCTGTATGTGTGGGTTGGAAAACTCCAGAGGCAGACTTCGAACAGAGCTTTAGGCAGAGAGACTGGCTGAATAGTTTAATGGTTTAGGTATCTGGCTGTGGGGCCAGAGGTTGGGAGTTTGATTCCTCCCTGTTTCTCCTGCAATTACAGCTGGCCTGTGTGGACTTGGGCAAGTTGCACAGTCCCAGAGCGACACCAGAAGAAGGGAATGGTAGACCACTTCTGTGTATTCTCTACCTAGAAAACTCTGGAAAAGTTCACCAGAAGTCAGAATTGACTTGAGGGCATGGCGCCTTTCAGGGGGAACTCCCAGAACAGAGAATTCAAAGATTCCTAGTCCAACAATTCAGAATGGCATACCCCTTGTAAATATATTCCTTATGCTTTGGTCTTAAAAATTTGAAAGTTTTGTAGTAATTTGTCCCATACCTAAACACAGCTACATATATAGAATTGCTACAAGCTGATCTGTAGCCAGTCTGATTTGATTTGTATCCAAATATTTCAAAGTATTTGTAGGTATAGGCATGTGTTTGAATAGCGGCAAGAGCATGAACATGGGGAAAATAAAGAATTCTGATTTAGGCAAAGGAGTGAAATGCAGTGCCATCAACTACTGCTCAGCCTCCAGCGTGCAGGCAAAGCTCTTGCCAGTTTCCTTCCTTCCTTCCTTCCTTCCTTCCTTCCTTCCTTCCTTCCTTCCTTCCTTCCTTCCTTCCTTCCTTCCTTCCTTCCTTCCTTCCTTCCTTCCTTCCTTCCTTCCTTCCTTCCTTCCTTCCTTCCTTCCTTCCTTCCTTCCTTCCGAGCCATGCAACGTACTCCTTGCCCAGCTTCCACTCTTCCACTAATCCATCCTGCCTGGTTGCCCAGCTGTCAGTCGACCTTGGATCCTCTAAAATGAAAGCTGTTACACTGGCTTGTTAACTTCCAAAGCAAAGTTTAGCACCGTGGGGAATCCTGATTTGATTTGAGCATTGTCTTGGGCTTCCTTGTTTTGCTTCAGATTGTTTCAGAACCTAATATCCCTGCTTCAGTTTGTTTTCCACATAAATTCCAAATCTGAAGCATTTCTCTACTCACAGTATAACTTTAAGAGGTGAATTCCCTCAAGTTAAGGAACCACCATTGGCCTTATGAGCTGAGTACTGAACCACATAGCTCAGGCTGTGACTACACTGGCAGGCTGAATCACGATTCAGCTTTGCTGTGGCTTGAGTCTCAGCCTATTATATGCTTCTGTTAGGATTAGGTGATCAAACAGAGACCACGGATTGTTTCAGTGCTCACACTGGCCCCCTAGTCTGATCTAGTTTGATCCACATCACCGTCCACAGCCCCGCTTCCTTTGATCTCACCCTCTGACAATCCTTGGCTTTCCTTTTATTTTTCATTGTAAAGCTGGTGTTGCACAGCATTAGGAAAAAGGGACAGATTTCCAAAATTCTCCATAATGTACAAATACAAACACAGACATGCCGTGGAAAAATAGTCGTCCGCTGTAGTTCGTTGGAGTAGTTTCTTCTTCATATTGGTTTTTAATCTTCTTTTTTTGTCTAGCTCTGCTTTCATATATCAATGCAATGATAAACTTGTCAAATGCTAAACTTAGTAGTTTATTTAATTTTTTTTAAAAAACAGGGAGAAAGATTGGGGAGGGTGTTCCTCCTGTTCAAAGCATCACACAATATACCACCAGAATAGCACCCACAATCACGTCCTAATCCTTTTGCAGAACGAAACAACTGATCCCACTGAGACAATGTTGTACGAATTGCTCCAGGCTTAAAAAAAAAAGCCCCCCAGGGGCAGGGGAAAAGACTCTGTGTCTGAGGCAAAAAGCGTATGGTTGATTCACATTGGCCTTTGCATTGTGTAATCAGTTTTTTAAAAAAAGTTTGAATTTATCCATTTTACCCCCACAGCAAATCCCACACTATTCGATAATGTAGTTGCAGCATGAGTACACGACCAATAATATCTGTGGTGATTTTTTAAACTTGAGTCAATTCACCTCCCAAAAGGACACCATTTGTGTTACACTGGGGTAATTAAATAAGAACACCAAAATTGCCATTAATTCTCTGTGAGGAGGCATTTCAAAGATGAACCCAACGATTCCAGGAGAACTAGCAGAGTAATTCAGTAGGTGGATTCCCCACCACTCCCACCGCCAACCTCCTCAAACTGGTCAAAATGTTCACCTTCAACTGAGGATGGAGCATGGTGGTGGGGACGGTTTCAGCTGAGCCTCGGTTTCCCCTGACCTTCTCATAGGCTGGAGCCATCTTAGCAGGGAGCCAGTCAAGAGGGAAGGTGAGAAGAAGAGGTGTCAGGAGAGGGCACGGGAAGGGAAATCACAGTAAATGAGAACACTGTAGAATATTTTAATATTTTGCTAGGATGAACTGATGCGGGGAATGGCACGTATTTGATAAGGCTCGGGATGCATAGTGAACCCTAATACAGGCTCCTTGTTGAGTTCTTCTACTCCTCTGGTAGGCTGGAAATGGAATGCTCTCAACAGGTAGGTGAGGAAGAGGAAAAGTTCCATTTTCCCCAGCTGTTCCCCAAGACACACCCGAGCCCCTGTGAAGGAAGGAAGGGTAAAAGAGGTGTGAGTCAGAATTGCTTTGAATGCGTCTTGAAAGAATGTGGACTTTTTAAAAGAACACATACAATTGGTTTCAATCTGTTTTAAAATATTGTTATAGTATAGTGTATCTTGGTTGTCAGAAAAGGGATACATAAATGCTATGAATAAATTAACACACTAAACAATCCTCTAGGTTCATTGGTCTTCACACTTGTCTGGATATTGGGATGCTGTTCTCTGATGTAATAGGTAAAAGGTAAAGGTTCCCCTTGACATTTAGTCCAGTCGTGTCCGACTCTAGGGGGCGGTGCTCATCCCCGTTTCCAAGCCATAGAGCCAGCGTTTGTCCGAAGACAATTTCCGTGGTCACGTGGCCAGCGCGACTAGACACGGAACACCGACACGGAACGCTGATGTAATAATGGATACCCAAAAGCGTGCACTAGGAAGTACTCTATAAAAAAATACAGAACGATAATATTTGCTAAGAATAGGGGATATAACTTGCTAAGATGTGTATTAGAGGGGCAACTGTGCACAATAGGAGAATAAAATTTTAGGCAGAAGAAATAACATGTGAGTTTTAGTATAGATGTGTTGAAAACTAGCCAACTGGACTCATGGGTTTGCATGCCAAAAGTTCTCGTTTTGACATCCAACAACTTTAAAGAACCTGAAGTTAACAGAGCTCAGAATTAGGGAGGAAGCTAAAATTCATTCAGTTCATATTTTAATGAGAAGAAACAGAATTAACACTTCCCAAATTAAGAGACAAAATGGAACACCATTATTATTATTATTATTGGTTCTGCAAATTTAAAAGTACAGTAGGACTCTCGTATCCACGGGGGATTGATTCCAAGCCCCCACTCCCCTGCTGCAACTGAAAATGCTGTACATAGCATGGTAAAAGAAAATATCGAGAAATTTTTTTTTCCACATATGTTACCAGAAGTAAGGGACGTGGTGGCGCTGTGGGTTAAACCGCAGAAGCCTCTGTGCTGCAAGGTCAGAAGACCAGCAGTCATAAGATCGAATCCACATGACGGAGTGACCTCCCGTCGCTTGTCCCAGTTCCTTCCAACCTAGCCATTCGAAAGCATGCAAATGCAAGTAGATAAATAGGTACCACTACGGTGGGAAGGTCACGGCGTTCCGTGTCTAGTCGCGCTGGCCACATGACCACGGAAACTGTCTACGGACAAAACGCTGGCTCTATGGCTTGGAAACGGGGATGAGCACCGCGCCCTAGAGTTGGACACGACTGGACTAAATGTCAATGGGAACCTTTACCTTTACCTTTACCAGAACTGGCCACTAGAGGGAGCCAGAGAGCATATTCAACAATAAGAATATCTAGCATGCTCTCTGGTTCCCTCTAGTGGCCAGTTCTGGTAAATACATTGTGAAAATACATATTTCTAGTTTTTTTCTTTTAATATCTTTTATATTTTCAAACTGCATATAAGTGAAATTGTGGATACTGATCCTGTGAATACAGGGGTCCTGCTGTAAAGGCAAAAACGATTGCTGGAGGGAAAATGATATGAAAATCCACACTTCAGAGGAAAGTATTTGAGGAAGTGTGTGCATTAGCGCAAACAGGGATAAAAATATGTACACATTTTCATGTGCACAACATTGTATTCAGAAATGCATATGCAGTGCTGAAGTAGACGTGTGGCTCCATGGGAGAACAGGTAGGGGATCTTAGTTCAGTTTTAAACAGGTGAAAATCTTTGCCACATTAATATCTTTCCCTCTCCTTTTTCTCTCAAAATTAATGGATATTGACAGATTTCATATTTTTACACGTGGAACCGTTTTAAGACCTGTTCTAAGAACCCAATACGGTTGTGGAAATAATCCTCTGTTATTTGAAAATAAACATTCCATTTTATTTTTGTTTGTTTGTTTACCTGCTCCAAATGGCAGAAAGTCTTCTCTAAGCACAAAATTTCCATCCTCATCCAAAAAATGAGACGGGTTAAACTCTTTTGGGGTCTTCCATCGTTTTGGATCAAGAAATAAGGCGGGCATGTTTGCCATGAAAAAGGTCCCCTGAAAGGAAAATCAGTCAACTCAGAGCATGGGGGGAAAAAAGCAGAAGACGCTGTCATATACAGTGTATAGCCCTTGACCCCAGTTCTTGTTTCATGATTAGAGATGGGCACAAACCAGCTGACAGGCAGGCACATGCACAGATAGATGCACACACAGCAGACCCAGCTTCAAGGATCTGGGCCTGCTCCTTCTGTGTATGCGTCCACCTGTCAGCTGAGTGGCGGGCGCTTGTACACAGGCAGCAGACTTGGGCCGGCTGCCTGTCAGGAGGGCAGCGACAGAGAAAAGCACTGGCAGCAGCTTGAAGCCAAGGTAGGGAGCTGGCAGCTCAGCAGGCATCTCCGTTTGCCCAAACAAAACAAAGTGCCGAGGAGGAAAAAACAAAGTTTGGCCCTTTGTTTTATTTCAGCCAAACGAGATCCCTGAACCATGGACTGAACCACCGACCAGTCCAGTTCACGTTTTTTTTCTGGCTTGTG